>JARDWD010000539.1:0-2400000 GCA_029034505.1 Ornithoptera priamus | reverse complement strand
ACCAGCTACAGTGCCCCTCAAACCGGAACACAGTAATGTTTGCACAGTACTGTTCGTCGGCTAGAATAGGCGCTGCGGTGGTGGCTACTTAGATAGTTTCCGCCATGAGAGTCCTACCACCAAAGTACCCTGCTTTCTGATGACTTATCCAGGGTCTACCAGATTCATCAGTGCAAATGTTTGCCATCAACGACAACGACATAACAAATACGACAGTTGTTTACCAGCAAACAGTGCCATTTTCTATCAGTTATGCGAAGTCCAACAACGCATATGGTTAGGGTAGAGGTGGATCTCGAAACTAAAACTAAAAGGAGAGGTCTTGGGAGACCTCCGACTACTTGGTCAATAAAAATCTAAAGAATAACAAATTGACAGAAGCTATGAGATAAAATAGATTTAGAAGAACGGCCAGGAGGACCGACCCCAAGTAAAGATGGGACAAGGTCTAGTAACAAGATAAAGTTAGTTTTGTTACATTTGTGGGAACGTTAGTATATCAGTTATCTATTATTATTTCTGGTCTATGAAAGAATAAGTGTTTTAATGCGGTTTGATGGGCCCTCATCATCATTTTATTATAAACAGGTATACAATAAAAAGCGTGTTTTTATTGATATCAATGTATTTGTAATTATGAAAGTAATATAGATACTAAAACTAAACACTGCATTATTGCAGAGTTCGTCGCGACTGTAATAAACGAAACTTAATTCAAATTTAACTTAAATATATATTAAATATATTAATTAAGGATGTCGGGAGTTGTGTTACTTAAGTAACAAAGAGCCGACGGTGTATTGTAAACTGTATAAATACATTGATCCGCTGCTACCAATTTACGCAATTGTTGTGTAATAAATCAAAATGAAGAATGGTTCCTCTTGCAAAGTGCGCTTTTAATTAATCATTCATTTGTAATAAACATTCGCTATGAATAAACTGGTGCAAGGTAGATGATGGTAGAAGACGGGTTTCAATGACGGTAGAATTCTTCTCGGAAACCATATAAATCAGCACCGAAACTCCTACTTCTGTCGCCGTACAGTAATCTCTAAATATAGCATTTGCTGAGACGCTGTGGCTGCTTAAATGAACATCCCTTTCCTCTCGATGTTTTTTTTTAAAATAGGACAATGTACATATATCATCATCTTTACCGATCAGGAGTCCGCCCAACATCTTACGCAGCTGAAGTAAATCGCACCTGCACGCGATGCACCCCTCTGATGAACAGACTCTGACTACCCACCAATCCGCACTGAGCCAGCGTGGGTTACAGCCCAATTCCTCTCAATGAACTTCAAGAAAACAAAACTGGTCACATTAAACTCCTTAAGTCTCGTTAGATCAATAATGTAATTGACTGAAGTTCCCTTTGACCTGGTGAACAGTATTGTAAAGTCTAGAAATAGGTACTGTACTAGTGTTAACCTAGACGGCTTCTTCAAATGGACACTTTGTTATAGTTAATATTTATAGAAAAAAATTAAGTTTATTATAACTTAGAATGAAGGATGATGAGGAAAAACGTTTTTTTTTTATAAATAAAACTTGAAGTCTAGAATATTGTACGAGTTCATAATAAAAACGTATGACCTTTGATACTCCAGGTGAGCTCCGTGAGCTCACGTCGGATGTGTGCCAGTGGGTTGCGGGGGTACAGCCCTTCTCAGACGTAGAGGGAGAAGAGTGACGATAATGTGGTTCGCCGCTCTCATTACCCTCCGCGACTAACCATTGCCGCACTGCTGATGCGGTGAGGGTTTTAGTCGGTGCAAATCCGAAATAACCTGACTTTGCCCTTGCAATGTAGGTACGCGAAAGAATTTCTCCAAAGTAAAACATAAAAAAGGTAGGTGTCACTGCAGGTTCTATTGCAGCTGACAGACATTGTGTTCCGGTTTGAAGGGCGCTGTAGTGAGTATAATTAAAGAGGTAACGAGACTCAACACCTTTGCTTTTATGTAATTAAGCGGCGAGATGAGCGGCACGTTCACCTGATGGTAAGTGATACGCTTGCCCATAACAATATAGCACTAGTTAAGATGGTAAGCACTGCTCCACATTGTGCAGTGGACTTGAGGTATATGGTATTACATTTTCTAACGCCAATAATTTATCTGGCTACAGCGCCTCTCAAACCGGAACACAGTATTATTTGCATAGTAGTATTTGGCAGCTGCGGTGGTTAGGTTAGGTTAGGTTAGTTAGTAGATTGGAGTCGTTGACGGTTAGGTTAGGAGTTCTTATCGCCTTCTAAAGGGCCCTGAGAAGGACAATGGCTGGACGTGATCTCCGAACATTGAAGTAGTACTCACGAGGCTGGTAGGGGCTGCATGAAGCAGGCCCTGGGACGGGCTATCCCCGCATAGCGTTAGTCAAGCCGCGGTTGTGTCCGAACGGAAATTCCGTGACCTCTCCAAACGCCGAAGATGACCACCGAGGGTATTTTAGTGGGTAATAATCTTCACGTAACTCTGACTTCTCGCCAGAAGGCAGGGTGTCATTTCAAAGATTTTCCCGCCGAAACAACAAAAAAATGTTGGTAGGTAATCGGATATTAATTTCGGTATGATAAATCTTCGCAATGCTGTAAAGATAAAACAGTGACGTGAATGTAGATCAGTTCGTACGTACGATGGGGTTCCATTGGGTAATGGAAACCCAAGTATGTGAAGAATTGCCACAGGCGAGAATAGCTGGACGCAGGAAGCAGGGGCGGGCAATATTCGGGAGTGGTCCGCCGCTTAAAATGCGGAAGACGACCCCGAATTGGCTTCGAACAAAGGAACCCATTGTAAAGTAGCTACAGCCAAGAACGTGAAAGGAATATGGCTACATTGTAACAGCAACTGTAACATTTAACATAGTAATTTTTTTTATTCAATTAAGCTACGAGACGAGCCGGACGTTCACTTGATAGTAAGTGATACACTTGCCCGTAATGGCGCTAGTTAGGATGATACACCGGACTACATTATACTGACTGTTTTAAGACGTGATCTATTTAGTCTCGTTACCCCAGTAATTTCTTCAGCTCCAGCGCCTTTCGAACCTGAAGACTAATGTTTACACACTACTGTTAGGCAGCAGAATATAACTGCGGTGGTACCTAGGCTGTCTGTAACAATAGACCTACCACAAAAAAGTGGGTCACTAACAACAAAGACCACTTACTCTTAGTATTGTAATGTTTATTTCTTTTATTTAAGGAAGGGACTAGACAAGCAGGGACTATCACTTGATTGTAAGTGATAAGCGTCGCCTTGAACTTAAGGTATTGAGTCTTGTTACCACAGTAATTTCATTAGCAACAGCGCCGTTCACACCGGAACACAGTAAAGTTTGTACGCTGCTGTTCGGCGGCAGAATATTGCTGTGGTGGTACCTACGACACCGACCGTTTCTGGGAACAGGGATTTTTTTGTATCGAGGGGAAATCTTCGAAAGATACCCTGGTTGCGGGGGAAGTCAGGGTTATGTGAGATTCTTATTCACTGAAACCCCCTCGGTAGTCTGCATCAGTGCATTCGAAGAGGCTCCGGGATCTCTTATAGAACGCACCGGTACCTCTCTACACTGTTACATATCTCTGAGGAGGAGCCTAACCCTCCTAGGTACCATCGCTGTGCCATACGCTATCCCACGCTGGTTCGCTTGAGTGATAAAGGTCCCGACCCTCAAGCTGCGCGAAACTCATAGATCCTTTTAGTTTCCTTCTACGACAGGTGGTAGGGTTTATCTTAGTCTTATTCTTACTACCCAGAGACTAAAGGGCGAGGGAACAGAGACCTACCACCACCAATAATGCTGCTGTGGTGCTGTTCATGGAGGAAGATAGCAATATAACCATCAAAGTAAAGAAATAGTACGTCAAGCGATGAGCACTACTATTGTGTGGTGTAACGAGACTTAACATCAGCTGTGCATAACGTCCTAGCTACCACCACGTCGTTATGTGCACGTGGTAACACTCACCATCAGGTGAACATCTCGCTCGTTTCGTCGTTATTATTTAATAATACCAGCAATTGTTTACGGAAACATTCCTAACTTATTTACGGCGAGTCAAAGTTAACCGTTTCCGGCGGTAGGAAGATAAGTTTGAAACTTAATTAAAATATTTTCTACAGTTACTTTCCTGTTTTTATGGAATAGTACAGTTTGCACGAGCGAGGAATTAAAATACATTCTGACCTTGTCTGGTCATCATCAGCCGACAGACGTCCACTACTGGATATAGACATAGCCTCCGGTACCGCAGGGCAATAGGGGCCCTCGTTTGTAGAGATTCTTTTGGGGGGATTTGGGCAATTTATCACAGTGCTGGACTAATGCGGGTTGGTTGGAGCCAGAGCCTCGTTTGTTGATTAGCAGGGTGCATCACGAGCAGGTCAGGTTGGCTTGGATCCCTTGAGTTGTTGTTCGGGATCCCTTACAGACCTTGTCTATAATGTAGTTTATATTGTATCTCTTTACGGATAGGTCTCCGTTGCTACAAACCGTCTAAGTACCACCGCGTGCTTGCTGCAGAGGACGAACAGTACTGTGCAAATATGTTCCGGTTTAAAGGACGCTGTTAGCTAGTGTAATTGACTAGAAAGTAAATATCTCATGTCCACGGCGACGTGCACAATATAGTGCATAGTATACACGAGCGCTCCATGGTGCTGCCATCTACCGTAAAATTAATGTAACAACATTTTCGCGACGAGACGAGCCGGACGTTCACCTGATAGTGAGTGATACGTCCACCCATAAAAATATAGCGCTAGTTCGGATGATATAAAAAGCATCACATTGCGCTCATCAATATGAGACATAAAATATTAAGTGTCATTACCACATTAATTATACTATCTACAACGCCCTACAAACCGGAACACGGTAACGTTTGCACTGCAATAGGTGCTGCGGTGGTACTTAGACGGTTTGTAGAACAGAGACTTTTTTTTATCGCGGGAGAAATTTTAACAGGTAACTTGCTTCTGGGAGGAAGACAAGGTTATGTTGGGCTTCTACCCACTAAAACCTCTTCGGTGGTCTCCCTCAGTGCATCAGCCTGCACTCTAGCTAAAACATCCCACGGAAGGGCAAAGCCCTCAGCACCGACGCTGTGCTACGGCAAATACAAGACCACCATGCATTTGCCGTCCGCCGAAGGCTCGCTTATTGAGCTCTGAAGGCCTCCACCTTCGAGGCTCGAAGCACCCGAAGACCCTTTTAGTCGCCTTGTACGGCAGGCAGGGAATATATTAGTCCTATTCTTAATAGCCCGAGACTATAGGACTGAGGACAGAGACCTACCAACACTTAATTACGAATTACTTCTACGTTTAGTTCTACTTCTAGATGATATCTTCTTTCTCCGTATCTGTGGCATTCTGTACTCAATAATTTTTTTTACGGTAACAGGCACACGTCGCGATCTCCTTGTACTTATAAGGAAGTACATAATATTAACTTAATCAAAACTTATTATGTATATATCCGTAGGAGCTATTAGTTATATCTAAACATAACTCGTAGGAGCTTTATGAATAAGAAGCTTTAGCTTTAAGTTTTACGAAACTTGTGTAACTAATAGGTAATTTTTTTTTTTTGGATACTTTAAATATAGTTCGTAAAGAATTTTATCTTTTATTTAATATATTTTTAAAATATTTAAACTTATAAATAAAACTAAAGCATCTGTCTTTGTTATAAAACGAAAAAGTAAAGTTTTACTTAGTTAACATGATAGGTTATATCAATACGTTTCCTTTTCGGGTTATCTTGAAAACGGTTTGACCGATTTTGATGGAATTTTCACTAAAAGACAGCCGAAGACTTAATCTAATACATGACTTAGCCTTAATTTAAAAATAAATAGAGTTCCTTGTAAAAAACCAAAACCAAAAAATGAATATTAAATTCAGGTTATATACTTTCTTGGTACAAATAATGGTACACTAGCAGTACGTTCTTTGCGTTTAAAATAGTGAATAAAATATTCATATACAAAAATTTTCAAGGTTTTAAATTTAAAATGGGTAATGGCAGGGTGGGGTGGAGGCTTTCGAGGACAAGGAACGCCCGCAAACTTTCCACTAATTGAAGGTAAAGTAATTATTTTAAATAAACATTAGCCTCCATTAAGGCACAAGCCGGACCTCTCGTGTTAATTTCTTGGTTTACCTTTCGTAATGGACCATTTGCCAACTCTCTTCTTATTTATTGCTCCTACATTTAAACGGACCAACTTTCACTAAAAGAATCTCTAATACTCTCTACCTTTTTTCCTTCTCTAGTATTTATAAATCATTACATATATGCTCATCTTCTAAGTGCTGACTAATTCATTACTTAAAGAAGCGATGACAATGAAACGTTCAGGTAATAATAAGCGATACCCCCCGCCCTTAACAATGTACTTCCCCTCCTCCTTAAATCGTAGTCCTCAAGTCCGAGGATTGTGCCTACCTCCACCCATCACTATTGTCCTGTTAGGATGATATATATTGCATCTCATAGTGCTCGTCGTTTTGAGATGTATGATGTTAATTCCCATTATCGCAGTAATTTCAATAGCTATACCTGAACATGGAAATAGCTGTTCCTACCTAGATGGTCTCTGACTATAGATACTTACCACCAGTTAAATAATAGTAATATATACTGAACAAGATATTGTGTACTGCAGTTAGCATATATTTAAACCAATTTCTTTTTCTATATCTCTTTCTCTGTTTGTTGGAAGAAAACCTGGACCATCTCGGTATGAAATTCTTTCTCTGTATCTCCAAATATAAAGTATATAAGAGATTTCCACCTATGTAGAGATTCATCACGATATCTGTGGAGCAGTAAGGTCTGGAGACCTGAAATTTAGTAGGAATATTCCTTTTGCCGACTATAGGTTAGCTAAGAACGGATTTTACGAAGTATTACCCTCCAATGAGGGGTGTTACAGCCAGCAAAACAAGCGAGGTACATCTGGTATATACAATATATTAAATAATAATAATAATAAAAAAAACTTTCGCAATTTCAATCTCGGCGTAAAAGTATTACATATTAAATCGGTACGTATAAAGTGCAGCATAAAAAGTAACCCCGGAGAGTGCGGACCCGGACTCACCCCCGCTATTAAGCAAATGGGGGTTGTATCCCTTATTCTGAAAACATGCACAACTGGAGCCTTGTGATGGTATAAGTTTGAGAGTTGCAACTTTCTTTTATAAAATACTAACTTAATTTGAAATTATCGTTTGATACGAAAATCTGATCAAGAGATACAAATGAATAGATCTTTCTATATATAAATAATAATAAGTATGTAATTTTTATATAATCCTTCTATTAATATGTAAATAGATAAATTAAGATACATATGGAATTAGTACTTATATCAGTACTTCCCAATTTTTTTTTGTACCTCTTAATAATACTTTACCTTTATGAGTATCCTCTCCCTTGGTAACTCTATAGCTTCTCTTAATGTCTCGTTTCTCTCTATTATCAATCTTAACGTCTATACTCTATCTCTCTCTTTTTCTATATCTCTTTATTTTCTCTAGCGCCTATAAAGAAGTTATCAGTTATAAGGTTAAACATATTGTATACATAATACCCTATAACGTTCCGTTTATAGGTTAACTGTTTAACCTTCCGAGTATATCCGTCTTTACCAATATAATATTCACGTTCCCCAATGGCACCCCAGGGGTACCTGTGTTGTTCAGTAATTGCTAGCTTCGATCAAGGGGTGAGTGAAGTTGCTTAACAATAAATGCTATAAGGGTTGTTACAAGTATTTTCAGTTTAATAATAATTTGCATACTACTACTCATTTGTAGAGGTAACACCTGTAGTAGTCACTTAAATTGCCTCCTTTAATAGGAAGCTATTAGTTTAGACCAGATGTATGACCATATCACAGGATTCTAAGTGATAATGAGACTCTGGATAGTGACGCTTGATCGCTTAGAACTACAGCTCTGTTTTAATAGCCAGAAGACGGCAATGATTTGATCACTAATTTCCATTAAGAAGATAGTAGTTGGACAGATGAGTTCTCAAAGTTCTACTGATATTCCACGTGGCATCAGAATCGGATGTGAACCTCTGGGGTATTAGGAAAGCGATTAGCCACTGCGCCATGGAGATAGATAACATTTTAAATGCGACTCGAGAATCGAACCAGAGACCTCCGTTGCAATTCCAACCCTTAGTTAGTATACTTTAAAGGAAGTTAAGTCTCTTGTAGTAATGATTAACAAACGAGTATTGTTGCATAGATTATAGTTAAAGCCAACGGATCGAAACCAATTTGTTTCTCATAGTTTTGCAGAACGTATCCTAAACAAAAGAGAAAGAGATGTATGTTTTTTAACATCAAAACGAGAGACGAAATAAACAATTCAGATTTGAATACAAGATGATGAGCCATCTGTTCCATCATCTTTCATCTAACAAAACGATTTCTAAAGAGCTTTCGATACGTATAATCGTTTTAATTGTACGTTAATCTTAAAGTATTTTAATTATCAAATAATTATTGTTATGTAATGTTAATATTAAATATTAGTTTTTTTTTTATTATTATTTAATTAAAAACAAACAAACGATGATAACATGAAACTGGAATAATAAAGGCGAGTTCGATATGAATGCAATAAGTATGTAGGCACAAGTAGAAATATATATAAAAAAAAAAAACAATTTAAAAATATATCATCTGTAATTATGATTAAAAATTATCTGATTAAGCATAGCTACAGATGATTGAGGTCATTGAACCTATGCGCATTGTTTATTATAGCTTTCTTTGTAGTTTGAGAACGGGATAGAAAAAGTAAAGGTATTGTTCAAGTCGAAGAATTTTAAAGGTATATACAGATAATAGAAAAAAAATAAAAAAAATGTGCATTGACTGACGTGACTGTTCACGAGAAACTGACTTTATATGCATAATACTTTTTTATAATAAATATAATCTAATATGAAAGGGCAGTATAAAATACTAAGGGTTTTGTTGGATAGAGTATAGTTTATCTCATACTAACTAAAGAAAACTAATACTATTGATAATGATTATCATATCGTATAAATCAATTTGTCTGTTTTTATAAATACTAATAATATTTATGTTTTTTTTTTTTGGTTATAATTTTCTGATAAAAATTTCAAGACAGAATTGAAGTAATGAAGCAATAGAAAACAAACACAAACTTTCGTCTGTGTAAGAAAAAGCTCAACTAAATTATGAGAAAAAAACACTAGCAGTAACCTGGTGTAGATATGTTCAGTGATTTAATTTTTTTTGTTCTTTTTATAAAAAACAAATCAGTTTCCGTTGATGTAAAAAGAGAGTGATATTTTACTCATGGTATAGCTATTCAACGTCGACGATAAGAGTAACGTGGGAGACTATAAAACACGAAATGTTAGGCATGTTATCTCTGAATAATCTGGGACGCGAGTGTCACGGTGAGCTGTACGGCCTGTAAAAGTCCTGCACGCCAGCGCATGGCACATAAAAAGCCTCATTAAAAAGCACCCCTGAAACCACTGTGAGCCATAAACCGATAGAGCGTCTAATGTCACTTAAAGCTAACCAAACGATTGTGCACCTCAGTCCGCAACGAAAAGCACCATTATCGCGCGAACACCGCGGTAACCACTTCCGGAATTAACTGGCACGATTAATTCGCACTTCCGGTGACGTCACTACGGCGACTCCTCAATTAACAATCAAAATGTTGTACTCACGCAGCGATGCTTTTAGACAGCGGCCAGCGTTCCATAGAAGCCTGGTACTTCATGTTCTCGATCTGCTTTTTCAGTGCCTCTTTGTCCATGGCTGCGAGAATACTGGGATCCATCGCGCAGAATCTGTGGTATAAAACACCCACACACAGGTTAGCGCTGTACACGAACGGGCCTGCTTGTGTGCGTGCGGGTACCGACTACAAAAACAATTATAACACAAGCAATATCTTTTAATTAACATCAATAAATTAAAACGAACAGATAATAAATGTGTTTGTTGAATGAATGAATGAATTTCAGTGAATTATAAGAATACCTGTACAGGACTAAGAATAAAAGAACAATGAAAATAAAATATTCTTTTTTTAAATTCGTTAATTATTAAATTAGGGTAATAAACTAATTTCTAAAAGTCTATAGATATGTAAAATTTAAAGCCATGAAGAGATAGGGTGGTAATGTAACTCACAGATGTTCATTCTATCTGGGAACTGAACTCGCTACCCAATAAAAAACAGCCCCATTTAATACACTTTTTTGCTACAAACTCTTTTGATGGAATAAACGATTGAAACTGACTACCATCGAGCCTGATAATAATGTTATCTTAGTACTATATATGATTACAGATTAACCTAAAAGTAAAAATTTCAGATAGCTTAATAAATACATCTTTGCTACTTGTCTGCACTCATTAAAAAAGGTTTATATTAATGATTTATTTATCATGTTTACGAAGTAATCAAGTTTAACAAAAGTAACATTGCTATGCTTCCATCAGAATCAAATCTTAGGTCATAGAGACCATTACCAGACGAAGAGCACACAGAATATATAATAACATATAACTTTCTAAGTAGACGTAATAACTTATGTTTCTAAATAAGAGAGACTATACTTAATGTTTAGATGGGTTGGTGTAGTTATTAAATCAAATATTGATTATTAAATTTTAATAATAGTATAATTAAAATTTTAAAATATTACTACTGTAACATCTTTGTTGACCGTACGAATAATCCATCTCGCTCATGCAACAAGGGGGAGAAGCTACGACAGTGTGCGTGAGTATTCATGTGAGCGATGCGCGCGCACGGTGTTACAGTTTCTATGACAACCCCTCTACTCACACTAGGGTCCTTTTGCGCAAATTTAGTTAATATGGACCTCGACGCAAATTTAAACTCTATCTAAGGTACGTTTAAGATCGATTTTCGTGTGTAGGTCTAAGTGTAAAACTAATGAATTAAGCGTAATGCCCGGTAGCCGGCCGTGTTTCGTATACCATTATTCTTCGTCTGTTGTACGGCAACACAGTAGCGAGTCATATGTCGTAACGGAGCAGGCGATTGCGAACCTTAGCGTCTACGTGTTAAGGTCCATTATCGTTTATACACTTGCGTTAAGTAAAACAAACTAGCGCCCATCTTAACGTGTGTAAAGTCTAATTAACGTATGTACGTACTCCGCAATGAATGCTCGATCATTGCATTGTATACTAAATAGGTTACCGAACATTCCTCGGTCGACTAAGTTACATTCAAGTTGCTCGCACAATGTCTTCTGGTTGCTTTTATTAAATTCATAGCGTGTTTTATCAGACGCTCACACTGCATTCTTTTTACTTAATAACGGCAGAATGTGTTTGTCTACATTTTTCATCAGAATTTTTAATAATATTCCCAAGGTCTTAAACACGGCTATTGTCTGTTGTTTGTTTACTTAATTAGATTATTTAATTTGAAATATTACTTAATTATAAACTTAGTATTGGAAACGGAATTCTATATTCATCTCTTTATGTTGAATAGTTGAATACTATCTGGCATTAGTAAGTTGGGATATAATTAGAGTGATGCTGTGATGACTGATGCAGAGAAGCAGATGCCTTCAAGTCCATATTCCTAGATAGGTGGAATGATCTATATATATACAATGGGAGCTGTTAAGTCTGACAGGTTATAATTTAAAAAATTTATGACGTCTTATAACCGTCAGACGGGTTCCGGAAGTATCTACCGTAAAGATCTGACACTAAGCGGATTAACACAAAGAACATTTGTCATACACAAACCCATTGCTGGTCTCTCCTTTTTTTTTAAACAACAATCTTATGACGAAGCGGACGTTCACCTGATGGCAAGAGATGACAATTCAACTCCAAAATTCCAAACAGTAGGGTGTAAACTTTAATGTGTTCCGGTTTGAGGAGTGTTAAAGTTAAAAAAAAATTTGAGTACCGAGAATGAACTACTCCGTGTCTCAAGAGATAAATCGTGTCGTGTGGTGTAAACATCCTAACTACCCTCCCATTATTATAGACTAGAATATTACTACCCACATGAAGCATACTCTGTTGTATAAACAAGAAGAATAAGTTTCAAAATTGTGTTCCCATTCCAATAGTTTAAGGAATCCTGAAACTACAGGCTAATGAACTAACGAGGCTCTGACTCCCACCAACCCGCACTGGGCCAGCGTGGTGAGAAATGGCCCAAATTCGCTCAATATGAATAGCCTACCCGATCGATGTGGGAATTATTGGGGGAGGTCTATATCCACCAGTGGACGTCCATCGGCTGACGATGAACTAACTCACAGACAAACTCTTTACGATTTAATTCAGTGTACATATACTGTTGTAAAGAGTGCTTCTTACGTTCTAATGAAACATTTTCTCATAACCGTTTCCGGTTCACGGAACAAGCACAAAAGAATCTACTCATTACATCTAATTATCTCTTTAGAAATTAAAGCTTTTGTTTTTTACTTTATCCATATCATTATATATTTCATCATCATCATTTTATCTTTTAAGTATTAAAAAAAATTATTATGCATTGTTAAAAAACAACATTTAAAATCTAGACTAAAATTAGGGTTTCTAACTATAAAATACTTTTTACAGTGATTTTGTTATGCTAGTACAATATCGTTGATGGTAAGCACCAAAAATTTTCTGTAACAAATAGTGTTAGATTAATTTCCTAACAAGCCGTGATGGTTCCGGTTATTCCCACAGCTGGGCTTCCTCTCACTTGAATAAATTCCATGAACAAGGTATGGAATATTTTAAAAGTATGTCTATGTAATAAATTACATAAGAAAGATTAATAAATGCAATATTACTTCTCGATTGTTCTGTTGAGTAATATTACAAAGAAGTTGAGATAGCTCAGCTTCTAAGGAAGTTGCTTCGAGGCGGCGACTGTCTTGACTCGAAGCAACTTCCTCTCGAACCAACTGGCGGATATGGATGCGAGGGTGTACGACCGCATTCACACCATCCGTCAGAGCGGTGGGAGTGAACCAGACGAAGTACTTATGACGGCTCAACTACAGAGAGATATGCGCGCAAACGCGTTGTGGGGGTGATCCTGCCGGTTTTCGATGCCTGGTTGAAATGACGTTGGGGGTTCTCATCGCCTTCTAAACGACCCTGAGGAGGACAATGGCTGGACGTGGTCTCCGGTCATCGAAGTAGTACTTACGAGGCTGGTAAGGTCTGCACAAAGAAGACCCCGGGACGGGCTATCCATGCACAGCGTTAGTCAGGCCGCGGTTGTGTTCTGAACGGAGATCCTATCACCTCTCCAAGCGCCGAGGGTTCACCACCGAGGGAGTTTTAGTGAGTAAAAATCCCAATATAACTCTGACTTCCCTCCAGAAAGCAGAGTATCTTTTCGAAGATTTCTCCTCCGAAACCATTTAAAAAAGCTTGTTACAAGGTCTTACGTACATTTGAAAGAAAGGTTCCATTCTCACTGTGCTTGAGCTTCCGGTGAAGGAAAAAGTCGTGAGGAATCTGACATTCAAAAATATGAGCTTTAAGAACATGTGATATTCACCAACCCGAGCTTTGTCAGAGTGGTGGATAAATGACTTCAACTTTCTTTTAGTGGGACAAAGCACCGAGTGTCCAGTAGTGGGAACATTAAATGGGCTGTTTATAATTTTCTAGTTGAGTAAGTAAATGTATTGAATTTGGAGATTTTTTTTATTCTACAAAACGACGATAAGAACGACGCTTTCCTTATGTTAAATGATACCTCTACCCATAAGAACCTGGACGCTAATTAGGATGATATACACTGCACCGCATTGTGCTCATGACCTTGGAACATAGGATGTTTAAGTCTCGTTACCCCAGTAATTTCACTACCTATAACTACCTTCAAAGCGGAATACAGCAATGTTTATACATTACTGTTTGCCGGCTGAAACAAGATCCGCGGTGGTACTTACCTTACTGGTCTCCCAACGAAGGTCTACCACCAGTGCGATGTCTTCATCATCAGATAAATAGTGTCTCCCCCTATTTATGATTAAATACACGTTATTAAAGGAACATTACCGTGTATGTATCGCCGCAGTTAAACCGTCGCGTTGCGGTTAAACTTAATATTTCTACTGCACTAATTGACGTATTTACCTAATTACCCTCCACTTCCTAGTTTAAGTGCATGCAATTAATTACACCGCCGGATTAAGTTCCGAAATATTATATAAATATATACTATTTTAATATTACGCTATCCTGCTGGTAGGTCTCTGTTGCCGGAGACCGTCTGGGTACCATTGCAGCTCCTATTGGTGACAGACAGTAGTGGGCAGACATTATTAAAAAAATATAGAGGTAATGAGACTATCTTAAGTCCCAAGGTTACGACCAGAATGTGGTGCTGTGTATAACAATAACCAGCGCCTGGTTGTTATGGGCAGGCGTATCGCTTACCATCAGGTGAACGTCTCCATCGACTAAAAAAATTTGTATGAAGTTCACACGATGGTAATACATCCTGTGACAATTGGAGGTTGTAAGGATGTTTACACTGCGTGCTCGTTGCATTCATAAGAATGTAAATGTACACCTTTAAAATCTGCCTTCAAAATGATGGAACACCTACCACCAACTCGCATTGGGCCAGCGTGGTGGGATATGATCTAAATCCCCCCGTATGAAGCCCTAAAAACGACGGCTCCTAGTGCTCGGCGATCGATGTGGGGATCTCTAAAGGAGGCCTATATCCAGCAGTGGACGTTCACCAGCTGATGATGAACTGTTACCTGCCTCGTAATAAGCTACCCAAGGCTTCGATTCCATGACCACATTTGCTAATCTAATGATTTTTTCGTACCCGCCCCTAGGTTCAACGGTGCACGTCTATCGGCCAATGATGATAATGAAATAACTAGAAGGGAAAAGAGCATAAATATAGAAGAGTCAACTGGCGCATTTTACTATCAAAGACTACATCTTCTTTTTTTATTCTATCACTATTTACAACGCCGTTCAAACCGGAACACAATAACAATTGCGTACTATTATTTATCGACAGTCTCGTATACATTTATAGACAGTCGCAGGACACAGAGACCTATCAATGGTATCCTTCTGGTATCTTCTTCTTCTTACTTAATCTTGTCCCATCTTTACTTGGGATCAGCCTCCAGGTCATTCTTCTAAATCTATCTCTATTTTGTGTCATAGCTTCTGATCATCGTCAACCAAGTAGGCGGGGATTTCCCAGAGCCTCTCCTTTGTAGTTTCGAGATCCAGCGCTACCCTAACAATATGCGTTGTTGGTCTTCGCATGACATGGCCGCACCAGCGCAGGCAGGTATCCTTCTGGTATCTAATCTTTGTTTACCATCAGGTAGGGTAGTTAAGCACTAGTCTCTATCAGTAACAAAACAAGCTTGAAGATTTTCTATACGTTTAAAGTTTATTTGATCCGTCCGTGCAAACATTAGAATGTATCGGATATAGAATACATTTATGAAAAGGAAGTGCTCCGGTTACATAGGAAGCTATGTTTCATACGAAGCACTACTGGAATAACTTAGCATTTGCTTAAATCCTCCAAACGTGGGTTCTGTATCTCTATAGAGAAATATAACTTGAAAGCTCAGCTTGTGATTATGAAATACTTTCACTTGAGCTCAAATATCCGTCGAGTACCGTTCCGATATATTCGTATTGTTGGGGACTTCGCCTTAAATCATCATCATCATCATTGTCATTATCATCATCAGCTGATAGACGTCCACCGCTAAACATAGGCCTCCCTCAAAGATTTCCACATCGGATAGGAATTCATATGAGGGATATTTTGGCAATTTACTACCACGCTGGCCCAATGCGGGTTAGTGAGAGCCAGAGCCTCGTTTGTTGATTAGCAGGGTGTACGAGCAGGTGAGGTTGGCTTGGATCCCGTGAGCTGATGTGCGGGAACCGTTACACGCCTTTATTTTATTTTTTTATAAGAAGGGTGAGCAGACAAGCGAACAGTGCACTTGGTGGATAGTGATCGCTGACGCCCATAGACAGTCGCAACACCCCATCCCCATGTCGTATTGGTTCGGAAATATCGCTGGCGATGACTGATTCCACAAAGTGGTAGTGCGTGGTAAGAAGGTTGCGCTTTAAATGCACAGTGGAGGTTTGCCAGTGATCCAGGAGGTGAGGATGGAACTTGGAGAAATAAATTAATTTTATTAATCTTAGTAAATTTACAAATAATATGTGTTATTCTCCGACCATACGAGAAATTGGGCCAGCGTGGTGGGAAATGGCCCAAATCCCTTATATAAACTTCTACCAACGACGGCCCTTAATGCTCAGCGGTGCCGGAGGCTTTGCTGATTGCCTGGACCGACAATCTGATGAAAGTCGCGGGAAGCCGTTTGATGCAGCAGCGTAGGATCGATCGATTTGGAAATATTTGGAAGAGGCCTATGTCCAGTAGTGACTCCAAGAGACTGATGATGATGAAACTTCAGTTTGAGGACAGCACATATTGATGATGATACTATTACCAATAGAACAATACCATGTTTCATATTTTTCCTGATATATATAATTTGATTGCATGCTGAGAAACTTATATAATGAAAATAATGGAGTTTTATCATCTTCATCATCAGCTGCTGCTGGAAATAAACCATTGTATACATATCTCTTTTTACATCGCTCACACTTGACCTTTACTTCTCAGTGATCAGATAAGACCAAAGATGGTAAAGCAATATCATCTAGAATACTCTGACTTTCACAACTGGAACACAGTTAATCAAAGCCACGGCTAGTTTATTGTGAGAGGCAGTTCATCATCAGCCGGTAGACGCCCACTGCTATACATATGCCTCCCCCAAATATTCCCACATCGATCGGTCCTACCCGCTTCGCCGGGCTCTGGGGGCCGTCGTTTGTTCGTTCATATGTGGTGATTTGGGCCATTTCCCACCACGCTGGCCCAATGCGGGTAACTGGCAATTAGTGTAGTCGATCTAATTAGTTAAATTTCTTATGAACAAGATATCTTTATTATTCACTTCGTAGTTTCGTAACCAGATGGCGCTGGAGCAGTTCCAGTCTAGGTCTCTTTGAAGGTCTCATGGTCGAAAGCGTGCAGCATCACTCTCTCCTTCACAGAATACCATCACAGTCACACACTATTATTACAGTTGTACCGAAATTAATACACGAAATGTCACAAAAAAAAAATTACCTCATCCATCCATCAAGGGAGACATTTAGCATGAACTTTGTCATTTTTAATACCAAGTCATCCATCACGGTTAATGAAAAATACATTTGTCGCAAGGGTGGAAATTTTAAATGTATATAACTTTATTTATACTTGAAGTGATATTAGAGACCTTCAAAGAGGAACCCTTTATGAGTTCCCAATGTTGATCCTGGAGGGCAAAATTCCTGGAAAACGTGCCCCTGGTAGAAATGGTTTGACGACATGAAGGAGTGGACCGGGTTTAAATACTTTCAATTAAAAAGAATAGCTGAGGTTCCAATTGGTTTCCTCAATCTGATCACCAAACTTCAGTATGAAGATGGCACCTAATGAACGATATATTAAAAAAAAAATCCTATAAAATTTTTGATGATAACTTTATACGTTACCTTCTACTCTTCAAGTTATTAATAAGTACTTCTGTAGAACCGTTCCGTTTGATATACAGGTTAGAGTTATTCCCCTCACCATAACCGCGTCTCGTAAAAAGCCGATTAAGAAGGAAGAACAGCTGGTAAAGGGCGGCAGGTGTTCCTGTGACCTTTACCAGCGTACCAAGCGCGGACATTGATACGCGTAAATAAAAAAAAAACTCACCATCCTTATATTGTAAACATTGTCTATTTTTGAATTAAGAGGAAGAGTGAAACAATTTGCCGTGGTAAATATATCTATACAAATACTAATCAAGTAACAGGTGGTGAACACCTTGAAGAGTGAATAGCTGGACTTCACCACCACATCATGTAACAGGACTGTGATCAAGCGCTAACCTGATTAAACAAAGGAAGTTCGTGCTGTTACAATCCCTCCACTTTTCCTTTCGCTCTATTGCTTGAAAAAAACTGTTCTGTACCTTTCTCTGTTTCTTTTAAGATTTATTGTTATGTATAATTAAATAGAAGAATTATAGAGAAAAAACCTTTTATCTATATATATAATAAAAATGAGTTTTTTTTTCGCCAATCACCCGAAAACTGGTGAACGTATCGAGGAGCACGAGTAATGGACGCGGAACGATTTGTAGTTTACAGGCTACATACTTTTTCTAATTTACTTTTGAAAACATTCTCATTGCGTATTATTTATGCGGTTGCTATAGTAACGGTTGGTATAGAAAGTAATTTACGGTTGCTTTAAGGAATATTCCAGACAAATTTTAAGAGACTTCTCATTTGGTAGGGATATTGTTTTGCCGTTTAGAGGTCAGTTTAGAACGGATTTTACGAAATTCCTTCCCTAAAGGGTGTAGTGTACCTGGACGGTCTTTGGCAACAGAGACCTACCACAAGTACCATCATCATCATCTTTATCAGCCGGTAGGCGTCCACTACTGGACATAGGCCTCCTCCAAAAATCCTCACATCGTTTGGTTCTGCGGTTCCTGCATCCAGCGGTTTCATGTGATCTGATGATTTGGGCCATATCCCACCACGCTGGCTAATGCGGGTTGGTGGGAGCCGGAGTATCGTTTGTTGATTAGCAAGGTACACCACGAACAGTTGGGGTTGACTTTGGTCCCGTGAATTATTGTGGGGAACTGACAGAAAGAGGGGAATGCTCTTTGTAAACTAATATATGCAGAATCTAGATTTTGGAGTTAAGTGAATTGAACTTGGGCCTCTCTATAAGTAAGCGAGCTGGGGCGGCCCGCTCAGCGGCGCTTGTAATTAGAATCCTGAGCGTGTCTTCATCTTCAGGTCAAGTGCGGACACTCGCTGCGAGGCAATTATATAGCGACCACTTTAACTGTGGACTTCAAATATTGTCGAGAACATCTCTATTGTTTTGTTTTTATACCGCAGAGACTTTCTCCCGTCGGTAGGTTTATTACGTTAGTAGATCGTCACTATGCACTCAGCATCATCATCATCACCAGCCTTCGTTAATCCACTGCCGGATATAGGCCTTCCACAATGTCTTCCAAAACGCGGTCCTCAGCTTCTCGCATCCACCCACTTTCGACTGTCGTTACGATATCGTCTATCCATCTAGAGGGAGAGCGTCTCACACTTCTGCGACCTGTGCGCGGCTTCCACTCCAAGCCTACCCTCCCCATCGGCCGTCACTAACACGAGCCACTGCCACTCCAGCTTGCACATTTTGGGAGCTACGTCGACAACTTTAGTTCTCGGTCAAATTCCTTACTTCCGCATTTTGTCCCTTAGAGAAATGCCAAGTATAGCTCTCTCCATGGCTCGCTGTGCTAAGCATCAAGCTTCAATAATGATCACGATATAGAAGTTTATACACTGCAGCGCTATCTAAAGTGTTCTCCGTGAGAACATATATATTTGAGCTACACACACACACACACACACACACATACATATATATATATGTCATGTCAAATGTCATATCAATTTCTTTCAAAACATACATGAAGATTTTTATTTGAATTATTATCTGAGGTAGACGTGTACGTAAACATATAAAATAGACTTTATTTAATGTTCCCACTAGTGGGACTGTGGCCTTTTCTCATTAGGAAAAAATCACGGCAATTTATCCAGCATTCTGGCCAAGTGTGAGTTGACAGTTAAAAGTATTAACGAATACTAGTATAAGGTAATAGCTAATAGTTTAGCTTGTGACGAGATTGGAAAATCCATCTAAATATTAGAGCGTCCGGTTAAGAAAACTAAAAAATTATTGTTACTTTATTAGCTTTATATATAAACTAAAATATAATAATAGTAGGACGTAGATAATAAATATATAAAAAAAAATTATATAATCTCAATTGTTCCGGAAATGAATGTAACATTACAAAGCTTAGTTTGTAAAACGGTTGACGTCCCGAACAATCTTTACTCATCTTCAGCTTCCGTTGAAACCGACATGTTGAAATAAATACACGTTCCCTAGCCACGTGACCATCACACCTTCACTTGACGAGCATCTAGAGAAGACCCAGTCTCCGTTTGTGTACTATGTCTAAAAGTAACATATATAAAGGAATTATAATTCAATTATATATATATATATACTAATATCGTTTGTGTTGTTTTCAATCCACTTTATTTCTTAAAAAAAAAAAAAACCAACAATCTTCTTATACTTCAGGGACACCTGTTCCAGGCGGAGAGAAATTACACGAGATTGTACAGCGCTTCGACCTTAATGTAATTTCTTAAGATATTACTTTTCGCTATATTATTATAAAATTCACTTCCGGTTTATAGAATTTATTCTCTATTACCTAACGGTGACGGTCTCAAGTTAAGATGTTTACACGACAATGTATTTCATCCACTTAAGACGAAACATTTTATTTGTGACCTTAGAATTTTGATCAGCTACAACGGCCCCTGTAATAATGCATTTGGATGATCACACCTTCCTGGACCAGGAAGCGGCAAACGTTTTTTTTTTCATAATTTAAATTATGTTCAAATAATTTCCTTATATGAATTCCCATATACAACAGCCCCTAGTGTCTATCGGGATCAGAGGCCATGCTGACTGTACGTGGAAATCTTTGGGAGAGGCCTATGTCCAGCAGTGGACGTCTATCGGCTGACGATAATGAGGATGATGATGATGAAATAATGTTATGAAGCTATAGCAAGAGTAAACGAAAGTAGAATTGTAATAAGTAGCAAGACTATAGTAAAGACGATCGGGCTAAGTATTGTTCCTTGGGAGATGCCTCTATCTAGATGTGGACTGCCACGTGCCGGTGATGATGATGAACAATGGATATCTAATGGCGAGAAGACATAGTAAGGGAATAAAATTGAAAAGTTGAAGCACAGCAGAGAAAGCAGTTGAAGAATATGAAGTCTAAAACATCCCAATTCTGAAGAATCAGACTTAAAAGAAGAAAGTGAAAAAAATAAGTTATTGTTATACTTTACTGGGCAAGGCTTAAATCAAGATATATCTTAGTATTTGTTTTTGGAACTTGAAGTTATCGAGTGTGGTCATTGGTGGTTGGTCTCTGTTGCCGGAGACCGTTTAGGGACCACCTCAGCTCCAGTTGCCGTCACCGAACCGTGTACAAACATTACTCTGTTCCGGTTTGAACGGCGCTGTAGCTAGTGAAATTATGGTAACGAGACTTATAAATTATAACTTCAAGGCGTCGAGCACAGTGTGGTGTCACTATATCTTAAAGAACCGTTTATTATAAACTACCCCGTGACCTAGGAGATATATTTATTATCTATACATATATATTACTTCAATATCTTTTAAATATGTGCTTATAAGATAAATTTTCCAAGTTATATATGTGATAAAGTTCATCACTTAAGTTGTCTCTCAGACCGCGATCAAAAATCTTAAATGAATTACTCGACTGAACGTAAAGAAACACGATCTTGAGACTACCTGCCATCCAATATTGAACCTTATCCCCTACACCGAACGCTTATAATTGCATGTTTTTAATGTTACGAATGTTTTCTTGCACTGGAATTACAAACTAATATCAAATGCATTCAATTTCAGACCATATGCGTACACGTTAAAGTATATTTTTGTTTATCAGTGAATTCTTTATTGCACCTTGAACGTATTACAATTGCTGTCTGCCCAACTAAAGGTTTTAGGAAGCAGGCATTGCTATAGAGACTGAACAGCATATGTTACGAAGCGATGAGCACAATGTGGTGCAGTGTATATCATCCTAACTGTTATGAGAAGACTAACCGGTTACTATCAGTTCCAGAAAAGTTAGAGTGAGTTTTGTATGCGTTTTATGTGGAAAATGGGAAGATAGACTAACTGGATTCATTTATTTGATACCGATATATTATTTAAGTAAAGTCAATGACATGCACATCATCATCAGCTGATGAGGCTCCCGCCTAAGATCTCAACATGGATCGGTCCTGCGTTGCCCGCTTCCAGTGGCTTCTCGCGACTCTTACCAGATCGTCGGTCCACCTTGTGGGAGGCCTCCCAACACTACGTCTACCGGTACGCGGGCACCACTTGAAGACCTCACTGCCCCATCGGCCGTCGGTCCTTCGAGCAATGCGCCATGCCCACTGCCAATTAAGCAATCTTTTGAGCTATGTCGAGGACCTTAGTTCTTCTGCGGATCTCCTCATTTCTGAAAGGATCGCTCAGAGAATCTCCGAGCATAGCCGTCTCTTTGGTTAACTGAGGTTTTTTATAAGGGCACTGATAGCCACTTCTCAGTTCCGTACGTCAACACTGACCACGCAAGAGTTGAAGTCCTGCCTTCACAAACTGCGTTATCTGAGGTGGAAAGAATCTTCGCAACTTCCGTTCAGGAATGACACACGCACAGACACAAATTTTAACATTATTAATATGTACCCACCAAATAGCTCAGTTGGTATGGTGGTATATATTTCGTATAAGCTCTTCTGTATCCCGTAAAGGAATGAGAGCGAACCAGATATGTTCTAAGACCATATCGCTTATTCCCCAGCTTCGCTATAGAAGGTGTCTATCGAGCAGATCATCTGTTCATATCTAAATATTGTTACGTCTGTTCATCACTATGTAACGCCGAGATAACATGTTTTATTACTCATTCATGTAGTAAGGAGTAATCAGCTCCGCGGTGCCCTCGGTGACCTCGATTAGTATAATTGAAGTATTTAGAATTGAGAGTAATTCTCATAGGTTACGGCCTATGACCGTAAAGGTGAAACATTTCTAATGTTTTACAACTTAACTGCTCTTAGAACGATTTTCTACAGTTATACTTCATTACAACAAGTTTGTAATTTTGTGATAATGAGAACAAAGATAAGATAAACTAAGTTATGTATTCATGAGAACTTAACCGAAATATCTAAATATATAGTAAATTTACAAACTGTTTTTTTTAGTATTTTATCATATCTTATTCTCATATTTTGTAGGTAAATTTAGGTCCTATATTATATTATATAGTACGTGTACTAGACGAAGTAAACAAAACTTATTATTGTATATTATGTTGATGTAATGAGCTGAGATGGATTAGTTCCAACTGTGCTTCAATAATCAATACAGAACTTGCTGGTCTTCCCTATCTTCTAACATGTGAAATATACTAAAACAGGGTAGTAATACTACTGCTATACTACCATCTATTCCTCCCTACACTTCAGTGTATCATTAGCGATAAAGAAACATATACTAAGTTATAATTTTTAACGACTTAAATTATGATTTAGTTTTGTTTTTTTAACTACTTCAGATATGAGGTTTACAAGCTATATTAACTTGTCAGTTAAAGTTATAAAGAATTGGTCTTAACAGTAATAAACGAAAGTAATAGTCAACTCACTTTTTATATCCTCTTCGCCTTTAACTTGGTTACGATCGATGAATCAGCTGTGTGGGACCTGGTGAATCAGCGGCCTGTAATACATCCGTTACTTGTAATAATCACTTATTAATGATGTTGTTTAAGTGACTTAATTAAATATCTATCGAAATCCACAAAGAACAATAAGGGAAAGAAAACAAGGGAAAAGATATCTGATGGAAAGTCTCTGTTGCCGGACACCGTTTAGGTACAACCGCAGTTCCTATTACAGTCGATATAACAATACTGTACAAATATTCTGGTCTAAAGGGCGTTGTAGCTAGTGAAATTACTGCGGTAACGGGACCTAATATCTTACGTGTCCAGGCGACGAGTATAATGTGGCTACAAAAAGCTGTTACTATACTATTTAAACTATTAGGTAAACGTTAGTATTTTAAGTTGTTCTTTGAAGTGTTACCATACCTCTTCAGTGATGTTATATATAGTAAAATAGCTAGGCATTAAAAAACGTATGAATTTAGTTAAGTATAAATAGTAGATGAAGTAAACATTAAGTATAATAAACGTTTGTCGCGGGATTTCCATTACTGACAGTGGGCACGCAAATCCCGTAGCAACAAAACAGCTTAATATATATCATCTAAAATACTAGAAAAAAAAATATTTATCGCTTTATATACAGTAAACACTTTAAAGAGAAACAGCATTATTATTTACTATTACTATTTGTTTATAAAATATTATGTAAAAGTAAACAAAGTGAGGTTAATGTCGAATATATAAATTTTCGTTTAAGGGCTATCAATTAAGTCTTGTTAATGGTTAATAATGGGGATGACGTTAAAACATGTTCAAATTTCGACTTTATTGAAGACAATTGAAAGCAACAATTACCATCACGATATATTACCACTTACACTTCGATATTAGTTGTAACTGTTACTAGGAACAAGCGCTGAATGTACGAAATCTATCGAACTTTTAACAAGGCCCCCACTTTATTACCGCTCGTCAAATATTTAAACCAATTTTGTACGAGGATCGAGTACAAAGGTATTTCAGCGGGCGTAATTCAATTACAGCTAATTCTATTACGGTAATAAGCACACGGTTTACACATAAAAAAAACTTTATAGCACTCACACTGTTAAAATTTAACGAAATAGCTTTCGATGATAATGTTGATAAGGTTTCAGTAGCGGCTGATGGTGGTGGAGGCCGAAGCGACAGTAACGGGGACCTAGTAGGGGTACGCAGTACAACGCTCCAATTGAATAAGCATGTACCATGCAACCAATTAAGTACACTTTTAATGCTATTTGCATATTGAGATCCGCCTGCTAACGTTACGAATGTAGAAAGCGTGACTCCGTTATCAATATTCATATTAGATATCGAAAAAATAAGGTCAGAGTGCGATTAAAAAATAACTGTTAACTGCATCATCAAAAATTTCTGTCAAAAATCGAAAAATTCAGATAATTTTTTTTTAAGTATATCATCAAATTCTAACACTAGCAGTAATTAGAATGAAGCGATTTCTTTAATATATAGCTAAGGACATGCGTGTAACCAATAAAATTGAAGAAAGAAATCGGATCAGTCTGATATATATATATATATATACATATTTCTAAATACTCCATGACAAACTATCAATGATATAAATACAAATAAGTTTAGATTAAGTCTAAACTAACAAGCTTTGTTTATTCGTTAAACAAACAAATAACAGTTAATGATAATTCAATTAACACCACAGCGTGAGAATACAGCAAAAGAAATGGAAATGATAAATTTGATAAAGAAGCAACTGAAAAAGTACCTTTTGATGAAATATCTAAAGCTTCAATTGCACCACTTTATAAACCAGGAGCTGACGAGGCTTCGTAGTGAGTAGTTGGTGACAACGCGCACACCGCTGAATGTGACCATACACTTGTGGCTCTGGCAATGGACTCATACTGACACTCTGATGCCTATGAGGTGAGCTAGCAATGACTCCATTATCACACGTCATCGCACTTTTGATCAATGTTGGGAAATGTTACAAAAACTATCGGACATTAATCCATCAGTTAAGTCGTGGAAATTTGTGAGGTTACTCAGATTAAGGGTAATCAGATTAACAAAAGTGATTAGCGATATTGATTTGATCTTGATTCCGACTATCGTTAACTGTTATTGCTTTACTGCTATTATTATATTTAACTATAGCATACTTACATGGCATAGGAGAGTCCTTAAAATGGGCCAAAATAATGATGATGAACTTATGTCTATCATCATTCTTCCTTCTACTTTACTTCGATCCATTAATTCACTCCTGAATCTACTATCTCCTTAATTTTGGAGATAATTGTCGTAGTCATCACGTTTGTTACAATTGTTTACTAGAGCACTATGTTGGTAAAGGTCATGAGATAAATTTCTAGACGTTTCTTGAGGTACCTTCCAGTAGAAAAGTGGAAGGAAAATTTTTAGTCTCAAATTTTTGGAGACAGGTTTAGTAGACTTTTAGAAGGCTTTAAAGACTTTAAAGATAAACTCATATGATATGTAATACAAAAATGAAACTATACTTGAAAACTAGACTTCTAGACTTTTTTAGATTATCTTAATACATGAAACTCAGATCTATATTTAATATACATATTGGCTTCCAAGCAAATCGTTCCGCAAACGAATAGATCTATAGATAAATTCTAAATACACAAATTTATCAGTAAGTACCCTCACTATTATTTTATTTATTTTTTTGTCCTTGTCTTCCTTTATTTACTTTTCTTTAATTTTAATTTCATTGGAGTCTTTTGTAGAATAATCTGTTCGTATAAACTTTTCACTGTTAAGAAGTTGTTAACTGTGACATTTCAAATGATATTATCAGACAAAATATTTATTATTTTTTAACGTAAATATTAGTAATGGATTGAAAGATATAAGAAATCAGACTCTGTCATAAGACCGGACAAATGTTAAGAAGAAGAAGAAGAAGAAGAATGTAAATATTAGTAATGCACATGTTTTTATTTTTAACCTGCAATGGAAACACGCCGCGTATCAGCCGTCGGCAGACATAGCAAGGTAAACTTATAATTGTGTCGGCCGGCGCGTGCACCATTCCATGAGGTCTGTACACTATATTAACTTGTTGATAATGGCAAGTTATCCATTTGTCTACTAACATTTACTTAATAGATAAAATATTTTGCTAAAAAAAATTTTAATAACTTTCCCAGTTCTCTAACAATTCACTGCGGTAAAACATATCTTTTTGTATTTATACCGAAAAATATATTATACATATAAAACAAATTGTCGTCGTTGTGAACCTTTCCTTCTAGAATAGAATGTCCTGATTGGAGGAGGCAGACGGTGAGTCAAGAATTGTCTTCTGCCAAGAGAAGACAACATTGGCTGACTCGTATTGGTTAAGACATACTTGAAATCGCTGTACCACAGGAGTATGTAATTGAAGTCCATTACTTATTCGTTTTACACTAAATTTAATTCTCACTGACAAGTTTTATCACTAAGTTACTTCAATAATTTTTAAGTTATTTTTTATAAAATTAAGCATAGATTGTTTTCACTAAAAAGATTAATATTTAAAAGTTAACTAAATACATTGTGAATCAAATTGATGGCGCTGACTCCCACTGGTTTAAGCTGTGGGGATATAAAAGCGGCGAATTAAGTTATATATAAGTTTTATTTTATTGTAACTGCTAGGCCGTACGTAAATCTGGTCTGCAAACCTTTTCTCATAACAAAGTGGTACTAAATCAATACCGGCTGAACGTGGCAAGGTTCTATGTGAAGCGCTGTCCCCATTCAGCCGGTACCCTTGTCGCCGTCGGCAGTTGAACAATCATTGTCAGGCCAATTGTTCAAATAGGGTTGGAATTTGTAAATAGTTTCATGTAAATAAATTTCAGTAATATTTCATACGACGCGTATTTATAACATACAATAACACACACAGATAATATATTGATATGAAAAATAGTTCTTGAACCTTTTTTCCTCGTGAAATTCCGACTCTACTACCACGAGACAGAAAGACCAGACAGCTAGCAATGAAAAAAAAAATTGCCTGTACAATTACCGTCAAGGCACGACCGCAGCTCTTATTACTACCGCTAAGTAGCAGTGTGCAAACATTACTTTGTTCCAGTTTCGAGGGCGTTGTAACTAGTAAAATTACGATAACGAGACTTCACATCTTATGGCTCAAGGCGATGAGCATCACGTGGTGCTGTGTATATCATCCTAACTATCGCCATATTGTTATGTGCAGGCCGTATTATTTACCATCAAATAGTTTCAGAAAAATATTTTTTTTTCTAAGGGTAACGATTTCAATAGATTAAAATCATGATTAAGATAATGTTTTAAAATTCACTGATCGGTCTTAAATTATAGCTAAGGCATTAATATAATATAACATACATAAATATATATATATAGGTGATATGTAGAGATTTATTGAGTTCTTTAAGAATAGTTTCTACAATATTCCTTCCCTAAAGGAAGTTATGAGGGTGTTAATAACGGGAAGGGGTTCTCGGGGCGACGGGATGCCGCCGTAAGGGAACAGTTCTGTCAAATTTCAAATCTAAATTACGGTCAGCAAAGAGGGCTATGAATAGTTAGTTTTTCTGTAAGTATTCGTTACCATGGTAACAACCAATCATACCACATAAATATTTAATAGTTACCAAAGAGGCAGCCCTCTTTCACGAAATCGTACCGCACGTACATCGCCATGCAGCCTCGCGTCTACATCAGACTCGCAATGCAATTCTTTACCTTTTATGGACCTCATAACTTTTTTATATGTTCATCGATCACATGCCGTTGGTATCGTATGAACAGTTTCGTTATTGACCACGTGGACCGCAGAATCCTTTCATCAGTCCTGGCTAATTAACACCGTCATGTTTTAAATGTTTCGCCATAAAAGCATTGCTGTGTTCTGGCAACATATGAGAGTCGAAGTATTCTCACTGGGCATGCTTCACCACTGTCACTTACCACCAGATGAAATTAAGGTCAAGTTTTATGCTATCGTAGGTAGGTAAGATGTCCTTAGCTATGGTATCCCCCCATCACACCGCGAATGAGTGGATTCAATTCCCGTATAGCCTGAATAGCCTTTAATTCTTCATTTTCCACTTTGGTCTCCGGCCGTCCACGGGGTTGGTTCTGAAGGTCGAGATTTCCAGAACGAAAACGTTGAAACCAAAAACGTACAGTGCTTTCTTTTGCGACACCAGCGCCGTACACATCATTAATACTTCGAGCTGTTCCTGCAGCACTGGTGCTGGCGCCACGGTAGGGCTCGTACTCGTAAATATACCGATATTTCATGTTTCCCATTGTGCTGCAATAAGCGACGCCAGAGAAAAAACAAATGAATGACTGTTTCCAAAACTTAAATGTACCAGCTAAATGAATTTATAAATTTGAATTTGGAATTCTTAACCAAAGAGGAGATATTTCAGATCAAAGTGATCAGTGCGACTGAACGCTAATTTCATATGTAAGGACCTAATACATATGAATAGACATAGGCCTTCCACAAAGATCTTCACGTCAATCGATCGTATATATGTAGTCTTTGGAGGAGGAGGCCTATGGCCAGCAGTGGACGTCTGTTGGTTGATAATGATGATGATGATGATCATGATATTCAAGAAGGGTTGTTTTCTTATTCGACGAGATGAAAAAGACGTTCCACTGGTAGTAAGTACGCCTGCGGATAACAACGTGGCGCTACTTAGAATGATACAAGCCACATGTGCTCATCTTCAAACATAAGATGCTAAGTTTCTTTATTCCAGTAACACCTGTCAAACCGGAACACGGTTATGTTTGCACACTATTGTTTGGCGGTAGAAACAGGTGCTGCTGTGGTACTTATCTATACGGACTCTGGCAACAGAGACCTCCCACCTGTATAATGTAGTTATATGGAGTAGTAGATTTAAAGGCTGGTTTATAGATAATAATTATTTAGAAGTTATATTAAGGGATGAATATTAAATTTTATATATATATATATATGCGGGACTGATCGATGTGGAGATGTTTGAGGGAGGCCTATGTCCAGCAGTTGAGGTCTATCGGCTGATGATAATGATGTTATATACAGGAGATATCCAGAGATTCATTGGCGAAAACTACCAACCACGCAGAATCTATATGTATCCAGATCTCCGAAACTATTGAACATAAATACTTAAATTTTTTTACAACTATTGCCTGGATTTTTGAGGTTAGCTAAGAGTGGATTTTACAAAAATCCCTTCTCCAAAAGAAGTGACGGGGATGTTGCGAGCGGGGAGCAGCTACATTTATAAATGAAGGGATAGAAATTTGATTATCTATATCTTAAAAGATGTCCGCTTAGTAGCCTGATTTAAAGATAAATGCGAGGGTCATGTTAGTGAAATGGCCCGATTCGGTTATCTCGCAAGTTTGTCACAAGGGTTGGGTGATTTATCAAGTGTTTTGGCACCCGCAACTTCGCGTGTAAGTCAAGTGAAGGTAAGTTAAGCGATGTATTACGTCCCCAGCAGCGCCGGTTAGTTACCCATTAGATGGGTTTACGAGCTGTTTTGATCGTAGCCGGAGATCGGGTATAACCATCTCCTCACGCCGATGATGATTGTTGTGTTGTTGTTGATATAAAATAAAAACAACATTTTCGTATAAACAAATTTTTTATAACAGCGAGTTTTTAAAAGTTGAAGAAATACTCCTTGAACCATCGTTTACAGAACTTCGCTTAGAATAATAAGGAAACTTATCAAGAGCCTTTACGAAATAATAGCACCGTACTTTTTTTTTAAAAACACTGAATGAGCTCAAATATATTTTAAGTATAAGGAATTTAATGAAAATATTATCGTTTTTTTTTTATAGAGATAGACATTATTTTTTTTTTGATTTCCGTGCAACAGGTTGCTATAATAAACATTACAAAATATTAATGTCTAGATTCAAATCTTTAATGTACGTAGTAGCATCTATATAGGGGTGTAAGAAGTCCCGCACAACAACTCATGAGACCGAAGCCAACACCAGCTCGTGGTGCTTACCAACAAATGAGGTTCTGGCTTCCACCAACCCGCATTTATACAGCGTTGTGGTAAAAGCGCCAAATCTCCCCATATGATTAGGTTGTCGATACCACCGCAGCTCCTATTTCTGCCGCAAAACAGTAGTGTGCTAACATTGCTGTGTTCCGGTTTGAAGGGTGCTGTAGCTAGTGTAATTACTGGGGTAAAGAAGCTAAACATCTTATATCTTAAGGCGACGAGCGCAATGTGGTGCTGTGAATATCATCTTAACTAGCGCCATTTTGTTATGGGTGGGTGTATCACTTATCATCATGTGAACGTGCCGCCTGTTTCGTACCCTAATTAAATAAAACAAATATGATACCTTATAAACGACGGCCTCTGACCGGTGGTACAGAAGATAAGGGTGACTCCGGTGAAGGTCGCGGGAAGCCGCTGGATGCGGGCAGCGCAGGATCGATCGATATGGAGATCTTTGCAGAGCACGCCTATCGGCTGATGAGCGATCGAAAGAAACTAAGATTTGTTTCATAAAGAGAAGCTCGAGGATGTAACTTGTTCTTAATTACTTCCGTAACTAGCTGAAGTTGAACAAGTGGCTCTTTGAATAGCTTTTAAATTGTTTGTATTTGGCTGGCAACGGAGAGGGCAATGCTCGGACTTACTCTGCGCGATCGCATCAGAAATGTGGAGATCCGCAGAAGAACTAAGGTCACCGACATAGTCCAAAAGATTGCTAAATTTAAGTGGCAACGGGGAGGGAACAATGCTCGAATGACCGACGGCCGATGGGGTAGTAAGGTCCTCGAGTGGCGCCCGCGTACCGGTTGATGTGGTGCTGCGAGGCCTTCCGCAAGGTGAACCGACGATCTAGTGAGAATCGCGGGAGCCCACTGGATGCGAGAAACGCGAGACTGACCGATATTTAGATTTTTGGGGGAAGTCTATGTCTAGCTGTGGGTGTCTATCGGTTTATGATGATGATATTTGGCTCTTTAGGGTGATAAGGTTGCCGACCATAGATGTAGGCAGATGTAAATTATTGTGGTAACGAAACTTAACATCTTATGTCACAAGGTGACGAGCATGATGTGGTCCTGTGTCTAACAACCTAACCAACGCCACATTGTTATGGGCGGGCGTATCACTTACCATCAGGAGAACTTGGTAACAAAAAAAAATCACTAAAGGCTCGGAACTCGATGTGTTACTTTGTAACAATCATAACAAGCTTACTTATCGCTTATCATCAAATAAACGTTGAACTAGTCGTTACCCGTCGATGAACATAAAAAAAATATGTTATGTAAGTAAAGTTTCGTTGGAGGGGATGGGCGGCAGGCACTTCATTCTCATTAAACTCAATCCTTAAAACAAAACTTGGTGAGAAGCTATTACCAGATATGCCAGCTCAGATTTATGTGCTCCGCTCGAAAATTGCCTTTATAGAGATTTACGCGTTCGCCGTTACTGCTGCTTCTACCGGAAGTTTGCATGAAGCGAGACGGTTTTGTAATAGAATAATACATCTGTTTTTACTCTTAAATCTACTGCTAGAAGATGATGACTGATCAAGTCTGTATAATAAAAAGGTAATCGAGAAGCAGGTCAATTCCACAGCTATGTTTGATTCTATATTTAGACGAAAAATTTTGCTGATGATAGAAACTGAACATTAGATTTCAATAGAAATTATCATTAACTATAGCAAAATAAGAATAAAAAAAATCCTATGTAATTTATATATAGCATATATATAACATAATTGGAAAGTTATGTTAAGGATAACATTTAAGAGTTTGATGATCATGATCATTCAGTTCTAACAGCGATTTTTTCATTAAGTCTTTCATCTATTCCCAGCGGAGCAAACAGTAATAAGAGTTATATTTACCCAAAAGGAGCACGGTCGAGTCCAAAACTCAATAATACTTATGATTCGTCCAGATTTTCTCGGACGGGAATGATCATAGACTAGATATAGAGCAGATCAGCTCTGTAGTCCGGGATAGTAAGAGTAGAACTAAGGGAAGCCCTGCCTGTCGTAGAAGCAGACTAAAATGATCTTGGAGTTTCGCGGGCTTTGAGGGTGGTGGACCCTTATTGCTCAACAAGCGAATTCTTGTGGAACAGCGTAAACCTCAGCGATGGTGTCTAGGAGGGTTAAGTTCCTCCTCAGAGACGAGTAACACAAAGTGTAGTAGGACACCGCTGCGTTCTATAAGAGATCCCGGAGCCTCTCCAAATGCACTGATGCAGACCATTGAGGCGGTTTTATTGAATAAGAATCTCACAAAACATTCACTTACCTCCAGAAGCAGGATATCTTTCGAAGATTTCTCCCCTGAAACCAAAAGAAAAAAAAGATATAGTGTAGATGAAAATATGTTCTTCATTTCCGGTCATATTTTTAACAGCGGTCACGTACTGGTATACCAGGTATTCTCAATCTATTTTAGAAGAGTGACCCCTTTTCCAAAATGAACTGATACCTAAGCTAATTTACTTCAAAAATTCCATGTCTAGCTTCTTTCTTATTACCAAATACTTACAAATAAAAAAAAATGTGGTTTGTTTGTTTTGTTTGGAAACCGATAGACCTCAAGGAGTCGATATCGATAACTCACCCGCTCACACAAATCACTGTGGTGGACGAAGTCTTAGTTTTTCTATTATTAGGTTTAGACCTGTAGTAGAAACCTAATAGAGATATGATTAAATAAGATTCCTATAGAACGTCGAAAGAGGTCTTTAGATCCGTATATTTTAATTAAAAAAATTATCATCATCTATTAAGCAAGATCCACACATGATCTCTTATAAGCTTCAGTACATTATATGAAGGAGGACTGAGAGGTACCGGGCGATTCCTCAAAATCTTGAGGTTTATAGGCGATGGTCGATGACTTTAATAGTAGATAACCATCCTCCATTCTCACATCTCCTCAAGTAGCTGAATGACAATAACTAATTGTATTTGATGAAACTAGGTCATAACAGTAATGCAACGAACTTTTACTTGATGATATTTAAAAGGAAATTAGAGAAATGATTTTTCATCATTCTAGCATATACAATTCATTATCATTATTATCAAATTATAAAAAAAAATAGTTTCTTTTTAGTCGCCTTTTACAACATCTAGGATAGATTGGCAATGGTCGTATCTGAAACTGACTACTCAAACATTATACATTTATAAACCTTATAAATATTGACTGATATTTAACCGTCATCTCGATGCCCTTCTGAAATATGTCTAGTCTATGCCGTCCGGAAAGCAATATCAAAGTTATTGCACCAGATACTCTCCTTGGTACGTTCTAGCTGCACATGATAACGCAGCGTCAAAGGGTTATTGACTTTCAGCCATCTAAATTAAAAATCAATTATGATTCCTTTATAACTATTCAATATTTAGAGAGAAGTCTACGTCAAATCTTCTATAGCGAGATGCTGAAAGATTACGAGGATAAGAATGATGAGGAATACGATTTGAGGAGGAGGAAAAAAGAAACATATTAGTAAAACCACTGCCACCACCACCATCAGTTGATAGACGTCCACTGCTGGACATAGGCCTTCCCTAAAGATCTCCACATCGATAAGTTCGGTGCCCCTCGCATCGCCGGGTACTACAGGCCGTCGTTTGTAGAGTTTCATATGGGGGGTTTTGGGGCAGCTCCCACCACGCTGACCCAATGCGGGTTGGCGGGAGCCAGAGCCTCGTTTGTTAATTAGCAAAGTGCACCGCGAGCAGGTAAGGTTGGGTTGGAGCCCATGAATTGTTGTTGAATATTGGTTGGAAACAATTTTGATCACAGAAATATCCAAATAGGTTATGTTCCTCCTGAACAAGCATACCACAATATACTATAGTGACACTTTTGTACTAAAACTTTCTTGAAGCCCGAAAAGCAGCAAAATGTTTTAGCAAACTCTCCATTTAACTGGTAATTTTGTGCCCGACGTTGTCTCGAGCCATCAAGTAATTTGAGGTTGACATGATGGCGGGCGTCGGGAAAGCTTTTAAAGAATATTAAACGAGAACAAGGTGCAGCATCAGCCGTGAATGGCAGACTTTCGAAATAATTCTATCATGTAGAAGTGATGAAGACACTAAATATTATAGCAAATAATCTACCTATATTTTGTTAGCTGTACATGTCCTAATTTTGACGCAAGATTTGGATTAGACACATAACATAGATCAGGATTCACGTGTTGATATTCTCTAATCCATTTCCTGAACTTTCGTCCTTGTTTAACGTCTCCATTTATTATATATATCCAATCTCCCTGAATTTTACTACTAAAAACACCATTGCTACTACTAACTGTATTTTGTATAAAATTTCCACCTGCGGCCAAACTTTCAATATGAAAACATTGCTATATCGTATAACGCTCCATTATTACTAAACCTAAACTTTGCTATTAAATTAGTATTTTTTCATAGTCACTAACAATTTACTGCAAATACGGCAGCGAAAGTAAGTATTGCCTGCCTTATCTTTGGGACACTTGTTATATTAAAGGAAGCAATCAAACTCAGTGTAAAATACTCTCACATGCTACTGTAATAAATGAAATTGTAAATAATAACAAAACTTAAACTGTATAAGGCACAGGTGCGGCCTGACATGGAGTATTGTTGCCACCTTTGGGCCGGGGCTCCGGGTTATCAGCTATCTCCATTTGACCGAATCCAACGTAGGGCATCTCGGATTGTCGACGATCCCGAACTTGCCGATCGGCTAGATCCTTTGGCACTGCGTAGGGATCTATCTTCCCTATGCATACTATACAGAATCTATAATGGGGAGTGTTCCGAGGAGTTGTTCAATTTAATAGAAGCCGCTGATTTTCGCAACCGACCATCTCGCCGGCACTACCATCCGCACCATCTGGATGGTTGGCGTTCCACTACAATGCGTTTTAAAAACAGTTTTCTGCCACGCACAGTAAATATCTGGAACTCGTTGCCATCAGCGGTCTTCCCCGACAACTGCGACATTGGGTTATTCAAGAAAAGAGCATATTCTTACCTGAAGGGTAGGCAACGCACTGGCGTCGCTAGTGACGTGGGCGGCGGTGAATCACTTACCATCAGGTGACCCGTCTTGCTCGTTTGCCTAGTATCTTACATAAAAAAAAAAAAACTTTTAATTATAGTATTTTCAATTGTATTTGCTTTAGTAATAATTAGTAAATCAGTAGAATAGTCTCTTCTGAAATAACTTTGACGTGTATCTTTGATCTTTTAGAAAGGAAAATCTGCATAGATCACAAGTGTTATTGGATCTAGCTATATGATATAACCCTTGGAATGAAAGATTTCTTTAATATTAAACGGATGGAACCGGAAGTCTTATTTCAATACCACGTTTAAAAATGTATTGGTTAAAATATAAATTTAGTGAATACTAACTTCTGTACTGGTACCTACTTAGTCTCCGGCAGCAGACCTAGCTTCAGTTAATATCATAGTATTGTCTACCATAGCAAGAACCTTGTTTCTATCGTGTCCAAAAAAACGAATGAATATCCTTCATGTGTAAATTTTTTTTTTCATCACAACCTTTTTAATTTTTTAACTTTACATTATAAGTAGTTCTTCCGCTTACAATACCCTCCCTAACTATTATAATATACTACTTTGATATCTTGTAAAAACATGAAGTTTGGTCAAAAACATATTTTTGAAGATATTCTACTTTACATAACTTATTTACACTTCAAATTCAGATACAAGTTGCCGGAAGGAAATACAGATGTTACCACTTCTTTTCGAATAAGGAGCTGTGTTTTTGTGTAACTCAACGCGAAGCCGAGAGATATTGGAAATATCGAAACTTGTACCCACAAACGGAGGCGGAAGTTATTTTAGATTCCTCATATATTAGATAGATCAAAGAAATGGGTAACGTTATAGATTTTTTGGTTCTAGTATAAACTATTTATTAAACTTTACTAATAAGTAAAATAGTATATTAGATATTGTGTTTGACATTTAAAGAACTACGAAAATCGTAATTTTATATATTTTCATTAAAAACTACTGCTATATAGAAAACAAGCCTCATTCAGTCATTAATCTATATTGAATATTTGGACTAAGTCTGAAAGGAGTTGTAGCCAGTGGAATTATTATGATGATGAGACTCACGTCCTGTATCAAAGTGATGAGTATCAAAGTATTTTTACACAATCCTTTCCCTCTCACATTATCCCTTTGAGATATAGTATGCTATGTTGGTCTAGCAATTTCATTAGCTACAGCGCCCTTCAAATCGGAACATAGAAGTGCTTGTGTTATTTATTGAGACCTTCAAATTAATTTCGGTAAACATTATATCTGAAGTAAAACCTTCATTGACGTATTTAATGTTTTGATTGAAAAACTATATATCTGTCAATAAATGAAGATATCTTAAGTTTTTAAATATAAATAAATTCCGTTCCTCTTCATAGTATTGGGATTTGTGTAAAAATGAAGAAAGTAGACGTGGCGAAGAGTACTATAGAGATCGAAGTCTCCACCACTGATTGTCCGTTCAGGGAGTTCCGTGATAATGAACTCTCTGTGGATTACTGGGGGATGGTTTGTGATTTCGTTATAAAACAATATTTGAATGTAGAGTTTAATAACAAGCTGCCAAACAAGCTTTCATAACTTGTATTAAATGTTCAGGGACCGTCTGCCTTTAAATCAGCTCTGCGTTTGGGTAAAGGAGCCGTGAAAGCACAGGGGGACCACGCCTGGTCGGATGATCAGATGCAACCGCTACCAAGGTCGGCAAGGAAACGTCTCTACGCCTGGGTCAGAGCCGAGGATTTGGCGCAAAGCCTGTGGGAAGCGGAAATTACAGTCTTTGAGGTGTGAATGATGATTTCAATTAAGAGCAGTATAATTGGTGATTATGCAGCTTCATGAGATATTGAATTTTTGTAATTAGTCTTCGGTTTTTAATAGCTAATGTTGTCATGGTAGACTACAAACCAAGTCGACCTTCCGCTTACCTTAACCCTCGTCTTAAAAGAAAGAAATCACAGGAAAGCTATTCTACTTTTCTGGGAATTGTTACCTCTTAATCCTCTTTCACTACACCCTCCCTGATGGTTTATATAAGTAAAAAGATTATAGTCATATGACTAATTTCACAGGATAACAACAATGGGAAGATGTCTTTGAACGATATTCAATTTGCTCACTACCAAGTGCTGCAGATGTCTTCTTTTTGCAGGCGCGTCTTATCCATGTGTTACATATTAGAGAGAGTGGAAGATTTTACGGTGAGACTTTTTTTTACTTTCGATAATCATCATATTTTAACGTTAAGTATAAAATTAACTATGTAATGAACTTAATTGTATTCATGTGGTTTTCCTGGAAAACTTGACAGAGACCCATCGCAGTTATAAATAAAAACCCGGCCAGACTTGATACTATCTCTTTTCTAATTGTTTACCTGTACGCTGTGCTTTAACATTTGTCAGGTGGAGCACCAATGGGAGAATTTCGTGTTTATTATACCTGCGGATGGTTGGTCCCCAATATGCCAGATTTACTCCCCAGGTTTGAAATACGGCGGTGGAGCGCAACACCGTCCCACGCTGTCCAGAAACGGTATATTAACGGAATATTTTAAAATTTACTGCTTAGATTTGTTAGAAGAATGATTACTATTACTGATGGTTATCATTTTCATAAAGTGTCATTTTCTTTCGAGGGTCGGGGACTGTTAAGGCAATCGGTACTGCATCTTGTACTATTAGCTGTAATTTTTACCTTGACATATTAAGGTTTATCTCTAATTTTAATCTGTTCATCAATATTTTTTTTAGGATTAAATTTATATCAAAGGATATTTAGCAGCTTTAGTTTTGCGCTTCTTGTAAGTACTACAGAACAATAAGAGTGGATAGAATATGTTGTGCCCACCGACCTTTTTGTCAGGCACAGCAGCTTGACCCCAAATCTGAGCAGACCCGTTGTAAAGATTAGAAAATGGTCTTGACATTTTGTAAGAGAAAGTGGTAGGATCATAAAGCGAGCCGTTAGCCAACTAGGGATCTATTTTGAGCGAGAGATGATTGACTAAGGTGTGAGTGTATATAATAGTTGTATCATGATCATTTCGACCTGTGGATGTTCACAGCTCGGCATCCTGTACGGTATTCCACACAACACGGTCTTATGCTGTTAGAGTCCATGTAAATTAGGTGAACAGACGACATTAAAGCAATCCATGGAAGCCTCTGGTTTAAACTGTTATAACAATCGCAAAGATTTTATGTTAATTAGGTTTAAAAACAAAGGCAAATTTACAGGCTGCTACCTCGTACGATTATTCCACATTGGTATGTGGAGGTGCGTCTGGGTCAGTGACCAGGTACCGGTCGACGCGGCTGATTCCCCTCTTTTGCCGTTCGCACCATTCTTCAATCAGAACACAGCTAAACCCATCGCCGCCAAACAGCCTATACCGAACGTCCCTGCTACACCATTAGTACAACTGTGGCCACTGCTGATATGCAAGGTAATATTGTAATTGAAATATTTTGCATGGTTAAAAAATTGTGAATTGATAAATTGCCTTAAGGTCAATGGGGGCTGATAGAAAATGAATCGGGTGGATAATTTTATTTAGGCGGTGAGATATTAGAATTAGATTTTAGTTAAATTTTTGATAAATTGGAAGAGAAACATTTACTCTCCTCTGTACTAAAAATCCATCAAACATTTTTCCAACTCGGGAAATTTCAAAATTTCGAAATTTTCTATACACATGTGTTACTAAAGAATTTTTGCGTTTGATGTATATATATATATAAAAATAATTAATAACCTATATTTCTTTATTGAATATTGTAGGTAGAAATAAATATTTTAACTTATTTAACAGGCACTGTTGAAGTTATCTTCACCCGGGATGGATTCTGATGAAGATCCCGAAGTCTGTGAAGATGAACCGATGAGTGAATTCGATATATTACATGCTCTTACAGGCGCAATGAATTTAACTTATTACATTAACGGTAAAACTAGCTTTCAAACTGCATCTAAGGCGTATTGGTTAAGTAGCTTGCCTAGTAATACAGAAGTCTCAAGTTAGATTATAGGGACACCTATAGTGGTACCTTTATGTTGTCGCATCTGTCATGGTAGTCTTGTATAAGATTTGCCAAATATTAAGTGTAATTTTAACTAACCTGTAGATTTTCCTATAAACTTACAGATCTCGATAACCTATGGAAATTACTATCATCGGAAGTGGCGAAATTTGTGTGGGATGATGACGATGAGACCATAGCTAGTACTATTAAACCTAAAGCGAAGAAGCCAGCTACTAAAGAAACAGTAGTGTTTAAGGTTTTTCTATATTTTATTACTATAATAATATACAAGCTAAACTTAATTGTTTTCAACTGTTAGGTAGTATATATACACTAGTATTATAATTTAGAACCGACGTGTTAACAAACTAAATCAGCTGCATTTGGATATAACGGTCCATAATTAAAATAACATATAGCATATGAGAGTCAGGATATTTTGGAAGCCTACTCTTCAGTTTATTTTGTATCGTGCGTCACTTAATAATTTGTGATGGGGATGTGAAGTATTGTCCCATAACATTTCTATTTTAATTTTAAACGTTATTTGCTCATTACTAAAACAGCGTCGGTCTATGACCACCCTTTCAATCGAAGACACTAAAAGTTTCCCGCCTTATGCACTTCCCGGGATAACACCAGCGTTTGAGATGTCCCTGTTGGTTAAAATGGTTAGGGACCTACCATTAAAGAAACCGTTACCAGAACCAGGTAAGTCAAACAATTAATAGCTTTTGCTTCAAATGTTAATTTGAAATAATAGACTGACTAACATTGGAAGGATGTTTACAGGATAAATTGAATAATCCATTTCATTCCAACCAATACATGATAACTGCTGGCTTTAAAATCGGTGTCTAGTGCAGCTGGTCCAATTCCAGGTGCAACCAACGATTCCTTGCTCCGTTGAGGTCGAGTCACTCTAGCCACCATTCAAACCTATGAAGCTATCCCACCAATAGACAGTCCGTCACTAATTTAGCTTTTTGTAAATTTTAAAAGCAATTGTAACTTTGGAATGTAAATTTTTAGAAGTAGAATTATGGAAACAGTATAGATGGGTGGACTGGGCCCGGAAGCACGGTTTGTACGAAGCGTACGAGTGCCCCAGGACGAGATTTCTAAAAGTGAACGGCTTACTGAAACTATCGCAGGCTCCGCATTTGTTGGACGTTCAAAGTACCGACTCGGTGAGGGAAACTTCTACTTACCCGTGCCAGCGAATATTAATTACTCATTAATATATTCAAATTCCAATCCTTTGACATGAAGGTGTGTTACAGACTTGAAGTTCTGTACGTTTATAATAGATAGTAAAACGGAACAGTAAAGTGATATTTATCAGTCAGTAACTTTACCAAATTTGTTTTCTTATTTGTGCTATTGAATAAACAATGATGTAAATAAGATGAGGTGTTCTTTGAACTACATCCAGATTTTTTTAAATAATAAAGATAAATTTATCCATTATCGTCCTTTCTTCTAGATAACTTATGGATTTCGCGAAGAACATGCAAAAACCAACCCAGCGGTAAGAGAAACTAATTATTATTATGTTGATATCAAAATTTTAATTGAATATAGGTTAATTTAATAATTGTTTGTATTATGTCTTCATAGATTAAGAAGGGAGGTAAAGAAGGCAAGGAGGCACAAGCAGCTACGACGAATCCCACGATATCACCGGAGATGAAAGAACAACTGCGAGAGTGGGTTCACTTTGATGCGGTACTCATCATTTATTGATGTTTCTAATTAATTTAAAAATCAAACTTCTCTTAAGAGAAACGTTTGAAAGAAACTTGAAATTTTGATATCATCACCCCAACTGATGGACCTCCAACTACAGGACATAGTTTTGATATATTTAGATACTACAGTAAATTTTCTATCTAGATCATCATCTATTAGATATTTAAAAACGATCGTAACTCTCAAAGATTTATAATATTAGTCCTCAACAGTTAGTTCAGGAGATTTTGCATAGAACTTCTTAATCCTGGCGGTGATTTGTTAATTGTAAGACTGTTTTAAGTATTATAGAAATTAGCAATATAATTTCTTAAACAATTTCAGCTAGCCAATGTTTTGAAAAGTACATGCATACTTTACTACCCTTCCTTGTACCAGTTCAGTACAATAGCAAGCCATCCCCCGATCAGAATTACTAAAGCGCCACCGAACAAACAGATTGATATCCCAATTTCTAAAACCTCACCACTGTACTTACAAATAGACGGACCTGAAGAAAACTTTTTAAAGATATCATGTTGTATGCTCCATCCTAGAGTACTTCTGTATTCAGGTTTTCCGATAATTGATTATGTGGAGCCTGGATACTTGCTTTTGGAAACGTTTGAATGGTTCACGGACTGCGAGTTACCGAAGGGGAATCTGTTTCTTCGAACTCGCGGGTACGATGCTGATGAAGTAACATTTCCGCCGGGAAGGCATTTTTGCAGGTCGGTATTTCAAAGCAAGCGCATCAATCACGAATAGTCTGTTGTTAAAGTGAATTGTCTATGACAGATTGTGGATCCATTCGCGGTTACCATGGCATGTAATGTTACTCAGTGATTCAACTATTTTCGTTGCTACTCGTGACCTCGTCCAGATGGCGGCAGTTCGGGAATGCCCTTGGGCGTCCAGGTTTTTAAATGCTCTCGGTGCCGCCTTCCAGAACTTGATTCGGACAAATAAATCGAATATTAACATTTCCTCCATCGAACAAGAGTTTTACAGGTAAACATCCTTGCTTGATTTTCTTGATCTATATCCGCTGGTGTGAATTTTATTCAGGTTATTTATTTCATTAAACTCTCCCATAATTTTGACTAATATCACTTAATAAGATATTAAAAGATAACTGCCGACTATTAAGTTTAGTTTTATTGATGAGACTTGCAGCTGTTTAATTTTATTTTTTCTCCCATGCAGTTAGACTTTTTAGCACCATATTTATTATTATATTTTTTGGAAAAAAATATGACAATGAAAGTAATGAATGATATTTTTAGATCATACCAACCTGATTTGGATTGGGATCCCGAAGAAGTTGGCTTTACTAGGACTCATCTCCATTGGATGTTTCGACAAGCACTGCAAAGTACACTTAAGAAAAAATTGACACCATTTGATTACCAGACGACTTGTGCCACTCTTCAGCAATACCTATGCGACCCGGATTTCGGATTATCCAAAGATACCTCGTCCATGCCATTTAATAAGGATTTCTTAATCAACGATCTATGTGATTGTTGTATGCTAGAAAGTGAGGAACTAGAAAACTTTAAGATGCAGTACAATGATTTGGTTAGCATCCATCTATATCTAGCAAAATCATTGGGGTATTGATTTGGCTATCAAGTTGTTTATTTAATTATTTTACTTAAATATTTAAAAAATAGGTTGTTGATTATAATTTTTTTTTCGATATTTTTATTTCTTTTATAGATTTTTAGTGTTGTATCAAATACTACTAGAATCCAATTACAGTAGAAATTACAACACAATGAAACAAAGTGTACATTTTATTGCAGGCGAAATAATAAGTATCAATGCTAATAATTCATTAAATAAATATGTTTCTGTTTACTCTTCAGATTGTGGAAATGACTGTGGATCCGTTAACCGGGAATATCTGCGAAGTTGTCGCTGAAGATTTGTCCTGTGGTCACTTGAAATCGATCAGAGATATATTGATAAAGCGTACGGAAGCAGCGATTCGAATACAAGCAGTTTGGAGGGGCTACAGGGCCAGAAAGTGTATAGAGACGCGTGCTCCTGTCACACCGGAAATTCTGAAATGCGTAAGTTCAATGGCACCCACTGCTGGCATATAGGTTTCTACTGAGGCAGTTTAGACTGATCTTTAACAATTCGGTTCAAGTTGCTACAGCCTCTCCACTTGTTCTGAAAGTGTAGTTTCTAATCTATGAATTTAATAAAGGAGAGTATACGATTACACTTTAATAATATCTAAATTTCTAAACAATTTTGATGTAGTATGAGGTTAGAAGAGAATGAACTTTTACCCGGGACATTTTTGTTAAACTGGTTTTATCATCATCATCATGATCCGATAGACATCCACTGCTGGACTGTAAGGTGTTGAAGAGCAGCTTGAAAGTGTAATCGTAGTAGAGTATTATAAAGTTTATTGCTGCAACTGCTCACAAATTCTAAATTACCTTTTCTTTTGTCCATTAGTCAGTGTCTTATAGCAATCTGTAATTCTGACCTAAATGTACTTACGGCTGATATAGATAACATGTTTAAATCCCGATATAATCGATTTCAGCTGATGGATAACGCGATCGGAAATTTAGAAGCACTATCAGCGTTGATGAATGAATTTTTTTATTTGTTCCCTGGAGCAAAGAAAGCATACTCGCTGGCGTCGGCGCTCGCCGGGACAAGCTGTTTGAAACAGTACTGCGGCATGACTCGTATAACGCCTATTTGTGTCTGGATACCGCTCTTCCAAGTTGTCTTCCACTGTCACGCTCCTGTCAAAGTTCATATGGATTTACAAAGCACCATCGGCGCGGTCAAGTTGAATTCGACAGTCGAGATTTATAATAACGATTCTAAAGAGCGGATGCTGCAGCCGTATTCGGCTCATATAACTATAAGCGTTTGTCCAAATGACTACGGGTTAGTTAACTTTCGTCTAACATATTTTGTATCTACATCTACTGTAAGAAACTAAACATAACAATTATAAAAGTGAGATTTTCTGCTAATTCGGTATTGCAGATTTATATATATCTATATATATATAAGAGAGATTTCTATCTATGTAGAGACTCATCATGATATCTCTGAAACTATAAGTCTTGCGGTCTTGAAATTAGTTAGGAATATTCCTTTTATCGAGTATAGGTCAGCTGGGAACGAATTTTATAAAATGTTACTGTTTATAACGGAAAGGGGCCAAAGGGGTGTAAGGGTGCCGTCAGGCGAGAATATTTCTGACAAATTTCAAGGTAGATTTCAAATTTAATTATTTATTACGGCACTAAAAGCGAGCCTGAAACAACAAGCAGGTGTATATAACTATCAAATAATAAAATATTTTAATAACTTTGATTACAAGTATTAAGTAAGACTAAGTAAAATTCCGTTTGGGAAACGAGCTGGAATATTTATACCGTCATTTTACCATAGACAAGTTGTAAAAATCTTCCGAAGATTTTCCAAGGAAAAGAGTAGCAGCTTTAAATGTGACTCTTCCTAAAGCCAAGCGTGATGTTTACGATAGAATTCCTTAGGTATGATGAAAGGCCTATTTTTAACACTGGAAGAGAAGAGATAAATAATATGAACGACAACAATGTACGAATAAGATTAAAAATTATCTAGTCATAATTAAAATATTTGTATAAATCAAAATTCATCATTCACAAACAGGCAATGATCAGACGCCACCGTTACTCTTAGTATTATTACACTGCAACGTTTTTGCAGTTACACAGTGATCGGCCACGGCACACTAGCGCGTGCGCTGAACGTCGCATCCGAAGTGCATTGGCAATTGAACGTCTTGTCCAGCACTACCAACAGCTTCCACGTTTGCGACAGCGACGCCTTAATCGGATGCAAGGAATTGTCTATTACATCCGCCACTAAACTACACGTCGACGAGATATTTATACCGAATCAAAGGAACATACTCGGCGGCATACTAGTGACTATAACTAAACCGGAGACTGTCGGTTTTCGAGCCTCTGCTACATCTCCCGAGGTGAGTGACAATAATTTCACTAGTAAGGTGGTGAGGACTGTCCAGGTATGTACTTCCATATGTAGAGTGTTCTGGTTAAAAAGTTTCGTAGTATTTTGTTTCGAGGTGACGAGCACTAGTACGGTGTTAGTGGTCGCCATTCTAAGTAGCATTATATAAATTTAAACTTTAACATCAACAGCTTGATATGAAAGCTGTGCTTCAAGTTAGAAACTTGGATGGGTCAGTGGATGATATTGCAACTTGTTATGGTAAGGGAGAGCTGTACTGGCCATACATCAGGCTCGAACCGGTGAAGAAGTCGAAGTCGGACCAGTCTACTTCCAACATCGATATGAATTTGGTAACTTTACTTTTGTATGGTGAATAACTAAAAAGTTCGGAATTATTGGTTTGATAGATATTATTCATCTATGGTTTTTAGTGACTCTGTCAACTTTCCTTTGTCGTGTATAAATTAAAAAAAAAAACAAACTTGCAGCGCTCCAGCGATTCGCGGCTAAAACAACGGCGCGGCATTAAGTATGGAAATTCTCCAGGTGTAGGAGTGAAGACTAGATCAACTTTGAAGGTAACATTCCACGTTTGTCTAAAACTTGTAACTGAACATACTACCTCTTCTATACATTATATGTATATACGTCCGCATAATAGTAGTGTATAAATATTAACGTGTTTTGTCATAAATTATTAAGCGTTCAAGCTGCGAGAGCGCTACTTAAGATCATATAAACAGTACTACACTGTGCTGTGTGATATATAATGCTAAGTCTCTTTACCCCAGTAACTTGATTAGACGACGCCCTACAAACCAGAATACAGTTATGTTTACACACTGTTGTTTGTCGGTAGAAATAAGAGTTGCAGTGGTATCTAACTTTTTTTTTCGCGGGGGTAATCTTCGAGAAAAGCTTCTGGGGGGAAATCAGAGTTAAGTGAGATTTTTACTCACTAAAACCCCCTCGGTTGTCTGCCTCAATGCATTCGGAGACTCCGGGATCTCTTATAGAATGCACCGGTGCCCCTCTACACTTTGTGTTACACGTGTCTGAGGAGGAGCTTCACCAGCCTAGGTACCATCGCCGAGCTATAGGTTTTCCTACGCAAGTTTATTTCTTGAGCGATACGAGCCCCCCTTAAGACCCGCGAAACTCCTAGACCCTATTAGTCGCCGCTTACAACAGGCAGGACTTACCTTAATCCTATACTTACTAGCCCGAGACTACAGGGCTCATGAGCTGGAGCGTCCATTACCATCGCCCCGATGTCTTCTTCGAGCGGAATCAACCCTTCCTTGATTCCATTCGGCGGCCTCCTTCTATACGATTACGGCCTCACAGAAGGAGACCGACGCTCCCTATGTACTTTGGCTCTTCATCAAAGCCGCTATAGTTACTGTCAGCAAAAGATCTTATCCGATCCTGATGACCAGGGTTTGTCGCTCGGACTCCCAGGGCATTCAGCGAGCGTGCGCTGCGCGAAATCTTGCTCTCCGGCACAGTGGTGGTATTGCGTCGTCAGTTCGCATCTGATCCTGTTTAGATACTTACCGAAATACCCGTGTCCGGTGAACACCTGAGTCGATCTAAAGGTTACGTGCGCTGTTCCACCAGATCGGAACAATACTTCGAAGCTTGGCAGCATCGCGCTTTTGATTTCCACATCTCGATAGTCTTTAGTTGATATTTTTTATCAACCTGTAGACTTTGTTTACATATATAAAAATCTACAAAACTACCAAAGGTGTTGGTATATGAAATATTTGAAATTAATAGTTTGTTGAATAATTAATTTCATTTCAGCTACGTGATTCTAGGCAACCGGAAGTTACTAAATATGCAATAGAGTAAGTTAATCAACATTTTCGACGGTATCGTTTATATCTATCTTTTGTAGGAAGCAAACTTTCAACAATTAGTGGGAAAAGGTTATTAATGTATACATTTGTTTCTGTTATCATTTTTTAATTTTACACCACAGAGAAAATGCCCACTGCTGAACATGGAATGTGTGATAACGAACTTTATTTCTCATAAAAACTTACTACCTTTAATAACATGTGAATATTATCTCTGATGCTTTTACAGGGTTCGAGCGCCACAAGGGTGGCCTCTTTCTCTAGCGCAGTGGAAGAGGGTAATAGAGATTCAGAGTAAACAAGACTACAAAAGTGACAGCCCTAGCAAAAAAGCAGTTAAAGAAAAAGTTGGGTATATATTGAGCTTAATTTTAAATATGTTTTATATCGAAGAAACAAGCAAAAAGCAGAAGCTTACTTTAAAATGTTCAAGTAGAGCCTTAAGACACTGACGTCACCCAGGTCTTGTTACTTTTCTCTATCATGCCACTGTAAAACTAAATAATAATATAGGACCTGCTGATGAAAAATTGGCAAAGAGATGATGTGAATTATTTACAACAGACCTGTCTAGGTGTTAAATGACACTGATGAAGTAGCCCGATTGCTTTCAGATCCTTCGTAAAGCTCCAGTATAAATACATAATGAAGTGGCTCAGTATGAATGGGTAGGATACTCGACACAAACCATAATTTTAGGTCTTAGTGCAGTCAGCTACAGATTTTATGCGCGTCCAGTACTTCCGTTACAGGAATACGAATTTTAATGTCGGAGTAACAGTGCTTTCTTTTTCAAATTAATGAATTTTAGGAGGGTTTAGAAAATGCGGGGGTTTATATACATTGGGATTCCTATTAGAAAGTTCCACGAAAACTTTAATATGTCTAACGCAAACAATTGCAAAATATTATATTAACCCTTAATAACCTAGAGTTTCAATTTTGATACCAATCTTTTAAACCGGATGTTCACATTACTATTAGTTTTTTTTTTATAGGTTGGCTGTACGTATTTTACTGTTGTATAATATTCTTCCCAATGAAATTAAAAAAATAAATATTGTGATTTTTTTAGCTATTTTTCCCTTCATCTAGACCCTCAAGTAAACATAATAATATTAAAAATAAATCACTTTCGTAAATCAGGCTACTAAGGGTTAAAAGGGTTGATTAAGCTTCACATGTTCTACTTAGAAGAATGTAACCGAAGAAACAACAAGAACAGTTAGTATCACATTCCATTTGTGTTCTTATAATGTAAAATTAAAGTTTTCCTTTCACATTTCAGGCAAGTACTGGTAAAGAGAAAGATAAAGATAAAGATAAAACAGAGCAGTCGTATTTTAACAAACCTAATCCCGGAGATGCTTACGTAGAACTGGAATGCTCTTTATCTGGAGACACTGAAGCAGTGGCGGTCCGCGATGACACCAGAGACGAGAGATTCGCCGCCGCTGTTAAGTCGTGGGACGCGAATGAACCGGGGAGGAACGCTAGAGGTGCAATCATCAGGTGCCTTTCCTTTCTTTTCTGTATTAAATTTGTTTAGAAACAATGTTCCTAACAAGTTCTTACTAGATTTTGGTTCTATGTTAAGGAAACTTGTTGAGTAGGTTATGTTGGACTTATAAATACGAACCTATTCGAATCTTCTTTGTCGCCTTAAGATCACAGAAATGAAACCAGACACATCTGTGAAACTGCCACTCTTATAGAATTCGATTTCTTATTTGATCTGTATAACAATTGTCAATACACTACTGAAGAATTCCCATGTTTTATCTGAATGGAAATATTGAGGCAGGCACACTGTTCCAATCCTTCCAGACGTCATCCTTTTACAATCCTTCTCGTATTTTCATCAATTTATAATAAAAATTGTTTCATCACCATCATCGTCAGCCGCCAGAGGTGCACTGCTCGACAAAGGCCTCCCCTAAAGATTTCCACATCGATCGGTACTGCGCGGCCCGCTACCAGCTGCTTCCCGCGTCCTTCATCATATCGTCAGATCAATTAGTTATGTCGACTTGCTGCTCCATCGGCCGTCAGTCCTTCGAGCGATGTGTCCTGCCCATTACCACTTGACATTAGTCATATTTTGGACTATGTCGGTGACCTTAATGTAGAGAATTATTTCAATTGTTGATGTAATGAGAGTTAATTATACAAAAATACTGTAAATTTACAGAGAAGAATTCCGAGATGAATATCTAGAAACTCCCGCGGAAGAGTTAAAATCTACTGAGGTTATTATTGTATTTATTAGATTTATAGGAGCTATGATAGATATAGATAGTTTTTATTAACACAAACACGAACAACAGGAACACAAAACACTAGGTTATTTATTCTAGATTTAATTCTTGTATCTGTCTAATTGAGTAAAAGTATTCGAAGCCTTAATTTAGATAACTTTTAGATATTTTCGTTTTTGGCAGGAATATTTTAAAGAGCTGATTTAATTTCATTACAGATGTCTACAGAGGAAGAAGAAGAAACCATCCGTAACTTTTTTTCTGTTTTAAATAGAATCTTAACGAAATCATATTTTCCGATATTAGATTAGTCTTTCTTTACTTTAAATCATTACAAATATTTACTTTCCTACATCAAGCGTTATTCTTGAATTGTGGGATAGAACCAATTTCATATTTCTATTTTAGACTCTCTCTCATATCAATGAAATAAATTTTCAGCTGACAATTTTGTTAATCGGCAAGGCCCAACACCGATTTCTCAGAGTCCAGGTAATAGTACCTCGTGCTGTTCTTTACTCTCCTACAGAATTCATAAATCACCAGCCACTAGAGCTGATATATTGGATTAAATTGTTTACTTTAAAATAAATGACTCATCATCATCAGTCGATGGACATCCACTGCTGGACATAGGCCTGCCTCAAAGATATCCACATAGATCGATTCTGCGCTGCCGCGTCATGAGGGAGGATTTGATGGGGACTAAATGACTAAATGCTTAAAGTAAGCCGCAGTGTAAGCAAGTTATTTAACATGTCGTGGCCAAGAGGACGAGAGATATTCACTAACATCGATTTAAGAATTGTCCTCATCTTGTCACTTCTTCATAGTTTGTGACCTGAGAACATTACCGTAAATACTCTTAAGATGGAACAAAGTCGTTTAGCTAAAGATTATTCCTCTCTATGTACTATTCCAAGGAGGATGTATCACTTACCTTCATGTTGATGTACTACTTATTTCCTAACCCATTTACCATCCCAAACCCAGCTCAACCCGGCGAATTAAAAACTGACGACATGAATATGACAGCAGCTGAATCCGAAGAACAAGTTGAGAAATTCTTAACGATGCCGGATGAGTTAAAAGATCATTTCAAACCCCTTGAATTCGTACCCCAGTGTACTCGAGAAGCTGCTGAAGATGAATGGTAAGTAATTTCACAAATACAATATGAATATTTAATTTATTCGTCACTATGTAGTTGCTGGTCTAAGTTATAGGAAATAAACTTACATTTATATATTTAGATATACATTATTTATATCCCACCAACCCGAATTGAGTCAGCGTGGTGGGAAATGGCCCAAATCCCTCCGTATGAACCTCTACAAACGATGGCCCTTAGTGCTCGGCTGTGTGGTGTGCCGGAGGCCATGCAGAATGTGATGGACGTTGGCAAGGCTCTGGAACCAGGGCAGCGCAGGACCGATCAATGTTAAGATCTTTAGGGAGGCCTGTGTTCATCAGGGTAGGTCTATGGTCTGATGATGATGATATCATTTATATATAACGCTTTGATCTTAACTTTCTACTCTCTTCTTTTAGTTGAACTTTAACTATTACAAAGTTCATATTTAACTTTGCCTGTAATGTATTAATAAAATCACAAGGAGATTTCATTTACCTAAATACAATTTCAGTGTTGTAATAATCACACCGGAAATGGCGGAGGCTTCGAAGATGGCCCGCCAAGCAGACATAGAAGTAGCCATAGAGCGTATGAACCAGCTACAAGCTCACAACGAGATCCACGTTCTAGGAATGCAGAAGACACGATGCGATCTATTGGAGAAGTTTTACGTCGGTCTGTAAATTTGATTATAATTACAAGTGATCACATTATATTGAGTGAGTTAGTTTGCGTTATTCGCCTAATCTACCGTCCAATAGGAGAACCTATAATAAACTCTTGTACTTTCTTAATTTTAAAACTTGTTAAAGTTATTATTAAAGATAATCATCGTCGTCATCATTATCGGCCTTTGTTTATCCACTGCTGGATATAGGCCTTCTCCAGTGTCTTCCACCAAATGCGATCCTCAGCTTCTCGCATCCGCCCACTTCCGACCGACTTTTAAATATATCAAAATGAGACGACGCAATAACAATTTTATTATTTATAAGTTAACTACTTACTAACAAAATGTTGGTTTAAACTTAACTCTTCATATTGACTTCAACATATTTTTTAAGAAATGTGATTGCGAAGTCGTATAAAAACTTAAAGGGAGAGCGGCCTAAAGATCTCTATACCAGATACTCTAATACCTGCTTTTCATACATTTTCAGATTCCCAATGGAGTGAAAGCCTGACCGAAGCTTTAGATGCTAAAGATAACGCGATATCTTTAGAAAATAACACTCGCTCTGTGACTCGTAAGAAGCAGGACTCTAAGACTAAGTAGTCACTGATAATAGTTAAGAGAGGTTAAGAGAATTTCCAGCTACCAATAGAAGAACGTCGAGTTAAGTTATATTTCGTTATTTAATAAATTTCAATAGATTTATCGCGTTGTTTTTATTACTTAAAGGACGCTTTATACTTGGTAGAAATTAAATTTATCCAGCAATGAAATCTATAGGAATCTTCACAGAAAATACTATTCAGTTTTTTTTTAACCGTCCTCTGCGTATAACGAGTCAAGGTCTTTAGGGTGCTTTACATTTACGATCACTTTATTACTTTCTATTTACTACTCATTCTCATCTTTTATTCCTTCATATCTTGCACGGTCTGCTCTTATCTCAAATTTCTGATGTCTCATTCTACGTACCAATTTCTTCTACCATTCCTCTCCTGAGTGAAGACCGTTATCTCCGTCTTTGTTCTCCTTTCGGAAAGTCCTGCAAATCAAGAAATGTCCTCCTGTGTAACTTTCTATATTTTTCTTTTATCTAATTTACATCAGGGTTTTTATTTCGCTTACTTGACTATAGCTACTCTAACATCATAGTTTTATCTATATTTTAACTTTTATTGTTTCTGCTATAGCCTCCCTGCAAAACTTTAGTATACGACGACTCATCTCATCAAAGAGGTGATAACTTCTTCGTTTAGCTGCCTGCTCAACTCCATCTCAATAAAAGATTTGAATATCATTGATTAGAGGTCTACAAAGATTGGCCACGATATTGTTAGATTTAGTTTATGTTTAGACGTTTATATGGCGGCAAATAATTATGAGAGACCATAAAGTATGGGAAATTTAGAATTATGGCAAAGATCCAAAATGTGTCTCAAAATTTGATCAATTTTTATCACGGTTCTTCCCACTTTCATAGACCCAGATATAACAACGTTCAAATTATAGATCAGGAACAGTGAACTTTGGCTAGAGACCAATACCAAATGTGATAGGTCTCTGTTCTCTCAGACCGTCTAGGTAGGTAGTACTGTGTAAACATTACTGTGTTCCGGTTTGAAGAGCGCTATAGTGAGTGAATTACTGTAGTAACGAGACTTAATATATTATGTCTTAAGGTGACGAGCGCAATATGGTGCAGTGTATATCATCCTGTCTACCACCACCTTGCTATGGGCAGGCGTCTCCCAACTTTTGAACGGCCCACTAGTCCCATCGCTTCTTAAAAGAAAAAAAGTTATACATATAAAGCTTTTGATGTTTCTAAAAGTTTCAAAATGAATAAAGTCTCTACTGATGAGAGTAGTATCAAGAGAATCGTAATGGGTCCATTAAACGAGACATTTTTTTCTCGTTAAGGTCCAAAATGAATCAATTAGGACTGCACATTAAATATCAGAGTACATCATCTATATTATATTTTGTTACTTATAAATCTGTGATACTTATATATATAAGGGAATTATTTAACTTAATTTTTTCAAGATATTATAGTTTAATTTAACTTTGTTACTTATTCAGTTAATAGATGCTGATGTTGTTATATGATATCTAGAGATTTATTGACTCATCACGAGATCTCGTTAATTATTAGGCACACCCAAAATTTAGTAGTGATATTGCTTCTGTCGTTCAGAGGTCAGCTAAGAATGAATGTTACGAAATTCCTTCCCCAAAGGAGTTGTGGGGGTGTTACGACTGGCAAAGCGGGCAGGGAACATCTGATATATCCAAAATATCCAAAGATTCATTGACCCATCACAAGATCTCCAATAGTATTAGACTTACACTCAAAATTTATCAAGCAAAGCGGTCCGACGATGTGGTGAAGGTTGCGGGAAGCAGCTGGATACAAGCAGTGCAGAATCGATCGATGTGGAAATCTTGGAGGAGTCCTATATCTAGCAGTGGTGGTTTGTCGGCTGATAATGATGATGGCGACGATGACTGAAACTTTTGTAGAGATATTACTTTTGCCGTTTAGAAGCAAGGTAAGAACGGATTACACAAAATTCCTTTTCTAAAGGGAGCTGCGGGGGTGTTACTGTCAGTAACGTAGGTGGGGATCTGTCTAAGAATGTATGATCTATCTGTGCATATACGATATCGTATAGTTCATCTTTGACAGTAAAGATATGTTTATGCTGTTTGTTCTATATATAAAATAAACTAAGTATGTATAAGTGGGATGCCTCTGTAACAATCTTCAGCTATAAAACAAAAGTTCAAAACCTTAAATAATTCCTGTCGGTGTAGTAACGACGCTGTCCCTTATAAACGAGCAGCAGCATCAGCGGGCTCTCATCAAAATGCAGTAAACGTCCGCTGCGGCTGCGACAAAGTACTTTATTAACTTCCTTTGAAATTTACAGTGTCTCAACTTTTTTCATTATCACGAACGAATGATGAGAGGGAGGTCACATTTTAACGACCCTCGTATTTACTTCAAACTGTCCAAAGTACATTTTCATTTAAACAACCCGTATTAATTTTTATAAGGGGGCATATTAATCCCTTGGTCATCAACCTATAGACGTCCACTGCTGGACATAGGCCTCTCACAATGATCGCCATATCGATCGGTCCTGCACTGCCCGCATCGCCGGGGACCAGGGGCTGTCTTATGTAGGGTTTCCTATGGGGGCTTGGGCCTATCCTACCACGCTGGCCCAATGCAGGTTAGTGGGAGCCAGTGCCAAGTTTTTTTAATAGCAGGCTGCACCACGAGCAGGTGAGGTTGGCTTGAATCCCGTGAGTCGTGCGGAAAACCTTACACCCCAGTCGCGGATAGTCATATTAAGAACAAAAAAGTTTATGTATTAAAGGCGTTGCAGATAGTAAATGATCGTCGGTCTTAATACTCTGTTATATATTAATAACTGGGAAGCAGTCGTTAGCCAAGCTGATTAGGATCTAGCACTGGAATCTAACAAGAGATCTTTGTCATAAATCAATAGGTTAACTATAGCGGAGGCAGTCAAAAAGGTTCAACGTTGAATTATATATATATAATTATAACCTGTTATTACGCATGCAATACGCCGCCATTTTGTAATGGTGTGCATTTGATTAATTTTGCAGCGCTTTCGTCGTATTAATTCCTGAATCAGCGCTGCGGTGTTTGATTACAGTTGTAATTCATTAATGCCAGATTGACACGCATGATCTATTATTAATGTGATGGTATGTGTATTTTGATTAAACAAAATTACCGTAGACCGAGGGTACGGGGGGACGAGGAACCGGCGGCTCTTTGGATGTGAGGCTGAAGCTCCTTAGTTTCGAAAAACTTTATTTATACAATCCCTATTTATTTTTGGCAAGAAAAACTTTTGTAATTATTATTTTTTAGTTTCGAGGGGAAATCTTTGAAATATAGCCTGCTTCTGGGGGGAAGTCAGGGTTATGTGAGATTCTTACTCAGTAACACCCCTTCGGTGCTCTGTATCAGTGCATTCATGAAACCACGGGATGTCTTACAGAATGCACCGATGCACCTCTACATTTTTTCTTAGCACGTCTTAAAGGAAGGGCCAAATCCTCCCAGGCATCATCGCTGAGCCACACGCTATCCCACGAAGGTTCGCTTGTTGAGCGAAAGGGCCGCCACCCTCAACGCCCGTGAAACTATTAGTTTTAGTCGCCTTCTATGATAAGCGAGGCTTAACTTAGTCGTATTCTCACTAGCCCGGGACTACAGGGCTCCGGCAACATAGACCTACCACGAATAAAGCATGAAGTATGAAATTTTTTTTAATATATATTCTTAACAAAGTAATTCTTTTTCACCTTTCCAGTATTACTTTAATAACGTTTTCCTTTTTGTGTAAATATAAACGTTTCCATGTTCAAAGTAACAGTACCAACTAATACGTTCCCAGCTTTGTGTTGGCATTGGCTACAAAAGAAACCCTCTTTTACGTTTTATCAAAAGGAAACATACTTATGAACTAAGCTCTACGGATTTACGTAATAGTTTAATAACTGAAATGTATTACTAACTGAAACATTTTGTTATACTTATATTATATTTGGGGGTATAAAAGGTCCCGCACCACAACTCACGAAATCCAAGCACATCTTCACCTGCTCGTAGTTTACCCTGCTAATCATAAACAAGGTTTTGGCTCCCACCCGCATTGCGGCAGCATAGTGGGAAATAGCCCAAATCCCTCCGTAGGACTCTCCGAGTATCTCCACGAAATATATTCCAAGACTGCTTACATCCACTGGCTTTCAAGGATCTTCATCAGATTGTCGGTCCATCTGTTTGAGAGGACCTGCAAAAACTAAGTTATAGATACACGGTCGCAACTCGACCCTACTGCCTCATCAGCTGTCTGTTCTTGCAGAGAACATGAAAAAAATATATATATTTTGGGCTATAATGAGGATCTTAGTTCTTCTACGAATGCCTCATGCCTGATTCAATAACACAGGGTAAACCAGAGTATAGCCTATAATTAAAGGTAACTATTATACGTACTAAAAATATATATTTTAATAATCAATTGAATAAAACAAATTAAAATTGTTTTCCACTGTTCAGATGATCAGGTATTATCTATAAGAAATGCCACGTAAATAACTTTTTTTAATATTAATTATGTATTAACATCATGTCTGATATAAAAATGTTTTTGTAATAAATTGCTTAATGTAATATTATTAACAAATAAAATAGATGTTTATTTTGATAATGTACGTATTATTTTTCTGCAATGTATCGCCCTTGTAATATATTGCTCATAAATTTTCGCAGGCGCTTTCATTTTATGTTAATAAATATTTATTGGCGGTAGGTTTCTGTAATCGGAGACCGTCTAGGTAACGCAGCAGAGCGTCTTTCTACGGATACACATTAGTATGTAAATATTACTTTGTTTGATATTTGAAGAGCGTTGTTTAGTGAGTTAAATTACTCTGTTAATGAGTCTTAACATCTTATGTTTAAAGGCGACGACCGCAATGTCCTTTAGTATATATTATCGAAACTACTAACTGAATTGTTATAGGTAGGCTATCGTTCTCGATATATTATATATATATTGATTACTAGACAAGGTGAGGACACCTTGTCTAGTAATATATATGTAAACTAGCTTAACGGCACTATGACTTAATAATTTACATTATAGAATGATAACGTTAACAGTTAATAGTTTATAGTTTTTTATTTTTAGTTTATAACTGTTAATATTAAAGGAAGTTGATAACATTTTCTATATAATTATAGCGTTAGTTTGATCTAGTGTATATAACTTTGATGTTATAAATGATACAAATCAAACTATAGCTAAGTTTTTCCATAGCAATGGGGAAACTATCGTAACGCTTCTCTATCTGTCGTGAGTCAAATGGAATCCGTTGCCGAAACAAAAACTATTTATCATGTATATATTGTATCGTTTATTAGCCTTTGACAATGATAAAACTATCTTAGCTAAACGATAAGCTTAACCGACAAAAAAGTAGAAGTCACCAATACTAAACTTAGGTTTAATATATTTTCATCATTATTAGCGTTTTTTTCAATTACTGTTATATATAACCTTACCCTATGATTTTCGATATACGATCATATATATATATATTCAAATTAGGTCTTTAACTATTCGCCTTCATCCCCTTCTGTCCGCTCTTATGAGCTCTCTGATTTAAGGGGTGGTAAGGTGCTTAACGTCTCAATGCTCTATACGTGATCTTCATTCCAAGATTTACCTACCATTTCCGCTTATAGATTTTGAGAATAATTTTTTTTTTATCAAATGTATTCATTTTGGATCCTGTCTCATAGAGAAATGTTGATCATATTCTCTCTCTATTTTAAATTCTTTGACTTTTGCTAGTTTGGCAACACTAATGGTGAATTATAAATACTTTCTTTACTCATTGGTGTACACTAATATTCATTCTATATAACTTTTGTTAAAAAAAATGATTTCAAGCTAAATACCCTTTTACCAAAATAAACTTTTATCTCACACGCTCATAGCAAAGTTACCTTAGAAATATCCTATTTTGATTATCGAAATTTATTTCGACCCCGACATTGATTTATAGGAATCTCTGTTCCTAAAATAAACTGTGCTAATCATTGACACAGTATATGTGCAAGATAAAACCCTTTCATCATCAGTCTAGTGATTCAACGTGAAATAAAGCGGCGAAGTGTTTATACGCCGGAGCACTTACTGCTTGTTCGGAAGGAAAATGGTTCGGTTATAGAACTTTATTGTCGTTCAGCCATTGTATATTTGATATAAAGGATGGAGTTAGGAGCCGCGATATTATACGGAGAGGTCTATTGAGGTGAATAAATAAGTTTTCGCACCGTTTCCGGCGGGTGCATAAATCAAAAGGGGTTCGCGAGACTTGTCCCGCTTATAAGGTAGGGAGGATAAAATCGAATGATGTATATACATCTAACTCCATTTCATCGGTCCTCTTCGTATAACTATACCAAATACTCTAGAACCACGAATCGACGAGATTAGCTGGATGTTCGTCAGGTCATCACCATCCGATAAACTTCCACTGCACGCTTCCCCCAAAAATCTCCAATTTTGTAGCGGTTCATGTTGGTCTATTTCCTAGCACGCTGGCCCAACGCGGGTTGGTGGGAGCCAGAGCCTGGTTTGTTGATTAGCAGGAACCACGAGCAGATGCTGTTGGTTTGGGTCCCGTGAGCTATTGTGCGGGATCCCTTACACCCCGTAATAACATCTATTGATTACATAACGAAAGTCAACACGATTGACTTGTTGTATGGTTTTGTTTGTATAATACAGATATAACCCTAACAAGATTTAAATTCATTTGTAACCAACCCCCAAATCAACAAAATTAATGAACAAGCACCCAAATTATAATTCCGAATCGATTGTTGGTTGTTTTAATTAATAATTGCTCTGTCGTGTTAATTAATTGTAATGTTTTTGTACAAACAATGCTAGCTGTTATTTAGTAAACACAATAAATATATTACAGCTTTATATTTTCAATATTACCTATCTATCATCAGCCGATAGACGTCCACTGCTGGACAAAGGCCTTCACCAAAGATCTCCACATATAGTCAGCATGGCACCCAAAACCGCTGCCCACGCTGCAACGGGCTGCAGTATGTAGTCCATATAGGGAGATATGGACCATTTCCCACCACAATTTTTTTATTATTTATCTTACATGTATATTAATGCTTATATGCTTATGCTTTTATGTATGACAAGAAGGATGGTACCACGCTGATTTCCAACCTTCACTAGTTGGAGAGGCACATTTAACAAGAAGAAGATTAATGCTTATAAACATTCTCCATCAGTCAAAGTAACAAAAGATAAATATTAATACATTATATAGTAATCGCTATGAATATTGATAAAAAGAGATAGAAGTATTAAAGTGCCATTTAGAGCCAAAGTAATAGTAAATAAATAAACTGCCGAATGTGATTAACTGAAGCCCAGCTGTGGACTAAACTAACCCACCGATAACTATATAGTTTGAGTTAAGGGTAATTTTCTAACGAATCTAATAGATGTCTTACAATTTATTGTGATACAGATCACCGAATATTTTCGTCCCTTAAAAATTTAATTAAAAAAAATTGCAAACCGGAATTCCTAGAGTCTTTAAGTTGCATGCTTAATAACTTATGTATAATAGTTAAAAAAACTCACATAACCATAAGCAAGGCCGTTCACACAAAAACCTTGTCCGAGCGCGAGACTTCGTTGACGTTTAGTCTTTGTTTGTTTAACATTAATATATATATATAAATATATTGTTTTATATATCTATGTATAAATTCTACCCCATAGAAAAACACCACTAAACGTTTCTTTACTTAGTTATATTAATAATTACACCACCGTTTAAACTTAAACATAAATATTGCATACAAAAGAAAAAACTTCTCTGCTAGTGCTTTCTTATTTCGTATAAAGTCTGTCGTTATAAAAGTCTAGACTTGTAAAAAGTACACTATTAATGCCTTAGTAGACTAAATCTCACCTCTCTCCAATAAGTTTAAAAATGTCGAAATACCTCATAGATTCTTTGGAGGATATAAATTAGAAAATAGTTGATTAGAATCAAAACCGTAGCGGTGATGGAGATCTTTAAACGGAAATCTAGTCATCAACCGGATTTGAAGTGCAGCGGTTAAATACTTGACTTTTAAAACAAAAGTCCCAAGTACGATTCCAACACCACACTACCACATAAGCTGTGAAGTTTGGGTGGTGATGAAGTGTTACAGAACCCGGCTGGTTAGAGCCTGATATTGTAGTTCACAATAACAGTACTGCTGTTACCGCTGTCTATATGAAAACATCCGAGAACACTTAAAATTAATTAACTTCATTATCACTTAATATCAAGTGAAAGCTGCCAATTGTCCTGTTGCGTCAACAAAAGCCCAGATTAGATTGTCTGATGATAATGTGGTTTCCGTGCAAGTTTCTCGTGTAGGAATCGGGTAAATATCACACCGCCGCAATCAAATGTCAAATACGCTGTCGCCGATCGTAATTACGGTCGTAGGCGGATGTGGATCGATATTTAGCCCGGACAGGAAGCTGACGGTGGACCGGTTAGCCGTGAGTGGTGGCGGTGAGGCTGCGACGGGTTAAAAGCACGCCAGGGATCAAACTTGTTCGCGCTGTTATACCAAACAAGCTGGTGGTAAGTTTGACGCGCATGTCTATGCAGCAGCTGGTATTACCAACATTGTTTTTTTTTTAATTATTTTATGGGGGTGTGAAGGTTCAACAACAACTCACCGGATGCGAGCCAACCCCACCTGCTCGTGCTGCACCCTGCTAATTAACAAACGAGACTCTGGCTCCCGCCAACCCGCATTGGGTCAGCGTGGTGGGAAATGGTCCAAATCCTCCATGAATTCCTATCCGATCGATGTGGAGATGTTTGGTGGAGACCCATGGAGTCTATCAGCTGAAGATGATGATGATGAAATTATAATTAAATTATTATTTAATGTCTTATTATATAGTATTAGCTGAATTAATCATCCCTTATTTGGTGAATATGGTCGTATGACTACAGCAGTGCAGCAGACATGTGCGGTGATGGTATTAAAAGAAGACCAGCAAATGTTCATTTGTTCAACCGAAGACCATTAAAGACCAAGATTATCAAAGTTGGATTAAGGGTGGAAGGTGTTTTGAAACTTGTGAATATTTCACCAGAGCCTTTTTTATTGAAACCTAATGAAATATCACGTGATGGTAAGTTATACGCCTGCCAGTAACGTGGCGCCAGTTAGGGTGATGTATACTGCACCACATTGTGCTCGGCCGCTTTGAGATATAAGAGTTTGAATCTGATACCCCAGTAATCATATTAGCTATAGCGCCCTTCAAACCGGAACACAATAATGCTTGCACAATACTGTTTGCAGGTAGAACTGGATACTGCGGTGGCACCTACATTTTTTTTTAAGAAGGATGGGCAAACGAGCGAACTGGTCATCTGGTGGAAATTGATCACTGATTTCCATGGACACAGTGGACGCCGTGGACGTCATGCCCAAGGTTCACCAGCCCTTAATCGAATCCTATGGGTTATGTTTTGTATTTTAAAGCCAAAGCGGATACACACAATATGACAACAGACATACATCCGTTCAAAATGATGTCATCGTCATCATCATCAGCCGATCGACGTCCACTGCTAGACATGGTCTCCTCCAAAGATCACCACATACAGTCAACATGGCCTCCGGTAGCGCTGGGCTTTAGGGACTGTTCTATATAGGGATTTATATGAGGGGATTTGCGCCATTTCTCACCACACTGGCCCTGTGCGGGTTGGTGGGAGTCAGAGCCTCGTTCGTTGCACCACGAGCACGCGAGGTTGACTTGGGTCCTGTGAGTTGTTCTGCGGGACCCACCCCAAAAAGATGCAAGACTTCCTATTACTTGCAGCGTGGAGTTGATGCGACCCCCCACCAAATGTTACTATCAAAAGTTTACCACTTATTTGTAATAGTAATTATAATATATTTAGCTATCAGGACGACCTAACTTTCTTGATACTTTCACGCGAATTTTAATAAATATCAAGTAACAAAAGTCGTTGTGAATGATCATGGGAACGTAACACCATACACTGGTGGTAAGTCTCTGTTGCCGGAGACAGTCGAAGTAGGTACCACCACAGCTCCTATTAGATCCGAGAAACAGCACTGTGCAGATATTACTACGTTCCGGATTAAAGGGTGTTGTAGCTGTTGAAGTAACTGGGGTAAGGAGATTTTACGTGCATCATGGTAATGTCACATTGATATGGCCAGGAGTATCACGTACGATCAGGTGAACATCTCCCTCGTCCGTCGGTTCTTCATATATAAGATTTCTGTAATGACTTCCAGAAAGCAAAGTCTTGACATTTAAATATATTATTTCCTCCCACCAATCTGCATTGGACCAGCGTAGTGGGGAATGGCCCAAACCCCCCCCCTATATGAACCCTTATAAATAAAGACTACTGCCGGGCGGTATCGGAAGCTATGCTGCTTGTGACGGACGTTAGTAAAGCGGCGGAACTATTTTTGAGGGAGGCCTATGGCCAGCAGTGGACGTCTATTGCCTGATGATGATGATGAAAGCTTGTTCAGTAAAGGATAACGCTGTCCGAGTCCTTAGTATTAATCGACCGGTTTGAAACGCACAGACAGGACATACCGATAGTATATTAATGTGTTGTTAATCATTTTTGCAGATTTATCTCGTGGGAGGCGCTACATCGAAGTCTGCTTTGATTTAAGGTCTACTGTCAACCATATTTCTAATTCATAGATCCTAGATCATAATTCAGACTATTCTAGACAACCACGCTTCACTATCTATCATTTCACTGTCACTTACTATCGCGTGAAACTGAAGTAAGATAAATATATATCACATATATATATATCAGTATCGAAATATTTAGAACGCATTGCTTTCATCACATTTTAAACAAAGAGTAAACAATTTCAGGATACCTGATGTTGAAAAGGAGTAGGATAATAGTAGAAGAGAACAGAGCAGAGCAGAGCAGGACAGAGCAGGGCCGGAGATGACAGAACTTAGAACAGAACAGATAATACTATTTACAAAGGAATAAGTAGACAGTGCTGGATAGGGCTCCACAAAATACACCGAAGTTCCAGTGAGGGTCGTGGGAAACTGGTGGGAATCCAGAACTGATTACTATGATCATCTCCGGAGAAACTTATGGAATTCAACAGTTGCTGATTAATTACGAGCGAAGCAAGAATAAGACCATGACTGGGACAATCTTGGTATTGGTCTTCTCGTTTCGGTCTTGGTTTTGATCTTGCTTATATACTTCTAGTCTTGGTCTTGTGCATCTAGTTCTGCACATTTGGTTTTACTCTTGTATAATAGGTTATGGTTTGTGTCGTGGTTTTGTTCGTTCGACCTTGGTCTTGGTCTTCATCATCATCATCAACAAATAGACGTCCACTGCTATGTCGTCTGCTGCACGCTGTCGTTTGGTTTTAGTATTGTATAATAGGTCTTGCTCGTGGAATATTGGTGTTGGTAAATTTTACTCATCAGTACTGCTAATGATGATGGTAACGATGATGCTCCTGACTCTCCAGACTCCTGAAAGTGTACGCTCAGTTGCTGTGGACAGTCTCATCCTTGTTATGAAATATGTTATAAAGATATATGAATTATTATAAAATGGATACTTCGTAACTTCTTGAACGAAATTTAAGTAGTAAAGTAACTTAAAGAAGGTTGTAATTATGTTAATATTTAAATTTGCGCTTATGTTATAACTTAACTATGCAAGTTGTAGAGAATGTTAATAAGTTAAAAATGTAACAAGTTTACCGCGCGACTTTCATTTTGAAATATATTTAGTAACTAGAACTGTATTCATCATTATTATCCTCTCAATTGTTGGGAGTCCACTGCTGGACAAAAATCTCTTCTATATTACAAAGCACGGCTTTTTTTCGCGTTGTTTAAGAGCAACAATGGAAGTATATGTACTTGGGATATTTGGAGAAGGCTATTCTCGGAGTTTCTCCGCGCGACCGAATCAGAAATGTGGAGATCAGCAGAACTGATGGAGCTGAATAGGAACCGGTCCGCTCCATGCAACAACTTTAGCCCTGACGACGATCATCAAACATGAGGAAAAGATCTTAGTGAGAGACACAGCAATGGAACGAAGGTCACCAACATACACCGCTTCCGCGCAACAACTCACGCGCACCCTGTTAATCTAGAAACGATGATTTGGCTGCCACCAATCTGCAGTGGGCCAGCGTGGTGAGAAATGGCCCAAATCCCCCCACATGAACCCCTACACACGACAGTCACAGTGACCAGCGGTACCGGAAATATTGACTGTATATGGAGACCTTTGCAGAAGGCCTGTACCCAGCAGTGGACATCTATCGGATGATGAAATATACTATCTACTAACATAGTATAAAGTATATACTAATATTTACCTGTTACTCTGTCTTAAGGATAATACTATTTATATATACTATACTGCTGCGGTGACTTTGATGCCTGAGACGGTTAAGTTCTTCACTTACATATGAACAAACTTAATGCTGTCATGGTAACCGATGGACAATACTAGCTCAGTAGTTAAGCAAAACAAAAAATCCTGCCACCTTCCAAAAATATCTTGTAAACTAGAGAAATCTTCGGCGTTTGTCAAACTCGAGTCGGTACAACCGAAGACGATGATGAAGAGGAATGAGTCTTCTTCTTTATTAAGTCTCTGTCAAACTAAGCTGCGACACCGATAGTTTATTTAAGTTGTTAACGAACGAGATATACATAACTTTGAACAATCACACGAGATGTAAAATAATTGTTCCAATGCACCGTTTGCAACAGCACCACTGTATTAAGGTCAATTGCAAAATGTACCAAGTCTGGTGAAAGTAGTTCCCACCGACCAACACTAACTGAACTCCCCCCACCGTACTCCGCTGAACGATAACTAGACGAATATTATTAAGTTCGCGGAGCTGCGCGAGCTGGTTAAGTAAAATATCGAATAGCTTAAGTGAAGTAAATCTACGTCTCGTTTGCAATTATTGTCAGCTGTAGGTATTAACTTGAGCAGTCATATTTGTGATGAAGTGTTCTGCGAAATCTATTCTAGATATAACTTAGATAATCCTCTTCTAGATTAGTGCTTTTTCATCGGAGACCACATCGCGGTTCACCATCACACAGTAGTGAAGCTCCAGTATATTGCCATAAAATGACAGGCTCAATCTCTTTTTATTTTATTTAAGAAGAAAATGAGACGAGCGGGACGTTCACTGGATGGTAAGTGATACACCCGTACGTAACAACGTGGCGCCAGTTAGGATGATATACACTCCACCATTTTGTGCTCGTCACCTTGAGACATAAGATGTTGAATCTCTACTCCAGTAATTTTACTAACTACCCTTTAAATCGGAACACAGTAATGTTAGCACAGTACTGTTTGGTGGCAGAAGTAGGCGTGGCGGTGGTACTTGAGGGTCTCCGGTCCTCTACCACCAGTAAATTCTCGCTACATTGCGTGTATCCGCCGTGTAATCGGTGCTGTTCTTTGTTAGTAAAATTACTAGGAATCCATTGTGACAAGCAGTTAAAAATATACGTATTAATCCAACAAACGAAGCTCTGGTTCCCACCAACATGAATTCAGCCAGCTTGGTGGGAAATGGCCCAAATCCTTCCAATATGAACCCCTTCAAACGATGGCCTTTAGGTGGCGGTCTTGGAGGACATGCTGATTGCATGCATGCAGCACAGGACTGATTGATGTGGAAATCTTTAAGGAGACGTCTGCTTCCTCCTGCCCTTTTCCCAGCTATGTGGGGTCGGCACAGTATGTACTTCTCTTCCATATCCTTCTATCAGCCGCCATATCTAAATTCACACTCCTCTTACACATGTCATCTTTCACACAATCCATCCACACTTTCTTCGGCCTTCCTCTACCCTTATAACCATCCACGTTCATTCTCATTACTTTGTTATATTCGTGTTTGGGGAAGACGTCTATCGTACGATCATACGTTGTTTAAACAAGATGGCGCACATATCCGCCATCTTGTTTTGCTTACACTGTACATTATATTATTTTCATATTCAAATTAGATATTTTTTACATAGATTTATGCAATCACTTTGAATCATCAATTGATTATTGGAGTCAGTTCGTAACTCTCCATCTTCTGAGATGATTTGCTAAGAAACATTGAAGGGTTTGTCGGTTATTTGTGCATTACAAAAGAAGTCTCCTTCAGCAGCACGATCTATTAAGATGGTGTTGATGATAACAAAGTATACATTTTAAAAGAGCAAATAATTTTCAAACTTTATAATCTCTCAGAGTTTATTAATCTGTTTTAAAATACATTTATTTTATACAATTATTATTGTTTTTCTCTTTTCTTTAGTAAAGTTAAAGTAAATATAAAAGTGCACTGATAAACGTTATCTCGCGGATTTCCATCAGTAGTTACTTTTACTTAAAGGTTACTCTTGTTTTGTTTCATATATCATACTTGTTCTTTGTGTTATAAAAAAATAAATATTTTTCTTTAAATTTAATATTGGTTAAGTTATTTACATCATTTAGTAGTTTATTGTTGAAATTACTTTTTATGTGACCACGGTCGGCACGTTAACCTCAAAATATTGCTTCATCAACTCTCCTATAATAAATGTTTACAATTTTTTACATCTATCACGAATTCTTAAGTTGGTCTAAGTTATTTTGAAACTTTGTAACATGATAGACACGTTGGTATAAAGATAATGCTAACGTTAAGCGTGTGAAATTATTATTTAACTCGACAAGTGCTCAGCACTAATTGGCTACATAACCACCATCTTAAGACTCAAGTTGAAAACAAGTGTTCTTTTTTAAATAACATTTCAAATTGAATTCAGGGCAGGCCACGTTACGTAAGTTACGGTAAAGGTGTTTAACCTTTTAACTATAGAAAGTTTATATTCATTACGCTGTTTTGTTTTTAATGAACAAATTAAAACAGTTATTAAAATGGTTTAATTTTTATCTGTGCTTAAATAACTTGTTGTACCATAGCGATACTTGATCATAATTGAAGAAAAGTGAAGGCACTAAAGCTATTACATTTACTTGTGTCAAGTCTCTGTATTAAGTTCCTTAAGAGGTGCTTAAAGTTAGCAAAGATATTCATGTTCAGTAAAGCTCTGGTATTATACTAAAGCCGGCTTTGGGCTTTAGTAAAAGGAGTCAAATATAATTTTGACTTCTTCGCAGAAGATAAGGGTCTCTTTAAGGTACAATTGTAGGGTCACTTACGCCTCCCAATATTAATGTATATCATATGGTGAAAGTGTTTGGATCTGATCGGTTTAGTGCTGAAGCAGTATAAGTTTCACAGCGCATAGGTACATACTTCATCACTTAGAAGAACTGTCCATGTTTCAATTCCGAACCCACTTGTTTTGTTTTAAGGTCAAATGTGACCCTATTGTACACAGTAAAAAAGGGTCTACGGTTTCCTCTCTGAACTCTTTGAGAAGCAAAAAATTTCGATAGGGAGAGTATAGTCATATACTATGATAAAGTACTTTAAGTTTATTAAAGGTTTATCTTGAATCATTAAGTTGAATAATGTTTTAAAGTAATGTAAGTTAAACCATTATTTACTGATTATGATTTATTTGCTTCAAAAGTATGCGTTTTAAAAATAAACTTAACTTTCATGAACCCAAATGCTTTTAAGCTTCACATTATCTTTCGCAGCATTCAGCAAATGTGCTTAAATTTTACTTAACACTTAGTAACAAATGAGCACATCTGTTATCAATTTTTGATATCAATTAATGTGAAAGCGTGATAACTTTGGGGGACGACGATAACGTAATGGATATGGTTCACAAATTGAAGGTCATAGGGGACAGTACATCATTCATCTATTGTCCTCAATAATGTTGTTAACGGCACTGTATTCGTTTTGTCATAAAATTAGTCATTGCTGACAATTGTTGTCACTCATCAATCGTAACAGTTTTGACTTGGTCGTGGTCATCAAGTGGTGACTCGTTTTACGTCATTATACTCCATTTTTTAATCGTTAGAAAGGGTCAAGAAAACCCTGGACAACAGTTCAACCGTCTTTCATCAGGTACATTCATCATGGACTGATTATATTGTTTCTGTGGGAAATTACTAAATCTTGAAGTTCTCGACTTTTCCTTGATAGAGCATTACTTTACATAAAATGTAATGTTTTTTTTTTTTCAATACTATGTCTACAATCTATATATATATATATATATATATTATAAGAGATTTCCACCTACGTAGAGATTCATCACGATTTCTTTGGACTTGAAATTTATTAGGAAAATTCCTCTTGCCGATTATAGATCAGCTAAGAAGGGATTTTACAAATTCTTACCCTGAAATGGGGTTGAGGGACTTTCAATAATGGGTAGGGGCGTAGGGAGTGGCGGGTTGCTGTCAGGCAATATATAGGAATATTTCTGACGTATTTCATTTCTAAATTTCAAATCCAATTCTATACTAGGGAACAGCTAGTCTTTGCATATAAGATGTTTAGTAAAATCTGTCCTTTGTTGTAGATAACTGGCAGTACCAGTACCAGAGGACGAACCCACGGTTCTTCTCAAGAGTATGAGCTCGTTCCTGTATCTGTATGTGTATTTATTCAGAATCTTTTCGTTGGTTAAAACCGATATTAATATAACTGTACTCTTTTTAGCTAAGATTATAATGATGGCAATTCAACATTATTACATGATGAGGGAGCTGGTTAATTACCGTTCGACCGACAGGATATTAACAGCACAAAGCGATCCTCATGAGCGCGGTAGAACTCCAGCTCGTGTACATTCCTTTAGCATTTAACTACTGTTTACTGTAGCGTATAAGGTGAACTTGCGAAATGCTCAATCATAAGGCGGCAGTTGAAAAGTGAAAGTGGCATTGCTTCCGACATAACCGGCAGGTACTTAAAGTATGGACCCCGAAAATGGCGCGAAACATTCCTGACATAACTGGCATATGAATTATGTATTTAGTCCGCTTCAGTTAAAGTGTTAAAGTACTATAAGTGTGTGTTTCACGGAAAGGATATTTTTCATACTTCGATCGCAATTTGGAAGATTTGATTACGATAGGTCTTTGTTGCTGGAGACTGCTTTACATCTGTGTTTCTTACCATGTTCCTGATTTGTTTAACAATCATCACAATTTCGAATCTTTAATCAAACCGATTTGCAATAATACTTAGATAATATATTACTTAGTTACTTTTTCATGAATGAAGATATACTTAAGTTTTGAACAAATTATGACCTTTTAATATGTTTACTTACAAACATTAAGCCTTTATCTGCAAAAGAGTGAGAGCGATGGATATAACCCAGTTTTCATCTTGTATTTGCATTTATCACATTCGCGAAGAAAGTGTTAAAAAAAAAGGAGAAAAGTATGTCACAGAGTATATATATCAGTATAATGGCAGTCACAAGTTTCGTTCCACTTTCCAAAATCAAGGGGTCATTTAAATAAAAACAACCACAACTAGATAATCAACGAATTGAAGGAACAATAAACCTCCTGCGGCGATAATTGCTTGCGTAGTAACATGGTGATCTCCAGTTCGACTCCGGTGATATAGTCAAGATTGGTTGGTGATAGGACTCACCGTCAGATCTTATATCTGCTGCCATAACAGCATCGCTATTTTTTGGCTATCAACATTTGAGAGATGATATATTCTGGATGTGCTTACTACCTTATCGGCAGCCTTATTACTTAACACCCTATGAAACTGAGATGAAGTGTTAACTCATTGTAGATTAAAAAAAACAATGGAAAGAACCGATTTTTTGATGAAAAGCGAATAAGAAATATATCTTTTCTCTTCTCACGCATTCAGGGTGAAAGGAAATATGCGTGAAACTGATAAACCTTAACCGAAGATAATGGGTAATGATCCATCTTGATATTTGAATGATTCTTGAGCTATTAGGGACAATTTTTGAGCACAACTGTATTTATTATTTGCTAATACATATTCTTGATTACCTCTAACTAATTTTGTTATAAAGATTTATAAGATTTATAATAGCTTTATCTGGACTTACATGTAAAGTATCTCCTCTGTGGTTCTAAGATTGTGTCCTAATGGCGAGGCCAGTTCCTATTAAAGGATTTTTATTTATTAAAAATATAAAAGGCTCTTCAAAAGAAACACCTGTAGCAAATATTACCATAAAATATTTTTATATGGTTGATATTAAAAATATTTTTTTTATAATAAAACAAACCCCTGGCTTCCATCGTAAATAACCGAAACAAAAATTTTCTCTTTCGCGTATTAACCGTGAGTTTTATGATCCCGGGATTAAACGGACCCGTTTATTAGCCCGGTAAGGTTCTTGGGTAACCTGAAATTAAACACCACACAGCGTTGGAACATAAAAAGTCCAAGGTGAAAAGGCTTTGATGAAATCCGGATATATAATTATACGGAGCCTTAATGAGAGTAAAATCTTTTTTTGCATCAACGAATTTATTATTTTATTATAATGAAATGAAGGAACAGTTCGCAGTTTAATGCTTCATTGAGAGGTTTATTTTTCTATAATATGATAAGATTTGTCCTGAATTTCAGTGTGCGTGCTTAGAATTCTCAAGCTTACTATATGATGCAATGATAGATAGCAATGCTATAATGGTATTACATTTACAATATGATTTTGGAGTCTGGTTTTTTTTCTTATTAAATAAAGCGACGAGATGAGCGGGATGTTCACTTGATGGTAAGTAATACATCCGCCCATAACAACGTAGCGCTAATTGGGATGATATGTAGCACCATATTGCGCTCGTCGCCTGAGACATAAGAAGTTGAGTCTCGTTACTCCAGTATTTGCACTAGCCAGAACGCCTTCTAACCGGTACATGGTAATGTTTCCACACCGCCGTTCGTCGGCAGAAATGGACGCTGCTGTGGTACCTACCTAGACAGATCTACCAGTAGAGTTGGGTTGTTACATTCTCATTATCATCCGCAACAACTTTCGTTCTTGATACTTATTAAAATTCACGTCAAAGTATCAAGACAGTTAGAGCGGTCGCGCGGCGCGTACGCACACCTCGTGAATAGGTAACGACGCGGCGAAACGGCGCACCTTCCGCCGAATATTCAGTCCACAAGCGTCTCTGCACCGCGACAGACGACCGGACAGACATGTTTTTTATATAGGGTACGACAAAATTTTATCGACACTTCGAATAGTTTGTACGGTGAGATTAATTCAGTTTTTTTTTTCCTCCAACCATCTTTTTGGTGCTTTCGCAGCGTACATTGTTTTTGTGACCGACTGTACTTGTAGTGCGGTACTCCAGTGCGAGTTCAGTGGTGTCGGAGGATAAATTATAACCGTAAGAAGTGATCCGTTTTTGCGGGAAACGGAGAAAATGGTGAGTTCCTGAAATCAGTTTCTTTGTTTTGTACAATTTTTAATTAAATCGTTATATAACAGAAAACTACAAGGAAGATATAAATTATTGGGATTGTATATAAATTTTAAAACGATCAATATGATAGTTAATAAAACCGAGTTTTTATATAGTTATATAACATTGAAATTATTCAAGAATCATTCGTTTTCCAATAATGTCGTTTTCGTGTATATGAGGACATTCAGTTAAGAAAAATCACTAAGTATTATTTTTTAATTTATTGGATTCAGAGAGGATTGCGAAGAGGTTCCAGTCATAATAAAATACTTTAAAAGACTAAGTCATTTAAAAGCCTTAGATGTTTTAAGTTTGTAACCTTGATTTAACAAACTTGCTTATTCATATTAAGTTTCAGAAACACGTTTCGACATTTAAAACGTATAAACAGATATATATAGAAGTTGTAAAAAGAATATTGAATTTACAATTTTTACTAGAAACTTATTTAAAAAATTAAAAGATGTAAATTAAATAACAAAGTTAATTATTATGTAAGGTGATTTTTATATTATTTATTATCACCTACTTATTGAATATTAATTTATATAAACTTTTTTAATTTATTTACTTCGTCACAAATTAGTTTAAAAAAGTCAAACTCGTTGAAGTCTTTTGTATGGAGTGTAAATTAACTCGTAGTAGATTGTAGACGTAAAATAAAATTACTAGAATCTTTAACGTGATATTAATTTTAGAATCAGATTCAGAAGCATTCGATACAAGTGTTTCAGTTTAAAAATCATCGGCATAGCGCTGACAATGAATAAAAACACAGTTTCACTTAGAGAAAGTGGCGAACAAACGTCTGCTAGAAATCGTAATCATACACACGGCAACTACTCGCAGCGTAGGAACTAAGCGTACGAGATTATACTTTATCTTGTAGTGAATAGAATTCATTTCAGAATACCATTTTCGTTCAACTCTTATGTAGAATAAGCAAATTATATTAATATCAAAATGTCAGATGAATTAAAATTGTTTTATATAACATTATGTTTATGTGGTTATGTTCGAAAATACTTGAATTTTTGAAAACAACTGTACTACTATATAAGTATTGTTAGCTTATATTTACCAGTGCTTGCTGTTGCGTTTAAGTCCGTGATGACCTTCACCGAATTCCATTTATAATTACTGCTCTATATGCAATTGATTATCATAATTTCAAAGGCACATCCGTTAAATCAATAGTAATATTTTTTACTTACTTTAAACCGAGTAATGATTGCGAGTTTTGCATTAATAAAAAAAGTTATTATTCATAAATACATAGATTCAATAGTGAGGGTTAGTATATCCGTTGAAATAAAAGATAAGTTTTTCCGAGAAAATTAAATAGGCTCCATGTGCACGCTAAAAATTGGATCATCCTAGTGGATATTTTAACAATGTGGCGCTAGTTAGAATAATATACACAGCACTGTATTGAGCTCGTCGCCAAGAGACATAAAATGTTAAATCATTACCCTAGTAATTTCACTAGCTACAGCGTCCTTCAAATCTGAACATAATCATATCTGCACAGTATTATTTAGTGGTAGTAATAGGAGCTACGGTGGTAGTTAAACTGTCTCCGGAAACAGATACGTACCACCAGTCCATTTTCTCTTATCATTATAGCCAGGCGTATTACTCACCATGAGCTGAACGACCTGTGCTTTATTTTAATATAGAAAGTATAGTTGATTTTATGGACATGTGAATGATGTTTATGGCTGTGTAATAAACGCAGTTCCAGGACCCCGTCTCGTGTTTACGTTGCGTATAGGATTAAATAGGCCCCGAGCACAAGAATCAACAGGAACTTAATTTCCACGAAGCGCCGCTATCTTGTTGTCAAGATGTCCTGCGGGCCTGACAAATTGCTTTCCAAGCGACGCCAGTGGCGTTGTCTTGCTAACGTAATATATCTTCAAATCGGAATTTCTGGTGTAATCTACCGACTGTTGAGTGTTGATTCTAAAATGTTTCAAAGGTAAAATATCTATTTATCATTTTACTGCCGGTTGGTCTCTGTTCGAGAAGAAAGTCTAGGTAGGTACCACAGCAATTCCTAATGCAGCCGAAAAACAATAATGTGTTCCGGTTTGAAGAGAGCCGTTGCTAGTAAAGTTATTGGAGGAACGAGACAACGTCTTATGTCTTAAAGCGACCAGTATAATGTGGTGTAGTGTATATCATCCTAAATAGTTGTTATGAACAGACGTATGGTTTACTAATACTTGAACGTTTCGTTCGACTCCTCGCTTCATAAAATAAAGATAAAATAGACGGAAGACCACGTGGTATCTGTTCAGTAATCGTTCCATGGTACCTATAGAACAGTAAAAATATTATTATAAGTAAATGATGTTATGTATTATTATCATCAGCCGGTAGACGTCCACTTCTGGATATAGGACTCCCTCAAACATCTCCACATACAGTCGGCATTGCTTGCGGCACCGCTGAGCACTAAGGACTTATATGTAGGGGTTCATATGGGAGGTTTTAGGCCATTTACCTGGACCAATGCGGGTCGGTGGTAGCCAAAGCCACGTTTGTTGATTAGCAAGGTGCACCACGAGCAAGAGAGGTTGGCTTTGGTCCCATGAGTTGTTGTGTGGGAGCCCTTACACCCCTTATATATTATATGAGGATAATATTCAAAAATAATGACTATATATCATTTATGAATAGTCTCTGCCAAATACATACTGATCTACAAACAGTTAAAATTGTGATAGTCAGGTTATATACTACAAGAAACTGAAGAAAAATAAACTGAAATTATTATAAAATGATATAAAAGAGTCAAAGTAGACGAAGGGAGAATGATATGGAGGAAGTTGCCGGTTTGAAAAGAATTCGGAAAGCCAAAGAGAGAAGTCTAAAAATCTGTAGTAGTCTGCAAAAAGACAGACAAAATACTAAGTATACATATAAAAGTAAGACTATATTTTGTGGAATACTCAAGAGATCTGTGTCCAACAGTGGACGTCCATCTTTTGAGATCATGATGATGGTGACACAAACATTTTTATCTTAGTAAAGGTCCATAAATAAATATACATGTTAACGTACTAACTACAGAAAAAATAATAAATTCGCCATTACATATTAACTAACATACATCCTGTCCCTTGTCCTATTATAACATTAAAAAAAAAACTATTTAATTGGAATTAACAAGTGTCCGTTAAGCCTTTATTAACATTTGCAGCGAAGCCTTGAAATTGTTTAACCTTTACTTTCGCTTTATCTCGCTTGCGTTTCAATCTTATTTTATTCTTTACATTCAAATCTCCCATTGTGAATTCTTTAACAATTTGATAAAAAAAACTATTAATATCCCAGAAGTTAAGTACTTGTATTGTGAAGCAGAGGTCCCCAATTAAAATCCTGTGTCACATGTAAAATTTGGTTGACGGTAGTTTTTCCAAACCGACTGTTTAGCTACCACCCTTTACTACTTAATAAATGCAACCGCCATTACAGCGCTAGTTATAATAAAGTGTATGTTTTTTTCATTTTAAGATATATCTGAGAAGATGCAAAGATATGAAAAAAATATTATCAGGAAATACAGATAATTTATTAATGATTCAGTTAGAAGTTATTAACTAAAAAATAAAATCGATTTTTTATACAAATGAGATAAGAAACTTCAGTATGTTAAGAGATTGAAATGAAGATCCATTTAGCTTGATAAAACCAAACAATTTCACAATCTATGAAAATAATATTTTTACTTTCCTACTATATCTGATAGATGGAGCTAGATATACATTTACTATGTATCGGTATATAGATGCATATCATCATCAGCAGCCGATAGACGTCCACTGCTGAACATAGGCCTCTTCCAAAGAATTCCATTTCGATTGGTCCCGCGTTGCTCCCATCCAGTGGAGATAGGTGCATATCATCATCATCAGTCTATAGATGTCCATTGCTGGATATAGGGTGCATGGATAGATTCATAATGAACTCTAGCGAAGTTAATAACTGACTTAACTACTGTAGAAAGTTGCTGTTATATTGAAGCTTTATGGTACTAAAACTATTTAAACGATAGAAGGAGCCAAGTACACGGCGCCGTGTAGTCGGCTCTTCAATTTAATACACGTAACAAACTATATTACATAGTTTTACCTACTTTAAACGTTTCTTATCATATATTAAAATATTGATATTTATCACTTGAAGATTCGTGAAGAATATTTTAATGATAATATTATTTAAATGGTAGTGACATATAATTAAATAATAATAATAGTGTTGTTACAAGGGTGATTAAAAGTAATTCTAAAGTCTAACTTGTTTCAAAGATTCAAATGATTGTATAGCGATATATATTTTCTGTTCTAGAAGCGCCTAAAAAAATTGTAGCAAAGAGAAAGATCTAATATATCATATTACTTATTTAATTTAGAAAAAAAATAATTACCTTTAATGATTGTTTATTGGACGCTGCATATAATGATCTCACACTTACGTGAAGTTACAAGCGACCAAGTGTGGACTTTATGTCTTATGCATAAGGTATATATTCGTATGGCTGTTCATGTATAAGCTAGGCTTCTCGCGGAGGATCCCGTTACCCGTTATCCTAACGATCAGTCGAATGCACCCGTTCCTGACGGAGTAACGGTAAAGCCTTTATCAATAGACACCTCAGCAGTTTTAAGGTTTCTCTCATTCTACAGCAACAGCGCGCTGCAGAAGTCGATATTTCAATATCACTTTGTGAAGGTGTCTTCAAGAGGACTACATATTAGTACTAGTAAAGTAACTACTAATATATTATAAAGTACAGGGAGAGGTTGAGGGTACCAGGCGATTATGAAGAACGCCTATGAGATGGATTTACCAGGTAGAGGCGGCTGTAAATGGCTCATCAACGTTGCCAATATATGAATGTACTCAGACGGCGGCCATCAGGGAGGAATGGCAACATGTTGTTAAGCTTGCGACCTGGAAATGATGACCACGACCACTCTGACAAGAGTGATACCTACTAAGTAGAAGATATATTTATACGCCTTTCCAGCAGTGACGTCTACCGGCTGACGATGATGATATTTATAGTTGTATCACTTCCGTTACACATTTTCGTTTCATAAAATTCTTGATCACAACGTCCTAGAAGAATCATTCATACAATCAAAGGTTAGATGGAGAGATCAGAAAATATGAACCTGGTCCTTTCCGTCATCGACAGTTTTAACTGTTATCACAAACTATTACATTGATAGATAAATAACTTTTTTTCTCATTAATATACTTGTATTAATGATGTTCATGTAAAATCCATTTTAAATATCCACTTTGCGTTTGTAGGGTAATGGATATGCTTCTGAGTTGCATTCAGATGCTGCTTAAGTGGATTGACTGGTTATTTGTACTGTAGTCTCCATTTGCACAGATAACATAAACAATGTCGACGTTAATGACGTCACCTATATATATAATACTGTAGTCGTTCACGAATATGAATCCTTACAAACGACGGCTACTGGTATCCGGCGGTACCGGAAGTAGGGCAGCGCAGGACCGATCGACGTGGAGACATCTTTGAGAGTATCTAGCAGTGAACGTCTATCGGCTGATGATGATGATGCAAATTCCACCAATTTTCATCTAGCCAACGAGATGGATAAATGAATGGAAACTGTATAATTATATATGAAACCTCTAGATTCCCAACAGTGGATAAAATTATTTTATTTTATTCGAGGAAATGACGTTCATCGTCAAGTGGCGCAAGTTAGTATGATATACACCGCACCATAGTGTAGAGCGCTGTAGCTAGTGTAATTACTGGGGTAACGAGACTCAACAGGCGACGAGCGCAATATGGTGCAGTGTATAACCTAAGTAGCGCAACCTGCTGCGTCCGGTCTCGTTCCGGTTACTTCTTTGAAATAAAAAAAAATGTGCTTGTCGCTTTTAAACGTGAGATGTAAAGTCTCGTTACGCCAGTAATTTCATTACTTAAAGCACCCTTCAAACCGGAACATAGTAATGTTTGAACACACACGTATATATATATATATATATATATGTATATATATATGCTTGTACTTCTCACCATAGTTTCGTTAGCAATGCATCAAAATAAAGTTGCACAGACAAATGTTGTTCTGCTACCACTCTCACTCTAATTGGAGTGTTTCCTCCGGTCATACCTGACGCAAGAGCTGACCGCGTACACAACTCCTTACAGTGAGAGCCTCGATAACACCCCTTAACGACTCCGTTTCGACAGCGGTCGTTACGTAACCGTCACGTAACGATGCAAACCCCGGGCGCGTTGCTTAAGCGTATAGTACCAACTGTCACTTAACACTAAAGTCTAGACTGAAGTAACACAGTACGTAGTATACTAGATGTTCACCGCCCGCTTTGCTGGCCGTAACACCCCCGCAACCCTTCGTGGGGATAACATTTTTTAAATCCAATCTTAGGTGGCCTATACACGACAAAAGTGCTGGTCTATTTAGATCAGCCCTGTAGTCTCGGGCTAGTAAGAATAGGACTAAGGTAAGTACTGCCTGTCGTAGAAGGCGACTAAAAGTGTCTAGGAGTTAGCGGGCTTTGAGTGTGTGGACCCTTAAGCGAACATGCGCGGGACAGCGAATGGCTCAGCGATGGTGTCTAGGAGGGTTAGGCTCCTCCTCAGAGACGTGTAACACAAAGTGTAGAAGGGACACCTTTATATAAGAAATCCCGGAGCCTCTCCGAATGCACTGATGCAGACCACCGAGGGGGTTATTGTGAGTAAGAATCCTAAATAACGCTGACTTCCCTCCAGAAGCAGGGTACCTTACAAAGATTTCCTCCCCTCCTCGCCCTCCGCAGCTGCTATTCCTGCCGCCAAATAATATTGTGCAAACGTTATAGTCTTCCGGTTTGAAGGGACTTAACTATTTATGTCTCTAGCTGAAGAGTACAATGTGGTGTTATGTTTATCATACCAGCTACCGCCATATTATTATAGTCGTATAGTCGTGAGTCTTTGGTGGAGACCTATGTCCAGCAGTGGACGTCTATCGGTTGATCCGGATAATGAGTATCATTTACCATCAGGCGATCCATCGTTCATCTCGACATTTTGTTGAGTATAAAAAAGTAACAGTCGCCAAATAGTCGATAACACAATAGTTAACTTTATTATGAACTTATATATACAACTTGTGTTTAAGTTAGACATACATTTAGGCTTTAAGATTTAAGTACTAAGAGCTAGGCAGGTGGTTACGGTGCGTCTTCGGCTGCTGAATATTCACGCTCCGTCAGTCGGTCTATCGGAGCTTCATTTGCTGCTTGTGACATATATTACGTACCGTTAGCAAAAAAAATAAGATTTTTTTTTAACAAATTTTAATACTTCATCATCATCACCAGCCTATAGGCTTGCCTCAAAGATCTCCACGTCGATAGGTGCTTACTTAGGAACTTATTTCAGAACGAGACCAAGTTGGTCAAACTTAAATACAATCTTGACTTGATGGACTATGTTACCAGTGAAGTTATTAAATGACGGTTTGTAAGGCTTAAGGCGAGGAACATGTTGTGCTGCAGTACAAACATCTTCATAATAGTGGTATCCTTATAAGTACACTAAATATCCGTCTCACTCTTTTACCTTATAAAAGAGGGAGAGAGATATAGAGCCAGCTGTACGATATACATTACTTCAATCACAGAGAAGAGAATCTGTACCGATTATTAAGCACTGGTCGGTCTTTGTTGCCGGAGACCGTCTACCGCAGCTCTTATTTCTGCTGCTATTCAGTCATCATCATCATTAGCCGATAGACATCCACTGCTGGACATGAGCCTCCCCCAAAGATCCTCAAATCCATTGGTCCTGCGTTGCCCGCATCGCTGGACACCAGGAGCCGTTGTACGTAGGGGTGCTTGGGAGGATTTGGTCTTGACATAATGACATTCTCATCATCATTATCAGTCGATTGACGTCCACTGCTGGACATAAACCTCTCCCAACATTTTAACCGCTTACGACCCAAGGACATTCCTTACTAAAATTGACATGTATGATACTTTAACTGGAAACGATAAAGATCTTACAAAATACTAAGAATTTTAATAGATGTTGCGCGACAAAAACTTATTACATTTTAAATAAAAAAACAACCCTTATTTTCATGAATAGTGTCGACAATTACACCCTATTGCAGCGTTTGTGACGAACAATTATAAATACCGCAAAGATATTTATATACGTGGAGATAAATTGTATGAAGTTTCGAATGGTGTTAAAGTAAGGTAGGAGTCATGATGAAATACACCATCAGGTCCTAACAATAAGAGCTCATTTCGCGTGTAGACATCGTGGAAGGTTATTGGAGAAGCTTTTAGTTTATTTACTTCTGTAGAGGATATTAATGCTAGTTATTTGATACAAAGGACATCAAATGTCTATTTTAAAATAGTTATTTAAATGGCGAGCTTCATTTGTACTTGTAAGTTGATGATGTTTACTTAAAACCATTTGTATTCTGTAGATAATGCTACATATATATATATCTTTAGATTTACTTATAAAAATAGTTAACCTAAAGATTTTCCCACGTCTATATACGAGATTTGCACCTATGAATTGATTCATCAAGATATCTTTGGAACCATAAAGCCGGGAGACTTGAAGTTTTGTAGAAATATTCCTTCTGTCGAGTCTAGATCATCTAAGAACGGATATTACGAACTGTTACCCCCAACGGGAGTTGCGGGGGTGTTACGGCAAGCGAAGCGGGCGTGAATTAGCTAGTATTATATATTTTGCTAGAACAAATGATAGCATATAAAATACACACACATACATAAACGTAAACAAACATATAGGATTTTGATAAAAATCTACCGGGTTTTTTTTCGATATATTGTAATTTAAAAAAAAAACTTTACGGAAGTATATAAAGATAATAAAAGATGACACAATAGAGAGAGATGTTATGCTATATGTCTTAAGACGCTTGCCAGTGAAAGTACTAAGATAATCGTTTGAGCGTTGATTACTAGTAACAAACAGACTAATAAGAATCTTTATAGTTTTTTTTTTATGTAAGTATACTGTAATTATTTTAATGAATTAAGTAAACATAAGTCTTCGATCACAAACGAGATCAGCTTTAATGAAATCAAATACCAAGTCCAGGCTTATTAAGATGTATCTTAATTCAAATAAATCGATTAAAAGTAATAAAAATATCATATAATGAATGGAGGATTGAGCTGATAGATCCTACCCTTACAGTCATCACAGAGTAGCTGCAACTTCTTTAGCTCTTCAATTATTATCTAGTCTGATCTAAGCAGAAGAAGCTGTTAGTGTCTGTAAGTCTTCTTGTGGTATACTTGGTGTCTCTCGATATTTCTAATAAAAAAAATCTACCAATGTTAATTTCGCTTTTGCTGACGCTCCATTAATAATTTCATTTTCCGCTTAAGCTGTCGTGTGTTATACTTTCGCTTGATAACAAAATTCTGTTGATTGGATGAAAAAAAAACACAGAAAATTCACCCTCTTCCCTTAAAGCTCTAGTCGAGTTACGTGTATTACGTTTTCCTTTTATCACTTCTCACTTGACTTAAACGAACAGTTTGTTTTTAATAAATTAAGATGAAATGTCTCAGTGGAACAATATATGGATCCATACGAAGACCTGATGACCTAAGCATTTTAGGGCTAGTATATTTACTAAGTAATCAATTAATAATGTTACCAGGGTAGTTGCACCCTGCTTGCTCTTCTAGCCGCAATATCGTCGTGACTCCCATTGGGGAATGAATTTTTTCTTCTTCTTTAAAATCCATTCCTACTTGACCTGTAAATACCAGAAGCAATATCTTTACCAAAATTTTGAGAGTTTAGATCTAATATTTTCAGATATCCGGTATCGAATCAATAAATTTCCTGTATATATATATATATATATATATATATATATATATATAGGTGAACCGACGATCTGTTAAGAGTCGCAGAAAACCACTGAATGCAAGCAACGCGGGTATCGTTCGCTTTGAAGATCTTTGGTGGAGGCCTATGTCCAGCAGTGGACATCTATCGACTGATATATATATATATATATATATATATATATATATATATATATATATATCATCACCATCTAATGATATAATAGATTTTTATCTATATATATATATAGATAAAAATCTAAGAACACAACTTATATTCAATCAATTGGAAGATACTTAGCCGAAACAAATACATGGACGAGTTAAATTTAACATGAAGCTTGTATCATTTTAAAACCGGCTGGGTTCAGAATATGTTAGTCATCAAGGTGCAGATGCTATGGGCTGACACGAGACCCAGGTTCGGTTCCAGGTTTATCAACGTTGGGTTTACTTGGTAGGGAATCACCAAATAACAGTAACGTTGTATTCCGCATTCCAACATATGGAATACGGACTATTATTAACGAACAAACTTCAACATACTTCAAATCACTTATTATCAAGTGAGATTAAGGTTACGTGCTACCAGATGAAAAATAATGCATCGATTCCGCGTAAATACGTATCTGAATATCGATGTTTCACGTCATCGTTATCCAATTGCAGTATCGTTTCGGATTGCAGGAAGTAGATGGGTGATTCTTTCTGCAGCGCGCATGTAACGCGTGCAGTAACATCACTTCCGTGTTTTTCAGCCGTGTGCTTAATAGTTCGCTTAAGCGCACTTGCGGCTCTTACTTAACTCACAACTTACAACGCTTCGCTAAATACGCTTACGTTTATAATGAACATAACAATCTTCATTTATCGACATAACCACATTTTTTTTTTTTTTTATTTTTTTTTTATTTATTTATGATTTTAATTATTGATCTAGTTCAACAAAAGTAACATAATAGGGATTGAAAGAACCAAAGAGGTTTATCGACAATGATCAGAAGGAGTCATCGAGACCATTAACAGGTAGAGCACAGGATATAACTGTATTAGTTCCTCGATTAAATAAAAAAAATGTTATTGCTAATTTTTTTTATAATCATCATCAGCCGATAGACGTCCACTGCTGGACATAGACGGAGGTCTATGTCCAGCAGTGGATGTCTCCCTCTCCCCTAAAGATACCCACATTGATCGATCCCGCGACTCTCACCAGATCTTCGGTCAACCTTGTGGTAAACCTCCCATCACAACGTCTGCATCATTTTAAATTTATAAGGTATAGACCTAATTATAGAATTATTATCAACCTTCAATTGTAAGTCTAGATATTTTTAGACCTATACAGTACATCCATATATATAAGATATCCAGAGATATCCGAGACTATTAAACGTAAACCCTCAAAATTTGGTGGATATATTGCTTCTGCCGTTTAGAGGTCAGCTAAGAATGCATTCTACAAAATTATCTTCCCAAAGGGTGTTCATCATCGTCAGCCGATAAACGTCCACTGCTGGACATACAAGTCCCCCAAAGACCTCACCATACAGTCAGCATGGTCTCCAGTACCGCCGCGCACTAAAGGCCGTCGTATGTAGGGATTCATATTGGGTGATTTGGACCATTTTTCAATACGCTGGCCCAATGCTGGTTGGTGGAAGCCAGAGCTTCGTTTGTTGATTAACAGGATGCACCACGAGCAGGTGAAGTTGACTTGGGTACCTTAAGTAAGTTTCAGCCAGTAAAGCGGACGCGGAACAGCTATATCCTATGTAGTTATAAAGAAAAATCAAGCTTTCTTATAGATAATCAGATGACAGTTAATTTTCGATTTTAATTATAATAGTAAAAATTAATTGCGTTTTTTTTTTTTTTAAAGTTTATCTCGAAAAAATATTATCCTTTTGTATGTTTACGATAATGGTATAATAACCTCGCAGAGATCGCGCCTTGTGCTCGTTGGCCGCTGGTGCGAGATCGTAAGGTCAAACCAGAAACACTAGATAACTTAAATACAGTGGAAGAAGCTTACAAAAAAAACTTTCTTAAAAGAAAAGAAAGCAAAGAATATTATTGTTAATTTGAAACTTATACACTTTCACATTAATTTATGATTAACATGTAAATAATTAGTTAATAACCGTTTGAAAGCAATGAACAGACTTAATGAATGTAACACAATATTAGAATATAGTATTTTTTTTAAATATTCTTATAGTGGTAAATTGTACGCCTACCCATAACAAGGTGGCGCTAGTAAATAACATACACAGCACTACATTGCTCATCACTTCACCTGATTTCACAAGCTACAACACTCATCAAACCGGAACACAGTAATGTTTGCACATTACTGTATCTCGTCTGCAATAGGCAGTAGTATCCCTTTCACCGGAAACCGTCTAGGTAGGTACAACCGAAGGGCCTATTTCTGCTAAAGAGTAGTGTGCAGATATTACCGTGTTCCGGTTTGAAATATGTTGTAGCTAGTGTAATTACTGGGGTAACGAGACTTAACATCTTAGATCTCAAGGCGACGAGTACAGTTTGGTGAAGTGTAGATGAAACTAACTAGCGCCAAGATGTTATGGGCTGGCGTATCACTTATCATCAGGTGAACTTCTTGCTCGTCTCCTCGCTTCGTAGTATAAAGAAAAGGAACAGCGATGTAACCACCAGTAATAGTAATGTTGGTTCAATATAGCGGAAGAGACATTCGAATTAATACTAGACCTACTTCCACCATTGAAGTTCCCTGGACAACGTCAGATTCCATCAGCACCATGACAGGCTATCTTCTAGATGTTTCAAATTCTTCATACACACTAATACGTGAAATAGAGTAAAACTATTAGACATTCCACTTATCCTCCTGCTTTCCACCGGTAACGCTGATTGCAGATATACTAGAATATACTGACTGGTATTTCTGCGTACTAGATAGTATGTGTGTTACTACCAATAAGTAATCGCTTCTCCTTCCAACCGTCCAAAGTTAATAATCAACAATTAACCCTTATCTTTATTAAATACGCTCTAAGCACGCTGTAAACCGGCACAAACGTCGCAGAATTAACTTGAAAGCCGTGACATTTGTAACATATGGCCATAAGTATGGTCATTCGGCGGCCGTTCGCTGCAGCGTCACGTTAAAATATACCATATCGGTACGGGGTTAAAGTTCATAACGGCATTAAGATACTAAGTAAAGCCGTCGATAGCTCGGCGTTTTTCTCGAACTCTACCGAAATACATTAATCATTGAATATGTCGCTCCGATCATGTCGATAGGCTCGCCGTTTTCGGATATTATATTTCACTGATATATCTATCGTTTAGTTGAATTCCTTATCTGTTATTTTATCTAATATTTTTTCTTGAAAACAAAATCCATCTATTTGTAATCTACTTGTAAAGGCTTTGAAGTGAAGCTTATCTTAGAAGTGACTGTGTAGTAAATATTAAATATTAAAATCACTGAATTAATTTATATTAAGCTAAACTATAAATCGGTTGGATGCGAAAAGCTGAGGACCGTATCTGGTGGAAGAAGTTGTAAAAAACCTGTATCCAGCAGTGGACTGAGATGACAGTGAAAGACATGATGAAACTGAAAACTGCAGAGCATTCAAATTTGTAATGTAAAGTTTATACTAATTCTGGTTGTCACTCACCTGCTCGTGGCGCATCCTGCTAATCAACAATCGAGGCACTGGCTCCCACCAACCCACATTGGGCCAGCGTGCTGGGAAATGGCCTAAATTCCGGCATATGAATCTCTACCCGATAGGTGTGAGAATCTTTGGAGGAGGCCTATGTCCAGCCGTAAACGTCTATCGGCTGATGCTGATGATTAAATCTGATCTAACGACACCAGTGTAGTTTCCATATCTTCATATTCAACATGACACGATATATTTAAGATAATGTTAACGTTTCTCCACTTACACTTACACTTGTCCCATGATCACAAAGAAGATAGGAAGTGCTTGGCATAAATTCTTTGCCAGTCATGTATATACATCCGGGACAGAAACCTTTTACGACAGCAGATTAATAAAATGAGGGTACTTTGATTAAAAACCTCATCACTATTCAAACACCACAATATACGTACCTTCATAATCGCTAAAAAAAACAAGATAAGACCTTAGGGTCTTATTATTTGTTTCTGTGTATGGCCTAGGTAAATAGATAAAGTCAGCACTAGTAAGAATTACCTTAACGCTCTAGTAATTGTATTGGAAAATAAAAAAAATATATATTACCATTGCGCAGTAATTCAGTAATTGAATAAAATCTGACCCAGTTAAGATCGATTACGATCCATTACGTTTATAATAAAAATACTTTTATTGCCATAATCACGAATTCGACTTAAAAAAAAAAATTACATTACGCCTACAAAACGTCCAATGTTGCCATCGGAAATAAATCACGATTCTGTTTGCGATATTCAAACGGATCGGTTTCCGGTGAGTGCGGTAACCCCATTAATAAATGTGCAATGCTGTTATACAACGATGGTGGTAGCCTGGTGGTCGAAAGACCTACCATCGACAAAGAACCCCAGATGAGGAACATAGTATTTCTCTTGTTCAAATTGTTGTTTATAAATTTCTTCCTTATTTCTCCCAAACTATGACCGCTAATTATCTCTTTCTATATCGTTTTACTTGTCCATGGTCATGGTTATCACATCTGTCTGTTGCAACCATCACAGTCTTTATCTTAACCTCATCGGGAATCTTATCTATGTGCCTCTCTATCTCTTACCCAGAAGTTTCTTTAGTTGTTCCGTCGATCAATTTGCCAAATTGCTAATTATAACTAATCTTAAAGTTCACATATGGTACCCTCACCCCCCCTCCTCCCGACACTTGTTCAATTACTGTTCACTCATACGACACTTGCTTTCGGATCGGCACCGAGCAATATCGCAGCAGCCGGCTCTGATTAATTCCCAAGTGGCTCGGAACTTGTTCAATCTCGCAGCTCTGTGTAGTTACCAAAGACGTCTTTGCATTAAATTAAACACAATTAATTTCTATTCTCCACATTAAACATTTCAAATTAAATACAAACTTACTTAACAAGCTAATAATTATAATCATTACTTATCTAAATTACTTAGAAGTAAACGATTAACAAGTTATAAATTATAAGTAAAATTTATAACAGTGAAATCGTATAGAATATCTAAACCATGTGTTGCTTTTTAAGCAAGTACGTTTCACCTTTATCTTCATCCGTGTCATCACTTAACGTCATATCAAATTAAGGTCAAGTTATAAGTTATTGTGTAAAAACAAATGATAACACTTCACCTTAATAAGTGGATAGTAGTGGGAATTTTTCTATTACACCAATTTCACATATAATTTGACAGGGACGCATCAAGCAGCAATCAAGAAAGCTATCGAAGAATACTTTTGGTTTTACACAACCGTGATCCATCGGAGGTGGCTATGCCCAGCAGTGGACAACAATAGTTTGAAATGACGTTGAATGATTCACTGTTCGGATCGTTGAAACCGAAAAGTCACGGCCGAAACGGAACGTTCGTTTGATTAGAAATCAAATTGGCAACGTCCGCTTGGCGGCCATTTTGTAACAATGTAATAATATAAATTTATATTGACTGTGTAGATTTCGTAACCGCGAAAGCTATTTTGTTAGGTGCTATAGGAGGCGAAGGTTTGAATCCTACCAAGTCTGAGGTTTCGATGAAGGAAAACACTGAGAAGGAAATAATGCCAAAAACGAAAGCTTCTCTTGACATGATCTGCCAAGCATTTAATTCAGCGTGATGTATACATAGCATTGACTCTCCCTTAACTGTTCTAACGACAGGAGGCTTTAATAGTATCATGGTGTTCCCGCTGTCAACAGATTACAGGAAGCCATCACTATCTTCAGCTTCATTGTTACTTAACACCTTATATAACTTGCTTCTCAGCCGCCCACAATGATCCAAATCCTATATGAATCCCTACCCAATTGATGTTGGAATCTTTTGGCGAGGCCCTATGTCCAGCAGTGGACGTCTATCGGCTGATGATAATGATTATTAAACAGCTTAAGTGTTAGATAAAACAAATTACATCCACACCAAGTTCTCCGAAAAGCAGAGTACAAAAAAAATATAGTTTTGGAATCAGGAGTGGATGTAGACTGGTTTTATAATAGCGCATTCCTTTGATGATGATCAAAAGGATAATTTTTAATGTACAGGTTTTGGAGGATAATATTAAAAGACCTTTAGCTGCCGTAGAGCAAAAAGTGAGAGATTTTTTTTTCCGTTTTCCCGTCCGACTGTTTACTAGTATGAATATTGGACCTGTTCATGTTATTGGTGTATTTGCATATTTCGGGGCAACGCCCTCAAAATTTTATTGGGTTCTAATGTATTATTATGATGTCGCCGAACGTAATGTTGTGATGCTGCGTCGAAATTTTCTAGAAGCTTCTCTCAAAGATAAATATTTTCCTTGTATATTTTAATTTATCGACATCAATAAAAATCAATGTATTTAGGAGATATCCAGAGATTCATCGCATCACGAGATCTCCGAAACTATTAGTCGTAATCACTCAAAATTTGTTAGAGATGTTGCTTCTACCGTTTAGAGGACATCTATGAATGGATTTTACAAAATTGTCTCAGCAAAGGGAGTTGCGGGAATGGTAATAATGGAAGGGGCCCAAGAGTCGGTAATTTGCTGCCGGGTGGGGATATTTCTAACAAATTTCAAGTCTAAATTTCAAATCTAATTCTATATTACGGAACAAAGATTACTGTTATCCAATTAAATTATGAAATCTAAGATGCTCATTACTGCAGTAATTACTTACAATTGAATAATTGTTTAAGGTTTTTCTTTATTATTAAATAGGAAATAGGTTTGATTAAAGTGAAACCTTCTTTAATCACCCGCATTGTATACTAAACACGATTTTCTTTTGCCTGACAAAAAAAAAAAACCAATTCACATCGTCGTGAGAGTATCAGTACTCCAAAGGAAACCAAGACTTTCCATTTCTATATATTCGAGAAATAGATATACTAATAATAGTAATTAAAAAAAAACTACCAGCAGAAGTAAATACTATAAAGCCGCTTTCAGCTCTCTTGGTGGTAGGTATCTGTTCGAGAACGTCTAGGTTGCTCCAACCGCATCTCCTACAACATTCTTTTGTACCGGTTTGAAGGACGCTGGAGCTAGTCAATTTACTAGGGTAAAATATATATAACAATGCGACGAGTGTAGTGTGGAGTGTTACAACGCTGGTACACATACCAACCTGACTAGCCTGGACATAGGTTTCCCCTGAAAATCTCTACATCAATCAGTCCTGAGCAGCCCGCATCCAGCGGCTTTCCGCGATCTTCGTTTGGAGGGATTTGAGCCATTTACCACCACGCTGGACCAATGCGGGTTGGTATGAGCCAGATCCTCGTTTGTTAATTAGCAGGATGCACCACGAGAAGGTGAAGTAGGCTTGGATTCCGTGAGTTGTGCGGGAACCCTTACAACCCTACTGTATAGTACTTTACACTTGCAGTCTAATGTAGTCCAGCGTTTATACCTGATGATGGAGGAACAGTAACCAAGTTTGAAGCTCTGCATCAGCTCCCATCATGAACGTCTATACAGTGACTGCGACGCCGAATAAAGTTTATCATCAGCCGATATACATCATCTGGACATAGACCTCCCCCTGAGATCATCCACATTTTTAGGGGTCATATGGGGGATATCCGCCTTTTCCCACCACGCTGGCCCAATGCGGGAGTTTATATGAAAATTAATTATTAACAACAAATGAACCCGGCTCCTGTTCACATATTTACCCGTTTTCATATCTCGCGTACTGTGCAAATGTTTGTCGGCCATTTTAAATTATCCGGAGCAAACGTTGTTGTGTGAGCGTTATTAAAAAAGCTTCAGCTTAATGAAACATGTCTTCGTTACAAAACTGCAATGGAATTTTACCGCGACTTTTGTTTCTTCGCTGTACCCATTAGACCGGGCTTCATCTCATACATCGGCAACTATAAGGAAGTGTCAGCGAAGCGAGATGATCATTGATGGTAAGTCATCATCATCATCACTCGACGATAGACGATAGACGTCCACTGCTGGATATAGGCCTTCCACAAAGATCCCCACATCGATCGGTACTGCGCTGCCGGACAGCAAGGGTTCTAATTTATAAAGATTCATATCGGGGACTTGGGCCATTTCACACCACGCTGGCTCAATGCGTGTTGGTGGTAGCCAGAGCTTCGCTTGTTGATTAGAACGGTGCACCAGGAGCAGGTGTGGTTCGATTGGCTCCCGTGAGTGGTTATGCGAGTCACACCTACCTACACATCCATATATTCCGCGCCAGTTAGGATGATATACACTAACTCATACAATTTTCTTTTTTATTTGACGTAGCAAAGCGACGACCTGATAAGTAATACGCCAACTCATAACAAAGTGGTGGTAGATAGGACCACATACACTATACCATATTTTTTTATTTTGATCAACCAACGGTAGTAATAGAATGACGATATATACTGCACCACATTATACTCGATGCTTTCAGACATAGGGTATTAAGTGTCATTACTTCAGTAATTTCAGTAGCTACAGCGCCCATCAAACCGGAACACAGTAGTGTTTACGCACTACCATTTGTCGGTGGGAATAGGGGGCTACAGTGGTACCGAGATGTTCTCCAGCAGAGACCTACCACCGGGACATCAACTTCAACCAGTTCTAAATATTTCCTATATCTCATTAAGTCATTGACAAAGTATTAATATATGTATAGAAATAAGAGTTATAGAGAATTCATTAATAATGATAATTAAGTTACATGCTTATGTGAAATTTAAAAAAAATATTATTTAATGAATGCTTAAGTAAGTTATAACGGGAAAAATCATCTTAAAAAAATAACTTAGTTTTTTAATAACAACAAGAGAGATGGTGAGTAATACGCCAACCCATAACAATGTGGAGCTAGTTAAGATGGTGAACACTACACCACGTTATGCTCATCGCATTGACGTACAAAATTTCAATAGCGACGACGCCCTTGAACACGGAGCAGTAATATTTGCATATTACTGTTAGTAAGTAAAAAGGTATAAGAATAAAACTTTACGTTGATATCGAGTAGAAATGTGTTGCCACCGGAAGTAGTGTCTGTGTGTAATCGTAGTTCCGATTACCGGATGTATAATACTGATTGATTCGATTTTAACATGATAGTCATCATTACGTTTTCCTAGTATGTTTACAAACCGGAAGTTGTTCATTATAACCGCAGCTCCTATTCCTGGCGTCGAATATGCACATTACAAATATGATATAAATAACTGAAGTATGGAGACACAAAAAATAAAATATATTGTGGAGATACTGTACACTATATTACGTTGCGACATAAGATGATATGTGGTAGTGTATATCATCCTACCATCATATATATATATATTTGACAACATCCGAATCGTTTCTATAAAAGAAGGAAAAATATAACGCATAAAATTACATGTGGTATGGAGATCTTTTGGGATGCCTATACCCAGCATTGGGCATCAACAGGCTCATGATGATGACAGACATATATCGGAATTGTCTAATTAAATTTTTTCCACACGGAACCCTAATTCTCATCATTAGATATTCCATTAAATATAGATTATATATCAAATGGACTTAATTACGATACTTTTGCCCGACAGGTGTTGCTTTGATAACGTGCAGGAGAGAATTAATTCATTAATTTTCTCTAATTAATATCCTTAAATAATCACCATATCATTAAATATAAATAATTAATTCATTAATATCTTGAAGGATAACTTGAATAAGTAAAATAAGCTTTTCACTTCATTGTAAAATTGATTTTTAAATATTTCTATCACTTCTTTTTAATTGACGCAACAGGTGAAATGTGTTCTTTTCATATGCTGGTGGTAGCTCGCTGGTCTAATGGTTACAGAGCGTGCCGCCTTTGTTCCGCAGGTCGCGGGTTTGAATCTTGGCATATACCAATGAATTTAATATTTAAGTTATGTACATTTGTGAACTTAAGTAATAACAGCGAAATACAAACGGTGAAGTATAACATCGCGAGGAAACCTGCACATGAATTAAAATTTATTCTAAGGTGTGTGTGAAGTCATCAATCCGTGATGGGCCATAGTGGTGACTATGGCCCATCGGCCTCATATTGAGGGTAGGCCTGTCCTCGAACAGTGGGGACGTAGATTGGTTATTAAAAAAAATATGCTGGTAGTAGGTCTCTGCAGCGCCTAATACAGCCGACAAACATTACTGTGTTCAAGTTTGTATAGTGTTGTAGCTAGTGAAATTACTGCGGTAACGAGACTTAAAACCTTGTGTAAAAGCATTGAGCGCAATTTGGTGCACTATATTATATCGTATTAACAAACGCCACTTTGTTATCGGCGAAAGGACAGCTGAACGTCCCGCTCGTCTAGTCGCTTGGTCGAAATAAAAATTACAAGTATCTAACGTTGTACATACTGCATACTGTATATACACTACAATTGCCGCATTGTAGTTAAGCTGTGTTGAGTAACCGAGTGTTGAAAGCGGCGCACGCGCACACAAGGCCGGCTGTTCGCACTGAGGACACCGCTATGAACTATACCGGTCCTACTGTTTGTACTCGAATAAAATATAAACACGCAGTTTTACATAATAATCACTAATTTTAAAGTGTCAACACTATCATCGTCTCCAAGTTCATATATATATATAATGATTTTTTTTGGTAACTAATGTCTATATGTTTATCATCACCAATTATGGTGTCTATCAAAGATCACACAGTTCGCATGTATGAGTAACAGGCGTGATATATGGAGCTTGTGTTCCAAGGTCATTAGCAGATGAGCGATGGAGAGGGCCTGGAGTATCTCTGCGTTATCAAATCAGAAATGAGGAGATCCGCATAAGAATCAGATTGATACAATGTGAGCTACTGGACTCGAATAGCGGAAGGAAATGTTTTAATGAATACTTTCCGGTTGTGGACATCAATCACTTGATCTATCTCCCTCTAGGGTCGTTCCGGTCGTCTGAGGATCGTGGTCAGTAGTAAGGTTGCTGTCTGGAGCGGACGAGTTGCTCCCACCTGTTCCTGTCCAGCGCATCTCTGACGACTGTGTATCACACGATATTATGATAAAATGTAAGTCGAGCTCGGTTGGTCATTCGGAACAAGCTACCACCATATTGTCAATCTGCAGCCGGAGCAGCATTATTGTGTACTGGAGAAAGTTCTGGATATGTCCGCTTTATCATATCAAAACCAGAAGCGTAAATATATTGTTTATATGTTAGTCTACGTTTTTAATAGTACACTAAGTATTAAAATTCGACTAAAACCGAACACCTACGATCGTTAATAATTCAGTAGACGTATTTAAGGCCTTTGCACTCCGAAGAAAGCAAGGTTAACAATTCCGTAGCGGTTCAAGTTTTCTAATCACGCGCCACCGACAATGACGCACCGACATGTCGGACAATGAGGGTGGTGAAGCGAAAGGAAAGTGCTTGAAGAAAGTCCGTAACGCGGACCTCTTGCGGCGACCTCTGTATTTACTTTCACGATACAAACAAACGACATCACTCCGACAATATATATATATATATATATAACTATATATAGTTCGAAGTTTATACCTCATGATGAAGAGGCGGAGGAGAACGACGAGAATCTGTTTGATTGACTGGCCCCAAGGACGATAAACGATACGAGCACTATCAATCATCAGCCGATAGATACTCCAATTTGGGGAGATTTGGGCCATTTCCCACCACGCTGACCTAATGCGGGTTGGTGGGAGTCAAAGCCTCGTTTGTTGATTAGCAGGAACCCCGAGCAGGTGAGGTTTCCTTGGGTCCAGTGAGTTATGCGGAAAAGAAAATGTATTAAACAGTTTAATATACTGAACAGAGTAAATGTATATATATGATATATTATTTCTTATATGTATATATATATATATATATATAATATATTGTTTTACTTAAAAAGATCTTTCGCCATCCATTTTATATGACAACATCTGCTTAGCCTTTGTCTCTTAATGTTTCTGAAACGAAATGACTGTATCTCCTCATCATCATATAACATATGACATAGATGAACAATTTCCACACGTTATCAACATCAGCCTATAGACGTCCACAGCTGGACGTAAACCAAGTTATCATCTGTTATATAATATTTAACTTAGAACTAAAGTCACCTACTTAGCCCGAAAGATTGCTAGACTTAAGTGGTAATGGGCAGGGCGCGTTGCTCGCAGGACCGACGGCTGATGGGGCAGTAAGGTCCTCGACAGGAAGCCACGTACTGGTAGACGTAGTGTTGGGAGGTTTTCCACTGGATGCGAGCAACGCGGAACAGATCGATGTGGAGATTATTGAGGGAGGCTTATGTTCAGCAGTGGACGGTTATCTGCTGATGATGATGATGATATGTATTCAGAAAAAGAATCTATATTCATTAAGTCCCTCTCACAAAACATAACTTATTATCAGATACATTAAATATATAGTTTAATGATTTTGAAATTTGATACAATATCTGATAAGTTTTGTTTAAATAAGTAAAAGTAAATGTAGAAAGGGTAACTGCTATTGTTTACTATAAAGCAGTAAACTTAACAGTTAGATTAGACGGCCTCAATGCGAAGGTATGCGGGTGACATAACAGATTTGTTTGGCAACCTCGAGTTAAGTAATACATTATCATAACGACCCTGTAACGTTTTATACTTAGTTCTTTTCTATTGTATTTTTTTTATTTCATAATCATCATCAGCTTACGGACTGGACATAGGTCTTTAAATATATCCTCAGAAAACGATCGTGAGCTGATCAGGGAGGTTACCAGCAGTTTCCTAAATCCTTCATCACTTTGTTGAAGAACTCATTTTCTGTCCCAAACCCAAATATCTTATTAAACAAATATTGATTATATTGAAAAAAATGGTTAAAAGATAAAAAAGATAAAGATTACTTTATCCTTTTTGATCTTTCAACCATTTTATTTGCTTTATGATGTTCTTAGCTCGGATTACAGGTAACTGGTTATATATTTTCCATATCCATATTGATATTTAAATAATAGACAAAATTGATCGATAATTTTGTCTTTGAAAAAAAATGGCCGCCAAAAAAAGTCTTTACGTTGGTCGTTAATGAGTTAAGTAATCATTTTTGTCGTTTTACATCAAAATTAATTTATTGCTTAATTAATGTTTTCGATCGAAACCTCTACTACGCAGTTTTAAAACTAAAACATGTTTAGTTTAATATGTTAAGTTATTATTAAATAAACGCTGATTGCTGGTAATAGGCTCTATGTTTATACGGTCCATGACTCATGCTTCGAGAGAATTTGCGAATTGGTGCCGATTAAAAAAAAACCTGTTACTAAATCATACAGTTCATGTTACGTGATCAACTCATTTGTTTCGCAATCTGTAATTACATATTAACACTGACTAGCTTAAAACTTGAGGAAAACTAATCCTAGCTTTAAGGTTGTCAAGTTAAATTAGCTTAAATTTCACACAGTGCTAAGTGAAGTAAAGGATGAGGATGATGAAGCTAAGCCCAAAATACTCCGGATGATAGATTTGCACAATAAGGGTAGTAGCTAAACAATCCACCCTATAGTCTCGGGCTAGTAAGAACAGGACTAAGGTAGAAGGCGACTGATAGGGTCCATGAGTTTTGTGGATCTTGAGGGTAGGGACCCTTATTTCTCAAGAAGCGAACCTGCGTGCGACAGCGTATAGCTCAGTGATGGAACCTGGGAGAGTTAGGCTCCTCCTCAGAGACGTCTTAACAAAAAGTGTAGAGGGGCACCGGTGCGTTCTATAAGAGATCCCGGAGTCTCTCCGAATGCAATAATGCAGAGCAGCGAAGGAGTTTTAGTAAGTAAGAATCTCACATAACCTTGACTTTCCCCCTGAAGTAGGATATCTTTCGAAGATTTCCCCCCGAAACCAAAAAAAAGTAGCTGAACAATAGTGTTAGTGGAGTTTAGTTATTAATCTGTTCTCCCTCTTGTTGTTATGATATAATCTTTTAATTTATCAATAATGTTGATTCCTTTTTATTTACTGATAAGATACAGCTCTAACACAGCATAGAACCTTTATTACTGCAACTTATTTATTGTGCAGTACAACTTCAAATTACTGTTGCGACATTAGACGGACATTGCTTAGTATAACGTACCTTTAAAGCGAACCGCAGTTTTGTTAGGCAACAAATTGCGATATCGGTACCACGTTAACCAGCACCACCAGCACCACCGGCACCAGCTCGGCCAGTGCCTTACTGCATCGTAATACGGAACAAAATACTTTAACATCGACCATTTGTAATACTTAAGTATATACCACACGATTCTTAGTTTTATATCTGTCGGATTTTCAACTTTATAGCTAGTACACTTAAGGCTCATTTTAGCTTGAGTGCGACCGGATTTTAGTAAGAGGTGCAACATTTGCTCATTACGGTTACAAAGGGTGCGTTGTTTAGTCAAAAGATATCATTAATATTCATTGATATAATCCGTGGGCTTACTGACAAACAGATAAGTGTAAATATTACTGTGTTGTGATACTAAGACTTCTAAGCGGTAGTGTATATATAAAGAAAGGAATTCAGAACAGGCAAATTATAACCAAGATATAAATCCTGTGAAATACTCTGAAAGAGTACTAGTATCGCCTCTGAAAATTATCTTTGTATATATATGTGTAAGGGGTGTACGAGATCCCGCACAACAACTCACGGGATGCAATCCAACCTCACCTGCTCGTGGTGCACCCTGCTAACCAACAAACTAAGCTCTGGCTTCCGCTGACTCGCATTGGGTCATCGTGGTGGGAAGTGACCTAAATCCCTACTAATGAAATTCAACAGATGACAACCTTTAATGCCCGGCGGCACTGGAGGCCATACTGACTGTAAGAAGATCGCGAAAAGCTGCTGGATACGACCAGCGTGAGATCAATCGGTATGGGGATTTTTGGAGGAGGCCTGTGTGCAGCAGTGGACGTCTACGGCATATGATCAGGATCATCATGTATGTGTATAGGAGATACCCAAAGATTGATTGACTCATCACGAAATCTCTGAAACTATTAGATGTTAAGACTCCAAGTTTAGAGCTCAGCGAGTTGTGGGGGTGTTATTAACGGGAAATACCGGGAGGGCAGCGGGTTCCTTAATTAAGCGTGCAGGAATATTTCTGATAATTTTCAAGTTTAAATTTCAAATCTACATTACGGCCAGTAAAGCAGGCGGGTAATAGTTAGTCCATAACCATCATCTCCTCTCCCAAAGATCCCCACATCGACCGGTCCTGTGCTGTCCGCATCACCGGGCACCAGGGGTCGTCGTTTGGAGGGTTTCATATGGAGGGATTTGGGCCACTGCACACCACGCTGGCCCAATGCGGGTTGGTGGGCGCCAGAGCCTAGTTTGTTGATTAGCAGGATGCACCGCGAGCAGGTGAGGTTGGCTCGGCTCCCGTGAGTTGTTGTGTGAGTCACACCTACATACACATCTCTATATATGCCACGCCAGATAGGATGATATACACTAACTCATATAATTTTCTTTTTTATTCGACGAAGCGAACCAACTACCTGGTGATAAGTAGTACGCCAACTCATAACAAAGTGGTGATAGATAGGATCAAGACGCGGCGGGCTGTGGTATCGCTATTCCCACTATCATCAGCATCATCTTCAGCTTTCTGATGGTTAAAGGCCTCTCCCAAGGAACGCCATTATTCTGATATATTTACAAGTCCAAATTAAAAATAGATTTGAACTTGACTTACGCTGGACCTGGTAGTAAGTGGTGATACGGTTTGTGGAGTTTAGGAACAGCCCGTTCACCCTTAAAGACACCGACGTGTTATAGATGGACTGTCGCCGTCAAGTTGTTCCATTCCTTTACTGTTCTTCGAGTTAAGTTTATAACTTAACATCTAATATAGTAAGTAATAGTATAGTAAAGAAACCATGAATAAGACAGAAGAAAATATGTATGAAAAAAAATTCATGACTTTAGGGTCTTTTACAGCTGGGAGTCATGCATGAAGCGATGGTCTTCACTTGAGGGAGAGGAATGGTAGGAGGAACTGGGTTGTAGTATGATAGAGATAAGAAGTTTGAAAGAAAAGCAGAGCATGAAAGAGTAGAATGATAGATGAGTATGAGTAAAAATTGAGTAAGAAAGTACTGATGGTAAATGAAAAGAACTGCAAAGGCACTTTCCCACCAAACGCAGGGAATTAAAAAAAAAAAGGAATTGTAAGTGGTTTAAAATTGTTTCCGCTAATATAGTAGTAAATGATAAATGATCTACAGTTATTAGATCAAGGGAAATAGTTAACGGGTAACACCATTCACGTTCGTACTCATAAATCAGTAAATAGTAATGTGGTTGCGACTTCCGGTCTTATTGCAAGTTATGAAACCAGTTCCTCTGAAGTGTGTGTGTGTGATGTGAATTTGATTCTCACTGAGTTTCTGGTGAATGAGAGAATTGTAAGGTTACTGAGGTGTATCAAGAACTTTAACTTCATTCGACTAACTCGATGGATTGTGACTTGCTTTTGCTCTTGTAAATGAATGCTTCAAGTCCCAACAGTGGTATGGTTAAATGGTCAAAATTGGCCATATTAATACTGTTCGCTTATAGTGTATAGTTAATATCATAAGTATAGACTTGTCGAAAGATACTTCCTTTAAAATTACAAGTGTTGTTTGTGCTTATGAATAATGTACCTTTGTCTTTATATAACATACTATGTTCTCCTATCTTCTACTATGTTCTTTTACGTTCTACATATATGTAGATATATATATATTAATATTATTATGGTGGTCATTATCGAACATTCGTTTTCAATACGTAATACGAAAGTGATCTGGTTTGCCGACGGGTTAATATTTCGCCACCGGTCGAGTTACACGGAGAGCGCCTTTAATTTGTTTCGAGTGATTACTTAAGATCCGGTGTTGATAACAAAGTAACGTGAGACTTGGACGTTTTAGAAAGATTTTGTGACTTTATTAAGATGCTTAGCTTAGATGGTTCGGCCATGTGGAAAGAATCGATGAAAGAAGATTAACGAAAGAGGTGTACAAGGGAAGAATGATTGGACAAATCGGCACAGGTCGACCTGGGCGGACATGTTCCCATCAAATCGAAGATGTCCTAAAGAAAGGCCGAGTCAAGAGTACTCGTAACCAACGGGCATGCATTAAGACGCTCCTGAAAGTGGAGGAAGCAAGAGGGATGTGCTAGGATCGTAGCAAGTGGAGAGAGGTGGTCTCTGCCCACCCCATTCGAGGATATATATGTATGTATATATTAAGTTAATTATTTAAAATGGAGAAAGTATTTAATGTATAGCTACCGTCTTTGGAGCGGTATTTTTAACTATTTTCTGAAGGATAAAAGCGATCGTCATTATCATCATCACAGAGTTAATTTGCTGATATAAGTCCACAGCTGGACATAGGCTGATGGAAGTGTAAGAATAAAACTGATTGTTTTAAATACCAAAGACGATACATTTTAATGGAATGTTTTAACAAACGAGGCTCTAGCTTCCACCAACCCAACAGCATTGTGCGAGGGTGGTGGGATATGGCCAAAATCCCTCTATATGCATCCCAGTCCGATCTATATGGCAATCTTTGGATGAGGCCTATGTCCAGCAGTGGACGTCAATCAGCTGATAATTTAATCAACACTTTCACCTGACAATACATTGTATGTTAGGCCGCAACTGTTTGTCGTAAAGCGGAAATAAACTTAACGTATATCATATTTCGATGTCGATTTAAGTATCCAATCTGTATGTTACTCTTTCTTCGTTTAATATATATACTTATTTCAATATGAAATTAAAAAAAAAAACAAACACTTGACAACATCACGCAAAAGGCAGTGATAAGAAACAATTCAAATATTAATAGAAAGCGGCACATTCACTAAGGAAGATGTTTGTTTAAAACGAAAGCCTTTCTCGCGAATGTATTAAGAAATCCTCGAAACTTTCTATTTCAAGGATTTCTTAAAATATTCGCGGTAAGGAAAAAAAAAATAACTTTCCTCATATTTGCATAAATTTATTTAAATATTCATAACAGTTATTTGAATAAAATCTGCTGCTCTCGAAGAGGACGGGTTCAGTCCTCTCAGCATCCGGCGAAGGTGAACATCAGCTGATATGTTCTAAGAACAAATTTTACTCGCAGATAAATAGCCTTGACTTTCCCTTTGCAATAGCTTCCCAACAGTGGGAATTTTAAGTGGGATATTTAATTAAACGAAATAAATAAACTTATTAAAAGTCAGCACCCGTTTTATACAACAAAGCGAAGTTTTTTATAATATTTTTTTTTTCATCACGTTTTATTATCTTTATATCTCGATGAGATCTTTTGAAGGAGATAAATTAATAACGGATGCTGCGGAGTAGAACAAATTTAACACAACGTGTACAATAATATGAGGGCACACACAAAGCCTCCCAATACCTTTCTCATCTCGTTTACTTCGGTCCCGAAGCTTAACATCTTATGCATGCCCATTTACATCACAACGTAACGATTCCGATACGATTAATTTAATTATGAGATAATAATTATTTTTATCAGTTGCCGGAAGCCGTCTAAGTAGCTATCACCGCAGCTGTTTCTGCTACTAAACGGTAGTGTGCATATATTACTCTGTTCCGGTTTGACAGTTGTAGTCACTGGAATTAACTGGGACTGTTTTATGTCTATCGCAATACTGTGCAGTGTATGACATACTAACTAGCGCCACGATTTTATGGGAGGGAGTGTCACTTACTATCCAGTGAATAACATGCTTGTCTCATAGTTTCATATGAATAAAAAAAAAATTGTGTAGTATATATCGTCCTGAACTGCGCCACGTTTATTTGAATGGAAGCATCGCTAAGCATTAAACTTAATGACCTAGAATGTTGATCTCGTGTGAAATAATTAACACTTCAAGTTCAAGTGTTCGTTTATAAGGAACTTAGGGTCGATTCTTGATCACAAAGGAGGTCATTAGCAATATTAGCATCCTTTCTTACTGTAATGAAGAATTTTTAATTAAATTTTTATTTTCTTCTACATCATCGCTTCCTCAATACGGCAGCAGACTGATACTCTTGCATGACCACTTCTGCCTTGGTTTTTTTTTTATTTAATTTTTTCGGTATAAAAATATTTTTTTTTAATTGAAGCTCGCTTGAAATCTATTAATTAGAATATTATTACTAAAAATATATATATATATGTATATTATAAACTGAACAAATCGTTAATACTAAAGTGCCCCGCAAGGGTCCGATCCTTAAAAATGAGATCTTCACGTCGGCCCCTTCACCGAGCAATGACCCTTTAAGTTAACACTGGTATCTTTAAGTTTGACATTCTTTGTTGATCAAGTAAACTGTAGTAACTTAGTGTTGGAATAGTTTTGATTCAAGTTAGTTAATCTACAAAGTCGATTATTTATGTGCTCGGAATTAGTGGTTTTTTATTATATTATTTATCACTAACAATAAACAAGAAGTATATTTCCACTATATATATATGTCATCTTCATCAGCCGACAGACGCCCACTGCTGGGCATAGGCGTTCCCAAAAGATTCCCACAACGATCAGGTAGGGATTCATGTGAGGGTTTTGGGCCATTTCACACCACGCTGGCCCAATGCGAGTTGGTGGGAGCCAGAGCCTCGTTTGTTGATTAGCAGGGTGCACCACGAGCTGGTGAGGTTGGCTTTGGTCCCGTGGGGAACAAATATGCTTATATTTGACGATGGATTGTGATGAGATGCGACTAAATTTTGGAGCTTTGATGATGAACGATAATGTAGTGTTTAGTCAAAATGGTGATGCTTCATTAGTCTTTGGAATGACAGTCAATATGGCGGCAAGGTCCACGACGGAGGACCAGACCCTGGAAAGATGGACTAACGATCCCAATACCCATATACTGCTTTGACTTCTACGTAGGTTACTATGCAGTTAATGATTTTGTAATAATCAGCTTTGTTTATTACAAAACCTTTGTTCTATGACTTTGTTTTAGATATATAGATAGTTGATTATTATTATTATTATTATTTACTTCTTATACTAATAAGATATGAGTCGTTATTTAATAATCATCGCAATGATCACACAGAAACTAGATATTTTGCGTCGCGGGAAACACGACGCGATTATGCCAAAATAAAACGTTGTCATATTTATTACCACAACCTTTAAAGCAAATGTTTTTTTTTAAAAAAAAAAAAAACTAGTCAATGATGTAAACTCATCTAAAATATTTGTTTTTGTCTCATAATAAAAAATCATTTATTTCTAGTGTCTATGGTCTCATCTGCCTTTTGGATCTCGTTCGTCTCCAGCGTCTCTTAAGACAAAGAATATCTTGATATATATATATATATAATATAATATTTAACCATCAGCTGATGGTGATGGTGACGTCATACCGTACGTATAAAATGTTTTTATTATCGCAATGTATAAAGAACACTTTAAGCGTTTATATGTTGAAAGATAATTATATGCCGAGACAAAGTCGAAACTTGTGTATACAACTGAGGTCAGACGAAATTGCACTTTGTTCTATTGTTTTAAGGATAATAATTGAGTGAATGGGGGAGGGGGCGAAGTGACCTTAGGATTTGACATTTTTATGTATGTAAAAGTGAATGGGAAGTTGTTCTCGTGGACGCAGCTCGTAAAGCACTTTAATGTTTTCCAAAATATATATATATATATATATATATATATCGAGACATTATGTAGGTATATACATACATTATTTAAAATATATTAAAATTTGTTTTTATTTGCCTTATTAAAAAAATAACTTCATTATCTATTAGACATACTTCTGTCGATAACAACGTGGCACTATTTAGAATGATGTAAAATATTGAATATCGTTAGTCCAATAACTAAACTAGTTATAACGCCCTTCAAACCGGAACACAGTAATGTTAACGCACTACTGTTTACGTTGTACTACTGTACCTACCACCAATATAGTTTATCGATTTTCTAGTGTATATTTTTGCACACAAAGATTACCTAATAGAGAACTCGGTAGGAGTTAGTTAATATGTGCATCGTCAACCTAAAGAATCCCACCGTTGGGCATAACCTTCAATTGACTTTCTCTAGTCACTCATATCTTATAGTCACATTAAGATCTAAAAGTAATACTAACCATCACCGGGGTGTAAAAGTTCCTGCACAACAACTCCCAGGACCCAAGCCAACCTGACCTGCTCATGGTGCATCCTGCTAACCAAACAAATGACGCTCTGACTCCCACCAACCCGCATCGGGCCAGCGTGGTGGCAAATGGCCTAAATCCTCCCATATAAATTTCTACCTGATGTGGGAATCTTTTAGGAAAGCCTATGTCTAACTGACGACTACCGGCTGCTGATGATGCATCATCTTCTATCACCTTCAAACAATGCAATCCGTTTCATCTCTTCGGTCTTCCTATACTCTTCAGCCAGTGAAATATAATACATATTCATCATTCCTCCCGCAGCACGATTTTATTCCGTATTATTAGCATGCCAACGTAATATATAACCAATGCATGTTTATATACATATATATATATATATACATATATATATGTATATATATATGTGTATATATATATGTTGAATATTAATGCCGTTGGAATGTATCGTTGTACATTTCCAAAGCCATTAATCATTTGCATTTATTATCAGTTAAATATAATAACGCAATAATCGTTTTCGCGTTTGAGCGTCGTTAGTGTGGCGACACACTAGCCGGCTACGAAATTATGGTATATACTAATATCACTATTACCTATCGTTTGGATACGAGAACACTTTATTTAAACGCCACCGAGGCATAGTGAGTGAACTCATTGGAAAACATGATCCTGGTTCGATTCAGGGGACATATGATGCTTAAGCTGTATACAGAACCCGCCTTTCGGATACCGGACTGAATATGAGTAAGAGCAAAGAAACCTATACATATGCTTATCAGCTAGTGTGTCTCCGTCTGCTAAGAACCGATTGACACGCGGAAGTACCGCGGTGTATTATTATCTGTTCATAAAGCTGGTTTCCATGCTGGTGAATAATGTCAGGGTGTGAATAAAACTGTTGCCGTGGCCTCATGTATATTTTTATCTCGAGGAAAAATCTTTTTAGCGTCCAAATGATTTTGGCTGAACCGTTTTTTTTTTGCTTTGTATTAATTATAATATCTGTTCTAAAAATTAATAATTTTTAAAGGAAATATTGTGGTAGATAAATTCTTAGCATCATGGACCTTCCAAACTAAAGATCGTGGTCAGCATGAGCATTGTGTATAAAAATATTTAGTATAAACTATCTCTCTGATTTTTTTTTATATAATTATAGAAATTCTTCATTCTCTGTGAAAGTACCTTTTTTAAAAATCTTAATCAATTTCCACAATCCGCATTGGGCCAGTGTAGGAAGTGGCTCAAATCACTTTATATGTATCCTTGGTGACGATTCTTGCTGACCTGCAGGTCGCGGGAAGCCGGTGGATGCTGGCAACGTAGGACCGATCGATGTGGGTATCTTTGGGGGAGGTCTATGTCCAGCTGTGGACATGTATCGGCTGATGATGATGATGATGAATCTGTTTCAGATAGTTTTTATTCATTACCTATACTATTAGTATCTTTCCCATATGTGGATTTAAATTATATATATTTCTGCGGTATTCCCAAAGATTAAAGGAAACCCCCACTAGGTTCCTGAAGATACAAAGATTTCATCCTTATTGATCTTGGGATTTGATGAAGAATATAACAATAAGAAAACTAGCACATTAAATAAACTACTGCTTTTCGAGTAAACGATACATTCGTTAACCCAAATATTGGGTAGGATGGTTATTTATGGTCTTCAATCTTTCTTTCTGGGTGAAATTAACGATTGCCCGAGTGGACAGGGTACGGACAGGAACCACCAAATTACTCTAATTATTAAAAAAATTACCGTTAAAAGGAAGTTAGTTTTAAGAGAAGCTAGTACCCACAAAGGAGAGGAAAAGGAAATGATTTACGAATTGATTAAAATATTTCGTATGACGAAGCTATTGCAAAACTTAGTAATAAGCCGTTCGCTGATCAATCGATCTTGGATAACTTGTGACAGTTCATCTGACACAAATACTAAACTATCGACGTAAGTGTTACAAAGTACTGTTAACTTTAACTAAACAGTAACGTTAGTCACCGCTTGATGGCTTTTAACTTGAAGTTGTGAAAAGAAATTACTAATCCATCAAAATTCCATGCAATGATCTCATCATCATCGTGAAATATGAATAATTTGACGATTCAAAATTGAAACTTGAATTTTGAAGAGACACTTGTCGTGTGACATTGTGGAGTATCTCCAAAGAATGAAATGTCAAGAAACAAAATTGTACTTACTCCTCTGGCACAGCTGCCAGAAGTGAGTCTTGGGCTCAGGCACAAGAGAGCGCCAGCGTTGTCTGTCTCGAACTGCCTCTTGCCATGCCGCTGTTTGAAGCTCGCGGAAGTCTGAGCCGGTTGAGATTCCGAGGAATGCTTTTTCGATGCTACAATCGTCTCCCATCCCTAGCAACTGGCCCATCCAGCGAAGTCTATGAGGTTTGTCTTCTCCCATAATGTTCTGTTCGCCAACCAGCCTCTCGATTCCAATATTGCGTCGGGTTCATCAGCTACCGTTCTCTCTCTGGGTCGGGCTGAATATCCCACGCATGATTTTCCTCTCGACTACCATGAGCCGCTCTTTAAGCGTTAGTGTCGAGGTCTCGCTACCGTATTTTAAGATCGGTCTTATCTTCTTCTTCTTAAAGTGCCTCTCCAACTAGTGAAGGTAGGTGATCAGCGTGGTACAGTTGTTTCTGTCTTGATTGTGGGGCACAATTCGGATGCCCTAGATATACCAGTCCATGCCCTGATTCCGTGATACTGTCTTATTTAAATAAATATTTTATAATTATCAAACTCATTAGTTTGATCTTCTTTAATGTTATGTATCTTGCTTTCCTGGTGTTTTCTCGTCTACAAAAGCAGAATCAGCTGATAGTAGGTCTCTGTCACCGGAAACCATCTAGGTAGGTTACACAGTTCCTATTTCTGCTGCTAAACAATATTGTACAGGCATACTGTGTTCCGGTTTAAAGGGCGCTGTAACTCTTGAAATGACTGCGGCAATGACACTGCGCGGTGTAGCGTGTATCATCGTAACTAGCGCCACTTTGTTATAATCAGTCGTATCACATAAATAAATAAAGATATATACGCGTTGGATTGAGGAGCTGGCCGACTGGTCGGGCGACTTGTCCACCGGTCCCGTTGACATTTGCACGGAAACCAGCCGCCGTGTTGCGTCAGCTGACTGATGCAGGGACTCCGCGTATTGAACCTTTCAATTTTATTTAATTGAATACATTTATATCGCCACGTGAAATGTCCGTCTGTATACGAACGTACGGATATATATATATATATATATACCCTTTAACTGGTAACCCTTTAAGCATTATCAATCATTTTTTTTTATTAAATCTTTCACGTCACTCGTTTACCTAATCTGTATGGTAAATTAAAGCTTAATTAAACATTAAACAGAGCTTTAAAGGAAAACTAATATTTATTACAAATATTGAAAGTTTTTAATGTATTAATCTAGTAAGGGGTGTAAGGGGTCCTGCTCAACATCTCACGGGATTCAAGCCAACCTCACCTGCTCGTGGTGCTGCCTGCTAATCAACAAACGAGGCTCTGGCTCCCGCCAACCCGCATTAGGCCACCATGGTGGTAAATGGCCTAAACCCCTATACGAACCCCTACATACGACAGCCCCTAGTGCTCAACGGTACCGTAGGCTATGCTGATTGTATGCGGAGATCTTTGAGGAGACCTATATCTAGTAGCGGATGTCTATCGGATGATGATGAATCTAGTAGATAGATTTCAGAGATCTCAAAATACTTATCGCTATATATGACTTAGAGCAGAAATTCACCATCTTTATACAATAAAGGTCCACGTTTTTCTAACATGGAAGTTTTTTTTTATGATGAAGTTTACGCTGCAGTTTTGTTGACAACCATTGCGACTTCATCGGACTCAAGGGATCTGATATCCTCGACCTAAAATTATTGACAAAAAGAAGAAAAGAAACTAAAATTAAAAGTTTAGTTTAATTCTAATTTAGTTTTAGTTTCATGAAGGTTTAGGTCTTGATTATTCATTAAAAGAACTGGGGTTAGTGTTCCTCTCCAATAACGACGTGGGTGTCTTTAAGAAGAGTGAAACGGCTATTACTTTCCTACTGCGTATTACCATTAGCACATCTCCTCTCGATGTGGATGATCTTTGGAGCAGGCCTATATCTCAGCAGTGGATATCTATCGGCTGATGATAATGACATCTCTTAATAATAGATGGGATTGTAGTCAAGTCTTCTTAAACGGAAATAACAATTCCCTCTCTTTCGCTCGAGTTATTTACCAATACCGATTACAAGCGATTCGAAGAAGCGAGGGTTCACACGCAGCTGAGTTTGACTTAGTGAAGAAAACCTGCATAACTCAAGAACTAAAACTTTAAAGTACATGCGATTATGAACTTGGTTAGCTATGTTTATCTTTGTCTGTCTCCATCTACTTGTTCTGAACAAGATTACTGTGTATCTCGCAACTTAGGACTTCTTAGAGAACTAAGAGTGATTAATGAGTGTTGGTTGTCGTAAGGGATAAAAATCCCACATAACATTTTCTTCTCTCCGAAACAGATTAATTCTTTAAGATTCCCTTAATTCCCTCAGCAGCAACGTGTATTTATTGGTAATAGTAATTTTATTTTAAATACCAATTTATGTAAGACTTGTACACGAGCAAGTTAATTTACAATTTTGAATAAATCTTGCGCAGGCTACGTTGGTTAGGAATTCTCCCAACGTTCGCGTTGGATTGAAATTTTGAATTGGTAAACATTTTGTGGGTAGATCAACTCTTTGGGTCAACACCCGGACACATCCTTGTAACAAATCAATCTGTACATCATCACAAATTCCAATTACATCTAACAGGAGAATAGATTATTACGTCTATTATCTTCAAAGTAACAGTTGAGAGACAAGGAGACAAGAGACTTGATTTTGCTATATATTTTAGAAAAATCTTATCATGTGCAGAAATTATCGTTTAATAAAGTAAATTTGATCGAAGGAACAAATTCAATGATCGTACAAACGTTTGATCAAATAAATGATTTACAAACCGTTACATATATTGACGTTGGCGACATCGAAGTGTTGCTCGACGACTTTCCACACATCACTCCGATGGTTAGCGTAATATTATTCAGATCACTGGAGCCGCTTACAAAAGGCGTGCTTAATCGCTTCGCATTGGTCTGTCAACTGCAGAACCAATATTGTCATTACTACACATTGCCTTACTCATACTTATAGATAATTAAAACGTTTGATTTAAAAGCAAAGGTCTGATATCTGAAAGCAATCAAGTTGTAAGACCCTCCTTCAGTCACCGCATGGTCATTGACGCCATCCGATGCGCGTCGTAAATTAATAAGTATAATTATCTATGTATATATTTGATTACATCCCCCTTACCTCTCCCTCTATTGCACTATCCAACTCTTCAACCCTTCCGAATCCAATATCTTCTCACCTTTCTCCTCCCCCTTTTACATCCTACTCTATGTACATATATATGTATATATTTCACTTTTCTTTTGTTTTTATGGTTTCGTGTTTTTTGTTTAGTTTTTTTTTGTATTTTAAGTTCATTTTAAGTTTTGGTTTAAATTTAAATTTATTTTGTCCTATTTTTGGTACTTTTTCTTTCCTTTATATTATTTTAGCTCGCGGATACCAGATCCGCGAGTCCTGAGTCCGATGAAGCCGCTGTAGTTGTCAATAAAACTGCGGCGAGAACATCACCATAAAAAAAAGTTGTAAGATCGATGAACTTGAATCGGTAAGTTTTACCTCATTTAGAAAGTCTCCCTCGCTAATGCAGGACTTGAACCCGAGGCCCTCGGTTCTCAGTCGCAATGTGCACAGCGAGAGCCGTTACGTAATTCAGATAGAACCCGCCGGTGCGTACCACTTTTACTTTCCTATAAGAACCTACGGCTGGTTCTCAAGTGAACCGGTAGTTTCTGATCGTTGAATAACTGTATTACGGTTTCATGCGGCATTATCAGTATTACATTTTCATATTATCGGTGCCAATGGAGACCTGATGTTTCCTCGAAAAATACTTGTAAGTAAACTAATATAAAGTAAGCAATACAAAGGACCCAAACTAACCTCACCTGCTAGTGGCAACTTGCTCAACTCACTTAATCAACAAACCAGGCTTTGGATCCCACCAACCCGCATTAGGCCAGCATGGTGGGAAATGGGCCAAATTCCCCCACATGAACCACTACAAACGACTACACCTGGTACCCTGCGGTCTTGCGGGCAGCACAGGATCAATCGATGAGATCTTTGGGGGAGGCCTATGTCCATCAGTGGACGTCTAACGGCTGATAACGATGATGAAAACGAATATTTTATTTTACCAAAACATCTACTTTATATCTTCAGCTAACTACCAATTAAACCTTTGTCATAATCGGTTCATCCCTTAGAAAGAATAAGAATTAAAAAATTAAGTTTTTTTTGTTTCCTGGTCTTTAGAAGAAAGGTGTTATCATAACAAGACAAGCAAGCGCGTTAATTTTATATATATCTACATATATCATCCTCCTCTAATCGTAGTCCTCATTGTCTAAGGGTTGTGATTACCTCCACCCTCTACAAACATACCACAAACATACTAACTAAAATCTGGAGACGCTTCCATTGAAACTTAACTCCGATACAGCTTTTGAGATTATACAGATTTTAGATATGAACTCTATAACCTAGCGTTAATGTTATTGATAACTATATATACCTACAGCAAACATATATATGTAAATAAGGGTATTTTATATATGTATGTGTATTTATAGCTTATATTATGATGTAAAAGCTTATAATTTGTTCATAAATTTGAGCATCCACATTAATAAATTTAGTTCTTTCTCTGAGTTGATCGGCAGAAAATACCTCTAAGGCAGTAAGTCTCCCCCCCCGTACCATTAATTTAAGGTGTTACGTTAATAACAAATAAATGAATAAAATATGCAAAGTATTATTGTGTTTTGTTATACATATATCTGTAAAAAGATATTAGAAACAACACTCGACCAAAATGAGTGTCAGAGGTTAGAACAGTGTTAATGTTTTGAATGAATTTCAAGGTTCAAAGATTCGTTTAATGTATTTTGTCATGCTGTCACCTTGACGGCTGTTTCTCATATATATTCTATATTATATATATTATCTATATCTATTTGTTACATTTATAACATAGTAAATAATAGTAATTGTTTATTTTGTTGCAGGTACGTTGGAGTTATTTTCGCAGAAGGTCTAATTTGTCGGTATATTTAATGTAAATAACATCAATGCATTATGTCTTTTTTGTCAAAAAACCTTGAGAAGACTGTTGTACACCTGATAGTAAGTGTTTCGTCAGTTGATTAAAGTGATAGCTAAGATGTTTACATTTTAAGTCGCCTTACAATTGTAAAAGTCCTGTTGCTTGACGATTGCAACAAATGCAGCGGTATCTACTTAAAGCTCACCAATGAAATAGAAGATTATTTTTTTTAATTATCGCAGTATAATAAAAGTGTAATTTCTCTGACGTTAAAGGCTAATAGATAACTCGAGCTTTGAACTAAAAGTTAAAATTACCAGCAAGCGGCACAATAAATTTCAATCTGAAGCAACTTTCGCCGCGCGGAAAGCGTGCAGCTTTAATATACCGCCGGCTCCCTGGCAATAACTCTCGCAGCCGATCTCTGGAGTGTACTCCACCTTCAGGGTTTGCTCAAAAGCATTCTTTAAGACGGCGGGTGCTCGGCGCAGAAACTCTTAAATTTCCCAAACACGTCGTCCGCGTAAATCTTATAAACTCGTTATAGAAGCCGATGCAAATTTTGTTTGTTCGCATCCATCCTTTGGCAGGATTCGAGAATCGGAATACTTACTTGGTAGTCGCACGGTCAAGTATATCCGTACACGTTACAACTGTGTGTAAGTGATACATAACGTGGAACTTAAACGGAGAGAGGATATTTTCAAAAGCTATCAAATTAATATTATATGAAATAAAATGTATTATAGAAACTTTAAAGAAGAGAGAAATCTTACATTAAAAGGAAATCTTGATTAATTTCACTTAGAAAACTTAACGTAGAAAGTTCAAGCATAATATTGAACTACCTAAGATTTCAAAATAGTGACTTTTACGATTTTATATCAAATGTAGAGGAAATTTAAAGAAATGAATAGAGCTCACGGTTATCTCTTGAAGTTTCTAATAACTTTGTAGACGCTATTCGTGTGGTCCACGATTTGAAGATTAACGACTGAATTTCTAGCAGCATTCCATTGACCATCAACCACGATCACTCTATTAACAGTGAAGGATTCAGAAATATCTGGATGTATGAAATGCATCACTTTTTATCCTTAGATGTATAGAATTAGCTGTAATATACTCTTTTACACTTCTGCTATATTTGCGCTATCAATATTATGAAAATACTATATTTAGTATCGAATTTTTTGTTTTAGAGTATATTTAAAAAAAAATAAAGGAACCATTACTAAATCTTATATCAGATCTCTCTGTATAAAGATAGGATCTAAAAAGGTAGACATAAAGGAATTGAAAAAAAGAAACGCCAGGAATTTAGAAGTTCTTCCGTTGTCACAGTTAATAAAATTTACTTGAATATGCGACAGTAATATATGAATAATATTGTTTACTGTCTAACTATCTATTTTTACTGCCGCAATAAAAAAATCATAGTAAAGAATGCTTCAGTGTTACGGTTTAAATTCCACTAACACACTTTACGAAGCTCGCTTTCTACAATTCAACTGTGAATTTTTTTTCCCCTCCGCTTCCGCTTCCTTTATAAACCACGTGCAGTTAAACAAATGCGTGACGGTATTCACCACGCTCCAATTCGCGTAACTGTAGCAGTTATCAGTTTCTAAGTAAATATTTAAAATAACTTCACCACTGGACTCGATCTTATCTAAGTTATAAATCGTTGCTAGATTCTTATCGCTTACTAAGCACACTTTCTGTTCTGTGCTTCGTGTTTTCAAGAGTGTTCGCGGGAGGAGAGGGTTGGGAAGTCATTGCTCGCACCCAGGGTCCACCTCTACCCTTGCAGGAAGGCATGGATACGTTTCTTAGAAGATCCCGAGGCTTCTCCCAACGCAGTATATTTACACATAGAATATTTATAAGTAGAATCTGAGTACAAATTTACAATGAGATAAGTTTTACTTTTAACGTCCCCAGTTTAATATAATCTTTACTACACCACATAAAACAAATAAACGTATATGTACATATACCTATATAAATACGTACATAGTATAGTAAATCTTCCTATATTAAATATATCTAATAAAAGTGATGGCTGGATATGTTACTTAGGCGACTTGTTCACACTGTATCTCTTTAAATTAGGTTAGGTTAGTTTTATTATATGAATAACTAAAAAATACATAAATAGAAGTAGAAAAAAAATTGTATATTATAAATACATATATATATATATTATGTTGAATTGCATCATTGTAAATAGAAACGGCATTACGATGACCGCAACAGTTAATCTGAAACACCAATGTCGAAATATCCTGACCCTATTCCAAACCGCAACCAGACTGGAGCGTGTAAACCAGCAGTATAACTATATGTTTATAATCTATATGTATACTATGGTATAGTATGTATAGCCAAGAGAGCATATAGTGATATCTTTGTTTATATTTTACATATAATATTAATACGGGCCATTACAATCGAAGAAACTATCGGAACACAAATATTTGTGAGTCCTAATCGTGGTAGAATTGATGGTGGAGATCTGGTGCTGGTGAATGTCTCGCTAGTTCCCTAGTGACCATGTCATTCTAAACAAACGCCATATTTTTTTTAATAAAAAGCTATTTTTACATTTTTAGTTAATTTTGACAACAATTGCATTAAAGTTAATTCATGTTAGCTTTAGCCTGGTACAGACAGGCTGCAACGTACAGATTACTAAGCTATTAATTTGACATTACAAACATGTATATCAATATAATTCATCATCATCAGCCGATAGATGCCCACTGCTGGACATGAGATTCGTATGAGAGCATTTGTGCCATTTCCCACCACGCGGGACCTATGCGGGTTGGTGGGAAATTAATACGTATATACGTAATCATCATCTTTAGCCGGTCCACTGCTGGACATAGACCTCCCCAAAGATTCCCATATTGGGTGGTCATACATATGGAGGGATTTAGGTCATTTCCTACCACGGTAGGCCAATGCGGGTTGACGGGAGCGAAAGCCTCGCTTGTTGATTAACAGGGTGCATCACGAATAGATGAGGTCACTTGGGTCCCGTGAGTTGTGCAGTACTTACACCCCTATATATATATATATATACATACATATAATTTATGTTTGCATCTACTTTATGTTATTTTAAATTCCTTAAATGCAGCCGCAGATTCCGTGTTACTTTTTCGGCCAGGTCTTAGTGAGGTGCAGGATAATGTCGATATCTAGAATACAATCATTAACCCAGGTTAGATATAAACATACTCGTGATATCTTTGGTAGTACCGGTGTCTATGACCTAGGGTTGCTTCTTACCATCAGTAAGGGATAACTTGTTAGCTACCTGAGTAATGTATAGAAAACTTAAGTTATCAAAAAAATATAATTTTGTTCAAATTAACCTAGTGTTTGCATTTTAACCTTTTTCACTATTCATCGTCAGCCGATACACGCCCACTACTGGACATAGGCCTCTCCCAAAGATCCTTACAACGAGTAGGGGATTCATATAGGGAGATTTGGGCCATTTCCCACCACGCTGGTTCAATGCGGGTTGGTGGGAGCCAGAGCTTTTTTTGTTGATTAGTGCGTTGTGTGGGACCTCTTACGCCCCTTTTTCTCTATTATTAAAATAATATTGTCAATTCAGGTATTGTCAGGTGGGAAGGGTAGTCAAGCATTAGTTTATTAACAGCCCTCTTAATGTTCCAACAGTTGATACTCAAGGCCTTTTCCTCCAAGGACAGAATCAAGACCATTTATCTACTATGCTAGCCAAACGTTGGCTGATGGTTCCACCACACCTGCCTGTACAGGAACTTTAAAACTTAGGCATGATAAAGTTATATACTGAGTAATAACCACACTGCATCATATCTCTGAAACTATTGACGTTGTATGTGCTGGTTAGAGGTCAGTTAAGAATGGATTTTACAAAATTCCTACCCCCAAATAGAGTTGTTGGAATTTAAATACCAGAAGGGACCCAAGGGGCGGCGGGTTGGCGCGGGGGGAAAATTTTTTTGACCGATTTCAAGTCTAAATTTCAAATCTAATTCTATGTTAAGGCCAGCACAGCGAGCGGAGACCAGGTAGTACTAATATGCTTAACTATAAATATAATGAGCATTAATTAAAAAACTACGAACATTTTATAATTGAACTTTTGTCAATGTTTTTTTTTTATTTTACGAAGCGTCGAAACAAGCGGAACGTTCACTTGATTGTAAGTGATACGCCAGCCCATAACAACGTGACGCTTGTTTGTGAATTGTATAGACAGCACCACGTCGTGCTCGTCACCTTGGGACATAAGGTATTAACTCTCGTTACCCCCGTAATTTCGCTAGCTACAACGCTCTTCAAACCGGAGCACAATAATATTTCCACAGTACTGTTTGTCGGCTGCTATGGGTGCTGTGGTGGTACCTACCTAGACAGTCTCCGACAACAGAGACCAGCAACCAGTGAATGTAATCACAAATAAACAAACATCGATAATGATGATTTATATCGATATTATGTGGTCACGTCGCGTCACTACTCAACACCGGTTAACACAGCCGGGTCGGACAAAAAGCCCCGTTCAAAGGAAATTCATTGCCTCTGGTGCTCCACCTAATGGAGTTTCTGCTCTTGGACCGCATTCAAAACCAAACATTTCTAGGCTAACGAATTTTTTAACGAGCACCACTATTGTGGTGTAATAACGCTTCCCTATATACAACATAACGACTATTTATATAACAAAGAAACTTTACTTACAGCTAATTAGACGAATACCGGTCTACTCTTAATTATACCATCACTGCGCATGTCCGCAGCACTGCTGCCGCACGCGATGTCTAACAATCAGTTCAACAACGGTACTCATACAACCACCCTTACCAAATAAATGATAATAGTTAGTCAATTAATCATTTATAATAATACATTGTAACAAGAAGTTTTCAAACCACACAACAGATGGCGCCACCATAAACAATAGATCGCGCTATAGTTTATCATAACGCAAATCCTTATAAGGGTCGTACATTCTTGTGTACATTGCCTTCGGCGTATCAATCGTTATGGTGTATACATTTGTATCCATTTACTGGATCTCTCTAGATCTTCAAGAAAGAAGGTTTTTTGTTTATAGTGAAAAACATGAATGTTTATATTTATGGCTGCTGATAAAGATCTTTTGGCATTTAACTACAATTTATGATAAAACAAACATTTATTCCTTTTAATAGATCTAGTCGTAAAAATTGATCTATTACATATGTAAAAAAAGAAACTAGATTTATTTACCATAAGGCTAAGTTTTTCAGTGTGTGTAGATTTTGTTACGACAACAATTATTGGTCCGTGAATATTGAAAATACCATATTCTACCAAGTTCTTTTCAAATAACCCAACAGATGGCGTCACCATGGTCTATAGATCACGCTATCGTTTATCAGGGCGAAAATAATTAAAAGTTTTGCACATGTTTGCATACATTTGTATACATTGCCGCGAGTCAGGAGTCCGCTGAAGCTGCTATAGTTTGGTCAATAAATGATTCAGGAATATACAATACTACTACTTTACCCACAGAGGGTCGGAAAAGGCGACTAAGATTGTAAGTAGTTCTTGTTAAAAGCAGGCTATCCTGTGACTGTAGCAAGAAGTAAGCCTTAGTATAACTTAACTGTTCTACCCTTAAAGGCATTTTCTGTAACTTCCTGTAACAACACCTACATTTTTTTTATCTATTCCTTATAAATATGACTTCATTTTTCTTCCTGTTTCCGTCTACATTTACTTCCTTAATGTTTTTATGAAGTTACTAGATTGTAACTTTAGTTTCTAATTATCCATAAAATCTAGACTTTTCCGTCAAAGAAGATCTCTTCTTAAAAGATTATCTAGATAAAAGGAGATCAAATAGCTACTGAGAGAACTAAGAATAATTACTTCAACAACTTGATAATTTTTAGTATATTTAAGTTTACAAATCTCTGCTTGTTACTTAAAATATCGTTGTCTAGTAACTTTACTAGATAAACGATAATATATTATCACATTACTACAGGTATTACAATAATGTCGTGAAAATATAACTTTTTGTACTAAGCGAAGTTGAGATTTTTATGCAGTAAAAACTGTAGTAAGGAAACGATCTATAACGAGCAAAAACTTTTACTGCACTTTGCGGAGGATAGGTAATGGCTTCCGGAAAATACCGGAACAGGTTGCAGATATTAATGATGAGAGGAGACGTTATTTCTCTGTAGAAAGTGCAGCTGTGGAATGCTTACCACAATCAGATTTATTTAATAAAGTGATGTAGTGATTGTTTGTCGCTAGAAGAATGATCAGCTCAAAGCTCATATGACAGCATTGAGAAGACGAAGAATTAAGTTTTTAACTTTCTATTAATATTACAGTTAAGTTACATATACTTAGTACGTAAAGTTTGTTTTAAGTTGAGAGCCCTGCTGCTATTGAACATAGTAACGAGTAGTCATTGATAGTATTGGCAGTGTTAATTTCAATGATGAATGTAGACTATCCGCACTCATGACGTCTATCTGTAAGTTAGAATATTTACACAGCATCACAATGCTCTTTGTGATAATGATTATTGAATCGCAAATTTGATGACGTATTCCATAGTACTGAGATGAGAATTAGTTTCGTTATTATGATATAAGCGTTTAAACTTTCTCCTTTTAATGATAACACTATCATCATTATCAGTCGACAGATGTCCACTGCTGGATATAGATCCCTCCCCCCCCAAAGACCTCCACATACAGTCAGCACGGTCTCCGGTACTGCCGGGCAGTAGGGGCTGTGGTATGTGGTTCCCCACCACACTGGGTCCCGCACAACACAACTCACAGGACCTAAGCCAATCTCACCTGTTCGTAGTGAACCCTACTAATCAACAGACGAGGTTCTGGCTCCCACCAACCGGCATCGGGCCAGCGTGGTAGGGAATCACCCAAAACCCCCCATATGAATCCCTATCCGATCAATGGTCGGAACCTTTGGTGAGGTCTACGTCCAGCGGTGGATGTCTATGAAGTGGGTCAATGTGGGATATGAACCCCTATAAGCGACGGCCCTTAGTTCCCGGCGGTAACGGAGGCCGTGCTGATAGTGGTGTCCGAGCTGGTGAAGGTCTATGTCTAGCAGTGGACGTCTGTCGGCTGATGATAATGTGTAATGCGTGGTCATTAAGGAGCCTGTTCCCTGTTGATAATTAAAAAAGGTTTTCTTTTTTTGATTAAGGGGTGCTGTATTAACGCATGTTATTAATGGGGGTTGTTATTTGACAATGATCAGGGTCAGAATATCAACTGTACCCAAAACTTTAAGGTTCGCAACTAAATAACGTTGTGAATGAAATACTACACTTTAAATTGTCGGAACTGGTGGGGGTGGGAAAGGGGGAAATATACGCTATTCAAAATGGCGTCGTCAAATATTAGAGCAATATCACTTCTTTAATGGTGGTAGGTAGGTCTTATTGCAGCCGACACACAGTACTGTGTAAACATTATCGTGTTCCGGTTTGAACGGCGTTGTTGTTAGTGAAATTAATAGGGTAATGAGATTGTTTTTTTATTCAACGAGCGACGAGATGGTAAATGATACATCTCCCCAGAACAACATGCCGCTAGTAAGGATGATATACACAGCACCACATTGTCCTCATCGCCTTAAGTCTGGCCTAGCTACAGCGCCTCTCAAACCGGAACAGAAAAAACTTATCACATGTCTTAAGGCGACGAGCACAATGCAGTGTATATCATACTAACTAACGCTACCACGTCAAGGTAGAACACGGTCTGGTGAAGGTCAGGGGAAATCTTTGCATAAAGGCTACGACCAATCTGTGCGATTGGAGGAAGCAATGGCGGTCTTTCTGCCGATGATGACCATGATGCAGGAGAGAGATACATATATATAGACATACTCTTCACGTGTTACCATGAGGTCAATAAATGCAGCTCTGTCCATTGATAGATGTAATACTTAAGGTCCAATTCAAAGAGGTGGTTTGTGACCTTATGGCGAATGTAGCAGAGTAATCGTTCCCAGAGAGAATTTTAATAATATTGGGTATTATTTTTGATTTTATTAACACAGCGTCACATTTCGCTCGTCGCTTTGAGACAAGATGTTGATACTCATTACCTCAGTAATTAAACTATCTACAGCGTCCTCAAAACCGGAACACAGTAATACCTGTACAGTACTGATTGATAGCAGAAAGAAGAGGTGCGGTGCTATGTAAACGGTCTGTAGCAACAGAGATCTACCACCAGTCTTCTTCTTATTATTATTAGCTGGTAACGCCCACTGCTGGGCACAGGCCTCCTTCAAGGAGCTTTATTGAGAGGGAATTGGCCCTTAGTTCCACCACGTTGCGCCAGTGCGGGTGAGGTTGACTTGGTCTCCTTAAGATGTTGGGCGAAACTCCTTACACCAGTACAAAACATATACCTGGAGCTGATCTGTGAGTCTTCACATGGCCACTTGCTACTGGACTCAATCAGCGGAAGACAGTGTTTTATGAAATACACTTTGCTACTTACAACAGTTCTACGTCCAGCAGTGGACATCCATTACTAAAGATATGTACGTCTTAGCAGCGGACAAACAGTACTATGTAAAAATTACTTTGTTCCGGTTTGAAGAGCGCTGTAGCTAGTGTAATTACTGAGGTAACAAGATTCAACTCCTTACGTTTTGTATGACGAGCGCAATGTGATGCAGTGGACAACATCCTAACTAGCTCCACGTTGTTATGGGCGGGCGTATCACTTACTATTAAGTGAACGCCCAGCTCGACTCGTCGATTATTTGTATATATAAAAAGTAGTATTAGTAGTAGTAAGTAGTAGTAATACATAAAAATTAGTAGACACTGTGATGGCTCAATTTTTAAGACAGCTTGACTTTTGTCTCAAATAGCAGATTCGATCCTGGCTGAGTTTCTGAAGAAAGACATAATGAGGAAACCGACATGCTCCAAGAACAACAGCTTCCGTCAACACGTGACGTCTTCAAACCGCACTTGGTAAACATGGTGGATAAATGGCTTTGGGCCTGAGTCATAACATCGTATGGCTCCAAGATGAGGCAAAGGTCGTCCATAGTGATTCTCCATCGCGTTCGGTCTTGAGCTTAACCCTTAATTTTATTCCACGTCTGCCCGATCTTCTTCTCATCTACTACCGTACGGCGCCACGTCTGTCTGGATCAACCGCGCTTACGTTTTCCTTGCAGACTCCAATCAAGCGCCTGCTTGGGAATATGATAGGAATCTCTTCTAAGAGTATGGCCGATTCACTTCCATTTGCGTCGCCTGAATTTGTAAATCGATTGAAGATATGCAGCAGAGCTCCAAGAGCTGTTCATTGGAGATTCTCTCGGGCCAGTGAATACCGAGAATTCGGCGAAGACAACAGTTGACAAAAACAAATTAACAAATCATTTTTTTTTTGTAATGCGTTTGTTCAGAGCTTACTCTGTGCGCCGTGAGTTTTTGCGCCCGCTCCCTTTCCTTTCATTCGGCCTTGCGGCGGACGGGCCGGCGCATGCGTGATACAATATCGTTAACTTAAACGCGAACGTTTGCGTTACGGCCTGCCGGACGCGAGGTTAATGGTACAGTTTTTAATAATCACTAAGGTTACATAGATTTCCATAATGTAAAACGTACGCACAGACCCTAACCTACCCTATCAAGGAGGGGAAGTAGACGGTGCAAAACAGGCGACGTTGGCGCGCTCTTGCGCCGAAGGCCGTGACTTTGGGTCGCTGCCCCATTAAAATAAAACACAAAAAGTTATAAAGTCATTACTTAATTTTCATAAGTATGTGTAATATTCTGCAATGCTAGTTACAAACCGGGTGAAACCTTCTTCTGTCTGTTAATTAATGTATCTTTGCGTCACCCCTGACGAGTAAAATAAATAAAAATATTCTATATATCAGGGTTGTCTAAAATCTGATATTAAATTCATTATATAGATTTTCCCACGACTTTTTCTGTTAACCGTCTTTAATATTTTCCTTATCTCTCTTTGGGGAAGGAATTTTGTAAAATATATTTATATATTTAGGTGACCTATACTTGGAAAATGGAATATTCCATTCAAATTTCATGTCTCTAGGCTTTATGATTTCAGAGACATCGTGGTAAGAGTCTACGTGGATGGAAATCTCATTTATACATATAGAGAGTGAGGAAGAATAGGAAGTCGTAAAGATATCGCCCAACACCTTGGAACAACTATGTGAGAACGCTTTAGACACAAGTGTACATACAGAAGGCTTAGGATATAAAGTAGTGGTATCCCCAGTATATCCTTAGCAGGAGGTTATAACAAAGGATTCACCACTGAGGGTAGTGAGCAATGAGGAAACGATTTAAAGGGAGAGAGACAAAGCGTCGATTCCGTTCGCACGAACCCATTCGCAAAAGCGAGTTGAATATCCAAAGTCGACGCGATCTCATTAAAAGCGGTCGACCTTCTGCACCGAAACCCGACGGTGAACGAGGAAACGGAATCTCGTTCGTATCCTTTCAGAAAAGTGTAATAAATGGAGGCACGGGTCTAAAAGAGTCGCGATTTGCACTCGCCGGAGTTGTGTAATGAAAAAAAATATTTTGACCGATTTCTGGCTATGATGATCACCAAACATGATCGTATATATTACCTTAAATAAGTATACAAACGTGAAATGACAAAAACGTAAATATATTTACACTTATTTTAGCCTTGAAGCCGGATAACGGCCAGTGGGAGCGACTCGCTGAGTGATAGGCTCGGGTAATAGGGAACAATCCTGAAGCCCGTAGATCCCCGTATGCCTTGCATAAATCTGGCACGCTATGCGAATACCTCGATACTACTACCGTTAACCGACTATCAAAAAGATAAGTGTTACAACTTAACCTTAAAATTCTAAAGTTAACGAAATTACTTATTTATTACTAGAGAACTTCTAAGTACAACCGCAAGAAATAGTTCCGCATTCAAACAGTGCTGCGTTAATATTACCGTGTTCCGGTTTCCAAGGCGTTGTAGCTAGTGAAATTGTTAAGGTAATGAGACTTAACACTTTACGTCCCAAGGTCACCATAACATCCTTCGAAGCTGACACAGTAAAGGTTACCACTTCTTAGCTGTATTAGCGATGCGGTGATAAACTGGAGAGGACAGAGGTCGTCAGATCTTTTGTTATGAAGTTAAAATCAACTTGAACACATATGCGTATATTTAAGTGGGTCATACAAAACTATCAAATGGGTCACTTATATGACCTTAAGCGACAGTTCTATTATAGACCCGCGTTAAACTAACACCAACTCTCTTTTATTACTCTAGTGTTAGAGTTAAAAATAACCACTCACATACAGTTTTAATCTTTAAAAAGAAACCGGAAGGCCGCGTTCTCTATTTTAATTACTTTTTTTTTTGTTATCTCACCACCGCCCACCCCCGTTGCGGAGGCCGTAGTGATTTTAAATTAAAATCGCCCCCAGCTTTGTCCTTATTTACCGCAACGTGTTATTAAGAGCGTCAGCGGCGCAATCGTGCGATGTTAATGGCGATATCATAAACATAAAACGATATTGTGTGTTTATCGTGAGAATATATAGAGATACTTAACATTCCCAACGTTGGGACTGCCGTAAGGAGAGAGTCAGAACTGCAGTGGTTATTGCGCGAAGGTTTCATGAATAGGTATTGCTTCATCAAAAGCTCAGTGGGGATCGAAGCTGAACGTCGTCTAAACGAATAACGCAAAGTTCCTACACAATGACGAACTGAGCTATCGTCGCTTTGAAAAAAGTGTTTTATATACTTTCTAAGGAATCCAACAACTCGTGGGATCCAAGCCAACCTCAACTGCTCGTGGTGCACCCTGCCAATAAACAAACGAGGCTCTGGTTCCCACCAACCCGCATTGGAACAGCGTGGTGGAAAATGGCTCAAATCTTCCATATAAATCCTTACCCAATCGAGATGGGAATCTTTAGAGGAGGTCGATATCCATCAGCTGATGATGATGATGATTAAAATGTACTGGTACTACTTTTTTGTTGAGGTCTCAATTGTCGGGTCGTCGTTCTTCTTATTAAACGTAGTGGAATGGAAGAAGTAAGAAGGCAAAGTCTGTCATAAGATGAGACAAATGCTAAGAAGAAGAAAAAGAACGAAGAGACGAGACGAATAGGACGTTCACCTGATGGTAAGTGATACGCCTGCTCATAACAACATGACGCTAGTTTGGATGTCATACACTGTACCACATTGTGCTCGTCGTCTTGAGACATAAGATGTTCAATATCGTTACCTCAGTAATTTCACTAGTTACAGCATCGTGCAAACCGGAACATAGTAATGTTTGCACAGTACGGTTTAGCAGAAGAAATGGGAGCTGCGGTTCCTAGACCTAGACGGTTACTGATGGTAGGTGTCTGTTCCCATAGACTAGATACCACCGCAGCGCCTATGGAAGCTGGTAAACAGTACTGTGCAAATATTACTATGTTCCGGTTTGATGGGCGCAGTAGCTAGTGAAATTACTGGTATAATATGACAACCTCTCATTTCTTAAAGCAACTTAACATATATCTAAAGCCAACCAGCATAACGTGATGCTGTGTATATTATCTTAACTATCCCCACGTTGTGATGGGCAGGCGTGTGACTAGCCTTCGGGTTCTTCTTACTAGACCTGCTAGCCTTCTTCTTACTAGACCTTGTCCCATCTTTGCTTAGGGTCGGCCCTCCTGGTCCTTCTTCTAAATCTATCTCTACTTCAGATCTTCATTGATCATCGTCAACCAAGTAGTAGTATTATCCATTACGTAAACATCTCATCGCTTCTTCAAATACCAATCCTTCTTAGAGTGAACGGTGAAACTCTTTCATTCGTGATGGTGACCATTACATCATAACTACTAACATGACTTTTGGTATCTGATGATAAAGGAATGATGTTGAAGCAAATTATTGCGATGTCGAAGGATATCGAAGGATATCGATTAAGTAAAGTTACTATTGTAGTGGTAGGTGGTAGATTCCGGCCATGTCGTGGTGGTGGGGCACGGTAGCTGTGGCTTGGTCACCCACGTTGAAGCTAAGAGGAACCTACCTGGCCGGCTCTAGACTGCATCTCATGGTAAGCTCAGTGACGTCACTGCGGATGTATGCCTTCGCAGCTGTGGTGGAGTCGAGGAGGGAGAAGAGTGTCGGTATTGCATTTCACCACTCTCCCTACCCTCCGTCGCCGTATAACGGTTGGCGGGGGAGCTTTCCTCTGTTGGCTCCTGTTATGGCTTATGTATCGAAGCGATGAGCACAATGTGATGCTGTATATTATCCAAGCTAGCGCCACGTTACGGATCACTTACCATCAGGTGAACCACTAGTCTCTCAAGTAAAAAAAAGTGGTAGTCCTGTACCATCAGAGCGATTGCGTGGTAACACATCGTCGCTATAGAAGCGGGAGAAAAATTCGCAGCGGACGTATAAATTGCCAACTGGCGGAAATGACTTCCGCGTCATATATTCGCTCGTAAAATATATCACTCAGTCACATTTCCTACTTTAAATGGGATTTAATGCAAACTCGAACGTGAACGGCTTTAAAAAATTTGAATATAGCTGTTACAGCTGGCGATGTTAATAATAGCTTAATTTAATACGAGCAGATTAATTTTTTCGGAGCCTCCATGCAGCCTCATGCAGATTTCATCAGCCCCGCCGCGCCGCATTACGAATTCATGAATGTTTTATTATTCGCTTCGCAGTTTTTGAGCTGCAATTACATCATACAGATCCCTACGTTCTCTTTTCACCACCGGACGAGCAGATCTACAGATCACCATCCCTCATCATCGCCGGGAGCCACTGGATTCAAACAGCACAAGATCGTGCTTTGTGGAACACATTACAAGAGACCTATGTCCAGCAGTCGACGTCCATCGGTTGAAATGATGATCCTCCTACAATGATCTCCACACCGATTGATCCTATGCTGCTCGCATCCAGTTGCTTACCGCAACCTTCACCAGATCGTCGCACCCCTAAATCAATATAGACATAATAAATCTACAATAATCTACCCCTATAAGCTGAACTCTCGAGTGTGCATACTCATATAAACTTAAAATGATTACAGCCTGGTGGTGGTAGATCTTCATTATCAGAAACCATCTAGGTAGATACCACCACAGCTCCTGTTGCAGGTGACAAACAGTAGTGTACCTAACATTGGGTTAACGAGACTCAACATCTTGACTCAAGGCAACGAGCGCAACGTGGTGCAGTATCACCATCAGGTGAAAAAAGCATTACTCCAGGACTTTGAGACCATTACATCTGTTTTAATGTAAATTTTATAAAAAAAAATATTTTTTTTTGATGCGTCCTCCGAGCCGGACGGGTCTTCTGAAAAACAAAGAGAAATAAATTCATCCCGAATCCGCGTGCCCGTTAATCCACGGCTGCCGGAAAATGGAGTTCGTTAACCCGCCGCGGGTTGGTGTACATTTTTTTTTTCCATTTCACTTACAGGTTATTCATTAGGAATTACTCTCGCGGGCACCGTGAAGTTCTTTTTTTTTTAATTATACTTATTATTAATTCAGATTGCAACTTCCGGTTTTAGGTAGACCGGCTTAAAAAGTCTTCGTTCTGTGATATTGTGCTTAATAAAATTTTGTAGCAAGATTAATACTCTTTTTTTTAAAGTAACGTGCATATAATTTCTATCATCCTTTGAGGTACTCCTTGTAGTTAGAAGATCACAGGCTCGATCCTGGGATCATATATTAAGAGGATTTATATGGCGGTTAAGGTTTTTCAAAGAGGTCTACCTAGTTACTACATATACTAAATCTACTCTCATAACAGTATAACTATATCACGAGCGCCCACAACGAGAACATGAGTATTCAGGGTAAGCACTCTTCACCTAACACGTGATATTAAGTGATAGTTTAAAAATAACGATTACTTCTATATTGTTACTAAGAACCTTTAACTCCCTTTTTTTTATTCGATGAAGCTTCAAGACGAGCGAGAAGATCACCTGATGATAAATGATACACTAGTTAGGATGACATACAGAGTACCGCAAGTCGTCGCTTTAAGAAATTAGAGGTTAAGTCAGATTACCACAATAATTTTACAAACTACAACGTCCTTCAAACCGGTACACTGTAACCGTTTGCACACTACTGTCTGGAGGTATAAAGAAGAGCTGCGGTGTTACCCAGAATGTGTCCTGAAACTGAAACCAAACCCAGCGCAGGTGCTATGAACGTTGCTTAACTTAAGTAAATTGACTTATATGATAATTTAAGCTGCTGACACTTGAGACAGTGTGATAACTTCGTTTCATATCATCGCTTGCATCTCCAGTAAACATGTTAGGGGACGTGTCAGATGCTTCTAAATTATTCATGAGCTCACGTCAAGACCGTGAGCAGCAATTTCATCCTTTGTCGAGGTCGGAGATGCGGACTCCTCATTTTCTAAGCTTCCAACTTATATACTTTATCATAAAGCATTGACTTCAAACGAAGATCAAAAATCTACCTTTGTTATTTTTTTTTTCAATATTTCGATAAACAAGAACTAGGTAGATTTATATGTCATGAAACATTTACAAGGTCACTGTATTTGAACGTAATAAGTTTCTTATGCTTAAGCTAACATTATCAAGTAATACCCTAAGTTATGTTAAAGATATAAAATTTTAATCTATACTTATAGATAACTAAAACTAATAATGAATTGAATGTACTTAATCTGTTTTCTTTTGTTTCAGTGGCCGCCACGACTTCTCAAATGGACGGTCACCGTCCTATTGATCGTCGCCGTCATCACACCCACATCAGATTCGACAAGTGAGCAAATTAATTAACTTTTTCAGATTCTCCTTTCATTAATTATTATTCATATAATGGGCATGTAAAAAATTCTCAACAACATTTATGAATCTAAAGAGGATAACCAAAGGATAACCAAATGTTTTCCCTCTTTAATCGATCTAGTTTAAGATATTAATTCTAATAAATACTACCACGTATCATTAAAAAATATTAAAATAATTAAAATTTAATGACTTCCATACATTTTATGCGACAATTTCAATAGCAGAATTCGCTTTGTTTAGATTTTTTTTTAATTGCAACAAAAGTATTGTTCCGCGCAGAAACTAATGGATGTGCCCGTTCAGCTGCTGAAAAAGATTTGCAGTTGACCTAACGGCTGCTCAATAAAAATGAAAACAAATATTTTCTTTGTACAGAAAAAAAAACAACATTATTCTCCATTGTAGGATTCTGTTCCGGTCCTGATCGTTTTGTTATAGCAACAGAGGATTAATCTAAAAACTAGATGTAGAGGGAATGAAATTCACAAATATTCATTTATAGAGTAACAGTTCTATAGATTATGCATATCTAGTATTTATAGATAAATAAATGTATATAGATAGAGACGAAAGACCATATATTTCTAACAAAATACATAAAACTAGCAGAAGTGGCAATCCTCGCATATTTGCAGCTTATAAATGCCCTTTTAAATGGATTATGTACAGAAGATGAATGTAAAATGAAAATAAAATCGTTTCGAGTTTTGTGAGATTTGCTAAATCTTTCAGAGATAAAATATTTATAAGTCAGTTTTCACCCCCTTGAATTTTCCAATCCGTTCGAGACACAGAGCCTTATAAACATTTAATATTCAAAAGCTCGTGAGTGGCGTTATACGGCGGTAGGATTACTATATACTTGATAATTCTATATTAGACTCACTGTCCTCAAGAATACGGTCTAAAATGCTTTGAACATGATTCTGAAGAAAATTTGTGAAAACAAAATTTTGATCTACAAAATGTTTAGAACTAAGATTAGTATTAGCAAACGGTATACTAGATTAGAACCAGGATTAATATGACTAAGAATAAACAATGTAATAAAAATTCATGAATTGTAAAGCACTAAAAGAATTCGTTGTGGCTTAAATGCTAAAGTTATGTATATATTATATTAGTAAGAAAAATAATGACGTACGAACTTTCTATCAGAAAATCCATATGTCAAAATGTTTTACCGTTCCTTTTTCAAACTTTCCTTTATATATACATGTCTTCTGTTTTAAATGTTGTAAACTACTAAATCTGTTCATTTAAACTGAAATCGGACAAAAGTTAGATAATTAGATAACTCTATCTTATATTATTACTTCAATAAATTTATTACCTCCTTTCCAGGTGTACGCAGAAGACTTCGTAAACCAAGCAAAGCGTCGACATCAGTGTCCTCCAGTGTATCGAGATCAACTGATCAGATGATATCAGCAAGCGTAAATAGGCCCAAGATCCGTGGACGGCCAACGCTGACGAACCGGAAATCAGCAGCGGCTTTGGACAACTCCGTCGCTACTGATGAGCATAAGAATAAAGATGGCTACAAGGTATCCTTTTATTCCTATTTTATATTCTAAAAAAAGCTTTACAAAGAGCGTAAGGGTAAAGATGATTACTTAAATTATTTAAAAATATACGAGAAGGTTTCTGCACTTCCTGTAAAGTCTGTCAATAAAACATGTGGTTGATAATAACATCAGTGTAAAGGAAAAAAATAACCCGATTTGTAATTTAAACCTAATTGTGAATTATTTCTAGATTAGTCTAAGAGTTCAAAAGTAACTTATCCACTAGTTCCTTATCCTGAAAATGAAGCAAAGGCTTTTTTAATAAATAATATCTTTTAAAAATAAAATTAAGTTTACTATATAGAGTACAAAATTATATTGATATTATATCGCTGTTTGAACATGCATAAACTGTTTCCTCTGATGTTTATCTGTTTAATGTTTATTAATATTCAATAATTATAATTTAAAATTACGGTGAAACTGTGTTTATAATTACCGGTAATTAATCAAAAACTTTACTGGTTTAAACAGCTCATAAATTTTTATGTTAAGCCTGTTAAGAAATAGCAGTGGTCCTAAAGCTGAACCTTGCGGTAACCTTGATATAAATTTATATTTTCCTTTAATATTAAAACAGTCAAATAAATATATAGTTTAGGTTGGTATCGTAATCAGTAAGGCTTTATTTTGGAAGTTTAAATTACCAGACTGGTAACAAGATATAGAACGCGGATGCAGAGTGAGCTTTTCGAATGCATTCTGTGCAAAGTTGTTGGCCTTCGCAATCGTTATTTGTTTGTTCTCTTAGAAACAGTCGTATGTTGCTATTACCTTAACCACTAAGGTTAAAATATGTTGCCAGCGACAAAGTTATGTGATAAGGAAGTCAAAATGTTAGCGTTAATGTTTGCTTAATTAAATACTAATAGTTTTTACAGCAGCGCTTTGCGTACCATTGCCATAAACTTAAAATTTGTTGACATAGTGTAAGTCAAACTAAGATTGGCAACTTTCAATGATTCTTTTATTGTTTTAACTTGAATATAAAGATTGACAGGATTAAAACTCCCACCGGTCTATATAAATTTTTAACTATCATCATCATTATCTTGTTGTATAGATCAACTATTTAAATTACTGATTTATATTTATCCTATTCATTTAAATTTATCTTAATATGTGACAAAATTATAACGTAGTGTTTAAATATTTATTGTCTTTGTCAATCAATATACTTTAAATTAGCATAATAAACTATTTTTGTTTCAGGTGGTCTGCTATTATACGAATTGGTCACAATACCGTACGAAAATTGGGAAGTTTGTGCCGGAAGATATTCAGCCGGATCTATGCACACACGTTATCTTCGCCTTCGGATGGCTTAAGAAAGGCAAACTCAGCTCCTTCGAGTCCAACGACGAGACCAAGGATGGGAAAACCGGCCTTTACGACAGAATTAACGCAATGAAGAAAGCAAATCCCAAGTTGAAAACTTTACTGGCAATTGGTAAGCAAATTAAATTGTAAAGAAATGTTTTATGTGATCTAATACTTATTTACGTTTGACAAATATGTAAAAATAATTATGAACTTTCTTTATGATACAAAATTAATAAACGCTCACGAAAAGTGGCTTTGTTTTGGAAGAGGTTATGTCAAATGGGAAATACCGCCAGTTGGAGACGATGATGAAAAAAGAACATCAACTGATAAAAAATACATTTCTCAATTTATCTGTTAAGTCGAAAAACTATAACTTAACCGATAGTTTATTTGTTTAAACCAGTTTAAATAATTTTGTTATACAGTTAACGATCGACAACATTTTAAACTCTCATTAAAACATAAGTAGATCAACAGAAAGTTATACGAGATTGTTAAGCGAACATTCGACAATGACTTTTGAAGTATTAACATACTTTAGCTTAATCGAATTAATAATAACTTTAAGTTACTTTTTTAAAACAATCTCGGTTCAGAAAACAACTTTCTAAAAAGTTGAAGAGGAATAAGTTTTTGTACGAGTTTCTAATTAAATTTTTCCAACAAACTCTGATTGGAGTTCTTATAGAAGCCGTAACAATATCTTCGTACAGTTGAAGACTGGCAAAGGATACCCATAATGTTAGTAGGTTTTATAAGTGGCAGTAACAGTTCCACAGATTTAATATTGAGTAAAATATTACTGTTACGCGTTGATGATAAATTTACTATGATAACGAGACTTGCTTCCCATAGCTAAGAGTGCAATATGGTGATGTATAAACATTCTAATTAACATATCAATGTATGATAGTGAACAAGTGGTTCTAGTATTTAATGGACAAAGGTACTATCATTTTCGGTTGTCTAGTAGGGAATAAAGTAGATGAAGGCAAGAATAGTTTTCCCCTACCATATTTCAATTTGAGATCGCGCACAACTCACGGGAACTAAGCCAACCTCACCTGCCCGTGGTGCACCCTACTTATTAACAAACGAGGCTCTCGCTCCCACCAATCCGCATTGGGCCAGTGTGGTGGGAAATGGACTAAATCCCCCCCTATAAAACCTCTACAAACGATGGCCTCTTGTGCCTGGCGATCCGGGCGGGGCAAGAACGTTCGGTCGATATGGGGATCTTTGGGGGCCTATGTCCAGCAGTGGATGTCTATCAGCTGACGATGATACTTCAATTTGAAGACACCAAGATATGTAAAATCTTATTCCATTGTCCGAAATACCACCTAGGAAGTAATCCAGGCGGTAGCTGATAAAATATTATATTACTGGAACGACTAGACATAAGGTATTATTTCTAAATATAATTTTCGGGGTTAGATCAAATCGAATAATCTTTAAGGTTAAAATTACTTATCTTCATCCCTTTTAACGTTTTACAAAAATAATAAGTTACAATAATAAAGTTGGCTTCCGGTTTTCACGAAGTAAACTCACTCGGGTCTTAATACACTAAAGCAAAAACATTTTCTCACGGCCCAGCGCTTACCCTCCGACCCTTCCTCTGCTCCAATGGTCAATTACAGGGCTGTACGGTTAGGGTGCAATGAACATTTTAACCCCATGAAACAACAATTAGTCGCACACAAACATTACTGTGCGGAGTAATTAGATACAGTAATCGTACCGTCCTTTCTCTTTACGTGTGAAAAAATATAGAGGTCTTATATATTTTTCCCTACTGAAAGAAAAATAACCCAAATGGTATTAAGCTTTTCAGCATGAGATCTTGAGAGATAGGATATAATGGTGGTTGGTCTGTTGCCTGAGACCGTCTAGGCAAATGCCACTGTAGCTCCTAATCCTGCCGATATATATAATTGTGCTAACATAGGGGTGTAATGGATCCCGCACATCAACTCACAGGTACCCAAGATAACCTCGCCTGCTCGTGGTGCATTCTGATAATTAACAAACGTAGGCTCTGACTCCCACCAACCCGCATTGAACTAGTATGGTGGGAAATGGTCAAAATCCATCCATGTGAACCCTTACAAACGACGGCCTCTAGTGCCCGCAGTCCCCGAGACCATGCTGACCGTGGACCGGTCGATGTGGTGATGTTAGGGTGAAGCCTATGTCCTGCAGTGGATGTCTATCGGTTAATGATGGTGAACATTATAGTGTTCCGGTTTGATAGGCGTTGGAAGTAATTACTAAAGAAATTTCTAGGGTAAAGAGTCTTAACGTATATCTTAAAGCAACGTCCAAAATCAAAGTCTCCCGGAAACGACTTACAGAGAAAGTTAATTAAGAATTAACTCCGTCTTTTGTGATGAAATAATAAAAAAAACATTTACTTAATTCTTCTATTTTCTTTGCACCTCCTGAACTATTTAATGTACAAGTTAAATTTAAATGTTATTTACTTCATTCAGAAAATTGAATTTCAAATTAAGTTCAACGCTATCCGATGTTTACTTGACTCTCGTTTATTAAGCACTAATTGGTCGCAACCTATTTCTCATTGTCGCTGCAGCCCGCCAGCTCCGGGCCACTTCCGAACCTGAATATTATAGACGGTAGAGTATAAACAGGCAAATATTTTTATTAAAGATACAATAGATTACTGGTAATAAGTCTTTATTACGAAAGACCATTTAAGAAGCAGGTATTGCTGCCAACGAGTCTATACTTCGAGAACTCGGCCTCAAGGAGATCTTTGGGATAATTTCGTATCCTCACCGCCGAGGGGAGGTAGCTATTGAGCAACTTGTGGTCCAGAAAGGTTGAGGATACCAGACCACGACGAAAAACGCCTATGTGATAGACCGTGAAGACGAATATAACAGAATATGAACAAAATAGACGATGACCAGATAAAGGCGGCAGTAAATGGCTCACCATCGTTACCACTGTGTGAATGCACTAGGAAGGCGGTCATCAGAGAGGAATGGCGACGTGTTGTTAAGCTTGCAACCAACACCTGAAGTGATGACCATGACCACTACGTCAAGATTGATACTGACTAACATGAAGAAGAAGATTGCTACCAAATCTACTTGTAATACCTTCTGAATATGCCGTTCTAATACCAATATTACTTTTACGTCCCCGACTTGATTCTTGGCTGATAATTGGTTAGTTGATGCGAGCAACGCGGGACCGATCGATGTGATGATTTTTAGGGGAAGCCTATGCCAAGCAGTGGACGTCTATCGGCTGGTGATGATGATGATAATTGGCTAGATAGCGTCATCTTATTCTCAAACCGCCGCCATTAAAGCATTGCCTTGTTTCTTCTATCAACACTATAGTCCTATATACTTTAAAACATACTTCACATTACTGTTCTCATTGCTAATGGAATTAAGTATTTCGACTTTGAATCCACTTTACATACCTTCATTACCAAGCATCTTATGTCTTAAGAGCCGCGAAATGTGGTACTGTGTATATCATTCCAACTAATGCTACGTTGTCATGGGCAGACGTATCAATTACTATCAGGTGGATGTTCGTATTATCTTAAGGCTATAGTACTGACATTCAGTCTTGTAAATTCGAGATAAAGTATGACACTTTCCGATATATATGCACGCTGTGCCTCTCCCGATTTGATGACCCTTGAATTTGTAACAAACAGTCCCGTCCGGCGGCTACCCGCCGCCCCCTGTCGCATCCTCTTTATTGACATCCCCGCCACTCCCTTTGGGGTTAGAGTTTTGTAAAATTCATTGTTAACTAACATATAAATAGCGTAAGCAATATCTCTACCAAATTTTAATTATTTACGTCCAATAGTTTCGGAGATACTGTGATGAGGTTCTTCTATATAAACCTTCTCTCTCTTCTATATGTCTTTTCTATATATATATATATATAAATATAATCTTCTATATATGAAAGTTATAATACAGTAAGTAAAGAAACTCCTCGCCTAGTTAGTGTAAATGCAACACGAGCGTGAATTAGTGTAAAGTGCAATCTAAAAGCGAACAAAGCGGCATAAGAAAATCCCTTTAATTAGAATTCCGGCGTCGAACGGAAACAATTATAACAAGGGGTGCCTTTTTACAAGCGTTTTCTCGGCGTTGCCTCAGCGCGCCGGCAGCTATAGCCGTAGAGCACCGCAAACAAACTTATACTGCCGATAGTCGACTAGTGATGTGCGCAACGAAAAGCCAGTGTCGTGTTACTAAAACGGAGCTAATTAAAATTAATTATGATATACTGGTCGTAGGTCTCTATTGCCGGAGACCGTAGGTACCTAGGTAATTTTTTTTGTTTCGTCGGGAACTTCTAAAGATACCCTGAAGGAAGGAAGTCAGAGTTATGTGAGATTCTTACTCACTAAAACCCTCTCAGCATCAGTGCATTCGGAAAGGCTCCGGGATCTCTTATAGAATGCACCAGTGTGTCTGTACACTTTGTTTTAACACCTCTCTGAAGAGAGTCTAACCCTCCTAGGCAGCATCGCCGAGCCATACGCTGTCCCACGCAGGTTCGCCTGTTGAGCGATAAGGGTCCCCACCCTCAAGGCCCGCGAAACTTGTAGATCCTTTTAGTCGCCTTCTACGACAGGCAGGTCTTACCCTAGTTCTATTCTTAGTAGCCCGAAACTACAAAGCTGAAAGATCGGTGCATCCATTATCATCGCCCCGACCTCTTCTCCGAGGCACCGCAACGCCTATTGCATCCGACAAACAGTACTTTGCAAACATTACTGTGTTCCAGTTCAAAATGAGTAATAGATAGTGAAATTACTGGGGTAACGGGACTTACAATCTCAATTTGCTGCTGTGTTTACCAACCTAACTAGCGCCACGTTGTTACAGGCAGTCGTATCATTTGCCAAATGGTGAACCTCTCGCTTGTCCAGTCTCTTCGATAAATGATAAAATATGCATAGACAGCACCACATTATGCTCATCTCAGACTTAATTTCATGAGGTTCATCCTCCTTTAAACCGGAACACCGCGATGTTTGCACACTCCTGTTTAGCAGCAGAAATATGAGCTGCGTACTCATCTATCGGTTTCCGACAACAGAGATCTACCAGAGATGCCTATGATCATTCCGTTTGCGAAGCGTGAAGACAAGTCAGGCGTTCACCTGATGGTAAATGAATTAGGATGATATACCTAGCACCACTTTGAATTGGCTTTGAGACGAGATGTTAAGACTCTTTACCTAACTTCACTACTAACTTCTAGTACTACTACTAACTTCACTAGCTACAACGGTCTTCAAACCTGAACACAGAACTGTTTGCGCATTAATATTTGGCTGGAGACAGAACTGTCGTGCTACCTAAGTAGACTGTATCTGGGAACAGAGTCGTGTCGCCAATGATGATGATGATTTCACGAAGACATGACCAGCAGGTGGTTCATCTAATGATAAGTAATACGCTCCTCTATAACAGTTTGGTGGTAGTTGTGCTTAGAGATCATACACGAGACATGATTGCCTTTGGCGTGAAGTTAGAATGTTTACACTGTATCATCTCATGACTTCCATGATCGTGATTTTAAGGAGAGAACTGATTAATATTAATTCGCTGGCAACAGATGTGTTTGCGCTTCTGCATATTTTGAACTTCATAAGTGCTTTTGTATGAACATCCGGTTGTCTTGTAGGCTAAGTATCTGGTGTACGCACGTTGAATACCCTCCAATCGTTGTGAAGATGTGTATATATATAAATACCTTAATCTTGATCTACCGACGTTACATATGGACGGTTTAAATGAAGGAAACAATCATTCACTTCCGTATCCACTGACATTTCGGCGCGAACGGAGTTCCTGTTTAGAAACCACGAGGTTACACGATTTCACTTTAGCCCTTTCGACTTATAATTTAATAGAATTCTCGTTTTGTTGCTAAATCTGTTTGTGCAGTAAATTTGTTGATAAATTGTCTAATAATTGTTAATAATTAAGAATAAATAATAAAAGATTATAATTATATATTAATCAATTAATATAGCGTATTCAAAACAAAGATTTATCATAACTTAGCATTCTATGAATAATTATAGATCTTTGCCGCTTACAGTGAAAAGGCTTCAAGTGGCATGCAGTGCAGTGGAAAGGGCTATCGCAGTGGCATGGGCGGCCATGTTGACTGTGTGAAGGTCACGGGAAGCCTCTTGAAGTGGGCAGCGCATGACCGATGGATTTGGACATCTTTGGGGGAGGTCTATGTCCAAAAGTAGATGTCTATTCGTTGATGATTGCTTACTGCACTATATTACACCCTAGCCACGGCACCCTTCAACCGGTATACTACTGTTTGTCGGCTGCAATTGAAGCTGCGGTGGTACCTATCTAAACTTACCACCAGTAAATTAAAGAGTCTGGTCCATTATATAAATATTATGAGAGGAATAGACACAATCGATATCGACAAACCGTGGGACATCACTCGGCGTGTGCGAATAAACCTCCAAAGCTTTCCCACGGCACAAAGCGCGGTTGAAGGCATTTTCACCTATATTCACAGGGTGCCCGGCAAAAACCCTCGCATTTTCCTAAAAGCGAAGGAATCCGTTACAACAAACACGGGGCAGTTTTTACGTTTCACCAGCTCTTGAGAACAGACTGTTTCGGATTAGAGAAATCTCTTCGTGGAATAATCGGTGACATATAAGATTTTCTCTCAACCCATTCATATTGTTCGTATTATCACTGTAATACTACGACGCCCGACTTGATAATCGCGCAGCGTCTATCATCTTCAGTACGGTCTCATATCCTCACCGTGTTTGAGAATACCAGGCCACGAAGAAGATCGCCCGTGATGTGAACTGACCAGATAAATGCGGCAGTAAATGGCTCGTCACTGTTACAACTACAAGAATGCACGAGAAAGATGGTGGAGAAGAATGACTTCTCTGATTACCACCTTCCTGTTGTGGTCGTGTTTTGAAGCTTACCACCAACACCTGAATTGATGACTGTGACCAATCTATCAAGGGTGACAACGAAGAAGAAGAGCTTGATAATATTTATTTATTCTTGAGGCACATGTTTGGAGTATACAGCATATAAAAAGTATTCTTAGCCAATTATGTGCTGAAAATGGGTTTCCTTTGAGCTTCAATCACGTGAAAACTAGTGAACGTGTCGTCACGGGGACGTGACTATTCGACGCGAAAGGATATGTAAATGGTTATAGGTTATTTATTTTCGAAATTTCATAGATCCTTCATCATTTATATTCTAATTCACTTTTATAAATATTTTCATTTAGTATTATTTATTCGGTTGCTATAGTAACGGCTGCTATAGAAAGTCATTTGAGGTTGCGTTTTCTCTCGAGGAATATTTCCGACAAATTTCAAGTCTAATTATATATTAGGGCCAGCAAAGCCGCCAGGCAACAGTTGGTGTATATATATATATATGTATATATATATATTTATGTGTATATATATATACACATACATACTTTTATATATAATACATAAGTATTGATAGACGTCTCATCAAAAACGCATAAAAAAATATCTGTTGATGAGGTATACATTTACATCAATCGTCAAGATGTAGAGGGTCAAGCATTACTACTTCCGGAAATATCTTGAAGGACCTTGTTGCCAGTAAAATTACTTGAGTAATAAAATTTGATTTATATATATATATAAGAAACAGCTCATTATAATGACAGTCCACTTTACGCTCCCACAGCTGGGACAAGGCAATTATAAAGACTCCAGATCATTTATGGACCTCCTTGGCTAAACACGTGGGTTAATAATGGTAGTTGTGTTAGAAAATAAAAAGATAATTCAAATTGAACGTTTTGATCTTCCCAACAGGCGGATGGTCCTTCGGAACGCAGAAGTTTAAGGAGATGTCTGCGACAAGGTACGCTCGGCAGACCTTCATCTACTCCGCGATCCCGTACCTGCGCGACAGGAACTTCGACGGCCTGGACGTGGACTGGGAGTACCCTAAAGGCGGTGACGACAAGAAGAACTATGTACTACTACTGAAAGGTAAGCTTTATATTTAACAAAGTAACCCTAAAGTTGTTGACGTCCATCGATCAAGAGGATGATGATAGTTACCACATATCAATAGGAAGGTGGTGAAGACTTCAGCTCCATGTATCAGCATATAGTGACAAAGGAAATAACAAAGTAGATTTCCACCTGAAAATACCTGGAGACAAAATTTGGTAGGAATATTCCTTTTGCTAAGTATTGGTCTAGCTAGGAAGGAATTTTTCCTCTAAAAGGGGTTGGGGGGTGTTAGTAATGGGAAGGGGCGCGAATGGCGGCGGGTTGCCGTCGGCTGGGAATATTTCTGAAAAATACGTACGTAGCAGGGGGATGAAATTGACATTTCAACAGTATAATAAATTCGTTAATTGCAACAATTACTTAAATATAACGATAAAACTTAAGCTTAATAACTTGACTATCAATGAGGACGCGATGGCTTAAAGTTAGTTAAGCCGCTTCAGGATTTAAGGCTCCGTCGTTTTCAGCACAGATCTTCGCGTATCACATGAATTTCCTAACGGATGGATTTTACTTGGTGGTAACATTTAAAACATCATCCATACATATCTGTCATCATCACCATCATTATCAGCTGAAAGACGTCTACTGTCGACATAGGCCTCTCCTAAAGGTCTCATCTCTCACGTCGATCGATCCTGCGCTGCCCGCATCCGGCTGCTTCCCGCAACCTTCAGATCGTCGGACCGCTTGGCAGCATTAGGTCCTCTGGTACGCGGTCGCCATTCGAAGACTTTGGTGCCCTATCGGCTGTCAGTTCTTCGAACGATGTCTCCTGCCCATTGTCATATATATAGAGAGATTTATAACTTTTTTATCTTCCACTATTACTCATGAATCCTTAAATTTCTGATGAATATGGAGTCGTTAAAAAATCCTTCAGTTTTCCTTCCTCAATACCTTAGTAATGACTATATTCAAGACCTGAGTCACAGCTTTCAATGTGAAGGGTCTTTAGACGGATTTATTAATTCGAGGAGTGGTGCTTAATAAACCACCACAACGGATACTTCCATTCAAACACCAGTGCAGGAATTTCATCCGGTTGGTAAGACAATGTGGCTAGTGGTTACGATGAGATGAGGACGTTCATCTAATGGTAAGTAATACACTTATAACAACATAATGCTAGTAAGGATAACACACAGCATCACATTATGCTCGTCACTTGGGATAAAGTGTCGATTCTCGTTACCTCAATAATTACACTAGCTGCAACGCCCTTAAAACCGGAACACAGTGATGTTTGACGACAGATATAGGCGCTGCGGTGGTACCATCTAGACTTACCACCAGTAAAGTCCTCCTATTCCAGCAATTCAAATAGCTCCATCGTACTTCAAAGGAACAGAGTAATGTTTGCACACGACTTGATTACATACTTGAGTAGATTGAACAGGTTGTTGCTTCTAGATCCTCATCACCACTTAACCACCAGCTAGTATCGTGAAGCACTATCTCTTAAATTAAACAACACTCTATAGCAAAGTAGAAATTTATTTTCATTTGACATAGCAGTCAGATGTTTACCTGATGGTAAGTTATACATACGTCCACCATAACATGGTATAAGTTATGATGGTATGTACTGATATATAAGATAATGTGTCTCGTTACCCCAGTTATTTCACTAACTATAGCGCCCTTCAAATCAGAACACAATAAGTATTCACTGTATTATTTGTCAGCCTGCCTGTACTCAACCGGTATCCGGTATCAGAGACTTTAAACCATATTATTAAACTCTTCTTCTTTCTCCTTGCCCTGGTCCCACTTTATGTAGGGTCGGCACAACATGTTCTTCATTACCGAACATGTTGTAAATAGTTTTGGCTAAACTTTTTACGACCGGCCGCCTGCCTGACATCAACCCTCTTTTTGGGGACTTTTTTTTTTTTTTTAAACTAATGTTTGATATATCATAAAGCGAAAGTTCTGCTCATTTAATTTGATAAGGATCTTTAGCAAAGTTACTGCTGTTTTTTTTCATAGTCGCGGCTTAAACGCCCTAAGTGAAATGTCAGTTAAATGACGTAACCAGTGTGCAAGGGATGAAATGCAGCGATTGAAAATGTTTAAGGGAATGTTTTCGCTAAAAGCAAATATTCGGCCGGCGCGGAATTATTATGAAAGCGAATAATTAACATCGATGTTGGTCAGCAGCGGCGCGGCGGCAGACGATTATTCGATTAAAATTTGATGAAAGCTGGCAAACAACGCGAAACAGACGCGTCCGGTATCGATTCCGCGGTCGTTCTACCGATTTACATCGATGTATCGATTGAGGATATATACTCGCATGTAGAGACTACCTGTGGCTGTAGCTCCATGCCATGACTGAAGGCGTGGGTTCGATTAGCTTCCGGTGAAATACACCATGAGAAAACCGATACATACGAAGCTTTCTAGGACATGTAACATCCCTCAACTTGCACCTGGCCAGGGTAGCGGACTAATAGTCCTCTCTGAGATGTTCCACGCTGATCGCCAACCTTGACTAGTTGGAGAGGCACTTTAAGAAGAAGAAGAAAATTAAATGTCCTGTTCATTACTATTTATTATATCTCTGTGCCGTAGCTGACGTTATACCCATCGTGGAGGAAGTTCATCAGTTTCCGGTGAAAGGAATCCAAAATGTTTTAGGACCAACAGCTTCCGGGGACACGAGACAACCATCAACTGATACTACGCTAGGATAATGGATAAGAAGTCTTGACTCTGTCACTGTTGTAAGAAGACCCCAAAACAAATCAGTGGGTCCAATTTATTTTCATTGTCTCCGACCGAGGATCGATCGCGTGACCTCTGCTCTTTGATACACCTGGCGCGGAGACTACTGGCATCGCGCAACGGTGACCTGCAGTTATGAAATTTTAATTCGCCACAGCGGCGACGGAAGTTCCGCAATATTAAAATATTAAACGGAAAGGTCTTCCGTCTCATAAATCTGTTCCTCCAAGGGATGGAAGAATGGCTGGCATTAATTCTGTCTCTCTTCTTATCTACATCCCATCTTCATATACTGCACATCATTGTGCACATCGCCTTGCGACGTATGTTGAGTTTCGTTACCCTAGTATTTTAGCTAGCTACAGCGCCCTTCAAACCGGAACAAAGTAAACACGACAGTACAGTTTTCCGGTCTCCATCAACGGAGACCTACGTCTCTTTGATGAAATAGACATTGCAGTAGTACTTACCTTGTCGGTCTCAGTTGTTTTGTTATCCTGACCAGAGGCAGATGGTTATGGAGAGGAATATGCAGTATAGGAAACGGTTTAAAGGCTCCTGGAATTAAAAAAAAAACAATTATGCGTATTTAGTTCGATTAAAGATGAGAAGTAAAGTATTAGCGGTAAGGACGATGAACATTTCAGATAAAATATTCCACGACCAGTGAACAGCGAACGAAGTCCACCTTGCTGTAGATTTTACACGTAAAATATGTTAATCAAGGTGACCACGGTAACCCAGCGGGTTCAGTTTGTTTGTGTGTTTCGGAACCCAAGGCACCACCCCTCACGGGTGCCATCCCAAAGTTATTCCGTCCGGTCATAAATATTCAACGAACGGTTCCGATAGTATTAATATCGAAATTGGATTTGTTTGTATAAATGGTTTTCTGCGTCTGCGGACCGAAACGTTGTGTAATACACTAATACTACATTACGAAGTATAAACAGACAGACCGGATGATATTTTTATGTGATTAAATCATCATCATCATCATCATCATCATCAGCCGACAGACGTCCACTGCTAAACATAGCCTCTCAAAGATCTCCACGTCGATTTTTATAACCCCGCATAATAACTCACGGGACTCATCTGCTCGTGGTGCACCCTGCTAATCAAAAAACGAGGCTCTGGCTCCTACCAACCCGCATTGGTCCACTGTGGTGGGTAGTAGTCCAAATCCCCCCTTATGAACCCTTACAGACAACGGCTCTTGGTGCCCGGCGATGCGAGCAGCGCAGGACCGATCGATGTGGAAATCTTTGGGGAGGCCTAAATCCAGGAGTGGACGTCTATTGGCTGATGATGATGAACATTATAGTGTTCCGGTTTGATGGGCGTTGTAACTATTAAAATTACAGGGGGTAAAGAGTCTTAACGTATGATGATTGACAAAGAAAGTAGAATGATTGACAAAGAAAGTTGCTGGTGTTGCGGTACAGTCCATGCTGATTGTAAGGTCGCAGGAAGCCGCTGGATGCGGACAGTGCAGTACCGATCGATGTGGAGATTTTTGGAGAAGGCCTATGTCTAGCAGTGGACATCTCCCGCTGATGATTAATTGGTTCGATTGATTAAAGTCCATAAGAATTATAGCGTCTTCACTTACTCTACTTATAATAGCGATATCTATTTATTTATTTCTGCCGCGAAACTGTACTGTGCGAACACTACTCTGTTCCGGTTTGGAGGGCTTCTAGCTAGTGAAATTATAAGAGTAACAAGACTTCAGATTATATCTCCAGGCGTCGAGCATCATTCTAACTAGCGCCACGTTGTTATAGGCAATATTACTCACCATCTAAACGTTTATCTCGTCTCACCGCTTCGGTAGATAAGAGAATAATTAAAGAAAGCCCGAGTAGCCCTAAATATTCACTATACTCTAAGGGTGACAATCGAAGGGTGTTTTAGTTAGTTATCTCTCCCAAACTTATATACTGAAGATTTTCCTTTCGATAATGAAAAAAAGATAACAATAGCTAAACTCAATCTAACGGTACTTATTGATGACTACCCACTTCCTCACTATTTGTTTTAATGTCGTTAACTATATTTTGTTAATTATATCTAGAATAAGATCTATTAAGGTCTAGATATATTTTTTAACCCTCTAACTGTCTGGTTTAGTTTGTTGTATGTAACAAATTGGTTTGTGTCATATAGAAAATAGGTCTGTCGCCCCCACACCCGCGGGACGAGGAACCTAATACAATTCCGCCTATAATCAAATATACTACAGTCTAACGCAATATAAACCTTTGAAAGGCAACATATTAGGAACTAGTACATATATTAGGTATATATAACATATACAGATATTTTATGATTAATTTCTCTAATATTAGCAGTGACAATTGATAAAAGACAACAATTGTGATGAATGTTTGTTATTTAGAGTTAAAACTTATTTACTTAGTTGTTTCTCGTGATATAGTATATGTTTATGATAACTGTTGTTTTTGAATTTTTTTCAACCCTGAATATATTTAATACTATGTAGTATGTTATCAATGTAAAACCAAGTTAAATATTTTAAACACTGTCTAAACTAAACTAAGAGAAAACTAAATTATTAAAGGACTTGTTAATAGAACTTCGGAAGCAAAAAACCAAGATATTTCTGAAGACGTTACTTACCTTGCTTAAATGTAAATTTTATTTATTATTCAAGTAAGCGACAAAACGAGAGGGACGTTCACTTGATACGTCATCATCAGCTGATAAACATCCACCGCTGGACATAAGCTTCCCCCCAAGCATTGCCACATCGGGTAGGGATTCATATGGGAGGAATTAAGTCATTGGGCCAGCGTGGTGGGAGCCAGAGCCACGTTTGTTGTTTAGCAGAGTGCACCACTAACAGGTGATGTTGGCTTGGTTCCCGTGAGCAGTAGTCCGGGAACCCTTACACTTCGAAGAAGCACTAGTTAGAATGATGTATACTGTATCATCACGTCACTCTCGTGAAATGTAAGATATTGAGCCTCTTTACCTTAGTAACTACACTAGCTACAGTACCCTTCAAACCGGATCACAGTAACGTGTGCACACTACTATTTGTCGGCTGCAATAAGAGCTGCGGTGATACCTACCTAGACTGTCTCCGGCATTAAAGACCTAGCTCGCAAATGTTAGCTTAGGTAAAATAGTAATAACATTTAATGTACTAACCTATCCCATCAACGCTGATTGGGCCAGCATGATAGGAAATGACCCAAATCCCCCTATGTGAATCCTTATAAACGACGGCCCCCAGTACACGGCGGTACCGGAAGTTATGCCGACTGTAAAAGTCGCAGGTAGCTATTAGATGTGGGCAGCGCAAAACTGATTGATGTGGAGATGTTTTGGGGAGAACTATGTCCAACAGTGGACGTCTATTGCCTGTTGATAATACTAACTTATAAACCTAGGATGTAGTCTGAAGGTCTGAAAATACATTTCCGTTTGTTAGTTGAATATGTGTTAACGCGAACACATTCGCAGGTAGCAAGTACCTCGTTACTTTACATTTGAAGTTTATGGAGCGGGTAACGAAGTATGGACACGGCTTTTTGTGTTAACCACTGCCTGCCCACTGCCACTCAAGTCTAGCAATCTTTTGAGCTATATCGGTGACCTTAATCCTTCTACCGATCTCCACATTCCTGTTTGGTCCGCGCAGAGAAGCTCCGAGCATAGCCCTCTCCATTGCCTTTTAGGTGACTATCAGCCTTGTTCTAAGGCCGATAGTAAGGGCCCAGGTCTCGGTTCCGTATTTCAACACCGACAACACCCACTAGTTGAGGACTTTAGTCTTCAGGCACTGCGATATCTGAGAACATCATGGGTAAATAATAATAAATATCTTACTTTGGATCGCTGCACCAGAGGAGTAGCAGTAGTAGTATCCTTCCTAAAAACAAGGGGAGATATGGAAGAAAATAAATGCATTAAGAAACATTTACAGCGTCAATTTAAGTACATATATAATTTGTATTAGAATCTAGACTTGTAAAAATACTCGAAAAGCCGAGTGGCTTTTAAGGAGCTGACATTTATCAGGTAGTTGGCCATGTCAAGGCAGTTGCCAGCAAACACGCCACTTACTTTCTAAAGTGCCGGCTGTATTAACTCTCCCATAGTAAATTAAAAAAAAAACCGTGCGATATACACCTGGAAAATACTTTCGAAAGGACTCAGTATAACATAGTATATTTCTTGATTTAGTCCTTTTAGTAAATCTACTGATTCAGAGGATAATTGTACTGGTGGTAGATTCCCCTGCGGGTCAGGATCTTTAAGGTACATTACTTTTACTATCCGTGTTTCCTACTCATTCCAATTCCATCTCTCATTCATCTCTCTCTCGAGCGAAGACTGTCGTCTCATGCTTGTCTTACAGGCTGAAAAAGACCTAGGTAGGTCTCTGTTGCCAGAGACCGTCTAGGTAAGTACCACCGCAGCGCTTATTTCTAGCGTCAAACAGTAGTCTAGTAATATTACTGTGTTCCGGATCGAAGGGCGTTGTAGCTATCGAAATTACTGGGGTAACGAGAATCACAACAAAAACATATCTTACGTCTCAAGGCGACGAGAAAAATGTGGTGCAGTATATATCATCCTAACTAGCGCCACATTGCTATGGAAAGAGTATCGCTTACCATCAGGTGAAAATCTTTGTCGTCTCATTGCTTCGTTAATTAAAAAAAAAGATATGTTTTTGCGATGCGGGACCCATCGATGTGGAGGTCTTTGGGTGAGGCCTATATCCAGCAGTGGACATCTATCTGCTGATGGTAATGATAGGATTTTTCTTTATTAAGATCGCCTCTATTATTTTTTTAGCCTTAATTGGCAATACAGACTTTTTTTTAATCAAATAAGCGACAAAGTATTGTGACGTTCGCCTGATGGTAAGTGATACGCCTGCCCATAATAACTTGGCGCTAGTTATGATAATATACACAGCACCACATTGCGCTCATCACTAGAGACATAAGATCTTAAATCTCGTTAACCCAGTAGCTACATTACAGCACCTTTCAAACCGGAACACAGTAATGTTTGAACACAACTGTTTGTCGGCTGCAATAGACGCTGCGGTGGTACCACCAGTAAGAACAGACACCTTTCATCACCATTTCAGCAAAACCATCAGGTCTCTTAAGAGTCATCTCTATACTTTCTTACATCTTAAACACATGTTAATCAAGACTAGACGTAATTAATTGCTCACTCGGCGTACGGGGCTTAATTGGGACAAGAACTTAGGCATTTCGTTTGCACCTAGACTGAGAATGTAAACACTTTCCGTACTACCCTCGTACGGATGCGGGGGATGAGAAATTTACTTACGAAACGGAAACACAGGGACGCGCCGCGAATTTCCGACACGTATCACGTTTTTCGAAACACCTTTCACCGCCGAAGGCTTTGCGCGTAATGAAAGATAAACAAGGATGTTTTAGTGGAAGGATACAGGCTTCAGGATCTATATATTTTTCTTCAATATTGTATCAACCATATATTGGTGTCAACCTTCTATTCCGAACAGGAAGGTAGGAACACAAATATCTATTTTAATGAAAGCTAAGGGGTCCCGAACAACAGCTCACGGGACCCATGTCAACTTAACATTCTCATGGTGCTGTTAATCAAAAAACGAGGCTCTGGGTCCTATCAATCCGCATTGGGTGAACGTGGTGATAAGTGGCCCAAAACCCCCCGTAGGAACCCTTACAATAGACAGCCCCTGGTGCTCGTGGATGCGGATAGTGCGGTATCGATCGATATGGGATCTTTGTTATCTGGCTTATATCCAGCTGTTGGCGTTTATCGGCTGATGATGGAAGAAAGCCATGTTCTTTGTGCTGTTGCTCGTATCCTCGCTTCGTCGATTAATAAAGAATTTCGCCGGTAATTTTCAGTCTCTTTCAAAGGCTTCAAAATGAATATTCACATCGAACAAAGAAACTTTACCGCCGAAGGAATACATTGGAAGCTTTTTGGATCGTATGCACGCTCGCTTTTACGTCATCCCACATCAAAATATCCTTTGTTCAGCGAAGGCTTCCTCTTTGTCAGTACACCAACATACTCCCTCTAATTTACATCTATACCCTGGACCTCTTTGCACTTTGGAAATTGACTTAAATTTTAATTGGATATGGCAAACAAGTATCAGCTTTCTTTACATCGACCACATCATACGCAAGCATCTCAAAAATATAACCGCTCCTTAATAGCTGGAAACCAGTGTGCTGTTCAGCCATTTTGTACAGCAGTAATGATAACTAGTCAGATAGTAGTATTACTATGTCAACTTTTTGTTTACCATTATCATATGATGTAATGTTTGCCTGAGATGAGTTTTGTACTGCGCGGGCAAATGAACGGATTCATCGATCTTTATCTTAACTGCAATTCCTTATCATGCTTTTATAATGTAACTGTTGATGATGAACTGTGCATATCTTCAATACTCTGGCTCTCATGTTTACAGTTGGAATACAGTCATCCTGCTATGATGTAAGTTGGTGCATGAGGGTGGTATGCGACTCGTTATGGAGTCCGGAGTTTGAGTACACTACAAAAGCCATTGAAATTCTGTAGTAGAGGGATATTAGAAGAGATAACAGCGTTGAATTATATTTTATAACTTTAGTGCTTAATGCTTCATTAAGTACACTATATGTTTAAAGATATGTTGATATTGAAATGCTAAAGCGGATGTCAGTATTGTCTTCTTCATAATCAGCCTCTAGACGCTTTATTTTGTAAATGTTATAAAGATATTATTATTTGTACCACGAGTACCTTCATATTGACTCCTCACTTGTATTCTTAGCATCGGTCTATTTGACACATTACGCTTTCCTGATATCCTCCTTTCACTTCACTCTATCCTTTACATTATCCTCTTCAAAATCTCAACTCTCTTCTACCACCGTAAAGTATACAAAATTTGATATTTGTTCAGAAGAATAAGAAAAACTTCACATGTAATATTTACATGAACACAAAAACTTGAATTGAGGCTCAGATATATTTAAGCATAAGTATATTTCTAAGCTTAAATTATAAGAGGGAATTCAAAGTAAACATTAAAGAGGACTTATCAGGAAATTGTTTCGAGGAATTGTGGAAAAAAAGTGTTTCAAGATTCGAAGAAAGTCGCGGCGGCGCGTTTGATGATAAACAGCTACAGAGAAAATTGCGGCTCTACTTTTCTCTATTCGTGAGAACGTCCCAGGGTATACTTAACTAGGACGCCTTGACGACCGTAATAACTACTTAGCTTACCCGCTCTGCTACTTGTTACCGGTAAGATACGACGATAAGCACAAACTGGAGTAGAACAAAGTTTCAATACAAGTTATTAACCACCCATTTATTTCATAAACAAACAATGTTAGAAATATTAATTGTATGAATAAGTAACTTGATCTTTCTCTTAAGTAAATATATCTACCCCTTATTACTGTGGATAGGGTTCGTTTTGGAGATATATTCATATTGTTGTTGAGATGAAAAAGTATTATATTTTAAATGAATATGGGGGTTAAAGTATTTATTAAGACGCCTTAAGGTAGCTCATGAAAATTTGGTTGATGAATTAATACATATATATATATATATATATATCTCCCCCACCCATTCTAACAAATATATATTTTGCTGGCCGTAATATGGAATTAGACCGCCTGGTGTAACAAGTATTAACATCTCATTTATCAAGGCGACGAGAACAATTCGGAGCAGTGTATATCATCCTAACTAGCGCAAAGATGTGGGCAGGTGTATCACTTATCATCGGGTGAACGTCTAGTTCAACTCGTGGCTTCGTAGAACAAATAAATATCCTGCAACCGAGACAGGACTATAGCACTACAATGACCTACATATCTCTTAGCTACTATAAGGACGTACTCGCTCAGCACAACCTTGACTTTTTAGCAAGGTGAATACAGTCGACTCTAATATATTGTTTTTTTTTAATACCGTATTACTTAAATCGTGATATGATAATACCAATTTCGTGTTATATATAGTGCTTATAACAATAAATAGATTTTTTTTTTTTAATTTAATCCAATAACATCGTAGTTATCTCTCAAGTATCTGTTGTCGAAGACTGTCTAGTTACTACCGCTGCTCTTATTTCTGCCGTCAAACAATAGTCTGCAAATATTATTGTGCTCCGGTTTGAACGGCGTTGCAGGTGGAGAAATTACTGAGGTAATGAGATTTAACATCTCGTCTCAATGCGACCCTATTTAGGATGATATAGACAGCATCTCATTATGATGCGACATAAAATGTAAAGTCTCGTTATCCCAGAACGCAGTAATATTTGCAAAGTACTGTTTGAAAGAAATAGGGGTTGCTATGGTACCTACAAGACGGTCTCCGGAAACCGACCTACCACCAGTAAAACTAGGTACTACTAAAGTATTACTTAACACCAGGTGAACGTCCTGCATCGTCTTTTCGATTTATTTATCTTCTGATGTAGGAAAAATATTTAAAGATCAGGCATTAAGGATACGTGGATATTAAATATTTTTAATATTCAGTTACAATAGATAAAAACAATGCCGATGATGAATTTGGAAACTTTCAGTTGCAGCCCGGATAAAGTATCTAACTCTGCAACATTTGAATAACTGCTGCGAGCGCCTGGCGGGAATACTCAGCTCTGGCATGCAGCCAGGATAGAATTGCATTCATTATACGTACACTAATACATTCCATAATTCTATACTGTAATAGATTTATCAGCAAAAGAAAAACATACAGCATCAGCAGCTTTCAGCAGTTCAGTTTATAACACAGAGGAATACTATGTAAATTTTCGTGCTATATCTACTGTGTCTCCTCTTGGCAGAGTTTGAAGAAACTCTCCATCTATCTTTATCCAGGGTTCAGTATGAAAGTTATTATTATTTACACTCTCCGATTGTCATCAGAATCATCTCGGTAGATCATGAAAATATTTTGAGAAGAAACTCTTTTAAAAGCAACATATTGATATGTATTATACCACCTTGTAGTCGCCGCCTTGAGACATAAGATGTTGAGTCTCGTTACTCTAGTAATTACATTAGCGGCAGCGCCGTTCAAACCGGAACAGAGTAATGTTTGTACAGTACTGTTTGCCAGTACAAATAAGCGATGTGATTGAACAAAACCTATCAAGCCAAAACCAGTGAACAGTATAAAAGACAAAGTATGACCGATGATGAGTATAGAAGTACAGACTTCGTAAAATCACCCGAACCACATAAGAAGAAAATTCTTTTAAAACAACGTATTCATATGAAATACTATCTAGTATAGTTATGAGACGTCTTTCTATTAGTTCATCATCAAACTGGTATTTGGCGATCAGATTGAAGAAAACGAATCCGATCCTCAGGTATTCTTTTTAACTGATGGTTCCTAAGCTACATTAATAACTAACTGTTCTCGTCTCGCTTTACTAGCTGTAACAATCCACAGATATCCCTTTGAGGAACCAATTTTATAATTCAGGACACGCAATCTGGTGGTAGGTCTCTGTTGCCGAAGACCGTCTGGATAAATACCATCACAGCACTTATTTCTGCTGCCAAACAGTAGTGAGCAAACATTACTGTGTTCCAGTTTGAAGAGCGTTTGTAGCAAGTGAAATTACTAGGGTAACGAGAGTCAACATCTTATGTCGCAAAGCGACGAGCGTAATGTGGTGCAGTATATCCTATTCTGAGTAACGCCACGTTATTATGAGCAGATGTATCACTTACCATCAGGTGAACGTCCCCTTCGTCACTTCGACACTTAAAGAAAAAAGAAAAAGGAATATTCTTATCAAATTTCAAATGATCAGACCTTATGGTTCCAGAGATATCGTGATGAGTGTCTACATAGGTGGAAATCTCTTCTCTATATATATATATATATATATATATATATAGGTAGTAATAAAAATATATAGCACTCTTAATATTTCATCTACTAAGACTTCTCTGAGAGAATCGAGGCCGTTTGTCCAATGCTGGCCAAATTTGGGAAGATAGATTCCACGTGCCCACAAAAGCTGTCTTTAAACATGATGGTCTCCTTAAGACGTTTACCTTCGAAGCTCAAACTAAGTAAAAGATCAAACCCGCGCCTCTTAGACCTTTAGAGCCTTTCACGTTGAGCTATCGCGGTACATCTATGTGGAAATATCTTAATATAAAGGAATACCGTTCAAAATTCTAAGATCCTCAACAATCGATAAATGAAAGGAGTCTTGCGAGATGAGGAACAAGTTGTTCACATTCACTTTAAGTAGAACGTCTTGCGTTAACTTGTGGGAATCCTATTCGTTAGTTCAGCCTTTATTTTGAAGTCATCATTATTTATTATACGAGTATATACAAATCATTATTGCTATATATATATATATATATATATATATATATATATATATATATATATTATCTTACTTGTTACCTGCTCTTCCGATTCAGTAAATACTCTACATAATATCAGCGCTGCAGTATTAGAGCTTGCTGCAGGAAATGCTGAGTGGAGACCTGTTCAGGATCATATCGTTGATATCCCCGTTAAGTTGCTTTTGTATTTCCTTTTTTCGGTAACTGTTGTATATGAATGTTACATAAAGTTTCCATTCTCTCTTTCTTAATTTCCGAATAATTAAAAGATGCTGTATCATTAATTTTTAATTTGGAATTAATGACATTTGACATCTTATGTTTCAAGGTGCTTTGTATATCATCGGTAAGGTGAACGTCTCTTTAGTTTATTATTATATAATATATCCGTATAGTATAGTATATAGTATCCTATATAATATTCTCAATTATTTGACAAGTACAAATATCTTTATTACATAATACATTTAACAATCACTTTTAAAATACACTCCGCGGAGTCCTTTAACGAAACAAAAAACAAGCTAAACAGCATCCCTTTGTGGTTGGACTTTGTAACAGCTCTTGGAAAATAGTTTAATGTGAAAGGCGAAGTAGAAGTAATATGCTGTAAGCATTGAAGAATACTTTATTGAAAAAAGTTTATTAACATTAAGAGGTTATTATTAACTACAAAATAATTGGACTGTAAAGAACGGCATCATTTTAAGATACAAACGTAAGGATCGGTTTATGTCATCATCGGCCGATAGAAGTCCAAAGCTGGACATAGCTCTCTCTCAAAGATCTTCACATCGATCGGTCCTGCGTTGCATCCAATGGGTTTCCACGATTCTCACCAGATCTTCGGTCCAGCTTGCGCGAGGCACTCCCAACACTACGTCTACCGGTACGCGGGCACTACTCAAGGACCAACTGATTCATCGGCCGTCGGTCCTTCGAGCAATGTGCCCTGCCCACTGCCACTTAAGTCTAGCAATCTTTTGGGCTATGATCTTAGTTCTTCTGCGGATCTCCACATTTCTGATTCGATCGCGGAGAGTAACTTGCAAAATTTCATGTAATAGACGACGATCCATACGTTAACAAGTTCAAATCAAGTAATTTAGAAATGAAACGTCTTTTATGAAAAGAGACGAATATAAATTTAAAACAAGTATTATAACGTGATATAATAAAATGGTAGACGTTTCTATATAATTTAAGTATCCTTCGTATCCTCGTCTTGCTATTGTTCGTCTACTACTGTACCGCGGAAGTTGGAAAAATTTATAATAGAACAATATTTCTATAATGCAGTAGTAATACTGCAGTTTGTTTCACTCATGCGCCATGTTCCTTCATACTTCAATCATTTAAACTTCAACCCTTAAGTTAATACAAAACTGTATTAAATGTTATTAAGTAGTAGTCGAGTTAGAAGTTTTCTATCAGAAAATAATCAATGCGCTACAACAAAAAAAAATCTAAACAAAAGAATGGAATCAAAGGAATTTGTTTAGTATTACCTTCTAAAGAAGGTCCCTAATTTAATACCAGATCCCTTAAGAAGTGTGGTTGAGTTTTTTTTTAATCCACTTGTCAAACAATTTGTCTACTCACATTCTCCTTTAACATCCCGTGAAATTGAGATCGAGTTTAAGCCCATTGTTAATGAAAATACGAGTATAGACTGTGGTAATAACTATGAAACAACAATAATAATAATCCTTTCAATCGATCAGACAAAGGCTATTGCGACGGAGGAGTGGATACGGCGCGGCTCCCATTGTCCTTGCTACATTTACAATCGATGAAACCTTTCTAAAATACCTCTCGATTAGCGCCGTTTGACCCACAAAACCTTGGGTAGGTTTTGCTACGTACAATTATACGCGCATTAGGATAACGCTGTTACCCGTAATATGTTAATACGACGAATAAATAACGGGCATGTCAAGTGCAGAAATGTTAGCGTACCCATGTGGAGTTCCATTTGCTCTTTCTTTGTTTCGCCGAAGGATTATTTCAGAATTATTAGCTTCACAGTTTACTGTATAATATTTTGTAATGTTTGCGTAATAAATTCTGCAACGGTAAAAAGTGACAAGGATCCATAGATCAGTGTTGCCATAAACAAAATTATAATACAACGTATAAAATAAGTAAGGAATAAGACATGTTTAAAAAAACTACAACTTTGGCGACGTCTATCAGTACATAGAAACAGCTGATCTAAATCAATTATGTGTGGTATCAATCAAAACTATTTTTTTTTTCGATGAAGCAACGAGACAACCAAGACGTTCGTTCACCTGATGATAAGTGATACGCTTGCCCATAACATTGTGGTGCTTGTTAGTATGATACACCCCAGTAATTTCACTAGCTACAGCGCCATTTAAACTTCAACACACTGCTGTTTGACGGCTACAATAGAAGCGAGGGTGGTAACTACCCTATGGTCCGGACACAGAGACCAATCACCAGTACACCAATACTCTTTAGTTAATTTTAATGTAACTCTTCTCTTTACAGAACTTCGCGAAGCATTCGAGGCAGAAGCTCAAGAAGTTAAGAAGCCGCGTCTACTCCTCACCGCGGCTGTACCCGTTGGTCCTGACAACATTAAGAGCGGCTATGATGTACCAGCAGTTGCCAGGTAAGAAAAGGCTTTATACGAAATTGAATACTGTCATACTTATCTAAAAACCGTCCAGCATATGTTTCATAAGAAGACAATGGAACAAGCAAGATGTAATATGCCTAAAGAATGAGATGCTAGTCATAATCTTTACACAGCAGCAGCAATTACTCTGAGAGATAAGTCGCTTTTGTTATATGGTAGAAGGTCAAGAGAGACATGCTATCTATCAGCTTCCATATTTGTGTTACCATGTAGTATCCTTTCAGTTATTTGGACTTCATCAATCTCATGGCGTACGACTTCCACGGCAAATGGGAGAGGGAAACAGGTCACAACGCGCCACTGTACGCACCATCGTCCGACTCCGAATGGCGCAAGCAGCTGTCAGTGGACCACGCGGCCCACCTCTGGGTCAAGCTGGGAGCTCCCAAAGAAAAACTCATCATTGGTACGAAATCAACACTATGATGTCTTCAGATATCGTTAAAAGGCAGTTTTTAGTTTATAGTGTAATTTATTATTATAATTATTTCCAATTTGTATAAAAGTCATTTATGGTGATAATTTTTTTCTTGTTGAAAATTTAAATAAACAAAAAAATTAAAAAAAAAATTGTCACATTAAAATTTACTACAACTAACAAAGACTGATAATGATGATGAGAAATTTACAAAAATAAATTCTGATTTTAATATGCCATAGTAGAAAACTATTGTTTTAGACCTATTCCTTTTAATTACATATTTGTTGTAAGTGTAATTATCATTATGTATGGAATTATATATATTGTGAAAAAACCAAAATATATTCTAAACAATCTAAGTTATTTCGCAACGTTTATATGTAACGTTTGCTAAGAAAATATCAATAACAAACCTTCGCTTCCAAAACCAAAGATTTATCTAATGCCTCATACTAAATTGTGGTTTCTAATAAAAGTAAATGAATAGTAACCAAAAAATCCACACTTTGTAATTTATGTATTTTTTTAATAAAAACTAGCCTTGTACGATCATTATCAGGATAAGTATGGAAAATGTAACAGGAGCTATCGTCAATTAAAACTTTCCCAAAATTTTCTTCAACGTAATACAGCAAGGAGCGAGCGAGGTGTAAGTTTTCAAGTAATTTCATGTCTATTCGCATTTCAAAGTGCGAATTAAAATCATCAAAGGCACTAAGACAGTCAAATTTCAGGTATGCCGACTTACGGACGGACCTTCACTCTCTCAAACACTAACAACTTCAAAGTGAATTCTCCGGCGAGCGGGGGCGGCAAAGCCGGCGAGTACACAAAGGAGAGCGGCTTCCTCGCCTACTACGAGGTTACTTTAATTAAAAAGAAATCCAAACGGATCCTTATAGCTCACTAGCTCAACTAACAAACGTTCTTTGTGGCGTGTTCATTTTACATTACATACGTCCAAAAACGGATCTATAGCTACGGATCTATTATAACTATGAAATGATGTCGAGTATGTAAGGTTGAAATCTTCGTTCTATACCGTCATCAATTTGCCGAGTTATAGCAAATTGGATGAGTACATTGTCTAAAAATAACTTCAGTTCAATTATAGCAATTTTATCGGAGATTCTTCGGAACCAGTCAATCATTTCAGAGCATCGACTTTCATAATATTGTAAACCTTCTTAATATAGCAATGCCTGCTATATTTTATTGTGATCAATCCAATATTATTTATTGACTACTCGGTCCTTGTGCTTATCGAATATTTTATTAATCCTTGTTTTTTTACTTTCTTTCTTCCCATTTCCTTTCATTATTTTAACACTCTTTTCATCTCTATCTTTCACACTAATTCCAGTCAATCTTTCATCCATCTCCTCAATAATTTGTTAAGTTCCTATTTCATTTATTTATTATTCCTTATTTATTTTACGTTTTGTTCTTTGTTTCCTTTTTCATTCTCTCTCCAATGGTTTTAAAGATTATCCTTGTCGGATAATTCACACGGCCACCTTTATCTATAAAGAATTCGCTCGTTTCATCAAATATTTATTGACGAGGTGAAGAAAATATTTCATTTATTAAATTATTCTCCACCTCTTCAATGTTGCGAAGACTTGAAATTCAGTTGGCATTCATCGCGGCAGTTTGTGGGACTCGCTATCGACGGTATTTGGGTCTCCAATAAATAGCACGAATTATCTATTTCGATACAAATTTCAATAGATAATTATATGAATTCCTATCTAATTATTACATGGCTTCAAATTCTTAATATTCATAATTCCGATTAATAATTATAGTTTAATATATTTAATATCTTACCTATTGTTATTTCACTTTAAGCTTGTCTCATGTACTAAAACTACAATAATGTATTAAAAAATAAAAATATCACTTATAATCTGTTAGTAGTAGTTAGGTAACAAATTTATTTCTTTTAAAAGATTAGTTAGATTATTGATATTTCAACAAATACTGAGAGAAGTCTAGACTCATTCTTAGCCTTAATCAAAAAACACTTGTCCACAATCCCAAGTGTTTAGTGATGTGGTCTTAAGAGATGATGATGTTGTTACTAATATAAGCAGTAATAATTATATAACTTAACAGGTATGCGAAATGCTCCGTAACGGCGGTGCTTATGTATGGGATGACGAGATGAAGGTTCCGTACGCTATTCATGGTGATCAATGGGTCGGCTTCGATGATGAAAAATCCATCAGGATTAAAATGAGGTTTGTTTATTGCAGCCTATATCTAGATGACAAAATATTTGCAGTGCTTGTAGTACAGCGTGATCTAATATCTTAAGGCATTAACCACAATATGGTGTTTTGTAAATATCTTAATCATCGTCTCATTATTTGCCGTAAAATCACAGATATAATATGAAGCAAGCAATATGAGGTAGGATATATCTTCTTATCCGTCTTTATAAGATTTGTAAATTTCTTTTGCAAAATGGAAAAATAGTTCCGGTGGGTAAGTAAGCAAGCGTTCAGTTTGTTGTGAGGCCGCTTTGTCAGTGTGTTCAAAGTAGATTTTCGAGATTGCATCGGCGCGATTCGCTCAAATCGCAGGTGACAAGCAATCAAGTGAGCAAACAGCCGACAGCAAATATTTACTACGAACAAACTGATAGAATTTGACATTGTGAACAAGCTGTGATCGCAGTTAAATCTACTAAAGTGGATTGTTGTGGAAACCTGTCCAAAATCAAATTCGATTGTTGATAACGAACTTGTAGTCTACCGCAGAACATTTTGAACAGGGCTACATCATCGTGGATATCCGGAAAAGTCTCTGATAACAAAACCTCATGATATGGTAAAATTTGGATAGGTCCTCCATTGTCTCCTCCATAATCTGCCGCTGTATTAGCACTGCTGTGTTCCTGTGATATTGTAATACTCTTGAGTGTGACTACAGGAACCATAGTACGGCTGATACCTCGTATTACCTTCCTATTGTCCACATCATTGAAAATCAAATCAATGAGAAGATTAGATCATTGTATTTCAAAAAAGTAACGCCTGATGACAATATATCTCTATCCACAACAATGAGACTACATTTTAATACATACCAGCTTATTGACAGCTTTGCAACGCGCCTTTCACTTTAAGATATATAACGACGTCTCACTTGATTATCATCATCATCATCAATATTATAGCTACAGAGCTTTTCAAAATGGATGATACAGTATCTACCCGTAACTCTATTCTGGAACTGAAGTTTTAAAGAGAATTTTTTGTAAGTTAACAGTCACCGTATCCTTTTTGAATAGATGGATTAAGGACAACGGCTTCGGCGGCGCTATGGTGTGGACTGTCGACATGGACGACTTCAGCGGCGACGTTTGTGGTGGCGATGTGAAGTATCCACTGATTGGCGCCATGAGGTGATTATAATGAAATTTACATTGCTCCTAGGAATTAAGATCTACTACCATTAATTACTAACAATAATTTCTCTAACCTTTTAAAGGTGGAATTTAAATTACATTACCAAGAAACTCTTTGAGATTATTATGATATAAAAAGCTCCAAATTAAAAGTAGTTAAAATATAGATATTTTAATTAAGAAAATAACTGACAGAATGCTTAATTAATATCGAAGCTATTCTTTAATTAATGTGAGTTTGTATTAGGGAGGAACTGCGTGGAATATCTCGTGGAAAGGATGCCAAGGATGTGGATTGGGCCTCAGTCGCCGAGAGCGTAGTTCTTGACGTCACTGAGAAGCCAGAGCCCATCAAGATCAGTCTGTCTGACGTACTGAGCAGAGTGAAGAAGCCCTCGAAGAGGATAATGGTCAAAAACTCGAATTCAGTAGTTGCGGATAAAAATAGTAAGTGTGATTTGATTGTTACAACCCAATGATCTAGAGAAGAAAACTTTTCTCTTCATGGTGATTTATCAGTCTACTTAACGTTGTCAGGATGTTGAACAACAACATTTTGTTAATTTTCAATATATTTGATACGTATTTATTATAACACCATTTCCTTGACTATTTCATATAACAGAGACTTCAATCATACTGTCACTCCTAACGACTTCGGTGAAGTTCTCCTGTTAAACAAATTGAATCTCTGAAATAATTTCATTCACATGTTTATGAAAAAAATTATCGCTTCTTTGTAAATGCAAAGTCCTAAAAATTCATATTATTATAGCTATATCTAGACGCAATCCTATTTATCGAAATTATGCTGACATTGCAACATCTCTTCTCAATTTAGACGATAACATATTATCTGTACATTGAAATTCGTAACTTATTTAAACTTTTTGCTTAAAGTCATTATCCAATAATACTAAATTAAGCATTAATAAATGTAGAACTTTTTTATAGCTGAAAATAGTTGACTTTAAAATAATCTAAAGAATAAGATAATGTACCGAAAAAATGTATGAAGACGAATTACTATGACCGCGTAAATATTTCACTCCCTAAAGCAATTTGAATGCAGTTTAAAGAAAAAAAATATTATTATAATTATCATATCTATCAGATAATAATAACATACAAAAAAAAACTGTTTAATAATATCAAAAATTGTTATTAAACAGATTAGTAAGTGTAATTTCGCGTTATCAACGACATCGTGGTCGCGAACTTTCACTAAACATCACAAGACGCCAATTTATGATGCACAAGAAAGTATCTCTGATCTCTTTGCACACTTTCCATTTCTTAAATAACTCTTTGTACTTTCTAAAGAGCTTTTAATGTCCGTCACCGAACTTACCGTCGCTTAATAATCATTAAGTATGTAGTTAGTGCCAAAGAAAACTGATACTAACATATTTTAACATAGAACTGTAGACTAATATAAAGACTTTCCTTTTGATGTAGTCTGTTAGTATTGCCTACAGCAGAAAGCTAGATAATAAACAATTTAGATATCTAGACTTGTAAATTGGTATTGTTAAATAGAGCAGTAATATTGGCAGTATTTTAGTTGACTATTGTTATATACATGTATAAACAAATTATTAAAAACGTGAAAGAGTACGTATGGTGCGTTTTAACGTCTGAACAAACTTTAGATTTTTTTATATAGAAATAATTAGATCTTTCGAGAAGGGCATAGTTATTATTTGACTCGAAAATAATATTTTAATAGTGCGATCAGAACTAAAAATTTTATTGGAGGTATCATTTTATAGCAGGGATAATATTTAAAAGAGAAATACCTCGTTTCCTTAAGAATCTCTTTCTTTTGACTGTATGTTCGCATTTTGTTTGAATTTTATCTAATATATGCTCTTTATGTGCCGAATCTTAATTTATAAAATTAAATTGTAAATCGGTATAAATTTATAACGCACAATTTACACGGAAGTCATAATTGTGAATAATATGTTTTGGTCCATTGTAAATGAAACTGCAAAGAACTCCTGTCATGAACATGTACGAAGCGGAACAGCAGGCGCTGAATAAAAGCCGGCACTTGAGCCAACAAATGCTTAAAAGGAGCTCTGCTGGGGTCACTTTTAAGCACTTAACTGTTCCCAACTGTCGGCATCAGCCAAGAGCGTTTACAACGAGCGGCATATTCGCACAAGTTTGAAACATCGTATGCTTTTACGTTGAAGTCTTTAAAAGCCGAATGGCACCGTGCTCTACTCCGCTGACGTAATGTACTATGACGTCATAGCTTACCGTTCCAAGTATTCTTAATATTCATAAGCCCGTCTCCTATGATTTAGTCACTCTCTGTTTATAGTTGCAAGATGTTACATACAAGCGGTTCTCAAACTTTGCTACTCGAGATTAATTTGTTCTCTTCTATTGTTTATATAATTAAGATTTTAGGTCTGTGGCAACAAAAACCTTATAATACAGCAGGAATTTTTAGTCACCAGAAAGTAAGTAAACATTACTTTGTTCCAGTTTGAAAGTATAGGTAGTGAAGTAACTGTGGTAGGGAGACAATTTATGTATCAAGAAGATTAAGACGATGTGATGTTGTATACATCATCTGACTCGCGGCCACGTTCACTCATCTAATACCTAGTAATTTCAATAGCTATAATATTAAAACTAAAAAACAGTAGTGTTTATATATTACCGTGTAGCTCCAGTTTATAATTGCCAGGGGCATTCTTATCATATCTTAATATCAACCTCCACTTTTCTCTGGGTGCTTTAATACGCCCCCCGTAAACTTCAAGAAACAACAAAGGCAGCGTTATCGCCCACTTTGAGAGACACCCCTTTAAACACACTCTGATGTTTCACCCGTCTGCTATAAACAATTTCAGGAGTTTACAAATTTTTACCGAAGAATTCCTTTTAAAACGCTTTTGAAAATTTTCTTTATTAAAACCGCAGGCGTACGCGACGTGAACGAAGAATTTTTTAAGTAATCACTTGAGTGTTTTTACATTACCTCCGTGTGAGCAAATCTAAAAATTTGCCAAGGTTCTTATACTAACAAACATTATTATTTTGCGTGCTAAAATATTTTAATAATTACGCAGACAGATTTTTCAGGCATTCGATGCAAATATAATTTGATAACTAGATCATGCAAATTTATTTACCAAGTTACTTAACAAGTATTGACCGTGTACTATAATTACTACAACATTTAAGACCACTTGTTGTATTCCTCATTAATTTTTTTCATCAAATTTCAGCTGATGGTTAAAACCGAGGGAATAGTCAAATGCATACATATCTACATTCTACATGTTCATCTTGTATTTATCTTTTAGATGAATTAACTGAAGTAGATCTAGCCTTTCGCCAGCTTATTCGAAAGTTTTCGCACAATGAACATTTAGTGAAGTCATTCTAAAATATTACTTTTGTTTACAGAACGCGAACCGCAAGTCCTTTGCTACTTGACATCCTGGTCTTCCAAGAGACCGAGCGGCGGTCGGTTCATGCCAGAAAATGTTGACGCAACACTTTGCACTCATGTTATCTTCGCATTCGCAACACTGAAAGACCACAAGCTAACTGAAGCGGACGAGAAAGACGCAGACATGTACGACAAAGTAGTGGCTTTAAGAGAAAAGAATCCCAAATTGAAGGTATGAGAAAATTATGTGATGTGATATTTTAACAAAGATATTTTTATCGCAGTGTAAACAATAATACTTTCATCTACAGATTCTCCTCGCAATTGGTGGATGGGCGTTCGGATCAACGCCCTTCAAAGAACTGACATCAAACGTATTCCGTATGAACCAGTTTGTATACGAAGCAATCGAGTTTCTTCGCGACTACCAATTCAACGGTCTCGATGTTGACTGGGAATATCCAAGGTAGCAAAGAATCTACAGACGCATTGCAATTCTTCCACAGCTCAATCCAGACATCACTTCACTATGTCTACTGCCAGTCTCACTTTAAACTTTATATGTAAAGTAGCTATCAACCATTGACGATTCGTACGGAGCGATATCGATTTGTACTTTTCTTAGTTTTATGACAAAATGAATAGCTCATTTTATCAAATTGTCAAATCCTTTAATAATGTTTCAAAATCTTTATCCAGAGGAGCTGATGACCGTGCTGCATTCGTCTCCTTGCTAAAAGAACTTCGCTTAGCCTTTGAAGGTGAAGCTAAAACATCTGGCCAGCCACGATTACTCCTTACTGCTGCGGTTCCTGCTTCCTTCGAAGCTATTGCTGCAGGATACGACGTACCTGAAATCTCCAAATACCTTGTACGTATAAATCTACTTGCTCCAGATTAAAACTAAATTAAAATGGATTAATTTATAAAATTATTTATTATAAACAATTCAGTAGTTTTAATTTAAAAATCTAAGAAAATCCAAACATCCCTTATAACAGTAAAATTAAAATGTTTAATGTATTTTTTTTTAATAGGACCTCATCAATGTCATGACTTATGATTTCCACGGCCAATGGGAGAGACAAGTAGGACACAACAGCCCTCTGTTCCCCTTAGAAAGTGCGACCAGCTACCAGAAGAAACTCACTGTGGTATGTTTTAAATCTATCTTCTGTCTTACACAAGCATTTATTAACATCCGCACATATTGTCATTACTTTGCAAATTCTTTGATAGTATGTAAAGTACTTAAAACAGAGACAAATGATTGAGGAACTCAACTCTCTATAATCATTTAATTTCTATATTCTTCTAACAATGACCACAAGCGCTAGATTAAATGAAATAAATTAAGTACTAAAGTTTAAGATAATATATTGAAAACTATGGGACACATTTAATGCAGCCAACCTGATAGGTTTCCGCCCATTAAAAAAACTGATCTAGACTAAAGACTGCTACATTTTTAAAGATAACTTTCATACTTCCTTAACTGGCGGGAATAAGGAAACTTCAACATGATCAAAACTTCACAGGACTATTCAGCTCGCGAATGGGTCCGACAAGGCGCTCCTAAAGAGAAGCTTATGATAGGAATGCCCACTTATGGAAGATCTTTCACGCTCATAAACGAAACACAGTTCGACATTGGTGCACCTGCATCTGGAGGAGGTAAGGAAATAACATCATTAATATTTTATATTAAACTATTCTAGATGCCAATGTTTGGAAACGGAAATACTGTCACGACCCTATATACAATTTAGGCAGCAAATAACCTACTTCACATCACATCAATGATTAGTCGTAATGGAAATGTGTCTGTTACGTTTCTTTAATCTATATTATTGTCTTCATCATTGTCACCATCATCATCAACTTTCATCAGACCTCTTTTCACTGTTTTTCAACTATAACATCATGGAGTGCGAATTTTAGTTATCACTGTGGTAATTCCTCCATCGTGATGTCCATTTTTTTAATTAAACTAATCACCATAGGTTTAGCTGGAAGATTCACAAACGAAGCTGGATTTATGTCATACTACGAAATTTGCGATTTCCTTAGAGAAGATAATACGACTTTAGTTTGGGACAACGAACAAATGGTTCCATTTGCGTACAGAGAAGATCAATGGGTCGGCTTCGATGACGAACGATCACTGAAGACTAAGGTAAATTCTATAAATTATACCAGATATATTATGAAAATAAAATTTAAGCTTTTACAAAATTTTAATAAAATACATACTCTTGCTGATTGTATACGGGCATTCTTTACATAAAATCCAATACAACATTTAATTTAACAATGAATTTATATCAACAGATGACTTGGTTGAAAGAAGAGGGCTTCGGTGGTATAATGGTCTGGTCAATAGATATGGATGACTTTAGAGGAACCTGCGGCACCGGAAAGTACCCTCTTATAAACACGATGAGACAAGAATTATTAGGGTATAAAGTAAAATTGGAATATGACGGTCCATATGAATCATCAAATCCATCCAGCGGACAATATACTACGAAAGATCGTAAGTATTATATTAATGTTACATATCATCTCATTTTTTAATTCCTTTTGAATTACCAAACGCTTTTCTGTTCTTAAACATAGTCTTTCAATAGTTTAATGATGTATATCGTTATAAATTGAAAAAACTTGTCGATCCAGATAGTTTGTGTATTGAACGTAATAAGAGTAATATGATGGTCAAGATCAATAGTCTAAACGACACTCATTCAATACTTCGCTGTCCCTCTATTTCTCAGAAAAATTCAATTCAATTTACAGCGAATGAAGTAACCTGCGAAGAGGAGGACGGCCATATTTCATACCACCCAGACAAAGCGGACTGCACCATGTACTACATGTGCGAAGGTGAGCGCAAACATCACATGCCGTGTCCACAGAACCTGGTATTCAACCCCAACGAGAATGTCTGCGACTGGCCCGAGAACGTCGAAGGTTGCACTCACCACACCCAAGCGCCACCCGCCAAACGATAGAACTTATCGATATTGATATGAGATTTAAAAATCGATATAAATCTATAAATTTCCGTGTTAATTTAAACATCGATTTTAATCGTTCGACTTTGTATTTGTCTCTTAAATTTCATTCAACTCGTTTTTTTTTATTGATGTATTAAGATTTTCTTTTCGATAAGACATCCATTTAATTTAGAGTAAGGTAGGCAATTCTAAGACTCAAAGTTTACGACATAATAATAGATATTCCTTGGTAAACATCTAAAATATTGGTAATGAAATGAAGAATATTGACCCTTCGATATTAAAGTTTCCACCTATAGAACAACCTTAACGAAATTAATTGAAATTTATATATGTTAATTAAATTTAATGAAATTGATGAGGTTCGTGTGATATATTGTAAATTTAATTCTATCGGTGAACTTATAATTAGGTTTAATTATTACTAAATTATACTTTCATAATTACACAGACATTCTCTCCCAAAAGTACACAATGGTGTCCATTGAATGTTGAATAAATATTCACAAAAAAGTCTTCAATAGCTCAAATTGGAAGATGGTTAACTAAAGGACGAAATTTGTCGATTGTGTTCATCTTTCATTGATTATCATTTACAGTTTGCACATTTTCCTTTTCTTAATTTATCAATTGTGTACCTTTGGGATCGTCGATGTATTTATTAGTTGTTAGATTAAGATGTTTTAAAGCTTCTTTATTATCTAAAATACTCAAATCAGCTAATACACTGCCCTCTATACTGCCAACGTGGCTATTTAGAACTTTTTATATGTTACTGCATCCACAATGCAGTAGTGTCCGCGTGACTAAAATAATATTGTGACAATATTTTAGATGTAGAAACTTAAAATTAAGTAGGCGAATAAAATTTTAAGTTTTGTAAATATTGTATCTAGATACAAACGAGATGTAAGATATAAAATATTTTTTAAATCTTATTTGTTTCAATTTTATATGGTGGATGGGGTTGCTTTAAATAAGCGGCTATGTCTAAGTAATGATACTTAAGTTGTATGCTGTATTGACTATTTGAAAGCGCAAAAAGGGAGCTTGATAAGTTCAAAGGAAAACTTACCACTAATGTTAACGCAAAATAAATTTTATTTACAAGAAACAACTTGTTTCTTGACTTTTTACATAGTAAAATTACTTTAAAGTTATAATGAAATAGATATCTGCTATCTTCTACCACCGGACGTCCTGACGTTCGTTCTTGAGATCCCACGCATCAGGACGAAACGTTTCCAGTTCGACCTTCTTAATACGGACAACTAAGGATTGGAACAGTCTGCTGGCGTTAGAGTTTCCATCCATGTATGACGTGGAGATCTTTAAGAGAAGAGTGAATAAGCTACTTGTAGACTTGTGTGCTTTACCACCAACGACTACATCGCCGCTTGCCAACAGGCGGGATCGTAGTCATGCGCTAGTCTATACAATAATAAAAAATAAGGTTAACGTAAGTGTAATTATCACTGAAGTAATTTTTTCCTATCTAAATTAAAGTGATTAGAGATTATGTAGATCGAAAGGTTAGTGCCTGAAACATACAATGCAACAGTTTCATAACAATCGAACTTAACCGTCAGTCTCATCAACCATCATCAGCATCAGCTGATAGACGTCTACTGCTGGACATAGGCCTCCTCCATAGATTTCCACATCGGTCGATCCCATCATGCTCGTATTTAGTGGGTTTGTCAGTCCACTTTGCGGGAGGCCTCCGTCTACCGGGACGCAGCTGCCACTCGAGGATCTTACTGCCTCATCAGCCATCGGTCCTTCGAGTCACATTGCTCATCAACCATACTCCAACATTATATAAGTCAGAGACAGTTACCATCCTAAGCAGCAACAGTAAAACAAAGTTTTCTATAGGCAGCGAAAACTAGAGCTGGTTATAAATAATATAACCAATTATATGATGACGGAGGTAAGAGGTCCCGCACCACAATTCACGGGACCTAAGCCAACCTCACCTGCTCGTGGTGCACCCTGCTAATGAACAAACGGGGCTCTGGCTCCCACCAACCCGCATTGGACCAGCGCGGTGGGAAATGGCCGAAATCCCCCCATATGAATCCCTACCCGATAACGGGAATCTTTGGAAGATGCCTATGTCGAGCACTGGTCGCCTATCGGCTGATAATGATGATGTTGATGACGAAAACATTAATATCTCTAATCTTCCTTATCTGAAAGCTACCGACTACAAGTAAATATAATGCGGAATTATTTAAAAGCTTAAAGCTGAGGATGGCTTTTGGTAGAAGACATTAGGGTAGACCTATATCCCAGCTGTGGATAAGCAAAAGCTAATCATGATGATGATGATGATTAATAAACAAATGATTTATTTATATACATACATAAATGTTATATCGCTTATATACATAGTATTCCACAAATTGAATAGGACCGGCGGCCGTGTGTCCTTTATGTGCGCAGTTGCCTTATAACTCAAGCGATTCTCACCCTTATCTCCAGGCGACAAGGGTTAAAATCGTTTACGGTGACCCAGTGAATGCATGTCGGTATGTGACTGCCATTTCCTGAATTTGCCAATTATGAAATTGCCAAGGTCCACAAATGCAAGCGCAATGTACGTGGTTATTAATAATGTTATTGTTCGTAAATCAATACTGTTGAATCTAAAAGAATACCTGAACACCAGATCGGATTGAAGTAACACCTGATCATTATTTCAAACGATGGACGTCCACTGCTGGTCACAAGTACCTTGTAATTTTTTTTTATTCGACTAAACGACAAAGCAAGACGTTCACCTGATGCTAAGTAATACCTGTCTATGACATGGTGGCACAAGTTAGGATAATATACAATGCATCACGTTGCGCCCGTCGCCCTGAGACATAGGATCTTGTCTCGTTACCGCAGTAATTGCACTAATTACAGCGGAATACAGTAATGTATGCATGTTACTGTATGTCGGCAGAAATAGGCTCTGCGGTGGTACCTACGAAGATGTTCTTCGGCAACAGAGACCTACCACCAGTAAATATTCTACAAAGCATGGGTCGTGTCCTTATAGAGGCCAGTGGCTCCCACTAGGCCTTTTGATGCTGTCTGTCCACTCAGTAAGGAGCGAGGCTGCCATTCCAGCATGTTAAGTCCTCAACGTCCATCGGTTCTACGAGCTGTGTCACTTCAGCTATGTTATTTTTAGGGATATGTCTGTGGAACGCAAGGAGACCCCAGTTAACCTGGCAGACCGGAGTCTCTTCCTACTACTGGTTGTCTAATAGTAATGTGCAAAAATTACTGGGGTAACGAGACTTAACTTCTTATGCCTTAGGGCGACGAGCGTAATGTGATGTAGTGTATTTCATCCTCACTAGCTCCACGTCGTTATGGGCAAGCGTATCACTTACCATCAGGTGAATATCTTGCTCATCTCGTCACTTCGTCGAATAAAAATAATCCTCCGTGAAAATTTCAATTAAGTATTAAATGAAATATCTTTTCAGAGCTGAAGGGAATGTCTCCTGAACGGAATTGATGGCTCCCTCATTTGAATCTATCAATGCCTTCTGCACTTGATCGCTACTGCTGCTCTCATCAAGGATAAAATATTTAAAACTCGTTATCCTGATGAATATATACCTGATTAAATATTACTGGAACGTACCGACTATACTTCAGTAGTCCATTTATGTATTAATCCTTTCATACAAAGCTGATCTCTAACTCTCCTGTAGTATATCCACCATGAGAGCCAGAAGGTGAAGAGGAGTACGTCATCATAATCGACCTCATTATCATCATCAATAGCCAATTAAAAAGTTGCTGCTATGTTTTTTTTTAACTCAACTAAGCATGACCTACACGAGCTCCAAGCTTTGGACTGGCAAGTTCTCTCTGTGTCGGAAGACAAGACTCAGTTTGGGTCGCTGCACCAGAGGAGTGAGTAAGGGACGAGATGAGCGAGAAGTTCACCTCATGGTATGTTATACACTTATAATAATGTGGCGCTAGTTAGGATGATACACACAGTACTGAATTCTGCTCATCGCTTTAAAACATACCTTAAGTGTCGTTACCTTAGTAATTTTACTAGCTACAGCACCCTTCAAACCTGAACACTTTTGCCCACTACTGTTTAGAGCAAATATTAAAGTAATTAGCGCTGTGCTATTATTTCCGTATTTATCAACATCTCATGGTTGACAGGACATGTTGCTCACCAGCAGATGTAGGTATTTAAATATTATTAAACACAAAAGATCTGTAGAGATCAAGATGCTGCTAAAATTTCGACCTTTGAAAGTTGAGAACAAATAATCGCTGTAGTAGTTTAATTAAGCGCTAAACAAAATTGAAATTAAAATCTATTCCCGTACAAAGACAAAATCCAATCTCACTGTACCAATTAAAACTTGGTAATTTCCACACCTTCGCGCTCAGGAGCTTCGGCTGCGAGATGAGGATAGATGAACTCCAGCTAAAGAGATAGTTGGTTTTGTAATAGAATTAGTGGCGACGGAATTCTCCTTCAGATCTCATGTTATTGGATACAATTCTAATATAACTTTAAGAGCGATTATAATTCTACAAATATAACTAGAAATACGTAGAAGATGAAACTCCTCACACGGGTGCTGAAGAAGACAGGTTCATCCACTAACTTGGTATCCAATAGTTAATAAAATCAAATCAAACACCCACCACACCACTGGGAGACTTCAAGACATGAGTGAGCTCATTCTGTGTAGATCGGTCAGTGATCTATAATTAAAGAGCTGTACTCCGTGTAGAAGATGTGGAAGGGGTGTAAATAGTTCCGCCCAGCATCATACGGAGCCTAAACCAACCCGACCTGCACGCGGTGCACCCTGCTGAATAACCAACCCGCACTCATGCTAGCGTGGTCGGCTAAGGTTCAATTCCCGTCAATGAATTCTTGGATGTGGAGATCTTTAAGAGAGATCTATGTCCAACAGTGGACGTCTATCGGCTGATGATGATAATGTACTCCGTGATGATTATGAGGCCAGCACGCTCCTGTACCTGGAAGATAATTTTAAGATATATACAAAATGTTAACAGAGAATTCGGGAACGATCAGAAACTATTTATTGGTGGCAACTCAAAACCCTGATTGGTAGATTACCATGGGAAAACCATTGAAGTGTTCCGATTTGAAGGACGCTGTAGCTAGTGACGTTACTGCGCTAATGAAAAATATATCTTATATGATTACTTGTTATATATCAAGACTAAGAGCACAATGTGGTGTTGTGTATACCATCGTAAGTGATGCCGCGTTGGTGTGCGCTGGCGTATGACTTACCATCAGGTGTCCAGCTCGTTTAAACCCTTTGTCTAATAAAAAATTTGAGTGTCTAATGGAACCCTTCCACCAGTTTTATTTACAAAGTATGAGCATAAGAACCGTGATAGCTCAGTTTCTCGTCTTCCAGTGATAGGATACAGGAAGTTCCAAGAACAAAAGTTTTACATAAACCTACCAGTACTTATCAGCGGGATAGAATTAATGGGCTTAAATTATTGCTTGTGTGAGGATGCTCCGAGTCCCAGCGGTGGGCACATTATTATAAAGTTCACAGCCCACATAAGCCCGTCTGTTGAAATGTGTAAATCGATGCATAACAAACGACCCGCTAGACAATACGGTTTGGGCCATTCATGTTACTCTTTCCGTACTGTCCCCACACGTTCCGATTTTGGTGGACATTAAAAAAAAATGTTAGCCCATGGTCTGGGGAGGGCTAAGCTGACAGATGTCATGACCACTGTCACAGTCATCACCGAATACGTGCAGCTGCTTTAATTATTGTTCACTCTCCGATACTAAACAGAAAGAGCTTACTGTGTCTCTTCGTCTTCTATTGGTGTGCTTGAAGTTTGATTTTTTTTTTATATATACTATTAAGCGATGTTAACCTGGTGGTAACTAATACACCTGCTCTTTTGGGCGTTTTTATCAACGTGGTATTAGTACGACATATACTACACCAAATTGCGCATTTCGTCTGAGACTTACTCCAGTAATTACACTAGCTATATAACACTTCAAACCGGAACACAGTTACGTGCCAACGACAGAGAATGGAGCTGAGATGTTGCTTAGATGATCACGGGAATAGAGACCTACCACCAGTAAATGTGATTAACAACAAGTCACGGTATCCAAGCCGACCTCACCTGCTCGTGGTGCACCCTGCTAATCAATAAACGAAGCTCTGGCTCTCATCAACCCTCCTTTTGCCAGTGTGGTGAAAAATGGCCCGCATCCCCCAAATCAATCCTTATATACGACGGCGTCTACTGCCCAATGGTACCGAATACTGTATGTGAAGATCTTTGGTGGAAGCCTATGTCCAGCAGTGGAAGTCTATCGGCTGATGATGATGATGATTACCCAACAATCCTCGTATAAAATTAATTTATAATAGAAATCAAAACACCACCTCTAAGTAATGAAGCGTAACCACATTAGCATAACATAGATATTTTAGGGAACTGGGTCACCCATCCGCCATCCGGACAGTCGCCGTGTGTTCGGAAGTTATATATATGTATATTATTATTAACTTAATGCATAATAACAAGTTTAAAGTTGTTCCAGTTCACAACGTCTGTAATACAGTTACATAAATTAAGCAAACAACATTTACGCTTCACATTATTCGATATTTCCATAATCGTGTTTAAATCGATACAAATCGAGTAAACGTAATCGCATAACGTTCACGTAATGTTTTCCGTTTGCTTTGCTATATATAACTTCTTCTTCTTGCTAGACCTTGTCCCATCTTTACTTGGGGTCGGCCCTTCTGGTCTTTCTTCCAAATCTATCACTATTATGTATCATAGCTTCTGTCAATTTATTATTCTTTACATCTTCTTTATTGATCCTCGTTAACCGAATAGTCGAGGAGTCTCCCAGAGTCTCTCCTTTTAGTTTCAAGATCCACCGCTACCTTAGCCACATGCGTTATTGGTCTTCGCATGACATGGCCGCATCAGCGCAGGCGTCTCTCAACCATTATCTCTTGAACCGGTTTCACTTTAAAGGAACCTCTGACATGTACGTTCTTCACTCTGTCTTCTAGAGTAACTTCTCCTACCCACATAAGCTTACGCATTTCTGCCACATGCGTTCTTTGCTCTTGTGCCTTGGTTGTGAGCCAGCACTCTGAACCATAGAGCATCATAGAAAAGAGTCTGCTTGGAGTGAAATCTTGTGGTAACAAACAATGTTAAAAGAAAAGAAGGAAAACAGGAAAGTAGGATTGATTTTTTAATGGTCGATAAGAGATTGAGAAAAAAATGAAGAGCTAGATACTAGGGTATACCGCGGTACTGCCATCGACACTGATCACTTCCTGGTGTTGTGCCGAATAAGGAGGATCTTTAGGCGATGAAGGCATCGTGTCCGGGAACCCATTAGTGTCTAAAGTTATCGCCTCGAGACATATCTCGAGGCTATGTCATAACATATGTTCCTTTTTAAACTCTTCAATATATGCTCATTAAATTGACAATAATATTTTGTTATTCTTCTAGAAGGTTGTAGAAAGGAAGAGAAAAGAAAGTTTTTATCTTCTTTTTATATAATTAAGCGATGAGACGGGCGGGACGTTCACCTAATGGTGCGTGATACGCCTGCCCATAACAACGTGGCGCTAGTTATACACACCACATTGTGCTTGTCGCCTGAGATATAAGAGATTGAGTCTCGTTACTCCAGTAATTACACTAGCTACAGCGCCCTAGAAACCGGAACACAAGTGATGTTTGCACACTACGGTACTAGACGGTCTCCGACAACAAAGACCTACCACCACAAGTACTTACCAACCGACATGTCAAGCGAGTAATTACTCTCAGTTTGGGAAAGATGTTCTTCAGCAGTGGATATCTAAGACCCTCGCCGTTACATCATGATGCTTAATTAGCATATTTGCCTTCTGTGTCCTGAATTAAGTTTTGAGAAATGGTATGTCCTAACAAAAACAGGAACTGTTGGTTAACACATTCGTACGGTCTCGGCACACGCGCCGTCGCTCCGTTCTCTACAACACTTGTTCACGGCACTTAAGTGTGATGAAATCGAGGCCCTCCCATCCGTTATCTGAGCATACTTTAACCGAAATCTATGAAACGCGTAAATCGATCAATCGTTATTAGGAATTTCCACATTTTTAAGTCCAGCAGTGAGCATCCATCGACTGGAATGATGGTGATATTTTTAAGCATAGATATGATCGAATCGAGATGAAAGCAATAGTTAATTGCAAGGTAGCATAGGACCAATCGCACTGAAAATCAAATGGGAAAGCCTTTACTGGACCACAGTAGGTTGTAATAATCATGATGATGATGATATACACGTGTCATCAATACTATAGCTCGCTAATATACTAGATCATTATAAAGTTTGGTCCATTTTCATCTGTTTGCACCATTTTCGCTCCGAGAAGACTTATCTATTTTGTTACATTTCGAATTTTAAAATGATACTGTTTATAAATATATTTGGTATTAATTTAATTATATAATAAATTAATTAATTTTTTTTTATTATAGATTACCAACTTGTGTTCTTCCATCATTTGCAGGCAATTTCATATTATATGATGATACTCATACCCTTAGACAGCCTTAACGAACCTACATGCAGATGTAGATAAAGTGCTCAAAATTAATTTAGAATTATTAATTAAAAAATTTAAAGTATTTAATAAATTAAAATATGTAATTAAAAAAGGCGAAATTTCAAAAAAAAAAATTATGTTATTGAGATTCTAGTATAACCAAGCTCAAAATGATGAGTATGTTTGGAACAGCAATTTCAATGACTACCTTCAAACTATCCAAGACTTTCAAACTGGAAAACTAATGTATGCGTGAGGCGGAAGAACAGAAGTAGACCAAAGAGCTGATGAATAGGTTATGTGAAAGAAGATATTTGTATTGAAGGTATGTTAGGATTTAATAGAATAAAGGGAAGAAGATATTGTGCTGATTTTAAAAGAGTTTTAATTGATCAAGGGATATGTGATGAAGAATTGATTTATCTGCAATAAAGAGACTTTGTTAATACATTTCGGCAAATAAAATCGACTGCAAAATACTTGTGATTATTGGTACGGATAAATCCGTCAATCAGCTGTTGATTTGAAATTCCCACGGATGACCGTTTTCCTTGTACAAGAGCGGAATAATACATCGCGTATCGAATGTATCTTAAATCAGACGGACAGGTATCGGATCTCCTTTCCGCCTTACCTGGCAACGTATAGCCTTACCACAATATTATAAGACCCTTATAGGGAACTCAATTCAGTACCTCATTTCTTCAATATCTGGTTTATTATCCGTTCCAAGGATAAACGTCCTTCATATAGCAACTCATAATCTGTTTGAAGAATACCTGTTTATTACAAATACTTTTAATGATTCAATTACTATAGTAATTTTATTATTAGGCGTCGACTATATGGTGTTATATAGAGATCTAAATAATTATAGACACGATACTCATTATCAAGTGATATTAATTTCGTAGTTTATTTACGAGTAGTCCTATTTAATATGAAATTGTACAATTTCTTTAATATAGGTTTTGTATACTATTTACTATTATTAGAACAGCAATATATAACAAATAATAAACCTCTAGATATATCTATTAATTATATATATTATATAAGTAATATTTATAATACCTTAAGTGATATATTTTAGATAAAAGTAACCTTTATAAATTTGGGAAGACTTCTTCAAAAGGTATTTTACTGCTGACATTAAGATATTGATATGTGTGGTTTTTACCCATTAAATCTTTTTCACTGCTTACCCTTAATGCTTCACGATGGTTTCTGAGATCTAAGGTATGCACCAGCTGCATCCTGGACATCTCTAGTATGGCCATAGCTCTCAAAAATATACTTGTAGTACAACAAACGCGAGATAACTAGTCACCATCAAAATCGATGAACTCTGTAAAAGTATGAACAAAAAATCTATTTATTACTTTGTTCGTATTCCCGGTTAATATGTAGGAGTCTAACTTTGTACTAGAATAATAATAATCAACATATCTTCAGTAGTTCACGTAATTTGCCGTAACAAACACACTCGCTAACATTACTTAACGTGCATGGGAATTCATCTCACGCGCTGTGTTCAGCTACGTACAGTACGTGTGCCATACATTCTCGAGTTATGCAAATATGAGACCGTCTCCGAGCCGCGCTCCTACTGCCTCAAGATCCTTTGTTATTCTTACTGATAGTTATCTTCCTCTACTCTCAACTTGTATATTTTCGTATTAATACAATCTTCTCCTTCTTAATCATTTCACATTCGCCAAACACGTTAATAATCTCCATTATACATTTCAAACCGACGACCGCAATTATATGCATATAAAATGTTTTCTACTGCCTTGATCATCAGCAACGAAGACAGTCACTGTTAAATCATCTCACTTCACTTCTCCTTTCCGGTAATTACCCGTAACGTTAACCATGTCCTCGGTAATATCAATAAGTCTACCGGTTTCCAGATCTTTAGAATTAATGTAGATAGAATGTTAGTCTCATTACCTCAGTACTTTCACTAGCATGAACGCCTTTTAAACCGGAAAATACTAATATGTGTACACTATTATCTCATGACAGAAATAGGCATTGTCTTTGAGCTTACCTAGACCATGTTTAGTAATAGATAACTACCACCATTCACCATCTACCATAAACATAATTACATAAGTAAGTGGACAACTTCGTTTCTGTTAACATCTGTCAAGATCAATACAATATCCCTTCTATTATCTCCAGCTATATCCTATTAATAAAAAGAGAAATATTTGTGCTGAATCTTTCTAGTAAAAGTGTGCCGTGATCATAAATAAAAAAAAAATTATGCTTCCGTTTAAAAATATGTAACACAACCGCCGTATTTTTAACTTCCTACCTAACGACAGTTGTGTAACGAATATTCAAATGAGAATGAAATATTTTGAATTTATAAAGTCTAGATAAAACTAATCTACATTCTATATCAACATACATATACATATGTATATATATTATATATACAGATATGGTAAAGCAGATCTATATGTTAGTTACTATTTAATTAATAGTGTCCTAATCTGTATTTCGGTATGACTACTTAACATGCAAGTTATAGCTTAACCTGGGTAATTTAATGGTATTTTTCAGATCTGATGGTCACTGGTGATGGGTTAAGGTACCACCGCAGCTTCTAGTTCTGCGAGCAAACAGTAGTGTGCAGATATTACTGTGTTCCGGTTTAAAAGGCGTTAACTAACAAAACGAGATAAAGAAATTTAACCTCTAACGTCTGACGGCAATAAGCATAATGTAGTGAAGTGTTTAACTTTCTTACCAACTACATATAATATACATATTGTTATAGATAAGCAAGTCACTTATCATCGAGTGAACATCCTACTCGTCTCCTCGCTTCGATAAATATCGTAAATGTTACTTAGTGTTTTTACACAGCACTTCATCACGATCTATACTTTACAGTAATACATTAACGATTGTTCGTTACAGTTGAGTTACTTTAAAAACTGGTCATCTTTCTTGTTGGTAACCATTACCTATCGATAGGCATTAGTATGCTAATATTACTGTATTGCCGTTGATAATGCTGTAGTTTACATTACTATAGTAACGAGACTAAACAAGAACGTCAGGGTGATGCTCTAACATATTACCAAGACTAGAAATCAAATTTTGCTCTCCTTACTAACTTAGAAAAAAATAATTAAATGAGAACTATCGAGTGCAGTGTGCAACTGTATTTGTGTATTAAATCTAACTTCGTCTGTGATTCAGTGGCTATCTCATCGCAGTCAAATAAGTAATCTGGTGCGATCTCTCTTCAGAGCTGGCGCGGCTCCAGCGCGCCGACCGGGCCGTGTTCGCGCATTAACTCAGTACGTTGTATCCTGAATTAGATACCGGATTTTCTGCTCATATATCAACTTACTTTTAAAAATATTGTTTGTGCTACCTTAAATATACCCATGGTCAGGGAAAAGGTTGAGGGTACCAGGCCATGCGGAAAAACGCCAATGAGATCAACTGACCAGATAAAGACGGCAGTAAATGGCTCATCACCGTTGCCACTATATGAATGCACTAGGAAGGCGGCCATCAGAGAGGAATGGTGAAGTGTTGTTAAGCTTGCGACCAACACCTGAAGTGATAACCACGACGGCTCTGTTAAGAATGATACCGAGAAAGAAGAAATATATCTTACATTTAGATTATCACAGCCGAGCTGAATGTCCATTCGGCTTGGCTGGCAGCGTTTGAGAAACTCCGCCTCACCTCGCAAATACCCCAATGTCTCAAAACGAAAGTCTTTAACCAGTGCGTCCTCCTAACTCTTACTTACGGCGCAGAGACATGGCACCTGACCATCGAGCTGGTCCACCGATTCAGAATAGCTCAGCAAGCGATGAAGAGAGCTTTACTTGGCATTTCTCTGAGGAACAAAATTCGGAAGGAAGAAATTCGATGGAGAACTGAAGCTGTCGAAGTATCTCTCAAAATCAGCAAGCTTAAGCAGCAGTGGGCCGGCCATGTTTGTCGTGTCAGTGACGGCCGATGGGGGAGGAAAGTCTTGGAGTGGAGGCCGCGTACAGGTCGCAAAAGTGTAGGACGCCGTCCCTCCAGATGGACCGACGACAACATCAGAGCCGTCGGAAGTAGGTGGATGCGAAAAGCTGAAGACGGCATTTAGTGGAAGCCATTGAAGAAGGCCTATATCCAGCAGTGGATAAACAAAGGCTGATAATGATGACGATGAACGATTAAACTATCCGGGTTAAGTTAATAAACTTGCATGTTAAATCGTGTTATATAAAACGTTAGGTAACGTCAGCAAATTCAGTAAATGTAAACCGCAACTGTTCACGCGACAGCTTAGAAGCGGAAATAGACCGTGGGTAGACCTGTACAGCTGACTAAGTCATAAATTTAAGTGACAATGAGGTTTACAATGATTAAGTGAGCTCGCATGGAAAAATCTGCTTCTCATATGATGAAAGTCAGAACAACAATGTTATGACGGAAGATTGATAATAAAGTTATTGAGGAAGTTCCACTATTGTCTTATTATTCAAAACTTACTGTATAATCTAAATAACTTAGCCGACTCCCTCCTCCAACTTATCCAAGATGTAGCTCGATTAATAAATTACGTTTTTCATTTAAGTATAGTTCTCATTGTTGTAATGATAATACAACTGTGAAACATACGAAAGCGGAAGTGAAGTGGACTCCGGTTCTCATATATCGACAGCCGGAGTATTTAACCAGGTGTGTTTGATAAAAACCTACTATAAAGTAAACCTAACGTTTAACCCTAGAACTCAACCAGGGACGTTAGTATTACTAAGGCAATACACGAAAGCAAATATTCTAGAGTTCTACAAGCGTCTTTGAAATAAGAATCTGTGTAGTTTCTTAATCTAGGTATACTCTATGGTACCAGAACATATAAATAAATGGTCTAAAGATTCAGCTTTACATACCGGATGGTACTTACCACCGTTCGCCGGTTAAAGTAGACGGTCACTTAGGAATGGATATCGGCTAATAACAAACGCGCCGCATCGCGTCTACACACTAATACGTAGAGACACTTGTTCAAGAAAACAAGGATGCACCGCTGCCGACACACTAGCCTACACTTAATAAAGCTGCCCGCACAGTAGCCGACTAAATACACGATCACTTAGCCGGCAACTTGACAAGGCTACTTGAAAATTACTTAAACGAAACTCATTACAAAAATAACATTGATTTCATTCAACTGTAACCCAATTGTTTAGGTAAAGTAAAAATTTCTTCCACACGACTTCCGTTTTAAATTCGATGTCGCTCTGACCTCTCTTCTCATATCTTCATCCATGGTGAGGATTGTCACTACAAGTAGTCTTAATAGGGTCAATTATGGAGTAGAGTATACCGTACATGCTGCTGATGATCACTAAAATCTCAATTAATAGTTTCAATAAGATAGGTTTGTGTTGTCATGTAAACTGACTAAGTAAAAAATCTTAAAAAATATAAGAAACTTCACCATCATCTCAATCGATGGATATCCTTTGGTATTCTGTGAAGTATTCCACAGAACAAGATCCACAGAAAAAAGTTATAATGGTTGAAGTCTTCAGACAAATGATTTTAAGCTGAAAGCTTGAAGAGGATGAGATTGCATAACGGAGGTTTCGTTACCTCCTCAAATTTTGAATACCACCAACGAATTGAACCCCGACTACCATTAGTAGAAGGACACCTTCGCGAAGTTCACTGTCCTTCTTCCCCTGATACCAAAAAAGGAATATTTTAGTTTCAGTACCTGTTATTTATAGAAGCCGCTCGTTTAACCAAATTTCAAAAGCAAAATGTTCTCCAGTGATATATCTACCTTCAGTATTCTGACTTTAGTTAGGATATTTACACAGGGAGTCTTGGAAATTAATATTGTATTATGTAGTATATATATCTATGTACCGTTATTGTATATGTAAACATTTGTTATATTAAAAAATTAAAATATATGTGTTAAAGTAAATAACTGTCGCTCCGTGTACGGGTGGGCGCGAGACGTCCGCAGCTAAGCGGGGCAAGTTGAGTTATTCGCTATGTTGGCGGATATATTTGCTTTGGCTCCGAAGACCATTACTTTCTTTTGTAATGTATGTGTGGAGTCACGATGAGGGGGACGAACCGGGGCCATTGCGGTGCTGATACGGAACTGAGGGAAATCCGCATGCGGAATTCTAAACTCGGCATAATTCGTTGCGTTCATTCAATAACATCATTCTTGTCGTTAGTAGTTTTATTTATTAGTATTACTTATACAAAATCAGTTGCGAGCGACTTCATATTTCCTTATTTATAATGTTCCTAAACCATTTGACTAATTGATATTAAAATTTGTTGGCAATATTGATAAGTGATAACCCTACAGTGTGTAGACTTCCTTTGACCTGTTTCTATAGCCGTGATTGTTCACCATAGACAGTTTTCGATTAAAGGAGCCGTAAGGTTATAGAAATTAGTCTTGGTTTGTATATAAGGGACATTTGTATATTGATGGTTATTCACCTGGTCAAATAATCCAATAAAAGAACATAAGAGACACTAAGGGATACATTAAATTGGAAGGTGTCCGAAAAAAAGACGGTTACAGCAATGAAAACTATACAGCTGGAAATTAATAGAAGAAATACTTAGAATATGAAGAGAAATGATTTTAATGAGAATGAGATAAGAAAGAGTTAACATGACAGGAAGTTATAGCTTAGTTATTCCTTAGCATTGCCGAAACTATTTATAGAGAGGAGAGAAATGCATCAATATACAAGGAGCCTGCGGAGAGATTGTAGTATAAGATGATGAGTCTTAAAAATTGATAACTAGTTTCTATTATTTATTATTATTAGTTATATTTCTATTATTTATAAGTTGTTATTTGTAAATTAATCTTTCGATCTTCAGTTTGGAATATATTCACTGTATGTGCTGTGAACGAGCTGTTACCACTTTGATGGAGTGTGACGGAGCTACTTTCGCGATCGTCGCAAGTTAAATGTCGCTTTCCTTGTACGCGTACATCTATTAGTTCATAATGCACTTTCTATAAAGGAATCATTAACTTTACAAACGGTTCGTCGACCATTATAACTTAATGGATCATTGCGACGGCCAAGCGGGTAGCTTAATAGTTATCGAGAGCGGCTACGCCGGTACAAATTCGATTAGTGTCGTAAATCATCTTCTAACACAGGCGCAAAGTTCTAACGTTAAGATTAATTAGTAAAGATACAATTTTTTTAATTGTTTTTATATTATAACCGAATTAACTCTAGAAGAGTATTATAACATTTAAAAAATTAAACTTTGAGCCTTTACTCCGATATTATACTTTATATACTCAATGTAGTGTCTTCTGAAACTATATTCTAAGTAAAATATGTATAGAGATATATTTTGTTATATATTAAACAATTTTCAAATACAGCTGTTATATATGTTTACTAGTATGGAAAATATGTAAAAGAGCACATTGATATATACATGGAAAAGTCTTACCGCATAGCAAGTTGCATTGTTGAAAGAATGCAGCAGAACGATGCATACGAAATACGTCCATAAGCGTTAGACACGGAAGAGCCGCCTGAACAGTGTAATTACACAACCACCTGGGCATTTCCAACGGTTGTCGGGATTCGAAGCCGAAACGTCGGCGGCATCTTAATGAACGGCAATAAACATTCTGCAGCGATCCACTTGTCAATGGCACCGTTGTGAACTCGAAGCTGTGAACGTCATCTCGCGATGGAACGGACTAAACATTTCTTAGCACAGATCGCCACTAGTTAGGATAACATACACAGCACCGCATTGCAACGCCTTATGAGTATTAAGTCTCATTACCGCGGTAATTTCATTAGCTACAGTGCCCTTCAAACCGGAACATAATAATGTTTGTCGGCGAAGAACTGCAGCGCCTAGACGTGCGCCGGAAATAGAGATGTAACATTAATACAAAAAGTTTCTATGTACTAACCGATCTACCTAACTTGGAAGCAGGTAGTTTTCTTACTGTTACTCTTACTGTATCTTTACTCTCATTCGTAAGGTACAAGTTTAAATTCTAGATTAAAATAGAAACCTTCGGATTCTGAATGAAATGGTTATCATTTCTTCAACTAGTATAACGACGTAAGGACTGCAGGTTATGTAGTTTATTTAACTAATCGGCTTCTAGCCTTCACGAGGAGCATCACCTCCTTACTCGTCTTGTTACTACAGTGTAGTAATTACAGCATCCCAAAAGATTGAATTTGTAACTTAACATCTTCAGTATATTTAATGGCCTTCGGTTCCTTGACACATAATATTACAGTTCCAAAATAAACAAACGGGATCCCTTTCTTCTTCTTCACTCTTTCCACCAGAATCTGATAACTATATCCTAAAGTCACAAATAGTCTAGCAACTAAAACATTCTTGGTATCATAGCTGATCTACTTCTCTCTCTCCATTAGTATTTGTATTTGTTATAGTAAAAAAAAAAACTTAAAATCAGTTTAAATAAAAGGGATGTAAGGAGTCCTGCATAGTAACTAACGGAACCCAAGCCACCCTGCTCGTGGTGCACCCTGGTAATCAGCAAACCAGACTCTGATTCCCACCAACCCGCATTGGGCCTGCGTGATGGGAAGTATCGTCCCCAATAGCCCCTCTATTTAAACTCCTACACACGACGGCTCCCGGTGTCCAGCAATGCAGCAGCGTAGGATCGACCAATCTGGGGGTCTTTAAAGGACGCCTATGTCCAGCAGTGGACATTTATCGGCTGTTGGTGATAAATAAACGAAATTATAAGCTTTTACCTCTTTATACATATCTTTAAAATCTGAACACTTACTATTACGTGTTACACTATTTCTTCTCTTTGTTTACTTCGTAGCTCCTTGGTTGGAACTCTACACATTGACTGCTAGAGTATATACATATATATATATATATGTATATCCGCGGAAGTGTCTCGTCCTCTAATTTATACCTTGATCGCTGATATACCATGTTCAGGACCTGAAAAAAAATTGGTGAATTATTAAACTTAATTAAATGTAAGGGTTTAGTACATGTTCAATTTTTAGTGGTGACGGTCTTGAAATCATTTTTCACAGTATTGTTTGTCGACTGTACCAGAAGCTGCCCTGATAGATACCAGCGACCGGAGACATCACCAGTAATATATAATTCATCATCATCATCAGCCGATAGACGTCCACAGCTGGACATAGGCCTCCCCTAAAAATCTCCACATTGATCGGTCCCGCGTTGCCCGCATCCAGCGAGTTTCCGCGATTCTCACCAGATCATCGGTCCATCTTGCGGGAAAACCCCCAACACCACGTCTATCGGTACTCGGGTGCCACTCGAGGACTTTACTGCTCCATCTGCCGCCAGTCCATCGAGCAACATTCGCTACCCACTACTCCTTAAGTCTAGCAATTTTTTAAGCTATATCGGTGAACTTAGTTCTTCTACGGATCTCTCTATATAGCCCTCTCCATTGCCCTGTAGGTTTTGGTTTTAATGTGTAATTATCACCCCCAAAATTGGGGTAATTAATGTTCAGCTGTGGGCATCAATAAAGTAAAGCCTAGGTTAAAAAATTTACAACATTTTATCGCTTGAGCTAGAAACGAAAAACATTAATGTAAAGGAACAAGCTATCATCCGCTTATCACTCAGCGACGCATACTAATTGGTATTAATTAGCATCTGAAGGTCACCTTGAAACCTCGAAAGACTGCTTGAAGCGATCACCGTCACCAACTTGCTGATAAAATACACATGTATTATTAAAACGTTAATTTGAAGTTTTGAACAGGAATTTGAACGGGTTGTAAGGAGTCCCGCACAATAAGTCTAGGGACCGAAGCCATCCTCACCTGCTCATGATGCACCCAGCAGAGTGGTTGATTACCAAATCGACAATCGAGACTGTCTCCCATCAATCCGCATTAGGGCAGCAAGATGAGAAATGGCTAAAATCCTCTCCTATGAAACCCTTGAAACGACCGCACCTAGTACCCAGTGGTACCGGAGGCTATGCTGATTGAAGGTTGCGGGAAGCTGGATATAGACAGGGCAAGACCGTTTGATGTAGAGATCTCTAAGGGAGGCCTATGTCCAGCTGTCGACGTCCACTTCTGATGATGATATAACATATAAGTACTGCTAGTCTACTGGTGGTAGGTCTCTGCAGACGGAGACCGTTCAGGTAGCTACCACCGCATCGCCTAATGCAGCCGACAAAAAACAGCATGTCCTGGTTTGAAAGACGTTGTAGCTAACGCAATTACTTTTTATATAATGAAGCGACTAGTCGAGCGGGACGTTCATCTGTTGAAAAGTGATACACTTGTCCATAACAACGTGACTAGCATTAGTTAGGATGATATACACCGCTGCACAATGTGCTCGTCGTCATACAGGATGTTTAATATCGTTACCTTAAAAATTGCATAAACTACAGCGCCCTTCAAACCCGTTATCTGCACAGTACTGTTTGTCCGCTGTAATAGGCGTGGTGGTAGCTAGACTGTCTCCAGCTTACCTACCACCAGTGAACATCTTATTTAATCCGTCGGCACTAAAGCGCGGAACCGCGGCGTTTACCTACGGATGGGTGCGCGCGCGCATCGCCGTCGTATCAGTTACACGGGTCAGCTCTACGCGAACGCTCGCCCGCCTCGCGCCGCTCCGTGAAGTGACTCCGCCGCGCACCAATCGCGAGACTCCCGCGACAGTTTTTGTTTGTTTCCACGTCCGTTTGTGTGCTTTAACTTATACGTGTGTATTGTGATCATAGTTTTATAATGCTGTGAAGGAATGCGCGCGTGTTCCAGGTAATTGTTATGTTCATTATGTACTTTCTTTTTCGTACGTATTATTTATCGTTTGTCGCTTTTTATTTATCTAAAGTTTAATCTCAAATTCATATGGTTTTAATGGACAATGAGATCGTGAACCGAAAATTTTGATTGTCTTACATTCTCCAGGTCCAGCTGTTGATTTGAAATATGAACAAGCAAAATAGCTATTTTTTTTTTTTTTGCATAAAACCCACCTTCAAGCAAACTACACAAGTGAACCCGGAATTGAACCAGGTAGCGCTTACCCATTGCGCCATAGAGAGTTAAATTATGTTTCAACACAACTACGGATTCAATAATATAATCATTAAGTGAATGCGTTAAAGCTGAGGTATATCTAGTAATATCTTATTACCGGTAATTGAAACTGCGACATTAATGTATACAGTTTTAAGTTTTAACCTATTTCTTTAACTATTTTCCGCCGCAACTTTTTTTTTGAGGAGAGAAAAGGATTGCAAAAGATATATTAGTACTATGTTTCGGTTATACTATAAGATGTTATATAACCAATCAGACATGTATGTTTACATAACTGTTATTATTAGTGTCAATAAAATTCTGTGTTTCTAAGAAATTAATTCACCTTAATAAACGGAGAAAGAGTTTATTAATAATTTTATAACATTTTTAATGCACGGAACCCTAACTCGGTTAATTAAAAATATTCTCCTTTGTGCCTAATATCATTAAGTATCTACCAACAGAAGTCTCATCAGATCCGGTCTGAACTCTTCTTAAATTACTATACCAAATAGAGCGACACAAAATAAATTAAGTTAAATTTAAGTTATTAAGAACTTAAATTTTCCTATACATAAGTAAAAGAAAAGATGTTATTTTGATATTAAAACTAGAGATTATATATACTTAAATAGATTCCATCGCCGGATAGAAGGAAGTCCTACTTTCATACAGTCCCCAAACGAGATCCGATATAATAAATATTATATTATCTGTCTATATAAGACCTAGGTATTCTAGACGAGCGAGCCTAGCCAATCTACGCCCTAATTGTCACTCAACATCATGTGAAATTGAAGTCAGACGTTAGTCGATCGTCTATAAAAACATAGATATTCTGTCGACCGATAGAATTGATATAGACAATAGAACTAGAAACGTTGTGTATCTAGTATTAGGAAATACTGTAAAGGAATAGATTATCACTGTGGACATCCTTTTTGGGTGTGGAGTATGAGAGGACATGGAATGATTAATTAAGTAAGAGATTAAATAGAGAGTGATAGAGTGGGAGAAATGATAGTTTATAAGTTAGAAGGTAAGAGAATAGATAATTATGCTCAGTTAAAATACATAAGAACAAAATTGAAAATAAAAATTATATATATATATATATATATGTGTGTGTGTGTGTGTGTGTGTGTTTATATATGTGTGTATGTATATATATATATACTATATAACCTTACATAATTTTAAGGTTATGTTGTAAAAATTACAATAAAGATAACGTCGACATAATTAAATTATAACCTTAAATTTGTTTCCGTTACCGTTTTCGTTTCCTTGAAACAAATAATTATTAAAATCCTCGTGCCATATTTTTTTTTTCTTATTCTACAAAGCGAAAAGATAAATGAGACGTTCATCTGACGATAAGTGATGCGTCTGCCGATAAAAACGTGACGCTAGTTAGGATACACAGCACCACATTGTGGACATCGCTTCGAGAGATATGTTAGATTTCTGTACACTAGCAGTTATATTAGCTACAGCGCCGTTCAAACCGGAACACAATAACGGACGCTACTGTTTGGACGCAGAAATGGGAGCTGTGGTAGTAGCTAGATGGTTTTTGACAACAGAGAGGCACCACCAGTTATTTATGGTCGTCGCCTTGAAATAACATATTGAGTCTAATTACCCCCAACTCACTAGCTGCAACGCCCTTCGAACAGGAACACAATGTTCACACTACTATTTATCGACTGCCAGAGGAGCTGCTGTAGTAGATGGTCTGCAGTAACAGAGTTATTACTAGTAACAGTAATATTATTTATATATTCAAATAAAATCAGTTAGCCCGAATTCACCGGTAGTTATTACTGAATTCGTTATACGTCTCCATTGTATTAAACTCCATTAACAAGTAATTTCGAGTGATCGAAAACAAATCGAGCGTGGCCGAAGTAAGTTCACTCTCTAAGTTAAAAAGTATATTAAGTTGCGACCTAGAAATCCGCACTAATCTAAAGGAAAAACGAGTAAATCACAATTAACTGTTACAAATTGTTTTGTTGTAAAATTTTCCGTCTACCTACCGAAGTAGACGAACAGCAGTGCGAGAGCACCGCTGTGTTCCGGTTTGAATGGCGTTGTGGCTAGCGAGATTACTGTAGTAACAAGGGATAACATGTCTCAAATCTATGAACATAAACTAGTGATAAATCTCTGTTGCCGGGATCGACTAAACACCACCGCAGCTTCAATTTCCACCGTGGAACAGCAGTATGAAAACGTTACAGTAATCCGGTTTGAAAGGCGTTGTAGCTAATAAGATTATTGTATTAACAAGGGATAACATGCCTCAAAACGAAGAGCAAGATTAACTAGTGATAGGTCTCTGTTGCCGGATATCGTCTAGCTAGCTCTCAACGCAGCTTCAATATGCGCTGTGAAACAGCAGTGTGTGAACACTACAGTGTTCCGGTTTGAAGGGCGTTGTAGCTAATGTAAGTGCTAAGGTAACTTGTTTTATTTTAATTTTACGAAGCGACGATACGAACACGTCGTTCACTTGATACTGTGGCGCAAGTTAGAATAGCATTCATGGTACCACATTGCGCTCATCGCCTTCAGACATGTGATGTAGACTCTCGTTGCCTCCGTAATTACACTAGCTCCAGCGCCCTTAAAACCGGAGCTCGGTAATATTTGCATAGTTCTGTTTGGCGATTGGTAAAGTCAACGAATATAACTATTGGGTTATAGGTTTCTATTCACACGAATTCTTTAAGTAGGAATCGCCACAGATCCTACTTCCGTCTCTATACAGCAGTATGCAAACATTACTGTGTTCCAGTTTGAAGGGCGTTGTAGCTAGCGATATTACTGCGGTATCGATACTCGACGTCTTTTATCTGAAAGCAACGCGATGCTGTGTATCTCCTAATAAACGGAATCGATAACCAACTTTTACTATATCGCGTTGTACAGGTACCTCGAGCGCAGTAAACTGGCTGAAGCAGCTTCAGACCGTAACGCAGTTATGTTCACGCGCTGCTACTTGTCGCTGCGGACGGTACCTGTACCGCGATGCGGATACACCTAGACAGGCACTTCGGTCACCAGCCACCACGCAGTGGAGCGACGAAACGATTTTTACTTAACTCACTAAATTTCCCTTCAAAAGCTTTATATTAATCTGCATCCATATAGTCTTTTATAACAACTGGTGGTAGGTCTATATTATTGTACATTTATATAGCATTTTACAACTGATGGTAGGTCCATATTATCTACATTTATATGGCATTTTACAACTGATGGTAGGTCTATATTATTGTACATTTATATGGCATTTTACAACTGATGGTAGGTCTATATTATTGTACATTTATATAGCACTTTACAACTGGTGGTAGGTCTATATTATTGTACATTTATATAGCCTTTTACAACTACTGATGGTAGGTCTATATTATTGTACATTTATATAGCCTTTTACAACTGGTGGTAGATCTATGTTATTCTACATTTATATAGCCTTTTACAGCTACTGATGGTAGGTCTATATTAATATACATTTATATAGCACTTTACAACTGGTGGTAGGTCTATGTTATTCTACATTTATATAGCCTTTTACAGCTACTGATGGTAGGTCTATATTATTGTACATTTATATAGCCTTTTACAACTGGTGGTAGATCTACATTATTCTACATTTATCCCGCTAGGTAGATACCACCGCCGCGACTATAGCCGCCGACAGTACTGTGCAAACGTTGCCGTGTTCCGATTTAAAGGGCGCTCTAGCTAGTGTTATTACCGGAGCAACGAATCTTAATATCTTACGTAGCAAGACATAACAGTATGTACCATCTTAACTAGTGCCTCGTTATATGGGCAAGCGTGTCACTTATCATCAGGTGAAGATCCCGTTGGTATCTTTTTGATTTTTTTTTTCTTTTCCTATCTTTATATATATTAGTAATCTGAATTATCGTTTAAAATTTTTAGGGTTACAGGAGACTGTTTAGTATTATTTTAATATATCAAATCTTACAATGAGAATTTGTTGTTAGTGTGGTTAATGTTATTAATAATTAAAAAAAAAAAGATTGTTTCCTTTTGCTGAATCTTTAAATAGTTCCTAAGCAATGTACGTATGTTGCAGTACGGAATCTCCGACCATACCGCTAGTTCGGAACTCGTGAAAAGTTTGGCACTGAACACAGGATTCTCATGTAGCTGTGTAGCTTTGTCGCTGTGCAGCTGTGCAGCTGGAGAGTTGACATTGTTTCTCGCATGTACTCGCGTAAGTTTTGTTGCAATGTAAACGAAGGAATCCGGAATTACAGCGCCATTTATCCTTGGAGTGTGCCGCTTTGGTAACCCCTAAAGCGGAATCTGTCATACAAATAAATAACGCTGAAAGGGTTCCTTTTCATATCGAAATGTAAAGGTCTGTGAAATATTTAACCCATTGGAAATTAACTATCATAACTGATGTTAAAGGATGTTAGCATGCTTTAAAATAAAAAAAAAACCTCTAATATATTCCTTTGGATAGTATTAATTGTTTACGAGTGTCTGTTTGCGATACTATTGATACAGTAATAAAAAAAAATTCCAAATACACAATACTCCTCTTTTATGGGATGTAAGGAGTCCTGCAAAACAAGTCACAGAATCCAGGCCAACCTCGTGGTCCACCCTGCTAACTTACAGATGAGGCTCTGGCTCCCACCAAACCGCATTAGGCGAACGTGGAGGGTAATGGCTCAAGTCCTCCCATATGAACTCTTACAAACGAAGGTCGCGGGAAGCCACTGGATACGGGCAGCGCAGGAGATCTTAATGGCAGACCTAGATCCAGTAGTGGACCTCTGATGTTGATATACTCTTCAATGAAAAAAAAATTGTTATTTTTGTTAACTACAGACCGAATGAGTGTCCGAAATATCATAATCAACAGCTTTCTGTTCGTAGTGATAATTTCTGATGTTAGATCTCCGTGGCTGGAGATAAAAAATCTTTATTTAAATATCTCCCACGATATTAAGAATTATCTATTTCCTTTTTTATAACGTATATAGTTAAATTTACATATATTTTTTATGTGGGAAACAGGAACTCAAAATGGAATTCCTTGTCCTGAAGGACTTACGGTTACAACCATATTGTCTGTAAGTTGTGTTCATTCAATCCTGTCTTCTAGTTTGAAGGAGACAGCATCTGATGAACTACCTTCTGATACCGTACCAATACAAGCTAAGAACAGCGCTGATTAAATATCCTCACTTGTCTCTTCGTTTCATTCTTTTCATCTTATGGATCCCACGTGTAAATTGCCCATTACTGATAGAAACATAGAATGCATAGCTCGTTAACTAAACGGTGCAGTGAAGTTAACGGTGTTGATTTTTTTTTTAGATAAATTCATTTCACAACGCAGGCTATACCCCGTTACAGAGCAGTGATGAACATATAATCAGAGTCCGCGTTTTGTCCAGCACTAAAACACAAAGTTCAGTTACTTCACTAAGCTGTAACATATTTCCATCTAAGATAATTACGGCAAAAATATCAAGTAATCTTACGTAAACCTATTGGGGGGGGGGGACTTGAAAGATGTTATAATGATAATCTCATGATGTACCGGTTTATAATATTATTGTTTTTTGGTCTTGGAAAGCAGTTACTTTACCGATGTCATTATCGTCAGCGTCTTAACCTCGTTTGGGGAAGACTAAGTGATGGACTTATCAGCACTTAACTTACCAATTTCAATGCAACAACATATTTGCGTATCTTTTGAGTGAATGAGAAATTATCATTTGGATAGATTTATTACTGCACACGGGAGGCCCACTACACGGCGCCGTGTTACATACATAAAACATTAGTAATCGATTACATTTGCTGATCCCTAGAGACACTTTTATGGATGAAGGTATTATTGACCATACCATGGTCATTCTGGATTATGAGCTCACCGTTTAATACGTTTAAGCTGGTGTGTATACCTTAAGTGAACTTACCACTGCTTGATAAACGCCGGCGTCATCATTCCTTTATTACTATCTCTCTATTCTCTCATATTACTTTTACTCGTGAAGACTCAATAATTTCCGGAAGGCAACTGTCTTGTAAAAAGACATCCCCAGTTAATTTCCGGTAGGCTTATTCCATATAAATTAGATAATAATAAGATATTTTTTTTAAAACGACTGATTATCAGTATCGCTGTATTCGGGCTATGAATATAAAGCAGTGTTCAGGAAAAGCTTTTGCTTGGGATTTTAGTCGTCCGTAGCTTTATTGTCACTTAATAACGCGTGATATTAAGGACCGTTATAGATAAAAAGGTCATAGAAACTTTGATATATAATCCAAAGTAAACAAAAACCTGCATTAATAATAGTATGAATTACACGTCTCTGCATTACATATAGAAGTTATTGAGCTCTTTATCAGATCATCATCAGCCGATAGACGTCCACTGCTGGGCATACGCCTCCCACAACAATTCCCACATCGATTGGTTAAGGATTCATATGGGATGATCTGGGCAATTTTAAACCACCTTGGTCCAATGCGGATTGATAGGATCCAGTTTTGTTTGTTGATTAGCAGCAGGGTGCACCACGAACAGACGAGGAACTGGTACACCTTATTGTAGTAATTAATAATAATAATAGTATTATAATAATGAATAATTATTGTAATAGTAGCGAGCGTTGTAAAAGTGAAAATGGTTAACAGTAAAGGTTGCGTGCAGCGGAGGAATCTGCGGAGATCACTGTGCAGTTATCCGGCTTCTATTTCAGCCGCCAAATGTGGTGAGCAGACATCACTATGCTCCGGTTTAAAGGGAGTTATACATTGTGAATTTACTGGGGTATAGATACTTGACATCTTAAATATGAAAGCGATAAGTATAAAGCTGTGCTGGTGCATAGTAACTAGCGCCGCGCTGTTACCTTCCTCCAGGTGAACGTCTCACTCGTACCGTCGCTACCCCTCGTCTGATTGGGAGCTACAAATACCACTTTGGCCGGCTACATTCAGTTTAGCTACAATGTTGCTAATGCACTCCGAAGCCTAATGCTGGTGCAGTGAGATGTAATAACTGTCCGCCGCACACTCGGGTTTCTATTGATGAAACTATAAACGTGTTTTAATGGTGCTGAAATGATCTTTATAATAGATCATTACCTTTTTTATAGATCATGATACGAGTATACATTTCTCGTCTTAAGTTATCTAATTGAGATTTACTATGAATAACATATATACTCTTATTTTTATAATACTATATATATAAGATTTCAACCTATACAGATTCATCACGATATCTCCGTAACCATAAGGCCTGGACATTTGAAATTTTAGAAGGAATATTCCTTTTGCCAAGTATAGTGCAGTTAAGAAGGTATTGTACGAAATGTTACCCCCAAAAGAAGTAGCTGATGTGTTACACTCAGCAAAACAAGCAGGGAACAGCTAGACGTTCACAGCTGGACATAGGCCTACCCCAAAGACCTTCACATCGATTAGTCCCGCGTTATTCGCTTCCAGTGGATTCCCGCAACTCTCACCAGACCGTCGGTTCACCTTGCGGGAGCCCTCCCAATACTACGTCTACCGGTACGCGGGCGCCACTCGAGGACCTTACTGCTCCACCGGCTGTCAGTCCTTCGAGCAACGTGCCCTACCCATTGCCAGTTAAATCTAGCAATCTTTTGAGCTAAGTCGGTGACCTTAATTCTTCTGCGGATCTCCACATTCTGATTCAATTGCGGAGAGAAACTCCGAGCATAACCCTCTCCATTGCCCTTTAGGCGACTTTGAGCCTAAGCTCGAAATTCAACTACATGTTATATATTAAGTTAATGCTTTACTTAATCATACTAATATAATAAATAATAATTAGGTAATTATATAATGGCACAGCTACCACACAAATGGCTTTCTCTGCTGTTTGAAAGTTAGGTGAAGTAAAACTATTTGAAGAGTTAACAAAAGTACAGGTTAGGAAAAGGCTCCACATTTTTCTTTTTTTTTTTAATTAGTGAAGCGACGAGACGAGCTGGACGTTCACTTGTTACTAATTGACAGGCCTGCCCCAAAAGTGGTCTTAGTTAGGATTAGTATACACAGCATCTCATTGCGCTTGTCGCCTTTACACATAAGAAAGAAGTACACCAGCTACAGCGCCCTTCAAACCGGGACCCAGTAATGATTGCTCACTATTTGTTGTTGTCGCCACATTGTTTGTTTTCAGAAATACCCACCTAAAAGGTCTCCAGCAACAAAGATCTACCACCAGTAAACAACGTTTCATCAATTTCCGCGTTGATACCTCTCACTCCTCTCTCCTCACTCCTTGTTACCGTGTTTTCTTGGTGAAGGTTACTGAGTTTCTCTTTCAATTATATTCCATTGTACAGAGTATAGACCTGGACTTCCTTATCACAATGGCTGCAGAGGCTAGAAACCGTTCGTTGAACGTTTCAAGGCCCATTTTTTGTGCTTTAAGTTTAAGCGTAACTATTAGATCGTTCACTGGAGTATCACTTGTAATTTTGTCGTTTCGTCACTCGATAACAATTAACTTATAACAATAGAGTTTATTGTTAGTTGTAAGAGAAAGAGAGAGAGGGAAAGGGAGAAGATTTGTTAGTTATAGTATATTGAGGGTGTAAGAGGACCCACTCGCACAACTCACGAGACCCTTTTTATTTTTGATTCGAGGGAAAATCTTTAAGACGATACTCCGTTTCTGAGGGGAAGTCGGAGATATGTGGAGAATACCCACTAAAACCCCCTTGGAGGTCATCTTCAGTGTTGGAAAAGGTTACGAGATCTCAGTGCAAAACGCATCCGCAGCCTCTCTAACGGTATGCTGAGATAGCCCGTTCCGGGGAACTTACGGCACCCAAGCCAACCTCACCCGCTCGTGGTGCACCCTGCTAATCAACAAACCACCAACCCGCATTAAGCTAGCGTGGTGGGAAATGGCCCAAATCCTGCTGGTGCTCGGCGATGTGGGTATCGTAGGACCGATCGATGTGGGGATCTTTAGAGGAGGCCCATGTCCAGCAGTGAACGTCTATCGGCTGAAGATGATTATTCTTACTTATTACCACAATTTAAAACTTTCTATGACGATCGTTTTATTCACAAGGAAGCAAGTATTAGTCAAATTATATATCTTTTTTTCTTTTCAAGATGGTCGACTTCCGCCATCAGTAATTACTCAGTATTTCAATCATCAATACGCGCGTCAGTATTGCTTACTATCGTTTAGTACTTGTCACAGTACTAAAACTAATCAGATTAATTAGTCATTAATAGCAAATCTTAGTCCATTCTCACTAATGCCGTCATTCATCGCATGTCCTTCACAACATATAACCCTGAGGAGTACACTACTCTTTAGCAGCATAGATTTTTTTTAAAATTAAGCGATGAGAGGAGCTGGACGTTCACCTGATGATAAGTGAAATACCTGTCCTTGACGCTCCGCTAGTTAAAATGATATACACTGCACCACATTTTACTAATCGCTTGAGACGTAAGATGTTCGAGTCTCATCACCCCAGTAATTACACAAGCTACAACGCCCTTGAAACCGGAACGCCGGTTTGCACAGTATAGCGGCAAAAATAAGCGATGCGATGGTACATACCTAGACGGTCTCCGGCAAAAGACCTACCAACAGTATTTGGGCGCAGCTGTAGAGGCTGGGGTGGTGCATACCTTGACGGCCTCCAGCAGCAGAACTACCACCACCTAACCTTCATGTTTGTTATACTGGTTTACATTAAACTATTAAAGTTTAACTAACAGGCTACTGCGTAGACGGAAGACAGTAGCGTTTGAACCAGTTTCAATGAATGGCCGAAAGCACAAAGGTGTCATTGTTCTGACGTTAATAGAAAAACCTTCGGAAGTAACCACGATTTATACTGCCTCTTTATGGTTTATCTTACAATAGACTACCCTTTCTTTACGGGGATAATGAAATAATTATGCTAGACTAGATCATATTGAAATACCTTAAACCTTCTCTTCCCATAGTATTTACCGCCTACACAATGTATCGACTTAACTTCACTGTAAAAATGTGGTAAAGTTACTTGGTTTAAAGTATCATAAAGCTTACCGTTTTATCACATTTGCGTCAAGGAATATCTCCACGACTTCCTTATGCAACGACAGTGTGATCATCATCATCATCAGTCAACCATCAAAGGAACCATTAATACACTTCACGGTTAACGTTTATTAAGTAATCGCCCATCAGGTGAACGTCACGCTCCTCTCGTAGCTTAATTAAATAAAAAAAAGTCTCTGCTGCTAAAGAGTAGTGTACTCCTCAAGTTATATACGTTGTGAACGACAAGAGATGAATCCTTAAATTTTATCTGGTCTACCTGATTACTATAGTTTTGGTAATATAATAAGTAATAAACAATAGTAAGCAAAACTAACGCGCGTATTCATGATTGAAATTCTGAGGAGAGACTGATGGTAGATGTCAGACACTTTAACGAGAAAAACCGGAAGTTAAGTGGAGATGTTAAAAAAGAAATATAATTTAACAAATCCTTGCTTCCTTGTCAATAAAACTATGGTCTAAGATAGTATTAAACACACCGATAGGTCCTGCGCTGCTCGCATCCAGCGGTTTGTAGATCCACCTCCATCGACTATGATGAACTGTCGAAACTTAGTACCGCGACTGTATTGGAGTTGATAGCTGTGAACGTAGAGATCCGTACACATCCGAACAGCGCACCAACAAAAGGCTAGCGATACAAAGTGCATGCCGGTCCAACGTTCGAGCGGGTCGGTGTTTGAACTAAAACACAAAGGTTTTTGAAGCAGCCAGCCTTGGGTCTGAGCTGGTGCAATCATCAACGACACCATCTGCATCGACAAAAGAACGCTCTCCTACAATCTCGAAGTAAAGCGACTGTTATAAGTCGTATTTGTAAATCACTTAAGTAAAACATAACGTGTACATGAGTACTGTGATGATGAAATGATTACTGGTCGATCCAGTGATGATGAAGCTTTACTAGTGCTAGGTTATTACCGGAAGCTCCTGATGCAGCAGACAAACAGTAGTGTGCAAACATTACTGTGTTTAGTTTTTTTTTATTTCGGGCCTCCTATCTAGTGTAATTAGTGGGGTAACGATACTCCACACTATGCCTCAAGGCGACGAGCACAATGTATGTAGTGCTGCGTGTATCATCCCAATTAGTGTCACATTATTATGGGCAAGCGTATCACTTACCATCAGCTCGTCTCGTTAAATAAAAAAAAAATAGATTCCAGTAAAAAAAAAATCCTTTTCAAACTCTGACATCACAACGAACCAGTTCCCTCCATCTCGCTCTCATTGTTCCGTTATCTATTATTTGACCTGCAATGGGCCCCGCAAATTTATTCTCACGGTCCGACTCTTATTAATTGATAACAGCTCACTTAGCGACCACTTTAATTAACTTAGTTTATGTAATTATAAAGTTAACAAACACGAGTTAATCGCGGCACCATTAATCCCACTTGACGGTTAACGTTTATTAAGTAATCTACGTAACAAACTTGCAACATCCGCCAAATTTTTTATGTCGTATTAGTAATTGTCCCCATTTTCACGTGATATTAAGTGATGCTATGAAGATTTAGAAGCATATTCATAATACAGCCTTTTACTGATAGCTACAACAGCAATGCTGATAATTACATCAGCATCGTAGTTCCGTTACTAACTTCACTGTGTATGAATCGGAATCGAACCGGAAACTTCAGACGAACGGTTAACCACTGCTCCAGGGAGATAAATATATCGATAACCGTAAACTATCCCAAACATAGGATGAAACAATCTCAAACTTACACTTATGAAATATTTTATTAAATGCCACTAACCTCGATTTTCATTCGAATCGAATTTATATCGATTTATTGTAGTTTCATGTAAATTAATCGATATAAAATGATATTCCGTTAGTTCGTATGTTAACCCCCATCTATTCTACGTATCGATTGTACTGTTAGAATTTTATTGCCGCTCACACTTGACTGTTAAAGTTACATTAACAGAATATATATTAATTTACGTATATAGTACAATTTGTTTGATGTCCTTTACTCATCTCTCTATTAGCTTATTTCTTTTCTTTCATTTCTTTCCGTCTACTCTTATTTCTCTACTACTCATCGGCTCTCATCTTTCACCACACTTCTTATTCTACTGCAGTTCTTTCCTTTCCCCATTAAACTTCTCAGAACTTGTCCGTTATATATCTTTCACAATTTTCTTTCTTTCTTTATTTCTCTATACTTTCATATTACCTTTCCTTCTCTTCTCTATTTCCTTCCCTCTATTACTGTATTGGACAGTCTTGTTTTGACATTAACTCCTGGTCTATTCTTGTCTATCACTCTCCCTGTAAATTTCCTACAATATTCTAAGAATATGTGGCGGCTTCCGTCCTCACTCATCAGAGAGGCGATGCTACCAGATGGTATCCTTTTCCCCCCATTTCCATTTCACTGTCGCTGCTAAATACGGGACAGCAAGTCAGGACGTGTACCACGGTTGGTCCACCTTCGGATCACATATGCAAGAGGGACTCTCCTCGAGTTTAAAGTTATGAAGGTACTCGGAGAATCTCCCGTGCCTCGTTAACATCTAGACCAGAACCGTGTCCAACTACCTGGCTGAGTATGCGATAGGCCGAGGCGGCGTCAGGCAAGAACGTCAGCGTTGTCGTGGCCGTCGTACCTTCCACAGACGAGTGGAAATCGTACTCAGCTGAAGTTGCCGTTTGACGAATGAAACAAGGCATTCCTCGTAGTCTGGTCTCCTTTTGCTCTTCAGGGTCGCATCCTTGGTTGGTCCGGCCTCTCATTACCCTCCCTCCCTGCGTGCGCTGTCACCCAAAACATTCTTACGTCTCTGCCATTCTTCCTCGCTTTCATTACATTCTTTTTCACTATAACGATGTATTACTGTATTTATCAACAATCAAGTAAACTTTACTATTCGTGCATTAACCTTGCCAAAATGCTTCGAGAGAATTACCGCAGTAATTCCTTATTTAAAACCTGCTAAACCAATATTCAAAGGAGCACGGATACGTTGTCATTCATGTACCGAAGCGGTTTTAAAAGTACTGAAGGAAATTATCGAGGAGGTTTTTATGGCTTATAACTTTAACTTCACCCTTCAATCTTAAAAAAGTACGGTAATTTCATTTCCTACCCGACACTAAAAAAGAAATTTTTGCTCGTCATAAAATAGTGTATAAACATTTCATAACAGCCAATATACGACCCCACTGCTGGGGCACGGGCCTACCCTCAATATGAGGGCGAAAAAAAACATTACTATTAATAAACCTAAAAACGTGACTCATTTTCCTTGTAGAAAGACTTCTAATCGAATGAACAATTTATATTTACGGCCTCCGCGAACTAACTATGGGAAAAAAGTCTACTATACGAAGGAGCTAAATCATACGACAGTCAACAGGGAGTGGAGCGAGCCCCGAACATCCCGTCGTTTTACAAAAGCTGAAATGAACAGATACTATACTTTGATCTTAGCCAAAAGGCCGAGAAACGATACCAATCTATTCGCACCGGAGCGCCTTATATGCACTCAACAAAACTCAACGCCGTGATTTACAAGTTTGTAACGCACCGCACAGCGCCATCTATTATAAAGTTAAATCACCACGAGCAATGTTTCATTATACTGATAGCAGATGTCATTGATTTGTAATTCACCGTAACATGTTCATAATATATTGTAGTATTAAAGAAACATCTAAATAAAAGTCTCATGCTCTACCGACTGAGCTAGCCGGGATTTTTAGCTCGTAGATACTAGATCCGCGAGCCCTGAGACCGATGAAGCTGCAATAGTTGTTAATAAAAATTGCGATGCAAACTTCATCATAAAAAAAAACACATCTAGTTAACACAGATTCGACAGAGTTATGAATCAGATAAGGTTTTAAATTGTTGCTTTTTTTTACTATCATTATATATAAAAAATGCTAAATCATATCGAGTTTTCAAAAAACTACTAGTGAAACATGTCTTAAATTCACCACAAAAGATTTATTTAATATAACAACACATTGTGCACGACTATTCCAGTTTGACTCACTCTGTGTAACCGACTTAAAAGAAATTTTAGCGACTGCCCTCCGATCTCTGCTAGTTGTAAAATTCTACCGCACCGACCACTGCCGCAAACTGCAAACTACCTTCCTTTGGCCGACTGTAGTAGCAGTTGTTCTAGATTCGGGTTCTGCCCGCCGTACCGATCGGACGTGCTCCATGGTGCCGTTATCAGTGCGCGCTACCGCTACACCCCGCCCCGCCCGACCCGCTCGTGCCCAGTGCGTGGCTATACGCCGCTAGTTCGGCCACCGTTAGCGGTCGCGTGTGCTCGTGCAAGTGCAGTGTAATAGTGCGTGTACCCAGCATGCGAAAACTCTGCCGGAGCTTGGTTCCGGCACTGTAAGTAGCGAATTTTATTCGCCTCAGAGGCGTTAATACTATTACAGATAGGTCCTGTCGCACTAGGCGACAGATAGTTTTTCAATTAGGCACACATCCCCCCCGCCGCACGGCGGGGCGGCTACAACAAAATGGCGGCCATGCCAATGGACGCCATGCTCGCGAAGTTTGCGCGCTTCGCGCGTAGACAGTTCCCAGAAGCCTGGGAACAATTTCTAAAATGTCCTCCCTCCATTCCCCCAACGTCCGTGAATTTCAACACGGACAGCCCGGCGTCCCTGGACCCTACCCCCGCGACTCGCGCGCCGCCGAAATCAAGGGCCCCCGTGGCGGGGCCTTCTATGCCCGTCCTGCCCGCCTCTTCCGACTCGGACTCGGAAGTTAGCGGCAGCGACATGGAGGTGGAGTCCCCACCATCCAAACCTGCCGACGACGAGGGCTTCACCCTCTCATCGGGTCCCTCCCGGCCGACCTTCGACGGCTGATCAGAACGAAAAATGCCGCCTTGAGACTATACTCTCGATATAGATCCGAGGAGACCAGGATAAATCTGCGCCGCCTTCAAAGGCTAGTAAAAGAGCGCATATCCGAACTCAGATCTGACAGATGGGACAATCTGCTTTGCGACTTGGAGCCTTCGGACGCCACTTTCTGGCGTCTGGCCCGCAGTCTCAAAGCGGAGAACGTGGCCCGTATGCCTCCCCTCGTAATGAGCAATGGTTCCTCCCTTGCGTTGGAGGATGCCGATAAAGCCGAGTGTCTTGCCGACAGTCTAGAGAGCCAATGCACTCCCTCAACCACACCAGTGGACCCCGTTCACCTCAAATTGGTCGAGGACGAGGTGCGCCGTAGAGCGACCCTCCCACCAGAAGGTCCCCCCCTTAAACCGGTCTCCCCCGGTGAGGTCGTTGACATCATCAAGAGGCTGAAAACCAAATCAGCCCCTGGCTCCGACAACATCCCCAATAGAGTGGTGAAAAGTCTCCCGCCTCCGATCATCGGCCTACTAGTGGCCATCTTTAACGCCCTATTAGCCGACTGCTCCTTCCCAGACGCCTGGAAAGAGGCCGTAGTGATAGGTATTCCGAAGCCGGGGAAGCCGAGGAACCTACCAGACAGCTACCGCCCGATCAGCCTATTAAACACCTTAGGCAAAGTTTACGAGCGGATCGTATTAGAGCGTCTCCGCCACTTCACCACCGAAAATAAGCTCCTCCCCGACGAACAGTTCGGGTTCAGAAGTAGCCACTCGTGCGTTCAACAAGTCCACAGACTGACGGAACACATCTTGGCCGGCTTCGAGCACAAGCGTCCGATCGACACCTGCGCCGTCCTATTCGACGTCGCGAAGGCGTTCGACAAAGTCTGGCACGAGGGCTTGTTGTACAAGCTCTACGCTCACAAAGTGCCAGACCGACTCGTCACCATCATTCGAGACTACCTCTCGAACCGCTCTTTCCGCTTCCGCGTCGAGCACGCTCTTTCCTCGATCCGGCCGATCCAAGCCGGCGTCCCCCAAGGCTCTTGCCTCTCCCCGCTACTCTTCTCGCTCTACACGAGCGACATTCCCAAAGACCGATACGTCAGCCTCGCTCTTTTCGCGGACGACACCGCTCTCTACCACTCGGGCAGAGCTCCGGGTATTATAACGAGTCGCTTACAGAAGGCGACCACTCGTCTAGGCGAGTGGTTCCGGAAGTGGCGAATCGACGTAAACCCGGAGAAAAGTGAAGCCATCCACTTCACTCATCGAAAGCCCTCAACCCTTCGCTGGAAGTCGGTCCTACAAGGCCATAAACGCGGCCAGATCTCCCTCTTCGGCCAGTCCATCCCATGGAGGGACTCGGTCAAATACCTCGGCGTGACACTCGACGCCAGACTCAACTTTATCGCCCACATTCGCGGGGCGAGAAACAAAGCGGCCCAAGTGCTGGCCAAGCTGTACCCCCTGCTGTGCACAAAGAGCAAGCTCTCTCTCAGGCACAAGATTCACCTCTACAAGGTGTGCGTAAGACCCATAATGTCTTACGCCAGCGTAGTCTTCGCTCACTCCTCCGAAGCACGCCTCGATCCCATGCAGGTTATTCAAAACCGTTTCGCCCGCATCGCAACCGGTGCCGAATGGTACCAGCGCAATGTGGACCTCCACAGCGACCTCAAACTCCCGACCATCGCGGAACACTTCAGAGAGTGCTCCGAATCTTTTTTCGACAAGGCGTCGACCCACCCTAACCCTCTGGTGGCCAAAGCGGCCGACTACGAGCCGTCCTCGAATCCTAAGACCAGTAAGCGCAGACCACGGCATGCGCTAATCTCGTCATCCCCAGGGGTCCCTCCCACCACTCACGAACCAGTCACCGACAACACCCACGTCGCCACACTCACTTCGGACGCTACCAACACGCTCCGAATCACCGCATCACGCCGCCCTCGCTTCAGAACGCGGCGCCTCAGGTACTCACACACCGCGTACACCAAGTACACCCGCGATCAGGGGCGGTTCTCACCGCCCAGAGATTCCGATACAGGCGAAGGTAGTCGGGGAACGGGTCCGCGCCCGCCCTAGACGACCCAGTAGATTCGCCAGAATAACCAATGACCAGACACACGTCATTAAAAACTCCGCCGTCGGATAACTACACTACAAGTAGTACACTTTTTATAAACAGGCCGTGGATCCGGGTCCACGCGCCCAATGTCAGATAAGCTGTTTAAAGTCGAATGGCTCGCAGCGTTATCATCATCAGGGATCTAGTTGTTCTATGCATTAAGTTTATGGAACCACTGTATGTCTTTCTTTGTACGCTCGCAATTTTAGCTTAATCTATTGCTTACTGTTTTCTCGCATAAGTGAATTGTATATATTCTTGTATATATTCTTGTGAGAAATAAAGATTCTTCTTAAACCTCAAAACGAGACTTTCTTAAAGGCCTTCGCAACGCAGCGACTAACCGTTTACTTATAAACGGAAGTTCCTCAGTCCAATAACGATTTGTGGAATTTGATAATAGTAAGTTGTTACTGCCACTCCCCTATTTAAGGGGTGTAATGGTTCTCACACAACAACTCGCAAGACCCAAACCTAACCACATCTGTTCGTGTTGCACCCTGCTAATCAACAAACGAGGACTGGCTCCCACCAACACGCATTAGTGGGAATCTTTGGGGAAGGTGTATGTCCAGCGGTGGATGTCTGCTAGCTGAGGATGATGACGACTCCCATATTTTAAAATCTGTAATAACAGATTTACTTAAACAGGAAATAGAAATCGTCGTATAGAAATTTCTAGACTTTTAGACACGAAAAGTCTTAAAGATATTAAAGGATAAATATATTAAGATATCGTTCGACACTCATAAATAACCAGGAGGTGTCGTAAGGTAGGAGGGGGTCGTGTTATGGAATCCCAACCAATCGACAAGGTGTTATCTTATTGAATGGGTGATTTATCGCTAATTGCGCCTCAGGTCCATTGTAAAGGGAGTTTAATGGGTAATCAGTTGGTGAACTACGGAATTTATTATAGGGTTCGAACTTGACACTTCAATGTTAGAATTGCCAGGTTTTTATGTACTACACTCTAAGGACCTTTAATAAAGGCATGTAAGGATGTCGCTACAGGGGCATTGAAATGCAGTTAGAATTAAATTCTCACCGTTCCCACATTCCGCTAAACTTCCCACAGTTTAGACATAAAGTATGGAAAATTTATACAAAATACAACACAAGAGAAGCAATTATTTATAAAAAAAAAATCTTACTGTACTATAGTAAGCGAACGATATTACTGTTAAGTGAAACGGGGACAACGTCTTTGATCGTACTATTAATGATTTCTATTATGTTAAACAACTTACTCTAGTTTCATACAAAATACATTTTTCGTACTTAACGAAATTAAACTAAAAGATAACTTAACTATAAATAAAAAAATTAAGTTTTTAATAGAATTAGATACTTTATACCGTTATTATATAACTGCAGGCGGTAATTAAAAATCATTTACCAATCTTGGCTGTTCCCCTACCGTTACCGTTGTTTATGGGTATCGATGGTCACTTACCACCACATGGACCGCTAACTCGTTAGTCTACTTTTCATTTAAAAAAAAAAAAACTATCGAGATTTATTCAGCTAATATTGACACTGGTGTCAATGTGTAAACTCTGTGCCATTGTGCAGGTTGTGAGCGTTGTATGTGGAATAATTTACGTTGAAGTGGCTGCAGCAGCAGTATAATAATGTCAAGGGTTCTCCCTTCGCCTTAAGGGGTCCCTCTCGACTTTTGGGAGGGTATTTCTTACCCCCCCGCATATAACTGAATGTTCCCATGTAAAAATATTTAACTGTAATCTTTAACTAGTGGGAAATCACTGTTGCTTGAGACCATCTAGTTACAACAAAGCAATGTCTGCTGCTGAACAATAATGTACAAATATTGCACTGTACCGGTTTGAAAGATGCTGTAGTCAGTATAATTACTGCGATAACGAGATATAACATCTTATGTCTTAAAGCGAAGATTACAGATGTGTGTGCTTTGTATATCATTCGAACTAGCGCCAGCTTGTTATCCTTTTTGTATGAATTACAAAAAATTGCTTCAGCAGTATATATACACTGCAATACTTTTCTTCTATATATATATATTTTTTTTAATTTATGATAACTTATTGTTTCTATTGTTATGTTATTTCTTTACAAAATTGGAGGGGAAATTTCCTGAAAAACGTCCACCTGGTAGACAACGCAAGAAATGGTTTGACTACAAAGGAGTGAATCGGATTTGAATACGACAAGTAGAACATATAGCTGAGGATCGAAATAGTTTTCTCAATCTGATCTCCAAACTTCATTTTGAAGAGGGCACCTGACGATGATGATGATTTCTTTACAATATTGAATCAAAGTTCCAAGGAGGCTGTATATGTTTAAAGCTCGCACATAATACTCTGGTTGTTATTTATACAGCATCGCAATTATGACAAATTAACATTATAATAAGTTTAGAAAATACCACTATGTTGCTTCAATCGACCGTGGGACTTCCGTTTTATATAGAGAACAGTTAAACCGGAGCCCTGGACTCTAACGAGTTAGTTAAACTCTAACTGAGAGATAGTTTCAATACGTGCTAATAGAAATGACATACATGACACTTTATATATATATATATATCTCATCAAGTTATATACATATATATATATGTGCTTGATGAGAAACTTATGAATATACACTAAACTCGAAACTTAAACTTTCACCGTATATAGTAATAAATCATCGTTCCGAGTTTTCATTATTAACGCCGACGGTAGATATAAATTTTTTGCCACCATCTAACGATCATCAAATCATCGCGCACCGGAAGCTACGAATGATAATGTCAATAACAGAGGCGGAGGTGTTGGGTTATATCTTCCTTAAATAATATTATAACACAAAAACTTCAACCGGATGTTATGATACAATTCATATACGTAATACGTATTCCCCGCAAACATAACAGTTATTTTCATGTATATATTACCAAGGAATACATATTTATAAATACTTTATAAACTGTAAACTTTTTCCTCGATTAAATAAAGTTGTAGTGGTATAGGGGTAGGGGGGGGTCTTTGGTAAACGACAACGCACGCAGCCAATATCAGTACTACATTGACGAGGAGGAGAGGAGGAGAGCAATTCAAAGTACAGAGCAGGTATTAAGTACGATAGTATTACGAACATCCAGAATGATCCGGATGTTGGATACAGTTGTATGTTTCGTGATAGGCTACTGTCTCAAGTCCTGGCATTACGAAGATCCAGAGAGGCCGAAGACAAAGTACCGAAAGATGTACAATCCTTAAAAGGATTTGCGCTACGATAAACGATAGCGTGATGTAATGTTCACGGTGGCGCCATCTGTTAGTTCATCTATAGTTGCTTAAAAACTTCTTGTTACAAAGTAAATTAATAAAAGTTTGTTAACACTTTATACAAAGTGAAACTGTTTTTCTATCTAATCTTACTTTATCTTAATTGATACATCAAGTTAAAAAATAACGGTTACTCATAAGCAAGGTACACCAGCTGTCGACATCTTCGTTTGATATGATAACGATAATGAATGTTACATCTACTTAACATCACTTTCCTTTGTTAAAGGACAAAGGATATTATTTTAGCACTATATCCTTATATACCCTCATCGGGTATATACTTAATTATGTACTTATTATATTTATCGTCCACTTTATTAACACTACAATCTTCTATTACTCCTTGTCCGTTATTGAATCGGATGGGGTTCCGCTAAATTGCCTTTTTTTTAATTAAATAAATGCCCGGAAGAAGAAGACGACGATAAAGATCCGCCCGTTCCAGTTGCAGATAAATTTACGCCAGCTTCGGAAGTAAGATGCTTTGTTTCATCTCCAATTCATGGCGAAAAGATGATAATGGATTCATAAGCTTTCTATTTCCTTAGAAATTTGTTGATCGTTTTCATATCACCTCAACTGTTATAACTAGCTGTTTCCTGCCCGCTTTGCTGGATGTAACATACCCACCATTTCCGTTTGATAGCAGGAATTTTTTAAAATCCATTTTCAGCTGACCTCTTAAATAACCGAAGCAATATCTATACCAAATTTTGAGTGTCGTCTAATAGTGATGTCTCGTGATGAGTTGAAGAATCTCCGGATATCTCCCATATAAATACAGATAATAACATAAACAATAACAATCTGAAAGATCTTAAAACATTTAAAAGTACTTAGATAACTTTAAAGAAATGTTAATTTCCTTTTTTCAGCTTAGGACGTCGAACGCCCGCCGAAGTTCCAATCGGAATGACAGAGCAATTCTAAATTCAAACCTCCCGGAAACATGGGAAGCGGACAGAGCAGCGCCACCAGCCGGAAATGGTCGGGGAAAAAGGAACTCCCTCCGCAAGCGGAATCTTCGAGAGTTCTTTTCCTACTTTATTTGATTCACAGAACGTGGAACATTGTAGTCGAACACGTGGACGCCAAGAGCTCCAGGTTAGCTCCAGTTATAAGTCTTTACTTAATGTTAACTTATTTCATTTTAGATCATATTTATATTACAGGTATATAGCTTAGGCAGCACTTTGATAAAGTAAGATGACAAAACGGCAATATATTACAAAGATCCCGCTCATGTCGTCACTTTATAGTATAAAAACTACTACCAATATAAGTATGCTTCAAGTAATTCCTTCCTGTTTCAACCTTCACAGCCATATAAAGTACTCCCTAACTACCTTCTTATTTTTTTAATAAACGAAGCAATTACACAAGTGACGAGTTCACCTGTTAATAAGTGATACGCTTACCCATACCAACGTTGCGCTAGTTAGGAGGGTATACTGCAGCACATTATGCTGATCACTTGAACACTTAACATGCTAAGTAATTACTTCAGTAATTTCAATAGCTACAACCTCTTTAAAACCGGATTACAGTAATATTTAAAAACTAATGTTCAGCAGCAGAAATAGCTGATGACGTAGACGATCTCTCGCAGCAGAGACCTATCACCAATAAATATTTATAATGTGAGGGTGCTAGCTGTGCTGGTATGATCGCTTGTGACCTCGAACCAGGGTCCTCTAGATTGTAAGGCAAGCGGTTAACAACTGCGCTACGAAGGTACTTAGAACTTCCTCTTCCTCACACCGAAGAGAGGATAATGTATTGATGAATATTTTGATTTGCGTTTCAGATGGCGCGGTTCGCACACAGTGCCGAGTTCGGGAGGAGGCCTCGGCCAGAGGTTCGATTCCGTCAGCCTGGAGGAGTCCGACCCTGGCTCCTGCTACTCAGCGTGCAGCTGCAGCTACTGCCGTCTGCGGGAGTGCGCCCAGGACTGTGTCAGGTAATTGACTAACAACATATATGCTTTTCACGTCCGTACATAAAGATACAGCTTAAGTTAGATGATGAAAATTGCATGGAAACTGATTACCTTCTACTTTAGATTTATAAGACTACAGCGCCTTTCAAACCGGAATATAGTAATGTTTGCACAATACTGTTTGTCAACTGTAATAGGAGTTGCAGTAGTACCTACCTGGAGGTACTCCTGCATCAGACCTACCACCAAAAGTCTTATTAAGACTACTTATTGTGAAGGTTGTATTTTATTTCGCTACAAAGCCTTTCAAACTTCATCTCGATGGTACAGGGTCATTGCAGAACAGCAGAACCGTTTCGATAGTTGCAAAGATAATTCTTCTACAGCTTAAACACTTACTTTAACATAAGTTATTCACTGTAAGGCGAATGATGATAGGTCTCTGTTGCCGGAGGTCGTCTAGGTACCACCGCAGCTCCTGTCTCCGCCGTTTGCACATAACAGTGTTCTGGTTTGAAAGGCGCTGTAACTAATGTAATTACTGGGGTAACGAGAATTCATATTTTATGTCTCAGGCGACCAGCGCAATTTGCTGTAGTATATATCCTGCTTACACCATGTTTGTAACAACGGTACATAAAGGCGGGCATATTACTTACCACCTACTTGCGAACAGTATTGTGCTAACATCGCCGTTTTCCAGTTTGAAGGGTGTGGTAGATGATGAAATTACTGGGGGTAATGAGGCCTAACATATGTCCAAAGTCGTGGAGCACAATGTGGTGTCTGGTGTATTATCCTAGATGCGCAGGCGACGTCACTAAACGGTTGATGAGTGATGACGAAAGTCTCAGCATATTCATTGAATATGCCAAACAAGTGAGAGGAAACATCATAGAGGGGAATAAAAGTAATAAGTCAAGAAAGCTATACTTAGCTTCTTTCACTTTTACTTACACACTTTCTTTCTATTAAGAGAAAACTTAAAATATAAAAATAGCATAATCTAACAGTAGAGACAAGAAATATGAGTTAAAATCAATCAATCGATTATCAGCCAAATGACGTCCACTACTGGACATAATCCCCCCCCTCCCCCACAGATCTTCACATACACAGTCAGCATGGCTTCCAGTATCGCTGTGCACTAAGGGCCGTCGATTGTAGGGGTTAATATGGGTTGGTAGGAGCCAGAGCCTCGTGTTGATTAACGGGGTGCACCACGAGCAGGTGAGGGTATATGTAAGAAATATTAATTCCGAGAGGTGCATGCAAAAAGTGCATGCATGCAAGAAAGGAAACTAAAAATTTGATATAAAATAGGATGAAAGATAAAAAGAAGTATAAATGTGATTATATAAATAAGGAGAGAAAAGACAATAGTAAGAAAGAGAGTAAAGGAAATAGAAAAGGAGAAGCCATGACCCGAAACACGCAAGGGACGCTTAAAAATGTTTTATAGAGATAATATGTTGTGTAAACATTCTAGTAAATATATTCACATCAGCCAATCACCGTCCACTGCTGGACATAGGTCTCTCCCAACCTCCACATCGATCGGTCCTGCGCTACAGCCTGCATTGACTGCGCTACCACCGGCCACTAGGGGTTATGGTTTGTAGAGGCTGATAGAGGCGGAAGAGTTTGGGCCGTCTCCCACCACGCTGGCCCAATGCGAGTTGGTGGAAGCCAGAGCCTTGTTTGTTGATTATCTGGGTGCACCACGAGCAAGTGACGTTGGCTTGGGTACCGCGGGTTGTTGTGGGGGATCCCTTACCCTCCCTTCAATCAAAATGTAAATTTATCTAACCTCGATGTATACCAAGTTGGCTCGACTACGTCCCATTCAGATCTAATTCCGCTCTGGAGAAAAAGCTCCATGAAAGAACTTCAGCAGCGCAGCCGCTCCAGATATTCAGCGTCCGTACCTCAGCCTGATTCGGCAAAGAAATTCTGGACCTAATTCAAATTCCGGCATCTACATCCGCTACATTGAAAAGCACATCTTTACGCCACAGAGTACAACAGCTGACCCATAAATAATATTTTTTTTTTCATCTTTTGTTTTATACAACAAAGCTAAAGCGACTAGAGACGACACTTGTTAGTAAGTGATACGCCCATAACAACGTGGCTCTAGTTAGGATGACATACACTGCACCACATTGTGCTCTTCGCTGTAAGACGTAAGATGTAAAGCCTCGCTACCCCACTGATTTTACTAACTCAATCGCCCTTAAATCCGGAACAGTAATATTTGCATACTACTGTTTGTCAACAGAAATAGACGCGGTAGTACCTACTTAAATGGTCTCCGGCATCAGACAACTACCACCACAACCACCAAAATTGATAACCTTTTTATATTTCATTGTGATGTAATAGTTAGATCGAGAGGTCCCTCACAACAAGTTACGGGTTCCAAGCTAACCTCACCTCCTCGTGGTGCACCCCGTTAATCAACAAACGAGGCTCTGGCTCCCACCAACCGCATTTGGCAAGCGTCGGAGAAAATGGCCCAAGTCCCCCCATATGAACAGTTACTAACTGGATCTTTGGGAAAAGCCTATGTCCAGCAGTGGACGTTCATCGGCTGATGATGAATTAGACCAAAGATAATAGATAAAATAACAGAAGTAATAATCCATGGATCAAAGCTACTAGCAGAAAATGCAGTATGAACATCCTAACTAGCTATACATTATTATAAACATTGCGCTTACCATCAGATGAAATACCTGTACATCTTCCGGTTAAATGAATAAAATATTCACTTCTTCCTCTCTCATAGTTTCTACAATATTAAAATATCATCATCAGCTTATTAGACGTCCACTGCTGGACATACGCCTCTTCCAAAGATCTCCACATCGATCGGTCCTGTGCTCTCTTCATTCAGGCCTAGCAATCACCATTGGCCTCTGGTACCACCTGGCAGTATGGGCCGTCGTTTGTAGGGGTTTATATGGGAGGCTCAATGGGGGTTGGTGGGAGCCTTGGTAGTTGATTGGAAGGGTGCACCTCAAGCAGATGATGTTGGCATGGATTCCGTGAGTTGTTATGCGGGAACCCTTACTAATATTTTTTTAAGAATATACCATACACTCCCTCTCTAATAGTTTCTAGAATATTTAAGTATATTATTATATAATAATTGATAATCATTATTATTTCTTTAACTAGGTTATTATATCTTTGATATCATATTCTGAATTAATAACTCTTAAATGATATACACAAACTACTTTAGCAGATTCAAAAAAGTAACGTTCCAATTGTAAATGGCGACTAAGAAGGGAAAAGAACAGAAGCTTCCCTTATAACTATTACCAGAATTCTGCCACAACCAACCCCCATGAAAAGTGAGACAAGTTTGTCATAAACCCTCCCTTTGTTCTACGATTTCCGTCGAAAGGCATAAATTAATTAAAAGTAAATATAACTGTTCGTACTGCAGTTGTATACTCTGTGGTAATGCGGTATTACTGTCTGAAAGCTTTGCAGATTGAGGCGCGCAAATATCTTATGTACTTCCGTGATCCTCTGATGCATTAATTCACGTGAAATTAGGTGAGTGACCAGGTGGGAGACCAGAATTGACTTGAATCTAATTCTGCATACATTTGCCCATATGTTAATATTCATAAAATGTAATGAACCTAGTGCTTGCACACTACAGTCCGCTAGGTATTAGGTTGGTAGTCTAGACTTACCCCTAGTTGACGTACCACCATTAAATATCCTTTTTAAATACTATATTAAAGTTTTTATCAGCTGCAATTGAGATAAATCGGATGGCGGAGTGACCAACGACCTGCCCAAGTTTTCGCCGACTCAGCTTAACGACTTAGGTAATATATTAGGTTACTTACATCGCAAATTACAGGACATCCGCAGCGGCAGCATCCGCTAGAGATAAAAATAATGATATAGATCCTTCTTTATAATGGCGTTTTAAAATAAGGAAAAGTATGTTTTTTATATACGACTTACTTATCCTGGATATCATATGATGTTACATACTAACGAGCTGATGGATGGTGAAGCGTACTCCTCCAGAATACTCCGACTCATATCCTGATGGCATTCTAGTCTGACGGTTGCGTAAAAACTACCACCAACTAAACTCTTCGATTTGTGGATCTGGAACACTGGTGGTAAATCTCTATTGCCGGAGGCTGTTTACATTGGTGGTACTGTACCATAATTCATTTGTATAATTCTTTTTTATGATAGAAATGAGATGAACGGTCATATCTGATGGTAAATGATAAGCCCGCCCATAACAACGGCGTTAGGATGATATACACTGCATTAAATTAAATTCGTCGTCTGTAACGGGATGTTGTTATAACCCCTGGAATTACATTAACCACAACATCCTCTAAACCGGAACACAGTAATGTTTGCACACTACTACATACACATATTGTGTGAAGGTATTATTGCTGAAGAGGTTTCCCTCTATTATCCGTTGTATACTGCATCCGGCAGCGATGTATCACAAAGCGAGGGTATCACCGATTGCGAACGAGCGTATGGTAGCGAAAGGATAACGTCTCCAGCGAACCGATACCGCCTCGAGAGTAATACCTCGGCTTCGGAAACCTTTGTGAGCTGGTTAAATAACGGACGGTTAAATAATATCCGGTTAAATCCTCAGTACAGTCGAGAGCACAAACTGGAGGAAACACCAGAAAGACGTTTATATATAAAGAGGTATAAGCTACCGATCGATGTGGAGATCTTTAGAGGAAGCCTATGTCCAGCAGTGGACATCTATCGGCTGATAATGATATAAAGACGTTCTCTCCCTCTCTCTTTTTTTGTACTATCACGCCTTTTTCCCAGTAGGAGTAGACAGAGATGAACAAACACCCACTTTTCGCCAGATGTGGTCAGATTAGGTCCCATGTAACAGGGGCCGAGCCTGTTACCACTTTATTGGGGTCACCACACACACAAAGATAATTCCAGTGTGCAGTACTTAAGTTCACAAATGTACATAACTTAAATATTAAGTCATCGGTACATGCCGAGATTTGGATCCGCGACCTTCGGAATGAAAGCCGTAAGCTCTAACCATTAGACCAGCGAGCCACTCCCTCCTTCTCTCTTTCTGCTTTAAGTCGGTTCCTCATTGCTGATGGTGGTGGCTCCTTATAGATGACCTGTCCTTAATGACGTTACGCCAGTTACTTCTATTTGATGCTTCAATGCTCTCCTTCATCAGGAAAGAGGTTATGATACTTTTTAAATTATTACTGTTCGTTTTTACGAGGGTAGAAAAATATAACTTTAGCAGAAACATATATATGTTATATTTTTTTACTAACTGATACTGGTGGAAGGTTTCTGTTGCCGGAGACCTTTTACATGGATACCACCACAGCCCCTATTGCTGGCGGAAACCAGTAGTTTGCAAACTTTGTGGTACAGTTTGAAAGGCTTTGTAGGGTAACGATACTCAGTATCTTATATCAGGTGACGAGCGGAATGTGATGCTGTGGATATCATTCTGACTAGCGCCACGTTGTTATAGGCAGGCGTATCACTTACCATCAGGCGAACGTTCAGCTCGTCTCATCGCTTAATTGAATAAAAAAAATCATAATGTATAAAACGGATCTCAATCATAAATGTTAAATGATAATGAAACGGAAGATGGCGAAGCGCACTTTCTCTCTGTTTCCTCTGGCAGGGAAATGTTGCCAGTCGGAATATATCAATGTTGCTATAACGATGTCTGTCATGGCAGTGGTGGCTGGTGAGGGAGGAGAGTCTTGGTAGTGTACAGGACGCAGAAGTGTAGGACATCCTCCCCCTATATGAACCAAGGACTATTAGGGCGGTCGAATGTGGGTGCATGCGATAAGCTGAAGATTGCATTTGGTGAAAACCGGGAAAAGCCTGTTTTGGATTAACAATAACTGATTATGACGACGATGATGATGATATGGCAATATCTTAATAATATACGTGTGGTAGTTATTAAGAGGGGTTCGAGGAATACCTACCAATTCACACACTGCACTAAATGTATCCTGGGAATCGCACTACGGACCTGTTCATGCGTTAGTTTTAATTTCTATCAGCTCTACTTTAAAACTAAAAGGAGTAGCTTGTCTCATCGAAATATATCCTCCCACTCCGATCCCTTTAATTCTAACAGCTACAGCGCCATTCAAACTGATATACAGTAATATTTTCATAACTACCCCTTACTTTGATAACCTACGTAAAAGATTATAACATAAACAAATAAAATCTTTAAGATGGTTTCTCTTCAATAAACTCGCACAAACTACATTAAATAGAAGTATCACTTACGTAACTTCAGTTTTCATAACCTTCAGGGATTCATTCGTCCATTGAACACCGGTTTTTATTCCCCAAATGTCAATATTTGGCCCCAACCGTTCCTGTAAGGGACAAAGTCGGGCATCCGTTTGAATTGAGATTGTACTCTCGCATCGGGTTTGGATGAAACGTTATCCCCGGCATTTGACCAAACGGGCGTAAACTTTTTTATGTCGCTGAAATAAAAAAGTTCGAGAATAATCTACAGCCGAGCCTGAAAGACTCCCTCGGGAAAATATTGCTTTTGAAACTCGGTGACACAGCTTGTGAAAGACAGCCGAACAAGTTATACTGAATTTTAAAATATGTTACTATAAATTTACTCTTAGGTTACACAATGGTGCACTTATGAGAAGTGGCGGCTGCGTATTTGTAGACGCAGTGCTGGAAGTACCTTCGTAACCTGGTGAAGGTCGCTAAAATTATTTAATGCGGACAGTGCAGACCGATCGGCGTGGATATCTTTGTAAAAGGCCTAATTCTAGGAATAATAGTAAATTTGATATCTAGCGCCTTTAAAAATATTCGCGGCAAGAAAATAAGTAAACATTTATTGAATACATGTGACAGGCGTTTTATAGTTTGTATGTAGCTAACAGTACAAAATAATAAAAAATCCTGTAATAATATAAAGCTTGTTAGGATATTTACACTTCAAGACCTTACTATACTACTTGTCTACTATAATATTTGTCACCTTAACAGATGATGAAAAGTCTAATTACCACGGTAATTTCATTATTTACAAGACCATTCAAATCTTAACACAGCAATGTTATTATTTTAGAATTTAGCCGCGGATACAGGTTTAAATTAGCAAGTTTGTTAACAAATATTTGTAACGCAAGCATCAAAGGGCACAGTAGATCAATAAAAGCGTTTTTTTTATTATTGCCACGGCAGTAGCATAACGAGAAATTGAATACGCCAACAGTGGAATTGTTGATTTAATCCTGTTACCCATTCCATGTATACAGTCCAATTATATTAACAAGTAACTTGTGTACTGTAAACTGTTTTTAATCCTATAAATACGATAACGATAACATTTAATTATCATTATGAGCTGTTATCTACCAAAGATGGACAAATATCCTCCTTTCACGTCATACCCAATACATTGAATTACACTACTGAATTTTTTACACTGTAAAAATATTTATAAGCATTCTCCTTGAGTATTTTTGATATAAATGTTTCTATATTCGTTGTAGACAGATTTTCATAATCCAACTTTCTTGAAATTGAAAATCTACTTAACAAATGTTACTGTCAGAAAAATGATATTCGAATTTGGTCGAACTACTAAATACAATCTAAACATTTTCCTACAACTGAATAATAAGCTATTCTTGAAGTGATGCCTTTAACAGAAAAGGAAAAAAAAATGTACATTTCGCTTACAAGGCTGTTACTCAAAATAAGCGAAGCATAATATTGCTTAGGATTAAATAGCTTGGCTGAAGTGAGTCTGCGACAACAGAGATCTCAATAATAAATTCAACACAATGTTCTTTTGTTGAAATAAAATATTTTTAATGAAACCAAACATTTCAAAATAAAATTATTTTATGTAAATTACAACTATATCGTTATTAATTGAACCGTGCTAGTGTTCAGAACAGAGATCCATGGACCTCTTCCAACGTTATGACCACCCAAGGCGTTTAGGTAGATAAATTAATATCCACGTAACATTCCCTGACGTTTCCTGCAGAAATAGAGTTATTTTTTGAAGACTTAACTCTGAGATAATAATAATAAAACTTAGTGGATTTGTTCATATACGCTAAAGAGATATCTTTAAAACAACAACGAAATATATCAACTTATCTTTTGATAAAAACTAACATAGGGTATCTTAAAAGAATAGTAATTTTACGTTATTTATTTATAATATTGAACTTCGTATACTGTTTCGGTTAACAATAATGATATTTCCGCCATCTGTTGAGTAAATATTAAACTACTATGACATGCTTCAAATGACGTCAATGTTCTAACCCAAGGATTTTTATATCAACCAATAGATGGCGCAATACTAGGAAATATTTGAAATTAATTATAATTCAGAGTATTTATGTCTGCTTTACCAAAATAAATTATTCAAAGTGTGACTTTGCTAGATTTATTTTTAACTGAAAAATTAAAATAGGAAATTTCTTATTAAGTATGAATCCAAAATGTTTATTGGGAACAATACAAATGTTGTAAAATCTTAAAAATTTTATGTAATCGATATTTTCCGTAGTATTTTTTCTATGAATAAGTTAAATTCTGTATTGACACTGACCCTAAAAAATAATTATAATAAACATGTTACCTTTTGTGTATTGGTTGTTGTATAAACAAACAATTTCAAAGTTCCAATAAGTTTAAATGATCCAAGCAGCGTGTGCGCACGCTCGCCCGACAGATAACAACTTAGCCATTGACTTTTTTTTTATGATGAAGTTTGCGCTACAAGATTTATTAAAAAATATTGCAGCTTCATTGGACTCGGGAATCTGGTATTCTCGAGCTAAAATATCCATTGACGCACGTCCCCCCAACAGGTTCCCGCCTTGCCGTGGCGGGGGGGCTCAATAACCATGGCTGGGTCGCCCACGGTGAAGCGAAGAGGAACCTACCCGGCCGGCCCGAGGTGTAGAGGAGGAGCTCACCACGGATGGGCTCCGAGGGTTGTAGGGGCAGATTCACACTGCCCTTTGCAACAAGATTGCAGGGGCGGTTTCACACTACCTCTTGCAGCCGAGTTGGAGTCGCGGAGGGAGTACCCTCTGCTACTAACCGGTGTCGCACCGTGGATGCGGCGGCAGTGGGGCCGCGGGGGAAGAGGAGTGTCAGTATTGCGATACGCTGCTTTCCCTATCCTCCGCGGCAATACAACGGGCGGCGGCGGGCCCAACATCGGATCCGCCGGAGGGAGCCGGAAGAGTTTTCTCTCTTGACTCGCATGGCCTCTGGGTGTTGCCCACGCGACTGCAAGAAGTCGAGAATTGTTCCGGCCGCCCCTACGGAGGTGGAAAAGGAGATGTTCTACCGCACATTTTCCAGTGTCAGAATAAAGATGGTACAGCCATCACGAGAAAGAAACAGTACTTTGAAAAAGAAATCCCTAGCGCTGGTTGAAGAAAATATCTGCAGCGACTCAAATTGTAACAGCTTGGCAATGGATGCCATGATAGTAAAACAGCGGCTTTCTCAATTCCTTACTTCCTCAAAGAGGAACAACTGCACTCTTATAAGACCTCTAGTTTCCAAGTCTATTCCTAACACAAGAATATGTGAAAGTCAGCAAACAGCATCTTTAGGGCATACATAGATTTATAGGTGTACTAAGGTAGTTATTGTTGCTTTATGCATGCGTTGGACAACTTGATTACTTATATGGATAAAGTAATAACTTGCTTCCGGTTTAATCAATTTACAGAATGTGTTAATAAAAAAATGTGTTTATTTGAAATTATCCAACATCAAGAGGAGGAACAGTGTTACATACAGATTGTTGTGCTTATTTAATATATCTTGATCAGAATTGATGTTACTATACAACTCTGTTGTTGTTGTCTCCAACTCAGATGAGAGCTGGTCTTGTCATGAAAGGCTCGTATTTGTTAGACAGTTTACTTTCTTTAGTTGCTTTATCATTGGAAGGAATTATTTCTATGATATATTCAACAGCTACTCCATCAAGTTAGGTACCCTATATTGGATAACCAGGATTTAATGTTAAGGCATTTTTTTTTTTTTTTATCAACGTGTGTAAAAAAATGCTAACGGAACGCACACCCCGTACCAATACTGGGCCGGTAGTGGGGTAGTGTCGGACTCCAACCGACTAAAAAGCTTCACACGGTATTCCATCACATCCGCAAGGAACGCACGAGGGTCGCGGGATAACGCTTTAGACAGTTCTTCCGCAACCCCCGTTCGGTGCCCGGATCGAACGGGCCCGCCTCCGAGAGGGATGTGAAGCATCCCTCCCAATTGACAAAATAATGTTAAGGCATGCTGATGCTGTTTGATTTGTAAATTAAAAAAAAAAAAACTTTCTAAGCCAGCAGAACGTCATGTGGACCCTAAATAAAATAATAATAAATAAATAATAAACATGTCTTATTTCCGCTACTGGAACTTGGATTTTCTTCCCCACCAGGAGTTAAGGCTATTTATCCACAACCCTGTCCAAGTGTGGGCTAACGGTAGCCACATATCAACGAAAGGTTTTGGTCAGAACATGGTTTTCTTATCCAGAAGTTTAAGCTCGACTTTATAGTTATCCTCCCATTTCTATTGATTGATCATCATCATGTCCATCGGTTGCAATGATGATGTCAATAGGTCTATTGTAAGGTATACCATGAAACACAGTCTTAATTTTTTTCTAATATCATCTATCAAATTAGGATATATTAATTAATATTAAACTAAAAAAAAAAAATTAGCTTTATGAAGTTATCATCAATAAATGGACTGAGTGTATATAATACTATTACTTTACTGGTGGTAGGTCTCTGCTGCTGGAGACGGTACAGGTTGGTACCACCGCAGCGCCCATTGCAGCCGATAAACGGTAGTATGAAAACATTACTATGCTCCAGTTCGAAGGTCACTGTAGTTACTGGGGTAACGAGACTCGACATCTCATACTACATATTCTATATGTCAGCGTGGTTAACTTTTATAGCAGTATTTGTAACAAATCTGTTGACCGAATAAACTTTTAAATCGTGCAAGCTAAACAAGGCAAAGACGCTCTTGAATACGTCCCAAGTTCACAGCGCGGCGCCTGCGCCAGTGACGCTGCGACCGTCGCCGCGTGCGCACGTTTCTAACCGAATCCCAATACAAAACGCATCATCGCATCGGAAAAGAAAAAAAAAATGTGTGCGTAATATTTATCGTGTTAAACACCAAAATTAAAGGTTCTTCATAGTGTGTTTGTGTATACTGCGTGGCAGTAATCACCATTTGTGCTTGAAACGAACATCTGTAACGGTGAGTAGTTTGAATGACAACGAAAATTGTGTTTAAATCATTTTAATGCATATGATATTTAAACTGCTACTTAAATTAAATTAGATCACTATAATTATATCTTGGTTAATGAAGTATAACCTCAATTAAACATCCCTAATAACGCTTTAAGGGTTTGAATACTATATCTATTTAACTATCGTCAATTACTCAAGATGTAACAATGGAGAGATGTCCTCATTATCTTAATATGTACGGTTCTGTATTTAATTATATTTAAAGGGACTATGACTAAATAATAATAAAAAAAAAACCTTGTTTACTTATTATGTTACTATAAAATAAAACTTATTACGGTTATAGTAATCATTAATATTTAGATCTAGATTTATATTTTATCGACTTTATAAGCTAATTTTCCATTTATAAGCTAGTACAAGTATCCTTTAAGTAGTTTCTATACTTTAGATAACTTTTCTATATCTGTTATTCAATATTCCAATTGATCCTTAAGATGTAGTTATAACTTGATATTATCCATAAAAAGGCAAAGCTCTGCAGATAATGATTATATTATCAGACAAGTTGAAAATAGATGAGATAGCAAATAGATTTCCATTGCTGCTCTATCTCTCTCTTTAGCCGTCTAGAGATGCAGCCGCAATGTTTTTTCCACCGCCAGGTGTTTGTGTGTGTATGCCGCTTTGAAGGACGCCACAGATAATTAAATCATGTAAACTATGAAATTGTAAATATACCTGAAGTTGTATACATATTACATGGTAATAGTACCAAAACATGATACCAAAGTTTTATTGATATTTACTACTTAAAATCAATCTTGCCCAGCTTCCCCTCGTTTCTTCTAAACGTAAGATGAAGAAAATAATAAAAGAATTGTTTGTTTGTTTACTATTTATATTTTTTCTACTATTTATGTATATTTACTAGTGTTGTACCTCTGTTGCCGGAGACTGTCTACATAGGTACCACCTCAGCTACTATTGCAGCCGATAAACAGTACTGTGTAAACATTACTATGTTCCGGTTTAAAGGGAGTTGTAGCTAGTGAAATTACTGGGGTAAACTCAACGCCTTAGTTACTAAGGCAACGAGCAGAATACGGTACAGTAAGATATATGATTTACCATTAGGTGAACGTTCCGCTCGGTCCGTCGCTTCGTTGAACATAAAAATATGTTTACTTCACCATAAAATACAGATGATACAATAAAAGCTTTCGATTTTTCGTCGCTTTCGTGTATAAAGTATATTAAACTATAAAACAATAGTTAATTAATAAACATATTATTGTTACATGGTTAACATTTAAACCATTGATTGACCCAGGAACTAAATCCAGTACACTATCATCGAGTCACATCACATCACTTCCTGTTCTGTCTATCGATGTACGCTATGGTATTTAGGAATCATTGATATATATATATATATATATATATATATATATATATATATATATAAGAAAAATTAGCCATAGCTTATCTAAAAAAAATCGACAATAATTATCACTTAAAATGGAGTGTTTATAATTTTTTTTTTGTTGAAATTAGCAGGGCGTTCACCTGATGGTAAGTGACACGCCTGCCCACAGGAGGTATTCATCATGATGTTAACCACTGCTACATTGCGCCGCTTTCAGACAAGATAATAAATCTCGTTACCCCAGTAATTTCACGAGCTACAGCATCCTTCCAATCCCCGACTCTATCTTTCTTCCTAGCTATTACCCCATATGCTGGTGAGGTCAGCTTTCTTTAATTTTCCTATCCACTTCGCTCTGTCCTCGACATCATCGTCACTCACTTGGCAATCACGCATCTCTCTTGAGCATTTTTCCACCTTGTTTTGTTTATGTCTGTGGGTCTTCAACCAGGGATGGCAAACTGCAGTACCAATTTACCAACGTAGTCTAGCGGCCGTCTTTTTACGTGACCATACCATCGCAGCCTACTTTCTTGCATCTTCAGCATCAGCATCCTTCCAACCGAACTATCGTAATGTACAGTACCTACCTAGACGATCCCCGGTAACAAAGTAGAGTGGTACCATAGATTTTTTTGTTAAACTAAACTAATTAGGGAAATATAGTTATTTAACAATATATATTTATTATCTGCGACAGTTTCACCATCAGACGGAAACGTTGGCCGAGTCGGTGCCACGCCGCCGTGAAAGCAAGCGAACGATCACCGCAGATCACTTTCTTCCCATCTTCATAATCCGCACAATTTTACTGAATGAATCGTAAAAGAACCTCGACAGTACTCCCACCGTTGCGGAACTTTCGAGAGAAAATTTCGGGATATAAATATTTATCTAATCTTCATCTTAAACAGATTTAATTATAAAATATCACATATTTAATATTGATTAGGAAATTAATAGAGAGAAGGCTCCGATTGTCTGTAAATGATCTTTCTTAGCGTTGATCGCAGTCTTAAGATCTCTGACGGCCTGATCATCTCCCACTAGACTGATAGCTGGTCTCAGAGCCTCTGTCGTAAATGTACTGTTCAGTTCATACATATTGTAGTGTATTATATTATAGTTAAGTATATAGTTAGTACACTATTCAGGTTAAGACTAAACAAAGTATTAACCCGAGTAGTATCAATAGCTACAGCTCCATTCAAAAAGGAATACATTAATATATCTATATTACTTATCGACGATGTAGACGCCAAAGTAATATTTACTTAAATTTCAAGCAAAAATACTTACAACTTACATAGTTACTACTAGAAATTTTGTAGTTAAATTTGGAGATAGTGTTGTATCGAAGTCGCTTGTATAACTACCATCGTTATGTTCTAAATCTGTCGCCATTAAAGCATCTTTGGGTTCCACCTGTTAATATATAACATCTAAGTTATTCTGGGCGATGTTTCTCGAACATTCACGACCCTATAGTCATATTAAATTAAGTTAAAATGGTAATCCATCTCAACTTAAAATTGTTCGTCGTTTCTCTTTCACAACAGATTCAGAACTTTACAACAGTACTCATAAATATTTATTCCCAATAAATATCACTATAATGCAAGAATTAAACTGTAGCTTATAAAATGAAGTAACTAATGAGTAACTTAAACTTAATAAAATATACGTAAAATGTATAATAATAATCATATTTATCACCATTAAATCATTGACAGCAGTTCGGCACATGCAAGAGTAACATACGGAACACGCACCAACAGTTTCGTACACCATTAAGTTAACGATTAACTCCGCCAAGCACGCCTCGTTGCATAAAACTTTATGCTTAACGGCCATAACGGTGCCTTTTTAATTTACTACCCATAAATTTATTAACTTAGCTTTAATACATCAATTATTAACTAAACACTTTTCCGTGAACATTGAGTTTAAAGAGAAATCAATTACTCTCTTATATTTATTATTTAACTTGGTAGCCGTCTAACTTGAAAAATTTCTAGCACTGACCAAACTCAACTTGAGGCTCAATCAACAAACTAGAGACCTTCATATTATAAAGCAAGATAGTAATTAATATAATAACTTAAGTAAGTCATTCGGTTGGCAACAAGCAATACCATTGACTCCAGTATAATGCTCGTAGCTTTGAACCTCAAGATCTCTATCAAAATTCTAACCTTATAACTTTACTAGTACATCACTACTTAAACTATAATGTAGTAATATTTGTAAACTATCGCTTAGTAACAGTATTTGCTTGCATTTAGCTGCCAGATTAAGTTATACATCAACTTCCGTCAGTACTCTGAAAATCCTCATGATACATCTAAAGCGATAAACAAAACGGTTTAGATTAAATATGATAAATACTGTTAAAAGGAAATTAATTACATTTTACAAAGTTAAACCGTTAAGTAGTTAAAACGTGTGTGATAGTTATTCAGTAACTTTACGTAAGTTTAAACTAGTTTTTAAACCGATACTGCATATCAGCATCCGTTCATCTTATCAACATAATATTTTGAAACATGTTTCCCATTAATACAAGTATACAGTTTGCAATGTGTGAAGGTTTTAACTTTATTTAAGTGAACATACTTAATTATATATACATAAGTTATTTTTTTAAAGTTACCTTATTACTGGTAATGTGTCAGTTTTAAAATAACCTTCATCGACCTTAAGAAGTTTGATTAAACCGTTTGTTCGCACACCTATTGAGAGATGATAACAATATAACAGTTTAATTATTTAGTGTAGTTTAATTAATAAATAATTCATTAATTTTAAAGTCTGCGTCTTGCTTAGGATCTGATGGTAAGCTACGAAGTCTGATGGTAAAGCGCAATAGTCCAGAACTAACAAACATCACTATCAAGTGAACGTGAAACACATTTGTAACCCCCACTTGTATTTTCATTTTACTATTATTTTAATTTAATAAAAAGTACAGATATATTATTTAGTATAATTAATAAGTACACTTTAATTATATTATTTAATATTTTTTTTTATTTCAGTTTTAATATTTAATTGAATTTTTCTAATTACTATTAAAATCGCATTATCATCTAATACATACATACAAACTGCATACTATGAACTCTGTTCCTAGACTATTTGAAGCTAGCTGCTCTCCGCCCGCTTTGCTGGCGTAACACCCCTACAACTCCCCTATGGGGGAGGGAATTTTATAAAATCCATTATTAGTTAACCTCTAAACGGCTGAAGTAACGTCTCTCTGTGAAGGAACGTCTACTTCTAATAGTGTAGAGAAGAGATCTCGTGATGAGTCAAGGAAGCTCTGTATATATTCTATATGTATATATATACAGGTATACATATATAATATACAGAGTGTTATGACGGTAATATAAATAAAGAAATGTATATAAACTTTCAATATTTAAATTAGACTCAATAAAAAAATTTACAGCGTAATAAAATCGATTTTTAATCAAGAGATATATCAATGTTATATCAAGTTGTCTATGGTCGGTTCAAGATTTGACTGCTTTGGTATAATGTTTAAGGGTTTGCGTTTAGTACGGAGGTCCCTGGTTCGAGTCCAGTACCAGTTCAGTATGATGCGTGGGAATTTCGGTGGGTGAGAACCTTGCAATTGCATAAAAATATACTCAAAATATATCCAGCAGAGGATTAACAAAGCTTGATAATGATGATGATGATGATTCTCTTCGCAATGACGGTTGGGAAGAATGTTATTTAATTTTTTCTTCTATGAACTTCTCATTACGAAGCAAAGAGAACGATGTGGTACTAGCTATGATGATATACAGCTGGGATTATTAACTACACTACCGACCTTAAAGCCGGAACATAGAAATGTTTGCACAGCACTATCAGAAGGCAGAAATAGTATCTGCGTTGGTATCTATCTGGATGGTCTTCAGTTGACGAGACTTGACGAAGTTCGAGGCGGTGGAAACGATCAGTGCACGCTTTTGCGACTTCAAGTCATCTGTGACTTGGAACGTGTGATACATACGTTTCCATTACACCATCACAAAGAAATATGAGCCTTGCTGCTAAGGTGATAAGAGTCACAATCGCATTTGCGCATCGAGTAAAAAGAAAAATGACTAACAAGCGACCATTCATAGAAGAATGTAAATGTAGTCAGTGTATCGCGTTTTGTAGTTTTACTTTTTTTATTACACTTTTAAAAGATAGAAAAGTGAAACTGTTCGTATATATTTCGTCTACTTATATACGTCGCGAATATTCTAGAAACTAGCTAATTAAAACCTCAGCGCTGTAGTATCGGGCTATTAAGAATAGAACTAAGGTATTCCCTACCTGTTGTACAAGGCGACTAAAAGGATACTTAAGTTCGTGAGCCTTGAGGGTGGAGGCCCTCGGAGCTCAATAATCGGGCCATAGGAGGACGACAAATCCATGGTGGTCTTGTATTTGCCGCAGCACAGCGTGGGTGCTGAAGAGGGCTTTGCCCTTCCGTGGGATGTTTTAACCAAAGTGCAGAGGGACACCGGTGAGTCCCGTAGGAGATCCCGGAGCTGCTTCTAATGCACTGACGAAGACCACCGAGGGGGTTTCAGTTGGTAGAAGCCCCACATAACCTTGTCTTCCTTCCAGAAGCAGGATATCTTTTAAGAAGATTTCCCTCGCGATAATATAAAAAAGGTAATTATAACCTAAGAAATATTCGATCTTATTTTCCGATATAACCTTTACGGGATCCAAGCCAACCTCACCTATTCGTGGTGCACCCTCCTAATCAGCCAACGAGGCACTGGCTCCCACTAATCCGCATTGGGCCAGCGTGTTAAGAAATGGTCCAAATTTCCCCATTATAACCTCTACATATGAGAAGATCTTTGGGGGAGGCCTATGTCCAGCAGTGGTTGTCTATCTGCTGATGATGAAGATGATGACAGTTATAGAGGTTAAAATTACTTAGTTTATTCTCTGCGTGTTGGTTAAGTTAGATATTAATATTGTAAATAATATAAGAGCCTTGTTATATGTTTCTAGAACTTTCCTTTCAGGATATGTAATACTGACTAACTGATCAACGAATAATGGGCTCAATGCTTTTTATTTTAAGGTCACACTAGGACATTAGGTTGTGTATTGATCCTAACTGAAAAATTACCTGGTGGTAGGTCTCTGTTCTTGGAGATTACCACCGCAGCTTCTATTTCTGCCGCTTAACAGTACTGTGCAAACATTACTGCCTTCCGGTATTAATAGCTCTATAGCTAGTGAAATTACTGGGTGATGTTTCAGGATAACGACCACAATGTGGTGCTGTGTATATCCTAACCAGCGCTACGTTGGTAAGATGAACATCTCGCTGGCCTTGTTGCTTCGACTTATGAAAAAAAAATTGTTTAACTTCCTCAGTGGAACAGGAAATCGATGTCTCATGTGTTGAGAGTCACAAAATTAAGTATGCGCTTAATAGATATTAAGTATTGATACTGTCGCTTAATAAATCATGTAAAGGATGTAGCGGTTAATTAGTCTATTTAGTTTTAATTAGTGGCATAATGGACGTACAGGTCCAAGACTTGTCAGTCCAAGTATTCACGCACAAAGGACCCGGACAGGGCTAACGGATATTACTAATAAAGGATCTCTGCGGAGTCAGCTCGTTGCTGCAGTTTAATTGGATATAAAATAGTCTCCCATGGGCCGTCAGTGCGTTAGCGTTTGTATAAGCCGTTTCATTAATAGATAGCGATCGAAGGTTTTGATCTCACCATCGGTTCATCAACTCTTCATATGCTGCATACCATCATCGAGTGGTGAACAATTATCCTACTTAGAGATCGCTTCCCATGACCGTAACATAAAATATCGTGCTTAATCAGTGTAACTATTCTTTACCCTATACGAAAGTTGTAATATCCTTGGTGATCAGTTTCCGATCATCTGCTGCATTGTCACTTATTACCTTACGAAATTAAACAGATTAATTAAGATTTTGTATATCATAGAACCATAAACAACAAAGACGCCCGCTGCTGTACACAGTCTTCCATAAAAGACTTCCACTCCAATCGATCCTGCCAGCCGTTTCACTAGAGCTTCACCAGATCATCCACTTGGCCCCTGGTGCGATGTTTTTCAGCAAAATAAAACTGTGATCTGATTCATTTGTAAGAGAATGAGATGAATACATTGTGGAAGAGGTAGAGAAAGAGAGAGAGCGAATGAACGACAATTTTTATTGAATGAAACAGAAAAGAACTAAAGAGAGAGAAGAAGAGTAATGTACTATTAATGTCAACGTTTCTTTCTTTCTCTGTCTTCATATAATTCGAGTAGATTCATACAGCATGGAGACTAATCTTCATGGTGTGAAGATGCTGTACTCGTCTAATAAGGACAAAGAAACTAAATAGATACGTGTCGTGTCTCAATCTCTTACAACATATACATTTATATTTGTCTCTTCGTTTCACATTTCCGTTACATAGAATCTAATTCCGCCAAGAAGTCACAGATAAATATTTACACCGGAAGCAGTTGGAAAGGAACGTTATGAACTTGTTAATATTTCTCAATAGAACTATGTGTATTACACGAAAAGTATCAACTTTTAAATGTATAAACGTAAAACAGACTTTTCAGTTTCTACTATTAGTCGACTAAGTGTTTTTTTATGCGATTAAGTTATAAACAATTTAACTTGTTATATAACGCGGTGTAATTCAAACAACCGTAAAAACGGTTATACATCCTTTGATGTAAGAAAACGTCTCACAAACACACAGGGGAGTTGAAACTATTTTTTTTTTCTCTCGTCGTCGGAATGTCGCGCTCATCCTGTTCATCCGAGCTGAAAAACTTAGATCTTAACTGGCAACACCTGCCTAATAAGACCACTTAGGAGTTATAAATACCGAAGCGTATTTTATTTTTATCTCCAGAGACAGATAACTCGCGTAACAGAGCTTCACTCAATAATAGTGTACTCCACCATTTTAATTGGCATTGCCCTTTTCCATTGCTTCAATTTATGACCATACATATTTAATTTAATAATAAATACTCAAAAATAATAAATAATAATTAACCGACGTCCATTATTAGTTTTCATAAAGTATCAAATTTGTTTATGAAGATTTAGTTTATTGGTTTTTTTACTGGAGGCTGCTTTGAGAGAGCTATGAAGAAGAACTCGTATCTACCGCAAATTACTAGATGTTATAACTAATTTATCATTATTAGTATATATATATATATATATATATATTCTACTATATATAAAAAAAATTATAATATTTGAAAAGACGATAACGTTTGGAAATGAATTGCTCTTTCGATATGAAAATAAAGACGGAGCTGTATATGGTCTTGGACTCTACCCGTTGAGAGCTAAATGTCCTTGCCTCTAAGGTCTTGATGCGAAGGGTTCAGGGTTAACAGTTACTGATAACCAAAAGGGAGCTGGTAAATACAGGGAGACATGCTGTTGATAAGTCATCATCACCTGCCAATACACGAACAATTTCGTATTCTAGCATCATCCTGCGCATTGGATACAAATTGTTATTAATACTTTGTATTCATATCCTTACTGTAAATCCAGATAAAAAATTGAGGGGTAGCTAAGTCTAGCCGTGGACTACCTTAGCGGACTAGTTTTAATACTATTTGTATTAATTAAAAGTGTAGTTATATCAGGAGGACTCGTATAAATAATTCATAAGATTCTATCACTATACTTTATGTGATACTCAGGATATCTACTCGTTAGATCATTTTGAAATATAATATGATCATTAGTGAGTGCTTGTTAATATTTGCACATAGGTCAATATAAGTGTTAAGATCGAAGGAAGATAAATCTCTCGTTAGGAGTAATTTCACTAGCCACAGCTTCCATCTTCTTTAACAAAGACGATTACTAGTAAGTCTTAGAAATATCTAAAAAAAACAGTCCATTAAAAATATACTAATTTTATTAACAGGAATAAATAATTAAATATATCACTTATAATATTCCCACTTTTATTTGTCCCCCACTTGTGGCCACGGGCGGGTTGGTAGATGTCACGTGTCTGACCGGTGCGGTCCGTGGGAGATCCCGGAGTTTCTAATGCACTGACGGAGACCACGGAAGGGTTTTCGAGGGTAGAAGCCCCACATCATCTTATCGTCCCTCAGAAGCAACATTCTTTTAAGATTTCTCTCGTGATAAAAAAAAATGTCACTTGTTCGCTAAAGCTCGTTCTCAGACCTTGTAATGTGTTGGTCTCCTCACTATGTTATCCTTTTGGAGCTCAAGATCAGCCAGGATCGAACCCGTGCCTCTTCAACACGTATATCGCGTACCGCCGACGAGACCTGAGATATCTACCCCATAACAAGTGATACTAATAGTCAAACCCATGACAACGTGGTGCTAGGTTATGATGATATTCACAACTCCACAGAGTGTTAATCACCTTGAGACGTCCTTTAAACCAGAACAACCTACCACCAGTTAATATAAATATGAAGCTGTATTAAGTTATAAGCTGTATTAAGTTAAAAAAGCTTATTGAAGACGTTACAGCGTTTATAAGTGAGCGCTTCTCTTAAAGTAGTGTTTACATTGACTCTTAACGTCATGTCCTCTTCCTAATTGGTCACAGCGAACCGCTAAGACTCCCGGAGGAGGTAATCCTTAGTGAGGTGCTGAATTCAATTTGGATGATCAGGATCCATATAAAAGTAAAGAATCATTGAAGGGGATGTGTGTGATAATGTTCCTTCTAATATCATTAACTAACGAAACTAGCCGAACGTTCAGATGATGATAACAAAATGACTCCACCGGAAGTATACATAATTTAAGTACTTATTAAGATGATATAATTAGAATATTATTCTTAGTCATGGAAGCATAAGATGGATTCTTCTTCTCGTGCTTCTTAATGATCGAGGGTGGGGAAAGTAGTAGTTGTAAATAGTAAAAGAATTTAAACTTATTTCATATATAAACATCCGGAAGTAATGAGAGTTTAAACTTTGCGGTTATTTTAAACTTGGCTAACGTCGGCGGGTAGCCATCACTAGCCGCCGCGGCGATACCGCTTAGTTGTTAAAACGGTATCGCCGCTACCGGGCGGCGGTGTTAGCACGTAACTTGAGCCTTATACGGACGATCACTTCAACTTAACCACGGTTAAGTGGAGACGTAACAGTTAATTTATTATATTTAACCGATGTACGTTTCATTTACGTACGATCTTGTAGGGAGGGGGTAATCTACAACTTACGGTAAATGATATGCTTTGTATAATAAGATGACTGGGTTCCAGCACAACAACTCACGGTACCCAAGTCAACTTAACCTGCTCGTGGTGCAGCCTGATAATCAACAAACGAGGGTCTGGCTCCCGTCAACTCGCATTGGGGCATCGTTTTTTTTATATTACGAATACAGACATAACAATGTGGCGCTAGTTAGGATGTTACACATTGCACCACATTTTGCTCGTCGCCATGAGACAAGACGTCAATTCTCATTTAACCCAGTAATTTCGCTAGCTACAGCGCCCTTCATACCGGAAGAGTAATGTTTGCACAGTACTGTTTGGCGGCAGAAATGGGCGCTGCGGTAGTATCGACCTAGACGATCTCCGGCAATAGAGATCTACCACTAGTATGGTGGTGGGAAATGGACCAATTCCCCCATATGAATTCCTACCTTTGTGGGAATCTTTGAGGGAGGCTGTGGACGTCTATTGGCTGTTGGTGGAGGTAGTTCATATGATTACACAACATATTGCCGTCGTCACTTGAAGCGACATATGTTAAGACGAAGACAACAAGTTTAATACTTTTGTCTGATTTACATTACAATTATAAACTAATTGTTATTACTAACAATTAATTAGTGAATGTTTAAGTTTGTAAATAATATCTAATTATACGTTTTCATACAATAACAATATAGAAGATAAACAATTTAAATGCAAATAGATGAATCTGTAAAATCTCTTGTAGAATATTCAATTCCAACAGCGTAGCACGAAACGAAACCAAAACCGCAGTACATCAACAATGATTGGAATATTTCAACCGTTCGTTATTACTCTGTGTAATCGATTCTGATGATCGAGCGAATCGCTGTGGTTATTGAGAAACTGGGTAATTGAATACAGTGGTCCTACGGATGAGATGGGCTCATTTAGGAACACTTGTACAGAATCTGAGAGACACAGAGAGCGATAGCGAAAGCATTGTTCGGAAGATCTCGGCGCGATCTAAACAGAAATAAGAAAATACGAAAAGGAACATAAATAGTGGTAAGAGTCGAAGGTTGAAATGACAATGGCAGGACTTAAGGTGCTGGTAATCCTACACCGGAAAACTCTAGCAGACCAGCTATTCATACCAGTACTATTGGTATCATAATATTCGACAGTACTGTACTCCAACAGACCGCCTAACTCCAATTTGAAGATGGCACTCAATTATAATCATCATCACCAACAGCCCGTAGCAGACCACTACTGGACATAGGTTTTTCCCAAGGAACGCCAATTATCCCGATCTTTGGATATAAATATCCAGTTGCTTGGAGTCCGCCTTGCGCACAACGTCGCTCTATCTGTTTAGTCAATGATAATGATGATTATTAATTAAACTGAATCATTAATCAGTATTTTAATACTTCTATGTAATTCTACATTTTTTTTAAATATAGCAGTAGGATAAATCGGCGATAATTTATGATAACTATAGCAAAGAATACAGAAATATGTTTTGTTGAATAGGGTTCAAGTGCAAACATAACTAACCTGCAGCCTTTTGCGATCTGATTGCACTCGCGTATACCTGTCTTTTTTATATTTACTGCAGAGGAAGTCTTATAAATATCTTGCTTCTGGGGGGAAGACAAGGTTATTTGGGACTTCTACCCACTAAAACCCCGTGGTGGTCTCCCTCAGTGAATTAGGAGGGGCTCCGGGATCTATAGAACTCACCGTTGCCCTCTGCACTTTGACTAAAACATCCCACGGAAGGGCAAAGCCTTCTTGAGCACCCACGCTACGCTACGGCAAATACAAGACCACCATCCATTTGCCGTCCTCCTGAAGCTTGAGGATGTCCTCTAGCCCAAGAACCCTTTCAGTCGCCTTGTACGACAGGCAGAGAATACCTTAGTCCTATTCTTAATATACCGAGACTACAGCGCTTAAAATTGTTAATGCCAACAACCCGTTTTAAAAAATATATTTAGGCCTTTTAAGTCCACCGCTGAACATATGTATATGTCTATCGGCTGATGATGATGATGATACAGGACTAAGTAAAAAATAACTTACGTCAAAAATGTAAAATAGTCGATTGCAGGACACGGAATTACAAAAGGATACCGAAGCTTTTTACAAGGGAAGGAATTCAACGCAATTATTTTTGTATAAGAAACCGACAATTGCGTTTATGGTTTGTAGTTTGCGGTGCATTTACGTAAATAGCTACATGTAGTGAATGTTACTTATAGATATTTATGGGGTAGGACGATAGGTAATTACTTTAGTAACGGAAAATAGCCAACAGCTCTTTATTTTTTTCCATACCAACCGACGATGGAAACCTTTAACGAACTGTTCAGATCCTTTCAAAGACAAAGGTGTCTTGAAGTTGATATAAAATATGAAAAGGATATTCGTATAGGATCTCGTCTAAGTAGGTAATGTGCAAACGTTACTGTGTTCCGGTTTGAAGGAAGTTATAGCTATTGAAATTACTTTGGTAAAGTGCTGCGGTAAATATTCAACTATTATATAACTATCAATACAAGAATGTTGGTAGTTTGTTATGATCTGGAAGTAGTCCAGTTCATCCATCAATTCCTATCACCTTCCTTAGAAAAAACTGGATTATACTGCTTACTGGAATAACTAGACTCAAGGTCTTATGTCTCAGGGCGACGCGGGCAATATGGTGCAGTGCATATCATTCTGACGTAAGACGGTGGTATCACTTACCATTACGTGAACTTCTCGCTCGTCTCATCGCTTAATTGAATAAAAAAAAACTCGGCGAAGTTACTTTGTTTGGGAGATACTAAATCCAATAACAGACGGCTATGTCCTGATGACGATCGACTCATCATTATCATCATTAGTTCACAGAGGTCTACAGCTGGGCGTAACAACGTTACACTTCTCATACTATATCATTCAAATACATTCTTCTTCTTCCTCCTGTCTTTTTCCCAGCTGCGTGGGGTCGGCACAGTAAGTACTTCTCTTCCATAACCCTCTATCAGCGATCATATCTGAATTCACACTCTTCTCTCACATGTCGTCTTTCACACAATCTATCCATACTTTCTTCAGTCTTCCTCTACCCTTATAACCATCCACGTTCATCCTCATTACTTACAAATACATTAGAAAACTTAATTTGAATATAATAGACATGGTCTCCAGGATAGCGGACACTCCTGACGGACATTTTAAATGCAATAGCGGGCACAGTAAAGGGACCCATCTGCTCACTTTCAAAGATATAATTGCATGCAGCCATTATGCATGATTTATGCAAAAATCCTGGATAAAATTCCACATGAATATTCATTGATTTTGGTACATGCAAACAAGATCTGCTTCAGTGAATATATTCAATTTGATCTTTTTATAATTCACAGCAAACTTGGCGACAGTCAGGAATGCATGTAATTGGTAAAGATGAAGTCATTTATAAACATTAAAACTGTAAATAACATGAAATACTATTTACAGTTTCTTTTATAACACAGTCCATAAATGATTATCTCAAAACATTCCTATTTATCTTAAAAAAAAAACTTTGCGTGTCTATAATAAATAAGTATAGTATAAGAGATATACAGAGATTTATTAACTCATCGCGAGATCTCCGAAACTATTACTACTGCCGTTTCTCTTCTTCTTCGTCGGTATCACCCTTGACGGAGTGGTCGTGGTCATCAATTCAGGTGTTGGTCGGAAGCTTAACAACCGTCGCCTTTCCTCTCTGATGACCGCCTTCCTAGTCCTTCCTATCTTTCCGCCTTTATCTCGTTAGTCTTTTCTCCCAAGGACATTCAATTCATCGAATGAGTTACCTGTCGAGGTTTCCCCTAGGAGCTACTAAGAGAAAAGGTTTCTGCAGGGTCGGCAACGTGCCCAGTGATACATCTGGTGTTTCTGGCGGATATAGCCTGCGGTGTACCGCTCAACACCAGATGGGCTGCAGGTCTATTTGCCACCTAACGGGTATAAAAAATAAAGAGAAGAAATTTCTCAACACATTTTGCTGTCTTTACAAAAACTTTCGTCTTAAGTTTACCTTGACACGAATTTTGGTAAAACTTAATATACATAAGAGTTACTCCATTATGTCATTACTAAATAGTACTTCAATTTTTTTTTTAATAACCTATTTACATCCCCGCTGTTGGGGCACAGCCCTATCCTCAATATGAGAGCAACATTCAAACGGATCTATATTTTGTCAAATCATTGCCGTAGTTTATTACAAGTTAAACTTCCGCTAACAGTCCTTAAAATAAGTTATATAGCATAATAATCTGATGGAATATTACCTTTATGGATTCTGCTGTATGATCAGCATCTACATCTTAGATTTGGGTCGTCAGTCACAAAAATGGAAAGTGAAAAGGTAAAAACTAATCATCGCTTAGTATCGAACGTTCTGTACTTGAAAACGAAAATTATTCTCTTGTTGTATCTCACTCTCACTCATACGTTTGTTTATCATTCATCTCTATCGAAGGTCACCCATTCACTGGGATGGAATGAGTCAATACTTTTTGATGGTGAAATAATCTTTATAGCGACGGATAATCATTTATCATTTGCGTGAAATTTTTAACATACACCAACAATAGTATAAAGAATCTAGGTCTTACTTTCACTTGCCACAGCACTCTTAGATCATCTAGGTATATACTAGAATAAAAAGTAGTATTAAAACACTACTATTATAAAGCTGAAAGGAAGTTGCCGTCAAAGAATATATGGAGAGTAATTTTTTGTTCCTACTAAATAATACTAAGTACTTAGTATTAAATACTTCATTAAATTGACTAAAAGAGGCTGCAGTTAGTAGTGTATAGACTCTATGATAATCTGTATATTACAGATATTGCTTCTGAGATTTAGAGGTCAGTTAAGGATGGATTTTACAAAATCCCTTCCCCAAACAAAGTTGCGAGGGTGTTACAACCAACGAAGTGAGCGCGGAACAGCTAATATGTAAAATGTATTAAAATATAATACTATACAATATTTCCTAGTTTCTCTTCATAATATTAATACAGTTATATAAACAATTCACTTATTTATTCATAAATTATTTTGTTTATATTTCCGTCTACCCTCTTATTAAATAGTGTTATGAATACATCCTCTTGATATATATCCACTTGATAGACGACCGTGATAACATGGATAAATTATATGAAAGTGATATACCGGTGTTTATATAACATTTATAGTATTTATTATTTTGCTATGTTAACTGATAAATATTTTTTTTTATTTATTTTATAATAAAATTAAACATCCCTCATTCAACGTCACACCGTACCACGATTTCACATTTGTATAATGCTAAATAAACATTTACATGTTTAATTCGCGAAAGTAAACATTTCATACGTCTACATATAACATAGTAAAATACCTGATTCAATATATACATATATATATATATATATTATATATCTCAACACTTTCCCTGTTAAATTTCGATTGTATTAACATATTTCTATACTTTTACTTTCTAGAATTCTCATTAAGGACTATTTGGAGAGTATTGAATGATGTTATTCAAATAAACGAAACTGGATCGTGAAACGGTTATTTTAGTATAGTAAGCAAAATATTTTTTTTTTTTTTATTTATGTTAGTCGTAAATTAAATGTTTACTCAAATCAAACATTTACTACTACAAATTATAAAACTGAATCCGATCCACAATTTTACGTATCTTATCTAGATATCTGGTAGGTTTTAAACAAAGCTTAGTCTATGCCGGTGATTGCTTTATTACCCTGGATAAACAGACAGATCGGTGAGATAAAATATCAGCTTTTTGGTACATATCTCCTATATAATTAGGCAACCGTTAAGATAAATAAAAACCTGTTAATAATATAATACAAACAGTACTTTGAATACTAAAAGTCACTTACTAGATCTATATGCCTATTTCTGTGTTGATTACTAAGTTTAATAATATTTTTAAACTAACGTTTAGTTATTAGACTAAGGAATTTTTTAGTTTTAGTAGAAAAAGATATTGTTTAGAGTTAGCAGAAGTAGACATAGTTTACGTAACTATTGGAGTTCAATGAGATGACGTTGATTTTAAAACGTTTTACTATAGCAAGTTAGATGTGTTAAGAAAAATCCTCTCACCAACTCCTCGGAATGGAACCGAGGACCGCTATGTCATCGTTTAACCGCTGTACCAAAGAGACAGTAGAAGAAGATATAAGTTTAACGAAATCGAAGTAATTCGATATCCCGCACTTGCGTAAGAGAGCAACGCGCGGGAGTTTAAGACGTGGACAGGTTGCACACTCTGTATCGTGTGAAAGGCTTTTGTCACACATTAATAAGTGTATCGGTATGTAATAAATATTCGCTCATGCGCATTGCTGCAATGCCTGCGCGCATAATCGCATTTCTTACAACTATTGCTCCACGGAAGTGAACCCAGATAAGTATATATCAGGGAGGCTTATGTTCAGCTTCTGATGAACAGGATAATAAATATATTTAAACAATGACCAAGTTATGAAATCAATCAGAAGGATAAAGGATTAAATTTACTATAAATCTTCTCAAAAATTTCATCAAACAACCCACAGGACTCAAGCCAACCTCACCTGCTCGTGCACCCTGCTAATCACCAAAGGAGGCCCTTGCTCCCGTCAATCCGCATGTGCAAACGTGGTGGGAAATGGCCCATATCCTCCCATATGAACCCCTACAAACGTGGAGGATCTTTAGGGGAGGCCTATGTCCACCAGTGGACGTTTATCGGCTGATGATGGTATAGATAGTTATCAGTAAAAAAAATATAAAAAAGACAGTTAAAAAACGATACTCGTTTCATTAAATAAAGTTGTCAATATAAATAGTCTTTAAAAAAATTATTACTGCTCATCAGTAATAAATGTTACTAGAGCCTCTAAAATGTATATAAAAGTTTAACTAACTTGATTCCTTAGTTAACTGTTGTATCAGTTACTTGAGAGTTGAACGTAACTGAGACTGTTATGGTTAAAGATAACCGATTGAAATGGTTTAGCCGTGTGTTTACTAATATGGTAATATACATATATATATATATATATATATATATATATATATATTAGTTAAAATTATCATCACCATCATCATCATCAGCTAATAGACGTCTACTTCTGAACATAGAACTCCCTCGAAGATCTCCACATCGAAGACTTCATTGAGACTAATTTGGCCTTAGTACACCACGCTAGCCCAATGCCGGTGGTGGGCGGTAAGATCTTCGTCTGTTATTCAGCAGAGTGCACCGCTTGCAGGTAGGGTGGCTTTGGCTCCGTAAGACGTTGGGCGGAAACCCGTTAAATTTATAACAACCCTTTTTTTGGACATGGGTTTAAATCGTTAGTTAAAACTGAACCGACGTGGTGACAGCGTTAATAAAGTTTCACGCGAACCGTTTTCACCGATTCCGCGTATCTCGTGACACGCGATACAATAAACGTGATTTCATCTTAAACGTAGTAAATCAGCCGGACATATCACGCACTTTACAGTGCTGTTTCACAATTGAATAGTTTTAAAAAAAAAAAAAAAACACAATCTGTGGATTATTAAGGGGAAAGCGGAGTTGTTGTGTTGCAGAAATAATTTGCTCGATGAACGTTATAAACTCTGTGAGTCTGTGTGACTGTGATAACATTACCGTGCTCCGGTTCGAAGGGCGTTGTATCTAGTTAAGTTACTGGGGTATCGAGACTGAACATCTGATGTCTCAGGCGACTAGCGCAATACGGTGCAGTGTATCCAAACTAGTGCCACGCTGTTGTTGGGCGGGCGCGTCACTTACAATCACGTGAACGTGCCGCTTGTCTCGTCGTGTAATTGTTAAAAAAGTAAGTGTTTCATGAAAAGTAATAGTTTAGCCAAGGACTTTTTTGTAATTAAAAAGAATGAGTGATATAAGAAGTAGAAGTGGATAGAAGTAGAAAAAGAATGAGTATATAAGCGGGACATTCACCTGGTGGTAAGTGATACGCCCGCCCATAACAACGTGCCGCTAGTTAGAATGGTATACACTGCACCACATTGCGAATGATGATGAGTCACGCTCTCCCAATAATTACACTATCGGCAGCGCCCTTCAAACCGGAACACAGTAATGCTTGCATACTACTGTTTGGCGGCAAAAACAGGCGCTACGATAGTATTCTTGGTAATTTGTAGGAGAATGAGATGAGTACACTGTGGAGGTAATAGAGAGAAGGTGGTCAATCCAAAATTTCCAATTGTTTAAATTAGAAAAGAATGAGAAGAAGAAGAAGAATAAAATAATCTACTATAGACTTCAACACTTCTTTCTCTGTCTATCATGTTTCGAGTGTATTCAAACTATATAACTCCGCCACAGCCTCACCTCTCGCAAATACCCCAATGTCTCAAGACGGAAGTCTTTAACCAGTACGTCCTCCTCACTCTTACGGCGCAGAAACGTGGCACCTGATCATCGAGCTGGTGTACCGTTTCAAAGTAGCACAGCGAGCGATGGAGAAAGCTATGCTTGGCATTAATCTAAGGAACAAAATCCAGTACAAAGAAACTCCGACGGAGACCTGAAGCTGTCCAAGTAGCTCTCAAAATCTGCAAGCTTAAGTGGCAGTGGGCCGGCCATGGGAGAGAAAAGTCTCTGAGTGGAAGCCGCGTACAGGTCGCAGAAGTGTAGGACGCCGTCCCTCCAGATGGATCGATGACATCATCAGGAGCGAGAAGCTGAGGATCGCTTAAAGTGGAAGACATCGAGGAAGGCCTATATCGATCAGTGGATACGTCTGATAATAATGATGAAGTGGTCCATGGTATACAAAGTATATGAAGGATAGAAACGCGATTCATCTCATTCTCTCATTACGTAAACCTTTTATATATCCATAGTCTACATCGTTACACTTATTCGTTACACGAGATCCCAATTCACAGCATCCCAAACGAAGTTTCACTTGAACAAAACCGAACGCAGCTCAATATGACTGGTTCACATGCAACCGATCGGAATAACGCCTTATAATTGTGTTTGATTGCCTTTTGTCTCATCGGATCCCACCTGGGAGTGGTATTCCGATGATTGGTGTTTATGGGAGCGGAGAACAAAGGGATGCATGAGAACATTTCGTGTACGGAACCACTGATAATTACCATACAATTATTATGTACTTTTTTTTTATCTATTTCACTAAAATTCAATCATTGATATTTTTCACATAGAAAATTTATTCTCAACGCGCTGTGGCTGTTTAAAAAAGATTTTTCTTGTTGGTATACAAATATAATTTAAACCTAAAATCTAAATAGAACCTTTTTCAGGAATTAGAGAAGACCTGGTAAATTTTAAGCAGATTAACTGGTCTTTCCAAGTTACCTACATTTATGAACATCCTTTATCGTTTGACCTTTTATTTGAAAACTACATTAAAATCTATTTAACCACTCAAGAATGTTACATACTAATAAACATACATTATACCTTTTTAATTAGTATTACTATTAGTATTTTTTATTATTATTATTATTATTTTTATTTTAAATATCAATACTTTTAACGCCATCACTGTTTGATAGGATCCAGTGCGTCGATTGTAACGGTTTCTTTTAGGTAATATTTTACAAATAAATAAATAAAAATAATTAAAAAATAAACCGCGAGGATCATTAAATGCGTTGTGCGAGAGATTTGTCCACATCCACCTGTATTTATGGAGCCGAAGACAGTTCCAAGGAAGATGCCCGGCAGCGATAACTCGCCTAGGCTGCGTGCGGTCCCGCCATATACTATCAAGTTGGCATGATAACATTTTAATGGCTCGCTTGTTGACAACCTGTTGTAGATTTATGATTTAAAACATGTTTATATGTATATATATATATATATATATATCATTTTGTATATCTAATAATCGACTAAGATCTAAGTGGTAAAGTTGTTAAATGTTTTCTCTACAACATAAAACTTTACAAAATGACAACTTCCAACTATGAAATTAGTAAAAAACTTTCGAAACCACTATTCTATATATAAAAATTAAGTAATTATTATGTATGAATCTTTTTAACTTAAGAGATATTAATTTAATATTTTCCTCCTATTATTATTTTTATCAATAGAGTAATAAATAAGATATATACATACTTCGTTCGCGTCTAGACGAATAATACTTTGCTCCAAACTGCGACGGAGTTAGCGAGATAAAAACTGTATGATTAAGGGGATTTATCACTGAAGACGACAAGCAGTTTATCATTATGGGCGGTCGCATCGATTACCACCAGGTGGAACTTGTGTTCATGTTGTCGCCTTCCGTTTAATTGTAAAAAACAAACTCCAGTTGTAAATCAGACGAGACAGGAACGGATAAGGCGTGACTGGTTATTCAAAGATATCTCATTCTCTTCCATTTACAGAGATCGACTCTTATGTATTAAAACGATAATTAATATGTGTAATGGTTTGATTGACATTATGTTTGAAGAGACACTAAGTTGAGGCTTTAATGATGCTTTAATTAATGCCCAAAGGAAATTTCTTTTATTCTTATACAGTACTTTAAATAATAAAATAATATTTTATAATGTAAACATAGAATTCCTCTTATACACTTCCGGCAATGAATTATACACAGATATATTATTTTCAGACGCCTCTATCTCAAAGAATATGATATATCCACTTTTCTCGTACATAACACTAGGAGTTATATTCCGCTGCTACTCTCCGAGATAAGAGATATTCAGAGAAAACGGAGAAAACTAAAAAGTAGATGCAAATACTGAGAAATAGATTATGCAATAAAGATTACAATTTTGAAACTAGTTCGCTACTTTATATAAACAGATAAAATATAACTTTAGCCAAGATTATAACAAAGGTAATAAAGATAGAACATCTGCACGTAAAGTAGTAGTTTATTTAAACGAGCGTATATCTCAAACTAGTAGTAGAATTAAAAAAAAATTGTGCATATTATAGTCAAATTCTTAAGGAAGGATATGAGCTACTTCAAACCTGGTCCATCTTGATGATCGTTGCAGAAACGTCAGATGAAACTCTGCGGTATACCTCGAAGTGTTCACTAATGTAAACTCATCAAGCAACTAGATTGTGTTACTTGGTGTATTTCATCAGGTTATCTGTAACTAAGTCACCAGTAGTTATTTAATTAGTACTTAATTTCATTGTACCCTTATGATCTAAATAAGTGATACTCAACCTATGGTAAAGTTACCCGGGATCCTTTAGGAGGGAACTTGAAAATCATATTGGTAATGGAAAACTTGAAACAGTTAACTTACATAAACATCATTATGTATTATAGGGACGATAGTTTAAAATCAAACTTATTACTAATAACTTACTAAGATGCTAGAGAATGACGTGAGAGATAGAAGAGTATATTTCGAAGTTGAGAATGATACAGAGCTTGAGAGAAAGAAGACTTTGTTTAGGGATAAGTAAGTAGGGAGGTGTACTAATAAATGTAAAAGTTCGGAAGCTATATTATAAATGATTATTAAGTTTAAAGTCAAACGAATATCATACTGATTTCTCCATTAACTGGTCCTCTGACAGTGTCATTGTTTAAGATGTTTTTTCCTTATCTGATATAATTAAGTTAACAAGTAAATAAAATTAACTATTTGGATAGCGATAGATTCCAAACGTAAACCATTGTTAACATATTTGTTATAACTTACAATAATAATAACTAATAAATTGTATATTAATCGGAAAGCTGAATATCTCACTTCGAATATCAAAAAGAAAGTATTAAAAAAAAAAAAAAAATGTTTATAACAAATAGCAAATTATAAACAAACTTTCGCGTCCGCCGTCCATCCGGCTACATTTGGTCAAATTATTCGATAATCACCCAGAAGCGGTGCAGCGGCGGCAACATAAAAACTCGCAAAGCAGATTACGCCGTCAACTTAACTCTTAAGTTGGCGCGTTAAAATTCACGTTTGCTTAACGGGCCGTCTTTAAACTTTGTTCACGTGGTGGTCAATCACCTCTTTTAACGTTATGATAGCCAGTAACGGGTACTGTTGATTCAAGAAAAAAATAAACTCGCGTCCGAGGCGTCACGCTCGCACACTACGCACTACTGTTTAATAAGCACAGCTTTTATCTGTTATAGAACAACTTTGGACTACTTAATGCGTCAAGCGTACACCAAGTTACAACTGCCAAAGAATGAAATATATATATATATATCTCAAAAGTACATTAAGTTAAATGAGACGTTAGAAATTATTTAGACGTTCAACTAATGGGTAATGATACATTTGTCCAAAACAACGTGGTGTTAGGATGTTATACACTACACCATATTGTGCTCCTCACTTTGAGACATAAGATGTTAAATCTCGTTACCGGACTACAGTAATATTTGCAAGGTACTGTTTGATGATAGAAATACCCGCTGCCGTGGTAACGATCTCCGGTAACAGGAACTTACCACCACTCCTGTCAATCACAGACAAATTTCAACCAGTATGCGATAACTAGTATTTATACCAGCGCCACATTGTTAAGGACTTTCGTATCTCTGACCATCTGATGGACGTCCAGCTCCAATCATTGATAATTTCTTTAAGGCCTTTATCGTTTATGAACATACAATAATAATGTTTATTGTAATCCTGCACAACTCATGGGATCCAAGCCAACTTTACCTGCTCGTGGTGCACCCTTCTAATCAACAAAAGAGGCTCTGGCCCTGACCAACCCGCATTGGGCCATTATCATCATCAGCCGATTGACGTCTACTGCTAGACACAGCCCTCTCCCAAAGGTCTCTACGTCGATCGATCCCGTGGTGCTCGGATCCAGTGGGTTCCCACGAGTCTCATCAGAGTCCTTGTGGGAGGCATTGGACCAGCGTGGTGGGAAATGGCCGAAATTTCCCAACATGAACCCCTACATATGCTCCTGGTGCCCGATGATACGGACAGAGGTCGATCGATGAGGGGTTTTTTGGGGGAGGCCTATGTTCAGCAGTGGACGTCGATCGGTTGATGTTGATTTCTAGTGCTCAACTTTAGTAATTGTTCCTTAAATTAAAAGGAACTTAATTGATATTTCTAATGGCATATAATATTTAAGTTGAATATGTCCTTGAATTAAATATCCTAATTTATGTTTGTTGCAGGTAAGCTAACGAAGTAATCTTACATCTATAAGAAACTTATCAAGTTAAGTATCTATATTCATTTACTTGCATCTATTTTCATACATAAAACTATCTGATGGAAGGTCTCTGTTGCTGAAGACCATCTAAGTACCGCGCTGGTCATATCTCTGCTGATAGACAGTACTGTGAAAATATTTCTGTTTTCCAGTTTAATGGGCGCTGTGACTTGTGAAATTACTGGGGTAACGAGGCTTATTACTTTAGGTCTAGTCTAGTCAGTGTATGCCAACCTAACGTATATTTATAAAGCTTACACAGGTAAACATCTCGTTCGTCTCCCAGCTTCCTCATATCTGTATATAGAAGTTAAACCGCTTTACTTAATTATTATATCAGTAAGTTATATTTTAACTGAAGCTATAATAACTTGTATATATATATATACGATTTGAAGGAACGTGAGCTCGATTCTTGCTTAGCTTGGTTCTTTCGATGTTGGAAAACATCGGGAGTAAACCAACATATTCAAAGAACAACAGCTTCTGGTGGCATCCACCAACTTGCAATTGTCCAGCGTGATGCATATATGACCTTGTTTCTTTGTCAGAGAAGACTCCAATTTCCGACAGTGGCAACATTAAACTTAAAGTTTATCGAGCTGTTCTCCAACCTCTTTACTGGTCTTAATATATTTATAGATTTGAAATTTATGCTTGAAATTAATCAGAAATATTCCCGCCCGGCATCAACCTGCCGCCTCAGGTGTCCCTTCCCGGTGTTCACACCCTCGCAATCCCATTTGGGGAAATCATTTCGAACAATCCATTTCTTAGGTGTCAGCTAACAGTAGGGGTGTAAGGTGTCCTGCATAACAACTCACGGGACCCTAGCCAATCTAATCAACAACAAAGTCTAGCTACCGCAAACCCGCATTGGGCCAGCGTGGTGGGAAGATTCCCAAATTCTCCCATAGGAAATCCTATAAAAACCGGCCCCTGGTGCCCGGTGATGCGGGCGGTACAAGACCGATCAATGCGGGGGTCCTTGGGGAAGGCCTAAGTCCAGCAGGGGATGTCTATTGACTGATGGTGGTAGTGGTGTTGTTTAGCTGCCCTATACTCAGCAGAAGAAATATTCCTACCACATTTCAAATCTCTATGCCTTATGCTTACAGAGATATCGTGATGAATCTCTACATAGGGGAAATCTCTTATATATATATTTTAAGTAAATACATATATTATGTTAGTTAAAGTTAAATCATAGTAGTTACATAAGGCTCTACGGTTTTTTAATAAACATAATAACGTTTTAAAACCCTCGGTTACGCCGGCTGTAATTTGGACAATAGTTAACGTACGTGTAATTTAATAACTGTTACATTACGCAGTTAACGAGTAAAAATAACATTAGAAAGTTCAAATTTGGAGCAGAACGTTTTAATGGCGAAATAGTATTATTTATATGTATATATATATATATATATATAGTATACATGTGTTGTTTTATTCGACGTAGCGACGGGACGAGGCGTTCACCTGATGGTAAGTGATATGCCCGCCCCTTATAATGTGGCGCTAGTTAGGATGACACACTACAAAATATCGCACTCTTCCCCTTGATACATAAGACGTTGAGTGTCGTTACCCCAGTAATTTCACTAGCTACAACCGCCCCTCAATACGTTTTGGGGACAGAAATATGCGCTGCGGCGGTACTTATCTAGACTGTCTCTGGCAACACAGGACTACCACCAGTAGTGTTGCTATGATTTCATCACAGATATTATAACGAATTAGTTTTTATACTTAACTAGTAATAAGTAAAGTTAGAAATAATTAAAAAAACTGTTATACTTTAATAAAGTTTATTTAATCTCATAACAAATATACTTGGAACGCAGTAATGTATAGCAACCGCTCTAAGTTGGAATTTTCAATCTTTCTACTATATAGTACTCTTCTTAGAGGTCTTAAATCACTTAAAGTAAAGTGAATCTAATTATTTTCGATGTATTACTTAATAGAAAATAACTTACCGTGAAATTGGGTTAAAAATTACATAATCTTTAGGTTCTATAACATATGTTATATGATTGATATGTTCATAACAACACTAACAAGGAAATTAGATAAACATTCGCTGTTTACAAAATGGCGGGTGAAACTAACAAAAATTCATTGCATTAATTATAATATCGCATGCGAGCAGAAATTAGCGCATATTTAGCAACTGCAACAATGTTGTTGTGTATATATCTTAGTAACATACTTATGCTAGTGTCATAAAGTTTATTTTTAACCGCAGTCAGTGTTCGTGACGAGAATTACAACAGTAAGTTTCTTTCTATCTTACCGCACGATTTTTAACTACTTTCGAGTATACGTTGCTGAGAAATGGAATAAAGGTAGGGTTTCTTAACTGGGTTGGTTTGTTGTTTATCTTCAATTTCACTTGGAAATATGTGATGAAGAGGTTGTGCTTGGTAACGCGTGATCGCTTCCAACATTGTAGTCATCAGTCGGAACATAACATTGCTGCCTTGGCATCAGATTAGAGCAACCAGTCGAAATCAAAAGCCAACCGTAGTTCAGGTTGCAGCCGACAAACAATAGTGTGCAAATATTACTGTGGTCCGGTTTGAAGGACGCTGTAGCAAGTGAAATTACTGGGGTAATGACGTTTAACATCTTATGTTTGTGAGCGACGAGCACAATGTAATGCAGTGTCTATCACTGTAGTACTTATTATATTTTGAACAGGCACTATCACTTAAATCGTGACATCTCGCTCGTTTCGTCGAATAAAAAAAAACTGTATCCATTTTAGAACTGGAATGGAATTGAGGACCTCGGGTATATGTGGAAGGCACTACTGGATCATGATGCCAGTCGAATTAGTTACAAGACAAACAAGAGGTTCGCAACAACGTCATATAAACAGCACCACAATGTGTTTGTAGCGTTGTGACATACCTCAAAATTTCACTAGCTACAACACCCTTAAAACCGGATCATAGTAATGTTTGGACACTACCGTTTGCCGGCAGAAATAGGTGTCGCGGTGGTACTTAAACGATCTCCGGCAACAGAGACCTACAACTGGTTAGACCTGTAACGAAAAATCTAGATTACTTTCTTTTTTAACTATCATTCAGTTAGAGAAGCCTAGCTATTTGTTGACAGTGATTGCAGTTATTTGATATCTAAAATGGCCGCTTAATAGTAATTTTAACTGCAGTGAAAATACATTTCTCGGTTAAGTAACCTATATTCTACGAGACGTGATTACTGTCTATGCTCGCTAAGTATTATTTTAAACAGAAAACTGGTTTTCAAAGGAAAAAGAAATATCTTAAAAAGCTAAAATATTATACACGAAACTACTTGTCTGCGTGTTTGAAGCATGGGAACGTATGGAGACCGACGTCTGAAATTAAGATCTGATCTAGCGACTACATTGTTTATATCTTATACAAAACAAAATCAATGTGAAACAGATTTTGAAATGGGTACAATGAAGGTGGAAAAAAAAAATTAACGAACAATGATGAATGAGATGATAATGCAAAGGAACAAAATAATACTGAAGCGAGAACAATGGATTCCTTGAATTTAACCTTTCGGTAATACTCCTACATTCGCGCACACAAGCGCTATAATGCGGACGAAGTAATGGGAACTAAACATAGATGGCGCTGAATAAAAGATATTGTGGAGAGAAATGGAGATAGTAGGTTCCTGTTGCCGAAGACAGTGTAGGTACCACAGCTACTCCTATATCTGTCGACGAACTATTAAGTGATATCACTTGATGTTAAGTGCTGATATGGCCTGTGGTGGTAAGGCGCTCTAATCTAATAACAACTTGGTTTTACTTGGTCTGACTGTTTTATTGAATACACCCACGAGATGTGAAGTAATGTAAAAAAAGTTTATACAGCAAGTTATAAAACAATATTGCCGTCTACTACATTATCATCATCAGCTAACAGACGTCCACTGCTAGACAAAGATCTCCACATCGATAGATCCTGGACTGATCGTTGGACATACCTTCACCAGATCGTCGGATCACCTAGTGTGGGGCCCGTTGGCATTGCATCAACTGCATTTCCTTTATTAAATATGTATTTTTTCTTTTATAAAGCTGTTAATGTTCGTATAGACAATATATGAAAAAGCTATTAGTTTTATAGCTGCAATACCAGCTTTATAACCTCCTCGATGGTTCTTTGAATAAAAATACATTCCTAGACTAACTAATAGCAGTTTTATTTTATTAAGCCACGAGAGGAGCGAGATGTTCACCTTCTGATAAGTGATACGTCCGTACCACATTGCGCTCGTCGTCCTAAGACATAAGATGTTAATTCTCGTTACCCCAGTAATTACACTAGCGCTTTTCAAACAAGAACACAGTAATGTTTGCACACTACTGTTTGGCGGCAGAAATAAGTGCTGCGATGATGTCTGGACCTAACACCAGTAAATAATTATATACTCGTATATTATTCCTACTACCCTCTTTTCTTGAATGGACGATCAGGCGTACGGGGTGTCATAGTCCTTATGTTGTGGTCATCCTCGGATTGTGAACAAAGAGGTTCAGCTCCTAGTTCTGCAACAAAGGAGTGGAACAACTTGCCGGTGTCGGTGGTCCCATCTAAATACGAGTTGAGTGTCATTATGGAAAGAGTGAATAGGTTGTAGAGCGCCTAACCACCACCGACCATATCACCACTTAAAATCAAGTGGTTCCTTTAACTATTAAGAGGATTTTTTAATCTATAGACATCCCATATAATACTCCACTTCTGTTATAGAATAATATTTGACTATTTTACACACCTACTAGCTGACATACATGTAATTATCTCTCTTGCATGTACTACTCATATTTGTATGAACCCTGCGTATCCTGTGTACATATTAATATATATATATATATATATATCAATTTTATATATGATAAAACATATAACTAGTCCTGTAATAATTTATATTGTAATAGAGATGACAAGAAATTAAAAATAAGTATTACTACAGAAAAGTAAAGTAGAAACTTTTTTTTATATTTATATGGAGTAGGCTTTGTATAACATCGAAGGAAGTTGTTTGTTTTCATTAAATTGTTTTGTGAAGTGCAACTGGAACGCTTGTCCACACGACTGTACCATAACAAGGAAACGCGCGACCGTCAACCGCGTGGGAGAGTTTGACAAAGCTCCATTGTTAGGCTATTTAGTCGGCTAAACTTTACTAAGGTCAACAGTCGGCGACAGCTGAATATAATTTAGTTAGCGAATTAAAAAAAAACTACAATGGACTAACTAATGGCTACTAACGCATTAGTCCAAAACTATGGATAACCCCGCGGGCTCTCAAATATAGAGAGGTTTAAACGAGTGGGGTGGTAATGGGTCTCGCACAATCACTCACGGGATCCAAGCCAGCATCACCTGTTCATGGTGCTCCTTGCTAATTAAGAAAAGAGGCTCTGGCTTCCACCAACCCGCATTGGGCCAGCGTGGTGAGAAATGGCCGAAATCCTTCCATATGAACCTCCATTACGCCCCTGGTGCCCAGCGGTACCGAAGGCCATGCTGACTGATTCGACAAAAAATTGCGCAGACGCATCGGACCGCGTCGCTGCACTCGGCCCTAGTACTTGCCGGGCTGCTTCCTCTAGAACTTCGGGTCCAAAAAGCGGCTGCTTTATATGAAATAAAGCGCGGCCGCTCCCAGCGGGTACTAGGAGACCGGGCTTTGGAGGTACCGGTAAGTTACAAAACAATGCTACACCCGCCTGGTCAGGCTGGTGTGGCGTTTTCCTGTCTGGGGGAGGGTGCAGAGAGACCAGCTTCCCACAGCGGCTGCCAACGTGTACATGGACGGCAGCCGTATAGAAGACAAAGTGGGTGCAGCGTTCTCCGTTATGCGGGACGCCGTAAAGTTTAAGACCAGAAAGATCGCAAGATCAAACGACACTCTCCATCTCTCAAGGAGAGTTCCTCGCGTACCTGTGTACCCGAGCAAGTATCAGACCGTGAACCACCTAATCGCTGACTGCTCCGTATTTGGGGCGCAGAGAGCGGAAACAGAGATAGCAATTAACGAAAGGACAGAAGGTAGTACGATCGCCTCTCTGATGAGGGAGGATCACAGCCGTCCGATTATTTAGCAGTACTGCAAAAAGATCATAAGTAAAGCAATCAAGGAAAACCAGACGAGACAAAAGTAAAAGATATGTAGAGCAGGAAAAGAGTGTAACAAATAAAGAAATGAAATGTATTAGAATAAGCAAAAGGAAATGTAGGAAACCAGAACAAGAGAAATGAACAGCAATAGATAAGAAAGAATGTAAAATAAAGGTAAAAGAATAAGAAATAAAATGTAATAGTTTAAGGAAAAATAAATAAACAACGGCTGTTTCCCTTATTTTAAGCGCAACGTATAAGAGAAAGAATTAGAATGGAGACAGAAAGAGAAATAAGAACGGAAAGAAAGATAAGAATGGAAAGAACGAAAAGAAGAGAGGAGGAAACAAATAAATAAGAACTATAAAAAAGAATAGGAATAAAAGCCAAGGTCCAAAAATGCCCGAGGGTACAAGAAAAAAAAACATCAGTCTGTTTAATTTTCTGAGCAGCATGCAAATTTTTAAGATATGTTTTACAGCCGTATGGGATAAATTTGATATGGTGTTTGACCATATTTTTTAGGCTATGATCATAGATACTAGTCTCCTCTTTTTTTGTCTTAGGTTACGAATTTAGGTCTGAAAAAAAACCATCGCTCCAATATATAATTTAATTGGACTTACATATCGAGGCGAGATGTAATAGCTACCACAAAAACTACTGCAGTATAGCGGAAGGAAAAAAGAACAATTCGTTCGCAACGGGTTCTGTATATTTTATTTGTATTCATTTAAATATCAAAGGAATCCTTTATCAATGGTTAAGCACTAGTTCATAAATGTTCCAGTCTGATGGAAAGTGTTAAAGCGCGAAGACTTTGGCGTTTAAAACGATATATATATATATCATTATTAGCCGGTAGAGGCCCACTGCTGGTCATAGATCTCCCCCAAAGATCTCCACATACAGTTAGTATGGCCTTTGGTATCGCTGGGCACTAGAAGCTTTAGTATGTAAGGATTCATATGGGGGTTCCCGCCAACTCGCAACCGCCAGTGTGGTGAGAAGTGGCCCAATATATAGATATATATAAAAATCTTAAAAAAAATTTAATAAACAAAAAATTACTTGGAGTTCTGGGAAGATATGATCTCGCTGTAAGGACTAAAGACATTCTCTCCCTTCAATCAAGAATATTCATCTCGCTGCTGCTTGTTAGTAGATGTAACATTTTCTCGAGAGCTGTTCTTGAAGCCTGATCGGTTTCATTCCGATGTTTTTCTTCACCGGAAGTTCAGAAGAGATGGAACCCAGTCCTCTTAGAAACGTACATGTGAACAGCTTCATTAAACATCTCGCGCAACAACTCACGGGACCCAAGAAAATCTCACGTGCTCGTGGTGCACCAAGCTAACTAACAAACAAGGCTCTGGCTCCCATCAACCTGCATTGGGTCAGCGTTGTGGGAAATGGCCCAAATCCCGCTATATACACCACTACAAACGACAGCGTAATACCCGATGATGCGGGCAGCGTAACACTGATTGATGTCACGATATTTGAGAGGGACCTGTGTCCAGCAGTGGGCGTCTATCAGCTGATGATGATGTAATAATACTGTACTAAACATGTCTCACTTTTACTGTGTAACAGTTATAAAGTAATTAAGTTTTTGTTAAGTTGTATGACTTGAAAGAATTACAAGATTAAAAACAAAGGTAGAAGCCCATAGAATTGATTTCGCGCGTGGCTTCAATATTTTCGTAAGGAACCCTAAAATCCGTACTTCTGGTCCAATTAAACGCGGAACGGTACAATTTGTCGGGTCAGTTGTGTTGCTCTTAATGTGGGAATAAGCTGGCGAGTCTTCACCTGCTCGACTTTAACTTATTAGCTTTACATCCGCTTGTTAAATAACTTGACGCAAATATAATGGCGCCTCTGTGGATGAGATGGCTTTAGACACTTCTTGGAGCTGTGCTGGACGAGGAGCAGAAGTCCAAACAGTTTTTTCTGTGTACTCATTTTTGTATAAATTTTTATTAATCTACCCCTTCCGTACTGCAGAGGCTAGACTTAATAACACGGAGATCCCTGATTCGATTTCAGGATAATTTTTTGTCAAATTTGGATGACCACAACTAATATTGTTATTCTGCTGTCATAACAGCAATGCTGTGTGGAAGTCGGAACACTTTTCACTATCCAAAGCCTGCTTGTATCTTAAAACCATATGAAAAAAAAAACCATTGTTCATTATCATCATCATCATTTCAACTGATGGATGTCCGTCCACTGCTGGATAAAGGTCTCTTGTAACGTATTCCTTAAAGCAAAGCCTTGCGTTGTTTGAATCCAGTGGCTTCCGAGCGATTCTCTTGATGTCTGTCCACCTAGTGGGAAGTCAAGGCTCCGCTTTCCGGTGCGGGGTCGCCATTCTAGCACTTTACAACCCCAACATACATCGATACTATGAGCTATGCCCGTTGTCACATCAGCCTAGCGACTCGTAGGGCTATATCGGTGACCCTGGTTCTTCTGCGGATCTCCTCATCTCTGAAATGATTACGGTGGGACACTCCAAGCATCGCCCTCTCCATCGCCCGCTGTGTGACTCTGAGCTTTCTCATGAGGCCCATAGTTAGCAGCCGGTCGTGTTCGCTGGCTAATCCATTGTAGACCTTAATTTCGAAGAAGCTCATTATCCGACAGACATTCGTTAACTAGAACAATAGAGTTGTAGGAAGTGTCGATTCGCCGAAAGCCGAACAATGGCGATGGTGTCGGCTGAACCAGCACAATGGTAACAATGACGTTAAGAAAGTCACTCTTTAAATTGAATTATGTCAATACTTACGTTCATTGTGACACGTAAGTAAGGAAAAGCTGTGCAACTTAAATGATGTTACATCAATTATTACTTATATAATCATCATCATCATCGGCTGATAGACATCCGCAGCTAGACATAGGCCTTTCCCAAAGATCTCCACATACAGTCAGCATAGCTTCCGGTACCGCCAGGTTCTAAGGGGCTGTCGTATGTAGGGACTCATATGAGGGGATTTGGGCCATTTCTCATCATACTGACCCGGTGCGAGTTGGTGGGAGCCAGAGCCTCGTTTGTTGAGTAGCATAGTGCACCACGATCAAGTGAGGTCGGCTTGAGTCCCGTGACTTGTGAGGGATCCCTTACACCCTTGCTGATATAAAATATATATATTTATATAAATAATAACATATGATTAAGATAAGTAAGGTATTATTCATTATAATAATTACGCTATATATAAAAAAATGGAATAAACTATTATTATCTGACCTCTAAATTTCGGAAGCAATATCTCTAACGAATTTTGAGTGTTTCGAAGATATCTCCTATATATATATATATAGATACCCATGTATCATTTTTTGAAATTTCAGCGACGAAAAAAATATGTAAATAGCTTGACGTTGCTGTCTCACTTCAACATCATTGTTTAAGTTTGATTTTGGACGAACGTTTTTGTCACAATTAAGAAGCGAACCCTGTCCTCTTTATACTATTACTATACGTCCAATTTTAAATATATTCGTCCTTCTGCCCATCTATCTGTCTTCGTACTCCTGTCCTTGTCCTAGACACATGGATTCTAATTAAATTCTTATCACCGCCGGAGCGGGGACGCGGCTGCCGTCGTGACCGGGAGCGCGGTAAGAAACTATTTCCTTTATAAATACTTCGCCGTAATGTTTCAACAATTTCTACGAATACACTCAACTCTACTTATAAATACACTTGGAATACCGATCATTACTTAGTTTATTTCATTATTATTAACTATTATTATGTTATAATAGTAAATATAAGAAGAAAAAAGATTCTTTCAAAAGCTATCGTCCAGGTACAGTCGTATTTCTACAGCGTAACAGTTCTGTGTTAACATTACTGTGTTCCAGTTTAAAAATGCAGTATTTTTAATATTACTGGACTATGATACTCAACATTTTATGTCTTAACTCGAAGATGAAGTCACAGTGAGGTGCTGTGTATAACATCCTAACCAGGGCCACGATATTAGAAGCAAGCGTGTTACTTATCATCAGATGATCGTTTCTCTAATCACGTCGCTTCGTCAAAAGAATACAAAGGACATTATTTTTGAAGAAGTTTTTATATTAATTAAAATCAACCCCATTTTATAGTGTTTTAAATACGAAAAAAAAAATATTTTTACAATAGATAAGATTCACATCTCCATAGATAAACAAGGAGATATTTCAAACATATCGCCACCTTTTTAGATATATCTTTGTTGTAACGCTTTATCTTTCTAAGTTAACTTAACTTAATGTCGTCTTCGAATGATAAAAACATTCTAAGGAACAGCATTAGCATCAATCATCCTTAAATTTAGAGGTTTTTCATTACATCTATATAAGTCTTTCTAATAATTTAACTATCTTCACACTAAGCAGCATTTGTCTAACCAATTATCAGTAACCATACGTGTAACTTTAACTACCGGAATAGCATTAGCTTTAAAGTAAAATACTTAAATAAGAACACTTTGAAATGCTTAACATTTGTTAGAATTTGAACAATAGTAGAAGAAGTAACATGAAATCGATATAATCGATAGGAAGATTTTATTTCCGCCGGCGATATCACAATAGAGAGAAACTTATTCCAAGAAATAAAAGGAACTACGACGATTACAACTTATAAGTGAATCGACACAAAGAAATCTCAAATACACTAAGTTATATGTATCATCTAAGTTATACTTGATACGATCAACAGCAGCAATCACATCGGATATAATCTATACGAAATTACTGGTGGTAGTACTGTTACCGAAGACCTGGCCATAGGCTATAGGTATAGAACTATAGGCTATAGGTAATGTAACCGTCTGAGTAACAAGACTTATGTATTTCAAAGAGGAGCACAATTTGATGCAGTGTATATCACCCTAGCTTATGCGGAATTTTTACAGGTAGATGTATTTATTTGGGGTGTAAGGGCTCCCGCACAACAACTCACGGAACCGAAGTCAACCTCATCGGCTCATGATGCACCCTGCTAATCAACAAACGAGGCTCTGGCCCCTACCAACCCGCATTGGGCCAGCGTGGTGGGAAATAGGCTAGATCGTCCCATATAAATTCCTACAAACGACGGCCCAGGGGCTCGGCATGCCGCTGGATGCAGGTAATGCAGGATCGATATGGGGATCTTTGGTGGAGGCCTGTGTCCAACAGTGGACGTGTATCAGCTGATGATGATGATGTATTCATTTTAATTTGATGGAGCCGAGACGAGGGAGACGTTCACAAGAAGGTAAGAGATACACCTGTCCATAACAACGTGGTGCTGGTTAGGTAAATAAATATTTAACTGTCATTATTGCAGTAATATCACTAGTTACAACTCCCTTCAATCCAGAACACAGTAGTGTTAGTACAGTACTTTTTGTCGGCAACAATAGAAGCCGTGCTAGTACCAACTATTGTTCGTTTTGATGGGGAAAATCTTCGGAAGATACCCAGCATCTGGGGGAAAGTCGGGGATATGTGAGATCCTTACTAACGAAAACTCCTTCGCAGCTTCGCATCAATGCATTCGGAGAGGCTCCGGGATCTCTTATAGAATACACCGGTGCTCTTGTACACTTTGTTTGAACACGTCTCTGAGGAGGGGCTTAACCCTCCTAGGGTCTCACAGAGGTTCACTTGTTGCGCGGTAAGGGTCCCCACTGTGAAGACCCGCGAAATTCTTAGATCCTTTCAGTCGCCTTTTACGACAGGTAGGGTTTACTTTAGTCCTATTCTTACTAGCCCGAGACTATACGGCTGGCGCTGGTACCTATCTAGACGGTCTCCAGCAACAGAGATCTTGTCATGAGATGTTTATAAAAAAAAATGGTCATTAAAGACTTCAATAGAGTTTCATACCCATTAATATTCTCTCATCCAATCAAACGAAATGTATTACAAGTCACTTTCGCCCTAACCGAGTTGAGGTGGAAAGCCAGCAATTACTGCCGTTGTTACAATGCGATAAAATTCAATGTGAATTGATTGAATTAAGCACCAGTACATCCGCTGCCCTGACGGAGCTGGTACTGCACTAAATAGAAAGTGGATGGACACCACATTTAATCACTTAAAGCATATTTGTTCTCGACAACAAGTAAAACAAATTTGTCGACAAAAACTTAGTAAGAACCCGGAAGCTGGAAACTTAAAACATTTTAGCGTCTTATAGATAAATGTAAAGTGAAAACATTACTGTGTTACAGTATGATGCTGTAGTTAGCAAATTGATTGATCTAAAAAATGAACTATCACCATTTCAGTATTGAGTAGGAAACCTTTAAGAACATACCCTCCCTTCTAGAAGAGGAATAAGGTAATGTGGACTGAATAAGAGGAAATAACTGTTGGTAAGTTTCTAATGCTTGACAGACCGACAAACAGTAAGCAAACATTACTATATTCCGATTTGAAGGGCGCTGTAGCTAGTGTGATTACTGAGGTAACTAGACTCAACATTTTGTGTCTCAGGCGACGAGCGCAATGGAGCTATGGGCATGCGTATCACTCACCATTACGTGAACGTCTCATTCATCTCGTCGGCTCGTAAAATAAAAAGAAAAGGTTATATTGTTCGAGCAACGAAAAATATAGTTAGTGACCATTTAACCCCTCTTCTCCAGTGTAAATAACTTAATTTCCCCTCTTTGTCTTGTAAATAGTATAAATATAATTTAATATGGAAACCATATGTTTACATGCTTTCCCAAACAAACATGCTGCTACATACAATGTTGTCAATAAAAAAAAACCCTTTAATGGTAGTGTATATTTATGGGGTAGTAAACACTTGATGCTTGGTTCGAATAAAGGATGTCAACAGGACCATATATGGGCTAAGGATAAATTTATATCGACCTTATAAATATTCAATTGTTGAAAAAAGTAAATTGGCTTATTTACGTTTTTCAACTTCTTTTGTACTTTATTTGTTCACACAAATATGTAGCCAAAGGACGACTTAATGCCAAAGGACATTCCTTCCCGGTGTATCTAAGGAAAACAGGACAGGTGGTCCGACGATCTGGCAAAGGTTGCGGGAAGCAGCTGGATGCGGGCAACGCAGGATCGATCGATGTGGAGATCTTTGGGGGAGGTCTATGTCCAGCAGTGAACGTCTATCGGCTGAAAATGATGATGATGATGATACTTAAGGATTAAGCAGAGTAAAGTAAACCTGTACGTTGCTATAATTTTTTTATGTAATTAAACGACGCGACGAGCGGTTCGTTTACCCGATGGTAAGTGATACGTCTGCCCATAACAACGTGGCGCTCGTTAATATGGTATGCACTGCACCACATTGCGCTCGTCGTTTGAGACATAAAACGTCGAGTCTCGTTACCCCAGTAATTACACTAGCTACAGCGCGCTTCAAACCAGAACACAGTAATATTTGCACATTATCGTTGGGCGACAGAAATAGGCGCTGCGGTGGTACCTATCTAGACGATCTCCGGCAGCAGAGACCTACCACCGGTATACTTAGTATATAAAGTACTAGCTGTTCCCCGCCCAGTTTGATGGCCGTATTATATAATTAGATTTGATAGTTAGACTTATATATATATATATATATATATATATATACATACTATATTATAAATAAATATAGTTTAAAATAGATTTTGTATATATTTATAAAAGTTGAACCGGCTAGAAAAGAAATGAAACTAATGTCAACAGATTATAAATTTATAAACATGGCCATATTTAATCTGTATCACAAACAAAAACCACATTCGTACCTTATAGCTCTTTTCAATGAACAGTCTCTTAGTTTTGTTTTTTTTTTAATACAAAACAAGTTTTTTTCTAGGTTAATGTTTATTGTATATCTCCTTTAAAATACAGATTAAAAATCTCCTTCCGTTACTTAACTTTCTAAAACATAATTTATAACAATGTTACCGAATACAAAACATTTATATATATACCGTTTATCAATTATTTAAATATATATTTTTTTATTTAATTAAGCGACGAGACGAGGGGGACGTTCACCCGATGGTAAGTGGTACACCTTCTCATAACAACGTGGCGCTAATTAAGATGGTATATACTGAACCACATTGTCGCTCGGCACCTGGGACGTAAGATGTTAAATCTCGTTACCTCAGTAATTTCACAAGCTACAACGCCCTTCAAACGGGAACACGGTAATGTTTGCTCACTACTGTTTGGCGGTAGATATAAGCGTTCCGATGATACCTAATTACACGGTCTCTGATAACGAAGGCTCTATCACCTAAACATCTTATTTAAAAAAAATGTCATATATAGATTGTATTTTAATTATATAAGAAGAAGTCGAAACAATAAATGAATTCACCTGATGGTAAGTAATACCTGATGAAGAGATGAAGTATTTACTCTAGTAATTTTACTAGATACAGTATACTAAATATTTATAAAATCATATTCATAATTTTTTCGTTATTATTCGACGAAGCAAGGAAACCAGCAGATCGATCGCCTGATGGTAAGAAAGCATATCATTTGTAGTCCATAACATAGTGGCGCTAGTTAGGATGTTATACACTGCAACATATTGTGCTCGTCGCCATAGGACATCAGATATTAATTAAGCTTTATTTAAGCTCAGTAATATTATTAGCAATAATACCCTTAAACCAGAGCAAAGTACCACTGCGGTCTTTATTTCTGTCGCTAAAAGGTAGCGTGCAAACGCTACTGTGTTCCGGTTTGATGGGCGCTGTAGCTGGTGAAATTCCTTGGGTACCGAGAATTATCATCTTTTTTATATTGGACGAAACCGCGAGACAAGCGAGATGTTCATCTGTTGGTAAGTGATAGTCTAGCGCATAAGGCCGTGGCGTTAATTACAATGGTATACACAGCACTATATCGTGCTCGTCACCTTGAAATATAAGATATTACGTCCCATTACCACAGTAATTTCATTAATTACAGCGCCTTTCAAGCCGGAACCTACCACTGAATACTTATAGAACGAAATCTTAAAAGTACATCATAGTAATAGTGGTAAGTTTCTGTTACCGGTGACCATCTAGAAGGGTACCGCCGCAGCGCCTTTATCTGCCGACGAACAGTAGTGTGTAAACATTACCGTGTTCCGGTTTGAAAGGCGTTGGAGCTAGTGTAATTACAGAGGTAACAAGTCTCAACATTTTATGTCTCAGGCGACGAACGTGATGTGGTGCTGTATGTGACATCGTAACTAAAGCCGCGTTATGAACGGGCGTATCACTTGTAATCAGGTGAACGTCCCACTCGTCTCGTCACTTAATCGTGTAAAAAATATATCATTATAAATCATCATTAAGTCATGAAAAAATGTTAATTTCGAATTCAATGACAGAACATACGACTCATGTTATATAAGTGACTGTCGGACAGCACGAGCTTTAACTTGCGACAAAAAACTCTGCTTAATTATGCACATACAAAATACCATTTATTTGCAAGTCATTTTTTATATACAATTAAGCGAAGAGACGAGCGGGACGTTCACCTGATAGTAAGTGATACGTTCGTCCCTAACAATGTGGCGCTAGTTAGGATGTTATACATGTGATGTTAAGCCTCGTTACCCCTGTAATTTCACTAGCTACAGATTCCTTCAAACCGGAACACAGTAATGTTTACACACTACTCTTTGACGACAGAAATAGTCTCAAATCTTATCTATTCTTTAGTCCTAACTATTATCTTCTAATACCTTAATATTGTCCTTACTTATTCGTAGTCCTAAATCTAACTCCATGTCCTTTCTTAATGGTAAGGACATCGGACACTCACTAGATAGGTCTGTTACTGCAGACAAACATTAACTGGAGTGAAGCTGATGGACAAAGTGAGGAACAGTGTGTTAAAGGAGACGGTGCGGCGTGGTTGAAGATGTAGTGACAAAGATAAAGGGATGCTTAGATGGTTCAGCCATGTTGAAAGAATAGATTAAAGAAGATTAACGAAAAATCGGTGCAGGTCGATCTAGGCGGACATGTTCCCATCAAATCGAAGATGTCCTAAAGAAAGGCCAAGTCGAGAGTACTCGCAACCGACGAGCATGCATGAAGACGCTCATGAAAGTGGAGGAAGCGAGAGAGGTGTGTCAGGATTGTAGCAAGTGGACAGAGTTGGTCTCTGCCTACCCCACTTTGAACGAGGCGTTATATATATGTATGTATAAATATTAATTTTCTGGTTTGAAGGACGTTGAAGCTAGTGTAATTATTGGGGTAACGAGACTCAACATTTTATGCTCAAGGCGACGAGCGCAATGTGAAGCAATTTATGTCATCCTAATTAGCTGTAGCGTTGTTATGGGCGGGAGTATAACTTACCATCCGGTGAACGACACGCTCGTCTTGTCGCTTAATTGTATAAAAAAAGACAGTGATATCACTTAATACAAGAAATTTGGGGACAAAAAAGCGAATTCAGGTAATAACAAATTTTATCTATGCTAATCTACGCGGCGGACGTTTTAAACAAATTTGTTTTTATTTAAATTCGCGTGACTTGTGCTTCCTCCACCGCAGCCGCCATTTTTCTTTCGTGTCACCCAATTGCGCGGGTCGCTTTCTACATCGGAATACGCTAGTGTAAACCAGTAACAACAGTTAATGCTCGTAACTGTACCGATATGGGTAAGCTCATTGTCTCGACGGTGTGACTTGGTGATTCTGTCACAAGAACCTCTTCACTGCAGCTGCGCACAAAAAGGAACTTTACCGTAACGTTATAAGGCTTTGAATGCTTTGAAAGTGCAGTGTGCAAGATATCTTGTGAGTGATTTGCGAGCATACGTTTTTATTACCAACACAGTGTTAGCACGGGCCTAGTAAAAGTTTTTTTTTTTATTCAATGAAGCGATGAGACGAGCGGGACGTTCACCTGATAGTAAGTGTAACGCCTGCTCATAATAATGTGGCGCTAGATAGGTTGGTATACAGAGCACAACGCCGCGCTCGTCGCCTTTAGACAAAATGAGTTGAGTCTCGTTACCTCAGTAATTTTACTCAGTACAGCGCTCTTTAAACCGGGATACAGTAATGTTTGCACACTACTGTTTGGTGATCTCCGGCAAAGACCTACCACCAGTAAACTCCAATTAAACCTCCAACTGTTCTAGCTAGCTTTTATTGTCCCTAATGGTCATTAAGATCTAGTTAGAATTTTTTTAAAGAAAAAGTAGAAATAACGATTGAAAATCTGCGACTTGAAAGTATTATTCCATTAGATCATCATCAATCCAAAAACATCCACTACTGGATATAGGTTTTGCTCCGAAGATCTCTACATCGTTAGGTCGCGCGCTCGATACAGTCAGTACAACCTCCGGCATCGCCGAGCACCAGGAGCCGTTCTTTGTAAGGATTCATTGAAGGAGAGGGGTGGGAGATTGGGATTTGAGCCATTTTCCACCACGCTGGCCGAATGCGTGATTGATTAGCAGGGTGCACCACGAGCAGGTGAGTTATGCGGGACCGCTTCCACCCCCTCCTTTAGACTACTGGCCCTAAGTTAGACTGTTCTGATCATTTATCTTTCATGTTTCTTGCTTACGATATTTTCGATGACCGTAGCGGAATGAGAAAGTCCGTTAACATAGTTTTATACTCGAACTGTGTTCCGTACCAATGTAACAGTAGACCTGATCCAATGACACAAATTGTTTAACTACTTATGCACCGTATGGCACAATATAAATAATAAAAGCGCCAATAGTATACCTGGTGGTAGGTTTCTGATGCCGGACACTGTGTAAACATTACTGTGTTTCCGCTTGAAAGGCGCTGCAGCTAGTGTAAATATTGTGCTAACGAGACTCGATATCTTATGTATCAAGACCACGATCGCGATGTGATGCTGTATTGTTGAGGGTGTTGTGTCATTTACCATCAGGTAAATACACTGTTCGCCGCATCGCTTCGTAATATAAAAAAATTCGTAGTTTGTTTTATAATATTTTTTTATTTATTGAATTATAAATTAATTACATGTATCCGAACGAACGACTTAATCAGTACGTGTATCGGAACGTATTGTGTGAAAGAGAGAGAAGTAGGAAAGAGAGACAACAAGTCTTTAAACCATATCATTTTACTGGCTGTAGATCTCTATTGTCAGAGAACGTCTATCTATATGTTTCTATTTCTACCACCAAACAATACTGAGTAAACATTACTGTGTTCTTGTTTGACAGGCGCTGTAGCTAATAAAATTAATGGGGTAACAAGAATACAACTTATGTACTCAGGCGACGAGTTTAGTGTAGTGCGGTATATAACATCATAACTAGCGCCACGTTGTGCGCTGGTGCATCTCTCAGTATCAGATGAACGTCTTGTTCATCTCTTCGCTTCGTAGAATAAAAAAAACACCAGAAGTTTTTTTAATGAGAAGGCAAGCACAGTTACATATTGTGTGGCTCTTTTTCTCCAATTCCCATGTCTATAGGTTCAATCACATATGGCTAAAGTGCAGTATGGTGCTGTGTGAACGTCCTATCTAGTACTATATTCTTCCGACTTGCTCTCAAACCATCGCCTAGTTAAATGAAAAAAAATTTGAAATGGATTCATGATCATCATCAGTCGACAGACGTCCCCTGTAGGACATAACCTTCTCCCAAATATTCCCACCTCGATCGAGTACGGATTCATATAGTAGGATTTTGGCAATTTCCTACCACGCTGGCCCAAAGCGGGTTGTTGGGAGCCAGAGCCTCGTTTCTAGATTAGCAGGGTGCACCACGAGCAGGTGAGGTGGGCTTGGATCCCGTGAGGTGATATGCGGGAACTGTTACACTCCTATAAATGGATTCTTTGTTTGAGAAACTTCTTTTTAGAGACCGATTAACGGAAAGTTACATCAAAGAGATAAATCTTTGGTTTAGGAATTTGACGACAAGATTGATTCAAAATATTCCATAGATACAAGCACCACTAATCCCTTTTGTTTATGTTCGTGTCATAATATATTTAAGTGATTGTTAAGTTTCGGAATTTAGGTATTTATTCATCGAAAGGAATACGATAAATACGAGAGTGTTGCTGTGAAGAATTATCTAGATCATGTTCTTGAAACTTACCTCCTAAAGTCCACACTAAAAAACTAAATACTACAATATTTTTCTATTTTACTATAAGAATTTAAAACCTATTTAAATTTCAACTTAATATACTTAATAAACGATGTTTGATAACTTTACCGAGTTCTCATGGCTGCGTTCATATACACTATAGAATCCTTCACAAGCCGGAATTAGTTTATTTTACATTACTATCTCCTAATAAATGGTCGCTAAGGCCAGCATATCTGCGCTAAACCATTTCTCATTATATATTACAGGTCTCTAACCATGTCCGAGGATCCATTATTGCCCCCCAACGGCGTATATTATTGGGATTCCACAAACCCTGTTTATTACCCTTTCAACTATAACAGTTTCTAATGTAATGAAATTATTTACTCGCTATGAATATTTGATCTCTATCAAACTTTCAAACGACTTAATTTAGTTCTTTCTTAGTATTATTTCTTGTTATATATATGAAATAATACTAAGAATGAAAGAAATTACTGTTTAGATTAAGATAAGCAGATAAAAGAAGCCCAGCCTTTACAGTAACTCTCTAATTACATTAGATTTAAAACATCCTGCTAAACATAAACAACCTTGTTAAGGAACGGTGCCCGTTCCAACATGAGAATATTATATATTCCCACTGTTGGGAATCGAGAGTCAAATTCGTCTATAACTCTAACCAACTGCGGGTTTTGTTTCCGTTTCGCTGTGTATGGTCGATCAGGGCCTTTGCATTTTTTTCATTTACCCTCAGTACTTTCTTACTCTATCTGTTACTCATACTCATCTATCATTCTTTCTACTCTTTCATCCTCTGCTCTTCTTTCAAACTTCTTACCTTTATTATTCTTCAACCCAATTCCTTTTACCATTCCTCTACCTCAAATGAAGACCGTCGCTTCATGAATGGCTCCCAGTGCCAAGTGCGGGTTGGCGAATATGGAATGCTTTCGAAAACTATTCTCTTTGTTTACACCATTAATGATCAAGACAGATCTCATTGGGGCTTGAACCCATTATTCTTGGAGTCCTGTTCAATCACAACTCAGTTATCACCAGCAAGCATCTTCATACATTTCTGTGTGTTTCCGTTGACTTTATCAGCGGAAAATTCCGATGTAATGTCGTGTAACAAATTTGCTGCGATTCTCGTGCGGGTTTACGGCGGCCACTTATAACATCAACAAGACTAGTCTAGTTCCCTAGCTGTATTTACTTTCACCGCGGCCGGATGAGGGAGGATGTGGACGTTTTATGTGGCAAACCAGCTCGCCAATAAGATGCCTCAATGATCAATGTCTTCTGAGAAAACGACCGTTTACAAGTTTGCCTCGTACAGTGAAGTATTCAATGAAATAAACTTTATATAACTTAATACTGCTCGCATGGAAGTGATTTTTTTTATTGACAAATGTTCATTTTAATGTGCTTCTACAACATATTCACAGACTTCATGTCCTCATTTAACAAGACCGGAGACCAGGTCAACAGATGATAGGTAAAGATGATGTTCCATTAAGCTCCAATGAAACAGATCATCTATCACAGTTATTATTTTTGTTTTTCAATCATTCAGCAAGTTTATTTGAAGGTCATCGTGAACGCTACGATCTTCGGTTTTAGAAGTGAAACATTTATCCTTGTTACCCCAGTAATAGCTGCTGCAGTGATAACAAAATTTTCTCAGTCTACTCTTAGAAGGATGTAACAGGACCCAAGCCAACTTCACCTGCTCGTGGTACACCCTTCTAATGAATAAACGAGGCTCTGGCTCCCACTGACCGACATTGGGCCAGCGTAGTAAGAAATGGCCCAAATTCCCCCTTTTGAACCCCTACATACAACGGCTCCTGATGTCCGGCAGTACCCGAGCCCATGCCGACTGTATATAGAGATCTTTAGTGGAGGCCATGTCCAGTCGTGGACGTCTATAGGATGATGATGATGTCTCATGCATGTTATTTGGTCGTCCGTGACCTAAACGTGATATCCGATAACAGAAAAGGCTGTTCCCTACTACCGGTAACAAACTATTCCTTTGGTAGTATTCACTAACAGGAACATGGGAATTTTCCTTCATCAGCTCAACGCTCTTCAGTAAAATCGTCGGCAAAGTACGCACTTGTATAATCTTTGACATTGGACGTATTTTAAAACATTGTCATAAACGTTACCGGAAATGAGATGTCGCGCGGTTCTATCGCGGCGACCGGTTCTAAAAGGGGGCCCACATTTTATCCTTCGTATTATAGATACACACAATATCCTGTTCTGCTCTGCTAAGGCTGCAGAGTGTGCTTATTTAGATAAACATCTTACTGCACGCTGTATGGCCAATAAAATTCTGTTTGTGTATTAAACAAGACAGGCTTTGCGATTTTGAGATAAAATCACTTATTTTTTTACTTAACTTACAGATCAATCACGGGGGATGTATAAATGTATTATTATATAAAAAAGGGTTTAATCGATTATTTAATCTATCCTTGTGATAATCTTGCACATTTTGGATTTTTTTATATATAGTTGTCTTTAACAGTATATAGCCAAATCTCTCTAAGTCTTTACTACCACCATTACCAGTAATTTACTGCTTAACGTAATGAAGTTAAAGTGATGCTTTCATCATCAGCTGATATACGTTCACTGCTTAACATAGGCCTCTTCCAAAGTTCTCCGTAGACTTGGTTGAGGGGTATTGGGCCTTAGGCCACCAATGCAGGCCATGTGCGGGGGTGGTCATAGTCTCATCTGTTATTCAGCAGGATGCACCACGTGACGTTGAATTTGACTTCATAAGATCTTTAGCTAGAAATTAAGCAATTAAGTATAATAAGTATTTCTCTTACATGTATCTATAGAATACTAAAAGAAATAGTTATTTCATTTAGTTCATTCATCGGCACAGTATCGCAGGAATATTCGTATATAGATTTTATTTGAATACACAAAGAGATAATTAATCTATATTTGTATTGAAAAAGTTTTTTTTTTATTCAATTAAGCAACAAAATGAGCGCGAAGTTTCACTTGGTGGTAAGTTATACGACTGCACATAATAACGTGGCGTTAGTTAGGACATACACAGCACTATATTGCGCTCGTCGTCTTGAGATGTAGGATGTTGTCTCGTTACCTCCGTAATTTCACTAGCTACAACTACCTTCAAACCGGAACACAGTAATATTTGCACAGCTTTACCAGATGTCTTCTTCTGCATCCCTCTCTCAATGAGTGCTGTAATACACATAATGGGCTGTATGATGAATACTGTCTCCCACCGTCTTCTCGATGGGATCCAAGATGTCAGGACAGCATGAGGTGCATGGTCATTAGCTGTTAGTAAATCAGTCAGACCACAAAGACCACCGCAGCATGCCGCGCATCATAATAGTTGGTGTTAGGTAGCAATTTTAATACTATATTAACACTTAGCATTGGTATACAACGCGGTGAGACAACCGGTTAGCGACAGCGGTTCCCAAACTTATACCTAATCAGTTCTGGTGGTAAACGGTGTTGTGATTTGCGATGGTAAACAGGATTAAGAGGAAAATCCTACGTCTTGGACAATAACACCAGCAAGTTATTCTTTACTGTTCATATTAAACATATAGGTTAACCTTGTTTGTTACTAATTTACTGATGGTAAGTCAAGTCTAAAGATTGCTAGACTTAAGTGGCAGTGACTTGAAGGACCGACGGCCGATGGGTCAGTTGGTCCTCGAGTGGTGCCCGCGTACCGTGGTGTTGGGAGGCTACCCTCAAGATGGTCCGACGAGCTGGTGAGAATCGCGAGAACCCACTGGATGAGAGCAACGTGCGACCGATCGATGTGGATATCTTTGAGGCAGGTCTATGTCCAGCGGTGGACGTCTTTCGGCTGATGATGATAAGGTTAAGTCTCGCTGCTTCTCTCACAGCCGATAAACAGTAATGTGAGTAGCGACAACAAACGTTACTGTGTTCCAGTTTTGAGGACGCTGCAGCTATTGGAATTACTGGGGTAATTAAACTGGTGTTGTGTATATTATCCTGAGGTTACGTTGTTATCTGCTCGACTCGTTTCCTGGTAATTAAACTGAAGGTGGCTAAGCATGCTCGTGTAACACATCAGCGCCGGAAAAGCATTGACTGACAACCGGAAGAAGTGCATGCTATTGTCATGATAGTGCGGTAATTATCCAGGTGGGTTTGAAAGATGTACCATCATCCAAACTTTACCGAACAACTTAGGCCCTAAGTGTATGAATAAAGAGGATACACTATAGTCCCATACAAAACTTTGAGAGCCACTGTCCTAGATGGCTACAAGTGATAATAGGCGTAATCTAGTTGCGAAGCGCTCAAGTTATGGGAAAATACCATCTAAGTATTAAGTGCACTTAATTTTTTCCTTCTTTTACTAGTTATATATGAATTTTCTGTATATATTTTTTAGTAAGACAAAAATTAGTCATCATCATCATCACCAGGCGATAGACGTCCACAGCTGCACTTAGGCCTCCCCTAAAGAACTTCACTTTTGTAGGGGTTCATATGGGGGGTTTAGGCAATTATCCACTACGCTGGCCCAATGCGGATTGGTGGGCGCCAGAGCCTCCTTTGTTGATTAAAAGGGTGCACCACGAGCAGGTGAGGTTGGCTTGGAACCCGTGAGTTATGCGGGACCCCTCACACCCGGACAAAGATTAACTAAATTGAAACCGGCCCAAAACTACGTGGCCCTAGTAACCAATATATACACCACCACATGTGCTCGACGCTTAACCAGTAACTTCATTTAATACAGCGCCCTTCAAACCGGAACAATATAACGTTTGCACCGTACTTACTTACACAGTGTCTTGTGAGAGACTTACCTTTTATGTTGCTTTATAAAATAGTTAATCTCTCTTTGACTGATGCTGTAACTATATTATAATTAAAGAGATCCATAAAGTTTAAGAAATAAAACTTTATTGGGATATTGTAAATTAATCTGTTAATATTCATTATTAAACACAACCACCGGATATATTAAATGTACAGGGGCTGGGGGTTCATTTGTAAAACGTTAACGGTGTATTAAGAAAGAAGGGTGGCTCCTTCGGCCATGATCATCAATATGAATGTATTAAAAACCGTAACCAATAAATCCAGGATAACGGAACTAGGATTAAATAATTCATAAGGGCGTAAAAGCCTTTTTATTGGTCATGAAACACAATGGATGAATTTTATTACGAGGGTGTAGTAAATATCAATAAATCATTAAAGTTGAACAAACGTACCCCCAGCTTGTGTTTGGTTTGCTGGTACAGGGAATGTATTTGGCAAGGAGAAAAGTACTGGTAAATCTCTGACAAGGAGATCATCTAGAATATTATACTATGCTTTTTTTTTGAAGGGCACTGTAGCTGTAAAGAAGTTAGAGAAATTAACAGGGCGGCAGGGAAAATATATATTTTTATGTTATTAGAGAGGGTTATGCTTAGAGTTTTTTTTTTAATTATCCCTCTGCCTATTTTGGGTAACAGTCTTTACTTTTCCAATTCACTAAACATCATGTAATTAACATCTAATTACCAAACTATCATCATTCATTATTTCCATCTTTCGCTCTCTACTTATCTTTCACGCACTTCTTTTCTCTATCGTTCTACATTCCATTCCTTCTATCATTCCTCCTCTCTGCCTGAAATGAAGACCGTCTCTTATTCATGGAGTTTCTCTGCGGGATGGGATTTACTGGTGGTAGGTCTCTGTTACCGGATACCATCTAAGTACTACAGTAGCTTCTATTGCAGCCAGCAACAAATACTGTGCAAACATGTATTCCTGTTTGAAGGGTGCTTTAGCTAATGTAATTACTGGGGTAACGAAACAACATCTCATGTCTCAAGCGACGAGCACAATATGGTACAGTATATATTATCCAAACTTGCACCATGTTATAGGCAGGTTTATCACTTACATCTGGTGAACGTCCTGCTCGTTCACATTGATTAATGTAATAAAAAAAAATACTAATGAGTATATCCTTAGTACTAAGAGCACTGACCTAGCTGAAAAGATTGCTGGTCTAAGTGGCAGTCGGACATGGCTTAAAAGACTGGCTGACGCTGATGATGCAATAAGGTTTGTTTGTGACGGAAGACCCACTGTAAACTGGATCGACGATATGATGAAAGCGTAGTAGAGATCATTGGATGATGGTGATGACCAGGTTTTATTACCTATAGACCATTACAACTAGGTACCTAGTATTTTTCTTTGTTTACAATGGGTACTCATATTAAAGCAAAATAACGTAGTTATTGTAGTCGACGTGCTGTAGTGGAAATAAAATAAAACTCTCCATTGTATGTAAAAATATACTAATATCCTTTTATACAGTTTATACAATTTATATATATTTATAATATATAATTTATGTGTTGTATATATTACATGTGAAATTCTTTGTAGCTTTGAATGTTTATTATTAATGTAATGTATCGTTGCATTCCTCGCAAGTCGGTCATCGCGGCGTACGTGGGCAATTGTCTTGTGACAGGGTCCTTGATCTTTACGCGACACTACCGCAGGGTGACAAAGCTGTCACCAAACGTACGGGACCTACAACTAGAGAGAAGGAGACAGAGGGATTGTGTGTAAAGAGTATACATAGCTTCATAAGTTTTATCTATTTTATCTTTAATACTTTATATGTATAACAAGGAGAACGCAAAGTTTCTTCAAGTTGGAAAACAATCTAGCGACCGTCTTTGCCCAACAGTGGGTGCCTTTAAGTTGATGATATATATTACGTATTACTTTTATATATTCAAACTTAAATCCAACATCTTTACATAGTTAAGCTTTGTATCAAACAAGTTAAATCTGGTTCTGGTTTACTGGTGGTAGGTCTCTATTGCCGGAGACCGTCTAGGTAGCTACCACCGCAGTCTCTATTGTAGGTGATAAACAGTACTGTGCATACATTACTGTGTTCCGGTTTGAAGGGAGTTGTAGCTAGTGAAATTACTGAGGTAACGAGATTAAACGTCTCATGTCCCAAGGCACGGGCACAACGTAGTGCAGTATATATCGTCTATAGTAGCGCCACATCGTTATGGACAAGGGTATCACTTACCATCAAGTGACCGTTCGTCGTTTCGTTTAATAAAAAAAAAGACTGAAAAGAATAATGTACGGAATAAGAACTACTTTTATTTCTTCTATTGACAATCACTACACAATGTAATAAGGTTTTATAGTTCCCTTCTATTTCTCTATACTCCTCTACTTCTCATTGAATATAATTTAATGTATTTTAAAAAAAAAGATCTAATTAAGATATCGATAAGGATAACATCGCTAAATATTTTCCATTTCATTATAATTGCACTGTAAGTTGTTTAATTAGAAAATTAAGTGTTTCTAATTAAAAAGTTTGCGTTTATCTAAACTAGCTTACAATTCTATGCAATTGAGTTTACATTACATAGAAATATCATTCTATTCAATCTATGAATTTAAAATGGCGGCTGTATCCGGTGTATAAAAAGATGGATCCCATATGGAGATTTCTAATCGATTTGTATTTTTTTTTTTATTTATATAAGGAAATCGTAACGAAAGTATCCATAGAAACGAAATTCATAAACATTGGTCTAATACAATATTTCCTTTATTGGAACTGTTGTAAAATTCTATAATGATATAAATAAATTCAGTAGACTGAAGTAATATATTATAACATAAGTTACGTTACTTAAAATTGGTTATAAGTGACATAAGCAAATAATAAATTTAAGGTAATATTTAAGAGAAAAATGTTTGCAAACCTCTCAAACTAGTGAATCGATTTTGATAACTCTTTTACTTATAGAAAGTTAGACTTTCTCTTTATTAACCGAAAAGGGAAAGATTGTCTCTACGATTGTAATCTTTCTTTCTTCTTTTTCTTTGTAATGTTACAGCAAAAATAAAAAAAAAGTAATCTCATAAAAAATTAAAAAATTATTTCAACTCTTAGTCGGAACAATACGGTTGATTTTGCTGTAGTTATTTTCACTAGATGCTGCTGGACCAATTTAAACGGAATTTTTTTAATAACCTATGTCCAGCTGTGGGCGTGTAACGACTATATATTATGGTGGTGATCTAGTTACTAGATTCTAGTAGATTGCTTTTTTTAAATTTGGTAATACAAATTATTTCTCAATCAATGATATGATTTATACAAACTTAGTGGTATAGAATATTAGACGATAATATGAAGATCATGAAGACACTTCCTAGAGCGCGAAAAGGAGGGGGGTATTTTAAAAAAAATTTGATCAATGAATTTCACACCATGTCCATTACTTGAAATGGTCACCATAATATGGCGATGTGCAATAATTCCATCGATAATATACACACATACAATTTAATGTTGTAAGATGTCTGAAATATTATTGTCATACATTTTATAATGATAGCCTCTATTATTAGCTTATACTGTTTTTTTATTTGATGAGACGAGGCAGATGTTCACGTGGAAGTAAGTGATACGCCTGCCCATAACAGCGTGGCCTAATTATGACGATATATACACCACCACATTGTTCTGACCGCCTTGAGATATTAAATTGCGTTTGATTACCTCACCTATCTAAGCACTTCAGTAATTTTAATAGCTACAACGCCTTTCGAACCGGAACACAGTGATGTTAGGGAAGTAATGGTTGGCGGCGGAAATAGGAGCTGCAGCGTCGCAGAGAATGTAAAATGTACGGAGAAAATTTAATAATATCCAAGGATTTAGAAAAAAACACTGATGAATAATACTCCGCTTGCACAGTGGTTAACCTCCGTGGAACCGTTGATCTCTGATTCGATTCTAGATATACATTATCATTAAACACAGTACAATAATGTAATAATGTATGTACTGCATGCATATTTTTTTTCCGTTTAAGATTTCACATTGGAAGATACATTGTATGGTCAAGTGAATTCAAGTAATTAATACTTGAATTCGTTGTTTTTGTTCCCCAGCGTTGGGAGGTGGCGGGCAGGCCGTAACTACTTTGTTTTACTACCTACCGCTTCGTAATGCGAATCGTTAAAGGAGAATAATTGAATTCTTCGAAATTTTAAATTGCACTCGAGCATTTTCAATATACCCGCAGTCAGCTATTACAGTTAATGGTTGTGCGTACACAATAATAAATACGACTTTTTGTTGCCTCATACCTTGCCAATCATGATCGGCTATATTAGGCTGTAGCGGTGATGATATCCGACGTTTCGTTTAGTAACGATAAGCTTCGGCATCGTGCCAATACTTCAGAGAATCTTTTCTTTTGGCAGGATAGGATATATGAAGCATACAACGGCACAATACATAAAACATACAGGCAAAATACATAAAACAAGCTTTTCATTTACTTTTTTATTACTTTTTGCTAAGCTTACTGCATCTATATTAATTTAGGGATCTATCTCTTTTAATATGTATTCTTTAATTTAGTCGATAATAATATAATTTCAGAGATCCACCTTCATGTAATAATTAGATGCAAGAATCAGGTCTGAAGTAACCCCTGGACGATCAATACACGACAAATATAAGGGCACGGTATCCGTTATCTTACCGCAGACGATACATTTTGAAGACCCCTCCAAGAAAAAAAAACAATGGTTACTAACAAGAGCTTGTCGAATGCATTAGACTTCATTGTTACCGCAATGCGAACTATAACCAGTTACATCATTAATTAATTATTTACGTTCGCGTAATTTCATAATGAATTATTTCATTAAAAATTGAAAGTATGAAAAAGCGATTAGTAATTCAGTTTGGGACGTGAGAAACCTTCTTGATCTCGTTGTCTCCGTGGCGCAGTGGCTGACAGCGTGCTTTGTGACGCTAAGTTGTAACATGGCTCAAATCTAACGCCATATATATAATATAATGAATTATTTACTAAATTAATATCGTGAATAACTGCCATTCCATGATTTCGTCAGTTATTTTCTTTACCGTCAACGGTCTCTTTCTAACATCATTAGAAATGAGAGAATGATTATTTTAATTTGAAAGCAGAATTTAACGGTAAAAGGTAATAATTACCAGAGCTTGTCCGGTTACTAAAGCATAGTTATGACACCAATAGTGTAAATACATTAATATGTTAAGCATATTATGACTAGCAAAATTACTAAGTTGAGTCGATAATGTTTGATTTTTAAAAGAGTGTTGTGTAAATATAAACGTAAACATAAACTAGTCAACATTAACTAGTCCATAATAAAATTGGTGTCATTGTTTCCTACCGTTACTTTTTGGATATGTCTAGACATATTTTACACTTCGATATAGACGTAACGGTGCACATTAGCAATATTTATGTACATTAATGCTGATGTTATTGGATTGACCATAGTAAAGACATCAACGAGTGTAATACAAAATATCGCTTTCGTCAAGAGAGATAAGGAAGATCATTATAACAAAAAATAGGTATAGAAATTATTTAACGTACCGTAATAGAAATAAGTATGACATATACGTTATTTTAATATTTCTTTTTACCGCGAGGCAGTTTCATAACTAATACTAGAAAATAATAATAACGGAAAGTTTAATAGAAAAATGTTAAAGTCAATGAATGTTTAAGACTTATACAATTAACTTGTGGTTACCATCAGCTTAAGTAAGTCCACTGCTAGGTTCAGATCTTTCTCAAATATCATCTTTTCTTCAGCTGTATGCGTTCAGTTACTGTCAGCCATCGTGCGAAAACCGAGGTGTTATTTTTGCCTAAAAATATGAATTATAGAGTCGTTGATTGTAACCACATTACGGCACACTTACGACAAATTCAACGTCGCTTGCGGTCGCATCAGATATTATCTGAATTGATAGCGAGGAATAATATTATCAACAACACATCTCTATTCAAATAATGTTTAGAATTAGAACATTTTAAATCATACTAAAAATAAATTCAAAAATTTTATTAAGACTTTTATATCAAAATTTACCTTAGTCTTCGAGTAAGCTATTTAATGTTAGAACCAATGTAATCAGTTCCTAAGAGGCCAAATAATTATTAGAAGCAAAAAGCTTAGGAAAACATGTTGTCTACTCTCTGCCGATCTCTTTTTCAATAAAGACATTAGAAGAGAAGGTTCACTTGATGGTAATGTTGTGCCCGCATGTTTTTATATGACACTATTAAGAATAAATTCACACCACATAATAGTCACTACTTTGAGACAAGATTTTGTCTCCTTCACCACAGTAATTTCAAACAATGCCCTCTGAACTATAACAACGCAATCTTGGACTACTGTTTGGCAGTATCAGGAGCAGCAGTTATACTCACTTAGATAGACTCCAGCAATAAGGATATATCATGAGTAAAGCTTAGTAAGAAATTCCGCTCATTGTGTACTTCAAGTGGTAAAGTATGTGTATATGTAGCCTTAGACAAACATAAGCTAGGCTGTGACGAACCGCATAAGACTACCACACACCCCCCGCCTCACTACTTCCCTCTTCCTAACAGAACTGGTAATCGAGTTACGGGACTGGGTACAGTGAGACGGATGCACCAGCGGCCTCAATTGCGGCCGTCAGTTTTACTACCACTCTAATACACCACTCTGCTCGAAAGCTGACGCTTTTACAAATGACACAGCAACGTATCAACTAATACTGGTCTTTAGATCATTTTTAACCTTCCTTTACAACTTTCGAAACTCAAATAATAACTTATCGTGTACGCGGATAACTTGGGGTGATTTTTTTTATTCGACTAAACGACGAGGTGAGTATGATGTTCATCTTATGAGCCTATAACAATGTGGTGCTCTTTAGGATGATACACAACACCGTTATGGTCGTGGCTTTAGACAGAAGATTATTAAATCTTATCACGCCAATAATTTAACTAACTTGAAGGCCCTTAAAAATTGGAAGAGTGACCTTTGCAGACTACTGTTTAGCAGCAGAAATAGGAGCTGCGGTGGTACCTAGACGGTCTCCGGCGATAGAGACCTTTATTGTTTCGGTGGGAAATCTTTGTGAGATATTCTGTTTCTGAGGGGAAGTCAGTATTATGTGCGATTTTAACTCACTAAAACCTCGGTGGTCTGCATACTTACATTCGGAAAGGCTTGGGGATCTCTTATAGACACTTAGTGTTACACGTCTCTGAGGAGGAGCCTAACCCTCCTAGGCACCATCGCTGAGACGTGTTGTCCCACACACGTTCACTTATTGAGCGATAAGGGCCCGCGATCAATGTCCGCGAAACTTCTAGACCTTTTTAGTCGCCTTCTGCCGCAGGCACCTACCTACCTTAATCCTACTCTTACTAGTCCAAGACTACAGGGCTACCGGCAATGGAGACCTACCAACAATAAATATTTGAATACACAATCCGGTTACGATAATGTTATAAGTATAACTATACAAGTACTTCCTTAGCTACAGCGTCGTTCAAACCTGAGCAAAGACAACTCTGTTCGCCGCTGCTTGTATATGTATCGAAATAACGAATAACGGTTATGAATGAAATTGTGCAATTTTCACGCAAACTGGTGACACTGCTGTCCCGTTACACCGTGACCTAAAGCAAGGTGAGTTCGTGATTTATCATCATTCAAGCTCATTTAAAATGATATTTACTGCCCAATTATTTATTTTATATATATATATATATATATATATATATATATATATATGTAAACCTTTGTGATAAACTCTGATGGACTTGAAGTCTTTAGAAAATGTATCACATTCAACTCGGCGAGTTGTGGATCAAATTGTAAAATGTGGGGTGGGTTTTAAATAATTTATTAAACTCTATAAATTAACAAACTCAACACATACAAATATAAAGAAACATAAAACATTGCTTTTACATAATAAATATATAAATAGTACGTATAAATTCAAATATTTCCGCTCCTTGTGTTTCGTTTGATAACAAACTGAACGGATATCGACTGTTATTGATTCATGGAATTATAAGGTAGTTTTAATAAATACACCCTATTTACTTGATTTTTTGACAAATGTTATTTTTAGTGGTATTATTAAGTATCTTATGAAAAGTTATAATTAAGGAAAATTGCACGATAATTGTTGTTAAACAACAAAAAACCTAGCGAGTATTTTTTACATATCGCTACGAAAAGTATATTTTAGTTTAAGTAATGTACTGGTAATTGCATTATTTGATAATAACCTTCAAGATGTAGTTACTGCTAAAATGACTACAGAGAGAATATATACTTATTGGTGATAAATCAACTTTTATATATATTTTTTATTTTAGTCCAACTTGATGTCTTCAACGCATTTCAATAACGTTTCAAAGTATTAATGTCAACTTTATGGTGTATTACTAAAACTGCCACTAGTTTATGCTATTTAGAACCTTATTTCCAGAGACACAGCAATAAATATACAATATCATCAATATCTGTGATATTATTATCGATATAAAATGGTCGTTTTTGTCCCTCAGCCGCTGACCACGATCAACTTGCGGCGTGCTTTAGGAATTTTCTTAACAACATTTTTCGGTCACGACTCAACTCGGATAGAATGACGTGTAATAAAATTAAATGTCTTCATACACTACAGCTTAAATTGTGAAGAAAGCATTGAAGGACGCACACCAGCGTTTCTCAAAGTGGGCGAATATACCACCAGCGGATGCTGAATAGAGAAGTATTAAAATGGCAAAACTGTTTTAAAGAGCTCAACACATTTTGCATTTCTATTACAATAATATTACTTCGTAGTTGGTACCAAAGGATGTATCTCCCTAAAAACGAGACTCTAGTTAAGATATACACGGCACTGTATATCATCATCATCAGCCGATAGATGTCCACTGCTGGACATAGGCCTTGTCCAAGATCTCCACATCGATCGGTCACTGTATATAAAGATGTGCTTAGAGCTTTCATATCTGGAGTGTTACCTATCATTATCCCAGTGTTTTTACTAAATACAACATACTTCAAAGCCTAAGCCTAACATAACGTAGTTTATAACTTCAACTTCACGTGGTTTTAAGTGTCTAAAAGGCTATAAATAGTGAGAGGTGTTTGCTCAGAATAACCTAAGACAACAGGAACAGAAATTCTCTTATATCATAAGATTTCCATTATGATTGTCAAACTGAATATGACTTTGAAAATTAAACAAAATGAGCCCTTGAATTCGAACTGAGGACTTCCGTGTTATGAAGGAAGCGGTTAACCTCTGTACCAAGAAACCAGTTTAAAAATATATACGTTAATGCTTGTGTATTTAAGATAATATCTGTTAGAAGTCTACCACCTTTCACTGTATTTTCTTTAAAAGAATTCACTCATACATAACTAATCTAATATTTATGGTAATTCCCATTAAGACACTTTGTTACTGCCGTCAGCGGAAACTGTTTTCCATAAATCCAGCGAAGATACTACAGTATGTTGGAGAACATCGACCGATTGTTCTCTGTGCGACTTTCCCATATTTATTCGCCAGTCATCAATACAGATGTAGATTGCACTCGGCCGGAATACCTTGCGTCTGAACATCCTCCGACCGTCGCCAGTGTACTACTTCTGTCGTGGACTTTGCTCGTCTTCAATACAGAAAGGATAACCTTATCTGAAAAGTCTTAATAAATGCCTTTTTATAATAATTAAAACAATAAACATAGCAAAAGTTATTTCGTTATCACAATAGAGAAACTCTGCATATCCACTAAAGCTATTTTAAGAACATACTCATTTTCCTTAATATAGAATAGGTATTTCCTTCAACGGTTCCTCATGCTGTGGGGATCATACTCTACCATCTTCGAGACATACAGCTCGCACGATTTACTTACTAATTGAACTATCACAACTTTAGAATTATTTAAATTAAACTACACCATATTCTAATCAATAACTCTCTTAAGACCTAAAGTCTTCTTCTTCTTAATAGACCTTGTCCCATCTTTACTTTCGGTCGGTCCTTCTGGTCATTCTTCTAAATATATTTCTATTTTGTGTCATAGCTTCTGTCAATTTGTTATTCTATAGATCTTCATTGACCATCGTTAACCAGGTAGTCGAGGATCTCCCAGTGCCTCTCTTTATAGTTTCGTGATCCAGCGCTACCACATTTAAGATCTAAAGTGCTCGTGAATATCATTAAACAAGTTTAAAAGAAAGAAACCAACTTAATATTATATCAGTAGATGGGCTTGTAAGTAAGGTCATCTCTCCAAGCTAAGACGACTTTTTCTTACTTAAAATATGAGAGGAAAGGAGAGGAGGGAAATGGTCTAAATCCCTCATATGACCTATCGATGAGGTGATCATTTGCAAGAGGCCTATGTAAAGTTGTAGACGTCTATCCGCTGATGATGATGATGAAAATATGAGCAAATCTACTACCAATATATATATATATATATTATAAGAGATTACCCATGACTCTCACAATATCTCTGGAACCATATTAGAAGACTTGATATATGGAAGAAATATTCCTTCTGTCGAATATAGGGTAGCTATGCTACGGATTTTACAAATTGTTAACCTCACAAGGGGTTGCTGAGGTGTTACAGCAAGCAAAGCGATAACGGCTGGTTCGAAATATTGTTAGAAGTCCTCTGTTCCCGTTTTATATTAACTTACCTAAATGTTCTACATAATCATGTATCGATATTTATATTAATCGATACATCGATCAAACTAACAAACAGACGTACCTATTGATGGTATTAGTATGGACAGTACGTTTGTTTCTTGGAAGTCGCTCTGTTGCATTGTGTCGAATGCGACCGGAATTCAAATGATCGATAGTGTATCGATTGGTTAGTTAGTAGGCCCTTTATGGTGTTATATAGTAGCGATGGTGATGGTGATGTGTGGTGGAAAAATGTATAAAAGGTAATTGCATATGAGATTGAAGTCCATCGTTATACATCCAGATATGGGTCCATCCCGGGGTGTAAGGGGTCCCGCACAACTCACGGGACCCGAGCCAACCTCACCTGCTCATGATGCACCTTGTTAAACAACAAAGGAGGCTCTGGGCTCCCGTCAAGCATTAGGCAGCCGTGGTGGGAAATGGCCCAAATCCCTCCATATGAACCCCTACATACTGCTGATCCGCAGGCAGCTCGACGCGGTCCAACGCGGGTTCGCGCAAAATATTGCGCGCACGCATCGGACCGCGTCGCTGCACTCGGCCCTAATACTTTACAGCCTGCTTCCTCTGGACCTGCGGGTTCAAGAAATAATAGTAGTAGTATGAGCGAAGATCACAGTTCTCCATTATTTCTAAGTCTCTTTCTCTCTCTCTCTCTCTCCGTGGCATTTATTATTCCCATCTGATGGTGGGGTCTGCTTTTCTCTATTTCTAAGTCTCTGTAAAAATATAATACATAAAACAATTTAAAAAAATTAAATATAACAAAGAAGGAAACAAACGTACAAAGTAGAACTATAGGAGATTATAATAAAGAAACAGAGAATAAAATTGTAAATAGGAAATAGACAACAGGAAATGAAAATGACGATAGATATAAGAGCAAATGTAAGTCTATAAGATACGGAGATAAGACACTAGAAGAAAATATGGAGTATACAAAAGAGAGAAAGGAACGGAAGATGAGAAAAAGCTATAAAAGAAGAAAGGTAAGGATGGAGAGAAAGAGGAAGGGAAAACAAAAATATAATAAATAAAAGGAACGAAGCCCAGGCCTACAAATTCCCGGAAGGAATGAGTATTAAAAAATAAAAGAACCCCTACATGCGACACCCCATAGTACCTTATACCGGAGCCATGCTGACTGTATGTGGAGATGTTTGATAGTGGCCTAAGGGATGTTTTACATCTAAATGTTCTTTTAGATAGACCAAGTGAGAAGCAGCTGAGGCGCTTATCCGGTGCTCTTGCTTGAAGTGCGTTGTAGCCATTGAAATCACTGAGGTTACGAAGCTTAATAGAAATGTTTGAAAGCGCTGCATTGTCATAAGTAGACGTCTCACTTATCATTAAAATAAGCAGGTGTGCTTACTGTCGCTTCGAGGAATGAAAAGATCATTATTCTGTTTCATTATTAATGATACATGGAGAAGATATTCAACTATAGTCAAACCATTCAACGACCGCTGACACTGCTTACTCATTAAATACCCAAACAAGGTCACTTTATAACTTTAGTTTGGGTAAGTGATGCGTCTTATTAGAAAGAAGATGAGTCTGAACAACATCTTGAACAACATCTTAAAATGAATATTATCAGGAAGTTGGAGGTTTCTATTTTAAAGAAGGCAGTGGGTCGAACAGAGAGGCAACTGCTACGTAAAACAGGAGCGTGCGAATTGAAACGAACCTCGCTTTATTTACCGACGAAAGAAACGTTAAGAACGTAATTTAAAAAAAAAAAAAAATCGATCTATAATTAAGTACATTATGCGCTCCATACAGGCTACAACTACTGTACCCCCTAACTCTTTAAAATTATCTAAATAATAATTCCTCAAGTTACTCAAGAGATACACAATTACAGTAAATTGATGCTTTATTGGTAAGTTAAATTTTAAGTATAGATAATTAGGATTTCAGATGTGATTTGCACACCCTACACCTAATCTTTGGGAATTAAGTAATTAACATAGTATAGTGAAAATATATCATCTAATCGCTATAATCAATATTAGATAAAACTTAATGTTAGATGATTTATCTTAAATCGGAAACATTACTTACTTTCCTTAATAGTCCTGTGGTACAACTATTGAACCTCACGCGACGTGTTATCCGGACCGACGGATGTTTTAACTTCTAATTGCGTTCAGTTAAATTAACAAACTAATTCTTACTTTAGAATTGTCTTCATTCCGTATTGTTTACTATATTATTGTTACGTAAAGTTGAGTGTAGTCCGTTATCTGTGGAGTAGATGAGAAAATCGATCAAAGATCACGTGAACATATTAAATCTCTACTGTCAAAGATTATAGTAAGCAGAGGGTATGAAATTAAAGTGTTGCCATTTATTGATAGGGTAATCGTTTAATATTGTTACTGTAGAAAAGTTTTAAGGGTTGACTACTATCCCTTCCAACTTATTTACTAGGGGTTTTTTTTTATTACAAACGTTGAGTTTTGAAGCACAATGTTTCGTTTATATATATATATTTTGTAATTTTTTTATGTATATTATTATTGCGTCCAAGAGTCTAAAGCTAAATAACTTAGTGCTTAAATAAATATTATATGTTTAATTAAAAAAATTATGTACTTGTCTGTATATTTTCATAATTTATATATAATATTTGGTTTTCAATTTTTACAGTGAACTGACGCTGCTGGAAGGCATGGCCAACTGCGGGGGGTGGAGCGAGGAGCCCGTCTCCAAGGTATATCTATTATTCACATAAGGGTAGTTTAGAGTTGAAATGATGACGATGATGAATAGTTTTAATATACGTACTAATGATGTACGTATCTGTTATTCAGTACCATGGAATTTGAGCACCAAGTGCCAATGATCTAAAGATTTATATTTGCTGTTTGGGGTTGCAAGGTTAAAGCCTTACATCCATCATACTTCTGTCGTCTGACAACCCTTGTTTTATATTTTATTATTTAGCCACAACTCCTTTAAACCAGAACACTATAATGTTTATACACTGCTGTTTGACGGGAGAAATAGGATCTGGTGTGGTACCTTTTCTTTTCGTGGGAAAATCCTGCATTGGATACCCTTCTGCTGTCAGGGCAAGAGAAGAGTTATGCCGGACTCTTACCAGCTAAAACCCCACGGTTTCCTACTCATCGCTTTTGACCGGAGTCACGGGAACGCTTTCGCACACAACTGTGGTTCCGACAGCGAGAGGCCTTGATAAGACCACAACTCGAGGTGGAGCTACTGCTCTCCGCCCCCTATAAAAGTTTTAGGCGGAAGTACCGCACACATCACCAGGAGGCCGACAACAATATAAACAGTCGCCGGTAACAGAGACGCACCACCAGTTTCGTATATTAATAATTGTTTATAACAATATAATATGCGTTGGGGGGAGGGGTGGGGGGTGATAAATAAAACACTATTACTTATAATTAATTGGAATAATTGGTAACTGGTGTCGAAACACAGCGAGAAATCTCGCGATGAAATCTGGAGCGTGCGACCGGTTCGTTGGAGCCTTCATTGTGCCGACACGGCGAATTAAACGGTTTACGTAAACCAGCTCGGGGAACCAGTGCACGGGACCGCTGGTTTGACTCCGGGGCTGAACGTAGTTTGTATACCTGGGTTGGTTTAGCGACGTCTGTCTCTCATATTGTAAATCTGTCGGTGTTACAGCATCGCTGTAGTTTGCTATCACGTATCGATATACGCTAACCGGAGTAGTCTGAAGCGCTTCATCATCCTAGAACGTCCTTCAAATCATGATGATCGTAAAAAAAATCTATATACACATATATGACTGGGGTGGATGCCGGAAGCTTAGCATCGCATTTGGTGGAATACGTTGGGGAAGAAGTATAGCAGCAGATAAACAAAGATATTGATGATGATGAGATATTTGACGAAGCGACGAAAATATCGAGAAACTCTTCTGATGGTAACTGTTACGATTCTGTCCATAACAACTTGGTTCTAGTTAGGATGATGAGAACACCACATTAAGCTGGTCATCTTGAGACTTTAGACTTTCTCCGACAACAGAGATTTACCACCACTTAATCAGTATTATATCGTAAATCTGTTACCATAATACCGCGGTGATAATGATGGAGTGGTATAGGTCAACGCTCAATGAGTAAGGTGCTGATCATCATATGCTACGTGTTTCATGAAATATCCAGAGATCCATTACCTCATCACGAGAGATTCCCGAAACGTAAAGATATTGCTTGCGTCATTGAAGGTCAGCAGAGAATGGATTTTACAAAATCCCTCCCTCAAAGGGAGTTGCAGGGAATCCAAGTATTTTGAACGAGCACGGTTCACCATCTTCGATCTGACTGTCACTTAACATCATCTGATGTTAAGATTACGTTAAATGACGGTCTATAACAAACTGATGATCATATTTCTCCAGCATAGTGAAGATATTTCAGAGGCAAAGGTTCCTTGACGAGAGTAATGATGCAATGTAATGTAGTCTACACACACTAATATATCAACGTTAATAAAACACATACCATCATCATCATCATCAGCTGATAGACGTCCACTGCTGAACATAGCCTCTCTCAAAGACCTCCATATCGATCGGTCTAGCGCTGTCCGCATCCATCAGCTTCCCGCGATCTTCAGTCATTTGGAAGGGTTCTATTGGCCGACTTTAGATTATTTCCCGAAACCAGAGGCTCGTTTGTTGATTAGCAGGCTGCACCACGAGCAGACGAGGTTTGCTCGGGTCCCGTGAGTGGTTATGCGGGAACCCTTACATCCTCACGTATCACTAAGTTAAAGTTGGAAGCTTAAATTAAACGGGAATCGGAAACCACATCTTCGGTTAGTTTACCGACAATATCCACCTTTCCATAACCATCATCCCTAGACCAATATAGATGAAAAGAAAGCTAGATTCTAGTACAAACAATGCATTACTAATAAACGACGCAATTACCAGTAATTAGTTTTACAAAGTCATTTCCGTTTGATAATTGTTATGTGAGTCTCTTCCGCTGTTTTAGAACCCGTTAATAAACGGAAAGAGTTTTATATTAATTTCTTCTGTGGTATGTGAAATGGAATAATAGCTACAAGGGTCATTAAGACAGCGGGGTGCATTCTACCCCTGCCTGTAGAAGCAGCGACCAAACATCTCTATGTTCCTGTTCGAAGGCCTTCGTAGCTAGTGTTTATATATATATGTATTTATCATAGTACAACATTTACATGGTTTTTGTATTAATAGTGAATTGGTTTCAGTATGCTTATATCTATTACCTTCAGTATGATTATGAGAGGATGTTGGGGGCCCAGCACAACAACTCACAGGACCCAAGCCAACCTCACCTGCTCGTGGTGCACCCTGCTTATCAACAAACGAGGCTCTGGCAAGCGCCAACCTGCATTGGGCTAATGTGGTTGGAAATGGACCAAATCCTCCATATGAACCCCTAAATACGACAGCCCCTAATGTCTAGCGGTACCGGAAGCTATGCTGATTGTATGTGAAGATCTTTGAGGGAGGTCTATGTCCAGCAGTGGACATCAGTAGGTCGATGATGATGATGCTTATATACTAGAACAAGAGACTACAATAGTTATGTCTCCTTCCTCTACTAGGTATAGGACTAATGTAAACCCTGGTTCTCGTACAAGGCAATCGAAACCGACTTCCGGTTTGTTTTTCGTAGCAAAGGTGATGGAGAAGATTATGATCTTCTCTAGGACTAGATTAATCTAAAAGCAGGAAAGTACTGGTACGGCCCATAGGAGGTACGAACAGCTGTCACACATTGTGATCGTCACCTTGACATATAATACTCCCAGTAATTTCAGTATCTACAAGGTCCTTCGAATCGGAACACAGTAATATTTGCACAGTACTGTTAAAGAGGCCTGCCACCAGTTGTAATTTGTTATGATGAGCCTGCAACAGGCTCGTGTGGCTTCAGGAGCCGCCGCTGCCGCTGTTACATCATCGCCCGCTGGTGACGTATAGGCAAAAACAGAAACAATAGCCGTCATTAGAAATGTATGTAAAAAGTTCATAACTTGGTTCCATATAACAACGAGCTTGGCCCAAATTAAACGCGGAAGCGGAACACGTTATATTGTTTTAGCTTTTAAGTACAAACAGCACTGCGGTGATAAGACTTCATACATTATGCTTCAACAACACAAATTGGTGCAGTGTATACATCCTAACTGACGATATATATTTAGAAGTAATAATATGAACTTGAGGCTACTTATTTGGTAGCTTAGTACAATAATTAATAATAATATTGGATAGTTATAATTTTTTTTTCATTAAGCGACGAGAACAGTGGGTCGTTCACCCGATGGTAAGTGATACGCCCGCCCATAACAAGGTGGCGCAAGTTAGAATGGTATACACTGCAACACATTGCGCTCGTCGTCCTGAGACCTAAGATGTAGTTTCGTTACCCCACTAGCTGTAGCGCCATTCAAACCGGAACTCAGTAACTACTTCCTTTGCTGGCCGTAACACCGCAACAACTTCCTTTGGGGAAGGGATTTTAAAATAGTTACATATATAATAAGGTTAAGTATCCTTTAGAAGGCTTTATATTCCGTTGCTTTGCGCCAACTGATGAGTAGGGGAAGGAGCCGGACTCAACGCTCCGCTGCTCCTTAATCACACTTCCGTTCGTTAACCTCGTTAAAAAAAAAGTTTATTGCCTTCTTCTGCGTCGTTTAATTTGAAATTGACTTGTTAACTAACTTTACGAGAAAAAGCGTCCGCTTCACTTATGTTATGAAGACGAACGTATTTATAATTTAACTTATCACTGAACACATTACTGATGATAGGTCTATTGCAGCCGACAAACAGTACCATGCAAACATTACTGTGTTCCGGTTTGAAGGGCGCTGTTGTTAGCATAATTACTGGGGTAACGACTTAACATTTCATGTCTCAAACCGACGAGCACAATGTAGTTCTATACGTCACCTTAAGTAACGCCACGTTGTTATGAGCATGCGTATAACTTACCATCATGTAAATGTCTCCGTCTTATCCTCGCTTCGTATAGTCAAAATGGTACTTCCGGTGAAGCAAGTAATAGAGAAGAGTCCGGCTTGTTACAAAAATGGTAGTTTTCTTGTACATCCATGTGGGAGAAGACTATTCCAGTGGTGGGAACATAGAGTGAATGTTTATTCACACTTTTACTTCATCATCATCTTTATCAGCCTTTGTTATCCACTGCTGGATATAAGCCATCCCCAATGTCTTCCACCAAATGCGATACTCAGCTTCTCACATCCATCCACTTCCGACTGCCCTAATGATGTTTCGGTCCATCTGAAGGGAGGGCGTCTTAAACTTCTGCGACCTGTTCTGATTGAGGAAGTAAAACAATACGTCTACTTTTACTTATACATATATAAGAGATTACCACCTATGTATTAGGCCTTGGAGATTTAAATTTAGTAAGAATACCTATCCTTTCCTGTTTTTATAAAATGTTACCCCCAAAAGCAGGGGTGTTATGACCAGAAATGCGAGTGGGGAACAGATACTACTTTATAATATATAAAGTAATAGTTGTAGTATTTTATCAATACAAAAGCCAATGTTAGTTTCCATTAATGTTATAACTTATTTATTTTTAAACAAATACCTTAATAATATTGAGGGGTTGTTATTAAAAAAATATATTGTTAAGGGTATTATTTCATCTATAATATTTGATATTTAATAATTGATTTTAAAATATCCAACTTTATAATCAAGTTTATTATTCTCCGAGGAAAACTAGGTAAGGACTGACTTTAATAAGATTCTACTTACATACAATTTGCGTCCCCACTGTTGGGGCACTGGTCTACCCTCAATATGAGGGCGATGGGCCATAGACATCACGCGGGCCCAATGCGGATTGGTGACTTCACACACACCTTAGAATAAATCCTAATTCCTGTGCTGGTTTCCTCGCGATGTTTCCCTTCACCGTTTGTATTTCGCTGTTGTTACTAATGTACACAAATGTACATAACTTAAATATTAAAGTCATCGGTACATGTCGAGATGCGAACCCGCGACCTACGGAGCGAAAGCCGCACGCTCTAACCATTAAGCCAACGAGCTACTTAGTAACATTAAAAATAATAATTTAATAAGATTGAAAAAAAGGAATAAAGTTAACTGAATAGTGAAAGTAAAAGTAAATAAAACCCGTTCAAGTAAACTTTATATCGTGTGATAATCATTTCGTAGGCTTCATATAGGCTTTCAGTCAAGTTAGTTACTTGAAAGCAATTAAGTTGCGAATAAACAAACGAAACGCAATCCGTACGTTATATGCAACAGTTAAAGTAAAACACACAAGCGTCCATTGTTCGAATGCTTCTTTCGCTGCTGGTGTTCGCACAATAAAAACACAACTTAGTGATGAATGCTTGAAAGCTTTCACCTGTTCCCAGGAATGCTGCTGTCATAACAGAACCCATTGTTGAGCAGCTTGACTCGTGTAGTGGCGTAAATCTTAACCAAATCTCTCAACCGTATCAACACTGATACTTCATCATTATTTATCGAATTAAACCGAAATTATAGAGGTTTATCTTAGCGTAAATTGAGGCACTTATTGCGTGACCACCAACCAAGAAGACCCACGAGTCCCAACAGTGGGAACAATAAGAGGACTATTAATATATTACTGTATACTTATTAAGTAATAAATATATGCCTTTTAAAAGCGAAGCATCATAAAGGAAATCCCAATATGTTATCATCATCAATATTACATCTTATATATTATCATTGCATAAATTATGGCCAAAAGTTTTATGCTTGTGGCCAAAAACCTCTTCCGCTTGTTAGTTTTTGTATTCTTAAACTAACTGAAACCTTCAATTTTTTTCACAAACAGGTTTTAATATATAACAAATTCAATAACCAATGATCCGACAGAACCCAGCTGAGTGATAAAAACCACGCTAGTTACCGATTTATCGATCAATAGGGTTCACTAAACTTAGTGAACCCTATTAATCACTAAGTTCACTGGCCATATCAATAGGGGGAGCTTACCAAGGTCAACGGAATAGAGAACGTTTTTAATACTTCGTCCAGTAATGGTCATAACATTGTTAATAGAATTTATTATTATTTAATTATAAGCATCTTCCGGAAGCAACATCTTTTTAAAGATCTTTTAGAGAACTGGATAATTAACAGAATCCATTTCCGCAGCAAAGCCTAGTGTGCAACCATAACAGTTCAGATTTGTCAAATCCCTTGTCTCATCAAACGTTTTACTAAAAAATACATTTGTTTATTTATAATCAAAAAATCATCATCATCAGCCGATACTTGTCTACCGCTGGACATAGGCCTCCATCAAAGATCTCCACATGATCGGTCCTGCGCTATCCGCACCCAGCGGTTTTCACGCTACCTTTCAGTCAGCCTAACCTCCAGTACTGCCGGGTGCTAGAGGATTTCGCTTGTAGAGGTCCTATATAGTGGAGATTTTGGGCCATTTCCCACCACGCTGGCCCAATACGGGTTGGTGGCAGCCAGAGCCTTGTTGGTTAGCAAGGTGAGGTTGGCCTGGGTCCCATGAGTATGTATGCGAGACCTGTTACACCTCTTATAATTAAATACTTATATAGGTATCTATGCATTTTATATAAAGGATAAGTCGAGGGTATTATGATATTGGCTGATTAGGATCATCTGATAAATTGCCACCGCTGGACTTATGCTTTCCCTAATAATCTTCAAGCCTGGATTTGGCCCTACCTCCTCCTCATCTATTCACTGATTGTATTTATATGACACTTGATTTTCTTAAAAAGCCTTTTTTTATTTCAGGAGAAACAGCGCCCCCCGATCTACAATCCAGAAGATTACGCGACGTCTCTTAAGAAATGGGGCAAAAAGATTGGATCGGGAAGTTTATATGATTTAGATTCAGGTCAAGACCCGAACAAGGCCAGGACCCTGCCGAACCAAAATAGTAAAGATTTTAGGTATGCTTTTTTATTTTCTCATGTTAGTAATAAGCTGAATGCGGCATTAGGAATGTTTAAAACTTATGGCACTCATCTTCAACCACCTACAGGTTTAAACGATAAAAAAACAACTCCGTGGAGATAGTATCAATCTATCTCAAAGCTCTATATATCCTGGTCCAAAGAAATAAAGTTGTACTGTGTTACGAGTCTTCTAAACTTTAACTTTTATCTGGAACTCGTTGCCATCAGCGGTCTTCCCCGACAACTGCGACATTGGGTTATTCAAGAAAAGAGCATATTCTTACCTGAAGGGTAGGCAACGCACTGGCGTCGCTAGTGACGTGGGCGGCGGTGAATCACTTACCATCAGGTGACCCGTCTTGCTCGTTTCCCTTTCGTTTATATAAAAAAAAAAAAAAAACTTCATATGGATCAATGCTCCAGTGCTCGTCTTGTGCGTTCGATTCTAAGTTTCCATTGGTTGTAGTTTAGATGCTGGTAATAGTTTTCCAAACCTGCCTGCTTCACTGGAACTCACATATTCTAAATCTACAGCCACATGAGCATCAGTGTTCCTGCTAACAATATACGAGAGCTGCGCACGCTTCATCATCATCAGCTTCGTTTTCATCAAACATGTTAACCAACTTCAGTGGAAAATAAAGTAACAGTAGTGAGACTGGGTCGATAATCTTTTACCGGAAGTTTCTACCATTAGAAAAGCTCAGTAAAGTTGTAAACAATTTGTGTACCGTAACTTCGATAGTCGTTGTGAAATATTATCTAGAAATTTATTTGAATAACTTATCAATGTTCAAAACATGAATACTAAGAGCAGAAATATCACAATGATGAATTTGAATTATCTTCAATTTTGCAGAAATCCCTGCTTGGGTGTTGGAGAAGAGATGAGTCTGCGTCAATTCGGGACGCCCAGTGAGCTTTTAACTAAATTAAGGGCTGACCTCAGACTTTCTTTCCCAAGGTAAGTATTTTCTAATTCTATATCGTTTTCAAAATCTTAGTCCAAATGTCTTCCGTCCTCGCCAAGAGTTATGATAATTGTCATTTTAAAACAATTAAGTTGCTCATCTCCGATACATAATAATGTGGTGCTATTTAGAGTGATTACTTCAACATCATCTTCATATCAGTTTGCCTCGCAGATTAGACCAGGCATCCTTCAGAATTCCTATCACCGAACGGTTCATCCTACGGTTTCCTGCAATCTTCCAAGATTGTCGGTCCATTATATATAGAGTAGATATTATCTTTAAATGATGTAAATTCTCGTTACTGTAATAGTCGTAGCTACTAAACCCTTCAAACCGTATGAGTTATATTAATATTTACGCAGTAAAGTTTTGCAGTAAAATTATTTGCAGCGATGACACCGACTCACCTTCAATAAAATTTGGATTAGGTCATAAATCCTCTTTCTTCTTATGACATAAACGTCCCTATCTATACTCTTCTTTCTCCTGCCCTGGTCCCACTTTATGTAGGGTCGGCACAACATGTTCTTCATTACCGAACATGTTGTAAATAGTTTTGGCTAAACTTTTTACGACCAGCCGCCTGCCTGACATCAACCCTCTTTTTGAGAATCTTTGGGGACCTTTTTTTTTTTTTTTCGCTGTTACTAAAATTCACAAATGTACATAACTTAAATATTAAAAGTCATTGGTACATGCCGAGATTCGAACCCGCGACCTTCGGATTGAAGGCCGCACGCTCTAACCATTAGGCCAGCGAGCTACTCATATATACGCCCCTATACATCCTCCCATTATTTCTTTACTCTTTTAACGTAATAACCTTCTGTAATTGGAGACAATAAATTTTGTTTATGTCTTCAAATTACTCTGACTACACCATTAATTATACAACCCAACCATTACTATATTAATTCTGCAGAGTTATTGCATGGGACAATATATTTTTAATTCCTATAATTTATTGTATTGGACTATTTCAATAGATTGGCTCGGTTGGTGGTTAGCTTTATGTCTTCAGAAACGGTCTTATACAATTTATGTTTACTATTGTGACGCCAATATAATTATAATTCCAATCAACATTCTCTTCTTTACCGTATAGAAAACATTATGTTTACCTATAAACAATCTTCTTTATTGAGCTGACTAAACATTTAGACTCCAATGCTTTATCTAATGATATTTGCTCAAAGTAAAAGTGAAAGTTCTAGCAACTATATCATAGTATATTAATAGGCTTAAACGGTGATTAACAATAGAAAAAATTGTAGATAATTTGTATGAACTCCTTGAAAGAAATCAGGTTAAAGTCTGAAATTTAAAACTAGTAGATTATTGCACGCAGGTTCTATTGTAACTCTTCATCTTCTATTTCATAATGATTGTACTAAATTACGTACTGTTCATATTTCTACCAAGTAATGGTTGGAATCCGGAGATGTTCATTTATGCGTTGCGATTCTGTCTCCAGTTTCGTCCAAGAGTTCGCCTGTGAGCCGTTGGACGGCGTCACCTTATTGCTGGAATTACTACGTAATGTACAACTCAGTCAAACCGGCGAAGGCGCTCGAGGACCTCCGGCTGTCAGAAGAAGACCGCTGTTGGATGAACTGGCCTGCCTGTTAGTATATACGTCAATGCTGTGCTTAATACAACAAAAAATGTTTGGTCTTTGAATAACATTTATGGAGTATCAAAAATTTATGATTTTAACCAACATCCTTTACCTTTTTTATCTTTAATCAAATTTGTCAAGGATCTAATAATAATCTCAAATCTAGAAGATTTATGATGCACTCATAGCAGGAGATCATCAATAGAATGCTGTGTTCGTTTTGTTTTTCTTAATAATATAAAAAACCATTTCAAAGCTATTATATTTACATTTTTAGGCAATGCCTTTGGAGCTGCAGCACCAGGTACACGGATTGCGTGCGGAGATTGGTCGCCTGCTCCAACGGGGTATATGCTCTCACCGTTTGCATCATGTCGACGGTGAATAAAACTAGAGTGCTGGCGCTTCAGGTAAATATCACGGTAACATCCCGTATGGTAACAACCATTTTAAATATTTTGAGACAAAGAGAAAACATTAATAAGAATAGCTGCAGACTTGATTAGATTTCTCAACCTGGCCGTCAAAATTTAGTATAAAGAAGGCATCTCATGATGATTCCTCTTAAATGATACTTTGGACACTAAAATTGTATACAAATTAAATATAGCACTCATTCGACGATAACTATTTACCCAAACCAGAGGTCAGAAGGAGAAAAGGAATAAGTTTACCGGAAGGAAGACGTATATGTAACAGATATAAAACATAGGTTTTTTAATATAGATTATTACTGTACTACCTACATTTTACATGTTAGACTATTTATAATGTTTCAGTTACTTACAAAAGCCTGCTACCCGCCGGCTAACGGACACAGCATGATATCCGAAGCGCTTTCAACGTTACGATTGCGCTATGGTGAGCCTGTTCGCTTCAGATTCCTAGTCGGGATGCTGCAGAGCGCAGGAGGTACAGGAGATTTACAAGCTGCAGGATTATCCTTCATCAACGCATTGCTAGCAAGTGCTCCAACTCCACAAAGAAAACTATACATCCAAGCTGAACTAGAACAGGCAGGATTTGACATAATCACTTTGAAAAAGGTATTTAATCATATTTCGTTTCATCTTTACAATTTAAAAAATACTAAAGCCATCATTGAAAAACGTTATGAGTGAAATATTTATAGTGAAATATTTTCAATGATTTTCAGATAATATCTAAACTTCCGAATACAAATGACAACGTAACAAAGGAAATAGAAAATTATGAAAAGCAATTAATTGACATTGATACACTCAGTGAAAAAGCACATGAAGCACAAAAAGAAAAGGATGATCTCAAAAATAAGTTAGAACTTCTTGAGAAGCGCGTGAAGGTATTAATATTTATTAAATTTTTTCAAGTTTATGCTTTCCTACATAATACATATTTTTAAATAGTAAATTTAACAGTCTTTAGAAACTTACGTGAATGATCTTTTTTAGATTCTTCAAGAAGAAAAAGGAATCCTTCTGTCCTTAGAAAAGTGCTTAAAAGAGAAATGTTGTGAATTACAAGAGGAAGTTACCACATTGCGGACAGAACATGATAATTCGAATCGCAAGAAGACGTTTGTAATCAAAAAGAAAAGTTCGGCCCACAAAAGCAGAGGTAAAAAACTGTTCAGATAAATTGCTGGTGGCAAGCTAGTGAGCTGCAAATGCTGCTCATATCAGGCTAATACACAAGTGCTTGTTATTTATCGAAAAACTGTTTCTTACATCAAATATCAAATGATAATGATATTTGTTTATGTATTTAATAAAAATGTTATTCCACAGATGAATCATCGCCTCCAGAAGATGAAGGCATCAGTTCTTCAGAACGTTCTCTTAGTCCCGAGGCTGATCCCCAACGAGAGCCAATGATATACGAAGTATTTAACGTTAAAAACGAAACGTATGACCTGTTACGAAATAAACGAGCTTTGCATAAGAAAGCGGAAAACAACAAGAAACTTGGTGAAAATCAAAAATCATCAGACGAAGATGATGAAACAACTATAGACGAAGTTATTCAAGAACTACGGAACATTGTCAACCACGCCGAATCCGAACAATATGTTAAAGATCAAGCGTTATTCTATGATGATAAGTTGTCAAGATGCAGTGATTCTTCAGAAATGAGTATTCCGACTTATGGCGTGGAAACACAAAACAATCATAAAAAAGTTGAAAAAAAGGATTCAATAACTAGCACAAGGCACAGTATTCAGATAAAAGATGGCACAGATTCAATAACTCTCAATAGCGACGATGATAATAATGAAGACGTTAATATTATACCTAAAATAGGTCCAGTACCTCCGAGAAAAGCGAAGAGCTTAGTTCATTTGCTTGTCCCACCGGTAGACCAAGGAATTTTCTACAATCACTCTCCAGAACTTTTCGAAGATAATTATTTCTCAAGCGACGACGACTCAGATTCTTTACTGAGTGCATCGCGCTGTGAAAATGTTATGAAGAAGAAGTCCTCTATAACTAGCTTTGATTTTAACGAATGTCGAGCTATATTCAACTCTATCGCTGAGAAAGAAGCTGAAAATTATAAAATCAAACACTCTCTAAAAGATTCAAGAGCGGAAATTAAAAAAGTAGCAGTGAAACGAAGTGAATCATTTCAGACTTCTGAAAAGGGTTCCCGGCAACGTGAATACATTGACAGCATGTTCTTCAACGATTCTAAACCATCAGCGGAACATTCATCCTTGCAAAGAACAAATTCGAGATGTACGCGAGTCGATGAAATTGTTAATCTAATTGAATCGAAGAAATTGACCAAAAGCTTAGATAGGATTGATGAAGGACTAAATACTATGGTGGATATAGTTGTTACGAATGATTACAACAGATCGTCGTGGTCATATGAGAGGAGACAGAGACCTTGCTCGCGCAGGAACAGCGACGCAGACAAACAATCACCTTTACTTCCCATACCAAGATCTAACAATAAAGCCAACCACACATATAACGCCAGATCTTCGAGTCGAAAGGGAAACGGTGAATTGATTTCCAAAGTCGACAACCAACAAAAGTTCGGGTTGCCGCAACCGAAACCAAACACGGGAAATTTTGTAGACAATACGTCAAACTTCAGCAACACGTTTATCGTTAAACGTGGCCACAGCAACGCCGGGTTCTATTCCGGGCAGCACATCCTGCGCGACGCGCCGGCCAGCATGACGAGCCTCGTGATGAACGGAACCCACAGCTTCGCAGACTTCAGACCCGCGCTGTCGCCCGTCGGTTCCGCTAACAATTACGGAGTCCACAAAGTGACGGACATGCCCTCTGGTTTATATTGATTTTGTAAGCATTTATTATTTAATCAAGACCAACGACTAAATTAAGATTTATGTACCTTGATATTTCGTCTAGTGCAATATTAAGTATCCTATAAGCGAACCCCACGTTAAAATAATACAATTTGTTAGCAATCTCACTAGTACTGTGTATCTTGGTAATTTTGTTTTTAGGCAAAATTCGCTTAAGATAGTTTGTTCTTGCATTTTGCTTATCCAGGGACGGTTAAGTTCCTTTATCTCGATATATTTCGATCACGCTCTGAATCGCCCTGTATATACTTACCTTAAGTTTTTTATTCTAAGATACAATAAAGGATAATTATTACATTCATTATTTTGATTCATGTTTTGCCCCAAGTCCTTAGTATTGGAGTGGTGGAAGAAAATTCGATAAATACTTATCAATATAAGTTAAAACACGCAGTAAAGTATCTAAAAGCAAGTCAACTGTAAGCATCTAATTAATGGATGATACTTTTCGAAGTCTATAAAAATTGCTTATGGAAAAGCCAATGTATTTATTGTACAGCCATTATATCGGCTTTTTCAAATATAAATGACATAGCTTTCTAAAAAGGTAACATATTTAATAAGGTTGTTAAACACAGACGCTATTGCTACAATAAATCAATATTCATCATCATCATCAGCCGATAGACGTCCACAGCTGGGCATAGGCCTCCCTCAAAGACTGCCGTCAATATCGGGTTTTATTTTATTACTAACACATCTCGGAACCAAGGGCCGGTAACGAAGTAGTGTCGGACTCCAACCGACTAAAAAGCTTCACACGGTATTCCGATCACTTCGGAAAATATGCACGGGGGTCATGGGAAAACATCAAGCAGTTCTTCCGCAACCCCCACGAACCCGCCTCGGGGAAGGATGTGAAGCACCTCTCCCGTCAGAAAATCCCTACGTGGCGACGCGTCGGAATACGGAACGTGCCGCCAGATACACCCCGGGAACCCTCTTCAAGGGGGGCGCCGGCCCGACGGCCCATGTTGGTCGCTACGCCAGGTTCCTCTGTCTAAGGAGGCAATCACCGATCGTGCGCTCGGCCTCGCCCGTAGGCGGTAAAATGTGTCTCCATCGGGTAAGGATTTATAAGAGGAGATTAGGACCGTTTCCCACCACGGTGGTCCAATGCGTGTTGGTGGAAGCCAAATTCTCTTTTGTTAATTAGCAGGGTGCACCACAAGCAGATGAAGTTGGCATGGATGCCGTTAGTTTTTGTGCGGGTACCTTTACATTCTAACAAAAAAACTCCAAGAAAAAATTGATTACTCTATTCCTCTCACTCTAAATGCGGAAAAAACAAGAGAACATTATCAGGTTCCAGTATTGAGGGCTACTGTATCCAATGAATTGACATCTTGATGTCACAAGGCGATCGATAAGATATTTTGAAACCAAAACTGGTACATAATATTTATGAGCAGTCGTATCACTTACCACCAGAACATTATAAATATATAGGGTGTCCTGTGGCAGATTTAGAATTTCTTAATTAAATTAAAGAATTTTATTATTTTAGAATATACATATATTTGTCATAAAAAGAAAGACGAGACATGCGGATTTTAATTTTTGAAGATCACTCTGTCCAAATGTTTTCCATCGCGACGTACACACTCGCGGAATCTTTCGAGAATATTCCAAGTTTATCTCGCGAAGGAGGCTCATGGTGGCTCTTGCTGTGTGAGGCGTGGCGCCATCTTGTTGAAACCACGTGTGAGAGCTGTTCGATGGATGTTCTCTTAGTTTCGGTATAAAAATGCGGCGAGAGACATCACCATCAACAGTTACGGTTGCTCCACGAGAATTTTCAAAGAAAAGCTGTCCAATTATTCCATTGACAGAAAGAGCACCAGTCCACTGCGACATCGTGACTGACCAATCCGCACAAATGCCGCGTCTAACTATAACCCCTCCCTGGTCCCCCGCGCAACCGTTAGAAAAATATTCAAATTTCAAATCCTAAATCTGCTACGGGACATCGTATATAAGGACTGCACACACTAAGGGTGTAAGGGGTTCCGCACAACAGCTCACGGGTCCCAAGCTTACAGTGGGCGTCCATTGACTGATAATGATGATAATGCACACACTAATATATTGCATAATCATCAAGCAGAACAAGTATCATCTGTAACAGATTGTTCTGCTTGAGATAAACGTTTAACGTGGCCGAAGCAATTCCAATTCGAATTTATCATCAACGAAACAAACAAAGACAAATGAAGCGTATTGTGACATTGTACAGTTGTTTATAAACACAATTAGATTGATTATTATATAGTAATCGGAAACAATATACAATTGACAATCATAAATCTACCAAGAGAAATGTCACCTTGGCAGTTTGTCTCACCTCGTTCCTTTTATAACTTAGCTTTAATGAGATGAAACTGTAAAACAAATATTAATCATATTTCTAATAATAATATTCAATCAGCGCATACTAATCAACAATTAGACACTCCCAATATTAATTGTAAATTAGATTGATTAGGTGACTTTTTATATCTAGAAAGATCTTACCGATTTCTTTATCTCCTAATTAAAATCAATCATTATAAATGGTCAAGCCATGAGAAAATGACTACCTAGGTACATTAAAATCTAAATCTGTTTATATTAAATACTTGGGAACTCTTTTCAGAACATATTTTCCAAAAAGAAACTGTTCTTACCAAAATATGTATTGATTTATTTCAAGGGGTGTAACAACTCTCGGAATCCAAGCCAACCTCATCTGCCCGTGGTGCAGCCTGCTAATCAACAAACGAGGCTCTGGCTCCCACCAACCCACATTGAGCCAGTGTAGTGGGATATAACTCTAATCCCCCCATACGGATCCTTACAAACGACGGCCTCTAGTGCCAGGCGGTACCGGAGGCCATGCTAACTGTAACTGACGTTGACAAGGCGCTGGATCCAAGACAGAGCAGGACCGATTGATGTGAAGATCTTAAGGGAAGGCCTGTGTCCAGCAGTAGACGTCTATCGGCTGACGATGATGATGATTATCTTGACACACAGCATTAAATAACTATTAATAAAAGTTTTACTAAAAATACAGATCTGCTTAAAAGAGAACATGAAAATCTTAAGAATAAAACAATTTTTGATAACAATACTATAAATATTAGTTAAAAGAGACGAGCAAACCTGCGGCATGGATCCAAGTATGCATGACGTCATACTGCATTTTCTGCACAGTATAAACCCACCTATCAAATGATTATTGTGTTCTATACAATAGACCTCGACACTGTTCATTCGGTCCAAGCGGAGTGAAGATGAGAGGACACTTGAGTTTCAAGATCTACTTGTTCTTATTTCTTCTATTTAACGGCGGAAGTTTGGATAGCAAGCACATGGATGAAGAGCTCTCCATCATTGATGTATTCGATCTGACGACTCCGACAACGTGGAAAGATGTAATGGATTATTATGGAGCAATCGAAAAGCACTGGTGAGGATGTGAATCAGTACTCTTAAAGATAAATTTCATCGCATCAAACACTTCAGAGATAACTTATTTTTTTTTATTCAAGTGATGAGAAGATGGGTCGATCACCTAATAGTAAGTGATTCGTCTACCCATAACGTGGCGCTAATTAGGATAGTATACACAACACCACTTTGGACTCTTCACCTTGAGATCTAAGACGTTAAGTTTCGTTACCCCAATAATCTTACTGCCAACGTCTTTCAAACTGGTACACAGTAACCGACTACTGCTGGGCGATAGAAATAGGCGCTGTGGTGGTACCTACCTAGACAAAGGACCAAATATCTCCACCATGACATGATCAGCCTTGGACATCTCGCCCATCGAACATGGCGAATACCCACGACGTTTTTCGAGAAGCTTGTTTAAAATGTAGAACCTTTAAAGTCTATCGATTAGCTCCAAATACTTTAAAATAGTTTTTATACGTTAATTATTTTTCGCCAGGAGAATATGCGTCAACTGTGGTATACCCACTTTGGGTACAGCTATTCATCTGGAGCACGCCGGATCTACGGGATCCATGCAGCCAGCCGTAATACCAACCGAATATCTTCTAACTAGATGTAAGTCGTTTATCACTTCATAGAATTCAAATGTACTAAGTATATGAATCATATATTTTTTTTATTTGACGAGACGAGCGGGACGTTCACTTGATGGTAAGTGATACGGTCGCCGATAAAGTGACGCTGACGCATTGCGCTCATCGCTCGCGACAAGATATTGAGTCTCGTTATCCCAGTAATTTCATTAGCTAGCTACAGCGCCGATTCAAACCGGAACACAGTACTGTTTACACAGTACCGTTTGTGGGCTGCAATAGGCACTAGACGGTCTGTAGCAACAGAGACCTACAACCACCGTTTGATTCTAACAAGGATCTAAAATATTTTTAACTTACTTCATTACTTCAGATCTACCGCAATGATTTATTACAGAAAGCAATTAATTTCCAAAAGTTATTAATTTTTTTTTATGGATTCGTTAGAATTTCTGACGTTTCATCATCATCATTATTATTATGAGCCTATAGACGTCGACTGTTGGACACAGGCCTAGCCTAAGAATCCCAACACGATCGGGTAGGGATTCAAATGGGAGGATTTGAGCCCTACCACGCTGGCCCAATGCGGGTTGGTGGGAGTTCTGACGTTTACATATAGGAAATATAATATTTTAAAGTCCGATAAAACTAAAAAAAAATAAAACATAAATTTTATTATTTAAAGAAATACTCAGTGACGTCATAGCCAAAGCAGTATCAAGCGCAAAAAAAAAGAAGCGTTTGAACTGTTGTGTATATTGCGATAGTTTTTTCCTTCATTTATTATCTGTCATTATCCCGTGTCTAGCAACCGCCCGGTGTTGCCATTTGTCATTATTTATAGGCGGGACGTCATATTGTAAACTCACTTAAATGTGGCAATTAAAATTTAAAAAAATATTTTCTAATCTACACCATATAGTTGTTTAAAATATATGTACTTTATAGTCGCTATGTCTCTTAATTTTTATACAAACCTCATTAATATACATCCACCACCAAATGCTTTATAATATTATTATTTTGGATTTATTAATTAATATTATAAACAACCAACAATTTCCAGTGGAGATCATCGATCTGACGTCTCTTGCAAAATCACATCAAGGTGTGGTGACCTTGGAGCTGGCGTTGCAGTGGTCAGCCCTGAAGCACGACCCGAGGGAGCCGACTCTCCTGCTCTTCAAGTTCGGCTGGAAACGAACCATTACATATAAAAGGCGATGCGTATGCAAAATACCTGGTAAATGGTCATCATCAACCCCCTCATAAGGCTTGTATTTCGACCACAATGAATTGTGGGAAATGAGCAAACAATCCCGCTAGATTTTTGACTTTTATGTAATTAAATGTTTTTGTTTATCAGTATATTATAGTTGCATTCCCAACAACCCGAATGGGACCAGCATGGTGGGACATGGCCTAAATCCCCCCCATATGAACTTGTACAAATGACGGCCACTAGTGTCCTGCGTTGCCGAAGGCTATGCTGACTGCAGCGCAGTACCGATCGGTTTGGAGATTTTTGGGATAGGCCTATGTCCAGCAGTGGACGTCTAACGGTTAATGATGATGATGATATCTACTTTGCAAAAATTTATTTCAGAAAAACTTTAATTAGTACACAAAAAGCTACAAAATGAGGAAAATATGATAAGGAAATATATTTTTGTATTGTTGTTTTATTATCTGTGCAAAGGTTTGAGCTACGAGCTGGCTGAATGGATTGCGGCAAACATGAGTCACGTGGTGGGTGTCGCCACGGACGCGCCGTCGCTGGAGTCCGAGCAGACGCGGGAGTTCACCAGCAGGACCATAGCCAACGTGCTCGGGAAGAGCGGCATCTACATGATCGAGAACGTCAATATAAAACGAAAAATTCCTGGTGATGTGATTGATTCTCAAGGATTTTTTTTCCGCTCTGATATCACGGACGCATGGCCGCGTACGAGTTGATGTGGTACAGGAAGTGAGCATACGAACGATTGGTGTAGAGATCTTTCTACAATGCCTGGACATGAATGGCTGATGATGGCGAAACCACCATTTGGTGCCAAACACAACATCGCAACACTCAAAGATATCATAGATATAGACTCATAGACAGTGCTTGACATTGTTTTTTTTTTATTTTCAGAACGCGGATGCATGACGATAGCAATGCCGCTGAAGATGATCAACGCGAATTACGTACCGACCCGCCTCACGGCGTTCTGCCCCTCCCAGAAGACGGATCAGCACGTAGCCATCGCGCTGAAGAAGGCGACCTACACCACGCAGATCGTAGAGAGCAGGGTGTACGACGTCAATTTAGACGAGATACTAAACTGATTTTAAAATTGATGATTTTTTTAATGCAAAATTGTAGAAATATATTACTCTTTAATTTTTTAGGATAAAATATAACAACAATTACAAAGAGACGCGCTACCATCCTCGTGAGCCGTCATAACTTAACACGGAACATTCTTCTCTCCTAGCTTTTTCAGAAGAAAAAGGAGTTATACTTATGTAGATAAGAGATACATCTATCTCTTATTTATCCGCACAATAACTCACAGGACCCACGCCAACCTCACCTGCTCGTGGTGCGCCCCGCTAATTAACAAACTAGGTTCTGGCTTCCACCAACTCGCATTGGGCCAGCGTGGTGGGAAACGGCCCGTCTCCCCCCATATGAACCACTTACATTCTACAGCTCCTAGTACCCAGCGGTACTAGAGGCCATGCTGACTGTATGTGGAGATCTTAAGGGGAGGCCTATGTCCAGCTATGGCCGTCAATCGGCTGATGATAGTGATAGATGTATAAAAAGGGACAGATGTATATAGAAACAGCGAATTGGAGTTAAATGGTCGTCATCGTCATCAGCTGATAGACGTCCACTGCTGGACAGGCCTCCTCCAAAGATATCCACATCGATCGCTCCTGCGCTGTCCGCAACGCCGGGCAGCAGGGGCCGTAGAGTAGTTTGCATACTGTTCCAATTTGAATGATGTAGATAGTGAAATTACTTGAGTAACGGGATTCAACATCTCATGTCTCAGGGCGTCTAGCACAATGTAATGCTGTGTATATCAATCTAATAAACAAGCCGACGTGTCGTTCACCAAATAAAAAAAAAGTTTAGATGAGAATAAAAATTGGCAATTGAATAAATAAGCTTTATTTTTGGCCAAACTATTACATTGCGTAAAACTTTACACATCTATTGAATTAATAATACATTACAGCACGTAACAAATACAATTAATTCATATATGTATATATATATATATGTATATGTATAGCACGAAATGAACGCAACAGACGTACACTAGACAATCGAAAATGAAATCTAAGATCAATGTTCATAAAATCTAATTTATATTGATAAGCTCAATTTTGTATTATTTTCTTCACTAAAGATAATTTGTGTTAAACTACTAGAGAAAAGAAATCTGAAATTTGTTCATGAATCGGTATAAAAGTGTGAGCATCTCAATCGACCAATCAGAGGCCAGTGTTCCGCTACGCGATTGGCTAACGAAATGCAAGCATAGATAATAGAAATTACCGTTACCTATTGACCGTATTAAGAGATATATTTAATCGGATAGAAAATTTGTGAAAAAATTACTTTAGATTTGTGTGCCATTCAGGCGTAAGCACCAGTGATGCAACACTGAAGCACCTTCATACCGTTCCATCCGAATACTCCGAAAGCACGAGCCCTCGAACCATATTTGCACAATACCCACATCGTCGCCAGCCGATAGGCGTCCACTGTTGGGCATAGTCCTCCCCGAGAGATGTGCTCTTGTGGTGCCCACAACTGGCGGCACCAGACCACCGGTCCACATTGCGGAGGGCCTCACAGCACGTCTACCGGTACTACCTAGCCGCGAGCCGCAGTGAACGGCCCGATCGGTTAAAAATGTACTTTAATGCGATCACTTAACGACTAATTTAAACTATTCACGAATAAACCGTAAATACATAATTAATACTTTACTTTTATTGCCCACCCATTCCATTACGCGTCTCTGGCACTGTTAAGTTAGAAAGCTAAATGTGAAATATTAAAAATATAATATATTTGCCACCCAACACATTATACACTACATTTTATAGTAATCGATTTATACAAAGTGCGCATAGATCTTGCGAGACGTTTCGAATTTACACTCCCCCCCCTCCCTCCTACTACCGTTGAACATGGCGCCGGAAAATGTATATAAAATCATTAATATATCTCAAAAATAAATTGTAGTTTACAAGCACTTGATTATTGTATAGGTGAACTGGTTTTATAATAGTTGCTCAGTCATAGTTATCACAAACCAACAACCGAACTTCAGAACTGGTCAAAATGGCTGACTTATAGATCTCTTAAATATGTGAAAATACAGATAAAAAACACCGGTACTTTTTTTTTCTTACTAGACTTACGATCGAAACAAGATGAACTAGTGATCTGAGATCAAGTGAATACGTTTTACTATTGAAGATAATCGACAGATAATCATGCGCACGCGCAAGTGCGTTCTAACAAAATTTGTAAGTCAGTAATAAGATTAAAATGCTCTCAATTGATATGGTCAGTACTTACTTGATGATAAACAATCAATTTTCCATAGCTCACTTCTATTTATGAAGAAAATATTTCTCCAAGTTAAAGCTTGAAAATTATGCAATTCCCGGTTTTTAATCATTTCATCATCACATCCAACTTCAACGCCGGATGTTCAGCTTTCGAAAAACCTATTTGAAAAGTAAATATAATTAGAAAGAGATGCAATATCTTTATGTCATTAAAATTTCAGTTTTATACAGAATCATTTGTGAGCATTTTAATCAGGTTAAAATATAACTGAACAGTTAAATTTATAACCATTTCTTATCTAGTTATGAATCGTACAAAAATAGTATCGGTAATTATTAGGAGTGTATATAGTGGAATATATACACTATATACATCGCAGTTACTTATTGCTGTAATGACAATCGATACATAAACACACAATGCAAAAATGCCTCAAATCATTTCATATCTATTTATTTTATTTTTTATTTATTTTTTTTAATACAGATAATATTCTATTTGGGCCATCAGAGTTCTAACTGCACAGATAATACAAATGACAAAACGGAAATGTTATAATTACATACTAAAAATGCGGAAGTTAAATCGATTGAACGGGATCTAATGACTCTTACATCCTACACGATACTTCTACTCATTCAGTCAGCAACACCACCGAACGCACCACCCGATGTCACCAACTCGTGGGGATATGGATGCGACGTCCGCCATCCAACAAACCGAATTGGACATTGATTCATATACGTTAGCAACATTGATTTTTTTTTAATAATGTGGTTGCTTAGGTTGGCAACACCTGGTTGGAAATTACTTATATTGCAGTATTGCTTTTGAGTTGTACTGTCTTTGGATTACATTACTGAAGCACGTGAACGGACTGATGAATTTTGAAACGGATATTCGCCCATATGTAATCATTGTCCACTCCTGTTTGGCCCCCACCATGGAAACAGGCGACTTAATCCTTCCAATCCTTCTTGATCTCGAAACTCCACTCCCATTGCAGGTGGATGTTCTTGTCGTCGTCGGTGAAGAGGCTGTTGACCGTGTAGGAGCCCCGGGCCAGCATGCCCGACGGCGCGTCCTCTGGCGGCGTGGTGTACGACTGGATCTCGATCTTCGGTGGGTATGAACCAACCATATGGGTCATCTTGTCCACTAGAATATCATAAACAAATTATTATACAAATGATATAAACATTACTATTTCAATATACATATATAAATATATATTTTTTATGAATTGATAGATCTTTGCAAGTCTACCGTTTCCGGTACTACTGCTGCCCTCATTTCCTCCGCCAAGCAGCAGTGTGCGAAGATTACTATGCTCTGGTTAGAAGGACGCTGTCGCTTATGAAATTATGGGGATAGAGAAACTGAACATCTTGTTTCTCAAAGCGAAGACCACAATGTGCTGTTGTATATATCATCCTAACCAACGCCACGATGTTATCAGAGGTAGACGTTCAGAGTAGTGCGCGGCACTTTTTACTATCACCAAGTAAATCTTCAAAGATAATAGTAAGCAACTACTGAAGTACAGATAATTATTATACAAGTGAACGAGTAGATCGTTCCATCTATTGTAATAAAAAAATTGTTTTTCTGTGAACAAGAAACATAATTCTTGTGAAGTGTGATGTGATGGTAAATCAAAGTAGTGTATAAATCTTAATGATTCATTATTTTATTACACATAGCGACGAGACGAACAGGATGTTTCATCTAATAGTAAATTATACGCTTGCTTTAAACAATATAATGCTAGGTAGGACAACATCAGCTCTGTAGTCCTGGGCTATTAAGAATAGGACTAAGGTGTTCCCTACCTGTCGTATAAGGCGACTAAAACGGTCCTAGGGTTCGTGAGCTTTGAGTGTGGGGGCCTTCAGAGCTCAATAAGCGAGCCTTAGGAGGACGGCAAATGTATGATGGTCTTGTATTTGCCGTATCACAGCGTGGGTGCTAAGAATGGCTTTGCCCATCCGTGGGATGTTTAACTAGAGTGCAGTGACCACCGGTGCGTTCCGTAGATTCCGGAGTTCTTCCTAATAGACTGTGGGAGACCACCAATAGGGTTCCAGTGGGTAGAAGCTCAAGATAACCTTGTCTTCCCCGCCAGAAGTAAGGTATCTTTTAAGATTTCCCCCGCAATAAAAAAAAGGTAGGATGTCATACACTGCACCTATTGTGCTCTTAAAACAAGAGTGTATAATTACACTGGCTACAGCGCATTTCAAGCCGGAACACAGAAATATTTGCACACTACTGTCAGGCAGAGGAAATAAGAGCTGCTGTGGTTATCTAAATCGTCTTTGAGCATGTATACCACTAAAAAAATTACTGCAACGTTGTTCGGAGGCCTTCCATGAATGGCCGTGGCCGTAAGGTTCTGCTGTGCAACAATAGACCTTACGCCATTTGAGGTGACGGCAGCGGCCCAATATCGCGAGTCGCTCATTGCATACAATACACATGAGACATGTGCGCGGGCGCATATTTATAGCGTCGTTAATAATATAGCGAGACAAGAATATAAATTGTTCCACAGTTTGTGCGTACGTACCGTGAACTGTCCAGATATGAAACGCGTTAGAAAAAAAAAAACAAGTTAAATAATTATTTTTAACTTTCTTAAGCTGAGCGTTATTAACATATATTCAATATTAAAAATCACACTAGGTTATATACACTACGTCAAATTTAATAATGCTATATATATTTAAATTAATGGTCCCTTCAAACCGGAACATAGTAATATTTTTACACTACTGCATGGCGGTAGATATAGGAGCTTCGGTGATACCTAGATGGTCTGCCAGTTCCGATTTGAGGGGCGATGAAGCTTGTGGAATTATTGCCATCAACGAAACTTAACATCCTATCGCAAATCAACGAGCATAATGATGCAGTGTATATTATCCCAACTGTCGCATTGTTATGAGCGGGTCATTTACCGTCTGGTGAACGTCCAGCTCGTCTCTAAATAAGAAAGGAAAGGGACCTGTGTAAACAGTATACCGATTCCCACTAGTGATCATAAGTGTCCCAGTAGGTCGTCGCTTTACCAACTTAACAACGGTGAGGTTCTAGTTGAACGGTATCGTCTGTACTCGCAGTGGACGTCTATTGGCTAATGATGATGATGATGATGATTTGTACTAACCGGGCACACCCATCCGGTACGTCTTCTGCACGTACTTCAGCCCGTGTACGATCTCCCGCTGGACGATGAAGTCGATCCTTATTCGATACTGCACTCCCTCTTTAATTACAAACACCTGAAAAGTTAAATACAGTCAAAATTAAATTAATAAATTAATAGACTATCTGGAACATGTTCAGAAAGAGCAAGGATTCGATTTCCACTCAAGTCCACCAGCTGCACACAGGTCTGATTAACTGTGAGTTTCCATTAAGGAAAGCATCTGTTGGTCAGCAACGTAGCCGCGACCCCTCTGGTGCTAGCGACTGTTCATGGGCCACAGTGAATTACTTTCCACCAGGTGAACTGTTCGCTCGTCTGCCCACCCATCCTAGAAACAAACGAACCCACTGGATGCAGCAGCGCGGGACCGGTCGATTTGGAGATCTCTGGAGAGACCATGTCTAGCAGTGGACGTATATCGGCTGATGATGATGATACATTGATAAAATTAAAGGAAAACTTGATGACCCATTCTGAATATTAGCCGCCTCTTACAAAAATATAAAAAAAAATATAATCTTTCACCATATAAGTTATTAATTAAGAACCTACACAACATAACACAATTATGGTGACACAGCCGCTGAAGGTCAGGATCTGATCGAAGTCATGCTGGATGAGTTACAAACGATATGCAACCACACCCTCAGTCGAACTTCTTCTTCTTTGTCGTAACCTCATGACTGAGGGACGTGACTATGATGCGGATTTTTTCATCTGATGGTAAGTAATACGCACGCCTATAACATGGCGCTAGTTAGGATGATATACGCAGCACCACATCGTGCATAAGATGTTGAACCTCGTTACCACCATAATTACACTAGCTACCGCACCTTTCCTAACCGGAGCACAGTAATGTGTTTGCACAGCTACTTCGCGCCAGAAGTGGAAGCTGCAGTAGTTACCTAGACAATCTCCAGCAATAAAGGTCTACCACCAGTGAACGAAGTGTTCTATGTCAGTTCCTTCACAAATTTAAGCTCAATCGGAATCGAACCCGCGCCTCCGTGATACATACGACTTACACAAACTCAACTATCAACGCTAATTATTAAGATGTACTATACTGTACATTAGTAATATTTGTAGTAAGAAAAGAAGACTTTTCTTACTACAGGTAGCCTAATAGTCAAGCGACAGGCGAACGGTCTTGCGCCATACAGTAATTATTAATACCCAGCCCGACCCGTCCGCTGTTAGTCATACTTTGATTAATACAGGATGTTACAAAATCGAACTTTTTAATTCTTATCAATATAAAAAACATCCTGTATGTAATATTAATGATGAAGTTTATATAAAACATATTTGATGAGGACGTTAATGAGGGGACATTTAGGATATTTGAACATCGTTAAGCTCAACACATTGACACCACCATTCACCATTTACAACACAAAAATATCCTTTCATTCTTCTCAAACCCTCCACACGTGAGACACTGGTGTATTATTATGCTCACCAAACATTGGTCCATGGTATTCATGTATCTGGTCACGAAGTTACGCTTCTATACGTGTGTCATCACCGGATGAAAATTTTATGCTTCCACTAAGCAATCATTACATACGATATCAGAATATCTGATGAGAGGGAGAGGGAGGGACAAGGGTCGAAGGAGTCACTATAAGTCTCTAGCTTCATAATGACAAATATCAGGTAACCTTGACCAAGACTCTCATGCGTCGTCTTTAAAGTAAATTAAGGTCCACGGGACCACCGTTGTCAACCCCATCCGTCGTCTATTTATCACTGTGATTGTAAACGAAAAAATAGACTAAAATATAAATAAAAAAGAAAAACTATAAATAAAAAAAATGAACAAAAACATCGCACGGATCCATTATCTATACATTTTTATTTTAGGTAACAACGGAACCGGGGAAAAAGGATAAACAATATCTGGAACAGGACAATCCTTGTCCGGTTATTATCATAGACCTTACTCATACATACATACATACATACACACACACACACACACTCTCCCTACACCATAACATGAAGCATATGTCATACTAGAGTGTTTACTAGAACTTAAATGTATATTAACTATCCATTTTTTTTTTGTTATAAATATAAAATGTATATTTGTATGTATAAATTAGGAAGAGATTTTCAAGTTATTATGGAACAACACTTATTACCGAGTTAAATAAAAAATATATACTTGTTTTTTTTTGTGGGGGGGGGGGCGTAGTCAGCTTTTATCCCTTAGGGATACATCAGCTATACAATTCCTTGATTCTGAGATATCACAAAGTCGTTAATAAAATAAAAAGGAACATCCTGTACGTGTTTAGTATTGGACGCGGGCCAGCGTTAGTTCAGTAATCGCGAACGTCGCTGGTTCAAATGTAATGACGTTGACGGGAGCAACGACGGCCCGTTGACTGAACCAATTGTCTGAGACCAAGTTGAGGAAGTCGCCTTCATATTGAGAGTAGGCCTGTGCCCCAACAGTGCGGAAGTAAATTGGCTGAGGTGTGAAAGTTGAGGTGATATGAATGATGGTAGGACCTGTAGGTTCAGGTATATAGCACTAGTAGATTTATTGATGGTAGGTCTCCGGTTTGCCCTTGTGGTCTTGTGCTAGGTGAACCCTGCCTTGTAGAGATCTCCGGGGGAGGCTTATATCCAGCAGTGGACGTCTACCGGCTGATAATTATGATGATGCCCTACCAATTCTAGAAAGCGACTAAAATGTTTTTAAAATTCGTAGGGGGCCTTCATTGCCCACTAAGCAAGCCCGTGGTGAACCCAAGTGCGAGGTGGTCTCGTCATTGTAGCAGAGGGTTGTGAGGAGAGTTACGGCCCTCCTTGGAACGTGGTTCTGGTCGTAGTGCGTGCACCGATGCGTTCCGTAGATCCCGGAGCCCCGCGCAAAGTACTGAGACTACCGAGGGAGTTTTAGTAGATAAATCCTATATAGCATTGTCCTCCCCCCAGAAGCAATCTATCTTTTAAGAATATTTTCTCTCGCAATACAAAAAAAAACGCCTGCCCATAACCTGGCCCTAGTTACAATGGTATACACTGCACCACATTGCACTCGTCGCCTGAGATATGAGAGATGTTGAGTCTCATTACACTAGCTACTTCTTATTCTTCTTTGTCGTAACCTCATGACTGAGGGACGTGCACCATAGTGCGTTACCGGTGCGACACTAGCTACAGCGCCCTTCAAACCGGCATACAGTAATGTTTGGACATTATCTAGGTGGTCTCCGGCAACAGAGACCTACCACCAGTGAATCGTCGTGATAGTTTAATTCCTATTTCATATTACGTTATAAAAGATCACTTTCTAGATTATTCAATTACTCTCATCCGTTTCAATTTGTTGAACCTTATAAATCACGAACCTGCTTTTTAAGATCGGTGAGATCCCCGGACAGGTCGAGCTCCAGGTCTTCCCGGTCCGTCACGCACAGCGCCAACTTCTTCACAATCACCTTCCGGGAATCGTTAGGGTCTGTGAAAGAAGTGAAAATTAAAACGAGCTAAGACACTCAGATTCGAATCGAAAGTATTTCTTACTAGAAAGAGATGGAAACGTGGAGATGATGATGACACATGGCGCTCGTTAGGATGACTTACACAGCACCACATTGTTATCGTGGCTTTGACACAAAGGATGTTAAGGTTCGTTACTTCAATAATTTCATTAATTATATCCCGCCCTTCAAATCTGATGACATGTTTGCAAACCCCTGCCTGATATTAAAGACGACTAAAAGGATTTCCGCTTTCATAGGCTTTGAAGCGAGGGTCCTCGTAGCAAACTATGGGAGCCCAGGGTAGATGATATATACAAATTGGTCACATATTTCTCGTAGAAAACGAGAGTACTGTGGGAGAGTAAGAGCCTTCCCTGGGACGTGCTAAGGAGTAGTGCAGCTGAGGCACCCATGCGTTCTGCAGGAAACACCCCCACCCCCGCGACACATTAACGATGATCGCTGTTTAAGTTTCCATGGGTACATATCCCACATAATATTCTCTTGTCCCCTAAAACTGACAATCTTCAGAAGATTCTTCGCCCCACCCCGTTCCCCTTTGCTCACCCCACAAAAAAGAGACCTGCTCATCACAATATTGTTCTATATACAATGTACATACAACACTTAATTGCGTTTATTACCTTAGAAACGGCGCCATTTTAAATATTGATCAAACCAGCCCAGGACAATGTAATGACTAGTTGGTATGTTTATTCAGCACCAAACTACGCTCATCACCTTGGTAACAGCGCCATTTTGTATGTTAACTGACGCGACACGCTTATTTGGGTATCAGCGAGTGTTCATCGGGACCCTTTAGTTGTAATTATTTTTTTTAAAACTGTACCAATATCTCAAAGCATTGTAAGAACATATATTTTACAAATTACACACACAAACGCAATTCAACCTACTTGCATATTGACTACGACGCAGGTAACGGGGTGAGGGTTGGTCGATACGTGGAGATTTTAAAACAGAGGGGGAGCGGTATAACGAGGGGTCACACGAGAATCTAATCAATATACCTACAATAATTTCACATATGTTATCACATCATTCTACAACTTTCTTTTTAATATATATAGTGATGTCAAGAGCATCAATCAATCATCAGCTGATAAACATGCACTGTGCTGAACATACATCCCACAAAGATCTCCACACCGCTCCGTTTTGCACCACCCACATCCAACGGTGACCTCACCGTCAGCATGGCCTATACTACTGCCGGGCGCCGTCGTTTGTAAGGGTACATATGGAGGATTTAGGCCATACTTCACATTCCTTGGCCCAATGCGGATTGGTGGAAGCTAGAGACTCGTTTGTTGATTAGCAGGGTGCACCGTGAGCAAGTGAGGTTAGCTAGAGTTTCATGCGATGTTGTGTGTTACCCCATACACCTAATGAGACAAGCATTAAGCACACGCAATCAATACTGTTTATATATACTAGAACTTTGCTACAGTACTGGTGGTAGATCTCTTTCACCTCGGATATTAATTTTGTCACCACACAGCTTGAAAAGTAGCTAGTGAAATGATTAGATAGATTTAACATTATATATATTCAAAACAGCGTAATGTAATAGAAAAGTTCCTAACATGTGTATGGTTTTCTAAACAGCTCATTTAGCAACTAGGGATAAAGTGGCTAAGCAATTGTGATGTATTTTCTTTGATTAGAAGAATATATTCTATTACTATTTAGAATTAGACCTATTAAACCATTTTCAGAATATAAGAGATGTAATAAATATATAGATAACTTAGAGAATATAGCAATTATTCGCTTGCACAAAAAATTTTTGCTATTGAATTTAAATTTATGTTAGTACTAGCTGTTAATCTCACTGATAAACAATTTACAGGAAAAATGTATTACAATATCGCATTGGAATTTTGTTTGTTAATAATACTGTTATAAAAAAATGAAGGGATAAAGTTATCTTAGTGGTCTTTCACTAACTGTATAAAAAACTGTAGTATCTTAGACTAGTTAAAAAAAACATAAGGTGACTTTAATCCAACCTGAAAATAGTACTTAGACATTCACACTTAGATTTATACTTATGTTTATTAAAAGGTTATAAATATTAATAATTGTTAAGGAAAACAACACATACCAACAATAACTGTTCCTGCTTGCGCTTGTCCCAATAATGCTTCCTTATATTTTCTCAATGATTCATCCTCTTGATCAGCTGCTAATATTTCTTCAATAGTCTTCTCTGGTGGTGGTCTATAGGAAGACTTGATTTCTTCTTCTTCTGTGTCTTCACTTTCTGGAGTTAGTGTGACTTCAGGCTCACCAGACATTTTGAGAAATCTATGAATTAAAATACTTGATATAAACCTATTCGGATATTTGACTAGTAATTAACTATAACACAGTTTATAAATATTTCTATAAAAGTATAACACAAATAATAAATGTTCAATATTATACATTCTATAACATGTACATGAGCTCAGTTATTAATATAAAATGCTAAAATGTTGTTATTTTTATTTTAATCAGGCATAATAGAGGTTAACCTATGAAAGTAAAAACCAAAATATGTCTCAAATTTGATATCACACAAATACATTTATCCTTTTAATACTAAAAAGTAAAGTTTAAGACAGTGATATCAATTCAGTTACTAAGTCTCTTAATAGTATTAACTTTGAATGCTTCCTTAAAAATATAATCAGTTACATATTTTAAATGTTCATAATTTTTTTTTGGTGTTTGCAATAAGCGGATGAAGCAAAATTGTTACAAGTCAATTGAGGTTGTGTTATTAATATTATAATATAATAAAAATCATTAATTTTAATCAAACAACTGATATAACTCATAATGACTTATATACAAGTAATAATATGGAAGACGTGATTATCATACGTTCAGATAGGTCATAGCAAACGTGGTAAGCAATAAAGGAACCGCCCTAACGGCATTAGAATAAAAATTCTACATCAATCACATAAATAAAAAAAGTTCGATCTATAAGAACTGTGCATTAGTCTCTGAGACGTTAAGATATTTATATCTGTAAAGGTGCAGCGGCACTGACGCACGCTTCACCGGTTCTCTCAATAACACATTATATCGGCAAAGTCATTTCGGCCTAACGCTAACGCCGTTTCTCGGATAAGAACAAACAAAACACAAAAAGCACAAATGAAACTCACATTATAATTTGCTTAGAATAAACTGTTGAAAATGAATAACCACCGCAATAAAACAATAGCAACAAATAAAGTTAAAAAACCTATAAAACCACTAATTTCTTAAAATCTATAGCACTATAGATCAAAAAGGACTGACGGACGATACACTTCCGGTTAGCGACATTTATAAGTCGCCACTTCGTAAAATCTTTTGTCTATGACAAATATATAACATTTTCAAAATATTATTTTATAAAAACAAATATAACTTAAGAATAATAAAATTAGTACATTTTATCGTTTTAATTTTAATATAAGTAAAAGATTTTTACAAAATAGATGAACAGTTTACAAAAATAATATGAAATTCGTTGTGTGCTTAATTCAAACAAAAAACCATGAAAAATAAAAAAATCTAGGTAAGTAAAAACAATTATACACTGAAATTAAAACAGAAAAAAAATTATGACCTTAACAAAATGGTACAATCAAAAGAAAATTAAATGATATTTTCGCACTTTATTTTTATTAAAATTATATACATGAAATAGGATATGTTATTTTATAAATAGTTTTATTTATGATATTGTATTTTTAAACATAATATTTACTTTTTTTGGCGACACTTGACTTTGATCGACTTCTGTCAAAATCAAAATTTAATCTCTTTATTTATTTTTTAATAAGACAAGATGTAAATTACCATGTACTTTTAGTAGAGAGTAGAGTTATTTTTAATATTTATTTGAAAGTTATTCAAATATAATTATGCTCGTAGGTGTGATAAATCACGATTTAATTTTGAATAACCTTAAAGTTATTTATGTAATATTATTATTTTTTAGAAATTAAGAATAACACCTACCTGGAGCGTATTGCGTACACCATATCAACTTAATTTATTGTGTAGTAATAGCTCACAAAACATTGATGACGAAAAAGAAAAGGAAATTCAAAGAATAACACAGAACGTAAGATTAGTTTTTATTACTATCAATCAAGTCATTTAAGGGCCATCTACAAACATTTTACTATAAAAACAAATTACTGTTTTCCATGCAAAATTTTCAATAGCTAATAAGCATTCAAAGTTTTCAGTACAGCAGTAGAAATGAGGAGTTTGAAATGATAATTTAAGTTTTTTAGGCTTCTATAGAAGAACCACCTACTGTATGCTGTAGATCAGGATGTGCCAATTGCGTATTCATAGTATGGGCGGAAGCTTTAACGTCAAAGATGCAAAATGCTGGGCCGGAGATAACAGAGAAGATAATGAAAATGGTAGATGACCCATCAATGAAAGCATATTTAGAAATGGAGTTAAGAATAAGAGGGCTAAAGAAATAGATTTGAAGAACTATACATTAATGTATAAAATACTAGAAGTTTTTTTCATTCTTAACTGAAGTTCTTTTAATTCATTAAAACTCACTACACATTGTAAATGTTTACTCTCTGCTTATAACCTTAATAGTAAACAAGTATATGTTATTAGCGATGAAGCCCTGTTAATAAAAAGAAAAAAGAGTATGTTTTAAAAAAAAGACAAAGTTTGATATATTTCATTTGTATTGTATATAATAAAACCACAAAACAATATTAATTATTACAATCACTCTTAAAACATAATTGAACTGTTGTAAATATGTAAATAAATATAGTATTGAAAAAAAGATAGTATTTTTTTTGTAAACATGAACGTCAGACAATAAAATAAAAGCTCTTTCATATAAATTGACATCGCCATCTGTAGACGTTTCATGGAAGCTGGTAGAATATATTTATACAAAAAAAAAACAACATTGAAATATTTTAGGTAAATATTTCCCTTATAATTGTATTACCTCATAACATAATAACAATTAATAATAGAATACTATTTTTATAATCTATAACAGTATACAAAAATTTTATCGTAACAAGTTTTTTTTTAAATCGTTCCTCTACGATATGGTGCGTCAGGGCCTTTAGGGTGCTTTACATTTACCGTCATTTTCTTACTTTCTATTCAATATCATCTTTTATTCTCTCGTATCTTGTCTGCTCTGCTCTCCTCTCAAACTTCTTATCTCTCATTATACATGCCAATTCCTTCTACCATTCCTCTTTTGAGTGAAGACCGTCGTCTCTTACTTAGTTTTCCTTTCTGAAAAAGTCTTGAAAATCGTGAAAGGTCATCCTCGGTACATTTCTATATTTTTCTTATTTCTAATTTACATCAGGTTTTTTATTTTCGCTTATACATAACTAGTTGATTAATATATTTCTCAACATTAATGAAATAGTAAATATTTTAGAATGATTAATCAATAATAATATTAAATTTATCTTTCAAAATTGCGTCTGTGAAGGAGGTCAAAGAGTTGACCCCTTTGGCAGGGTCACCGACAATACACGATAGACGGGTCCTGTCCTGAGGTGAAGGTGGAAGAATTGTTTTAATTAAACCAAAACAGCCGATGTAACGAACGCAATAAATTTCCATCGAAATATTGTTTGAGCTACAAATTGAACGAAAATTTTCACCGAACGATTTTATCGATTGTTAAACGTATAAATAACAACTCGATTGTATCGTTTGTATTAATAAATAAAGTTTTCAAAATAATCGATTTTAAGGCAATTAATGCATTTGTCGACCGTTATTACATAGCACAATGGCTATCAAATCACGAATATGTCGACTTACAGATTTCATTATCGTTTTTTGTGGCATTTTAAAAGTTTTGATATTAAATTGATTCTTTAGCTTTTTCAGTCAATGGTTTCATGTTTTTTCACTTCAAAACTGTTAACAATTTTAATAAGTTTTGGATTGCCATTATATAATCTTATAAGTAAAATCGTAGACTAATTAGAATTATACCGCAACTGTACTTCGTTAAGTAGAATATTAAAAGAGCATATGAGGAAAAACAAATCAGATTTTCCTATTTATACTGTTAATGCTACTACTATTCTCGATACGAGAGACTAGTCCTCTCAAGGTCGGCCGCATTGAAGAAAAAATTAAGATGGACTCGTAAGGGGAGTCGACGGCAATGTGAAAGGTAAAATTTTAAAATTTGATGTTCTTGTCGCTATCTCACTAAGTTAATAAATACATTAAAAGTAAAAATTGTTTGAATTTTGCTTATAACGCATCAACTTAAAAACACCATGGAAATTCCGGTTTATTGACTATTCACCAATGTTCCACGTAAAAGACCCAAAACCGCTGTGAAAAATAATTATATGAAGGCGCTTTATAAAGTCAGTAAATTAATCTTATCTTTATATTGTTTGCATCAAAGAAGAAATGGGTGACAGGGTTTTTTTCTTCAGATAACTATGTGTGTGATCCATATTAGGTTAGTAATTATTACATTTAAAAGTAGTGTTAATAACAATCATTTATCATATAATATCTATAATATTTTGCTATATACATTTTGCATTTTTTATTAATTAGACCTCTGTAGTCAATTTAAATAGAGAACTGCTATGGGTTATACTGAATATGCTAATAAATTCTAGACTTCAAAGTACCGTAATTAAAACCTAAAACGCTATTCTAAGCTACATGCGTCATTATTAAAATTGCAGACACGAATAAAATGAGACGAGTGTTTCGGCTGTCGCGCATCCATAACATTAATGAGTACTCATAACCTATAAATAGACACTTTATTTGCTCGTATAGGGCAAATGACGAAATATCTGAGGATCCACGTGATGGAACATATAGCCGACTTGAAAAATAAAACCTCTAGGAACTCTACTGTCCGTGTCCATGTTTTAGATCATCTCGACCATTTAGATTTGATAAAGCACAAATACATGCAAAAGAACACTGATCCCAAGGATGATTCGCAATCCTGTTGAAATTAAAAAACATCAAAATTTCAATATAGCAGATATTTGAGTAATACTACACGAACTACACGACTTCAAGATACAGTGAGCTCATTCTGAGAAGATCGAACAACGTATACTATTATATAATAGTTATAGGTGCCTCATGATTGCTATGATGTCGGGACTGCTGCCAAGCGGTAGAAACATCATAATGATAAAATAAAGAAAATAATTAAAAGAATATAATAAAAGAATATAAAGCTTATAATACTTTATTTGCATTATTGATTTACCGACTAAACTCGCTCCACACACGCTCCAATCAATTTTTTTCCACCCAATTTCCCATTGTGCTGACATTGCGGACGAACTTAGTCAAGTGTTTTCGCCAAGAACATGCCGACACATCCTTACTCAAATCTTCTTTTTCCTTTTACATTTAATGTAAATTTTGTAAGTCTATCCATTTTGAAGGCACTTACAAAAATTGCTACAAAGGTCACATATACGCGTAGGGGTCCAACTGAAAGCCTAATCCTTGTAATAGGAGAATTTTGCCGAATTCAAAATCTCATTATCTCCTAATCCTACTTTCTCTAAAAGGCTATTTGTAATAGTTTGTGTGAATTTAGGTATCATCTTCACCACCCGATAGAGGCCCAGTGCTGGACATAGGCTCCACATCGATCGATTCTGCGTTGCTCACATGTAATGGTTTCCCGCGATTCTCACCAAATCGTCGGTCCACCTTCCGGGACGCCTCCCACCACCACGTCTACCAGTACGCGGGGGCCACTCGAGGTCCTTAGTGCCCCATCTACCGTCGGTCTTTTGAGTAATGTGCCCTGCCCACTGCCCAAGCCCAACAATCTTTTGTGCTATGTCATTCCTTACTTAGATTCACTTAATCTTACGCAGACACACAAGTAAGATATGTTATAACAGAGTCTATTTGTATAACCTTAAGTTAAAGTAAGAGTTTACTTTGAGTCTCAAGGACGTGTTCCTGTGTATAGTACTACAGTAATATTTGTGTTTGCGTACAGTTCTACACGTACAAACTTGCGTTGACTTACTTACTTATCGTAACTTCATAACGGGTTAAGGATTAGGAAGTGCTTCACAATGGTCTACGTGGTAGCGGTGTACAAATACTACTTTCGTCTAGTTTGAAGGGCGCTGTATCTAATAACCACCAGACGTTCTTAGGAAAGGCGCCTCATCATCGTTACCACTGTATGAAAGCACTAGGATGGTGGTCATCAGAGAGGAATGGCGACGTGTTATTAAGCTCGCGACCAACACCTAAATTGATGATCACGACCACTCTGTTAAGAATGATACCGACGAAGAAGAAGTATCCAATCAAATTAAAATGCTCACCGGTGATCCAGCGCAGGTCTATGTGGGACTGAGCTGTTTCTGAATACTACTGTGTGAAAACAATGAACTGTAGCTATATTTCCTGACCGAAGCTTCTTGGTCAACTATTTTTTTTAATAACGACGAGACGAGCAGCGAGTTCACCTGATGGTAAGTGATAGGCCGGAAATAACAATGTGGCGCTTATTAGGATGCTATACACAGTAGCAGATTGTGTTCGTCATCTTGAGAGATAACACGTAAGTCTCGTTACCACAGTAATTAACACTAGCTACAGTGCCCTTCACTAGAACACAGCAATTTTTGCACACTATTGGTTGTCAGGAGATATAAGTGCTGCACTGGTATCTACCTAGGCTGTCTTCAGCAATAAAGACCTACCAACAACAAACTTTAAAAAAATAACTGACCCGTTTCTTTTATCTGTGGGCTTAATACCAGATCTTGAGAAGGTTAAGTGATAATGAAGCTGTTGATGAACAAGCTCTGAATACTCCAGTTGTTACTGGTTGGCAGCCGGAACACAGCAAAGCTGTTAAAGCGTCACATTTGTAACTTGATATGGTTAAGTATTACTCATCACTACAGTTAGTTTAAAAGCAAGACCAATATCTAGACCAGTCAGTCTTGATCTTGGTCTTGCTTTTTCGGAAGCCGAATTTTATACGAGCAAAACTAGGATCAAGACCAAGACCAATACCAAGTTTGTTCAAGTCTTGGTTTGCTCATCATTAGTTAACACGCGAAATAAGTCCGAACAACTAAAACTCTACTAGAATTTGTCGCCGGAATAAAACCAGAAACCCTCGGCAAGGGGTTAATCACTCAGCCATGGGTAAGTTTGAAATTGCCAGTTGTAAACTACAAAGACGTGTCCTGGTATGTCAATTACAATTGTGGAGACAACCTTTACGTGGTCTGATTGAAATTCAATTTGGATTTGAAGAGATGTTACGTACAGTCACAGCGTCTACTGTAGACTAATTGTAACATTATAAACAGTATTGTCTTTATATTTGTAATGCTCATCATCATCATCATCAGCCGATAGACGTCCACTGCTGGACATAGGCCTCCTCCAAAGATCTCAACATACAGTCAGCATGGCCTCGCCTATCGTTGGGAACTACGGCCAGTCGTATGTAGGGATTCATATGGAGGGATTTGGGCAATTTCCTCACCACGCTGGCCCAATGCGGGTTGGTGAGAGCCAGAGCCTCGTTTGTTGATTAAAAGGATGCACCACGAGCAGGTGAGGTTGATTTAGATCTCGTGAGTTGTGCGTGAACCGTCACACTCGTTGTAATGTTATAATTAGTTTATTTTTTTATATATAACGAAGCAACCAAGTGAGCAAGACGTTGACCTGATGGTAAGTGATACGCCTGCTCATAACAACGTGGCGCTAGTTAGAATGGTAAAGAATGCACCACATCGCGCTCGTCGCCTCGAATCGTAAGATGTTGTCTCGTTACCTCTGTAATATCACTAGCTACAACTCCCTTCGATCCGGAACACAGTAATGTTTGCACAGTACTGTTTGGCGGCAGAAATAACAGCTGCGGTGGTACCTACCTAGACTGTCTTCGGTAACAGAGACCTACCACCAATATGTAAGTTTGCTGGTGGTAGAAGGTGGCTAAAAGAGTTTTTAGGTTCGTGAGCTTTGAAGGTGAGGGCCATCATAAGCTAAGCGAGAGTCGGGATGAATGAACAAGTACGAGTTGCTGTAGTTCTTGTCGTACCAAAGCGTAGCACCACAGCTTCTATTTCTGCCGTAAAACAATACTGTTCAAGTATTACTGTGTTCCGGTTTGAAGAACGCGTTAGCTAGTGTGATTACTAGGGTAACGAAACTCAACAACTTAAGACTCGAGGCGACGAGCGCGATGCTGTGCAGCCGATATCATCCTAACTAGCGCCACGTTGTTATGGACAGGCGTATCACTTATCATCAAGTGTTCATCGCACCCATCTCGTCAGTTCGTATAATAAAAAAATGAGACAGATATACGGAGATCATTAACAGGTAAACGTCCTGCTCATCCCGTTACTTCGAAGAAAAGTAATTAAGGTAAAAGGTTACATTCAGATCGACTTTGATACACTTATTATAACTTAACGCTGTTTAAATTGATATATACTACACCGCGTTACTCAACACACAATTAGACATCCTTACCCTGTCATTTCATTAGCTACAGTGCTACCGGAACACGAGAACGTTTTCACACTACAAATACTTGCTGCCATTATAACATACTCTCATCCTGATGATGCTTTACACGTGTTGTCAGCTAGGAGGCTTTATAACGGGCCACGTGTAGAACATCCAAGCGTAAAGTAAATAGCGGCCCCTTTAATTCCCATTCCCCCAGAAGCATTATAACCGTCGCCGTATAATCTACTGAATATAAAACATACAACGTAAATATAGATAACATACAACATATATATATATATGTATACCGTATTCTCATTGTTTTTTTTTTTCATCTCGACCACTTTGTCCAGTTAATAGTTTTTGCGCTATTACTCAGTGTATTCATGTGTGTCTGTAATTGAAAGAACATGTTGTCTAATACTTGAAATATTCAATATTTTTATACAAAGAAACAAATTCATTTTTTTATAGACATACCATAATAAATAAATAAATAATTATGTTTGTGCCTAAAAAATAATGATATTCATATTTATAAAGAAATCGAAAAAGCTAGTTTTCTTTCTATTCTAACATTATTCATATTTCATTCATTATATTCATTCATAAATTATCCATTGTGAATAATTTAGAGCAAATTATATCGATCTTCAAACGGAAATTGTAGCATCACCATCATCAGCCGACAGATGTCCATTGCTGGATATGTCTCCCCCAAAGACCTCCACATCAATCGGCCCTGCTCTGGCTGCATTGAGTGGCTTTCTGCGAGCTTACAGTCAGCATAGCTTCCGAAGCCACTGGGCACTAGGGTCCGTCGTCTGTAAGGATTCATATAGGGGGGATTTGGGCCATTTTCCACCACACTGGCCCATAGCGGGTAGGTGGGAGCCATTAGCAAGTGAGGTTCGCTTGTATCTCGTGAGTTGATATGCGAAACCTCCTACACTCCTTTGTGTATTTGTATATCATTGTTTTATTAACTATTATTTTTTTTTTTTAATTATAATACAATACGATTATTAAGCATTGAACTATTCTTCATTATTAAATAATGTCTAAAGGATTTTATGCGATTTTTAAAAGCGAGAAACAAAACAATTCTTTTATAATATTTGCTTGCGTGCAATTAGATATCATGTTCAAGGAAATAACGTAACTTGAGAACTTAATAAGTTTCCTCCGGAAGCTCTTCGACAAGTTTAAGTCGCTTTACGCTTAATAAAGTGTAATTGTAACTCAACTCTAACAATGTTTGCGTTGGTACACTGCCGCTGAGATCTTATCATAATATTTTGCAAGAGTTTGAGTTACAGGAAATAGTCACTCTTAAATGATTACAATTTAAATGCTAAAGTAATAGAAATGTATTTTATTTCAATGTTATTTAAGAACACGTGGAATATAGATTAAGATGGATGGGCGAGGCTCTATGGTACTCTATGGTAGCCTTTACTGTGGTAAAGTCTAACCCAATCATTGGACGTAGTGGTAATAGACCAAAGCGAGACAAGACAAAGCGAAACCAAGATCATGTAATGTATCGCTATACCCATCGTTGCGGAGATCCTCGGAGGAGAGCAAAGCCCAGCTGTGGGCTTCTTGCGGCTAATGATGAAAACTGTAAAATTTTATACCAGAGCAACTGTAATTTATATATACTTATTAATGTTCTAAATTAACAAGTTTATTTCTCTAAAACTTGTGACTTAATAGGTACTATACAAAAACTATATTATTACAAAAGAGGACAGCTTTCAAAAGATGAGCTTTCCCACATTACGTCTGCTGCCGCAACGTTCTCCGATATCTGAACCTTGAATGTGACGCTTAGCTGGTGCCGTTGGTGACATGACATGACCACAATATCCTTTGTTGTGATGCAAGTTTATTACGAGACTCATTTAAGCTTACACATGTAATTTATCTCACACCACTCCGGATTTCTCTAAGAGCTCTTAAATCCATACAATTTAATGCCAGTGAAGTTGCAGACGGTTCCGGCGGATATACTCGCACATTCGGCTTCAGCTCTGATAAGTTGTGAATCTATATAAGGGTAATGAAAGAGAGCGACGAACAAACTTCGACGTTGAATGCCGCGCATACAACTTAGTTGTTTCTGGACGAAAGGAGCTTCTATTAAATGTAGATTTTATCTGAATTGCATCATTATCAGCATCTGCGTTTGTCAATCAACTGCTGCTATTATATATTTTAGTTAGAACTTTAATAAGGACAAACTTCAGGTTTTCCTATATAATCTCTTCCGGCCATTTTTAAATCAACTTATGCTCTTTCTCTTCCTAGCCATTATCCCATGTCCTGATTATTACTTATGGGGTCGCATTAAATCTTTAGAGTACACAACAACAAATAACTCGTTAGGAGATTTAAAGTCACGCATCATCGCGCTGCTGACAGAATAAGAGAACAGCTCACAGGGTTCAAAATTCTTCTATGAGCAAAAATCTACTGTGAGGAAAAGTCTGCTGCGGGGAAAATCTACTGCAGGGAAAATCTACTGCGGGGAAAACTACTGGGAGGAAATATCTACTGTGAGGAAAACTCTACTGTGAAGAAAAGTCTACTGTGAAAAATCTACTGTGAGAAAAAGTCCTCTGCGGGGAAAAGTCTGTTGTGAACTGTACTGTTGTAAAAGTGTTCATAAAACGAATTACAAAACTGACGAGACAGGGGAGTCATTTACCGGATGGTAAGTAATATATTATACTAATAGTCGTACTGCTGGAGGGTCCGCGGTAAGGCCGACGATCTAATTAAAGTCTAGTTCTCCGCTTTTTTTTTTTTGTTTAACGTGAGGGAAATGACTACGCATACTCGTCGTCGCGGAGGCCAGGACGGTTTATGTCAGACTTGCACCGACTAAAATTCTCTCGATGTTCCACCTCATCGCCTGATGGCAGGGTCACGGGAAGGCGGGTGCGCACTCAACCGCGACCCTGCCGGCGCCGGCCGCTTGCGCGGCCTCACATCGGGAGCGAGTGATGAACCCTTCCTTTCCAGGGAGCGCGCGAACATGCTGCGCGAGCCCTCCTCGACCTCATCGCGCGGGCGTCCGGTTCCCCCGAACCCGTCGCCCAGAGGCCATGGGAGCCACGGGAGAAAACCTCTCCCGGCTCCCCGCGGCGGAGAGATGTTAAGCCCGCCGCTACCTGTCAACGGCCGCGGAGGATAGGGAGAACGGCGATTCGCAATACCGACACTCCTCTTCCCCCGCGGCCCCACCGCTGCCGCATCGCCGGTGCGACACCATTTGGCCGCAGAGGGTACTCCCTCTGCGACCCCACCTCGGCTGCTAGGGGCGGTATGAAAACGTCCCTGCAGCCTGGCCGCTAGGGCAGCACACAGCCGCCCCTGCGGCTCCCGGCCGCTCCGGTGAGCTCCAATTATCCAACCGGTGCTCGAACCTGGAGCGGCCGCTTCGGCTAGCCCTTCGCCGCGGGCCGGCCGGGTGGATTCCACTTAGCTTTACCGTGTTGGGCGCCACGGTTACTAGGCCCCTCCACCACGACAAGGCGAGAAGCCGTTGAAGGGGTAGTTCTCCGCTTGATCATCGGTCCACTATGTGCTGTATTCAGTCTCCAGGTCAATTTATTCAGTAAGTAAAATGTTATTGAGAAACATATATTATTCTTCAACGTGGTAAAGATTTATTGAATTATATTCAAATGTATTCAAATATCGTCTTTATATTTTCTTCTTCCTTCTGCCTTTGCCCAGCTATGTGGGTTCGGCACAATATGTACTTTTCTTCCATATCCCTCTATCAACCGTCAGATCTGAATTCACACTCTTCTTACACGTCATCTTTCACACAATCCATCCACACTCTCTTCGGTCTTCCTCTACCTTGATCACCATCCACGTTCATCATCTTTATATCTAATAACTATCAAATTTACTAAGCAGGCTTTATTTTGTATTTTATAAGTGAGAGGTTATCGTTTACTTTTGTAGAAGCGAATAGTCTATATTATCTATGGTTTCGTGTTGTTGTAACCTGTACAGATATAATGGATACAGACCATGCCTTTAATTCTAGTTTCGAATTGCGAAGAACTATCTTAATATTAAGAGATTTTTAGGTATTAAAATTATATCAGCGTAGATAGAGTATATAAGTAACATTTACTAACAGGTAGTAACCTTACCTCGCAATCCGACACTATTATTTGCAAATGAACTAACTCGTCAACATTTATTTTGTTTGCGCTTCATTTTGTTTCTGCCTACACTTTATTCGGGTATACTCAACGTTTGCTTCATTGACAACTTTCATTATTTTAAAAATCTGATCAATAGTAGAAGATTGTCATCATCACATCATCATCTTACGCTGTTGGTGATGTATTATTTTTTTAATATAATCCCTCTTGTGTGTTTTGGGTCAGGGCCTTTTTTATTTCATTTAGCTATAATACTACATTGTAAGAATTTTCTATTTACTGATGCTCATCCTTCTTTTCTCCTTTCATACTACATCCCAATTCTCTCTTACATACCTCTAACTAGCCGCCTTATACTTATACAAGTTTTCTGAAAGACCCTAAATACCATGAAAACATTCCTTATTTTTAGAGTTTTCCATTTCCTTCTTTTCCTTCCTTTATTTATTTTAACAAGTTGTGTGTATCTCTATCACAATATTGATTATTTCTACTTTGGTTTATTTCTCCTTATCGTGTCGGCTATAGCTGCTTTACAAAATTCTAATAGCCTCTAGCGACTTATGTCTTCACTCATCAGAGTGGCAACAACTTCCTCGTTGAGCTGCCTTCCAAGTACTATCGCACAATCCACTACTTGCGTCCCATGTAAGGGACAGGAGGTGGATGAAGTGGTTTGCACAGCCTCTTAACATTGCTGACTACAGTTTACAGTCGCAGACATTATCTCAAGTTAGGTGTGTTTGCGGTTAAGTGCTGGCCGATAGCGCTTAAATAACTTGCACAAAGTTCGATGAATTATTGAAAGGAAAGACGCTTATTAATAATTGTTAAGTCCGAATAATTTCTTCTGTCTTTCTTACAATCCCATCATCACATCAACTGATCGTCCATTGCTGTACAAATTCTCTAAACATTTAGTAAAGCGTTGTGCTTGGTTGTAAATATAATACTTGTGGGCTAAAGGTTTGTGATCGCTGGTTTAGGCGTTATTTGATACGTGTTTAGGTTCGAAAGGATACATTAGCACGTGTTAATTAATAATTCAATATCTACCGTGGTACTTCTTATCATTTGTTGCTGACCAAGTGCTAAATTAAATTTCCGTTCACACAACGTATGAGAAACTGGATGGATATTAACTTAATAATAGTAACTTAAAAATAATGTGAACGCTAAAGATTCGTTGCATAAAGAAGAAATGGCAAAGATAGAAGAAATATAATATTTTTGCTTAACAATATTAAGTGATAAAACTTAATGAATACATTTATAAACCATCTTTTACTAACTACATTTGTTACAGACACCTAATATAAATCTGAAGAGTTGCGTTTATTCCTATTCACTCGGCTCTACATGCAACTCCTTATCAGTCTTCAGAGGGAAGCAACAGACAGTAGAAAACAGAAGTCAACACCAAGACCGTTGGAGACATCGGGTCCCACGGGATGGCAAGCGAATACGGAGACGAAGATCAAACATTGAGTTATATTGACATATCTAGAATTAATTTAATTTCTAATCATCATCCTCATCATTATCAACCGACAGACGTCCACAGCTGGACACAGGAAGAAAAGTTTAAATAAAAATTGCTTCCTTTGAAACTTTCGGATGGAGTCCACGTAATTCATAAAACAAGAAGATTGAAAATGAAACAAGCGCTTTGTAGCAACCAAAGCTAGTCAAGTTATTCCTTTTTACATCAGCTTCCAACAATCAACAGTCAAATATTAGAGAGTATTTGTATTCGTTTTCACTTGATCTTGGGTGAGCAGGCTACGGCTACTGATACTTCCGTACCCGTGAAGATCGGAACGTCACTAATATAAGTATAACATATTCTTAGAATAACTGTATGATAAAAAAAATCTAATATGGCTTTTAACGATCTATGGGAACAGTTTCCTTCTTTAGTTTGTGTTCATAAGTGAAAAAAAAAAATTTTAACCGCTAATTTACGTCTATACTGTTGGCCATAGGCCTACCCTCAATATGAGGGCGATGGGCCATAGTCACCACGCGGGCCCAATGCGGATTGGTGACTTCACACACACCTTACAATAAATTCTAATTCATGTGCAGGTTTCCTCGCGATGTTCTCCTTCACCGTTTGTATTTCGCTGTTGTTACTAAAGATCACAAATGTACAAAAATAACACTTAATAATGAATTTCTTAAATTAAATACGGAAAAGTAGTAGTTATATATATATATATATATATATATATATATATATATATATATATATATATATATATATATTTCTGTTTATATTAACTCTTACATCAAAACTTGAGGGATTGCTTCTCATGTATTTTAATGCACCGAGTTATCAACATTCGCCTCGTGTAATTTCTAAATTAGATTATGAAAAGTCCACGTGTTCAGAAGTAAATTTAACTTTTCTTCATGTTTTCAGTCGCCTTTTACTTCACATACATAAGTAAATAATGTATGCGTTGCTTAAGAATATTACATTTCAGATTCATTACACCTATCGCTATTAACATTCTCACATTAAAGTATCGGTCATCTCTCTCAAATTAGAAATGAGGAGATTCGCAGAAGAATCAGGGTCACCGACCTAACCCTACCAGTCGCGAGGCTGGCGTGCCAATAGGGGCACATAGCTCGTAGACCCGTGGCCGTTGGGGACTTAAAGACCTAGGCTGGAGCTGGTCTCCTCACTAGTTGGATAGACGACATGAAAAGGATCGCAGGAAGCCATTGGACTCAAACAGCGTAAGATCGCACTTTATGGAACATATTAAAAAAGACCTATCTCCAACAGTAGACGTTCATTGGTTGAAATGATGATGATGATGATGAAAAATGTCTACCTAAATGTATTTTACAGAGAAATTTTAATATTGTCTTTTATTATAACTTCCCACTAGATGACGCTGCTATGAATAAACTTTTTTGCCGTTCCACCAGTTTTTATCAGAATCATCATCATTAGTTGATAGACGTCCACTGCTGGATATAAGCTTCCCTCAAAGATCTCCACATACAATCAGCATGTCTCCCTTACCGTTGAGCACAAGGGGTTGTCGTATGTAGGCGTTCATATGGGTGGATATGGGTCATTTCCCACCGCACTGGTCCAAAGTGGGTTGACTGGTTCATCAGAATAGTTGGTATGAAATAAGACAGTAAGCCCAAAGGTATACATTTAATTACATTAATGTTAAAATAATATGTATTCAGTTGTTTTGAAAAGGCTTTAAACTTTCTTCCCGTTGGGACGGTTTTTCATTTTTAAAATATTCCTCTATCTCTTGCAAAGTTTTGTCTTTCGTCTCCGGCAGCAGTTTGTGGAGGAGAAGTGTACAAACGCCGGCTGCGATACCATAGAACAGGAATGCACCGTGAATCCCCAAGCTTTTGAATACAAAAGGTGCGATCTTGAGGAACGACGTGCTGTACACTTCGCTCACTAGAGCGGTTATAAGAAACGATGCCGTTTTGTATCTCAATGGAATTATTTCGCCGTATATCGACGTCGTCATTATCATTGGACCACAGCTTATTGGTACAGAGAACGCTATCAACAACGCAATTGATACAACTTTCTTCTCCTCCACAATTGACAGTCTAATTAAATAAAGATACAATGCAATCATGAAAAGGAAAAAGATACCAATAGACGAAGACGCTATGTACAGGGTACGTCTTTTAAGGATCTTTGATAGGAAACAACCTACGTACATTCCGAAGACAGTAACGCCGTCAAGGATCAACATTCCCGTGTAGGCAGTGCCTTCACTACTTGTTATCCTTTTGATTATATCTATTGCGTACATGCTACATACGTATTTACCGGACAGATGATACTGTGTGACCATTAAGATCGATAGTAGAAGCGGTTTGTAGAATTGTCTACTGAACATCGTTTTAAAAATTGTCGAAAGCTTCAATCGATTTTTTCGTGAATCGCAACTTTTCAGATATTCCGATTGCGAAGCGATTAAATTTTCAACTTCTAATATTGAGCTTTCGTCAGTGCCGTGGAGCCAGCGGTGAGCGATTCTGCAATCATCAAATCGGCCTTTACTCGCGAGCCAGTAAGGTGACTCAGGCCAGAATATACTTAGCAAAGTGAACCCGCTGCAAACGATTCCGACAACCGGTATATATTTCCAATGGAAGAAAGTACCAATGGAATTTGACACCCATACGCCCCAGAAAAATGTGGCCGATTTGATCGTGAGGAACATCCCGCGATATCGCGGCGTGGTGTATTCAGAAACAATGATAACAGAAACTGTTACATTCGCGGCGTGATTCATCCCCTGCATGATCTCGCTTATCAAGATTTGTCTCGGCGTATCGCTGAAGTACAAAGAAATGAACACCAACAACATGTTCACGCATATTATGAGATACGGTATCTTCCTACCGAATCGATTGATCGCGAGTGGAATTACGAACACCCACGGTATTGCTGCGAAGCCGAATACCGAACCTGAAAAGACGGATCAAATATTAATAGAAATAGCACAAACTTGGATGAGTTAAGTCTCCATTGTCGGAGACTTGCGTTACGGAAATGATCACAATACGGTCCATATTACATCATCCTAATCAGCGTCATATTGTTATGGAGTAGCATTTCATTTCCCATCGAATGAACGTCTAATAAATAAATAGTTCCAACATTTCTCTATTATTTCTCCACTCAGGTTTGAAGGTTGTACGTAACTCATTTTACTTTTCATAAAATTCTTTAGAAGTACTTCTCGTTAAAGTATTTTCCGTAGACATTTCTGGCAATTACTTTCATACATTTTACTTGGAAACGTCAAGGCAAATTGTTAATGATTAGTCTTGATATTTACATGATATTTTTACTTGCTTATCATTAGACAGTTAACTTCAATTTACTCTACGATACCTTCTAGTCATAGTCTATCAAACGGTATAATTTCTATCAGTCATTATATCCCAAAAAAGTTTATTTTTAAAGATTTAGGCTCTTACCCTTAATCACATTCTAATGCCTAATGCCTCCTGGGAAATAATCTTACTTAAGCTTGTTTTTTGTCTAAATTAGGGTTATCTGCATAAAAATATTTATTTACATTAAATTATCTTTAACTACGATTACTTAGAATTGATTATTTCAAAGGCGAAATAAGTTTTTTTTATAATCTTTAGGTTACTTTAAAAAGAGAACGAACTTATTTTAAGTAACTTTTGGCTCTAGACATTTTATTGTGCAAATTTCTTATTTAAAGCGAGACTCATATCATGGTCGTGACTATTTTCTTTTATGATATGGTTATGAAGATGATGGATCTTTGGGAGAGGCATATGTCCAGCAGTGGACGTTTATCGGCTGATGACGATGATCAGCAGGTATAACAAACGGCAATAAACAAAAGTACAGTAAAGCGTTCAAGACCCTAAACCAGTTCAAAAACAACTCACAGAGCCACGACGCGGTCTCCTCATCCACAGCCTTGGCGTTATTCGCCTCTCTTCTGATCTGCGGTATGAGAACGGTAGGAGTACCGAAACACATACCAGCTAGGAAGTAATGAACCCATACTATACTACATACCAGTAACTGAAAAAAAAGTCAAGGAAATTTAAGATTATTGCCTTTGTTGCTGCGGTTATATGTTCTAGACGGATCGAAGAAGCGCGGCTTTGATTACGTGTTCACTGTTATATCCTGGCGGAAGAAAACAATATTTCAATAATATTAGCTATCGAGGACATGTCACATCTATGGACTCACACTTGGCCTTGTCCTTGAAAGATAAATTTTAACTTTATCTTTGTGAAAGAAAGACCATTCCTAATACATATATGGGTGATGTCGTTATAGAAAAAAAAATTCCCAGTCCCAGCAGTGCGATAATCAAGAGGTCTATTTACTATACTTCCTTAGGCGTGTCTGCTATAAGGAATCATGGTGATAATTTTATTATTTATCTTGGAACGAAGTAGCGTGTGCCGCTGTATTAAATAATTTACCTCTGTACCCAATTTCATCGGGACCTTGTTATTTGACCTTACTTCAACATTGTTAAGTGACAATGGGTACTTAGAATACTCCAGCTCTGATATCTTGTCAACTCGAATAATACGATGTTGTTATGAAAGCAGAATTATTAATTATATATTTGTTGGGATTGTAGTCAGATGCGAAAAAATTCTACTACGAACTAAACTCTACGAAATCTAGTCATCACAGAATCGTACCAGGGCCCACTGTGTTAAATTGCAAATGGTTAGCCACTGCACCACGGAGACAATTACATAAATTTTATAGTAAAATATATTGTTAATCTCCTTTCAATATTACTCACAATAAGTATACCCATTGGTGATATACTTCGTGTATTCTTATCATCGCACTGTGACCTCTATGTATGTAAAATTACGTAAAAACTAAACAATATTATATCACGGTAATAATGTTTCTAACTTTAAATACTAACTGAAAACAGTAAAATGGTTAAATTAAATTTATCTCACCTGTCTCAGAAAGTATATTCGGTTCTTCCTATCGGTGTTACATTCATCTGAATTGACAGCATCATATTTGCACATAACTAATTCTTTCCGATTGTATTACCAAACAAATAAACGACTTCACACCACCGTGCTTTATATTACACTGACTGTACAGACGGTCAAACAGACGCGACCCGTTTGTTTACTGCTAGTTTTATAACTATTGTTTACTGTACATAAACTATTTTTAATATAATGTATAGTATTACTAAATATATAAACAATATGCCTTTTGGAGGAGAGAGTTTAGCAAACGCAGTTTATATTGCTGTAGCTCGTTCCCTGTAGATGTTTTCTTATTATCCCGCCGATATTAGTATGTAGGTGGGGATAAGCCCAATACAGACGGGTGAAAACAGACAGTAATAATGTTTAACAATTATTACATACCCAACTGTATAAACAAGTAAAAGTTCTACTTGCAACATCTGTGTGATTACAGAGTAGTAACCAGGTTAACAAATAACTATGTCACATTCAAATATTATATTATTTTCCTAAGACTTTCCATCAATTTGAAAAACACCTCCTCAGCATTTCGTATGAAGAAGCCGAAGGACTAATTAAATAGACGCCACCCGGCATACAACACACCCCCGCACACTCACACCAACAAACACCACCACACACACGTCACATATGTATGAATAGATACATATTCATCACCATCATTATCAGCGGATAAACGATTACTGCTGGACCCAGGCCTCCTCATAGATCTCCACATCGATGGATCCTGCACTACCCGCATCCTAAATACATGTGAATACATATATATAAATATTATATAAGTAAATGAAATTTCTTATAAATTGTAAACTTTAAATTTTTACTCGTGAGAAACGAAGTGAAATTTCACTCCATTTCAAGTGAATTGGGGTTATTCAGGGAAATGATTAAAATTTTTCTCGGGGAGGAATTAGAGACTATTACTACGTTTCTGTAAACATTTTCTCGAGCTCGCAGTGCAGTGCTGAATATCTACAAACCTTGGAATGTTGGAACTGGTGAAGGGATTATCCTATTAAAGAGAAGCGACGTATACATTCAAACAAGAAACATATATAACGTGTTCTTTCTTTACCACTGTAATCCGCAGACACTCCTGGATGTACAAGTTTTTCGTTCGGTGTGGGTGGCGAGAGGGTGGTCTGAGTTATGTGGTATTTATACCTACTAAAATCATATGTAAAGATCTCCTTTAGAGCATTAGAGGACGCCGCGGGGAATTCTATAGAACCTGTTGATGTTTACGATTTCTTTATCTTTATATATCTTTTTCAGTTATATATATTTATAGCTAATATATATATAACTGAAAAGCATTATTAGTTCAAAAAATTTTCAGGTTAATCATCATCAAAACCACATGAGCAGTGTAGATGGAACAGGTGAATTTTATATGTATACAGATGATATTCAGAGATTCACTGACTCATCCCATCTCCGAAAATATTGGACGTAAACATTCAAAATTTGGTAGAGATATTGTTTCTGCTGTTTAGAGGTCAGATAAGAATGGATTTTATAAATTTCCTTCCATAAAGGGAGTCGGTGGGTGTCTATATTGAGGAGGGCTCAGATGGCGGGGACTGCTGTCGTTCCAAAACTAAATTTCAAATCTAATTCTTACGCCTAGCAAAGCGGAAGAGGAACACTTAGTATGTTATAATTGTTATGTCCATTTTTTTTTATTACTCCCAAAGTTGAGTGACAGAGGACGGTTAAAGACATTAAGTCTGCCGGTGTATATAAAAAATATAATAAAATACGGTTACGTCGGTAACTGAAGTGGCTATCTGCTTGCCTAAGTCCAAGACGGAGGTCCCCGGTATGATTTAAAGGTCCTTGGTATAGCAAGAGAAAATATCTTGTCAATCTCCGCAACATGAGAACTACTTTTCACTGGTGGCAGGTTTTTGTTACCGCAGACAGTCTAGGAGGTGATCGCAGCGGCTATAGACAATACTGTTCAAACATTACTGTATTCCAGTTGGAGGGCGCTGTAGCTAGTGTAATTACTAAGGTAACGAGACTCAGCATCTTACGTCTCAGTCGACGAGCGCAATGTGATGCTGTATGTCATCCTACCTACCGCAATATTGTTATGAGCGGGCGTATCACTTACCATGAGGAGAACCTCCTGTTCGTCTCATCGCTAAATTGAATAAAAAAAAATTAATTCAAGTGTTATTCCATAATAGTTAAGTATATTACTTAGAGTAAAATAATTACATAATAGATAAGGCCTAAGTTTTTTTGTTGGTATATTGTATGTGTGTCCTTGCTTATATTTTTACGTTTTTTTGTCGCCGTATTTTTGTATTATTGGTAAGTACTTTATATACATATAGTTAATAACTAAGTAGTGAAATGAAATATACATAAGTATAAGCAGGATTAATTCTTAAAGAACCACCCCGTAAGTATAAGTATCGTCGCGTCTGAAGAAGTGCGACTGTATTAAGCTCGGCGTCTGAAAATTGAAATGAAAGCTTTCTTCTATTGACGATATTACTTTCACCGGTTAAACGCAAACTTCGATTCCCACGAAAGTCGATGACTTGAGCTTTACTTAATAAATGATTAAGTTGTCGCTTATATCATTAATTTATTTCACACTTCATCGCTAACGAATGTTTAATAGGACACTTTGGGTGATAAGGAGACGTATGTTAAGATGATGATAGTTTTTATCACTATAAAAAGAAAGCCTATGCCTTACGTCTAATCATAAATCCATCGCAAGTGTATTTTTTTTATATATATATAAATAACAATATATTAATAAAGTTTTCAAGTTCATGTTATTTCATGTAGTGTGTACAAAATAAATAAATTCATTGCATGTTATATGGTGATGTTTGCACACTACTGTTACTCGACAGTAGTAAACGATACGCCGACCTCAAGTTATCCTCCAAGTCATTTTACATTATTAGAATGTTTTTTAAGTAATTTAATACTATAATTGAGATGAAATTTCAACAAAAGAAAACTTCACTGTTCGATAAATCTGTTCAGTTGTCTCCGTTTGACATTGATGGGTCTGCAATTTTAGTTGAGGCTGATTTGATTAGATTTTTTTTTTTCTATTTAAGAACCTCCAACGAAGGATACACGACATACAATGAAAACCATAGAGTAACATTTTTATAAAGTGCATAGCGTCGTGTTCTTCACTTAAAGACCACAGCTTAAAAAAATAATTAAAATAATTAGCAAATTAAAATACTTATATGAAAACATGAATTAATAATATTTTTATATTTTAATAATTTACAGTAATATTGAACAAACTAATGAAATACTGTCACAAATCTGAACAAACCAGGCAATGTCTAAACCGGATATGCCGTACATTATGTAATTTCGTATTGAATGTGAATTGTGAATCAGGACTATATGACAATTGCAGGACTTGTTTCCTACATTTTGAAATGTCCGTGACGTCAAGGTCACATGTTATGTCAAGAGCATTGTAATGGCTACGGAGTCCTGGCACAGCAGCAAATTAACCTGAATGATACATTAAACAAAATCTCTATAAACTTATGATAACTTTGAAGTTATTAAAATGTCGATTCGCTTAGAAAATTGTACGGAAATCCATAAACAAAAAGACACTTGATGGTTTTAATTTTAGAAATACACTTAAACAAAGCAAATCTTTAAATCGATTTAATGTAAATTAAAAAAAAATACCGATGGTATATCTCTGTTGCTGGAGACCATGAAAGTATACAAACAATACTGTGTTCCGATTTGAAGGGCGTTATAGCTAGTGAAATTACTACGAGACTTTCATAACCCAGGCGATGAGCACTATGGTGCAGTATATAACATCCTAAGCGCCACGTTGTTATGGGCAGGCGTATCACTTACCATCAGGTGAAAGTATCGCTCGTCTCATCGTTTAAACCTTTGTCAAGGTATTCCTTTAGCCTAACAACTTAGTAAGTCCTTCAGCTCCAGACTTCCTTCGCTTCAAACCGGAACACAGCTACTATTTATTAGGTAGCTGCAATAATATTATCATTATCAGTCGTTATTTATCCACTTTTCGATATATGCTTTCCCCAATGTCTTCCACCAAATACGATCCTCAGCTTCGCTCATCCGCCCACCTCCGACCTCCCTGATGATGTTCGGTCTCTATGGAGGGACGGCATCCTACACTTCCGATGATATACTTTACCGTTAATACAAACGAAAAATGATCTGGTAATATGATTAATGGTGGTATATCTTTGTTGTTGGATGCCGTCTAGGTACGGCAGCTTCTTTTTCTGCCGCCAAACAGGTGTATGCTAACATGTCTATGTTCCGGTTTGAAGGGCGCTATACTTAGTAAATTCAATAATTTACCGGTATACCAGTATGTTTCGGTAAATTATTCAAGGCGGCAAGCATAATACCGTGCTGTATATGTCCTAACTTGCGATATGTTATTATGAGCAGGCGTATCACTTACCATCAAGTGAAAGTCTCACACGTCTCGTCACTTAGTTAAAAAAAATATTACATATTATTATATTAATATTACTTATATGCCGTTCTTAATAACTTAGAAAGGTAGACGATAACATCGAGGAGGAACAAAACGACAGGCGAAAGTCTGTCGCAAAGTTATTGAATAAAACTTCAAAGGTGCTAAGTTAGTAGTTGAAAAGCCGCTTAGCGATCTTCTAAGAATAATATTTGCATGCAATATAACTTTCCTTTAACCTGTAGGTGAAAGGAAACTTGATACCTCTCAGGTTCTGTTTGCTGTTGTGGTTGAAAGTAATTTTCTACGTTACTACTAATGCACATTGGGTTCTCTTTCTTATGTCGGATGTTAATAATAAGTATTTACCTATATATATAGAGATTATGCAAATACACAAAGTTATATAACATATATATGAGTTGGTTTAAAGTGGTAATACTTATCTCAATATATATGTAAGAGGAGGGGTGTATTCACAATCAACGCTACGTTCTTGATTCATGGTTGTTTATTCAAACGGTTAACTTATTATGGTGAAGTTTGCGCCGCAGTTTCATTGACAACCATTGCGGCTTCATCAGACTCGGCGCTCGCGGATCTGGTGTCCGCGAGATGAAATAATAGTAAAAGAAGAAAAGAAACTAAAAATAAAATAAAATCAAAATTAAACCTAAACTTTAAATGAACACAAAATACAAAACCTAAACACAAATCTGAAATCAAAACATAAAAATTTAATATATACATATATATGTAGATAAAGTAGTACGTAACAGAGTGGGGAGAAAGACGAGAAAATATTGGATGCGGAATGGTTGAAGAGTTGGATATTACTATAGGGGGAGAGATAAGGATGTAATTAAAAATATACATAGACAAATATACACATGAATGTAAGACGCGTGTCGGATGGCGGCAATGACTATGAGGTGATCGGAGGAGGGCTCGGGCCTGTCCTTCGACCACCGTTTGTATCGCGAACCGAGGGCGGTGAGGATCGCTCGGGCAGCCGGGTGTGACTGGTGTGCACGGTGTACGAGCCTGATGGGCGCCTCGAATCAGCGATGGAAGTGGCGCGTACGAAATGTGGTGAACGTGTGGGAGTCTTTACGCTTGAATGCCGTGTTGTGCTTGTTGGTGTCGGGCTTGACCCTCTGCATCGATGTACAGCGGAAGCACGTTCCGAGGACGTCGGTTCGTACTAATGGTATCGGAGATCGGAACGTAGTCCACTGTTAGTGGGTTCGAGTGGCGTGTGGCCTTGCCAAAGTGATAGATAGCACAAATCTGCATGAACTGTGCTACGGAAGAAAGTTGGTACCATTCCCCACCAGTAACTTTCCGTGGTGCTGCGGTTATCACATGTGCCCGACACCATGCAAGTCCCCTAGATTCCTGATGATGATAACGCTGCGAGCCATTCGACTTTAAACAGCTTATCTGACACTGGGCGCGTGGACCCGGATCCACGGCCTGTTTATAAAAAGTGTACTACTTGTAGTGTAGTTATCCGACGGCGGAGTTTTTAATGACGTGTGTCTGGTCATTGGTTATTCTGGCGAATCTACTCGGTCGTCGAGGGCGGGCGCGGACCCGTTCCCCGACTACCTTCGCCTGTATCGGAATCTCTGGGCGGTGAGAACCGCCTCTGATCGCGGGTGTACTTGGTGTACGCGGTGTGTGAGTACCTGAGGCGCCGCGTTCTGAAGCGAGGGCGGCGTGATGCGGTGATTCGGAGCGTGTTGGTAGCGTCCGAAGTGTGTGTGGTGACGTGGGTGTTGTCAGTGACTGGTTCATGAGTGGTGGGAGGGACCCCTGGAGATGACGAAATTAGCGCATGCCGTGGTCTGCGCTTGCTGGTCTTAGGACTCGAGGACGGCTCGTAATCGGCCGCTTTGGCCACCAGAGGGTTCGGGTGGGTCGACGCTTTGTCGAAAAAAGATTCGGAGCACTCTGAAGTGTTCCGCGATGGCCGGGAGTTTGAGGTCGCTGTGGAGGTCCACATTGCGCTGGTACCATTCGGCACCGGTTGCGATGCGGGCGAAACGGTTTTGAACAACCTGCATGGGATCGAGGCGTGCTTCGGAGGAGTGAGCGAAGACTACGCTGGCGTAAGACATTATGGGTCTTACGCACACCTTGTAGAGGTGAATCTTGTGCCTGAGAGAGAGCTTGCTCTTCGTGCACAGCAGGGGGTACAGCTGGGCCAGCACTTGGGCCGCTTTGTTTCTCGCCCCGCGAATGTGGGCGATAAAGTTGAGTCTGGCGTCGAGTGTCACGCCGAGGTATTTGACCGAGTCCTTCCATGGGATGGACTGGCCGAAGAGGGAGATCTGGCCGCGTTTATGGCCTTGTAGGACCGACTTCCAGCGAAAGGTTGAGGGCTTTCGATGGGTGAAGTGGATGGCTTCACTTTTCTCCGGGTTTACGTCGATTCGCCACTTCCGGAACCACTCGCCTAGGCGAGTGGTCGCCTTCTGTAAGCGACTCGTTATAATACCCGGAGCTCTGCCCGAGTGATAGAGAGCGGTGTCGTCCGCGAAAAGGGCGAGGCTGACGTAACGGTCTTTGGGAATGTCGCTCGTGTAGAGCGAGAAGAGTAGCGGGGAGAGGCAAGAGCCTTGGGGGACGCCGGCTTGGATCGGCCGGCGCGAGGAGAGAGCGTGCTCGACGCGGAAGCGGAAAGAGCGGTTCGAGAGGTAGTCTCGAATGATGGTGACGAGTCGGTCTGGCACTTTGTGAGCGTAGAGCTTGTACAGCAAGCCCTCGTGCCAGACTTTGTCGAACGCCTTCGCGACGTCGAATAGGACGGCGCAGGTGTCGATCGGACGCTTGTGCTCGAAACCGGCCAAGATGTGTTCCGTCAGTCTGTGGACTTGTTGAACACACGAGTGGCTAGTTCTGAACCCGAACTGTTCGTCGGGGAGGAGCTTATTTTCGGTGGTGAAATGGCGGAGACGCTCTAGTACGATCCGCTCGTAAACTTTGCCTAAGGTGTTTAGTAGGCTGATAGGGCGGTAGCTGTCTGGTAGGTTCCTCGGCTTCCCCGGCTTCGGAATACCTATCACTACGGCCTCTTTCCAGGCGTCTGGGAAGGCGGAGTCGGCTAACAGGGCGTTAAAGATGGCCACTAGTAGGCCGATGATCGGAGGCGGGAGACTTTTCACCACTCTATTGGGGATGTTGTCGGAGCCGGGGGCTGATTTGGTTTTCAGCCTCTTGATGATGTCAACGACCTCACCGGGAGAGACCGGTTTGAGGGGGGGACCTTCTGGTAGGAGGGCCGCTCTACGGCGCACCTCGTCCTCGACCAATTTGAGGTGAAAGGGGTCCACTGGTGTGGTTGAGGGAGTGCATTGGCTCTCTAGACTGTCGGCAAGACACTCGGCTTTATCGGCATCCTCCAACGCAAGGGAGGAACCATTGCTCATTACGAGGGGAGGCATACGGGCCACGTTCTCCGCTTTGAGACTGCGGGCCAGACGCCAGAAAGTGGCGTCCGAAGGCTCCAAGTCGCAAAGCAGATTGTCCCATTTGTCAGATCTGAGTTCGGATATGCGCTCTTTTACTAGCCTTTGAAGGCGGCGCAGGTTTATCCTGGTCTCCTCGGATCTATAACGAGAGTATAGTCTCAAGGCGGCATTTTTCGTTCTGATCAGCCGTCGAAGGTCGGCCGGGAGGGACCCGATGAGGTGGTCCGATGCGCGAACCGTCCTCGACGATTCCTCGACGGCTGTGGCGATGTGGTGGGACAACGAATCGATCGCTCGGTTTGCGGCTTCGAACGAGTCGATCGTGCTGGGGATTCCGTCTAGGTGCTGGGGTTCCGCGGCCTTGAGTTTGACCTCGAGGCTGCGCCAGTTGACGATGGTTTTGGTCAGACGGACCTCACCAGCGGGCCGGCCCAGCTTCATAAGAACCGGACGATGGTCGGATCTGAGATCGTCGATGGTCTCGATCGAATGTAGTGGGATGGTGACGTTGTTGAACAACGCAATATCCAAAGTGGACGGGTTGCGAGATCCGTTAGGCGGAAATCTCGTCGGGGTTGGCGGGGCTACAATGTTGAAATTGAGCTTACCCGCAAGTTTGTACAAAATTCGCCCGTTTGGGTTAGAGTTGTACGCGTCCCAGGTGCTATGCCTGCTGTTGAAATCGCCAGCGAGGATAGCAGACTGGCCTAGGTCGAGAAGGGTTCTTAAGTCTGTTCCCTGCACCGTTTTGGTGGGGGACAGATAGACGGATGCGATGACGATCGGTTGATGACCGGTGAGGGAGATTTTGCACGCCGAGACTTCCATGTTGGCGAGGGGTGGGCTATCAAGCGGTATGCAGTGCAGGGACCGTTTGAAATAGATTAGGGTGCCGCCTTTCGGGCCGGTCAACCTATCGTGGCGGATGATATGATAATTCGCGATTTTCGGGTCGCGATTGAAAGGTTTGAGGAACGTTTCTTGGATGAGCATGACGTCGACGTCGTGGTTCCTCAGAAATAGGCATATTTCCTCCTTTTGAGAGTGGATGCCGTCCGCGTTGAAGTACGCGACAGTTAGAGAGCGGGGTTTGATTCTGCCCAAGATTTTGACGCCCATTTCCGAAGATTGAAAAGGGGAACCAAAGGTCGTGGACAGAGTCCTGGGGAAGCTAACAGAAGTCTTCCTCCAGCGCAGCGAGAGTTTCGCTGTGCTCCAAGAAGGCCTCGAGCCTGTCCTGCGAGTTCTTGGCGACTCGCAGTTTTTCGCCAAAGATCAGGATATCTTTGACGTTCACCTTTTTAATGTAGGCGATCAGTTTTTGGATTTCCTCCATGGGGGGCATTTGGCTGGGTGCAGCCTGGGGTTTCGGCAGCCCCGTCGAAGGGGCAGCTTTGGGAGCCCCGGTGGGTTTGGGTCGGGGGAGCGGTTTGCTCCACGCCGAGACCGCCGGCGCAGGGGCCGGCTGCGCGGGCGGAGGCCCCGAGCGGGCGGGGGCGGAGGGCTGCGGTGCAGCCTTTTTGGGAGCGGTGGATGGCCGCTGGGGACCCCCGGGGGGCCTGCGCGGGGCTTTGGAGCACCCGCGGTAATTCGCGGGGTGCCCCTCGGCTTTGCACAGGACGCAGCTCGGGGGGTTCGTCGCTTCCGCGGTGCGGGAGCAATCTTTAGTCCCGTGGTCCCCGGTGCATTTGACGCATCTCGGGCGGGCATAACAGTTGCGGGCCGAATGGCCGTAAAATTGGCACCTGTGGCATTGGCCAATGATGCCCTTTTTGTGCGGGATCTCAACCTTCACGCTGGTGAGGTTGCACAGTCGGTCGATGCCGAATATTTTTTTCCCCTCCGGGGAAAGATCGAGGGTGGTGAGGATGAGCGGGAGTAATGCCCGCGTGCGCATGTTCGTCATGCGACGAGCTTCCACTACGGGGAAGTTTTGCCTTTTGAGGTCATCGATGACCTCGGCGATGTCAATTTCCAGGGGAATTCCGCGAATGACGACGCGGAGCTGCTTCTCCTCGGGGAGAGCGAAGGTATGGAAGCCGAGACCGGCATTCCGCAGGTGCTTAGTAGCAGCCCGGAAGTCATCAACCGTGGCGAGGTTGATGCGAATGCCCTGCGCGGTGTTTTGCGCTTTCGGGCATTCGATTTTGTGGTCAGCGAACCACTTGGAAACTGCGTTCCATTTTGTTTTGTCCTGTAGGACAATCGGGGGAGGTGGCTTCGGGCCACGTTTTTCGGGCGGGGCCGAGGTGTTGGCGGGGTGCGCGGAAGGCGCGGCCTTTTTTGCCGGCGTGCTCGTCGGCGAGGCGCGGTCCGAGTTGGACTCGGACGAGCGTTTGGAAGCGCGTTTGCGCTTCTTGACGACGAGGGTGAAGCCCTCGTCGTCGGCATGTTTGGATGGAGGTGATTCCACCTCCATGTCGCTGCCGCTAACTTCCGACTCCGAGTCGGAAGAGGCGGGCAGGACGGGCATAGAAGGCCCCGCCACGGGCGCCCTTGGTTTTGGCGGCGCGCGAGTCGCGGGGGCAGGGTCCGGGGACGCCGGGCTGTCCGTGTCGAAATTCACGGACGTTGAGGGAATGGAGGGAGGGCATTTTAAAAATTGTTCCCAGGCTTCTGGGAACTGTTTCTGCGCGAAGCGCGCAAACTTAGCGAGCATGGCGTCCATTGGCATGGCCGCCATTTTGATGTAGCCGCCCCGCCGTACGGCGGGGGGGATGTGTGCCTAATTGAAAAAAACTATCTGTCGCCTAGTGCGACAGGACCTATCTATAATTGTAAAACGCCTCTGAGGCGAATAAAATTCGCTACTTACAGTGCCGGAACCAGGCTCCGGCAGAGTTTTCGCACGCTGGGTACACGCACTGTTGCACTGCACTTGCACTTGCACTTGCACACGCGAGCACTGACGGTGGCCGAACTAGCGGCGTATTGCCACGCACTGGGCACGAGCGGGTCGGGCGGGGCGGGGTGTAGCGGTAGCGCGCACTGATAACGGCATGGAGCACGTCCGGTCGGTACGGCGGGCAGAACCCGAATGGCATGCAAGTCCCCGCTCCGCACGAGCTTTATATAGGGTAGTGAAGTAGTGTCGGTGGTGGGGGCAGCGTTGTAACAGATGTTGTTTATCTCTCGAACGGGTGACGTCACATTTGTACGGTGAATCGAATTTTTGTTATTTAGCTATTCATTTTTAGTGATATTAAATATTTGCGCAAAATCGGCCATTCTGATGATAGATGCGACCCTGGGCCTAACTTGAACAATAATCTGAAATTATAAGGTTAGTACTTCTAGTAAATACAAATGCTGATTGTTGCAGGAGTAACAAAGATCATAGCCTCAGTGCTAATTGTGTTAACAGTTCAGCCATAAAATCATGATACACATTTTGATCACATGTTACTATAAACTTCTTTTGGTGAATTAATGGATTGGTTTGATATTTTCTCATCTTCAATCGCATTAATCATCGCCGATATGGCCACATTGCTTTGGACTCCGAATTTAGGACCACTTGTTATTTGCTTGTGACATATTTTTCTTGAACAATCATGTCCATTAATTCGTCTTATTTCATACCTGTCGGGTGGTACCTTTCTTATTTCAAAAGGTCCGTCATATTTTGGGTTTAATTTGGTACCAAGTCTTAGAGGATCTTTTAACAGTACATATTCATTCGTCTCAAATATGTTTCCTTAGTCTTCGTCTTGCTTTTATCGTACCGTGTCATCTCTTTCTGTCTGTTCGGTCATCCTTGTCAACACAACCTATTTTAGCATTTCCGGGTCTATACAATCGTTACGTTCGACAATTAGGTTGAGAAGTTCCGAGGGAACACTCTCCCTTTTTCCGGTTAGCAATTCAATTGATGTTTGGCATGTAGTTTTGGAAGAAATTGAATTGATAGCTAGTTGCAAAGCTCCCAATGATATCATCCAGTGGTTTCTTTGCGTGTTATTAAAGACGGTCAACCCATTCTTTATTATTCTCATAATTCTGTCAACTCGCCCGTTAGCTCTGCTTGTTGATAGGTTGTAATTTGCTATCACCATCAGCAACAATGCGCCTTGGTGCTCCAAAAAGAAAACCTGTTTCTTGTTGATGTTTTAGTGCACTGACTTGATTTTTACTTTTGCCGGTTGCCACGAAGACATATTCTTTCTGAGAAGAGTTTCCAGTTTCCCGGAAATATCAACATGAGTTGTACGAAAAGGCTCTGGTATCTTTTCAATGCTATGCAGACGTTTTTGTATCGCTCTTGACAATCCTCTCATCGTTTTGCATATTACACGATGCTCTACAAAGTATCTGACAGTTGAAGACATTTTTGGGAACCAAAAATTCTCTTGAAGTTTCGCCAATGGGTTTTCCCATCCCATGTGTTTAAGTGCCTCATGATAAGTATTTATAAGACTCCAATGGTAAGATAAAACACAACTTTAGTAAGTTTCACTTTACTATTTGATTTTATTTTGTAGTGTACATCATTGTCTTTGAATATATAGTCTGGATGCAAGTGATGTTTTATTTGAACTTTGATGATTTTACTTGAGTCGGTATCGCGACGTGGTTCTACAATCAGCCAATCATCTTTGGTTGACAAATTCATTACAACTCGATGTGGGTTTCTACTGAACAAATCTACATGTTTTAGTTTTTCTCTTTTTCGGTACTCTACCTCATAAATCAAAATCATTTTGTAAAACTGCCCACCATCTGTGTATCCTGGGCAGCATTTCTTGTTTGTAACGCGACGCTTTTACTGCGTTGCAGTCTGTGATGACCCTGAATTTTCTCCCGTATATAATGTGACGAAAATGTTTGATAGCTCTAACTATTGCCAATGTTTCAAGCTCATAGCTATAGTATACTGGTGTACTTGGATTTGGCTGAAGTAGTTCGCATACTACCCCTTCAACGGGTTCTCGCCTTGTCGCGGCGGAGAGGCTTAGTAACCGTGTTCGAGCACACGGTGAAGCTAAGTGGAACCCACCCGGCCGGCTCGCTGAGAAGGGCCGGCCCGAGGCGGCCGCTCTAGATTCGAATACCGGTTGGATAACTGGAGCTCACCGGAGCGGCCGGGGGCCGCAGGGGGCGGCTCTATGCTGCTCTTTGCGGCCACGCTGCAGGGGCGGTTGTATACCGCCCCTTGCAGCCGAGGTAGGGTCGCCGAGGATTTACCCTCTGCGACCAACTGGTGTCTGACCAGCGATGCGGCGGCGGTGGGCCCGCGAGGGAAGAGGAGTGTCGGTATTGAGATGCGCCGTTCTCCCTATCCTCCGCGGCCGTTGACGGGTAGTGGCGGGCCCAACATTTCTCCGCCCCGGGGAGCCGGGAGAGGTTTTCTCCAGTGGCTTGCATGACCCCTGGGCGACTGTAGGAGGCCGAGGAGGGGGCGCGCTACTAGTTCCGGTGCGCCCCCGCGAGGGTTTATCCCTCCCTTCCGAGGTAAGGCCGCGTAAGCGGCCAGCGCCGGCAAAGTTGCAATCGAGTGCAAACACGCGTTCCCGTGACCCTGCCATCATGCGATGAGGTGGAACATCGTGGGGGTTTTATTCGGTGCAAGTGCGACATAACCCATCCTCGCGCCCGCGAGGACGACTATGCGTAGGCATTTCCCCCACATAAAAAAAAGAAAGTTCGCATACTAAAATAACCAATGACTTGACGAATTCCATCTTTTATTTGAATGAATACAGCACCGAATCCAATAGCACTGGCCCGTGGTCCGTGTGGACTTCTATCGGAGAGTTTTCTTGAAATATTGTAAGCAAATGTGCCGATGTCGGAATTAATTATCCTTGCTCGTCCAGCTTCGACTTTTCAGTCAATTCCCATTTAACACCGGTTTTCGTTAGATTGTACAAAGGTATCATTATAGTTGTAAAATTACTTATAAATCGCTAAGCTATCTACCTTAACTGCTTCACATTTGTCGAGGGCGAGGCTCTAACCAGTGCATCAACTCCAGATGAACTAGGCCTCACCTTCCTATCAGACACTATGAATCCTAGGTACAGTTTTGGCCATCAGGTGTGACAAATACCATTTTCTCAATTGATGTTGCTGATATAGAAACTTGATGAAAGCCCGCAGCCATATCTAGACACGTGAAATATTTTGCATCAGCAAGCTGATCTAGCTGTTCAGAGATCATCGGTAATGGATAGTGGTCTCGTACAGTATTTGAGTCAAGCTCCCGATAATCCTCAAATAATCGGTCTTCTCCATTTTCCTCTTTGACCATTACTATAGGGCTTGCAGAAGGCGATTCACTTTCTATTATGATATTTTTCTCTTTAAGTTCTTTAATTATAGCTTTCACTTTTTCGCTTTGGATTAGAGTTAATCTGTACGGTCTGCGATTAACTATTTCATCTAGATTTTTCAGCCCAATATGTATCTCATCAGTTGTGTTATTAGATCCAGAAACGCCTTCTCTGAAATATTCTTCATATATATTGAGCAATTTTATTAGTTTATGTATCTCTTGCTTTTCTTTTATTTCTGTGTTTAAGGAAATTGATGATAATTTCCATATGTTCGCAGCGTTTTTGCGTTCTTCATCTCCCGTTATTATAATACGGTTATGTGTTAATGGGACTTTCAGACCTGGTATATTTAAAACGTCTCTCACAATAAGTACATCCGTTGGTAACTCGTGATCTAAGACAATGTGGAGGTCAAGTTCCAGGTGTATGTCGTTTATGTTGCAGTTTGATGTCGCTTGATGAAGGATATAACGGGTACAGATCCGATACCCTTCAGGTGTGTGGTATAGAGAAAGGGATACTTAGATGATTCAGCCATGTAGAAAGAATGGATGGAAGAAGGTTAACGAAAGAGAATTTTCTAGGAGATTTTCTAAAGAAAGGCCAAGTCAAGAGTACTCGCAACCGACGAGTATTCATGAAGACCCTCATGAAAGTGGAGGAAGCGAGAGAGGTGTGCCAGGATCGTAGCAAGTGGAGACAGGTGGTCTCTGCCTACCCTACTGGTAACGAAGCGTGATATAGGAGTATATGTATTAACGTACGTAGAGACTCATCACGATATATATGGAACCATAAGGCCAAGAGTGTTAGATTTAGTAAAAATATTGCTTCTGCCATTTAGACAACAGCTAAGAACAGATTTTATAAAATTCCTTCCACAAAGGATGTTACGGGGGTGTTCCAACCACCACAGCGAACGGCGAATATCTAGTATAAATCTAAAGAAATATCCATAGACTCATTGCCTCATCACGAGATCTCCGAAACTATTAAATGTAAACACTTAAAAATTGGTAGAAATATTGCTTCCGATGTCTAAACAGTAGAAATGGATTTTTACAAAATTCCTTCCCCAAAGTACGTTGCGGGGGTGTTACAGCCTGCAAAGCGGGCGGGTAACAGCTAGTACGCAATAAAAATACTCGAAGTAATACAATGAACGCTGCCGAATGGAAATAATTTCACTTTACCTCAATATCGTTAATTAAATTTTATGTAACGGAGGTTTGTTTACAAATTCTATTGTAACCAGTCCGGGGGTGTAAACGTTCTTGAACTTCCGTTTACGCGGAAGAGGAAAGGATCGGTATGAACACCTCAGTCGAAGACAAAATTTCCGACGTGTATTCCTCACGCCATAAATTGGAATTGTGTAGATATATACATAGTGATGATGATATATAGAGTCGATTATGTACTTTTAGGATGTATATAATATCATCACCATCATCATCATCAGCCGACAGATGTCCAATGCTGGGCGTAAGCCTCCCCCAAAGATCTCCACACCGATCGGTCCTGCGCTGCCCACAAGCAGCTGCAGCTGTTGCATAATATACGCATAGATATTTTTATTGGTTGTACTTCATTCTGCTCCTCATCTTAAGACATGAGATGAGATACTCTTATTACTCTAGTAATTTTACTAGCTACAATTTCCTTCAATTAGGAAAGAGGTATTTTGTTTTATACAATGAAACGATGAGAGGAGCGGGAAGTTTACCTGATGTTAAGTAATACGTCTGCTCATAACAACGTGGTGCTACTTAAGACCTTATACACTGGACCGTGTTGTGCTACTCGCCTTGGAACAAAATATTTTGAGTCTCGTTACTCCAGTAACTGCACTACCTACAGCGCCCTTTAATCCGGAATACGGTAATGTTTGCACACAACTGTTTGTCGGCAGAAATAGGAGCTGCGGTGACGTATAGAAGCTCAACGACAATACTTTCCTGCTCAAGGAAAATCTTTCATTATTTCAATTTTGTATATAAATCAAAGTCCTTCGCACCAGATTAATCCAATAATTGAATAATATAAACAATATGAACGCATCAAGCAATGCCAGTTGCCGATGAACAACGGAACTCTTAAAGTGTTTTGCTCTGCCATTAAATGTATTTATAGATATCTCAAGAAATTATCTCGTGGTTCATCAGTTAACAGCTTGCCTCTTTACACAGTCCTAAGTTCAATCCCTGGACTGTACAGTTTGGATACTATACTCACGTATTAAACTATTATAAATCTGTCGCCATAATATAACTATGTTCTGTGTAGTATATAAATATATTATATATTATTCGACGCGGTGGAGGTCCATCTGATGAAAAGTGTTGACCATAACGTGGCGCTAGTTAGGATGGTATACACATCAGCAATGTGTACTCATCGCCTCCTAATGTACAATGTTGTCTCAATTCGTCAGTATTTTCACCATCTACAGCGCACTTTAAACCGGAACACAATAACATTTGCATAGTCTTGTTTAAGGGCGGGGAGTTGTGGCCGGAGTACCACCGGCGCCGGAGAATCATCTATTTCTGCCGAGAAACAGCACTGTGCAAACATTACCGTGTACCGGTTTGAAGGGCGCTATAGCTAGTGAAATTATTGGGGTAACGATACTTTACATCCTATACTCAAGGCGTCGAGCGCAATGTGGTGCAGTGTATGCCATCCTATCATCAAGTGATCTTCCCGCTCGTCTAGACGCTTCATTGAATAAAAAAGTCACCTATGTTACTGCTGCTTATGTACGGATTAAGTGAACAAGTTAATAACTTGTTAAGTTGTAATTAACCATAGATAATAATCTAGTTTGTTTTTTTTTGTTTTATAAGAAACTGTATACGTCTTTGATTCTCCATGAATTTTTATGTAATAATTATAGTTCATCATAAATCAATGTTTCATTGAACATCCCCTTTGTATAATTTTTTTATAATAGGTAGGTATTTTAATAGAAAGATAAAGAAGGAGTACAGCTTCCTTCTGCGTTGACAACGTCCTTAATATCCTTGTCAGCGACAGCGATTAATTCTACATCTTACTCCACAGCGAGTAGTAATTAGCAACTAGTATTGTACGTCTATGAGATATGGGTTCGTTATCTTCTTTTCTACAACAAAACTGGAGGAGCTTCTTATAACATCAGCATCATCAGCCGATATGTCCACTAGTGGACATAGGCCTCCCCCAAGTATCTCCACATACAGTTGTACCTGTACGTTCGGGTGATGGTAAATGATACGCATGTCCATTACTAAAACAAACGTAGGCTGATGACAACCGTCAAGCTAAGGAAAGTAGCATATTTCGGATACCTTCAAACAGGATCCCTTTATGAGTTCCCGAGTTTGATCCTGGAGGCCAAAGTTCCTGGAAAACTTGCACCTGGTAGACAGTGGAAGAAATGGTTTGACCACATAAAGGAGTGGACCGGATTTAAATATCATCAGTTAAAATGAGTAGCTGTGATCGAATTGGTTTTCTGAAGCTGTTCGACAAACTTCACTTTGATGAGGGCACCCAATGATGATGATGATGTCCATTACTACGTGGGGCTAGTTAGGATGATATACACTGCACCGCATGGCGCTTGTCACTTGAGACCCGTTACTCCACTAAATACACTAGCTACAGCAAATTATTTAACATAAATATAAAAAAGAAAAAAAGGGGGTGTAAGGGTTCCCGCACAACAACTCACGGAACCCAAGCCATCTTCACCTAGTCGTGATGCACCCTGCTATTCAACAAAGGAGGCTCTGGCTCCCACCAACCCGCATTGGGCCAGCCTGATGGGAAATGATCCAAATCCCTTCATATAAACCCCCACAAACATGGAGGTCTTTGAGGCAGCCTCATGTCCAGCAGTGGACATCTATCGGCTGATAATAATGATGATGATGAAAAAAGAAATCCAGGTTTCATATAAAATAAATGTTAACTCCACCTGTTTTATGTAAAGGCCAACTTAAACTTAAACAGAAAGCGATAAATTCCAATCGTAAGACGACAAGTAAAATTGCAGTTAAGTTACCTCCGCAGCTTATACATGCACTTAGAACGCAGACTCTCGTGCACGTTTTAACTTAGACTTTGGTTAGTGCCCGTTAGAGACCTAGGTTTCATTTAACCGAAAACCACGGAAAACTCGTTCCGGTTGAGTTTTTTAACTTTAATTGGACACTGGAAAATAAATATTTAAATATGTTTTCATATTTATATTAATTATTGCAGCCGACGAACAGTCATCACCATCATCATCATCATCATCATCACTGCTGGACATAGGCCTCACCCAAAAATTTCCACATCGATCTTGCTCGCATTCAGTGGGTTCCCGCGACTCTCACCAGATCGTCAGTCCACCTTGCGGGAGGCCTCCCAATACCACATCTACCGGTACGCGGGCGCTACTCGAGGATCTTACTGCCCCATCGGCAAACAGTACTGCGCAACTATTACCGTGTTCCGGTTTGAAAGCCGCTGTAGCTAATGTGCTGGGGTAATGAGACTCCACTCCTTATAAAATCATAACGCGATTAACGCAATGTGCTATGAATACCATCTTACCACGTAGCTTTGGGCGAACGGCTATCCTACCACTTACCATCAGATGAACATCCCGCCAGTCTCGTCACTATGTCAAAAAAAAAGTTAATTATAAACTTTATGATAAATCAATGATTTTAGTCTTTATATATATATAACGTAATTCAGAATTATTATATCACATTTCGAAGGAAATATTATCCTGCCCACAAAGCCTCGGTTTAATATAATTAATCTCACTGGGACAATTGTTTTTTTTTAATTCATCTAGGTCTGATAATATCTAGGTCATAGAGTATACTGAAATAAATATCTCCACATTACTGTTCCAGTCGCGGACGAGCCTCCGACGAGTTCGCACGCGAACGCCGCGCGATATACACTGCGACGTATTATCGCGATAACTATACAAAATACTATTAATAATAACTATAAATTATTTATTTAATTTAAATCCAGTGGTGAAGTGATTTTTTTATTTTATTAAGTGATAAACATTTGAATTTGTTTAAACTTAAAGTTCTGATGAAAAAACTTTTCTGGTAAGTTTGTTTACGTGTAAATCTTTTGAATGATTAACGTTACATGATATAAGTATTACTTATTTTATTACTATTTATTACGTATTATTTATATATTTTTTTATATTTACGTATTGTTTATATTATATATTAACATTTATTACATCCGCAACAATAATTCAACATTACTACGTCTCCTAGGTTTGACTGGCAGAAAATGCCGGTCTAGACAATAAATCCGCCCTCTGTGGCATTAATGGAAAAATAAATAAATAAATATAATAACAATAAAAAAATCGATAATAATAATTGTTATTTAGTATATTTTTTAAATCATAATATTGTGGGAAATAATGCAATTATTATAAATTAACACAATAAAAATTTTAAATATTAGTGATAGTCGGAACGTAGTATGTATGTATAACCTTATTAACGAATTTTAAAATGTTTTTATTTAATGAAATGTATATATATATTATATATATACATATATATATAATAATTTAATATATTTAAAGATTTTTAAATTGGTGTTTAGTTTAACTTGTGTATGTTTGTCTGTACTAACGACATCCGCATAAGCCGTGACGTCGTTTACGCAAAAGTACGCAGCGGTGAAACAATGCCGACTAAAGCAAAACATCAATTTTTCCAAAAAACTTATCAAATTAGAAACATGAAAAAATAAAGTAATTAATAAGTTCAAATAATGCTTATATTTCTCAACCTAAAGAATATTTTTTTCAGTTAGTTTGTACTTAGAAATTCATAATTCTTTTTCCAATGAACATGTTGTTGGCAGGTCTCTGTCGTTGGAGACTGTCTACGTAGCTATCACATCTCCTATTCCATCCATCCATCCATTACAGCCAATTTAGGTTTCCACTGTTGGAGCACAGACCTACCCTCAATATGAGGGCGATGGGCCATACTCATCACGCTGACCCAATGCGGATTGATGACTTCACAGACACAGCTTAGAATAATTTCTAATCCATGTGCAGGTTTCCTCGCGATGTTTCCCGTCGCTGTTTGTATTTCGCTGCTGTTACTTAAGTTCACAAATGTACGTAACTTAAATATTAAAGTCACTGGTACATGCCGAGATTTGAACGTACCTTCTGGAGGAATGAAGGTCGGCAAACAGTACTTTGCTTACATTAGTGTGTTCCGCTTTGAAGGGTTTTGTAGGTAGTGAAATTACTGGAGTAACGAGACTCGATATGTTATGGCGGCGAGACAAATTGCGTGTTGCAGTGTATACCATCCTAACTAGCGCCACGTTGTTATGGGCAAGCGTATCACTTACCATCATTTGAACGTGCCGATCATCGTTTAATTAAATAAAAAAAAAACATGATGGATGAATGGTTGTCTCTGATAGAAAGTAAATATTTAAAAAAAAATTTAACCATTGTTAGTACACTATTACATTTCAAATGTTTTGAAATTTCAGATATTAGCTGAAAGTATTACAATAGTTAAATCGTTACGTAATATAAAAAAAAATTTTTTTATTATTATTGTTCGACGAAGCGACGAGACGAGCAAAACGGTTCACCTGATGGTAAGTGATACGCTTGCCCACAACAATGTGGCACTGGCTAGAATGATACTGATGCACCACATTGCGCTCGTCACCTTGAGACATAAAATGTTATCTCGCCACTCCAGCAATTTCACTAGCTACAACGCACTTCAATCCGGAACACAGTGAAGTTTGCCAAATATTCTATTCGAAATGGCCACCTTTGCCTTTTATACAGGCCTTTAATCTGTTTGGCCACGTATCACGAATCTATGGATTTACGCGCTGTTGCCAAGGGATAGTTTCCACCACCACCACTGCTTGCTCCAAAGATTTTTTAGGACACTCAATGTCGCCGTGTCGTTTAGAGCAGCAGCAGGCTATGTGCTCTAAAACTGACCAAAGGAACTGACCACTAAAGCATTGAGGTCTGGGCTAGATGAGGACCAATCTTCTATTATAAAATCCGGAATGTTCGTTTCAAGCCAGGCTTGGGTAGTTCGTGCCTTGGGGCAAGTGTGATGATGTGATTGTGACTCCTTGATAAGACGCGCCCCACCAAACCATCACTGACGCAGGATGATGACCACGTTGTACCTTTCCCACCACTTGAGCAACTTCTTTAGGACTGTGAGCGTACACTATCATTTTGCTTATTGTAGTCTTCTTCAATCCTGAAAATTGCTTCATCTGCAAAGAGGATATTTGTGTGCCTTTCACCTGCCTGTCGTATCGCGACAGGTTTGTTCGTTTTGATCGATCCACTCCATCCATCTTTAATTGTAAAGATTGGTTTAGGGCATGTCCTGTATATCGACGATAAGCACCGAGCTTCCGGTGTTGTTTTATAATACGCGACACGCGACAGAGTCCTAGCGGGAGTCTTCATTTCTCGCGATAAGATTTTTGCTTCCTAACGGGGTTTCGTCGAATTCTGGCTTTAACAGCATTAACAGCCTTTGTAGTTCTGAGACCACGCGGCCGTCCAGATCTTTACTGGTCTTGTTGTGGACAGAGGAAGTGTCGTTGTATCTGTTGATAGTACGACATACGAACATACGGCCGATAGCAAGCCTTAGAAGTATCTAGAATATAATCTCGCGGAACGGCGTCACGCCCACTTTGTACACGCCGATCACTGCAGTACTATTTACTTTAACACCAACAACCCATTCCATATTGTAATTTGACAATGAACACTAAAAAAATATGTGAAATGGCGCCAAATCGAAACAATTTTTTAAAATAATAAACGTGTTCCAAATTCAAAATAAAAAAAAGTTGAAAAATTTAAAAGTTTTTATGTAACAATACTTATAGCCAGACTAGTTACAATGTATACGGTACATGTATAAGCTATATATATATAGATGCAGAATCAAATTGTCTAAAGCTTAAACAAGGAGGAATCGCCGTCGGCTAACTTAGTGGAAAATATAAGTGTTGTTTGATTGTTGTTGTTGTTGTTGTTGTCGTGAGATTCGTTGCGTATCACACTAACACTATTTTCATACCACGTTATTGTTGAAATAAAGAAAATAATAAGATGAAGACATTTTCGTATAAATGTAAAAAACATTGCGAACAGGACATTCGTAAGTTTAGCCTATTTGAGCTGAAGGCTAACCAAATACAACATAGGAGAATTTAGAGATTCTTTCCAAGTCTCCATCAGCATCTCCATCTCTTATCTTTTGTAAGTTGTCTAATCAATATTGATAACTTTATAGACACTATGGTACTCTGCGGATAGATATAGGTTACTTAATTTTAAAAATAAACTCTCTTCTGATGTTAGGTCTCCTTTGCAGGAGACCGTCTAGGACAGGGTTCTCCAAACTTTTTTGTGTCGTAGACCCCCTGCCATGTTTTTCCGTGTTGGGTAGACCCCCTACATACCTGATATTGATTTCCTGTAAATTTCTTATTGTAGTGAAGTTTAGTGTTAAAAACCTAAACTAAATGTTAATTTATACATTTATTAATTGAATTTAAATTAAAACTACTCAAAATAGAATTTTGTATCAGTTATTTAGAATATAGGTAATATTAAATAAACATAAAATAAACTATAAATAAAATAACATAAGTAAAGGCACATAGGCGGTTGTTTATCCGGAAATGATGGAATGAAGCCAAATTTCAAATAATCAACACTGTACTGTCTGCAGTTCTTTTTAGATTCGGACATGGCATCAGTCATCTGTGGGCAAAATTAAATTATTCAAATAAGACGGAAAATCCAGCAGCTGTATTCCATAATTGGAACATCTTGCAACGATTAGCTCTAATTATAATATCGATTGCTAAAACTTTCTAAAAGGAACCATTGAGGAGTACTCTTGAATATTAAACTACTAATAAACTCGTGATTGGCGTAATTTATCTATCTTTGTTAACTACGAGTACAAAATTCCACTACAATGCGTTTTAAAAACAGTTTTCTGCCACGCACAGTAAATATCTGGAACTCGTTGCCATCAGCGGTCTTCCCCGACAACTGCGACATTGGGTTATTCAAGAAAAGAGCATATTCTTACCTGAAGGATAGGCAACGCACTGGCGTCGCTGGTGTCGTGGGCGGCGGTGAATCACTTACCATCAGGTGACCCGTCTTGCTCGTTTGCCTAGTATCTTACATAAAAAAAAAAAAACTAAAATTTATTAAAAAATAATGTACTTTTCTCCAGCACTCTCAAACAAAACACTGACTCACTATAATTTGTGTGATATACTATCTGTTTATATTTTTTAAAATATTTTTTTAGCACTTTCCTTCTCGAGATTCAGGAAACGAATGAACGTATTTGTCCCACATTCGTATTTATAGAGTGACGAGTTGAACAAGTCAGTGCAAGGTGCAAGGTGCAAGGTAGCGAAGCTCTGAGACTGCGACTCTCAGCTTTTTACAAGTTCAAAATGTATTGCGACCACAAAGCGAATACCAACAACCAACAACCAACAACCAATAACCAACAACCAACAACCAACATCCTACAACTTACATTATTTTATAAACATATATAATACATTTTTTTTACTTCATAGGTACTTTTATAAATAATGTATATGTTTTGATATTATAAGATAGTATGATGTAAGTAAACAGGTACTATCAGTGTATGTGTTGAGATCCACTATCGTGGACCCCCATTTTCATTTCATGGACCCCCAAATTTTTTTTCGCTGACGTAACCCCTAGCGGTCGATATAGACCACTTTGGGAACCACTGGTCTAGGAAGTACCACCGCAACGTCTACGTCTGCAACATACAGTAGTATGCAAATAATACTATGTTCCGATTCGAAGGACGCCGTTGGTAGTGTAATTAAGGGGGTAACGAGACAACATCTCACGTCTCAAAGCCACGAGCACAACGCGGCGCTCTGTATAACATTATAACTAGCGCTAGACCGATATGGTCAATGGTATCACTTACCATCAGGTGAGCACCCCGCTTCTCTAGACTCTTCATTGAATATGTTATATTTATTAGTATTTTTTTTTCTGCCGACTGTACCAGTATTGGGAAATGTTAAGTCTTATTACATCAGTAAATTCACTAGCTACCTTTCCCTTTAAGCCGAAACACAGTAATATTAATATATTACTGTCTGGCGGTAGAAATAGCCGCTGTGGTGGTACCAAGTAGGTTATTTATTCACTTAACATTATTGTTATTAGTTTTTCTTCACCTTTCCGCTTTGTAAAGTAATCGTGAATCACTTAGACCGCCCGAGAGATCCGCCACCGGAACTCAAGTACAAGGCTATTGAACTTAATTAAACTAATCCTTGTTGGAAACTGGACGAGATTTTCTGCAATCCTCGACGCAGATCAGTAAACACATTTATTTGATATAGCCCTCGTCGCACTGAGAATTCTTTTAAGTATCGTCATCTCAGTAATTTAACTGACTACAACGCAGTTCGAACCGGTATGTAGTAATGTTAGCACACTACTGTTCGGCGACGGAAATAGGAGCTGCGGTGGAATTGTACCCCCAATTATATTCTACTATAAAATTGAAGAAAATATGAAATACCTATGGCTGATATCACCCTAAGGGATAAAAACCCCTAAAAAATACTTATAAAGTATAATCGCTGTTACCAATAGGTAAGACCTCGAGTTTGATAGATAAATAGGATCCGGACATTCAATTATAATCCAGGGGTCTACGTTGATGACACTTTGCTTGCAATTACGCATATGAAAGGGGTCGATAATAACTTGGACGCCATGTTACACCATGACGTACTAAGCGAAGCCGGAAACGCGGGCGTTACTTAACTAAGTAAATATTTAGCTTTGATTTTATAAACAAATTAGAAATCAGCACTTATCATTGGGGGAACGATTTGTGAGTTGAATAATAATGAAATCAATACATTGAACTGATGAGGAAGACATCATCATCATCTAGTAGAAGATCTCTTCAGCCGGTGACTAAATATATTTTTTTTATTGCGGGGAAAATCTTCTTAAAACATACCTTGCTTCTGTGAGGAAGCAAAGTTTATGTGGGGGCTTCTACCCACTATAGCCCCCTCGGTGATCTCCGTCAGTGCATAAGGAGGGGCTCCGGGATCTCCTACGGAACGCACCGGTGCCCTCTTGTACTCCGGCTAAAACATCCCACGGAAGGGCGAAGCCCTCCTTAGCACCCACGCTGTGCTACGGCAAATACAAGACCACCATGGATTTGCCATCATCCTAAAGCTCAATTATTGAGATCTGACGGCCCCCACCCTCAAAGCCCATGAAACCGAGGACCCTTTTAGTCGCCTTGTAGGACAAGCAGGGAATATCTAGTCCTATTCTTAATAGTTCAAGTCTACAGAGCTGGACTATCTAGGTACATACCACCATCATCAGCCGATAGATGTCATACACATAGGCCTCCCCCAAAGATGTCCACGTTTATAGGGGCTTATGGGAGCCAGAGCTTCGTTTGTTGATTAGTAGGGTGCACCACGAGCAGGTGAGGTTGGCTTGTGTTGTGCAGCTCCCTCCGCAGCTCCGATTTCCGCCACGAAACAGTATTGTGCTAACATTACAGAGTTCCGGTTTGTATGGCGCTGAAGCTAGTGTAATTACTGAGGTAACGTGACTGTGAGACTGCGCAATGTGATGCTAAGAACATCATCTTAACTAGCATTGTTATGGGTGGGCGTATCGCTTACCATCAGGGGAACGTCGCTTCGTTAAATAAAAAAAAAATATACTTTAGGCCATATTTATAATCTGTTGTGAAGAAACATCCGAGACAGTCTCAATAAATTAGACGTTTCAATGTGAAACTCCTGGATCTGATCTCCTCTTTATATTTCAGCGAAGGACGTACTCGTAGTGCGTCTTAATAAAAAACAAGTGAATTGAAGGAATCCTCTCGAATTACATTTATGTTAATGATGATGAAGACCACCGCCGGCGCCGCGGGGGCGGTGCTCACGATTTCGTTTACGTGAATGACGTCATACTTTAATGCATATAATAAGACACCCCCTTTTCTTAACTCGGCATACGACGTTTGCTTATATTAAAGGAATGGTAAATTTAAATTTTTATTACTACCCCTTCAGTCGATGGGGACATTGGTCTGATGATAATTATTCAAATTATTATTAATTTCAATGGTGGTAGGTGTGAAGCTGAGGTGGGTGTATGGAGCAACGAGGTTCGACAAGATCCGCAACGAATACGTCTGTGTTAGTCTCGGGGTGGGCGATATCGCCGATGTACTGCTGGAGAACCGGTTGCGATGGTATGAGCATATCAGTAGGAGACCACCTGGACCATATGGACAAAAGATACGATAAGCTGCGATCTCAAAGCAAGCAAGCTCAAAATAGACCGAAGTGGAGTGAAAGAAATAGAAAAGCAGATCCTGTCGTAAGAACTTGTGGTGGGTTTCTATTACCAGAGACCGTCTAGGTAGTTAACACCACAGCACCTATTTATAGCGTACAAACATTACTATGTTCCGGTTTGAAGAGCGCTGTAGCTAGTGTAATTACTGGAGTAACGAGATTCAACATCTTGTCTCAGGCGACGAGCGCAATGTGGTACAGTGCAAACCATCTTATCTAGCACCACGTAGTTATGTGCGGGCGTATCACTTACTATCTGGTGTTCGTCATGCTCATCTCGTCGCTTAATTACATGAAAAAAAAAAGATCTATTGTCCACTGTGCAAATATTGTTGTGTACTGGTTTGAAGGGCGCTGTAGCTAGTGTAATTACTGAGGTAAAGATTTTCAACATTTTATGTATCAAGTGACGAGCGCAATGTGGGGCAGTGTTTACCATCCTAACTAGGGCCACGTTCACATGGGCAGGCGTATCACTTATTGAATAAAAACACATGATACTCAAACTAAAGCTTTTTTTTATTACCTATTTACGTTTCTATACACGCAGAGTGAGCTCGTAGCGTGTTGAAGTGTTCTAGTAGTAGTAATGAAGCTGTAATAATCTGTAAACACTAATATCGTTAATTTAACAAATTTTCCTAATTAAATCGGAGCATTAGTATATTGTGAATCATTTCGAGAGCGATTTATCGTCTAGATGTCTCCTTGGAGATCACGAAGAAGATTTTGCGAAGAAAAAATAAACTAGATATTTAACTTTGTCTATGTCCTATCTATTTTAAGACAGTAACCTAAAGGGAGTATGTTGGCATGTTTGTGATGTTTACTTTCCTCCGAACCATCACCATCAGCCGATACACGTCCACAGCTGGACGTAGATCTTCCCCAAAAATCTCCACATCGATCGGTTAGGCGCTGTCAGTCAGCACAGCCTCCGACACCGCCGGGCATTAGGGCTCGTCGTCAGTAGGGGTTCATATGGATGTATTTGACCCATTTCCCACCATGGTTGACCCATGCGAGTTGATGGAAGCCAGAGTCTCGTTTGTTGGTTAGCTTGGATCCAGTGAGTTGTTGTGCAGCACTACTTAAACCCTCTGAACCAGTTAGACTTTAATACGGTGTAAAGTCCTGCACAATAATTCACGGGACTCAAGCCAACCTCACCTGCTAGTGGTGCACCCTGCCAATCAACGATCGAGGCTCTGTCTCCATTACCCCGCATTGGGCCACCATGATGATAAAAGGCAAAAATCCTCCCATGTGAATTCCTACAACACAATGGTCTACGGGAATGCCGATGTGCAGCAGTGGACATTTGTCGGCTGATGATGAACCAGATAAATATTGCCTATGAATTTTGTCTGCTTCTATCTAGGTTTTGCGTTTCTTACAACTAAGTCCTTTTCGCTGTTTATTTAAATTAAGTTTATATAAATCCTAAAAAATTTAAATCCTTTTTAAGACCTTTCACGCAAAGTAATTCAACACAGTGTCGTTGACGAGCTGTGTTTAGTTAAACAATAAAAAAAATTGTGCCTCCCGGCGTTATTGTGTAATAAATAACATAGAGTAAAATTCTGATGGTAAATTGAAAAACGCTGCTGAATATTAATGTATAGTGATAATCTTATTTAAAAAGTAACTATTGTATATAAAAAATACTAATTATTAGTAGTAGTGCCGGGTAAGAGGAGTGATGCTCGTGGGAAGACTTCGTGGCTGCGTAACGTCAGGAAGTGGACCGAGATTGAGAAAGCTGCCCAACAGCTCCGTCTCGCAATAGACCAGGCGAAATATGCTGAACTGATCACCAACCCCCGCTCGACGGAGAAGCAACTTAATAAGAATTATTAATAGTGGCTACAATTAAAAAAGCTTTGGTTTCTTATCCATACCGATGTTACTGATGGTGGAATATAGATTGAATATATATAATAGAATTCTCTGAATTTGAGCTAAGAGGTATATGGAGCTGAAGTCAGGTCACCAATATGAGGATTGTGAAGTTTAGTTCTTGTAAATAAATCGCGTATTTCAACCAGTGCCCATGTATTTCGTAAAATTCACTTTAAAAAGTAAAAGAAATTTAATATTAGCTCCTTACATATGAAATTGGCGTTTTGTACGGAAGGAATATAATGTAATTTTTTTTTGTAAAATATATTTAATTAATCAAAGTATGCACCGCGTTGTTATCTATGCACTTTTGTTATCTCATAGGTAGATTGATCATTGATCCATTTACTAAAAAACCGTAGGGGGCGAGAATCAATAAACTCTTTGAAGGCGGTTTGGACTGCTGCGTCGGAGTTGAATTTTTTTTCCTTGTAAGAAGTTGATGAAGGGTAGAAGGAAGAAAATGGTAATCTGTTCGGGCAAGATACGGGGAGTACGGTGGATGACGCAGACATTCCAATTGTAGCTCATCTAACTTAGTGGTTGTTTGTTGTGCAGTATGTGGTGGTGGTGTTGCGTTGTCGTGAAGCAGCAGTGGCCTAGAGCGATTGACCAATCTCGGTTGTTTAGCAGCTAGTTCTTCCTTCATGCAGCAGGTTTGCAGTTGCTGACAATAGATATCTGCCGTAATCGTTTGGCCAGATATTAGAAAGCTGTAGTGAAGTAACTTTTTATGAGTTTCGTTTAGGGCAGGATTTGGCTGGGTCTCCAGGCTTCAGCCATTGCGACGAGCGCTTCCGATTATCGTACAGTATCCACTTTTCATCACAAGTAATGATTTGATTTAAATCCCTTCATCATTGTGTCGGTTGAGCAAAGTAACACAGCAGCAGCAATCGGCGCGAGTTCGCAAGTTCGATTCACTCAACTCATGAGGTACCCATCGTTCAAGTTTCTTTACTTTTCCGATTTGCTTCAAGTGAATTAATACAGTTTCGTCACTTACCCCGAAGCCTGCAGCTATTTCTGAACTGCTTTGTGATGGATCCGCTTCCACAATAGCCTTTAATTCGTCATTTTCCACTTTAGTCTCCGCCCGTCCACGGGGTTGATTCTGAAGGTTGAAATTTCCAGAACGAAAACGTTGAAACAAAAACGTACCGTGCTTTCCTTTGCCATACCAGCGCCGTACACATCATTAATCCTTCGAGCTGTTTCTGCAGCACTGGTACTGGTGCCACGGCAGAACTCGTACTCGTAAATATACCGATACTTCATGTTTTCCATTGTGCGGTAATAAGCGACGCCAAAGAAAAAAATAATGAGGAAAAAACAAATGAATGACTGTTTTCAAAACTCAAATGTAGCAGCTAAATGAATTTATAAATTCGAATTTGGAATTCTTAACTAAAGAGGAGATATTTCAGATCAAAGTGGTCAGTACGATAATACGCTAATTTCATATGTAAGGACCTAATATTAGTATATACAGTTAACTCGGCTGTCGTAGGAATCTAAGTGATCTCTACCGGAAGACGCGCAGTCTTTTATACTTAATTGATCATTTGAAAGCGCCATACGATACTGCGCTCTTGTTTCCTGTAACACATTGTATAAATAAACAAATTAATAACTCAGCATTTATTATAAATATAAGCGACAGATTGGATTGCTTAGTTTTCGAGTGCCAGGTGGGAGGATGATGAGGGAATAACAAAGAACCTCTCTCCGGAACGACGTCACGACCGTACTCGTATGGTATTTATAGAGTTTATACTCTTTTCTGTATAAATATCCGACTAACGAGTTCGCGGTACGAAGTATAGAAGGATTTCTATTCTTTCGTCTTCTTAAAGTGCCTTTCCAACTAGTGAAGGTTGACGATCAGCGTCGTAGAGTCCTTTACTGTCTCTGGTTCGGCGGAACAATTCAGACGCCCCTTCTCCCCACCTTTCGTCTTCCAGAAAATCTGTTCTTTATGGTCATAAAGAAATATTCGCGATATATTTGGCGTTCATGGAAATCAATACTATCACTCAATGATTTCTATTATTGTATTATTCAATGAAGCGACTAGACGAGCGGGACGTTCACCTCATCTTAAGATGTTATACACTGCACCACATTGCGCTGGTCGCCTTCACACATAGGATGTTAAGTCTCATTACCGCAGTAATTTCAATAGCTACAGCAGCCATCAATCCGAAACAGTAACACCATCAAGAAATGGTTTTGAAAAGACTTTGGGTAATATAAAATATCTTAAGTGATTCTCAAGAAGTGTTTTAATTATCTTATTACGCTTGCCATATCCCTTTCATTTTTAATTTGGAGGGTGCTATTGCTAGGGTAACGAGATTCAACATCTAACGTCTCGAGCGATAACTACAATGTGCTGCAGTATATATCATCCTAATTAGCACCGCGTTGTTATGGACGGGCGTATCATTTATCATTGGGTGACGGTCCCGCTTTTCTCGTCTCTTAATTAATTAAAAAAAATACAAGGCTTCCACCTATGTGGAGACCTATCACGATATCTCTGGAACCATAACGCCTGGAGACTTGAAATTTGGTACGAATATTCCTTTTGCCGAGTAAAGGATAGCTGGGAATAGATTTTGCAAAATTCCTTCCACAAAGAGACTTGCGAGTGTGACGACCAGGAAAGGAGTCTCAGATCAGCTGATTATATTATATTATATAAAAAAAGCGGATAAATTCTTATTAACGGGCACTAGAAACAGTATCTACTCAACTATACTATAAAGTAATTTGTTTAGCAATTTCTACTGTCAAATTTTTCTGAATGTAAATCTGTTTGAAACTATCAAGAAATAAAATTATTGCAAAATATTTATTTTATAGATAAAACAAACCCTTAACTGAATATTTTTATATTTCCATTTAGTCAATCTGCTTTTTATATACAGATACCAATACTTTTTCAATTAGGATTAAAAAAATATGGTTACTGGTTCAAATATAACTATCCCCGTGGTGCAGTGGCTGTGCTTGCTAGCACGGAATTACCTGGTTTGACGTCGGTGCCATGAATTATGGAGTTTAGATACCATCTCTCTATTATAACTATCCACGACCTCATTATCACTTATCAATCACGAAATCATATTAACAAACTTCTAACGCCTATTTTAGATTATCCAAAAGTGATCAGACTATGTAAAAATAATAATTAAATCAAAGAAGTTACAAATAGGCAAAGTTTATTAGCATCATTACCAAGAATAATAAAAAAAATCTACCTAAAACTATAGAGAATATTAAATAATGATATTATTAACTTTTATGAGAAATATAGAATAAATTATAATAAGCTTTCATTTACATTTGAAATTTTTGAATATCTATTCCGTTCTTCAGTAATGTTAAATTTCAATTATATCAGCTGTTTTAATGATAACTATAATTAGCGGACTATTAATTGACTGGAATTTTAAAAACAGTGTTTTGTTTCAGGTTCATCCAGAAAAAGACAGTCAGTATCCCTAAAATGCACTAGACAACAAGATGGCGTCCATAAAAACGTTAATTTATCTAATGATATTACTAATTGACAGCGTGTTTGTTAAAAATATTCCAAATGAAACCAAACATTTGATTAAGTTAAAACCAGGACTTGATAAAATAGAAGGAAACTTTACAAACACAGGAAATTTAACAAGTGAAGAGGATATTAATGCTGATACGAAATTAACAAATACGACCCATTGGAAAATAGATGATGTTTCATCTAAAGCTGAGAAAGAGACCACAGCTGACAATAAAAAATGTTCAAATGTCGAACAGACAGATTTAAATGAACCAGTTTTCGAAACGAACAGTATGAATTCCATCTACCTGAACAATATATACTCAAGTGTGACAACAAATCTGATCGAAGACAATGTGTCGATAGATAGCATAGAGTCTAACGGTGTCAGTTTGTTCGACATTGTGCGGAGTGATTGTGGTGGTGCAAGAATGTGTACGAGAGCAAGCGGAAACTGGACCAATCAGAACACCATAACGATTGGATTTCTTGGTGCTTACGGATACAGTCAGGTATGATTATAATTAATAACTGGGATTTTATCTATAGACAATTAAGAATTAGCAGCCGATAGAGAATATTGCTCGAAACTCTGTCAGAATTTAACATCAGTTATACTTAACTATTCTTACAAATTTGATTTATAGAACTTCCTCTTAACTCTTCTACTTGCTGATTAAGTACCCTTTGGTGGGTGTCATATATCCAGGAACATTGATGGTGTTCTAGCATATGGAAATCCTCATCATGTTTTCTATCATCGCAAGATCCAACTAAGTAGAATTTAAACCGCGCCTCTTTGTAACTGTACTTACTGCCTTAAAATCTGATATGCCAAGGCTTCAAGGATCAAATTGATTTCATTTCCTTTCCCAAAGATGATAGTACAATTTGAATTAATTTCAGAAATTTATAAGTTGTCTTTCAGGTACACGTTGTTAAAATTTTTTAAATTAATTATTGTTTCATGCTTACTGAGATTTCTTTAATTAAAATCATTTTACTGGCACAGGCAGCGTTTTGCATTTCATGAATTATTTTACTGTTTTAAATCTTTATTGATCTAATAACAATACAAAAATCTTTTATAATAACGAATTAAATTTTCAAATGTGAAATTTTCATTAGCATTTAAGCTGAAATTAAATGATCTCTAGATCGTATGCAAACCTCAGATTTATCATCCATCATTATCAATATCTTAACAGATAGATCATCCACTGTTGGAGATAAATAGATCTCTTGTAATATATCTATACCTTACTAGAGATTCAGACTCGACGATTAAATAATTTATATTTCATTAAAAAAATCGAAATTACTCATACTAATGAACATTTCTTTATTACCGATTATTCCACAATTAATTAAACATTAGTTGCTCATAAGCATAGAACTGATCGGTTTAGATATCATTACAGGGAAACCTATGTCCAGCAGTGGACGTCTATAATCTGATGATGATATACCGGTTTCCGAAGTACTTCTAGTTTTATTACGGCATCGCCTATTTCTACTATAAAAACTTTGAAAATCACAGTAGCTATTGAATTTATAAGAAAGTGTACTAGACTTAGAAAATTAAGTTTCGTAACGACGAATTATATGATCCTAACTGGTGTCGCATTGTTTCGAGTCATAATATCTCATCATCATCATCAGCCGATAGACGTCCACTGCTGGGCTTATGCCTAATCTTATACCTCTTACTGATAGGTAATGCGGCTCATGTTGCGTTGTATGAAACGGAATAACAGTAACGTTTGCAAGTTTTATTAGATTATCATAAATTCAGCACGGGAATTCTGGTGTAAACATATTTCTCATTATCATAAAGGGATAATGAGAATGGACGTTCACAGAATTCTAAGTTCGCTCTTGACCTTCGTCAAAACAAAGGGTATTTACAAATTTAAAGAGTCTACATGTGCGACATTTTATTGTCCGACGTCAAGAATATTTTCGATTTAGTTTTTTTTGTAAGTTATGTATATATATATATATATATATATATATATATATATATATATATATATATATATATATATATACTAATTATCTAGAAGTGTAAGAAGTCTCACACAACAACTGACGGGAACCTAGCCAACCTTGCCTGCTCGTGGTGCACCCTGCTAATCAACAAACGATGGTCTGAGCTCCCGCCAACCTGCATCAGGCCAGCATACTTAAGACTCGGCAATGCGAGCAGCGCAGGACTGATTGATGTGGAGATGTATGGGAGAGGCTTATATCCAGCAGTGGACGTCTATCAGCTGATGATGATTCTTAAGGATACCCTCAGTTGGTACTTGTTTTAAATTGGTTATAACAGTAGTGTGTTTCGGTTCGAATGGCGCTGTAGCTACTGGAGTAATGAGATTTAACGTGTTGTCTCGGGCGAGGAGCGCAATGTGATGCAGTATGGTATATGCAGGTGCATCCTAACCATCGCGACGTTGTTATCAGCGGGCGTATCACTTACGATCAGGTGAACGTCTCATTCAACTCGTCTCAATATTGAATAAAAAAAAATACGTACATTTACACAACATATGTATATATATATATAGAGTTTCAGTCCTTGTAATCGAGCGGAAACTCTAACTCTGGCTTTTCTTCTCTTTTGACTGTCCCCGGCAACTTGAACTTGATCCGGATTTGGAAAGATTATATCTTATGTAGTTCTTTAGAACTGTGTTTATTATCTTATTATTGTTGTCGTGTCATTTCTATATTATATAATCTGTCGTTTGTATTAGGATATAGTTATTTATATAAATTAGTACTGTGATTTTTCATGATTCAAAGACCTTTTGTACCTTGCGTAATATAATAAAGTTTAATAACAATATGAATGATAGGAATCAAATAATTGAATAAATAAGAAAAAATGTTTTAATTTTGCCGGAAAGAGATAATAATGGAAGTTAGAAATTAAATTAGTAGAAATAAAAGAAACCTGAAGCATTAGACATTCGTGTAGTTTGTTTATTTATGAAACATTACATTATTTAATATTACTTTTAGTTACGAGTGTTTCTTTTCCTTGCTACGATCCGCTATTCTGGAAGACGGATAATTAATATTATAAAGGAATATATATTTTTTTTCGGAAGCACTCAAATGGAAGTGATAGTAAAAATTTTGATGAACATTAAAAATATCGCGAATATATTTTTTAAGGCCATAAAGAACGAAAATTTTTTTTAAAATTCAGAACGCGTACCTGCTTATTCATTAGTTGCCTATTTACACAGAAAAGGGTATAAACTCTCTAAATATACATTTAAGCTGAAATTCATAGAATGCTATTTATTATATTCAGTCTATTTTCTCAGAATCATTTGCTTTTACCCGCATTATTTTTACTGCATACAGTCAAGGTTTTTAGATAAGCCAGGGTAGAGTCATCATCATTATCAGCCGACAGACGTCTACAGCTGGACGTAAGCCTCCTCCAAAGATTTTCAGATCGATCGGTCCAGCGCTGCCCGCATCAAATTGATTCCACCAACCTTCACTTCTCTTTCAGATCGTGGGATTACCTGGCGGTGATTAAGATGGTATATACTGCACTACATTGCGCTCGACGCTTGAGATATAAGATATTTTCTCGGTACCCCAGTAATTATACAGCAACCTTCAAGCCGAAACACAGTAATGTCTGCACAGTAGTGCTTGTCGGCTGCAATAGGCGCTGCAGTGGTACACACCTAGACGGTCTCCGACAACAGAGACACTTCCACCAATGTTTTCTATTTAAGGGATGTTGATTAAAGGCAAATTTTAAAATGGAGTATGATCTTCTATTATCAGATAAACAGTAGTAACGACTGAAATATTTCATCGTTACCATTTAACCTTCAATTTTATAGTACAATGTATAGAAATGAATATGATCTTTAAAGTTAATTTCTGTATTAAACAGATTGGATCCATAGATCCATTGATCCAATACTAACAACATTGGTATCTACAAACAAATGTCACTGTTATTGAAATGCTTTGGACTGGTGGAAACTAAGTTTATTGAAACGGTGACAGTCTGCAGCTGATTGGTGAACCAATTTGAATAGGAGTTGAGTACGATCTTCAGATTCTGTAACTTGTTTAACTAAATCTAATATCGTTATAAATTGAATGAAAACAAACAAATGTATTAACATGTAAAAAAAACTTACTATTAAGTAAAATTTGTTTCTTTTTCTTTGAATACTTTATTTATTATCGAGGCACCCGTCTTTCATTAAATATATACACGAGTCTGTATATATTACATATATATATACGTGAAAGCTGTAATTTAATTCACCTCTTCAGGATATAGGATGTGGTTTGCGTTTATTGCTCCTCGTGTCCAGTTTAAGGTTGAAATTGCATTCTCGAGTTTCAGCAGGTGATTGCGAATGCCTTCCGGATTACGTGGACGCAATAATTCCCACTTATATACGTAACATCCTGAAACACAGGATACTTTTATCGTACCTGTGACAATTTGAAAAAGGATTAGAATAATTTAAAAAAGAATGAATCTTAACATTATATGTAAGCTTCACGTTTATTATATCAACACTAAGCTTCCGGTGAATGGGAACATCGTGAGGGAAGCGACATTAATTCTTCCTTTGTGAGAGTAGGTCGCGAATCCCAGCTGTGGGCACATTAAAAGGGCTATTTATTTATGGATTTATCAATGCAAAATATAAGTACCTCTCCTATTATTATTTCTACTTAATCTCGAAATAATAATATAACATCTTTTGGCGTCATATCCACTTTAACTCATCTGTTTAGAACATTTCTTACCATCTGAAGATCTATAATTAAATAATAAATTTCCACAGTTATTAAGATCGAAATAGTAATTTCATAGTTTTGCACGGAAGTATTTATCTCATTTTTTTTAATAATTAAACGACAGAACTATCGCCTGCCCACAGCAACGTAGAACAGTCAAGATATTAGCGATGCACCTCTTTGTCCTCATCGACTTGAAAGCCACGAAATTGACTCGTTACCTTGGTAATTTCAATAATTACAGTATCCTACACATACTGAGAACCTACCACCAGTATTGACGTATTAATTAGTTAAAATTCAAGTTCATACGGTTAAGTTAATTACATAGTACGCAACCAATTAACACTATTTCGGATCACTAGTTCTATATCCTAAATCCATTCATGTGAAACATATACATAACTGGTCATCGTTAATTTGTAATGTATGTAACATATATAAACCTTATCTATGTATATATAAACACTAGTTTTTACATGTGCATCCTGTGTAAACCACAATCTAAATTTATTAATCTATGCTCCTGCATTAAGTCGATACTAAGAAATTAATATTCAGATTTCACTATTCAAAAAGGTTTTATTTGGTTTAAATTTTGAATAATTAAATAATTTAGGGCAATAATGGAGTAAATAAGAATATTTTTAATAATTTTTTTTTAAAGTTTCAAGTTATAATTTCAATCCATTCAATTTTATAACAACGTTATTTGTTTACCAGCAAAGAAAAGTATATGAACAATTTCTCATGCATTAACAATATTATTGCACTCTAAGTTAATTTTTTTTTATACACAAATTAAAAAGTGATTCTTAATTATTAATTATCCGTGTACTTAACTTCGTTTGAGTGATGTTGCTAAAAATATTTATTAAATTATTGGAAAACACTCGGCTAATCGTTTTCAACATTCCTTTACGCCGTCCGAATAAATCGGAAATGTAATACATTCCAAACAAATTGAAATTTATGTTTAATAATTATTACCAACAATATTACACTAAATTGTTATGAATATATATATACATATATATATATTTATACAGTTAAGTGTATATATACTAGTTATAGTAGCAGATAAAAGTATAATAACTTCTACGTCTAGCCTGAACTAACAAAGGTCTTAAAACATTTATGAGTTTTATGATGTGTATATATAAAACATAAATATCAATATTTTTTTATTCCTATAGAAATGTTATATCTAATACACAAAACTAGAAAAAGAGTAAACGAGCTTTGAATATTTGGACTAAGTTTTTCCGAAAGAAAGAGAACGATGTTCCAAATAGAGCGAAGTGGAGTGAAAGAAGTAGGATCTCTCCTACGAGCTGCGAGCCTATCATAAGGAAGAAGCTTCATCCATATAAAAACAACGAAATATTAAAAGTATGTAAATATTAAATTTGTAGCATCCCTTTCTTATCCTCGATGTTAATTACTATGCTGTTAAGATTTTGCTTGATTGCCGAGTTTCAAATCTATTAAAACGACAATAACCGCCGTGGGCTGCTACGGACAATAGCAAGCTACGCTCGTAGTGCCGTCGTAGGCCTCGTAGGGACTGTAACGCAAATGTTAATAGCACGTATTGTCTACGCCGACGGCGTATGTATATAAAACGTGAAGGTAACATCCTGTATGGGTAGGCAAACAATTACACGGAGAAAATACACGAGAGGCTTGAATTCCACGCCACGTCTGACAAGTATTTGATTATGTATTTGTATATTAATAGTCATTAACGGTATTAAATTCACAAAATAACAGACTTATGTATGGAGCCTTGAATATTGGAAAACATGGCAAGGGAGTGCTTCATTGCAATGAAGTCTATGACTCGAGTGCTTGGCTATATAATTCGAGTTCGATTGCTGGTGTTGTTTTCAAGCACTATCAACTTACCACCATAGCACTGCTTTATTCCAGCAGTTGTACTTATATTTTTTTTATTGAAAAGATTAGTGCTTGATCATGATTCCGACTTGTCTTTTTTTACCGTTTTCTTGAAGACACTGGCGTTCTATTCGTACGGGAAGACCGTCGCCGGCAAGTTTTTCACTGCTTCGCTGCTCTTCTTGGAAATGAGGAGTTAAACCTATTTGTTCGCAAACTGGGAATACTCAAATTATATGAAATTAAGGTCAAAAATTACCCTTTTGTGGAATTTTTCCAAGAACTGTCTTGATAGCTCATCATCATCAACATAAAACATTACCGTGTTACGGTTTGAAGGGCGCTGTAGCGATTGTAATTATTGTGGTAACGAAACTCATTATATGCCTCAAGGCGAGGAGCGCAATGTGGTGTATTCTGTACCATTCTAACTAGCGCCACGTTGTTATGGGCGGGTGTATCACTTACCATCAGGTGAACGTCCCGCTCGTCTCTTCGTTTAATGGAATAATAAAAAAGATATTATACTATAGAGACGAGTCTTAATATTTTATGTCTGAAGACGACGATCACAGTGTGCTGCCGTCTTTTTATTATAACAAACGCTTCATTATTTTCGGCAGACGTATAACTTACCATCAGCTGAACGTTTCCTTCGACTCGTCGCTTGGACATAAAAAAAAATATTAAATTATCTTTACTACAAGTAATTATTTTTTATGTGTTTTAACACATTTCAATTAGATATTACATTATCTACATAGATTTATTGACGCATCTCCGAAACTACTACACGTGAACACTCAAAATTTGGTAGAAATATTGATTCTGCCGTTTAAAGGTGAACTATGGACGGATTCTACTACATTACTTCCCCAAAGGAAGTTGTGGGGGTGTTAATAACGGGCAGGGGCAGGGGGACGACCGATTGCCGCCGGGTGGGAGTATTCGTAACAATTACAAATCTAATTCTATATTACGACCAGCAAAGCGGAAGACGAACAGCTAGTTGTTACAATAAGATGAAGCATCCTTGTACAAATCGATTAATGTAATGTGATAAGTGTGATATCATCAGACGCGGACTATCACTCATCATCAAGTTTAATATCCTGTTCACCAGAAGAGCTTTTGTATAAAATCAAAACTTATAGATAAAACTTTCCGCAGACTATCCTCGGAGCTCTGCCCCTGGCTGTGGCTGCAATTAACCGGGAGCGGAGTTTGCTGCCGGGGCTGAAGTTGCGTTTCATCGCAGCCGACATCGGCAGACCACGGCCACCATTGCCCATGGATAAAGATTCACTATCACTGAGGTGAGGCATGGTAAATTTACTACTAGTGGTAGGTCTCTGTAGCAGAAGACCGCCTAGGTAAGTACTGCGGCAGCTCCTATTTCTGCTGCCAAACATCAGTGTATTACGGTTTGAAGGGCGCTGTAGCTAGTGTAATTATTGCGGTAACGAGACTTAACATCCTCTGTCTAAAGGAGCGACGAGCGCATGTTGCCGTAAGCATCCTACCGCAACGTTGTTATGAGCAGGCGTATTACTTACCATCAGGTGATCGAACCGGTAGCATCGTCACTTCGTTGAATAAAAAAAAATTAGGTTTTAAAATAGCTGAAGAATATGTGATCATCATAACAACCAATTTACGTCCCCGCTGTTGGGGCACAGGCCTACCCTCAATATGAAAGCGATGGGCCATACTCATCACGCGGGCCCAATGCGGTTTGGTGACTTCACACACACCTTACAATAAATTCTAATTCATGTGCGGGTTTCCTCGCGATGTTTCCGTTCGCTGTTAGAACTAAAATTCACCAATATACATAACTTAATTATTAATAAAGTCATCGGAAAATGCCGAGATTCGAACCTGTGACCTTGGTAATGAAGGCTGCTCGCTCTAACCATTAAGCCAGCGAGCTACGAATATCTGATAATCTATGCTATAGGATAAAAAGCCGAAAATTTAAAACGTAACGAGACCAAACGTTAGTATGACAATAGATTTCTATTGTTCGATAAATCTCTCTTGTTTCCTTTAAAACTTATATCAATATTACCAAATATTTAGGATAAATTAAATAAATATTAATATGATCTTTTATAAAAACTAATTTATTAATATTTTTTATTTTCTTTTATTGGGGTAAAAGCATATTGTGTACACAAAATAACTTTTTCTATGGATTAAACACAGGGTTTAAAAATATTGAAGGCGTTGCGACAAAATGTTTATAATATGTTACAAACGGAAAGGTTAATAATAGTTGCAAGATATACAGTAATAAAAAGAAATACACGAACATAAAATAATGATTTAAATAAAAAAATAAATAACTAAATTACATTCATATGGAAATTTGTAAATATGTTTTAGAGCAGTGACAAATCGTTCGTTGCAAGTATTTTTTTAAACTTATAGGCTGATAAAGAAAATATATCGATCTCCGTGAAAAAGTTATTGTAAGATAGTACAAGTAGTATATATATATATTTATATATATTTTAAAAATAAATAGTTGAATAACAAAAAAATCGGGTTCACCGTACAAATGTGACGTCACACGTTCGAGAGAAACAACATCTGTTGCGAGGCTGATCCTACCACCGACAGTACTTCACTACACTTTATGAAGCGCATGCGCAGCCGGAACTCGCATTAACAGGCCATAGATCCGGGTCCACGAGCCCAGTATCAAATAAGCTGTAAGACTCGATTTGGCTTGCAGCGTTATCATTACGAATCTAGGAACTCTCATTCATATCTATATTTATCTATGTATACTCGTATATTCAATTATACCCTCCTCATCTCCCCTTATAGCATTATTCATCCCTTTTATCCTTCCGCGTCCAATATTTTCTCACATATCTTCTTCCCCCTTTTCCATACAATCTTACCTACATACACTTTACCGTCACTCGATAGACGTCCACTGCTGGACATAAGCCTCTAACGAAGATGCCCACATCAATTGGTTCTGTGCTGCCCGCATCCAGCGGCTTCCCGCGACCTTCGATTTACGGGGTTTATATGAGGGGAAATAGGCTATGTCCCACCACGCTGGCCCAATGCGGATTGGTGGGAGCCAGAGCCTCGTTTGTTGATCAACATTCCGCGGAAGAACCAGGGTCACCGACTTAGCCAACGAGTCGTGAGGCTGAGGTGGCAATGGACGTAGCACATAAGCTCATGGAATCAATGGACGTTGGGGTAGTGCTGGAATGGCGACTCTGCACCAAAAAGCGCAGCATTGGCCGATCCTTCACTAGATGGATCGAGGACATTAAAAGAATCGCTGGGAGCCAAAAAAAATCTTTACAAGAGATCTATATCCAGTAGTGGACGTCCATCGGTTGAAATGATGATGATGATCAATATTTGAAAGGGTGGTCCGATTATAATTATTTTCCTTACGAGAATATATTTTCTCTTAAAGACGTTTCTATTGAAGCTAGACTAAACTTAATACAGATTATTTTCGGTATTTCTCTTATAATTTCAATATTCTTCAATGAACAGGGTGATGACGCAGATGCGCGATCTCGGCGTGGTGGCTTTCTTCGGACCGGACGGCACATGCCTGACGGAGGCGAAGCTGGCTGCCGCTTGGAACCTGCCCCTCATCTCGCATGTAAGTTGTTTCCACATCGGCCCACGCGCAATGAATTCCTAATGAACCTTCATTCCTTTATCTATTATTATTCATGACTTTTAATGCACGACTAAATACATTTAAGAGAGCTCAGGAATGTGATGCGACTATCAACGTTCTCCCTGCGTCAAACGGTCACATTACCAGAAATCTAAATTACCATGGAAACGAGTTGGAACAGGTTCTCCTTACTGGTATAATTTTTAGTAGGAGGCCGTGTACACGGAGTCCAGGACAATTTTTTTGTTTCGGCGAATTATTCTCATGTAAATTTTAATTCTGTTAATACATAAGTTTCGATGGGAAACTATATGTTCACTTATGTCCAGCAGTGGGCGTCCGTCGGTAGAAATTCTAAGAAAATTTTGTTCGATAATAAAATGGTTGTAAAGTTTTCCAACAAGTTTAGATACAAATTTTACTCGGAATACGGGCAGACCGAAACAAAGAGCAACTTTGACAGTTTATAATTATTCTAGACGTCCTTCCGGTGAATTGTACAATAAGTAATTAAGATATTTATATCAGAAACTAATTGAAAACACAAAAACAAAGATGTCGTTAATATGAACAACAAACTCTAAACAACACCTAAAATTGATACAAACGATTCAATCATTCAACCAATAGATGGTCACAGCTGGACATAGGCCTTCCCCAAAAATCTCCATAGAGATCGGTCCTATGCTGCACGCATCCAGTGGCTTCCCCCTACCTTACAATCAGCATGACTTTTGGTACCGAAGGGCACTAGGGGTCGTAGTTTGTAGGGGTTCATATGAAAAGATTTGAGCCATTTAGCAAAATGCTGGCCTTATGTGGGTTAATAGTAGCCAGAGCGTCGTTTGTTGATTATCAGGGTGCACCATGAGCTACTGAGATTGGCTTAGGTCCCGCGAGTCGTGACCGTTTAAATCCCATTCGATATGTACGATCATGAATTTTCCATATAAAATACATTTCATATGAACTACTGGCGAATTGTTACGAAATCGGAAATTGTTTTCCAGAAGCACACTAAACTAGTTCTGATGAAGCTATTCATCTGCATCTCATATTACTATGCACAGATAAACTATGAACAATAGGGGGCAATTATCTCGCCAATACTGGCTTTGGCAGTCTTCTCAACTAATTTTAATATTTATATACCTTTTGAACTATTCATTTTATTTCTCTCATTATGATTGAAAAGAAATCCTTTACTGCAAAGTAAATAAGTGTAATATTATAAATTAACCTAATTAATGTACATAAATAATTATAATAAATTATGTGAAATGAGTTTCCTACTGGAAACAAGGCGTGATATATGTATGTATGGAATGAGTTGATAATCTTCAAAAAGATTATTAAAATCAGATCTATGAACAATCATTCGATTCATCTCCCAAACGAACAGTTTGGAGAATCCGAAGTTAAAGCTTACTACAGGTAGATACCAATACACAAATTTAATACACCCATCTCACTACAGCCTTCTCAAGATTTTGGGGAAAAAAATATCTTGTCCCCTCGTCCTTCAAATAGGTATTTGCGAGTTAAAGTCAAAGTAAATAGATTGCTTACGACCTGTCGACAACCATGCAAGCAAATATAGTGATAAGTATACGCGCGTGTCGTTGACAAATGAAACTGCGGGTAGGTAAAAAATTTTCTGTTGTTTGTTTAAATATTCAACATTTTCATGTTTTTTTTTTTCAAAAACGTTAACATTTTACAAAGCGTTGTCAAGTGCGAACGAAGCCGACAGCGATGCTGTAATAAAAAAAGAGCGGTTGCTAGCCTGGCAGGTTTAAAAGAACAGACACACCAAACTTCGTAATCATCAAGGAATCAAAAGGTCCTAATACGAGAGTCTGCCAACTGTTTAAAAAGGTCTAACCTGTAAAGGTTTAAGGCGGTAGACCACACGAATTTCAGCTCCAAGCTTTTCACAGGACATTGGGATTTCAAAAGTTACCTACATCGATTCAATCGGTCTTCCGATCTATTCGGTGCCTACATTTTTACTAGGGTGGAAACAATAGAACCCATCGTTGTCCACGACTTACTATACCAAGAGTTGAATGTGAATGATCATAAGAGCATAAATAGTGCAAGTCATGCAATGCGATGAATGATCTTTTTGGACTACTGTCTTAGAATAGCAAAGGCAACGGCGAGTAGTTAAATGTAAAGAAAGAACAAAAAAAGGGACGTTAGGATGGCGGTTAACTACTGCATCACGGTGGCGGTTAAAAGTTTTTAGAAGACGATCGTAAAGTAGGTTATGAATTTCAAACCTAAGGCCATCCAACTAAGAGTCTCGATTTTTGACCTCGAGGCCAGTAGGAATGTTCGTTTACCCGAGCGCGAATGATTGTGATGCAAATTTAATAGAGTTCTCAGAACATCTCCAACTTTGTTATGAAACAGCTGCTACCGATGGGATTTTTTTTAGCAAATTCATCGCATAAACAAAGACTACGATACCCAATAGACAAAATGTTACTACAGCCTCCGAAATTAAGGTCAAAAGTTCGAATTATTCTCTCGACTGTCGTCAGCTAAGAGACGTAGTGTTTGCAAAGTAGTTGAAGATTTAACGATACACTTGTACGGCGCGAACCGGCCGGCGTGGAGATTTCTTAGGAACGTCCCAGGTCCAGCTGTGGGCATTCTTCGTGGGTAAATTGGATAATCGAGCGATCAGTTTACGAGTTGATCACCTTCGTCCGTCGACAGTTGCAACGTGCGAGCTTGACCTTTAAAGAAGTATGCTCTTACATTTAAGGTCCCCGAGTGGTTTTGTTAGGGAATATTGTTGACGACAATTGATTCCACAAAGTAGTCGACGGTGATGATGATAATGATAACAGTATGATGATGACTGAACTGAAACATTATTAATTTTAATGACTAAATATGGTAGATGTTCAATACCTTTCACCAATATCGATCTTTTCCGGCCGTTGTTTAGCAATAGGATATAGAATCTTTCACTGGTGGTAGGTTTGTTGCCGGAAACCGACCAAGTAGTTACCGCCAAAGAGTGTAGCGTAGCTAGGGGAATTACTGGGGTAATGAAAGTTAACATCTTATGTCATATCATCGTTACTAGCAGCACGTTGTTATGGGTAGTCGTATTACTCACCATTAGATTAACGTCTTGGTCTTTTCATCACTTCTCCGAATAAAAAAAAACTTAAACGTTAAGTGAACACAATTCAATGCGTTATTAGTCGTTTTATAGATAGAACATATTCCAATGAGAATAGAAGATTCGAGCAGCGCACGCGCACTCTCGTCCGACACCTAACAAACTAAAGTTGACTCACGCACCGGCTGCTTTTATAATATTTTAACTTATTGATTATTTACCACTACCCACATTAGTTGGTGAACGCCACATTATCAAAACTTACCTTTGGAGAAAATGAAGTTATTTTATTAATAACAAATGTAATAATATTGAAATGCTTCCTGACAATACCAGCTTGTTCTAAAAGGAAACTCGATATTATATGAATGATTTTTGATTCAATTAGGTGTACAGATGGCGCGAATGGCGCCATTGCCAACACATGTTACCATAACTTTGTTCTCGTATGTTTATGCGGTAAATAAGTGTTTGTTTGTCCTACAGAAATGCGCCGGTGCGCACGGGTCCCGCGAGGCGGGGGGCCTTGGCGCGACCTTCGCCAGGACCCTGCCGCCGGCGCACAAGGTCAGCAAGTCCGTGGTCGCGCTGCTGAAGGCTTTCGGTTGGAACAAGTTCGCGATAGTCGCCGGCGACGAGCGCACCGCCGCCGCTCAGCAAATGGACGCCATCAAAGTATTTACTATTATTTATTTATAAACTTACCAATACACAGCAATATTATAAATATATATATACACGCTATTAAAAATGTAAAAGAGTTTTCGTCCGTCATAGGAAAAACAATATAATAATGTGTATATAAACACCAGGCACAGGAAGGCAACAAATTTTTCAGGTAAGGTATATGCGAAGTGCCGACTACACGGCGCCGTGTGAGCAGGAACGTATACAGATATTTCGTGTATGATGGTATGCGCACTTCCGAATGGTGTATAGGGTCCCATAAAACAACTCACGGGACCCAAACCAACTTCACCTGTTCATGGTGCACCCTGCTTATCAACAAACTTTTGATATTCTCATAAAATATATGTGATTTTTGTATATATTAGTATTATATATGTAATATTGTAATCAACCTTTGTATATTTAGCATGTACGATTACTAATATTTATAATATTTAATTATATTGGTGAAGAAAAACATGAATTAGAATTAATTCTAAGGTGTGTGAAGTCACCCATCCGCATTGGGCCCGCGTGATGACTATGGCCCATCGCCCTCATATTGAGGGTAGGCCTGGTGCCCCAACAGTGTAGACGGAAATTGGCTGTATAAAAATAAAACTATTGTTCTGACCCAAGTCTACTATAACTATATATACTAATATACTATTATTAGTACAATACGATGGCAATGGTCTTTAATAAATTTATATCAAGGACTTGCGCTGGAGAGGAAATTGTGTTGGGAGCAAGTTCTGATCCGATTTAATCTAATTAAAAAGTGTTATTGGATTTTTTTATCTGTTTCCGTTTGTTCGATTGTTGTTCTGTATACCGTCGAGGTTGTTACTAAAACAAGTGCACTTTTTACCCTTAAGAAATAGGAAAAAAGTAACAAAAAAAAAATCTTTTTTTCATGCTATGGTATAGTTGATTGTAATATTTTTCATTAATATTAAAATAGATTATATTTTTATCACTGTGTAAATGACTGTATTCTTTTATATATATATAACAATTGTACATAAAACAACCAGTTTCCCTTTTTTATTTATTTATCTATTTTTTTCTAATTGTCTTATAGCTTATTAAATTGTTTAAGTTACTAATATAAGCTTTTTAAATTATCTCGTATATGCACTTATTTATGTTTAAAGTTATAACATAAATTTACTTTTTTTATAAAGGAAGCTTCGAAGAGATACGGGTTCAATCCCAGATTCCGCATCTTGAAACCATTATGTTAGGAAACGGATATGTTCCAAGAACAGCAGATTTTATGGACATGTGTCAACCGACCCACTAAAGGCACTCTCCACTTGTAGCAGTATGGCTTTAAATCCCAATAGTGGGAAATATAATATAAACCGGAGTATATCAAAATAACATCTATTGTGGCAAAGAGCATTGAAGTTGCATCTCAAAACTAACTTCGAATCCTTAGTTTCATGACCACGATGCACATATCATGTGCTGCATTAACTAACAAACTTCTAAAATATTTCTATACACATATATATAATATATAATTACTTATGCAAAGTTAATCAATATGAAATATTACGTTAACACGAAAAATTTAAAAACAATATATGATGCTAATAGAACTTTTCCGCTACTATATAACATACTAATATAATGATTTATCCGCTACCTGTCATCTTTCAGCTCTAAGTAGAATCTTCTACTTCTTCACCACAAAGAATACTTACTTATCCTTCTTGCTCATATTCATCTTAATTAAATGAGTATGTTTGTATTCCGGAGTCTCGAATAAGATTATATATATATATATATATATATATATATATATAAGAGAATTGTGAAAATATAATAAAAATAACAGTGAAAGAAAATAAAACATTGCGGAAGAAGGAACAAGATGTTATAATTGTAGACATAGGATAGATTAGATTAAGTGCAATACATATGTAAAAGATTTAATAGGATAACGATAAAAGAAGAGTAGAAGGAAGGAGCAAAGAAGAGAGTTTAATAAACAACATGAAAAAATCCATTAAAATACAGCAATTTTTTTTATACTGTTAAGCGACGAGACGAGCGGGACGTTCATCTTTAAGTAAGTGATATAGATATGATGTTGTATACAGCATCACATTGCGCTCGTCGCCTGAGACATTAGATGTTGAGTCTCGTTATCCCAGTAATTAAACTAGCTACCTCCTTTAATTTAGCTAACATGCATGCAAATCGCAACACAGTAATATCTTCATCATGAAAGCCAGAAGATAATCACAAAAGAAGTATGGATGATGAAAAGTGTATAGATGATTAAAGGGATGAAACATGATAATAAGAAAAGAAATATAAGGCATTCATCCCTCTACACCGGGAGAACGAGTTTATAGACAAAAAAAATTTAGTAAGTACCAAGGTGTTAACTTAATCCGTACTTTCAGGAACTGTCGCAGAGTAACGGGCTGAGCATAACGGCGGAGCACCGGTTCGCGGACTACCTGCCGCACAAGTCCGAACATATCCAGAGAATCGTTGACCAGACCTTCGACAAAACACGGAGTATGTACACTATCACAATTCTCTAGTATTACGTAGTGGTAGGTACTGGTGGTAGGTCTCTGTTACTTGGCATCATTGCGTTCCACAGGAGATCCTGGAGCCGCTCCTAGTGCACTGATGGAGACCACCTTAGGGGATTTTAGTGGGTAGAAGCCCCACATAACTTTTTCTTCGCCCGAGAAGCAGGGTATCTTTTAAAATTTCCCAACGATAAAAAAAATAGCTCTCTGTTGCTGGAGACCATCTAGGTAGGTACCAACGCAGCACTTATTGCAGCCGACTAACAGTAATGTGCAAATGTTACTGTGTTCCGGATTGAAAGGCGCTGTAGCTAGTGAAATTACTCAGGTAACGAGACTTCACATCTTATAGCTCAGAACGAGCTTAGTATGATGGTGTGTCTGTCAATCTAACACCACGCTGTTATGAGCAGGCGTATCACTTACCATCAGGTGATCGACCCGGTCGTGGCCTTCTTTGGTAGAATAAAAAAAAGCATTCTTTTATATATTATTGGGGTAAACCACCGCTGTATGCTGTAAGGATTCCCGCACATCAACTCACGAGACCAAAGCCAACCTCAGCTGCTCGTGGTGCACCCTGCACATCAACAAACGCAGCTCCAACTCCCACCAGTGCATTCAGGCAGCGTGATCCATAATGTCCCAAATCCTAAACTCTGGTGGAGGCCTATGTCCAACAGTGGACGTCAATTGGCTGATGATGATATATAATTGTACATTAAAAAAGTACCCTTACAAAAACGATTTACCCTTGTAATTAATTGTTCATCATCAGTTCATACATCATTCATCACAAAGAATATATTATGATGATGCTATTAAACGATTAGCTGAAGATTCATTTCAATATTGCTGCATCACCCAATGCTCATGAGGGTTCAAAGGGTGCAAGGGTAAACAATGAATGAACTAAATGGTAAATTGGGGGTGATGGTTGGAAGCTATGAGAGGAGCGGGATGTTACCCTTATGGTAAGTGATACGCCTGGCCATAACAACGTGGCGTTTGTTACGAAGATACTGCACCACATTGCGCTTGTAGTTTTTAGACATGTTAGGTCCCGTTAGCCCGGTAATTACATTAGCCACGGCGCCATTCAAACCGGAACACAGTAATGTTTGCATCACGGCGTTGCGGTAACCACTTAGACGGAGACCAACCACCAGTAGAAATTATTCAATTCAGGTTTTTTTTAATACCGTGAAGTAATTTTAAAATATTTTTTTTTATTGATAAGATGACCTTGATACTCACCTGGTGTTAAGTGTTTGTGTATAAGCTAAGTTGTGGTGGGGTCTGTGGTGATAAAACGCACTAACTGCCCCCTCACTCTTTTTTTGAAGACACCCACCATTTGGGCGGAAACATTTACTGGTGGTTAGTTGTCTAGGTGGGTATTTCCGCAGCTCCTATTTCTACTCCCAAACAGTATTATGCAAATATTACCGTGCTGCAGTTAGAAGAAACGAATATGGAAGATTTAACCGCGGCCGCAACATTATGAAGTTTTTACATAATCCTTTCTACCATAAAATTGTAATGGTCTGGCGTATCACTTAATATTAAGTGACTTTCACGCTCGTCTCGATGCTTCGTAAAATATTATAATCATTTATTAAGCGACAGGGTTCCCCTTAGTAACAAAAGACGTCGATTACGCTTCGAGGCTTCGATTTTATTCGCAGCCATCGCAACTAGTCCTCTTCGCATTCACTTCCGGTTTATTTATATAGCTAACGATAGCCATAACCTTGATCTACACTCATGACCTTCACAAAATAAATTTGGTATATACATCTCTATACTCTCTCGCTTGTTTGAAGAAGTAAATATCCATCCATCAGCAGATAGACGTCCACTGCTGGACATAGGCCCGCGCCAATGATTCTCACTTCGAACGGAAATGGGAGGCTTTGGGCCATTTCCGCTGGCCTAATGCGGATTGGTGAGAGCCAGGGCCTCGTTTGTTGATTAGCAGGATGCACCACGAGCAGGTGAGGTTAGCTTAGGTCCCGTGAGTTGTGCGGGAATATTTACACCCCAGAAGTGTATTTATTAGATATATTCCAATCTACACCCTTAAATGGAATCGTCATCATCATCAGAATGGAATAAATTTTAAAATTTCTACTGACAGGAATAAAAAAAGGAGAAAATAATTTTTGTTGCAATAAACATTTTCTCTTGTTGCTAAGTTCCTTCTCAATCTAAGATCCTTTCTAAATGCAACACTGGATATTACGTATCTTCACCATTTTATAGTGCTCATGTTCAGAGTACTAACCTATTATAATTCTGATAAACAAAACGATAGTAAATTATTATTATATTGTTATTATATTTACTATAAATTGATAATTTATTCAGTCTGAAACTGGGAGCTTATGTATCCGTCCAGATATCAAAGTTATATTTAGCAGCATCCGTACCTTTGTAAAGCTTTCGAATATCATTAAAATCTTTAAGAGCAATGGGAAGCACAAATATAACTCATTAAAGACATTATATCTCTAATTAAAATAAGAAAACCTTAGAGAGAAATTGGAGATTCGATAATTTTAGTGAATGCTTCGTGTAGATTGATGAAAAGTTACGTCGCGAGATAATAATAGATGCTGTATCAATGGTCAGGGATTGAATGTTCTTATCAAATCAAAGACCATCATAGTGCCGCTTCCAAAGGTTCGCCAGCATCAGCACCAAGAAGCGTTGTCGTAAAGTGGTAACAGGGCAGAATAAAATGATTATGGTCGAAAAAAAGCTCGGATTACTAGGACTACGGTAAGCCCTGCCTGTCGTAGAAGGCGACTGATAGGGTCTAGGAGTTTCGCGGGCCTTGAGAGTGGGGACCCTTATCGCTCAACAAGCCAACCTGCGTGTGAGCAGAGTGTGATTCAGCGATGGTGCGTAGGAGGGTTAGGCTCCTCCTCAGAGACGTGTAACACAAAGTGTAGAGCGGCACCGGTGTGTTCTATAAGAGATCCCGGAGCCCCTCCGAATGCAATGATGCAGACCACCGAGAGGGATTTAGTGAGTAAGAATCTCACATAACCCTGACTTCCCCCCAGAAGCAGAGTATCTACAGAAGATTGTACTGCACTGTACTGTTATACTATACTCCGGTTTGACAGGCGCTGAAGCTAGCGTAAATACTAGGGTAACGTAAATCAACATTTGTATGTCTCGGGCGAGGTGCGCAATGCGGTGTAGTGTATACCATCCTAACTAGCGCTCCTGTCATCTAGAAGACACTTAAAAATGAATCTAAAGTAATTTCTTCTCCAAAGGGTGTTGGGGGTGTTACGGCCAGCTGAGTGGGGGAGGAACAGCTAGTTGTTTTATTATTATCGTCTCCCGCATTGCGTTTATGACATGTACTAAAAAGATTGTACAAGCTTTACTCTCATTTAAGTTTTCTCCGCTAAGTGACACTCATCATTAATAGAAAGAAGTATTAACTTATATATATATATATATCCATACTTATTTTTACCTTTTGTTTTTAAATTTATCTAATACGTAAAATAAAGTGTTGTATTAATTGTAAGCGCAGGTACACGCGTGTCTGGAATACAGTGAAAGTACATAATGACATTTCAATCGAAACGCGCGTAAAGATAAAAGCTACTCACGTTTCACTTAAGTGCACTTTAATATCTTTCTTTATTTACTTTTCATTTATTTACTTCATTATTAAGTCCTTTCAAATATATAACTATATTATTACTAGTAATTAAGGTATTGTTCCAACAATTACTTTATCTTTCATTCGCTTCAATGACATACAAAAGTTTGTTACAGCGTATATATATGGGAATTTTCTATTAAACGGAGGGCTCTGGTATCGACTCCGAGATCACATGTTGAAGAGTTGGAAGAGGTTGATCATATCATAAGTCTGCTGCCGTAATACCATCGCTGTATTCTAGCTGTGAACATGCAGGAGTTTTAGGTGATCGCGAGTTCCAGCATCCACTGTCTCATTTTTATTTAACGCATACAAAAGTACGTGTGAGCCCATTATAGATCATTTCCTTATTCATATATATGTTAAGTTTATACCCGTCAGTAGATTACAGCTTCCGTTCACGAGAGCGTCGTAGCTAAAGTAAATATAAACATATCCTTCGATATCACCCAATTAAGTAAAATGTAAACATCGTTATACACGACGCAATATTAGGGGTCGCAAATTGTTTCTCTATGCCATAAATAAAACCCTTCTAATGATGGTGTTTCCATTGGAACAGTCTACGTCTTCCTGGGTGAACATATCGCCCTTGTGGAGTTCGTGAATGTGCTGCGACGCCGCGGTCTTCTGGAGACCGGGGAGTACGCCGTGGTCGCGGTGGATGATGAGATCTACGACCCCAATACCGCCGCTATCACCCACGCAGGTAATATTAAAAAAAAATCAATCATTTATCTGACCACGTACATTATATAGTGATAACAGTTATCGGTGTCTCCTTTTAGGCATAACAACGCCGGCGCCTGCGCAAGGAGACACCGCCCTTCCTTATCATGCATGATTGGAGTTTGTTGTCTTAATAAGTTTATGAGTGGTATTTTATATTTATAAGGGGTGGTTTTACACTTACATGATATATTGCATAAAAAATTCAATTTCGTCGTAAGATATTTAACCATCTCGTTATTATCATCTTGCAGTCACGATAGTTTTTGCTACATATGTTTTAATTGTCTATATATTCTATTATATATATATACTGATCTCATATAATGCTGGATGCTTGCAAAAGTAGTTTCTATAGATGGAGTGGGTATAACTGTATAATTCCTTCTCCTCTCGTTAGTGTGGAAATTATATGCTACGGTTGTCTTGAGTTTTAAATTGGAATATAATATATACAGTTTACGAACATATAGTATATCAACAAGCTCATAACGGCCTTCTGTGGAGTACTTCCGATTTTTAAAATACATAACCTTGAGATGGGCCCTTTGAGCTCTTTCCACCGTGCTAAAGTGCGTTTTATTGGCACCACCTCATATTGGTAAACAATATACAATGATAGACTGTACTAGAGAAATATATATGTACTTAAAAAAAATTGTGGTATTCCTCGGAGCAATATGTCTCAAATTTTTAAACATCCAACAAAATTTTCGAATTCTCGCTGCAATCTGGTCTATTTGAGGATATCACGACAAATTATTTATTTCTCGGAATCCTTAACAGTCAAAATATTCTCACGCGATAAAACGTCAATACTAGGAAAACGTGTCCGCAGTCCCGAGGCCACAGTTATTAAATTTTATATAGAATCCTCAAAGCCGGAACACAAAATTAATAATCTAGAATATTTCCGAAAACACTTAAATTTGTTCTGTTGATATTATTATTACCAACAATTCTTGAAGTCAGTAAACAGTCATATTTGAAATTTATGGACTGAAGTGATAAATTCTTCCTATCAGAAATAAATTTGACATAAGCTAAACAATCTGCGGTGGTAGGTCTCTGTTGCTGGAGAACATCTAAGCACCAAAGCAACACATATAGCAACCGACAAACAGTAATTATCAAACAATATTTTGTTCCGGGTTAAAGGGCGCTGTAGCTAGTATTACATTAGCTACGGCGCCCTTTACTAGGGTAGCGAGAGTCAACGTCAAAGTCACAAGCGACAAGCGCAACGTGGTGCAATATATATCAATATATACTAACTAACGTCACGTTATGAGCAGGATTATCACTTACTATTAGGTGTACGTCCCGATCGTCTCTCCCCACCAGGACGATTGAACCGCAATCAAAATCCTATCTAAGATTTAACTATAGCTAAGCTATATAAATATCAAAAATTTCATTTTGCTTTACTCCGCTACCTGATATACGGTGACTTAATTTTCTATTTACCTGTAAATCCAATTTTCTTTTCCAGTTACTAAGCAACCTATAACTTGGTTGAATATGTGTACGATATATTATTACCAAGTTACTCACACTTGCTGGATTTTAGAAGATGAATAAAGTCTTCTACATCAAGCGTATAGATTTTCTGAGGTTTACCGTATCAGGAGATATTATCGACAGATATAATAAGATTTATAATTATGGAAATGATATAGTAAAATTATGACTAACGTGATTTGAATATACAGGATTTCAAATAGTGAATCTAGATTTTAGATTTTAACATCGATTGATGTATAGAGATATGTGTAATATATTGGAAAAATGGTTTTAAAGAGCAAAATTAATTAATCAAGTATATTTTCTAGTTTAATTTCGAAATTGTTAAGAAATAGTTTATATATTCAAACACCTTGAAACAACTATTTATTAGTATAGGTTTTTCAGTATATAAGTTTTTATTTATATTATAAAGTTTAATTCCAATAATACCACTATAATCTTAAGTAAACATAAATTAACCGCCTTGAAGGGGTCCTGCACAACAGTTCACGGGACCGCAGCAAACCTCAGCTGCTCCTGGTGCACCTTGGTATTCAACAAACGAGGCTCTGGCCCCCATTAACCATTGGGTCAGTGTGGTGGTAAATAGCCCAAATCTCCCTTATATGAACTACCAACAACTATCCCAAACGACGTTGGCAATACGCTGGAAGGAGCGCAGTGCAGAACTAATCGATGTGGAGATTTTTGGGATACGCCTACATCCATCCAGCAGTGGACATCTATTGACTGATAACGACGATGATGAACCTTATTTTGAAACCTTAACTGAAATCGAACTTCAGCTGAACTATAAGCTATGAAATAAGACTGACATAAGTGTTAATAACATTTATTAAAGTAAATCATTTGTCGGCAGATCACCTGATCGAGAACAGCAGTAGCGACTTCATGGCATTCAGGGCCGTTCTTAAACTAACGCCGTCGTTTCCGACTAATCCTCATTACCCGTAAGTGACAAACAACTAGTAACGTCACCATCACCGTCGATCTTTAAGAAATATTCCAATACCGTTACCAGCCACAGCTTTCTCCAATTCTAAACGCGGTAATGTTAATTGATTAACAGCGGAAACGGACGCTGCAGTTATATCTACCAATACTCTCTACTTTATCTTTAATTTTCATTAAATATGACTTCTAAGTTGAGTTAAATAATAGTGAAGTCTTATGTGGTGAAAGGCAGAAGATTCTAGATTTCATTTGTTCACAGCGGCAATATAGCGATGCTGTGGCCACAGATTCAAAATACCGGAAGAAAGTTAACGAAGCTGTCTACAAAATTCTTTTTTTTTTTCATTCCCTTGCGAATGGTAGGTCAGGGGCTTCACTTTTCCAATCATTTACCATCTTCTCTTTTATTTCTAGTTGTATCTCGTTTCAATCTTTCATTCTTTCTTATTTTTTACTCTTTGCCCTTCTTAGACATTTCTCCCATTCCTCTCCTAAGCGAAGACCGTCGTCTCACGCGTGTTTATCTATCTAAAAAAGAGCTTCTTAAACATTTCTTCTTTTTCTTTCTTATTTAATATTTACAATACCACTTTGTCTCAATTCTATTTACAGTCTTAGTATTCTTACTTCCCTATAGCTATACTAATTCACAATTTTATTCTTATTTTAACTTTTGTTTCTTTTAATTATTTCCACTATAGCTCCTCTGCAGAATTTCAGGAACACTTGACGACTGTCCTCTTCACTCACAAAAATCTTATTACGAATCAGGTTTCGGAATCAAACCAGGAAGCGTGTTACAAGGCAAGGTTTTAGCCATTCCGTCACGGGGGTAGTGATTGAACGTGTAAGAGATTATATCGATTTCAGAATACTCTGCCGAATGATTCGGGAATTATCTGCAACGTCACCCTTCTGCGTGCCCAATTACCACAAGATATTCGAAGACGCCTCTGTAAGTATATTAGTATACTTTAATATTTCCAAACAGCATTGATATAATTAGTATAATAATTTTACAAGGCAAAGATTTAGCTCTCATTATCTAACCGCAAATATTTTAACAGTTACTCCATATATCTTTAACTGGAGTAGTCTAAAATATTACTTAATCATGCTTTTATTGTTCTTCATCTTCTTGTACCTCTCCAATTAGTGAAGGTTAACAATCAGCCTACAGTCCTTTCTGTCTCTGGTTCAGCGGAAAAATTCGGACGCTCCAGATATGCCAGTCCATTCCCTGATATTCCTTAACCAAGATTCCTCTTTCGTTCTCCCCACTTTTAGTTTTCAGAAACTTTGTCCATTATAATCAGCTGCAGAAGATCATATCGCTGATGACGGAGTACATGACTGTGGTAGGAGTTTATACGTTTCTTAACCGTAAGCATAAGGTTACACTTTTGGCCAAATCGGTGAAGAACACTGTCATTGGTCACCCTCTGACTTCAGCTTTTGTTGTTAATGGATGGGAAATCTTTTCAATTATGTTCAAACTCTTGGCATACTCATGAATTGGAATTAATCTTATGTATCTCAACTCCTGAACAGGTGTTTTATTGGAGCAATTGTCATATTCATCACACATTGGCAAGAAAATTGAGGAACGCAATATATTAGTAACAATCAACAATAAAGCTTTTACTCGTTCCCTGGAATTATGGCCTTTTTACAATGTGACGATGGTTCAGGGGTGATGTTGATGTTCCTTTCGTACCACGAGGTACAACCTTAAAAGTTCCTCCTACTACCGTTCCACCTCGTGATGCACCCAGCTAAACAACTAACGAAGCTCTGGCTCCCACCAACCCGCATTGTGTCAGCGTCAAACGATTGCCCCTGGTGCTCAGCGATGCTGACAGCGCCGGACCGATCGATGTGGGGATCGTGGGTCTATGAACAGTGGTGGACGTCTATCAGCTGATGATAATTTTACATTTGTAGATGTCTATACAGTTAATTAATCATATAGCATGAGTTGCTATGGACGTCTTTATTTTATTCAAAATCTTTCTATCGTTTCAAGATGTACTCCTTTCTTATTTAAACAACACCTTAGTGATTTAGTGTAAACATTCCGGTCCAATTATATCCTGATAATAATTTATTAAAGCAGTCTTTAGTTAAAGGTATTAATTTTATACCTAGATGACTTTAAGTAGCAAAGGATGTTTCTAACAAACAAGGCGTGAGAAGGGCCTTGTACCTAATTTGTCTTCGTCTCGGATCATACAAGTAATGTCTGATTACATAGATCTTTCATAACAAAACTGGTTATAGTAAAGTGCTCAGATAAAGCAGTAATATTACCGGGAAGATGAGTTGTTCGTTATTCTGTATTAGTATCGTCTATTCAATTAAAATTGTAACTACACATTGTACCAAAGCCCGAACTTAATACTTTAAACGACTATGTAAGGGAGTAATAAAACGAGATAAATAATAAGATCATAAATAAGATTCCAATGATTAAAATGTCTATTTTATTATAAAATACAATCCCTAAATTTAAATATTTACTTTAAAGGATGTTTTTAACATACATATAAATTAAGAAAAGTATTAACAAAAAATTCCATATTTTATATACAATGTGCAGGTGATTAGTAATGTTTATTTCATCCCATAAAAGGTTTACTCTTCTGTCATAAAAATCTATGAAATACCCTCACATTTCAATTTAAATACATGTTACTTTTATTCAAAGTATTTCGAAGAGACTTATAAAAATACATGTCGCTGCTTCCGTTTCCGTGTCGCGGATATGGGACGAGAAATTCATATAACTCACAAATATTTGAACATGAATATTGATAAAAAGAGAAAGAACTTAATTTTTTTTTACATTCATATTAGTAAAACGTTTGATCTGCTGGTGAATTCCATCATCATCATCATCAGCCAATAGACATCCAGTGCTGAACATAGGCCACCCCCAAAGGTCTCCACTTTGTAGAGGTTTATATAGGGGTTGTTTAGGCTATTTTCCACCACACTAGTACAATGCGGGTTGATGGGAGTCAGAGCCTTATTTGTCGATTAGCAGGGTGTACCACGAGCAGGTAATGTTGGCTTGGATCTCGTTAGTCGTTATACGGGAACCCTTACACCCCTTTTTTTAACAATATGGATAAACAATCATAAATTTAATTGTTTTTCGCAACTTTCTTCTTTTCCAATAATATTTTATGGAGTAACTGAACGAATCTGAAATCGAAATCGAATACATTTATATACTGGTGGTAAATCTCTTCATATATAAGATAATTTACTACTAATTGGAGATCAAAATACGAGAAAATCTTTAATAATTACTTTAAAACAAAATCATAATTATTGTACTCGTTTGAAGGTACGATGCCAGATAGCCGAATATACGAGGGTAAATTTACAGCAGACCCACAGATACTACATGATATATGGACCTAGAGATATTTCTTTTAAATATGAGTATAAGTTAATCTTGTGTATATTAATAAGGGACATTATCATCAGCCGATAAACGACCATTTCTGGACATAGGCTTCCTCCAAGGATCTTCACACCGATCGGTCCATAAGATCATAAATTAATATTATACATTATATTATTATTGAAACTTAATTTTGTAATGTTTTAAAAGTGCTCTAGCTTTACCACCAACAGACTACATCGCGGCTTACCATCAGGTCAGATCATGGTCTAGCCCTAGTCTATACAATAAAAAAAAATATAGTTTTAATTATAATATACTGCACCACACTTATGGTAAACAAGTGACGTCATACCAAGATGTTCGTCACTTAAATCTGTTCCATAATATTACTAGTTTAACACTTGGGATGGATCTCTGTTGCCGGAGACCGTCTGGGTAGGAACCACAGCAGCTCCTATTGCAGCCAAGAAACAGTACTCTACAAACATTATAGTATTCCGGTTTGAAGGGTGCTATAGCTTGTGTAATAACTGGTGTAACGAGACTCAATACCTTGTCTCAGGCGACGAACGTAATAATCGTAATTATCGCCACGTTGTTATGGACAGGCGTATCACTTACCATCGAGTGAACGTCGTCTCGTCGCTTAATTGAATAAAAATAAAATTAAAAAATTAATGCCACCAGGTGCCGATAGAAGCTGCTCATCTGTACGACGCGGTGACGCTGTGGGCGCGAGCTGCCACCGCCGCCATGAGGAATGGCCTTCCGCCGACTGACGGCGCCACTCTCATGAAACTCCTCAGACCAACCACGTACAGATCTCTCCAGGGATTTGACGTGAGTAACACGACCACGACATGTACCACAACCATCACTCAGTGAATCACATCACTTAGAATTAAAGTAACTACTCAGAAATATTACAAAAAAGCTTAAAAAAATCATAACATCAAATTATTAAACTGCGGCATTGAAATACCGCATCTCTATAATCTCTCTCTCTCTCTCTCATCATCACCGTTAGATGCCCTTTTCAAACTGAAGACTGGTGATCACATTGAGGATACCAATTAGCCGCGATCCCCAGCTATTCTTTTCAACTCATTGTATATAAAAGTGGATTGGCCACTTCTTCATGTCATCAAAGCATTCCTTCCGTTGTCTACCAGGTGCACGTTTTCTAGAAATTTTGCCCCTCAGGATCAAAGCGGGGAACTCCTAAAACGATCCTCTTTGAAGGTGTCCGGAACATGCAACCTTTCTTTGAATGATAGTTATCATCAGCCTTCGTCTACAGACTCTCTCACTCCCTCATTAAGCAGATAAGTCAGTGCTGTGGGACATGATATAATAATCTCCTTCTTATATTACACTGTCTCTTCCTTCACTGCCTTATGAGTTCTCAAACTCTTTTATACGTTATATAGTTTAAAGATTTAAAGATGAGTCAGCTCTCAATTGGGTGTTGTGTTGTCTATATATATATATATATATATATATATATATTGAAAATGAGTTTCGATTGTTCGCCAATCACGTGGAAACTTGAACGTATCGACATTTGAACATGAGTATTCGACGCGGAACAGTTTGTAGGTGGTATTGATTTTCATAGATCCTTCATCATTTTATTTCTGATTAACTTTTATAAACATTTTCACTTCGTATTATTTATGCGGTTGCTATAGTAAGGGTTGCTATAGAAAGTCATTTGCGCTTGCTCTCAAGGAATATTTCACACAAATTTCAAGTTTAATTGTATATTACGGCCAGTTAAGCGGCCGGACTAGTATTTACATAAACAGCTTGAGATTTTGAGCGTTCTATCACAAGGAGACAGTCACGGCTGTTTTTATGACACGCTGGCCGGGAGAGGGTTGGTGTTTATTATGTTATAATCGCTACTTTTTAAACTTTATTAAATTTAACACTATAATCAATACAAACCGTAGTTCATTTCGTGCCTTTGAATATATTAACCGCCGATCCTTTCTCAACGCGAACAAACAAAAACAGATCTCATTATTAGGTCGTCTACATTACAACATAAATAGAAGTAATGTCAATAGAAATGAGGTTCTATTGAATGTAAATTTTATTATGTTTATGTCTGAATAGTATTAAATTTTAACAAGGCCAAGAGCTTGAAAATATTTTAAACGATTTAAACCGGATAAATATTTATATATCCCGCTATTATATATAATGGTATTTGGTTTAATATTCAAAATAATAACATCTTTAAAAAGTTAGTTTGTAATGAGCATTGAAGTGTTCTCTTTAGTAAACGACAACGCACGCAGTAATATCAGGTCTACATTGGTAATGAGCAGAACAATTTAAAGTATTCAGCAAGTTACTAAGTGCAACAGTATTACGAAGATGCAGAGAGATCCAGTTGATGGATACAATTGTATACTCCGTAATGACTTGTTGACCAAAGGCTTGGTAATATAGAGATCCAGTTCATGGACACAATTGTATACTCAGTAATTGACTTGTTGTACAAAGGTTTGGTATTAGAGAGATTCAGTTAATGGATACAATTGTATACTCAGTAACTGACAAGTTGACCAACGGTTTGGTATCACAGAGATCCAGTTGATGGATACAGTTGTATACTCCGTAATGACTTGTTGACCAAGGGCTTGGTAATACAGAGATTTAGTTGATGGATACAATTGTATACTCAGTAATTGACTTGTTGTCCAAAGGTTTGGTATTAGAGAGATCCAGTTAATGGATACAATTGTATACTCAGTAATTGACTTGTTGTCCAAAGGTTTGGTATTAGAGAGATCCAGTTGATGGATACAATTGTATACTCAGTAATTGACTTATTGTCCAAAGGTTTGGTATTAGAGAGATCCAGTTGATGGATACAATTGTATACTCAGTAATTGACTTGTTGTCCAAAGGTTTGGTATTAGAGAGATCCAGTTGATGGATACAATTGTATACTCAGTAATTGACTTGTTGTACAAAGGTTTGGTATTAGAGAGATCCAGTTGATGGATACAATTGTATACTCAGTAATTGACTTGTTGTCCAAAGGTTTGGTATTAGAGAGATCCAGTTGATGGATACAATTGTATACTCAGTAATTGACTTGTTGTACAAAGGTTTGGTATTAGAGAGATCCAGTTGATGGATACAATTGTATACTCAGTAATTGACTTGTTGTCCAAAGGTTTGGTATTAGAGAGATCCAGTTGATGGATACAATTGTATACTCAGTAATTGACTTATTGTCCAAAGGTTTGGTATTAGAGAGATCCAGTTGATGGATACAATTGTATACTCAGTAATTGACTTGTTGTCCAAAGGTTTGGTATTAGAGAGATCCAGTTGATGGATACAATTGTATACTCAGTAATTGACTTGTTGTACAAAGGTTTGGTATTAGAGAGATCCAGTTGATGGATACAATTATATACTCAGTAATTGACTTGTTGTCCAAAAGTTTGGTATTAGAGAGATCCTGTTCATGGATACAATTGTATACTCAGTAATTGACTTATTGTCCAAAGGTTTGGTATTAGAGAGATCCAGTTGATGGATACAATTATATACTCAGTAATTGACTTGTTGTCCAAAAGTTTGGTATTAGAGAGATCCTGTTCATGGATACAATTATATACTCAGTAATTGACTTGTTGTACAAAGGTTTGGTATTAGAGAGATCCAGTTGATGGATACAATTATATACTCAGTAAGGACTTGTTGATCAATGGCAATGTACAATTCTTATAAAGATTTACGCTGTGATAAGCGATAACATGATTATATATTATTGATGGTGGCGCTATCTGTTGGGTTGTTTGAAAATAAAGTTGGTAAAGTAAACTTCTTAAAGTGATGATGATGGGGGAAAAAAGATGAACACCCATATATAAGAGCCAGAATTATCTTGGTTTGTATTTTTAACTATCCACGGCCTTATTGTTACTTAACAACATATGAAATTAAAGATATTCGAAAGTTATTAAAGCTAATTTTTACTTAACGCTGTGCTACAGGTTTTAAGAAAGGAATATATTTGATTTATATTGAGTATTCTGCCCGTTATTACTGTAAAAATATTTATATAACCCTCGGAGAGAAATGTAAAGGTCCAACTTTAGTTAGTAAGTACCAAATTTTATTTTAAATTCGTTTCTTAACAAAAAAAGCTGTTCAAATGGAATTTTCTTGTTACTGACTGTCTTACAGATTTATAATCTCATCTTATCTAATTATATAAAAGCAGCGTTTTAGTTGGTGAAATTACTAGGCGACAATCACGATATGGTGCCGTGTATATCATCCTAACTTTTCATGGGTGTTATTACTTATCATCAGGTGAACATCTCGCTCATCTAGCTACTTTGCCGAAAATGAAAACAAAAACACAAATATTCACATTTCATAGTTATAAAAATGTTGGTTAATAAACGCCTCTCCTAATATACCCAACGCTGGGAGTGAAGGTCTTCACTCTCTAGAAGAGAGTCATGGACATTTATATACATTACTCTGGCTAACGCTACTTATTGTTCTTAGAAGATATAGGTTTCCTTACCATGTTTTCATTTACCGGAAGTTCATGCTGAGAAGAGCGAGTATCTAACCTTTTAAAAAAATATTTATCGATTAGTATTTATTGAATCAATAAATATGGCAATACCAATGCAGCAACTGATGATATGTCTCTGTTTTTTTTTATCGTTCCCCTGCGTGTTGTGGGTCAGGGCCTTTATTTACATTTTACACTTGATATTATTTTCTTTCATATCTATACATAATTTATTTCTCATTCTCTCCTTTCTTCCTTTCCTTTCTATCATCTTCTATTTATCTATCATACTGTTATCTCCTTACATACTCCATTCCATTTCCTTCTTTCATACCTCCCGCAAGTGAAGACAGTCGCCTCATCGATTCTGTAGGAAATTATTCCTTTGGCATATTTCTTTCTTCTTCTTCTTTTGTTTACTTTTATTTATATTTACATTATTTATTTAATTTCAATACTTTACAATGTTCTTTCTTTGGTCTATAGCTTGTTTATTTATATATTTATTTTTATTTTTATTTATTTATCTATATTTTATTTCTTTTTGTTACGTCTTCTATAACTATTTTACAAAATTTCAGAAATATTTGGCGACTTTCGTCTTCACTCATCACGGAGGCAACGGCTTCCTTGGTGAGCTGTCTCCGTAATTCCACTTTCTGTCTCCCGTATAAGGGACAGGAAGTCAACACGTGCACCACGGCCTATTCCACCGCTGGGTCACAGAGGCACGCGAGATTCTCCTTGAGCTTGAACCTGTGAAGGTACTCGGAGAATCCCCCGTGCCCAGTGAACATCTGAACCAAGACCGTGTCGAGCTCAAGCCGGCGAAGCGAACGATATGCCGACGCAACGTCTGGGAAGAAATTCCTCGTTGTCGCCGCAGTCGTACCTTGCACATACCTCCTGTTCCATTCGTCAAGCGTCTTCAGCCTGAGCTGATGCTTGACGAAGGAAAAGGGCAATCCTCGTACACCGGTCTTCTTTTGTCATTGAAGGCCGCTTCCTTGGCCAGTTGGTCCGCCTTCTCGTTCCCCTCCATCCCCACGTGCGCCTTCACCCAATACAAGGTATGTCTTTGTTGCCGGAGAGCGTCTAGGTAGGTACCACCTCAGTGCCTATTGCAGCCGACAAACAGACCTGTGCAAATATTACTATGATCCGGTTAGTAGGATTACTACTGCTCATACCTCAAGGCGACGAGTTAAATGAGATCCTTCAAATACCGTCTTGACTAACATCGTTGCTAAGTACATGCGCATCACGAAATAATGACCCTCGTTGGTTTGATCGCTTCTTCAAATAAAAAAAAAACCACCCATTAGTATGAAAGAAAGGTAAAGTTTAATTTGTATTCTTCTCTGTTATTTTCCCTATTTTTAACTGAAGTAATTTTTTTAATTACATTAAAATATTACTCTGTGAATTTGTAATGAAAAGTATTCACGTAACCTGTTCAGCGAACGGTCAGTACTTTTATCTAATCTTCTGAGCCTCTCCTCTCCTCTTGTTTTAATGAAAATTAAAACCTAATAAATATGCATAATGTCTATCTATTCGTTAATATTTCAGTGAAAAATGGGCTGAAATCTGATTAGAATACAGATTGTGCCGTTGTTTGTCTAGAATTTAAGGCGTGAATGTATTACTCGAGTATTTTATGAATATAGACTACACAGATACTTTATAGATGAGTAGCTGTTCCCCGCCCTCTTTGCTGACCGTACCACCGCAAACACTTATTGAGGAGTAGCGTTTCGTTAAATCCGTTCTTAGCTGATCAACACTCGACGAAACAAATATACCTAAAAAATTCAAATCTCCCGGTCTCATGGTTCAAGAGATATCATGGTGAGTCTAAATAAGTGGAAATCTGCTATACATGCATATATATATTATACATATATATATACCTAGTCCAGCCATAAGTTCTATTACAAATGAAAATGCATTTCTTTTTAATGAAGTAATGTAATATTATTAAAATGTATACCTTCATATTTATTAGTCTCAACAAAAAAGAAAAAAATATTGTATTCGAAATGGCCACCTTTGGTTTTTATACAGGTCTTTAATCTGTTTGGCCACGTATCACGAATCTATGGATTTACGCGCTGTTTCCAAGGGAAGTTTCCACCAGCGCCACTGCTTGCTCCAAAGATTTTTTAAGAGACTCAATGTCGCCGTGTCGTTTAGACCAGCAGCAGGCCATGTCCTCTAAAATTGACCAAAATTGAGGTTTAAAGGGTCTGGGCTAGATGAGAGCCAGTCTTCAGCTCTTACAAAATCCGGAACGTTAGTTTCAAGCCAGGCCAGTTTCAAGTTAGTTCGTGCCTAGTGGGAAGTGTGCCTGGTGCAGAGTCCTGATGGAAAGTCCATGGTATATTTTTAGAAAGTGCATTGCTGAAAGGTTTCACACCTACACACACACGATCTAAGACTGTATCCTAATACACTTTGGCTGAAGTTTTCACTCCTTTTTCACAAAAATGTAGTTTTATGACTCCTTAATAAGACACGACCCACCAAACCATCACTGACGCGGGATGATGACCATGACAACGTTGTACCTTTCCGACCAACGCCACTTGAGCAGTTTTTTTAGAATTGTGAGCGTACACTTCCAACATTTTGCTTATTGTGGTGACCTTCAATCATGAAATTTTTTTCATCGGTAAAGAGGATATTTCTGTAACTTTCACCTGCGTATCGCGACAGAAGGTTTGTTCGTTTTGATCGATCCAGTACATCCATCTTTAGTTGTAAAGATTGATTTAGGGCATGTCCTGTATATCGACCGTGACCTGATAAACACCGAGCACTGAGCTTCAGGTGTTGTTTTATAATACGCGACACGCGACAGAGTTCTAGCGGGAATCTTCATTTCTCGCGATAAGATTTTTGCTTCCTAACGGGGTTTCGTCGAATTCTAGCTCTAACAGCATTAACAGCCGTTGTAGTTCTGAGACCACGCGGCCGTCCAGATCTTTACTGGTCTTGTTGTGGACAGAGGAAGTGTCGTTGTATCTGTTGATAGTACGACATACGAACATACGGCTGATAGCAAACTTTAGAAGTGTCTGGAATATGAGCTCGTGGACCGGCGCCACGCCCACTTTGTGCAAGGCGACCACTGCAATCCTATTTACTTTAACACCAACAACCCATTCCATATTGTAATTTGACAATGAACATGAAAAAATATGTGTAATAGCGCTGAATAGATAAAAGTTTTTAAAATAATACACGTGTTCTAAATTCAAAATAATTAAAAAGTTGAAAAAACGAAAAGTTTTTATGTAACAGTACTTATGGCCAGATTAGTAGTATATATGATTATAGCGTTTGATTGGGAGCCCATCTGTATGGTAATCTTTTTTTTTATTCATCAAAGCGACGAGAAGAGCAACACTTTCACATGATAACAAATGATACTCCTAGCCATATAACGTCATGGCACCGACTCAGATCATATACACGGCATCATATTGTTCTTCTCGCTAAGACATAAGATGTTGTCTCATTACCCTAGTAATTTCACTAACTACAGCCCCCTTTAAACCAGAACACGGTAATGTTTGCACGCTACTGTTTGCCATCAGAAATATGAGCTGTGGTGATGTTTAGAAGGTCTCCGGCAACAGACCCTTACCCTTAGTAACTCAGAGTTGCGATAAATTTTTACGATGAGCAGGAGAATGATTTAAAGTTTAGAGCGATATTCAATTTATACAGAAGGACAGTCAATAAAAGCCTTAAACAAGTTTAGATTCAAATCTAAGTTAAGTATAAGCCTACTTTAACATCTGAACCATACGGTCATCTGTTAATTATACAATTAACTAACAAATGAACCGATTGACCATTTCGTTCTTTGAGGTCATAATTATATTTCTATTTAAATAGATATTTATCTTGTAATGAAAAGGATATTTATAGGTGAACATGGACAGCGCCGGTGATGCTGAGGGGAACTTCTCCGTTATCGGACTGGTGGAAGACAAGGACGCACCTGGCGGTTGGGTAGCGCAACCGATTGCGGCTTTTCGCTACGCCAACTCATCGGATCCGTTACCAGTAAGTAATATTTTTGATACGGAAACTATAACTAACACCCGGTTACTCAATAAGTAACTTAAGGATGAGCATCATGTTACTTATTAAGTAACTGGTTGTTATTGCATCTATCGATGACGTCACGATCGTTAGTAACGAGAAATATAGTGTTTAGGTATGTTAGGTAGGTGTGTGGGTGCTCATATGGGGGGGACTTGGACCATTTCCCATCACGCTGGGCTAATGGGGGTTGGTGGGAACCAGTCTCTTTCATTGATATATATATACAGGGTGAAAGGTAATAGGTGTAAAAGATCTGGAGGGGCTAAAGTATAACTCGTACCCTATCTATGTATGGAATACCCCATACAGAAACTATAATTGCTTCTGGAATTATTATTTTTTTAAATATTTTTCAAAAAATTCTCGATTTTTTAGAAAAAAATTAGATTATTTTATTTCTTACTTATTTCTATATAAATTTTAGTGTAATAATTATTGTTTTATAAAATTAATAATCGACACTTAAAGGATAAAACTTTTAAATTAGGTTCATTGAAAGTCCTGACAATAAAAAATAATACGTCTTACTTACATTTTTATTTAATCTTAAAATAAAATTTTATTTATAAAAAATACGTATAAAGCACACAAATATGTACCTTGGTGTTGTGTACACTAAAGGACACCTTGCGGGCCACGGTGCTGGTCGGCCTCGGCCAATCCATCGCTGAGGGAAAGTGGTGTCTAATCATTGTCTTACGCCGAGACGAAAAAGGGCGGAACAACCGTCATGCTGGAACACCATCTCTTCTTCTGGTTTCCAATAATATATCCTCTAGAAAATTAAAAAAAAAATATTTAAAAAAAATTCGTACGTCTCTCCATTTAAATTATTGGGCATAAAGACTAGGCCTATCAAGTAAGTATGAATTATGCCCATCCATACGTTTACGGAGAATCTTCGCTGATGAGCTGCTTCTCTAATCACGTGGATTTTCACCACGCAGAGCCCAATAATGACTATTATGAAAATTTGTTATGCCGTCTCTGTCAAACTTCGATTCATCAGTCCGCAATATTTTGATGAGAAAATTATTATTTTCTAAGTCTGCGTGCAGCATAAAACGACAGAAGTTTAATCTCCCCGCAGGGTCTCCTTCCTCCAGGGCCTGGACCGGTGTATAATGGTAGGGGTGGAGCGTTGCCGTATGCGCAGTAAACCACACTGTCCATTGTGTTAAACCCAGTAATTTTGCCATGACCCTGGTTGACGTCTATAACAAAATGGTCTATGATTCCTTCTTCCTCTTCAGTATCGTAGATGCATGGCCTGCCTGCGTCATGTTACCTCTGTTGAACGCTGCCAGTTTCCCTGACACAGCAAAGACTCTATGACTTGGTAGGTGGCAATTTAGAACACGTAGCTGATATTCTCTTCATGCTTGTAAAGAATTTCCATCACTAAGTCCATAACAATAGAAAATATCAGCGTATTCTCCATTGCCGTAATCTGCCATTGAAATAAAATTTATTTGGTATGGAAAAGAAAAACTATTCAGAATTAAGACGATGAAGATAATGTACGTCCGGCCACGAAACTAGTTAAATTTTAACTGTCGGTCTGACTCATTACCTAAAAAGACATTGCGCATGTCAATGACCTCAATATCTAAATCTACAACAGTAAGCTCGCACGTGTCACAACAAAAACAAAAGGGTCAAATTAGGGTCCGGCGCGGCGTTTACTTTTATGAGTCTCTACAGTTTGGTATTTCATGGTACTTGGTTTTATTACAAATGTTTTTTTTCCAAATTTTAGAAACTTTAAGTAGTTTCTTATACCTTATCGGATAGGTATTGAAGTCAGGTACCTATTTTTATGCTTTATACGTATTTTTTATTAATAAAATTTCATTTTAATATTAAATAAAAATGTAAGTATGACGCAATATTTTTTACTTTCACGACTTTCACAGAAGCTAATTTAAAAGTTTAAGCCTTTAAGCAATGACTATTAATTTAATCTAATAAAACAATGAATATATATATAAACAATAATTATTACATTAAAATTTGTGTAGAAATACGTAAGAAATAAAAACATCGAATTTTTTCCTAAAAAACCGATAATTATTTGAAAAATATTTAAAAAATTACTAACTCAGAAGCATTGTTTTTATATGGGATATTCCATACTTCAGCCCCTCCATATAATTTAGACCTATTCCCTTTCATCCTGTATATTTATATTGCTTAGTGGAAGACATTGGAGAAGGATTATATCCAACAGTGGATAAACAAAGGCTGGTAATGATGATGATGAATGATTGATGATACTTGTCAACAAAGCTACACTGGTTAGGATGTTTACAGTAAATTCAAGCCGTAAGACGTTAATGTAGTTTATATTGATTTGGTATATATGTATTAATATGCTTGAACAGGAATTGGTTGGTGGAGGACACATACCGTGGATATCTGGACATCCTCCTATAGCTGAACCATCCTGCGGCTTCGACGGCAAAAAGTGCTCGTTGCCTCACGACCCCGGCGTGCTGTCGGCGGTTGCAGCTGTAGCGGCAGCAGCGATCCTTGCAGCGACACTGCTTCTTCGCCACTACAGATACGAGCAGAAGCTCGCATCAGTGCTTTGGAAGATCGAAGCCAAAGATTTGACGTTTATATCTGGTTGCAGCGATGCTAAGGTAAATATTTTCAGAGAACAGAATACATGAATAGTTCAGTATAGTTCTCTGCAGCTCAAGAACAACTTAGTTCAGTGAAGTTGCTTCAAGATTAAATGCTTTGCTATTAGTAAGTGTTTCTCCAATTTTCTGATATTTCAATCTTTGACATCAATTTTGTAGACCGTATCATATTCAATCGTGGAACATCCTCGTCTTTTTGCATTAAGTTACAAAGAGTACTCTTTCCAAGGTGTCCATCCCGCAAGAAGTAGACACGAGACGTGCACATACAACGATCGCGATGTACAAAGGCAACATAGTGGCCGTGAAGAGGCTAAGGAAGAAGAGCATCGACGTGACGAGAGCGATTAAGAAAGAGCTGAAACAGGTATTTTATTACTTACATAACATTAAGACAATAATGTTGTATATTACTTGATATTAATTCCACTTGATGTTAAGTAGAATAACAACGAAGCCGTTAATGATGGTTGTAATTTAACCGAGCACACATATTGAGAGCTGGAGAACAGCGATGGTGATTACCCCAAACTAAGAATGTATCTAGCTGGCGGGTTCTAATCCTGATCACCAATATAACTCCATAAATATCTTCAAATCAAATCGGAAACTTTCGAGTGTTACAAGGCAAATGGTAAGATACTGCGCGAAAGAAGCAGTTAAACAGCATTTTTCCAAATGTTTCCGAATTGGCAATATATTGGCACTCCATCACTTCAGTCAGTAATTACAGACCTTGTGACCTCAATGATAAAGATTCTAACCGATGTCATTGTCATTATCAGCCTTTGTTTATCCACCGCTGGATATAAGCCTTCTCCAATGTCATCCACCAAATGCGATCCTCATCTTCTCGCAATTACCCACTTCCGACCCCTCTGGTGATGTCGTCGGTCCATCTGGAGGGAAAACGTCCTACACTTCTACGAATCAAGACTTTTCTCCTCCATCCGCCGTCACTGACAGGACAAACATGGCCGGCCGGCGGACACTTCCGCTATCAGATTTTGAAAGCTACGTCGACAACTTTAGTTCTCCGTCGAATTTCTTCATTCCGCATTTTGTCCCTTTAAGAAATGCCAAGCATAGCTCTCTCCATCGCTCGCTGTGCTACTTTCGTCTTTCGTCTTGAGACTTTGAGGTATTTGCGAAGTGAAGATGTGGCGGAGTTCCCAAACGCTGTCCATCCGAGCCGAATGATAGTTTGTCAAAATCCTCTCCACGCTAAGGATTGCCGGAAGAGAATTAGAGTTAGCATGCTTTTGTACTTTTGTTTTAATATCACCATGTTTTTAATATCGTTTATTAATAAGTTCAAAATAAAAAAAAAACAAATAATCGGGTCCGTGTAGTTAATCAGCGTATCTTCGTAGATCCGCGAACTCCGCCACGAGAATCTAACAGCGTTCGTCGGCGTGTGCGTGGAGAGCGGCGCCGCGTGCATCGTGTCCGCGTATTGCTCGCGGGGGTCTCTGGCGAGGGTGCTAGGGGACAGGGACCTCCTACTCGACGACATGTTCGTCGCAAAACTCGTCGCGGACCTGCTGCGCGGATTGACATACCTTCACGACTCACCGTTGGTGTCCCACGGGAATCTCACGTCCAGTAACTGCTTGGTTGACAGTCACTGGGTGCTGCAAATTGCTGATTATGGGTTGCATACATTGAAAAGTAAGAATATCTTTGTTTTTTATCTACTTGCTGTTTTCTTGATCATACCTGGAGACAGTTCGTGTATACGTTATCATTATAGAATAAATTATCAATTTAAGGCACTATAATATTTTGATAATCTCAAAGCCGTTTGATCAATGGCGTAAGAGTTTAATCACCGCCATTGTTTCAACGGTATCGGCATGAGCTGATGTTGAAGCTGATATTCATATTCATTGTATACTTAGGTGGTTGTATGGAGACAGAAGACGCGCTACGTCTAGAGAGGCGCATGCTGTGGAGGGCGCCGGAACTCCTGCGGGACCCCAACCCGCCACCTTGGGGTTCGCAGAAAGGTGACGTCTACTCTTTCGGGATCATACTCTACGAAATCTTTGGAAGGAACGGCCCTTGGGGTGACACTAACTTGACGAACGCAGGTAAGATTATTTTATTAGAAAGTTATTTTGTTATGAAAAATTACTAATAAATAGTTAACGAATTACCACAGTAACAATATTCAGCAGATTATTTTTCAGTAGTTGATTTACATCGCTCCCACTTCGGAAGCGTCAGATCTTTCTTTTATTTTTTTTCTAACATTCTCTTTGTCTCTTTTAATTCTTCTTATTTTCTTTCGTACTTTCTTTTCATATATCTTCCATTTCTCCTTTCATACGTCGTCTCTCAGACTTCAATTACCGTTTTTACAGTATTACATGATCTTTAATATTTTGTTACCTATTCTTTTCATTATCTTCCTGTTCTGATTTTAAGTTTTATTACTTCTTCGCAATGACTTTTGTTACTGGTGGTAGGTCTCTGCTGTTGGAAACCGTCTAGGTAGGCATCACCGCAACACCTGATTCTGGCGATAAGCAGTAATGTGCACACATTACTGTGTTCCAGTTTTAAGGGCGCTGTAGTTTGTGAAATAAGTGGGGTAAAAAGAATTAAAACCTTATATCTCAGGCGAGGAGCACAATGTGGTGTAGTGTATATCTTTTTAACTAGCGCCACATTGATATGGGCATCACTTGGCATCAGGTGAAATATTACAAAAGGGTTATAGAAGAATCAAGATTAACTCGTTCCGAAACAGAAATTATTGGTCGCGTCCGTCACCCGATCGGCGGTGTTCTGTTCCGGCCGCCTTTGAGCGGTTTAGCTGCTCGACCGTCCGTGCTGGCGGTGCTGAACGCGTGCTGGAGCGAGCGGCCTGATCGACGTCCGGACCCCCGCCTTGTATGGCTGCGTCTAAAGGATATGCACGCTGGCATGTTAGTATAAATGTGTCCCAATCCTTAATACATTAATAGAGAATTAGGGTTAAACCTAACCTAGATAACTAAGGTCACCAATACAGAGGAAAATTTTCTTAGGCTTAGAGGCAATTGGCAGAGCACATCGCACCAGGACTAACAGCTGATAGGGTAGTAAGTTCCTTAAATGGCAGCAACAAGTAGATGGATAAATCTTGTGAAGGTCATAGATAAAAGCTGGATACGGGCACAGCAGGACCGATTGGTGTGAAAATATTTGGGAGAGGCCTATACTCAATTTAGATAATTTATTGGCTGATGATGAGGAACTCCATTACACTTTTATTCGAAATCCATTGCTGTGGTGATTGTCCAACAAGAGGCGGGCTGCATGTTTGACCATTTTGTTGTCTTTACAAAAGAATCTATTTCGTAATAATAATAAGAGAAAGTTAAGAAGACATTACATATAAGTTAATTACATTAACAGGAAAACCAACACTTTCGACAACATGCTCGCCATGATGGAGAAGTACGCTTCGAACCTCGAGGCCTTAGTTGAGGAGAAGACTAAACAACTGACACAAGAGAAACGACGGACCGACGATCTACTAAATAGAATGTTACCAAGGTAACATAAGAACATTTCTCTTCAACGAGATTTACCAAGCTCCAGCGGTTACCAAACTCTCAGTGCATTCACCCAGTTACAGGTGCCTTCGTCTAATAGAATGTAATGAATATCAGCATAACAACAACCTTTAAAAAGTAGCAAATTCTGAAAAGACCGATGAGATGAGCATACTGATGACCTGATGGTAAGCAGAAAATAAGATGCTCTTGGCTTTGACAAGGTTACTCATGACCCTAAAAATTTCCATAGCTACAGCGTTCTTTACAACGACAAATACAGACATATTGGACACTTTTTTTAAGGGAATATTTAGGAACTGTTGCAGTAAGAATCTCCGCCAACAATGACTGATGGTTTAGAGTTAATTAAATAAAAAAATTAAAAATTTCCGGTTACGTACATTTTGCGTAGGACTGTGGCCGAAGCACTGAAGCGCGGGGAGCCGGCCCAAGCGGAAAACTACGACAACGTCACGATCTACTTTAGCGACATCGTCGATTTCTCGCGCATAGTCGCTACCAGTACACCTATACAGGTAACTTTTTTTTAATCCTCAAGATCACCCGTAGTAGCTTCCAAACGGCTGAACCGATTTCCATCAAGCGATTTTCATCTTAAAGAGCAATTGATCATAGCTATAATCCCAAACCTTTTAAACATTACATACTCAATACAACTTTTTCTTCTATACAATTTTAACTATTTGATTATTTTTTATTCTTAGAAGCGACGAGACGAGCAGGACCTTCACCTGATAGTAAGTGATACAACTGCCCATAACAAGGTAGCACTGGCTAAGATAATATACACAGAAGCTCGTTGTGCTTGTAGCCAAAAACACCGTGGCGCTTGTTTGGATAATGTACACAGAACCTCATTATGCTCGTCGCCTTAAGACAAGATTTTTACTCTCGTTACCCCAGTAACTCCACCAGCTACAGCCCCCTTGAAACGGAAACACGGGAATTGTACACTAATGTGGCGACAGAAATAGGAGCTGCAGTGGTACCTGGCTAAATGGTCTCCGACAACAGAGACCTACCATTAGCAATGTATTCTACTGTCAACATTCATCAGGACCTGTTCACGTCAGGAATCGTCTGTTACTATCGTCTGAAATCATATATGAATGTAGACACAATTTGAGATAATACAAATTGGGGGTGGTATCTGATTTGGCAACACGAACATATTGCGATCATAAAATTCAAGTATTTTTTTGTACGAAGCACCTATGTGGTACAGTGTAATCTTGTGCGTATCTGTTATTTATAACTTAGTATTTTATGACTGACCGAACAATTACTAAGGGACCTTATAAATATTTATTTTACTTATCATCTACATTTACAGAAATATTTCTAACACAGTAGTGTTACTTAACACTATGTAACGATTTATAATATTAGGTCCTTACATACGAAACTCACGTTTTGTACGGGAAGAATATAATTTTTTTTTTTTTTTGTAAAATATATTTATTTAATCAAAGTATGCACTGTTGTTATCTATGCACTTCTGCCGTCTCATAGGTAGTTCAATGATCCCTTTACTAAAAATAACATGGGGGCGAGAATCAATAAACTGTTTGAGGGCGGTTTGGACTGCCGTATCGGAGTTGAAGTTTTTTCCTTGTAAGAAGTTGTCCAAATTCCGAAAAAAATGGTAATCTGTTGAGGCAAGGTCCGAGGAGTACGTAAGTAAGTACGGGCTATCTCTGAAGTGCTTTGTTATGGATCCGCTTCCACAATAGCTTTTAATTCTTCATTTTCCACCTTGGTCTCCGGCCGTCCACGGGGTTGGCACTGAAAGTCGAAATTTCCAGAACGAAAACGTTGAAACCAAAAACGTACCGTGCTTTCTTGTGCGACACCAGCGCCGTCTACATCATTAATCCTTCGAGCTGTTCCTGCAGCACTGGTGCTGGTGCCACGGTAGAACTCGTACTCGTAAATATACCGATATTTCATGTTTTCCATTGTGCGGTAATAAGCGACGCCAAAGAAAAAAATATAAAGCAAAAAACAAATGAATGAATGTTTTCAAAACTCAAATGTAGCAGCTAAATGAATTTATAAATTTGAATTTGGAATTCTTAACCAAAGAGGAGATGTTTCAGATCAAAGTGGTCAGTACGAGAAAACGCTAATTTCATACATAAGGACCTAATATGACATAAGTAGCTGTTTCTCGCTCGCATCGCTGGCCGTAACACCCCTCCTCGCAACCCTATTTTGGGGGTAATATTTTGTCAAATTCAGTCTTAGCTGACCTATACTACTCAAAATCCCTATCAAATTTCAAATCTCCACGGCTTACAGTTCCAGAGATATCCGGACGACTCTCTATATAGGTAGAAATATCTTAATTTCTTTAGCAACCGTTGCCATAGCAACCGCGTAAATAATACGAAATGATAATTATTATAATAGTTAGTTGGAAACAAAATTGAATATCTATGAAATTTAAAAAAAAATATCCTATAAACATCTACAAATCATGCCGCATCCAATGCTCATATTCCCATATGGATACCTTCACTAGTTTTCACGTGATTGGTGAACAAAGGAAACCTATTATATATATTTATAGATTATAATAGCCTTCATCATCATCATCATCATCATCAGCCGTTAGACGATAATAACCTTAGCGTTAGATATTTATATGTTCACGCATTGCAGATGAAAATAAATTTTAGTGTAAGACAAATCTCTCGGGGATAAGGTTCCACAAAAAGAAAAGAAGGAACATATTTTATTAATATGTTCCTTCTTTTCTGAACCTTTAGGAATGATTAATTGAATGTTTGCTCGGTACAGGTCGTGGATGTACTGAACGACCTTTACTCCTGCTGCGACGCCATTATCTCCTACTACAACGTTTACAAGGTAAGAGAATATTAAGTGAATGTTGAAAAATGAAATACGGGTAAGAATTTCCTGTCTGTCATTTCACCCTCGGAACTTTATAAGAGGAAACTACTCCGGCCACAAGAGTGACAGCTTCCTCTGTGAAATGACGTGGAAACACGCTCAGATTTGATGGTTTGACGTAGACACCTTTAAATATTAAGGGTGTAATAAAATCCTATTACTGTAATATTAATATAAAAAATAAAATCTTAAAAGACTGTCTTGTTACTTGATTTTCTATTCGGGACCTCGTAATCCGTACCCAAACCTCGACGGACTTCATCAAAAGAGGATTTGTTTGTCCACCATAGATGGAGCCGATTGGTGACGCTTATATGGTGGTCGGTGGGCTTCCGGAGCGCAGTTCCAAACATGCGGCGGAAGTTGCATCCCTAGCGCTGCACTTGCTCGAAGCTGTACCGCATATAAGAGTTCGACATAATCCCATGGTCAAGCTGAGTATAAGGATCGGTAATAGTACCTTCTAATCTGCAGTCATTGTATACCTCAAGACGTCCAGCGTAATGTGGTGCAGTATTTACCATCCTAACTAGCGCCACGTTGTCATGGGCAGTTGGATCACTTTCCACAGGTGAACGCGCTGGTTTCGTCGCTTCATCATCATCAACTGATAGACGGCCACTGCTGGACATAGGCCTCCCCAAACATCTTCACATACCGTCAGCGTGGCCTGCGGTACCCTTTAACACTAGGGGCTGTCGTATGTAAGGGTTCATTTGGGGGGATTTGGGTCAGTTCCTACCACACTGGCCCAATGCGGGTTGGCGGAAGTCAGACCCTCGTTTGTTGATTAGCAGAGTACGCCAGGTGAGGTTGGTTTCGGACCCGTGTGATGTTGTGTATATATTAGGGGTCCTCTTACACCCCCGTTTCGTCGCTTTGTTGAATAAAAAAAATATTTATTACTGTATATAAAGTGTCAAAAATAAACGTACTCGGGCATTACCTAACATAACCACCAGCAAATCTGGATGCTGTTCCACTAGGAATCCACACCGGGCCCTGTTCAGCTGGCGTTGTGGGTATAAGAATACCTCGCTACTGCTTGTTTGGCGACAACGTGAACATTGCAGCCAACATGGAGTCGTCCAGCCAAGCGCACAGAATACAAATCAGCCAAGACACCTACGCCGCGCTGCGGAAACACGGCGGCTACCATTTCAAGGAAAGAGGCCTTACAAAAGTAAAGGTTGGTTAAGCATTTTTTTTAATCTGACAGAAATGATACTAACAGATGTTACACAACACTCATAAAAGCACCACCATGTATCCACCTTGCTCCAGAAGTATAGTTCTTGAGGCATGTTTCCTCACGATGTTTTCCTTTATCGAAATTTTGGCGCTCAATGGGGATTGAACTTCCGTCTGAATTAAAACTAGAATATTGTTGATGGAAAAATTTACAGAAATAGAAATTTCCAGAAAGACGGAAACGGAAACGTAACGCGGATGGTTATAAAGAGAGAGGAAGACCAAAGAAAGTGTAAGAAGAGTGTGATTTCAGATATTCAGAAGTACGTACCATGCCGACCACACATAGCTGGGGAAAGCGCAGGAGGAAGAAATTTCCAGAAAGAAATAATCTCCTTGCAATAGTCATAACTATAGAGATACTGTGGAAGGTTTCCGCTAGATAGAGATAGATTCCGCTAGACATAACTTAAGGCTCAGGGAGGCCTTAAACCCTTAAGGAGGTATATAGTTTTATATCAATAAACAAGGCAATAATAATAGAAATTGCGAATTCTCTCTAAGACTAAGTAAAAATTAAAAAAAAAAAAATTAAAAACGATCAATCACAGCGTTAGATACAACACTGATCGAAAATCGATCTGGTCGGCTAAGTTTCTTCTATTACCTAACTTAATTAATATTTCCCTTAGTACTTCTTTTTCTCGCAATATCTTGATTAAAGTACTTCATAAATGTATTACAATCCGTAATTTGCTACATTGTTTTAAATTATCCTTCTGATTGTCAACCTCAATGACATCATCGTCATCAGCCGGTAGCCGTCCACTGCTGGACATGACCTCCCCCACATCGATCGGTCCCGCGTTTCTAGCATTATTTGTCTAATATTTTCCTGATGAAGTTTAACATTGATTAAGGGTCGCGGAGATATGAAGACTTGGTGGTTGGTCGGCGAGGATCACGAGAGAAGAAAGGAGCCTTTCTACCGCTTCCGTACGTACAAATATATCTCAAATATTAATAGCAAATAACTTACTGTAAAAAGTTAAGCGTGACCGTACATAAAACAGATAAGCAAGAAATTTTGAACCTTCTTCTATTTGAGAGTTCACAAAAGGATAAGCTGGTGGCAGCTTGTAGATCTTTTTACTATCCTGAAATGGCTGGTACCTATTACCAGAGACCGTCTGGGTAGGTACTACCGCAGCTCCTATTTCTGACGCCAAACATTACTGTGTTCCTATTTTGGAGACGTTGTAGTTAATTAAGTTACCAGTAATTTCACTAACTACTACGTTCTTCAAATCCTCCACTACCCCAAAGTAAAGAGACTTATCATCTCATGTCTCAAGTAGATGAGCACAAAGCGGTGGTAAGTCATCCTAAATACCGCCACGTTGTTATGAGTAGGTATATCATACCATCAGGTGAACATCTCGCTCGTCTCGTCACTTAGTTGAATATAAAAAAGTAATCTTAAAGAAAACCATGTCAATAATAGTATAAAATGGAGAAAGAGAAGTAGGAGAGCAGATCCTGTACGTAAAGTCATATATATGGAATTTGTTGGTGCAGAGCCGGGCGTAGACCGTAGCTCCGGGAACGGTAGTTACGGAGATAGCTCTTGGGGTTTGGAGCGTTCCATCCTGAACATCAGAGACCGAGCTCGCTTGTCCTGCGGCGGGTCCTTGGGCCCGGGCTCCGCTCTCTCGTCCCCCGGCCCGCCGGCCTGCGCCTGCTTCGTCCCCCACCGAGATCATCACTCCGCCCCCGCCGTTTCGTTTTGCGACGAATGAATCCCTTTCATTTCACTTTGAAGCAATTCGAAAAAAGGGAGAATATTTTGAAAAAGCTCAGTTTTGAAGATGTCTACTTACCATCAAAGAACCGTGGTGAAGCGATGATGCAAACTAACAGCTGTTTAACGTATATACAAAACAGCATCAGAGAGATTGTGTATGAGATGAGGGGAGCAATCAACATCGCTAACGGTGTAGTTATAACGTTATTAGTATAAATGACTTATTGATGGTAAAATAATTCTGCTATTTAATTCGTGTACCAACTTGAACACTCCTTTCACTTAATAAGGAAGTTAAATAAGATACTTGTTTTTTTTAATGATTCACATGGAAAATTATAATTACAATTTGTCAAATTGGGAATAGCTTTAAAATGTATCTTAATGTGTGTAAGTTTTAGCTTAAGTATCGCCGGAAGATATCGCGTCCGCTGATTTCGTGGATAGATTATTTTAGTATATTCTATATTATACTAGAAATGAACGATAATAAATTTGAAATTACTTGAAGAATGAAAATTTTAGGTTAACTTGTAAGGGTATGTATAAAATGTTTAACGTCCAGTGTAAATATATATATATATATGTAATATTGATGTGTATTTATGTAATGCTGTCAAACACGCGGTAGTAGCTACGTCAGGGTAAACTCCGTGCTTCTGTTAACCAGCTCGATATTAGTTGTGCTCGTTGTTTGGAGAGTATATCAGTTTTAAATAGATAACAAGATGCTACTAATATTACCTTCCTGGAATGTCATTTGACGCTGCTTTGTAAGTTTGTTATATCTAGCTTAAAGCTGTCGCAGGATAAAAGTCCTGCTAACTGCAAACTATTATTAATTCTAATGGATACTTCATTCGTTACAGAAAAAGCTGTATATATATATATATATATGGGTTAAATAAAATATAAAGTCCTTATGTTAAAAGATAAAAACAAAACATATTTTCATACAATATGAATTTAGTACTTTACTATACTTTAAGCTTAACTTAATTATATAAAGAAATTAAACAAAAAAAAACGTTTAAGGATAGTCTTTTCTAAAAGTCTTCATCTCTCTTTAAGCCTGTGTATTCATCTCGAATAATCCAACTGTATCTGATTGATCTGACTGTAACGGCCGTACTGAATTTAAAGGAACTGTCACCGATAAGCAACTGAAACATCTCAATGTAGGCTACTCCTGAAAAAAAAGGATTAGTGTACTACTATTGCCACAACACTGACCGTTGTTTTAGCATTCAAGACTTTAGTATACAACGATCAATTATTTAAATAAGCTCTCATCCAACTTAGCTAAGTAATCAACCATTTAAAAACAAATACTTTGCTTAGCGATACCGAAGTGTTGTTAGAGAGATGTCGCGGCTCCTGGGTGTCTGAAGCGGTATTGATCTGGTTATTTTTTTGGTTGACCAGTTGACTTGCTTTTTTTATATTATTAGGTATGGATTTTTCTTTTAATAGTTTACTAGTTTATGTAGACTTGTGTACACGCTTGGTCGTAAACGAAGATCTAGTCTTCGATGGTAAAATGTATTAAAAAGCTGATTGGGTAACAGTGAAGTCGGCAGATTATTCCGATCCCTCCCTAAACATTATTATGGAGGAAGAAGCGAATAACTCTGTCCTAATGCGTGAAAGTGGTTAAGTTTTTTTTATATATTATACCTTTTAAGGGTGACTCTAAACAAACTTGCATACTATGAGAACGCATAAATAGATATATATGCTAAGTCTTGGTGATTTTATTTTATATTTATATTATAAAATACGATTATTAATATAATATATACTGTACTAAATGTCTTTTGAAGAACCATTATAAACCTAATCATAGATATACGAGAAATTAATACGTTATATATATAATAACGATTATCGCTGTCTGTTTTGCTCACTTAATCGTAACTTGTTGTTCGGTGTGTAAAATTAAGGTTTATATAACATCGATATAAGATGTATTTATGATATAAGAAAGATTGTATGCCATTTATACTCATCATCTCATCTCTTGACGATTAAAGCTAACTGAAATCTCGATTTCTTCTCGACATCGATTGAGCCTCGAAGTAAACGGTTGGCCTTTCCAAACTAATTGTTTAAGTTGAGAAGACTTTTTATTTATATCTTACTTGATACCTTTACATTGACATAACTACCTAATTAACTATGATTTGTTATAATTAAAATAATAAAGATAAATCTGCAGCATCATTCAAAATAAGCTTATAAGAATGAAGCAGTTCCTGTAAACATCAACTAACTTAAATACAATTAATTGTAACAAAATATATATTTTCATGATATACGACCATATCAATGACTGTTATATATATATTAGTAAATGTATATGTATATGTATGTGTATATGATGAGCCGTTTTGGCGATTTTATTTTATATTTAATATTATCAATGTTATACTGTACTGAATGTTTGTAGACGAAGCATTATAAACTTAATCATAGATAATAGATATATGTTACGGTAATAATATCGATTTCTGTGTCAAAGTAAGATTTATAGTAATAATCACATCTCCAATTACAAAGGCTTTATTTTAATTATTCATAAGAAATAATGATAAAATCCCTCTCATTAATATCCAAAGCAAATTTAAGATGTCTTTTAAAGGATCCGTGTTATACATGAACATATATTATTTTATGATATTAATTAAGTTAAACTTTATTAAAGACTTTGTCCTATGGCCTATTATTATTATTTTAGGTTATGTGAATCTTTTAAAAAACTATATAAATCAGTATATAACGTTTTAACAATATTTTACAATATATGTGGTTGCGTTGTCTTACTGTAATTAAATATAAATGAATGTTATCGCTGTTTGTTAAAATATACAATTTTTTATATATACATTACGCTTGTTTTATTCACGTTGTAATCCATTTTTCTAGACCAACATATACGGAGATGAATACGAAAGATATACAAGATGAATTTCTATTAAAATATATCATAGATCTCCAATTTTTGTGTTCGTACACTTGCTAATACACGTTTTACAAAAATGTTCAGATGTTCCTGTATGTAAAAAAAAACTAAAGTATTATAGCTTATTTTACTGAGAAGGTTTATATAGATTAAGTTGCTATTATTCACGTGAAAACTAGTGAACGTGTCGCACAAAGGAACCTGAGCATTCGACGCGGGATGATTTGTAGATCGTTATAAGATATTTATAATTTTGAATTTCTTAAAACCTTCATCATTTTATTACGAATTAATATTTATAAACATTTTCGGTACGCATTATTTATGCGGTTGCTATAGTAACGGTTGCTTCAGACATTTCAAGTACGATTTTATATTACGGCCAGCAAAGCAAACGGGGAACATCATATATATATATATATATGTACTATAAAAAGAAATTAGTAGCCAATTATAACATAGAATATCGAAAAGTTAACGTAATAAATATTTCCGATACGCAAAACGATCCAATTATATACTTTCAACAACTTCCGGCTTCTACATCGCTAAAAAACATGAGTAAACTTTAAGGTATAACTTTAAGGCTTGTGACAAAAATATAAAAGATTTTAATATAAATATTAACTGGAATTCTCCATGAAAAGGGATATTTTTCTCCATCAATTTGGATACACTTCAACTTTGCGCTGAATATATATATATATATATATATACCTTTGACGTCACCAAGTACATACTCTGTGACATCAACTCGGTTACCTTTGATGACATTATCAAAGGTAACTGACTAAAGGTTTTTTTTCTAAAGGGATCTCCAGATTCCTATCTATGAGTGACGTGATTTTATCGGAATCAAATCTCCGACTGTTTCCTGTATCACTTACGTTGTAACCACTTTCCCCTTTTCGCACCTGAACATACCGGACGGATTATAACTTGGTAACTTTCTTCTTGTGTAGAAGGAAAGATGTAGTCTAGGTAATATCGCGTAATCTAGAAAAAGCGCATTCACTCTTCTTCTACAAACTCCCAAAATATTCATGAAACATCGAGCAACGAGCAGTTCATCTCATCGGTTGGTAGAATTAAAAAAAAAATGTCTCTACGATATCACTCGGTCGTCGCTTAGTCGGAACTAAAGGAGAGCGGCGAAGGACAACGGAAACAGATAAAAAAATACTTACTGAAAAAACTTTGAACAGTTATAACTATTTCAGAGTTTTAAACAGTTAACATTGTTGATATTGTAGCGGCCGGAGTTGACCGCACCTCGTTTCCGTTTCCAATCAGAGTTCCATACGGCTGTAGTCGGTTTTTAACTACTTTTATAACTACAAGCACAGGAACGCTTCATTTAAACTTTTACTATCAACAAAATATAAACCGTTGTATTTCGAATACTTTTAAATACAAACAATATATAAAGAGATATCTATATATGGGGCAGCGTGATGGGAAATGGCCCAAATCCTCCCATATGTGCCCCTATTTACAACAGCCCCAACAGTACCGGAGGCCACGCTGACTGTATGGGAAGATGTTTGGGAGAGGCATATGTCCAGCAGTGGACGTCTATCGGCTGATGATGATGATGATTTTGATGAGATGAAGTTATATTTATATATATATACATATATATACACTTAACTAAGCGCAAAGTTTTTAATTGGTAAGTAATTTGTATCAAAAGATTTCACCTTCACGTGAAATGAGCACCAGAAATCTTTTCCTCACGTCTTGTTTTTTTTTTATTTTACGAAGCGACGAGACGAGCGGAACGTTTACCTGATGGTAAGAGATACGCCATCTCATAACAACGTGGCGCTAGTTAGGATCTTATACACAGCACCACATTACGCCCGTCGCCTGAGACTTGAGATGATAAGTTTTGATACCCCAGTAATTACACTAGTTACAACGCCTTTCAAACCGGAACACAGTGATATTTGCAGACTACTGTTTAGCGGCAGAAATGGGCGCTGCTGTCTAATACAAAACCATCAGTAAACTAAAAGTCTTTCGTCTACATGACAAGATCCGGTGTGTTCTGGATTGCTCTTAATGACTCTTCAACCAGCTGCTTCCACATCGGTCTATTCTCGGCGCGGCCTTTGGACTGCCGGTGCCTAATATCACTAGTATCTAGTTGGGCTGGCGGGTAGGTGACCAACCCCATGATCTTTTGCCTTCGATCTGTTCTACCACAACCAGTTTCCCGAATTAGTGCGAACAACACTCCTAATATCAAAACGTTCATTTTACAGTAACTGATATAACTGTGTATAAAAAGATGCTGACAAGGGTATTAAGTAGCAAAGACACTTTAAAGTAAAGGAATTTACTAAAACTCTATTGTGACCGCTTATGAAAAGCTTTTGTAAAGTTATTAAAATACTAATAAGTTGAAAGTCTTTGTCAAGCGCAACGTAGTGTTGTCTTACCAAAATCTATAATCGAAACGGTGTCCTTAAACAAAATAGGCTTCAACTATATTGTTGCTCCTGTGGAATACTAAAACAGTGTATATTGTCTACCACTGTATCACTCTAAGCTCGTTCCAAGATACGTACACAAACATTAACTTAATTAAGTTAGAACTATCATTAATTTGATTTAAAGCCAATGGACAATAGTGTAAGCTAAGTAAGTATTGCTAGCAGCTCTGTAGTCTCGGGCTATAAAGAATAGGACTAAGGTATTCCTGCCTGTCGTACAAGGCGACTAAAAGGATCCTCGGGTTCGTGGGCTTTGAAGATGGAGGCCCTCAGAGCTCAATAAACGAGCCATGGAAAGACGGCAAATGCATGGTGGTCTTGCATTTGCCGTAGCACATTGTGGGTGCTGAGAAGAGCTTTGCCCTCCCTTTGGATGTTTTAGCCAGAGTGCAAGGGGCACCAGTGTGTTCGATAGGAGATCCCAGAGCCCCTCTTAATGCACTTAGGAAGACCACCGAGGGGATTTTAATGGGTTGAAGCCCCACATAACCTTGTCTTCCCCTCAGAAGCAAGGTCTTTTAAGAAGATTTCCTCGCGATAAAAAAGGGTGGTTCTCTCATGTCTGAGGATCATGATCAGCGCTAAGGTTGCTCTCGGGAGCGGACGATTTGCTTCCACCGGCTCCTGTCCAACAAATATATTTTTTTAATAATATATCAAAATTTCAACGGTATCTCAATAACATTATATACCATATTTCTGTCTCGTAAAAGTTTTTATAATAAAAAAAAAAAAAAAAGTTTGATAACATCTCAGGAGCTTTGAGAGGCTTATCTGATTAGTTTCAATAAATGAAAAAGAAATTAAAGGCGGCTTAATACTTCACAGGAACTTTATACGGGATTACTACGAAAGCAATGAAGAAACTCTGATAGTCTCCCAGAGACGCCTGTCTATGTTCAGGAGTAGACCACGACTATGATAATTATGATGATGAAATAAACTTTAACCTTAACTGATAATTATGGCTTAAGAACTCTTACGAGTGAGTACACTTCCAGACTCTTATAGTAACACAGGGGCGGGGGTTACTTTGGTGATATTTTATACACCGACATGCTCACCTATGTGGTGTTAGTAACTGTGTTTATGAAGTACCATATTGCCCAAATTATCTTAAAACATAAACCAGTACCTGACATTCTTGCTATTGCCTGCCCATTGCCACTTCCGCTTTCCAATCCTCTAGTGTGTATCGACTATGTATGTTTTTCTTCGAATCCTCCCTCTCCTGATACGATCACATAAAGACTATATACAATTTTGTTTGGGATTATTTTAGTATCCATGTCGAAAACTACGTATAATATCATCATCAGCTGATTGATGTCCACTGCTGGAAATAAGTGTCACCCAAAGATCACATCGATCGATCCTGCGCTTCCCGCATCCAGCTGCTCTCCGCAACCTTCAGGGATCGTCGAACCACCTGGAGGTTGCCTGCTAACACTACGTCTTCCGGTACGCGGTCATCATTCGCGGACCTTGGTGCCCCACCTGCTGTCAGTCCTTCCAGCGATATGTCCTGCCCATTGCAACTTGCAGTATAGCAATCTTGTGAACTACATCGATGACCTTAGTTCTCATGCTGACCTCCTCATTTTTGATTCGATCATACAGGGAAACCCCGGCTTAACCCTTTCCATTTCCATCCATTTCATCATCAAAGTACTAAACCCTATTTAAATATAAAAATGAATAGAATTAGTCGACTGGATGGAAATTTTTCTTCGTACATTTAACTAAATGAGCCATATACGATTTGTATCCAGCATGACTCGTCAGGATTATGGTAATGACTCTGCCTATAATGGTTTCCGTTATACGGCCTACTCAACAACCTCCTGCATGACTCTCAAAATATTCTATTATTAATCCAGTAGCTCCTTGTATCCAGTGCTATAATGGACAAGAGTAGAGCAATCACTTTCAAAATACCTGATGGAAATATCATCGGGACATCCGTTGTAATCCTATTATTATATAGAGAAATCCTTTATTCATAATCAGCCGATAGACTTCCACTGCTGGGCATAGGCCTCTCCCAAAAATCTCCACATATAGTCAGCATAGCCGCCGGTGCCGCTGGGCACTACGAGCTGTCGTATGTACAGGTTCATACAAGGGAGTTTGGGCCATTTCCCACCACGCTAGGTCTATGCGGGTTGGCGTGGGCCAGATCCTCGTTTGTTGATTAGCAGAGTGCACAACGAGTAGGTGAGATTGGTTTGGGTCCAGTGAGTTGTTGTGAGGGACCCCTGACACCCCTTTATTATATAAAAATATCACTTAATCTCAACTCCTGATCTTAAACGAGGCCAAAGACGGTAGTGTATATAAGCTCAGAATACTTCAGGACTCGTGTATTGACAACCGGAATACAGCAATGCTGTTATGGCTGCAGATTAACAACTTGAACATAATAGATGTTTAAGATCCTATGAAAAAATATTGTCTCCAATGCAAAAGTACTGCAAAGAACCAACTCCAAACGATGTCTGATGAGGACCGCCGTACAGAAAATGGTGACTTGTCGCTTATTTATATAGAAAAAATAAACATTATTGAATAATATAAAATTAAGTAACAATTCAACTACTAAAATAATGCCCCCTTTTTTGTGTACACTTCAGCCTGTTCCTTACAATGAAACCTTTTTTATTTTGTTAAGAAAAACTAGTCGTTTTTTTAATAGTCTTATCATTTCATTGAATTCTATTTCGAGAGGGAGATTCGGAGAAGATTCGGGATTTAGTGGCAGATCTCTGTTGCAAGAGTCACGACTAGGTAGCTACTACCATAAGGCCTATTCCTGCCGACAAATAGTAGTATACAAACATTACTGTGTTCCGATTTGATGGGAGTTTTATCTAGTATAATTACTGGGGTAACGAGACATGTTAAACGTCTCTAGGCGACGAGCGCATTGTGTTGTGTATAGCATCCTAACTAGTGCCATGTTATGGCAGGCGCTTATAAGGTGGAGCGTTCACCTGATTAAGTGAATGCTGTACTTGTCCCGACCCTTTGTTGAATAAAAAAAAACTTGAAATTATACTCACATGGCAACCGCGAGCTGCTCACTCAAGCTAAACGGCTCTATTGTTGACTTATGTTCAGCGGTGGTAAGGTTTGACTTTGATTTATGATGTACTAGTAAAGTGTTTTTTTTTGTATGTTAAATATCTACGGGAAAATATCAGGCAAATCATAACCAATGTGTGTAAAGGAATTATTGTGAAATGTCTAAATTTTCCAATTGATATATCGATAACGTTCCTGATCTTTCCTGATGATAATTCTTTATCCAGAAAGTGTGGATGATATGTGTAAGTAGAGGGTGAATTTAGATATGGCGACTGATAGAGAGATGTGGAATAGAAGTACATACTGTGCTGCTCACGTACCTGGAAAAAGGGCAAGAGGAAGAAGAAGAAGATTCTTTACCCAGAAGGATGTATCGCTAGTTGGAATAAAATAAGAAGAACCACATTGCGCTGACCGTCTTAAGAAATGACAAGTTTTCTCGTTACTCAAGTAAATTCACTAGCTACAACAACAACAAACTGTAACGCAGTAATGTTTAGACGCTGTGGCACCATGAGCAACCTACAAATATATTCATGACCAGCATAAAAATAAAAACTTATTAAGGGACAAATATTCAAAAAACAAGGGTGCTAATTAAGTATTGCTGGAGGACAGCGACTTGGTCTGCCATTATCAACGAGCTCAGTTTCAAAGTCCAGGATTTCATCTGTTGAGTCTCGTTGCCACAGTAATTACACTAGAGACGATTCCATTCAATCCGGAACACAGTAATAAACATCTCTGAGGGTCTCTGATGAGATCTACCACCAGTTACAACGTTTAGTTGGGTGTGATTGTCATGTATTTGTGCAGCAGAGGTATTATAATTATTAAAACAGACATCAGATGGGGAAAAGGGCGTCCACGGTGATGCTGCAACCATGGCGATCTCCGGACGCGGCACACAGTAGCAGACGAAGCGGCGAAGAGTGGGATCACTTTGAATAAGGTCTGAAGATGAAGATCAAGACGTGATTACTGTATAAAATATATTTGAATTTGCTAAAAATCAATTTGTAGGATTCGCGCGCCTTCGCCCGCCTGACACACGAAGAACACGGGGCTGCCATCATACTCGCCAATAATTCTCCTCTTCACGTTCCTCAAATGCTCTTTGTTCACCTGCCAACAGTAATGAGAATTGAATTACACAGCTTGCGTATGATGTTCAATTAACTAAGACGTTCTACTGATAATTAATTTACTACTAATGAGAGAGTCAAGTAAATTAAAGGGTTATAATCATATTTTATTATGAAGACTAGCCAACAACGTGGCGCTAGTTAGAATGTTGTACGCAGCAGTCGTCGCCTTAAGAAATAAATGCGTATATAATTAGCCCAGTAATTTCACTAGCTACAGCGCCCTTCGAATCGGAACAGAGTAATGTTTGCACACTACTGTTTGTCGAGTAGAAACAGATGCTGCGGTGGTACCTATCTAGACGGCCTGTAGCGACAGATCAATAGAATTAATGCTATGATTGTAGATGCACTACTATAACTATCACCAACTCACTTCATCTATTTAAGATCCTGCAGAGTCTAGGTAAAGGAGAATTTGCGCTTAGTGCCCTTCTTCTGACAGGTAGACACAAAGGTGTGATTAGATTTTAAGGATAGCGAGAAGAAGCATGGACCAGCTCATTAAATAACTAAATACAAAATATAGATATTGATAGCAAAATGAATACTCTACCGTGTATAAAGCGTAAACAGACCCAAAGTAAGGGAATAGACAACAAAAAAATCCCTTGCCATCCCTTCCATTAGACTCGTATATAGGATATTGAATTTTATTACCCTAGTTATATTACACTTGTTACAGCGCCCTTCAAATCGGAACACAATAATCGGTACACTTCTGTTTGTCAGCCCTACCGCCAGTGAAAGACCACATTAAATACCGTCTAGGAGTGGACATCCAGCGGTTCTGATTATGTCAATGATATATTAAGCAATTAAGTTTATTTTAAGGGTGTTCCTGCACAACAAGTCATGAGATCCAAGCTAGTCGCACCTGCTCGTGGTGCAGCCTGCTAATCAACAAACGAGGCACTGGCTCCCACCAATCCGCATTTGGCCGGCGTGGTGGAGAATTGTGAGGATAAATGGGGGAAGCCAGCAGTGCACGTCTATCGGTTAGTGATAATGATGATGATGATATACAAGTTAAACGACAAAAATTATTTTCTTTTGAACTTTTTTATCGTCGGGCCATTAATTACATAAATTATTACTTTAGTTATATCCACTGTTACTTTCATATATATATAAATAATATTGTTTTCAGAGCAAAGTGGAGAGGGTAGGTAAGTAAAGCTGACCCTGGAATAATAGTTAATAGGAGATCATCCATCATTCATCGTTATCAGCCTTTTTTTATCCACTGCTGGATATAAACCTTCCCCAATGTATTTCAGCAAATGCGATCCTCAGCCTATCGCATCCACATTCACCCACTTCACCTTCACCGACTTCCGACCGCTCTGATGATGTCGTCGGTCCATCTGAACGGATGGCGTCCTATACTTCTGCGACCTGAACGCGGCCTCTACTCCAGATTTAATAGGAGATAGAGAACTATTTAACTTTTTGGTTTCAAGATTTTTAATATAATTTCCTCATTATACGGCCTCAAAGACCTCAAACAGATAAATAAAATATTAATAACAATTACAACCCCTTTCAGATAAACGATGATTAAATCGGTATACATTATCGGGATAATATCTGCGTTATTCAGCTAATATGAATAACATGAAAATTAAAAAAAAATTATATCAATATGACGGTTTCTGTTTGTGATGTGGTGATGATAACTCACTAAAGCAACAACGCATCCGCCGAAACCGCCGCCCGTCATCCTGGCTCCGAGCACTCCCGGCGACGACTTCAGAATGTCGACGAGCTGGTCCAACTCCGGGCAGGACACTTCCATGAGGGTGCTGAGCGATTCGTGCGATTGGTAGAACAGTTCACCCGCCTGTTTAGAATATGACAATAGTATCAGTACACAGCTCAACTACGTCCCGGTGACATTGAGTTCAAATTGAGGTCATTGAACATATATAAAATAAAGTAAATAGAGAAAGCAGAAAGACCAAAATTCGTGTATACAAAACGATGATCTTGATGTACGGTAGCGTGACCTGGACACTAACGCTTAAAGAAGAAGAGCGGCTCCTGATTGCCGAGAAGAATGCGTAGGATCTTCGACCCGACCCAGACAAGACGGTAGGTGATGGGTCCGACGTAATATTGAAATCGAGAGGCTGGTTGGAGAACCGAACACCATGGAGGAAGCCAAAGTTCACAGACTTCGCTGATGGGCCACTTGCTAAGGATGAGAGACGATTATAGAGTCAAAAAAAGCGTTCCTCGGAACCTTAGTTGGCTGCCGATCTATCAGCCGGCCCAGATGACGCTGGAAGGATGCCGTAGAGAACGACCTCCGCGAGCTTCAAGCAGTGGACTGGCAAGAGGCAGTGCGAGACAGATAATGCTGGCTCTCTTTTGTGTCGGAGCCCAAGACTCACTTCGATCGATACCGCGTTGCTCACATCCAGTGGGTTCCCGCGATTCTCACCAGATCGTCGATCCATCTTGTGGGACCTACCAACACCAAGTCTACCGGCACGCGGGCGCTACCCGAGGACCTTACTGCCCCATCGGCTGTCGGTCCTTCGAGCTATGTGCCCTGTCCACTGCCACCTAAGTCTAGCAATCTTTTGAGCTATGTTGATGACCTTAATTCTTCCGCGGATCTCGACATTTCCGATTCGATCGCGCCGAGAAATTCTGAACGGAGCCCTCCCCATTGCCCTTTGGGTGACTTTATGCCTTTTTATAAGGCCGATAGTAAGGGACCAGGTCTCGGTTCCGTATGTAAAACCTCTTTCCGGGACTTAAACATAAGCAGCGCTCATTGATTGGTTAAGTCACTGTGCAGAGAGGTATTTTATGTAACTGAAATTAATAAACCGTTACCACATTTTTTCTCTCACTCACTCTTTTGAAGTCCTTTTCTAACAGACACCTTGCAGCTTCTTCTGTTCGAAGTATCTCATTGACCACGTGCGTAGCGCGTTTGAGCACCAGCTTGTCACAATCCAGGCGCTCCAGCTCTATTAATAAGACAACCACCAAAAAGCACACAATTTTATGTCAAATAATAATACTAAATTATAAATGCTCTGAGATTTTTTTTTATTAAGACAATACAATTATATTACCAATAAATTTTTGTCTATCTCAAATAAGTTGGTTTAAGCATCCGGTAAAGTAAGTTTAGCAGTAAGAATCGTTCTTCAACGATCAACCAGCTCTTCTTACCTTCCAAGTCTTTGACGCTGGCGTTCCTCAACGACGGATACGAGAGCAGCTCGGCCGCAGTCTGACACTCCGCCCGCCGCTGGGGGTACTCGCTTCCGGTCAGCTGGTGCTTAACGTTAGAATTCACCACCAGTATGACAACGTCTTCCGTCTCGATCGGTATCTGTGTAGCTTCTAACGACCTGTATGATTACGGATGTACATATAACCACTTTGCAACATGAAGACTTCATTCGCAGGACCAAAGAGGATAATAAAGGTGAAACAAGTTAAGAATATCAGTAATCTAAAAATTGCATACCATATTTAGTATATGCACAAAAGTCAATTTAAACGGAAAAGAAATCCTGAACCTGATAAAGGTACGTCCGTTTTCCATCGTATTATATTTCTGCTCACCTCGCTTACTTCCGGCATTTGAAGTAAATAATAAAAATGTTATTTTTATCTCCTCGACGAGGAAAAGGTAATGAGGGGGAATAAAATACAAGTTTATCTCTCTATATCTGGCTCCGTAAATCCCAGTTGATTACATGTATTTTTAATTGAAAGCAGATAAGATGGAAGATATTCTCAGCTTCATTTTTATTTAGCAAATACTTTAGTGGTTGCTCAAAATCTCAGCTGGTGGTAAGTGGTGGTAAAATATTCCAACCTAGTAACAGTCTACTCTTCTCTTGAAAACATCCACATCGTATTTAGGTGGGAACACTGACGCGAGAGAACTTACGCTAGTCCCTCGCCGTTTTATGTGAAGCAGACCAACTGTGGGATTATAACCCACGACCTTTACATTTCAGATGGTATTTTTATGGGGAATCCAGTAACTTATCTGTATGTTGAAAGTCACGAAAACTCAATTTTGAAATGTCGGGGAAAACTTTCGGAAGGTACGAAATTGATATTCACTGCCGGAGCTCCGTTGTTAACAGATGTTACTAAAACAACAATCTGTACAATCTCAAATACCGAGAGATATTTCCGGAGTTAAAATAATAGAAAAATGTGTTCATATTTTTTTTCTTCGACGAAGCATAGCAATGGTCGAGACTATCACCTGATAATAAGTGATATATATGCCTATAACAACGCGCTAGTTAATATGATATGCACTGCACCACGTTGTGCTCGTCGCTCTGAGACATGAAATATTAAAACTCCTTACCTTAGTAACTACACTAGCCACAGCGACCTTTAAACCGGACTATAAATATATTTTTATGATGTTTGTTTGTTTATTTTTTGTTTATCGGCTGATGATGATGAGAGATTTATTTGCACGGAGACTTGCCAACAGTAGTTTGATCTTCTAATCTCTATCAGCTTAAAAGGCACCTTAAATAGAAGTTAAACTCTCGCATCCCTTCACACAGCTTCCAATTTAAAAATCGTTACAAAATATTTCATCTATTTTGAAGCTTTATCTCTTTATAGGATTTACTTCATCTCAACGATCAGTTAAAAATAACCGAAGATTGCTTTACTAAGAAAAGATATTTATTCATATATTTAAAATTTAAAGTGAATTTAATTGTGTTTTTTTTATATATAGGTTCAAATAGAACAGGACCTTTACAAGGATATAGAAAGTCAAAACTGGCTATGAAAGTTTGCTGCTGGGTATGATGTATCTACATCACTATATTGTCCTCGTTGTTATGAGATCATTTGATCTTATGTCTCTCTACTCCATTAGACAGGGGCTTTGTAATGTTTATACGAGTACACTACTGTTTGGTAGTAATAACTGGCGCTAAGTCTCCGATAGAAGGAACTCACTCATAGTAAAGTGTTCGCATAACTACGATAAACATATCAACAAGGATATCCTTGATGGGAGGTGGAAATTAACATTTTATAAATGTGTTTTTTTTTATATAAAACGACGATGATTGATGCTATGCCCAAAGAAGTAAATGTTAAGATTTTGACACAGAGCTTATTGTCTTGTAAAATATATAAATAAACATAAAAAACAGATGTAACCTGCAATCAATAAGTAAGGCGTGATTCTTCTGCGCGAGTGTGACGATGTACTGGTCCATTATGCCGCATGGCATACCGGGAAACTGGTGCTCAGCTTTCTGGCACAATAACGCCTTTTGCACTGGACTGAAACGTAAATAAATTAGTAATACACAGGAAGTTGTGTTTACATGTGAAGAACCGTGTAAGAAAGATACCAATATCTTGACAGAATGTACTTTCTATGTTTACATGGTGTTAAGTGATGAGGAGGCTGTTGGTGGTAAATCATGCTTGACTGGAATACTCTGGCTCTTGTATGTTGACAACCGGAACATAGCGTTTCTATTATAGGGAGAGTTTTACAATACACGGGTAGTAGCTATAAAGGCGGGTTCCTAAAACCGTTACCACCAATCAAACTCCACTAGGTGAGCAGTTCAGCACCGAAGAGGCGATCAAGTGGTGTCCAAGTATTAATGTTTTTCGATTTCTAAACTGTTACCTGGTGAAACTACTGCTCATCATTCTCATCAAAACGTTTATTTACGAAAAGTAATTCGTTAATTAAATATTGCGCAGTTGGGTAAAGTTTGTACTAGTAACGTCAAGGACAAATTACTCTGGTAATCAAGTAAATTAAATATCATTGTAAAATAAATTAAGATAAATTTATTGCCTGCCCTCAGACGTACTTGACAACTTGGCGTGTTTGCTTTTCACAAGTTTTCATTTACATAATTTGTTATAACGTCTCGTTATGTAATAATGTTATAATAACCTAATACGATTGCTCTCACGTACGTTCTCTTTGATTCCTAAACATATTATTACATATACTTACGATTTTTTTATAATATAATACTACTTAGTTATTTTATAAAAAATAACACATAGTCATGTCCCTTAGTCATGAGGTTACGACAAAGAAGTTATTGTATTACTAAGTAGCTCACTGGCTTAATGGTTGCGAAGGTCGCGGGTTCGAATCTCGTCATGTACCGAGTGACTTTAATATTTAAGTTATGTACATTTGTGAACTTAAGTAACAACAGCAAATACAAACGGAGAAGGAACACATCGTGAGGAAACCCGCACACTGGAATTATCTCTGTGTGTGTGGTGGCCCCAATAAAGTGGTAACAGGCTCGGCCCCTGTTACATGGGACCTAATCTGACCACATCTGGCGAAAAGTGGGTGTTTGTTCGCCTCTGCCTACTCCTACTGGGAAAAAGGCGTGATAGTATAAAAAAATATATAATACTACACTGTAGAAGTATTGAGGTGGGGTGCGGAGCTTTTTGGTGAATGCCACGCATGCAGCAATATCAGCAACTGTATTGATAACGTTAAGTTACTAAATACAACAGTGTTACGAAGACCCAGATAGATCCAGTCGATGGATACGGTTGCATACTTCGTGATAGGCTACTGTCTCGATTCTTGGTATAACGAAGATCTAGAGAGATCTAGTCGATGAATCCAGTTGCCATACTTCGTGGTAGGCTTACTTAGTCTCCGGGTGGTAACACGTACGTAATATTAAGTAACATTACCCGGTACTGTAGCAATAACGAACGGCTGCTGCTAATCGGATATTTGGCTCTATTCGTACAGTCGTACACGGTACCGTGTATGTTATTTTTATTCCCGTTCCCTCCGGATATTTTTGGACCTTGGCTTACAATGCTATTTTTACATTTTCTTTACTTGTTACCTTCATCTATGATATATTCGTTCGTTTCGTCTATTCGTTGTGGCGTGCGACGTACTTCAATCAAGACTGCGTAAGCAGACAGTGCGAGAGTAAAAGGGACAGCGATATACGGTGCGTTCGGTCTAGAATTTTAGATCTAAACTCTTTGCAGTAACGATTAATACAGCGTGGCACAGATTCGTAGCCAAATTATGAAAAGAAAAAAGATTTGCCAGATCAAGGCATCCATCTTCGGTTATAAATATGTTTATCATAATCTAAGGTGGATGACCATATTTATAACCTTAAATTTATTTTTGCTAATAATATATATAGATTTCTTAAAATTTAATGTGATATAATCTAAAAACTCACATTTAAAAGTAAAATACGCGTAAGCCTTTATGTTCTATTCATGTTATTGTGTTCATACAAAGCTGTACATCTTCTTCCTCCTGCCTTTACCCAGCTATGTGGGGTCGGCACAGTATATACTTCTCTTCCACATCTCTCTATCAGCCGCCGTATCTAAATTCACACCCTTGTCACATGTCATCTTTCACACAATCCATCCACACTTTCTTCGGTCTTCCTCTACCCTTATATCCATCTACAATCATTCTTATTACTTTCTTTGTTATATGTCCTTCATCCCTCCGCACAACATGCCCGCACCGCGCTAACCTCTTGCTCCTCAATTTCTCTGTCACTGGAGCAACTTTCAGATTTCCTCTAATATACTCAATTCCTTATTTTATCCATCCTCGTCACACCACACATCCATCTTAACATTAATGGTTACCATTATATACTCCGTAACGACTTGGTCACCCAAGTCGATGTATCTCTTTTTTTATGACGAAGTTTGCGCCGCGAGATTTATTAACTATTGTATCCAGCTTCAACGGACTCAGGGCTCACGGATCTGGTATCCGCGAGCTAAAAGACAATGTTCAAAAAAAATTAAGAAGGTTATATATATAGGTGTTATGGTAGATGAAAGCGCGGTCTATTATTTGTGGTGGCGCCATCTGTTGAGATCTTCGAAAGGTTTTTGTTTGATATAACCTAAACATTAGACCAGGGTTTATGCTCATCTATATACTCTACATCTTTCAGAATGTGATAGCTCAGTATGTAAGCCGGTCGGATGCGTTAAACTCAGTGAAGAGGCACGGGTTCATTCCCCACTGGTCTTGAGCTTCCGGTAAAAATAAACATTGCTATCAAACCCACACGTTTCAAGAACCTCATCTTACGTTTACTTGTTGCATTCACCAAGGATAAATGTCCTTTACTGTGTCCTTGTCAGAGAAGTCCACAAGTGTCAGTAGAGGGAATGATACGAAGACTATTTATATGTATTCCTATTGGTTTAGTATTCAAAAACTTCTTACTCTATTTGAATGCCGGTCAGAGCCTCTAAGAACGTGAAGAAGGCGACCTCCAGCGACGCGCTGCTTGAAACTCCTGACCCCATAGGAACATCGGATACTATCACAGCGTGAAATCCTCGTAGCACGGCTTCAAATACACAAACATTATCAACACACATAAAACTGTTGACAGCAGATTTTAAAAGAACAAGAACAACTCTCTTCCCTGTCTATTATCCCAAAATGGTACACTGAACTCTCTATGTCTTTCTCATCCGGTGAACATCATCATCATCTATCCCTTGATACTATATTTTTCGGTGCTCGTCTTGAGTCTGCCTGTAGGTTTTTAATTCAGAGATGGAGAGCTGCACTACCAAGTCACCAACACAGGCGCTAAGTCCATACAGTGCGCTCGTCGCCTTTAGACATAAGATGTTACGTCTCGTTACCGCAGTAATTACACTAGCTACAACGCTTTTGTAACCGGAACACTGTAATATTTGCATAAAATTTTTTGGTGGTAACCTTTCCAGACGGTCTATAGAAACCTACCACCAGAAAATAATACTACTATTTATATATTTATAAATATATACGTACAAATATTATAAATATTAATAGGTTTTTAAATTTATTAAAATAACCTTTATAGAGTAATAATTAAACCTATTAAATATTCATTCACTACCTGAATTTAACATCAAAGGGAACTCCTTCGCTCGGGAGCTACATCCGTGTAAATTTGTGTGAAAATGAAAACTGTGAAATATTATTACTTAACAGTAAGCATACAACAATATGTATATATATACATATACAATATATATATATATATATATGTATGTTCAGATTCCCAGAAATACAGAGAAATAGGAAATAGCAAATTGTACGAATATTTATATCGTCTCAGTAATAAAACATTATTAAATTCCTCACAAATCAACGCGATTGTTGTGAGGAAACGTGAGGACTTCGTATTTACAAAATTGCCCCTTCTGTTTATAACACGAAATTAATTAAAAGTGACAAAAGGTGATTAGTAACACTTCTTCCTTCCGTTTTCTGATGACGTTAAACGCTTGAAAGTCATATTGACTCTTACAGCTCATCTGACACTGGGCTCGTTCACAGCCTGTTTTTCGGAAGAAGAGTACTATTGAAGCGGCGGATCTTCGTATTGTTTGGATTTTTGCTTTCTGGCGAATCCAATCGGTCATGGAAGACAGGCTTGGATCCGTTGTCCGACCACCTTCGGCTGTATTCGAAACTCCGGATGAGAACTGCCCCTGATCGCGGGTGTACCTCGTGTATCAATGTGCATGTATTTTCTATTTCTGTATCAACACAAAGTGTGCAAAGATTACTGCGTTCCGGTTTGAAAGGCGCTGTAGTTAGTGCAATATTAGGGTAACCAGACACAACATCTTATTTCTTTTGACGTAAATGGCAGGCTACCGTCAAGGTAACATCCCATTCGTCCAAGTCACGTCAGAGTTGTTGCTGATGTTTGATATGATTTACTTACCAGGGAAATTGGCTACAACTCCTTTGACGTAGTTAATCCATGATTGCGGGCCCGGCCTCAGCGTTTCTGCGGATGGCGAGAGGAAACTATCCGCCAGCTCCTGTCCGTTAGCTAGCACGGAGACGATGTAGCATTCTTTCGAATTATTGTAGTCGCCTACTACCACAGTCTTGAAAGGTAACGCCTGATGATATTCATTAGTTAATAAGTTGGTGTTTAACCACAAACGGACCAGATCATTAACTTTATTGATTTCAGTTAATATTTATGAAAATACTTATACAGGAAAATACGTTAAAATACTTTATATTTACTTATAAATACTCCACAACGTTAAGAACGTTTTATAAGGCAAAACTTAAAATAGACAATAATCTTGAAATAATTAATGCGATTATAATGAACTACAGCTAATAATACTCTTCATCGATCACCCCTCAGCATCCTATCCCTTTTCTCGCCCCCTTATTTAAAAATAGGAAAACAAGAAAGTGAAACCCTCTGCACCGTCACAGCTACTACGTTATATAAAGACGCATGTGTTACTTCCTGTTTTCTCTCTTCCCTTTAATCATTAACACGTGGAAACATAAAAAGTAACTGGTGGTAGGTCTCCGTTGCTGGAGACCGTGTGGCTACCACAGTACACACATAGCATACATCAATTTTACTTTCTTCCTGTTTGAAGGACGCTGTAGCATTAACCTGGGTTAAACAATCATTGAGAATGTAAGTAAACAAGATTAATTTTTTATTTATTTTCCTTCACGCTGCAGATCAGGGTCCAGGTTTACCTTAGCATCTTATTATTTTGGATGATTTAATACCATTACTTGTATCTATTTACATTTTACTTTTCTTGTTTATATTTACGTTTAGTTTTTTATTCAAATAGCTGTTCTCCGCCCGCTTTGCCGGCCGTTACACCCCCGCAACTCCCCTTGGGGAAGAAATTTCGTAAAATCCATTTGTAGTAGACATAAACTCGGCGAAAGGAATATTCCTACCAAATTTGAAGTTTCCAGGTCTTATGGCTCCTGATTGGCTAATGGTGGCTAGTGATTACCCTATATATAGACAGAAATCTCATTTTCAATATATACATTATACTTATTTACTGTTTACTTTAAGTTAAATTTATTCATTTATTACTAATTAATTGTTTATAACTAATTAACTCACTAATATTAATATTTGTTATATTATCAGATCATATGTTCCATAAGTAAATAGGAATATCCGTTTTAACATAATCATTCTTTTCCGGAATGCTGAGATATTACACCGGAAGCTATGTAAATGTTCTAAGAACCCGTCGAAAACCTGTACAGCTGTAAGGTTCAAGTCCAGCCCATTCGAAATAGGGTAAGGTCCTTAATGGTAATGGTAAGTAATGGTGGTGTTATTTAATAACTTCATAATTCTAATCTTAGTTGCCTCTTGACAAATGAAACAATTAAACAAGATTAAAAGGTACACTATTTACAGCATCATCAGCATTTAGACTCATCTCTAAATAGCCAGTTCTAAGATATTCTATAAAGGTTATTTAAATAAAAAAAATATCACTATCCTTATTAAGTTCCTTTGTGAACAAGTTAAATCTTTAATACCGGTTTACTTATGAACTAGGTTTAATTAAATTTTAAGTCCTAACTTAATGAGATAACAAATAATGCTTAGAATTGGATAATATAGAAACGGGCTGTACAGGGGAGTTGGTAGTGGTGATCATTTGGGAAGGCTTTGCCCACCTGTGGGCGTATGATAAAAACTACAATGATCAATAATACAAAATTCGTTATTCATAAATACCGTTAAGGATTGTATTCAGTGTTGTGTGTCTAAACATGAAGTACTAAATTGTTCTGGAAAGAATGGAGTAGGTTATATCTAAAAGTTTTTAACGTCTTTAAAATATTTTTTTTGTTATTCGATATAGCAAGGAAACAAACAAGACGTACTCCTGAAGGTAAATCATACGCTTACCCATAACAAAGTGAGGCCAGTAAGGACACAGCATCACATTGCGCTCGTCGCCTTGAATCATAAGTTTTTAAATCCCGTTGCCTCATAAACTTAACTTGCTACAGCGCCCTTCAAATCAGACTACGGTAATATTTGCACATTGTTTGACGGCTGCAATAGGCATAGCGGTGATATCTATATTAACGACCTCTGGCAATAGAGACATTTTTTTGGTTTCGGGGTGGAAATTTACCCTGCTTCTGGGGGGAAGTCAGGGTTATGAGAGACTCTTACTAATTATAACCCCCTCGGTGGTCTGCATCAGTAAGTTAGGAGAGGCTCCGGGATCTCTTATTGAACGCACCGGTGCCCGTCTACACTTTGTGTTAGCACGTCTCTGAGGAAGCACCAAACCCTCATAAGCACCATCGCTGAGCGATATGCTGTCCCAAACAGGTTCGATTGTTGGGAGATAAGGGTCCCCACCCTTAGGGCTCGCAATACTCCTAGACCCTTTTAGTCACCTTCTACGACAGGCAGGACTTAACTTAGTTCTGCGAGAAAGTAATGTCGCAGAAAGAAATTGCTGAGAGGGAGCAAGAGGAGAACACCCATATCTCAATCCGCAGGCAGATACCCGGCCGTCGTAAGAGGATGTCCCCAGCCCCCATAACTGAGGACATGGTGGCAGGTTCGGGTCTAATCCGCTACCAAGGATATTAGGTTTCGATGTAGCGTGCGCGGTACTTCCGCCTATTGCTGTTAAATGGGGTGAAGAGTACCAATTCCACCCCGAGACGCGCCCTCATTAAAGCCCGCTGTTGAAACCACGGTTGTTTGCGAAAGCGTTCCCGTGGTTTCGTTCAACAGCGTTGAGAGGTACACCGTATGATTTTAGCTGGTAAGAGTGCGGCATAACACTTCCGCTGCCCCCACAGCAGAAGGGTGTCCAATATAGAAAAAAAAAGGAGCTTACTTGCTACTCTTACTAGCCCGATACTAAAGGGCTGTGGCAACAGAGACTTACCACCAAGCAGTAAAATTATCTAACGCAAAATATTTACATCAAAGTAATCTATTTAGAGTAATCAATCAATCAAAATTTTATTGACACGTCATTAGATTAAACTCTGTGTAAACAGCGTCAAATCCAATTAGGTCACCGAAATTTCAGTCAATCATTATTTAAACAAACATAATCATGATTATTTTCTACCGATAGTAGGTCTCTAATCTCGGTAATGAAGGCAAGGAGAGGTTGCCGGAGCCCGTCTAAGTAGCTACCACCGCAGCTATGTCCGCCGCCAAACAGTAGTGCGCAAACATTACTTTGTTCCAATTTGATGGATGCTGTAGCTGATGAAACTTGACATCTTATACACGAAAGCGTCCTGAACAAAATTATGTAGTGTATATCATCTTAACTAGTGCCACAATATAATGGGCAACTCCTTGGATGCAATTGACTGAACTAAATGGACTGAAAAAACTGTGTATTTTATTATTCTACTGAGCTACAGAGCCAGACGTTCACTTGATGTTAAGTGAACGAAACATGGTGATGATTACCGCTCCGTTATGTGATACGAACCACAGGCAGAACGAAGCCTTCGCAGTAGTCCACGTGCTCCCCGATCAGGTTAACCCTTCCTGGCGCGCTGGCAGCCGCAGTCACCGTCCTGCCGAACGTCTCCTCGAACTTAATGATCGCCTCTCGCAACAGCCTCTCCTCGCCTTTAGCTGTGGTCTCGGTCATCTACAAAGGTTTCACACCATCAGATACTCCTCTAGCTGAGGATTTGACCGTATATCATAACTAGCTGTTCCCCGTCCGCTTTTCAATCAATTCTTAGCTGACCTCTAAATGGAAGAAGCAGTATCTTGACCAGATCTTTGAGTGTTGACGTGTAATAGTTTTGGAGATCTCGTCATGCGACAATGAATCCTTGGATATCTCATATATAAAGATTTCTAAAAATTTTATTGGTGGTAAGTCTCTGTTGCTAAAGATACCACTGTGCAAACATTACTGTGTTCCGGTTTGAAAGTCGTTGTAGGTAGTGAAATTACTAGGGTAATGAGACTTAACCACTTATGTGCAATGTGGTGGTATAATTACCATCTTAACAAGCGCCGCGTTGTTATGGGCGGGCGTATCGCTTACCATCAGGTGAATGTCCCGTTCGTCTCATCGAATTAAAAAAAAAAGTTTACTGAGGAAGTAACTGGTGGTAACAAGGAGGTATTATTTAGAATGTTCATACTACACCGCACAAGGCTTATCACTTTGAAAATGAGACGACGGTGTCGTTACGCGTAATTAGCAATAACTATGTTGTTTAATTAAAACACTACACACCTACGCGTTTACTTAAAAGTACACCTTTTACTTGAAGTATTCTTTTTATTCTTAGAAACGAATGGGATGTCCATCTGATGGTAAATTAAACACCTGTTCATAACAACGTGGCGTTAGTTTGAATGGTATTCATAACACCACATCGTGCTCGCCATCTTGCTACATAAAATGTTCAATTTATATACCTTAGCAATTTCACTAGCTACAACGCCCTTCAAACCGTAATACAGTAATATTGGCACACTTTGGCGGCAGAAATAGGATCTACCTACATTTGTATAGGTACATGTAATCTCTGGCAACAGAGACTTACCATCAGCAACGCCATTGATATGATAAATGTACCATCACGGAGGTAGTATATATAGACTGTAATATAAAATTAGAATTGAAATGTGTCTGAAATATTCCTCGAGAGTAACTGCAACCGTTACTATAGCAACCGCATAAATAATACTCAATGAAAATGTTTCCAAAAGTTAATTAGAAATAAAATGTGGAAGGATGTATGAAATTCAAAAAAATAAATGCTCACGTTCCCATGTCGACAGGTTCACTAATTTTCACGTGATTGGCGGACAGAATTTTTTTTTTTTATGAATAGGCTACTATTAAAAAAATATGTATAAGTATTCGTGTGTAAAGATACTGTAGGTATGTATTTAATGTGTGAAGGTAGAACATTCTGGAAAGTCGTAATCTTATAAACTACCCCAGATGCTTTATTACCTTTCTCTAAGTACATAGAAGTGTATCTTATCTATTCCCCGACAGTAAAATTTGATAGCAGTTTGGGGTTCACTGCTTCCGCTGCGCAACGGATAACCACCTGATTTCCAACACATATCATATTACAGATCCCTAGTTCGATTACATGGCCTGAGGTTGAGGTTAGCGCTGAACCAAGATCCCACCTGATTTTAAGTGGTGGTCTCTCGAAACTACCCTCGTCGTTTTAAACGGGAACACCGACGCCGGCAAGTCGTTCTATTCCGTTGGTATTCTTATGCAGAATGTGGAGATGAACATCTTTTTTCGCAAACTGGAGATGTCCGCAACATTATGATAGTGACACGCCGAGTGTCTGGTCGTCCGGTGAAAAGGGGATGGAGAGAATTACATCATGTAATTCCAGCGCACGCTCTCCTAAATATATCGTATAGAACTCCGCGAGACTGGCCACACGGCGCATGTGTTCAAGACTGTCGAGCCAAGTTATGATAAGTTCTAGATCACCAATAAGCCCTTTCATCGAATCTAGTGCCGCTAAAAAGTCTTTAGCAGCACCTGCCTACATATGGCAACAGTACCCCCCCACACGACCGGACCTATGCTTTATATAAAATCAAAAGCTGCCTCGGTGTGATAATACTGTTATACTTTTACAAACCGCCTCCCATTCCCAGATTCCTAGGAGCTAACTTAGCTGTGGACTTATCGAACTGCCAATAGTTAAGATTCGTCCTAATTTCACCCTCAACAACTGAAGACAGTCTGTGAGGTTCAATTTCGATTGTGTTGAAGATTCTTCTGGTCAAAGTAGAAAAGTACCACCGTCGAAATATCGTTCCTCCCCCTGTCACTTGTAAAGAGGGTTACACAGCACACTTCATCAGCTTTGGACGTCGTGTGAAGTTAAAGTAAATACCTTAACCGTAAACACTAAGATTGACTTACAAGAAAATGCTACGATCTTTTTGTAGAACTTATTGACAGGTGGAGCGGGTTGTTGATCTTATCGCAGAAAGATCTAAAAATTATATCAAAACATTTCACTACTCACAATGACCGGAACCGGAACTCGGTAATGTTTACACAATACTGCTTAATAATAAAAAGTGACTGTAGTCTGGTAAGTATATAGATTATCTCTATCAACAAAATTTGCTATTTACTAACCTGTAGAAAATATTTATTTCATTTTATTTATGATTAATACAGTGAATATAATTATTTTAGATATTATTTTATATGGAAAAAAGATCACTCATTCATTCATTAACATCCTATGGCCCTAAGATGAGACAAATGGCGTCCACAGTAATTCTCCATCTCGTTAGATCTGGGACTACACCCTTAATCTCATTCCATGTCCTATCCGATCTTCTACTGTCCGGCGCCACGTCTGCCTGATGCGACCGCGCTTGCCTTTTCCTTGCAGATTCCAATCAAGCGCCTACTTGGGAATATGGTTGAGATCTCTTCATGGAGTATGGTCAATCCACTTCCATTTGTGACGCAGCTTTTCTAAATCGATTGGAAATTTGCGGCAGAGCTCCAAGCGATTTTCATTGGAGATTCTCTCGGGTCAGTGAATACCATAAATTCGGCGAAGACAGCGGTTGGCAAAAACCTGGGTTTGGTGCGAGAAGATCTTGGTGTCCTTCCACATCTCATAGCCATACAGCAGTATAGATTTAACGTCAGTTTTAAAAAAATCAGTAATACATCTAAATCATTATTGCGATTGCTATTATATTAATAAATACAAATTTGATGATTTACTTAAAACTCCATTGCAGAAGCTACAGTGGTACCTACGTATACATTCTAATATCTACCTTCAGTAAAATTATGTAAATAACTTACGGTAAGTATAGTAAATGTAAATTTCACGAGTAAACGTAAGTGATACTTTTTTCATTTAATAAAGGACTAGACATGTTGGCGGGTCGAAGGAGGCTGTGGCTACGTTATCTGAATGGGAAGGTCGCCCCGAAACCAGAGTAACGATCCGTTACACCGATGTCATCACGTCCCACTTTTCGAGATTGCTTACTCATCCCCGATTACATGCAGTTTACGAAAATTTAGTTAAACCAATTTACTGTTAATAAACTGACATTGACAAAGGACTAAATATAGACCTCGATGTGATTTAAAACAAAGTCGAAAATGGTTAAGCGAACAACCGGAACTCGGCTACATTATTATGGCGGCAAATCTTCAATGTGAGCCTTAAAGCCATTTAAACGACGCAATCTTTAGCTCTAAAACCAAAACAGGGACGACTGTTACAAGCCAAGCTGTTAACCTCTGCGCCACGGAGGAGTTCTACTAAAACTATAAGATGAAGAGTAGAGTTAGCGCTGTATTCAATAACTACTTAATCTCGAATAGTTTATCATGTTTTCGCTTTAAATATATTATTGTTTTGTCCAATCTTTATTAAAGTGATAACCCAGAGTAAAAATTGATAACAACTAAAACTAAAGGCAATTCTATAAACAACTTTCTGAACTATTAGTAAGAATGACATAAATCTTTTTATAACTTCTTGGTGAAGATAGATGACCAAAAAGCTTAACCGCGAGGCGAATGTATCATTTAGAATAAAAAAAAAATTAAATTGCATACACTATCAAATACTCGCACAAAGATCCATGCCCTTGAGTAACTTTGTTCTGTTAAATATCGAAATGTGTAAAAAATCGGACGAAGAGAACGTATCGAAGAATAAAGACATCATTTACGTTACACATTTTCGTTTCCGCTGATGTAATGGGTGTATTCAACAATTATTCTTCCATCCACGATTTCAATAATACATAACTGTATTTCTCGTTCCCTTGATTTTATACAATTAAATGAAATTTCACTTTTTATTGCACCACTAATAATTTATGCAATACAATAATAAATTTAAAAATACAACACACAACCGGAACACGGCAACACTGTTACGGCGGGAAATTAAAAAACTGTCAACTGGTCGAGTTTAATCAAAAACTACTACTAACCTAACAACCTTCAGCTTCGGAAACGAACCAGGGCCCTAAGTGTAACAAGTCAAAGTAAACAACTTAATCAGTTAGTCTCTATGCCACGGAAGAAGTTAAGATCCATCTATGTACAAAATACTCATAGTGAGATCTTCGAAACTATTAAGCATATACACTCAAAATTCGGTATAGATATTGCTTCTGCCATTTACAAGTCAGTTAAGAATGGATTTTACGAAATTCTTTCCCCGAACGGAGTTGCAGGGATGTTACGGCCAACGAAGCGAGCAAAAGAACATCTAGTATAACAAATACACCACAAATTTGATCTCGTAGGTATCTCAATTTTATTGCCAAGAAATCGAACACTTGTTAAATATCAACCCTATGACTTATTAAGCAATACCTACATTACTTGAATATATATTATATTACTTTAATATATTATTGTCAACCAACATTGGTGTGAAGGAGAAAAGAACGATACGAGCAACAGAACAGCATCATACTAAAGATTATAATAAATACTTAATATATATAAAACTATATTCAAATCAGCTTATTTTATGAAAAAATAATTTAAACAAAATTACATGTTATAATATTATAAATGATATTTAATATAGAAATGATACATAAATTAATTTAAGTTGGACCGTAAGTAAATGATTGTTTGTTGTTTACACGAAGTTGTTACCGTAACTTTCTTTATAAGGAATCTCGGAGCATTCACTGCTAATTACTTGAAACGTGTAATGTTTATTAATGTCGCGTTAAGTTACAAATGTCATGAATACCCGATAAATATATACACTCAAATATCTATATATAATCAAAATATGTTTTCTTCGTTTGACAATCACGTGAAAACTAGTGAACGTATCGAAATGAGCATGAGAGACGAGCATTCGACGCGGAATGATTTGTAGATGGTTATAGGCTATTTATTTATTTGAATTTCATTGATCTTTCATCATTTTATTTTGAATTAACTTTTATAAACATTTTCATTGAGTATTATTTACGCGGTTGCTATAGTAACGGTTGCTATAGAAGGTAATTTGCGGTTTAATTCTTTATTACAGCCAGCAAAGCGGGAGGGGAACAGCTAGTACAGCTAAAGCAATATTTGCAAATTTGCGATCAGTTCTACACTTCAATTGACTATTTGTAGGTAGATGTCCACTTCAGACACCAATTGTTGTTGAAGTGCATAATGTTATAAAAGGATTGTCGTGTATATTGATAAAACAATAACATACTAACCTTATTATGCCTCAATATATCCGGTGTATGTAGTATAAACAGTTGAAGTGGAGTGAAATATGAACGAGCGAGTACCGGCCGCGGCGCTCCGCCGCCTGCGCGAGATGACTGGCTCGCTCGTATAAATATTAAATGTAAGGGTATGTACACAAATACTATATTAATCAATGAAAACAACTTTTTTTTAATTTCATATTTTTAATTAATCTTACACACACATTATAAATTTACACATAAATAATGTATATATCTAGTGAAATTACTGCAGTACATTAATTATGTCTTAAGGCCCGCTGTTGTGTAGTGTATACAACCTTAACTAGCGCCATATTGTTAATGTCAGGCGTAACACCAACTAGTTAACGTTCTGCCAGTCCATATCCATTGGGTAAAAGCTTCTACATCCTACATGAACGATAAATATTAATATACGGCTTAAGTTAATCAAAGTTTTAATGAATGACGGAATGATACGTGTAAATTATACATCCTTTTATAACTTAATTACTTTTATCTATAAATATATGTTGAACAGGATATATTTTAGAATTAATTAATTTAACAAATCTATATTGAAACATAACAACTTTGATTTAATTTTATTTTAAGTTTAAACAGTGTTTTACTTTGTTATTTATTCAAGTGTCATATCAATGTAAGTTAAATATATCATGATTTAGTTGAAGTTGTTACTATTACTGTGCCACTCGCTGGTGGTAGGTCTCTGTTGCCGGAGACCGTTCAGGTATATTATAACCGCAACGTCTATTGCTGCCGAGAAACAGTCCTGTGCAAACATTACTGTGTTCCGGTTTGAAGAGCGCTGTAGCTGTTGTAATTACTGGAGTAGCGGGACTCAACATCCTATGACTCAGGTGATGAGCGCAATGTGGCACTTTATATCCTCAATACCCTAAGTAGAGCCAAGTTGTTATGAGCTGGCGTATCAATTACCAATCAACATTCTGCTCGTCTTTTTGTTTAATTGAATAAAAAAATATTGATTTACTAAAGTTATTAATGCCGTATGTTAGGGGTGGTTGTAATATCAACGAAGTGTTTAATTCTACCCGCTTTCATACTATTACTAGTTGAATATCTATGGTACGGCCCTAACTTAAGTTCTAGTAGCTTATTGTTTAATAGTTTATATTGTAATTTTTTTCATGTATGTATGTTATAGAGATAAATATACATTCCACCTCCTAACTTACATCAAACATCAACTGAACTGATTTATTAATAAAATAACATTAGTGTTGATCTTTATATTTATTGTTTTATTTTTTAATTTACTTATACTTAGTATATAAGGTTAGTGTTTGAAATTTTACTTCAATATGCTATACCATAAAAAAAAATTAATTTGTGTTGGATGGAAATATGGTGTGAACAAACATTGGTATATAGAAGATGGAATGGAACGAGGAGCAACACAACGACGTCATATTACAAGGAATAGATAAAACGTTTTTAGTAATAAAATAAATATATAGTAATAATAAAATAAAATAAAATAACTTAAAAAAAGGTGTTTCACTCAAATCCACCACATTAATATATTGTACTATATGTTAACTACCAGAAATATACTTAACAGGGAACCAAGTATAGTAATGTTTCCAACATTATTAAATTTGTGACGTCATAAAGAAGAAACCTCTTTGCGAAGTCTGGATTGGCATAAAGTACAAAACATATATTGTTTAGTATCCACTTTATTGTCTGTTCCTACCCTTATTCTTTATTAAGACTTCAATGGGCTGGAATAAGCAATTTACTTGATATTAAGATGACCATTTAACAGTGGCCCCCGTGTCTATATAAAAATGTCGTTAAGAGAGGCCTACTTATTTTTGAAGTTTTGAGCTATTGTACTGTTAGTGTTCACAAGTCTATGTTATAAGAAATATAAGTTGTAAAATACTACATATTTGTATTTCTCTTATAAAAAAAAGTGCAGTTTTACTCGTAAATCACCACCCTTACCTATAAAGGTAAATAAATTGAAAGGGCAGCGCCTATTTCTGCGGCCAAACAGTAGAGTATAATCATTATTATATACCGGTTTAAAGGATGCTGAAGCTAGTGAAATTATTGGGGTAACGAGACTCAACATCTCATGGCTCAAGGCGATGGGCGCAATGTGGTGCTGAATATAACATCTTAACTAGTACCACGTTGTTACGGATATGCGTATCACTTACCATCAGGTGAACGTTCTGCTCGTCTTAACGCTTCGTATTATAAAAAAAGTCATAAATAAGTAAGAGCAATAATTCGCAGAAAACGGGACAGATCTTCTACCGATCCTTTTTCTTTGAGAAAGTGTTGAAATAATATATCCTTTCACGCCCATTTACATCCTCGTGTAAATGAGCGTGAAAGGATCATGAACAGTTCTCATCGCCGAAAGCTTCCGTTACGGGTAAAGGTGGTCGAAGAACGGACCCGAGCCTGTCTTCGACAACTGAAGATATTCGCCAAAAATCCAGACACAAATCCGAGTAGTAGCAAAGGCTGTACACCCGAGTCCACGAGCCCAATAACAGTTGAGCTGTATGATACAAGCGCTGCACTTCATCAATATGAATATACCCTTTATATCAAATTAAGAAATGCATTACTTTTAATAATTAAGTATTCAAGTGTGAATACACCTTAACCGTTATCAGCATTCGACTTCATTGTTTATTGAGCCTTGTTGATACGCGCTATCTGCCTTGAAACTACAGCGCACGTCGTTAACGGAGTTATACGGTTTTTTCTCATTTATTATACTACTAACATTATATACGTATTAACACAACAAGACATACCTTGTGTTATTACTGGTAACAGTAGCGATCATTTTCTTTCAAGAAAGAGTGACTTATGCCGTAAATTTCCCAGACTTCAACTCGCTACGCAAACCAAAGCTCAGATAGCGGAGTGGAAGTCACCACCACGGATTCACGGGGCGCGTAGCGAACCATACGCTATGAGCGGCTAGTAAAATCCATTTCTTTTAGTTTCCTAATCAATAATTTTAACCCAGTGTGGGACACTAACTGGAGTATCTCCACAGCCACACCGCCCTTGGCGACTTAAAGAAGACAACACCAAGAAGAAAGTAACAAATTTTCCATTATTGTTTGATAACATACTGCATTATTATTTGTTTCTGTCTCCTCTTCTCATCCCTGCTCATTTAATTCCTATTTAAATTTTATAAACATGTTCATTTCTCATTATTTATACGGTTGCTATAGCAATGGTTGCTACAGAAAGTAATTTGCAGCCGCGGTTGCTCTCAAAGAATATTTCGATCAAATTTCAAAATTAACGTTACATTACAGTGAACAAAGCAGGCGAGGAACAGCCAGTAGATTTATAATTCCCAAGTGATGTTCTACTTTTAAGTAGGCTATAGACAATAAAGTTGCTGATGCAACATCAAACGAATAAATAATCCCTTTCTATTTCTTTACTATGTCATATATGTAAAAATAATAAAGATAATTCATTATGTTATCGAAGTTAAAGGCAATAATGAGTATTAATTTTATCTCCGATTATATAGTAATAAAACATAAAAAGATTTTACTTAATACTCACAAAAATAAAACACCGCTGTATCAATTTTTAATAGTAAAGTTTTTAAAACTTTCTCAAAATGTCTTTTATTATTGTTAGAATAAATTTATAACAGAAATTCACATTTTTGTACCACAATTTTTATGAAAACTTTTCAGACAATAAATAATCCACTTTTTTGTCATTTTGCAATACCTCACACCGACTTCGATATATACCGACCTTTGTGAAGGACGCACATTTTAAACGATTGTCTACAAAGTTTAGAGCCTTCAATGAAAAATAAAAAACAACGATTACAGTAGTTAGAATGAAATGGCGACAGGTTACTGGAACGACTTGTGATCCACGAATGTCCCTCAAACTTAAGAGACAGATCTACAAGTCGGTCGTTAGACCTGTCGAATTGTATGGATCTGAGTGTTGGGCCACCAAGGGTTCGGATGAAAGGAGATTACATGTGGCCAAGATGCGAATGTTAAGATGGATGTGTGGTGTGACGACGACGGATAAAATTAAGAATGAGTATATTAGAGGAAGCCTGAAAGTTGCGCCAGTGATAGAGAAGTTGAGGAGCAAGAGGTTAGCGTGGTACGGGCATGTTATGCGGAGGGATGAAGGACATATAACAAAGAAAGTAATGAGAATGAACGCGGATGGTTATAAGGGTAGAGGAAGACCCAAGAAAGAGTGGATATTTTGTGTGAAAGATGACATGTGTAAGAAAAGTGTGAATTTAGATATGGCGGCTGATAGAGAGATGTGGAAGAGAAGTACATACTGTGCCGACCCCACATAGAATGGAAAAGCGGCAGGAAGAAGAAGAATCATCTTCTTATCATTTGTCGGGTTTTATGACGGGGTCTGTTTTATCATCAGCCGATAGACGTCCATTGCTGGAAATTGACCTCCCCCAAAGATCTCATTGATTGACATTGATCGGTCCCGCGCTGCCGGCACCCAGCGGCTTTCTTCGTTTTTAGGGGTTCAATTTGAGTCATTTTCCACTAAGCTGTCCTAATGCGGGTTAGTGGAAGCCCGAGCCTCGTTTATTGATTAAAAGGGTGCATCACGAAAAGGAGAGGTTGGCTTGGATCCTGTGAGTTGTTGTGAGGGATCTCCTACAACCTGTTTTACGATAGGTTTATCTACGATTATCAATTTAATTAACGACAGAAACAGTAAAACACGAACTTAATCTTTAGGCTAGGCTCATGTCCAACAGTTTGCGTACATCCGCTGCTAATGAACCCACAGCTGCCGATTATGGAGTTAACATAAAATTCCATTACAGGTTCTTGTTTTTCGAGGATAGCTTAATGGGCGACCTGCTTTTTATAAGCTAATGGTCAGTGATTTACTCGTTCATAATGATGTGGTTATAACGATGAACACCGATGAACACATTTCCTGTCTGTTTCGATCCATAAGCAATGTCAAGCCCAGATTTTAAATAAGAAATTTATAATCCAATTTCAACCAGAGAAAAGATCCTATATTTAGTGGCCGTAATGAATATAAAATGTAGATTAGATATGTTTAAATTTAACGTTTGTGTCATGGTACCCTAATAGTTGTTTTTTGCTGTATTTTAATTTCTAAGTTTTCTGATGTATTTTTTTACTGTTCTTACATACTTTAAACTTTTATATTCTATTGTATTTGTTTAACGAACAGCGACACTGTAACCTCTTCTTATCAAAAGAGAACATTTTTCTTATAAACAAGAAGTAAATTAAAATATTTAAAATAAATAATATGATTAATCGTAAAAAATTACATATTATCATATTTTTTATTACATAATAATATAATAAAAACACGAAAAGTATTCTGTTCAATCCTTATTGCAACTTTATGTATATATGTATAAGTCGAACTTTAATTTCGAGTAAAGCTTAAAAATTACATAAATCAATCATGATTACTGGTGGTAGGTACTAGTTACTGGAAATATATTTGGTCCACTATCCACATATCCACAGCAGCGCCTATTTCTACCGCCAAACAATAATGCGCGAACATTACTGTGTTCCGGTTTGATGGTTGTTGTAGCTAGTGGAATTACTGGGGTAACGAGACCTGACATCTTATATCGGTAGACAAGGAGAACAATATGGTGCTGTTTAGATCGTCCTAATTAGCCTCACGTTGTAAAGAACGGGTGTATCACTTACCAGCCGTTGAACGTCTCCTTCATCCCGTCACTTCGTAGAATAAAAAAAAATGTTTTTTCAATCTAATAATTTATAATCGTTACTTTTATTATTGGACTTACATAGTTCATTAATTATTTTAATAACTGAAGTCAATGCAATATAATCAAAGTATTTTTTCGCTACTAATAGCTTTTTAATATTTTAAAGACTTGGGCATAATTTTATATGACTTAAGGATTTAAAATGTCCTATCATATAAAAAAAAAACCTATGGTATGTCCGCTCAATGTAATTCTCTTTTCCCGTTTATGGATATTAATGACACCAAGTATTAGGCTCGATAAACAAACTTCATTTACATAAGCTTAAGTTAAGCGCATATTCATTTCGATGCTGCGAAGCCAAAATTACTGCGTAAAATTTTACTAGATAATATATTTTCTGTTTAGCATTCGATTCAATTTTGTTTTTATTATTTTCTTTTGTCATCAGCATTCAATTACGATCTCCGTATCTCGAATAAGACGGTATTTACAACAGAGCCAAAATTTTATTAAAATTTTAATATAATCATCACATGGAACAGCTTATGGTACTTGTACATTTTTTTTAGTTGAATTATTATTAATTGTTTTAGTTGAAAAATTATTATTAATACCTGGGATTGCCGATACAAAAACGATATAACAGAAGATTTTTTTTCGTCGGGAGTAATACCCGGTATAATACAATGAATGTAAAAAAATTATGAAATCAGCTTAAAAAATTCTAAACTATATTTTACTATGCATATTTCTCTACCGTTAACATATCAATTCAAAGAAAATCAGTGTCTTAAGAAGAAATTTTGGTCTGTACAGTCGATTTTGTTGTTGGAAAAGTTTAATTGTTTAATTTACCACTATTACACGGCGAAGAATAAAAATACTTCTTATTATTTTAAAACCTATATTCTATCCCTAGTATTTATAATATATGTATACCAGGGTTCCCTGGAGTTATATATTAAAAATACGACGTGCCTAATGTCAACTCGACTGCTGTCAATTTTGACAATACTTTACTACTTGAGATGAGACTGTATTTATGTCTCATAAAGCTAATAAGTCGGTCTTTTAAAAGATTTTTATAATAAATATTATTCACAAGTCAATATGTCATTCACTAAAAAAGATGTAACTCTTTCCGAAGACCGGCCGAAAACTTTACTTCTACAAAAACATTCAGATTATCTAGCCAGCTATGGTCTCAATAAAGATGATTATGAATATTGCATGACTGAATATCTCCGAATGTCTGGCATATATTGGAGTCTCACTGCTATGGAACTCATGGACCAATCTTCAAGGTATTGTTAAATAACTCTTAAATTATTGCTATGAACATATATAGTGTACACCTTTGTTAATCATGCTAAAAACTAAACAATAATGTATTATTATTCTGTAGGGTTACATTTTCAAAACAGCAAACTATCATAGAAAGTACACTATAGATGATTTAACTTTAATATTATTTTGTCTATGTTAATGTTCCTAGGTAAAGAGATTACACCCATTCAAATATATCTTGAGTGTCTTTAAAAGAATAATATGATGTTGCTATACTAGTGTACTTTACCACCACAGACCATATAAAAATTTTACATCAAAGGTGTTGTTAAGGAATCCTATAAAAATGTAAAACTATAGTTGTTAGAAGTACAAAAAGATGCTATTTTCAACTTGTAAAATCAAATAATTTCAGAATGCCAAAGGATGAAATAATAGAATTTATTACATCTTGCCAGGATAATGAGAGTGGTGGAATATCAGCCAGTATTGGACATGATCCACATATGCTTTATACCTTAAGTGCAATTCAGGTTTGTATATTGAAACAATATGTAATATTTATGTAAATGAAAAAACTAAATTTATAATTCTATATTTTCTAACCACTACAGAGTGGACAAATGGTAGAAATATAAAACATATTTTACTTAATTCACACTGCAGCGTTTTTAAATTTGATTCAGTATCAGATACATTACTATAGCCTGATAAAGTTAAATTTAATAAATTATTATTATTAAGTTCCAATCAGTATAACATAGGTAAAGTAATACATCTGAGAACAAATAAAAGTTTAATCATTAATGTTACAGGTATTGGCAATGTATGACAGATTAGATGCAATAGATGTAGAAGCAGTGGTGAAATATGTGGTGTCATTGCAACAAGAAGATGGAAGCTTTTTCGGTAACAATTATTCTATGCTCTCAGAATTAAGAAACAGTGTTAAAGGACATCCATTTAATAAGTTTCATATGAATTCAATATATATTTAAGTAGTATTATACAGAACTCGTTTATCATTTCTATGATATATTCAGTTTGTTTAGCAATAGAGTAAATCATTTTGGTGTAGGTCTCCAAACATAAAATTAGCCAATTCCATCTTAATATCAAAGATTAGTATACTATTGCCTAGTTACCTCCCTTTTGCATTATGTTAAAGGCAACAAAACTAAAAGGTAACAAATTCCTAACAACACACAAAATATTCTACTGTGTCATTGACTCAATGTTTATATTTATAATTTAACAAAGAGAAGACAAGCAGGATGTTCACCTAATGGTAAGTGATACATCTACCTGTAACAATCTGGAGTAAGTTAGAATAGTGTACACTGCACCCTGTTGCACTCTTGGCCTTGAGAAATAAGATGTTGAGGCTTGTTACCTCAGTAATTTCACTGGCTAGAACTCTCTTCAATCTATCCTGTAGCATAAGGTAATTTGCATGCCTTTAATTGCAAGTATAACAAATTATAACTCAACCTTAGAGTATTTTGAACAGCAAGCAGGAGCTGTGGCTCACTGGCCTAATGGTTAGTGTGTGGCTTTCATTCTAAGGTTGCAGGCTCAAATCTTAACTTCTACCAATGACTTTAATATTTAAGTTAAAACATCGTAAGGAAACCTGCACATGAATTAGTATTTATTCTATGGTTTGTGTGTTTAAGTCACCAATCCGCAAGGGGCCAACATCCCCTCCAACGGGTTCTCGCCTTGTCGTGGCGGAGGGGCTTAGTAACCGTGGTCCGGTACACGGTGAAGCCAAGTCGAACCCATCCGGCCGGCTCGCGGCGAAAGGCTGGCCGAAGCGGCCACTCCCGGTTCGAGCACCGGTTGGGATAACTGGAGCTCACCGGAGCGGCCGGGGGCCGCAGGGGCGGCTGTGTGCTGCCCCAGCGGCCGGCTGCAAGGCCGGTTTCATACCGCCCCTCGCAGCCGAGGTGGGGTCGCGGAGGGAGTACCCTCTGCGGCCAACCGGTGTCGCACCGGCGATGCGGCGGCGGTGGGGCCGCGGGGGAAGAGAAGTTTCGGTATTGCGATGCGCCGTTCTCCCTATCCTCCGCGGCCGTTAACAGGTAGCGGCGGGCCTAACATCTCTCCGCCGCGGGGAGCCGGGAGAGGTTTTCTCCCGTGGCTCCCATGGCCTCTGGGCGACAGGTTCGGGGGAACCGGTCGCCCGCACACGCATGAGGTCGAGGAGGGGGCGCGCTGCATGTTCCGGCGCGCCCTGGGAGGGTTCATCCCTCCCCCGAGGTGGGGCCGCGCAAGCGGCCAGCGCCGGCAGGGTCGCGGTTGTGTGCGTACACGCGTTCCCGTGACCCTGCCATCATGGCGATGAGGAGGAACATCGTGGGGGTTTTAGTCGGTGCAAGTCCGACATAACTCGTCCTTGCCCCCGCGAGGACGAGTATGCGTAGGCATTTCCCCCACGTAAAACAAAAAAAAAAAAAAAAAAAAAAAAAAAGGGGCCAACATGGTAACTATGGTTCATATTGAGGGTAGGCCTGTGCCTCAACAGTGGGGACTTAAATAGGTTGTAAAGATCAGCAAATAAACAAAATCATGTGTAAATTTTATTTATAATTTTTTATTATATTACTCCAGGTGACAAATGGGGCGAAGTAGATACTAGATTTTCTTTCTGTGCGGTGATGAGCCTATCTCTGTTACATCGTTTGGACGCAATTGATATTAATAAGGCTGTTGACTTTGTACTCAGTTGTATGAATTTTGATGGCGGTTTCGGATCTAAACCAGGATCTGAGAGTCATGCAGGTGATATTTTATGCTTTCTAAGATATTATAATGATGTGTTTAATATCAATCTGAGCTAACATAATATTACCATATATGTCAAATGAATAACATAAAAAATGGTTGCTTTTAGCTTCATGAATTAGAAATTAATTCTACTAAATTGATATTCATAATTTTATCAGGACTTATATACTGCTGTGTTGGAACATTATCAATTTGCAAGAGGATGGATGCCTTGCATGCTGATGAGCTCGCTTGGTGGCTCTGTGAGAGGCAATTGCCTAGTGGTGGACTCAATGGGAGACCTGAGAAACTTCCCGATCTTTGTTATTCATGGTATGTGTAAAATAACCATGTAGTCATAATTTTTGTGTCACATCCCTATATTTAATAAATATTTCTGCCTCGACTTACATAACCACTACTAGTTTTTTTTCTTATATATATAGTCAATAGTAGGTAGTGTATGGCAATAGTATAGTTTTGTTACTACCACAGTAGTGTTCAGAGATTAATCTGATATCTCATTGGATGTGAATCCCCCGCGTCATGGGGTGCTGTGTTAATATTCAGCCCCTATTTGTTATGGGCAGACTTTACTTACCATGTAGTGGACTCCATTTCAACAATAAAGAGACAAATATGTTTCTTGTCTGTCAACCTATACTTTGTTAAGAGTCAAAAAGCCTTTGCATTCTCCTTCACTAAAATGGGGGTTATTTATTATTAATTATAAATATATTTAAGTAATATTATTTGTAAATATTTTTTTTTAATTTCCAGGTGGGTGATGTCATCGTTGTCAATGTTAAACAGGATCCATTGGGTGGATAAAAAGAGCTTAGAGCAGTTTATATTAGCATGTCAAGATGGTGAAACTGGCGGTTTTAGTGACAGACCTGGTGACATAACGGATCCATTTCATACACTGTTCGGTTTAGCAGGATTATCATTGCTGGGGAATACCGAGATCAAGCTAGTAAACCCTACATATTGCATGCCGCAAGAAACTATTGATAGATTAAAACTGGAACCTCAAATATTACTAATCTAAGTAAAACAATGTTTTATTGTAAGAATAATTTATGAATTTGTTTTATTATTATTTTTTTGCAAAATATATGAACCCAAATAAGACTTTAAATTTAAAACTATTGATTTGTATATAACCGAAAATATTTTTTCTTATCTACAATGGGATAACACTTGATTATCGTCAATTTTACAGTCATGAGTAATTCACAATATTCTGGCTCTCATATAATGATAACTCAAAATAACGATGCTGTCATGACAGAGAATTTACAATATTTAATGAAACTGTTTTCAAGTACTATTTTGCATATCTATGCAAGTTATGCTGTTAGTAAATTAACTCGCGTTTAAATTAAAGATTTTGTGACAAAAAACGCATATTCTCTGTACATTTTTTGTGTATACAATCCATGTTTTTGTGGACCACAAATCGATCATATAAATACACAGGGAAAAAACTTCCTTAATTTCGTCATGGCGTATCAAGTGACATTTATAGTTAATATTCTTTTGCATCGTATTTTTTTGTGCTGTTTCTCTGTATTTAATATGCGGAACCAATTACATACATGTAATATTTTTTGTCATCGTGTTTTTTTAACATTAAACAGCATTCCATTTTTACTTTGTTTTTTTATGGTTTCCAAATCATGAACATGATTAACGTTTAACACAGTTCAATAATTATTATTATTTTCTACTTAAATATTACAAAAATACAATGAAATTCCTACCAAACACCGTTTCTTTAGTTACCAGTTTGAAAATATTTATGACAGCTGGCAACCCTATAACAATGTCAACCTTTAACCAAAAATAATCAGCTGTAGTGATAAGTGATAACAGTATAGTTGTTTTGATTAAATTTAATATTATTAAAAATTATGCTACAAGATTGTGATACATTCTTAAATTCGCCAAAAAATTCATGTAATTTAATAAAATCTCTTTTAATTGATGAAAAGATAATGTTTATGTCTATCATTGTGATAAATATAACCTAAAAAGATAATTGGAAATATGTGGTTACCATACTATATTCAGTTTTTGATTTATTCGGTTGCTGTAAATCTTTTTTTGTTCTTTACGATAGTTATTTTCTACGCTGAGTTGCTTTTAACAAACTCTGACGAGAAATTATTGCCGGAGTATGACTATATCATTGGTAAGGTTAAAAGAATTTAAATTTCCTTGATATTTCCTGATCGGTAAGTGATATATGTACACATAATGAAGTATTAATCAAGAATATAAACCATACCATGCGATGAGCATAATGCCTCAAAAGGGATATATTAAGATCGCAGTAATTTCACCTTTGCTTTTACCCATAAGGAAAAACTGCACTCTCCTGCTGTTGCGGCACAAATAGATGCTGAAAGTTAAAACACCATTAAATGGGACATTCAAAATGACGGTGTTATTACACTGATCTAATAATTGCTTAAAAAACAACATAGCCCTTACTATATATATTATCATTGTACTAATAAATTCATTCTATCTTATTCGTTAGAAATTCGTTTATAACTTTTTGTTGACATTGAGAAATATATATTATGTATATTCCTTATGAAAGCACTTTAAAGCATACTTTCTATTTCAGTTGGAGCAGGAACTGCTGGTTCGCTTATTGCTCATAGGATAGCAGTCGAAACGAACTTTACGTTTGTTGTGCTAGAGGCCGGTGGTAGAGGTCATCCGTTTTATGACATCCCTGTCTTTGGTCCATTGTTGCATGGAACAGTGAACGATTGGCAGTATGACACTATTCCACAGGAGCATGCTTGTTTTGCTATGATTGATAGGGTAAGTATCAGTTTCGACTTATTTTTATTTAATTTGTCGCTTGTCGCTATCGGTATTTTAAGTGAGCTAAAATCCAATACCTATACAAAAAAATATTCGTTAAATTGTCATTCGTTTATAAAAATACTTGCCAAACCCTGCCCGCTTTGCTGGCCGTAACACCACTGCAACTCCCTTTGGGAAAGGAATTTTGTAAAATCCATTCTTAGCTGACCTCTGAACGGTAGAAGCAATATCTCTACTAAAAATTTTGAGTGTTTACGTCTAATAGTTTCTGAGATCCCGCGATGAGTCAATGAATTTCTGAAAATCTCCTATGAATATTAAAAATATATCCAGATTAATTTGATTTTATTACATTTAAAAAATGTATAAAATTATAAAACTTAGCTGTGCCTTCCTATTTATTTAAATAATTCCTTTATGCAATATCCTTATCTTGAATTTTATCTTAAGCAAGTTCCAATTATACACTTCAATAGTCGAAAGTTTCGTAATAAACACATTCCTTTTGAGCTTTAGACGCTTGGAGCGAGGGGTAAAATAGGATCTGTTCTTTATTACTTTATAAGCGAAATTCTCAAGCTTTAATTTGCTTTTCATTCATCAGAAATGCAAAATAACTCAAGGGAAGATCGTCGGCGGATCAGCTAAACTAAACAACATGATCCATTTACGGGGCAACTATTCGCATTACGCGGAATGGTTTCACGGGAAATATAAAGAAGAATACTTCAAACGACATCTAGATTACATTGAAGAAAATATCATACACCTAGATGAATTGAAATACCAAAGTGAGCTGGCCGATGTCGTATTAGATGCTGCTAAAGAATTAGGTTATGAAATGTTAGATGATAATTTCAAAATAGGCTTTAGGAAAAGTCGACTTTCCCAAAAAGATGGCAAGAAATGGACAACATCGGACAAGTTGGATATAAATAAGCACGTTATAACGAATGCTTTAGTAGAAAAAGTGCTTATCGTTGATGGTAAAAGTTACGGAGTGAATGTATTTTTATCTGGTAAAAGGCGCACAATTTTCGCTAGAAAAGCTGTAATTTTATCAGCTGGTACTCTAAACACGCCAAAGGTTCTCCAATTATCCGGTATTGGTCCTAAAGAGCTGCTCGAATCGCTGGAAATACCGTTAGTACAAAATTTGCCTGTTGGTCTAAATCTACAAGATCACATTGGTTCCGGTTTGGATTTAGTTTTACTAAATCAATCACTCTCTGTTTCCGCAGAAAATGTTCTGAACCCGTTTAATATATTTCACTACTTACAAGGCAAAGGGCCGTGGACGAGTCCAGGGTGTGAGGTGTTAGGATTCCTGTCGACAAAGAATTCAACCACACCTGACGTTCAGGTAATGGTGTTGCCAGTGGGGATTGCTTCTGATAGGGGAAGTTTTTTACGTAAACGAATAGGTATAACTGATGAAGCGTGGAAGTATTTCACGGAAGCTTTTAATAAACACACCTCTACTTTCTTTACAGTATTATTACATCCTGAAAGCAGAGGTACCGTATATATCAAAAGTAGACACGCTACTGTACCACCTTTAGTTAATCCTAGATATTTAAGTAACAAACAAGATGTTGAAACCTTGATTAAAGGTATTAAATTGGCCATGAAACTTATTGAGACTGATTCATTAAAAGCTATAACTGCTCATTTAAACGCTAATCCGTTCCCCGGATGTGGTCATCATAAGTTCTTCTCCGATAGGTACTTAGAGTGCTACATACGGTCCTTGACCCTAACGAGTTACCATCCAGTAGGCACGTGTTCAATGGGATTAGAAGGATCTAAAAACGCAGTGGTCGATACATCTTTTAAAGTTTTTAACCTTAAAAATTTGTATGTGGCCGACGGTTCAGTGTTGCCAACGTTGCCAGGTGTCAATGTAAACGCAGCTGTTGCCATGATGGCGAATATATTTTTCGAAACAAAATATAAAACACTTGCCTTTTAAGCTTAATACGGTGCAGTTTTGCGATAGATCCAAATACATAGATCAATATATTTTTAAACTCTGTTTTCTATAATCTGTCTGATGATAATGTCTGGAAGTTATATTTTTTTGAATTGTGAGGAAAAACACAAAATAGTAACACGTTTTTTACTGGTGGTAAATGACTTTGGAGTTACCTGTCTAGGTTAATTAACCAGCACCTACGGAACACATTCTACCGCCAGTGTGCAAATATTATAGTGACAGTTTGGAAGACGTAACTAATAAGTTTATAAATATGTAATTATTTAAATTATTATATTGCCAGAAAAAAATATAACAATAACAAAATATAAAGAAATAATACAAAAAGTATATTGATACTGCTCTCAGTTTCGTATGAATTAAACGTCGCCATTTTGGTGAACTCCTTACATGACCTTTACGGTATTAGGTATATTTCTATAGCAATGAAGAATACAAAAAAAAGTATCACTCATTTTGAAGTAACATGCCTTTCCGATAGCAATATATAGATATAGCTATATTCTCGATGCGTATAGATGAATGTCGGGCAAAATGGCGTTTCTTGGGAGAGGCATATGTTCAGTTGTGGACTGCCGCCGGCTGTTGATGTCGATTGATGATGATGCCTATTCCCTATTACTGGGTTAAAGCTTAACATATTTCAAGGTAAAAAGCACAGTGTAATAGAGTGTAAATTTTTTTTTTTTCTAAATAGAGCCATATTATTATGGACGTTGTTGGGGCTGACTTTACATTGTACATTTTGAATTGATCCGGAATAATTCCGATACATTATACAGTGATGGTAACACAAGGTAACTTCATCGACTTTTTTAAAATTATAGAAGTGTTGGTATGGATATTTTAATAAATGAAAGCCACGCACAAAATGACAATAAAACATTTTATTGCATGTATTTAAGGTCACTTCTACACGTAAATATTGCGCACGGTACACTTTGAGCTTTCGTTACAGAAACAACAATGATCGCTTAAAGTACAACTACAAAACGAAATACTGATTTTATACACTACAATAATCACCACTTAGCTCTAGATACTAGACCACCTGAAAATCTAAAAGGCAAGTTTCCGGTTATATACATGAAGACTAAGAAATATATTATTTCTTGTTTTTCTTAGAATCCCATAAACGTATTAAGTACCTGCTTGGCTAAGACTTGACTGGTGGTAGGTCTCTGCTGTCGTAGACCGTCTAGGTAGCTATCGCCGCAGCTCCTATTTCTGTCGTCAAACAGTGGTGTGCACACATTACGGTGCTCCAGTTTGTTACCCGCTGTAGCTGGTGTAATTAATTACTGGAGTGACGAGACTCAATATCTTAAGTCTTAACGGGACGAACGCAATGTGGTGCTGTGTACAATATCCTAACTAGCGCCACGTTATCATGAACAGGCACATCACATACTATCAGGTGAACGTCTTGCTCATCTCATAGTTTCATCGAATAAATAAAAAAATGATATTAAACAGCTCCAGTTTATGACAAATACCCGCTTAAAACTAGTCATCGTAATCTAACTTTTTAATCCAAATATGGAGGGTTGTACACCATCTGATTTCCAGCTACTTATTGCGAATCTGACGCCATAATAGCATCGCTGTTCCGACTGTCAACATACGAAAGTCCGAAAATTCTAGACGATACCATATTCGGTGTGATAACACCTCATGATATTGAAGTTTGTTAATTCTTCACCCAAAAAAAAATAACCGCAAAATGCCTAGAAAGTTACATTTTGACTACCAGAATCATTGATATTTTGTTTGAGATACGTATCGGCGCCATTTATTATTATGGTAATAATTATAGATTAAAAATATTATACTATATTAAGTATGTAATAAATATAAAATTAAACATTTGCTTTTCATTATTTAACCCTACAACATTGCGAATAAAGAACTTACATTTTTGTTCCTTAATTTAGAAATTAAAGTAAATTGTCTAAATGACTAGAATAAAAGACTAAATGTTTTCTTCTTAATCTATAACATAGACAAACTATTACAATAATATTCACATTCATATTTCTTTCAAGTTGATAAATATTTCTGTAAAGTTTGAGGATACGCTTTACGGGAGATAAAATTAATAAATGCGATTGTGAATTTAAAGATGTACATAACACAAACAGCCTTCAATGTCCTCAGCGCTGAGACTGGCGCTTCTATCACAAGTTATTTTAAACACCACCCTGGCTAAGTCTAGATGATAGATTAACATGTGATAAAGTTAAAACATTTAAAAGTCGCTACAGTTCTCAAAGTTATAGGTACACAAAAATAGATCGATATACATCAAATACTATCCTACCTTTTTATTTAACCTTTGTGTATATATTTGCGCATTAATAGAATAACAAAAAGTAAATAAGACATTAAAAAAATTTGACTAATCGATAGTAAGATACTTAAATAATTATGAATCAATGTAAAAGTATCAATCTGCTCATTTACTGTAGAACCAAACAATACCTCAAGTATTTCCAATAAAATACAATATCAAGGTCCGACCACATTTAAAAGTTATATATCATTTATTATTATATTATTCATTACATAATAATATATATTTATGGTTATAGGTAGTGATATTTATGATGTTTATGTAACATATAACTGTACAAATATATATTAGTCGACATTAGAAACATTGAAGAACAAATGTTATCGTTTCCGCTACAATAAAACACTCGGGAACGGAAGATACAACACATACAGTACGTAACTATATCTACTACACTTTTAGGCACAACATTGTAAATTACTACATTATTTTGTGCACGACCGCTAAAATATACAATAAATATAATAATCAAAACATGTATGACTTTCTTTAGTTATATTTACACAAATCTTTTCTCGCAAAGAGACCGTGTGGGTTAGGTACCACCGCAGCTTCTACTTCTGCCGCTAAACATCAATGTGATCCGGTTTGTAAGGCATTGTACCTAGAGAAATTACTGAGGTAACGAGAGTTAAAATCGTTTATCTCAAGGCGATATATAGCAGTGTTTATGTTTTAACCAACGCCACAATTTTAGGGGCAGGTTATCACCATTATGTGGACGTCCTGATCGTCTCGTACCATAAATCTAAATTAATATTGCTTTATTTGTTATTAAAGTATACTTTTGCATTTAACTTCGATCTTTATTTAGTTAAAAGTGATGAATGACTTTATAAGAACACTAAAAGAATTTCTATGAAACTCATTTCAACCTACAAATATGTGTTACGACGATACGACTTAATAAATATTTCGATTTTTCTTATTGATTATATATTAGTGTATATATAACGTTTTTTCTTTCGCTTTGTGCTGAGCAAATTTATTCACAATGCAGCTTCTGCATACAATTAATACTGGACGGATTGTCTGATGTTATTAAGGCCTTTTTAAACACAATCTCATAGTAATGTTTGAGATATACACATATAAAAATATTTTACAGACTGACAGAAACTGTGACAATATAAAATGTAAACCAACACAGTCACTCCTTTTCTCTTTTAATAACAATCCCTTACATTCCTATGGCTGGATCTCGAGGCCTTCTCTCACAAGGACAGACTCAACGCTGTTTATCCACTACGATGGCCAATTTCCGTTTAGTGGATTTCACATTGACGGAGTCTTCATAACTTACATACTTTTATATACTAGAGACTTTATACATTGTACTTCATAATACTGAGCGGTAAAGGTCATCTATTACCTACAAATAATACTACAAAATTATCTTAGCTAGTTTTCAAATTGCCCAGGAACTCCAAAGAAATATTTTTTATAAAAATTTCTTTTTTAATACAAAATACACAAAACATAGATTAAATAGAATTAAAATATATTTTTTTTTACTTTATAAGCAACAAACCGATTAAAATGGCTTCCGTTTAAGTAACCACTGTAGAGGATGCAATAACAACAGATTGAGCTTTTTCTTGAGCAAACTCCTAGCTAAAGCAATTTAAAATTTTGGTATAAATTCTTGAAAATTAAATATTATTTTAGACTTTATATTATTTTAAGTTGAAAATTATTTTTATTGAAGTATTTAACTGTTCTACATTCTCTAAATACATATCAATTAATACTTTAATTACAAAAATTATCAAATCTTAAAATCTTCGTCATAATCAGTGAGTAATATTTGTAAAGCAAAAAGTTAAATACAATTTACATAGTTATTAAGAAATTCGATTTTTAAAAAAAAAATTAACAACTTGTGAGTCAATTATTTTGCCAATGATTTTTGAAAATACACGTAAACCGGAATATTATACAAAATGACTTACTTGAAACATGAATCCAGATAATTATCGAGCATGTCGAGTTGTAAGTCGTCCCAATCCGTTGGACTGAGGAGTAAAGAAGTTAGGTCATCCGGGTCAGGATCCGTAATGAGAGGAGGAAGTGCGACAGGTTCCACGATGACGTTTGCACCAACGTTCGTTTCAACCTCCATCGCCGGTATTGTTTGAAGGTCCAGATTGAATTCCGGTAGATGCAGAGCAACGGGCTGCCCCAAGTCACTCATATCATCATCCACCAATTGTATACTCGGTATGTTTGCTACAGCGATTGTATCCTCGTTCGGTTTTGGACTTGTTGCTATTGCGGCTGTCTTCTTCTTTTTGTGAGGTCTACTGGAGATACGCTTCGTACCTTCCAGGTGTGCGAGATCGAGCTTCCAAAAGCCACCTTTGCCAGGCTCGTGTTTCGATCTAGCAACTTTGACGAAGACTTTGTTTAGCGACAAATTGTGACGTATTGAATTCTGAAAGAAATTGACAGTAAGTAACAATATGTATCAACTTTAACTACTTATACAACATATACAACTTTAATTACTAATATATCTATTGTAGTATACAATGTACTTATCACATCCAACAAAAAAGGTACTCATCGTGTTGCCTATAATTGAATGTAGGTTTTAAGACATATATTTTTATTCGGATTCAGTTTCCATCAAGTAATATGTCATGTCCATAGAATTATCGCACTAGTTAGGTTTTATACACAGCACCAAATAAGGCTCGTCTCTTTAAAACAAGGTATATCTTCAAAAAGAAGTTACTATTTAGTTGCAGAATTAAGTGCTGCTGCGATAACTATTTGTCTAGATATATAATATCTATAAATATAAATTGTTAATACTTTTGACTTGTTAAGTGTTCGCTCAGATTGGATGTTTCATCATCATTATCAGCTGACAGAGGTTCAATACTGGACTTAGGTCTCTCCCAAAGATCTCCACAATGTTTTTTGGAATTTATTGGGGGGAATTGTGCCGTAAACCATCACGCTGGAACAATGCGGATTGCTGAGTCGCCAGGGTATCGTTTGTTATCCAGCAAGGCGCACCGCGTGCAGGTAAGGTTGACTTGGGCTCCGTAAGATGTTGGGCGGAACCCCTTACACCCCTTTGTATTGTATGTTTGTATGATGTCAATTATTGAAAATTCATGTATCTATTCTAATATATATATATACAACAAAAATAAGAAATGTATTAATTCGACTTTCCTGTTGGAGATTATCTAGTCGCCAGAGATTTACTGCTACATAATACGCTTTACATCAATTTTTCAATGATTTTCATTACACACTGATTATATTATAATCAGTGTGAATACTATAGAAGTCAAAAGTATTCACAATATGTACATAATATTCAATGTATTGTAGGTATTCAATAACTGTATTTGAATAGTTTATAACCAGCGTAGCACACACTCGCAGGTGAATGATTCACCGAAATCCTATCAAAAACAGTTCACATAAAAGAACTATTAAATACGAAATTGCAAATGGTGTCGAAATCTAGGAGTGATTAAATATGCTTAAAAGTGTTTTGATTAGGAAAATTCATTATAACGCGCTTATCGTCCCGCCCTGCTCCCTACTGATGACGGCATCATGACATGGCGACGGATGGCCAATATATTTCGTCCATATCCAATTAAGTGTTATCTAATCGCGGCGCAGATTTACCGGTTGTTAGAAACAGATCGGATCCGCTACTGCTCATGCGATAAGTCGTACCTGCCACGTGGGGTCCGCGTTCCGGTAATATTTGAAATTCTCCTTTATCCACGAATATATGGCTGACAGCGTCATTTTGTCATTGTTATACCTCATCGCCATGCAAATCAGAGTACTGTAAGAGTACGGAGGTTTCTTCTCACTGTCCGTCTGATACTCCGTCTTATTCTCCATAAAGTCTTCCTGGCACTTCGCGATCGTTTGGTTGAACTTGTGCAGCCTCGTATTCTGCGGTTGATTTTTAATCTGGGGGTTCGGAGATATCGGCAGCATCGGAAACTGCGGCACTGACATAATATTCGTTATATTCTGTAGCCAGTTTAAGTTCGTCAAGTCCGTCTCTGGTTCGTTCTCTTCCTGCACGGTTCTCTCCGGCGTGTGCTTGATTGCTTTCTTCTTGGGCACTTCTTGGGATGGTAGGTCGGCGACGACCGAAGATAAGTCATCGCTTACGACAATTTGGTCCACGCACTGCGCATAAGAGTCCGGTTGTTCGTACACATACTCAATCTCGACCGTGTGCGAGGACTCTGGCACTGCACTGTCCACGGTAAAGTAAGTACCGCCGCACTGCTCTCCAGCATCTCCATAAAAGTTCAGTATCGTCGTATCGAGCATTTCGCCCGACGCCGGCGACAGTCCCGATGTGATGTGCATGCTGAACTACATCCCTAGAACTATTGCGGCAAATCTATGAGTCACGGGTGAATCACCGGCTTTCGTGGTAGGAATAGCGCTGGAGGTGGGCGTCAGACGGTGCGGTTTGGGCGCGTTCGTGAGAAGTGGTGGGCTGTGGCGATGTTACAGACGGCGGACGGCGGACGGCGATCGATCGGCGCGGACGGTGTGACGTCGCGACGGTCAGCTCCCCCCTAGTCGCTGTGCGGGCCGTATGCCGTGTGCCGTGCGCCGTGCGCGGTGCGCGCGTGCCGGCGTCGCGGTGTGTTGTGAGGGCAGGTGCGACGGCCCCCATACTGCCGAACAGGTGGTGCCGATCGATATCCCACCGCTCGCAAGAAACTGGCCCGCATCGCCGATAGCTATGGACAATTAGTCACGGTTATCGGACGCCGAGGACTTATCGCCTTAGACGCTGCGGGTGCTTCCTACTAACGAACTCGCTGTCGAGGACGCGACCAAAAGGTTACGAAATAACCCTGTTGAGGAATCCAACGTGTTTCAGCCTCGTAGTTTACTTCCTTAACTTAACATCTGAAATTTACGAAAGACAGAATTGATTACTATTAAGAAAATGCCCTTAAAAGCAATATAGCATAGAATTAACGATGCATTATCAGGGTAGGTCGCACTGACATAAATATTTCTTTATTTACAGTTGCAAGTAACAACTTATTTATATTAAATAGAAAATATATGATTATAGAAAATAATGTTTATTATATTTGATGGGAACAACCCCGTAAGTTGTGATATACTTCGTTTATAATTTTGTTTGTTTAAAACAAACAGCGGCGGCAGCTACCCCTTAGACAAACAAGCTCTCAATTAAGTCTAGTGCTAGTCTTGTATAAGTGCGTTTGTTAATGCATATGCCGTTGAAAAAAAAATTATCCATGACATGTTTTATTCGTAAAATTTGGAAGCAGTATTTATCATTTGTTCACTATAATTTATTATTATTTTTATGTGATTGATGTAGAACAGCATGGTGGGAAATGTCCCAAATCTCTTATCACCCCTAAAAACCTCGGCCTCTAGTGCCCGGCGATGCGGGCAGCACAGGACTGATCGATATGGGGATCTTTTGGGGGAGGCCTATGTGCAGCTGTGGACGTCTATCAGCTGGCGATGATGAAGAACAAAGATAAAAATGAAAGAGCTAAATCTTTGTGACTGCATATATGTGACTTTAATGGTCTAATATAGATGCAGTAAAACAGCAAAAAATCGTTAGGCCGATGAGGCTGAAATATCTTTAAGTGGAAATGACGTACTAGCAGGCTCAGCGTTAAACAACCGTCTGTAGGTAGTGGACGATCTGGTGAAGGTCGCTGGGAATCATTGAATGCAGTTCGCATCGGACCTGTCGTATTGGAAATTGATTGAGAAGGCCATATTGAGGATATATTAAGCAGTGGACAAAAATAGGCTGAAATGATGATAATATTTTTTTATTTATTTTTTATTCAATTAAGCGTCACAACAGCCTGGACGTGTGTCCGATGGTAAGTGATACGCCTAGCCATAACGAGTCGCTAATTAGAATGATATACACTGCGCAACATAAGATGTCGAGTGTCGTTACTTCAGGAATTACACTCGCTACAGAGCCTTCAAACCGGAATACAGTAATGTTTGCCCACTATTTTTTGGCAGCAGAAATAGGTCTTGCGGTGATTCGTACCTAGACGGTCTCCGGCTATAGAAGATTACCATCAGTAAATATCATAGATATTCGAAAATTCAATAGGTTTTAAAAAAAATATTAAAAACTAAAACTGTCACGGGAATTTTCCCGCCATTTCCAACCCCCGTGTAATGCAGCTTGCTTTGAAGGTGCCGACTTACCGAAGCGGAACGCAGTGGCGGTGCCAGTCACGAACCCTGTTTTGAAATAATATTAATTCCTTTTTGCAATTCAATCATAATAATATATGTGTACCGATGTATGCCGTAGGGTAAAATCAAAATTTCTGTAATATTTTTCCTTTTTACAGGTCTGTTTAGTCGGCGTTGGCGGAGACCATATAGGTAGGTACAACCGTCTCCTAATGCAATGAGGGAGACCACCGAGTGGGTTTTAGTGGTTAGAAGCCACACATAACCTTGTCTTCCCCCCAGAAGCAAGGTATTTTTTAAGAAGATTGCTCCAGCGATGTTTTCCTTCACCAGTTGTATTTCGCTGTTGTTACTTAAATATTTAAAGTCATCGGTACATGCCAACATTAGAACCCGTGACCTTCGGAATGAAGCCCGCACGCTCTAACTATTAGACCAGCGAGTACAGCTTGCTATCGGACATATAACTAATCGGGGATGAAATTCAGTTTATCCACTGGAATTCCAGCTCGTGGCAAGTTTCCGAACGCATCTTTAATTGTCATATTACTATCATCCCAGTATTGCCGTATGTTTGAGATCGTTTGTCAATTGTAAAAAAATATTCCCTATCGATACATAATTGCTGTAACTACGAATATTGCGTCACGAGGGGTGGCTCACTATTCGAACCCTCGCACATGGTGCGCCACCTGCCGGCACCTCGCCAGCTCGTGCGCAGCGGCCCGTGAAATTTTAGTGTTTCATGACCACTTAGTTTTATTCGCTGGGGGACAATACGATCTATTTACAATGTGAAATCGTGTGATATGTTATCAGGTGTGGAGTACTTTGACAGTTTAAAGCTACGGAGACATTTAGAGTAACGAAATCATCATCATTATCAGCCGATAGACGTCCACTGCTGGACATTGGCCTCCCCCAAGGATATCTACATTTTTCTGTAAACATATAATTAATATATAGGTTACATCGCAGCTACTATTTTTGCCAAGTATTGAGCAAATGTTACCGAGATCCAGTTTGAAGGGTGCGCTTGAAACTGAAATTACTGGGGTAGCGAGAATTGACATCTCACGTCTCAAAATTAAGCGATGAGCCCTGACGGTGATACGCTTGCCCATAACAACATGGCGCTACTTAGGATAATATACACAGCACCACATTGCGCTCCTCACCTGATAGATAAGTTCTCATTACCCCAGTAATTTTACTAGCTCTTCAACAGGAACACAGCAATGTTCACACACTACCGTTTGTCTGTATCTATGTATATTACGATCTGGTGAACGTCTCTCTCGAAAAAAAAATTAAAGACGGTATTTCAATTATAAAGATTTTTTATTGTAGGTCTGTTATAAAGAATATACGTAGATTATATTTAGAACTAGGCACATTGCTGGAAGTACCGACGGCTGATGGGGCAGTAAAGTCCTCGAATGGCACCCGCGTACCGGTAGACGTGGTGTTGAGAGGCCTCTCGCAAGCTGGAGCGACGATCTGGTTATAATCGCGGGAACCCACTGGATGCAAACAGCGCGGTACCGATCGTCGTGAAGATTTTTGGAGGAGGCCTATGTCCAGCAGTGGACGACTATCTACTGATTATATTTAAAATATCTCACCCTGTTTCTGGATAAAGTAAATATTGTATGTTAACAAAATAAAGTAAATATCAAAAAGAAGTTTATATGTTACAAATGATTAAACAGAATTTGAGTTCAAATGCGTTAGGAACCAATCCGCGCTGTTTATCAGGTTGTCCATCTCAACGGGAAGGGAGGAGAGGGAGTGATTATCTTCGTACATGTACACTCTGTAAAAAAGATGACATTAATATTTAATTTTTGTCAATTACATCTTCAAAGGAAAACATTTTTAATGTTAAACGACGCCATTTCATTTTGTACCTTGTGGGTACTCCGTTGGCCTTCAGACGTCTGCTATACTCAAGACCTTGATAATGCGGCACCCTCTTGTCCCCAGAACCCAGCATGAGAGCAGTGGGAGCTTTCACGCGATGCACGTAGGATAGTGGAGAGCACCTCCTCATTGCAATCAATTCCTCCTCCGACATAGGTCCCTTTTCCGTGAAATGGAACCCGGCTTCTACAGCACACCTGGTGAAGAAGGAAAACGAGCCATTTTTGTGGTCTACGGTAGAAGAAAGGCTGCCTAGTAAGGAACATCATGAGACTTTCAGCCGGTGCAAGAGAAGTGTTTGTCAACGAAAACAACCCACGGGGCCCAAGCCAACCTTTCCTGTTCGTGGTGCAACCTGCTAATCAACAAACGAGGCTCTAGACTCCCACCTACCCGTATTAGGCCAGCGTAGTGGGAAGTGACTCAAATCCCCCAATATAAAACCCTACAAACTACAGTTCCAAGTGCCCGGTGATGCGTGCGGCACAGGAGCGATCGATATGGGGATCTTCAGGGGAGGCCTATGTTCAGCAGTGGACGTCTATCGGCTGATGATGATGGCGATAACCTAGTATATACTGATTTCTATTTCGATACCAACTTTAGCTACATTCGAGTTAAAACTTTATTGGTTATCTCACCCGTCAGAATTATCAGCGTAATGACCCTTTGTGGCCAGATCGATCAATGGATTTCTCATGACCACGACGTCAAACATTTCGGGGTACCTCCCAGCTAAATGCGCCGTCACCAGACCGCCATAACTTCCGCCGTAGAGCGCCAGAGCGTTCAACCTTTTATCCATCGCTTTCAGGGTTTTGACAGTGAGGAGGCAATCGTTTACGTCGTAGTCCCCCACGTGGGAGATCAGACATCGCACTGTATCGTCACCTTGGCCCGTGGAGCCGCGAAAATTAATCCGAACGGAAGCAAACCCTACGGACCACAAGGCGAATTAGCAACAACCTTCACACTCTTCCCTCTTCCACGAGGATACCATTAACCCAAGGGTATATTAAGTAATGATTTATATTCCCATATATTTTTATAAAGATATATATATATATATATATATATATATTTATATATATGTATAGGCTATATTAAAATAATGAAACAGTTTCACTGGTGGTAGTTATCTCATGCCGGAGACGGTCAAGGTAGATGTCACCACAGCTCCTATTTCTATCGCCAGACAGTAGTGTGCAAACATTACTGTGTTCCGGTTAGTAGGGCGTTGTAACTAGTGAAACTGGGATAAAGAAACGTAACCTCTTAGGTCTCCAAGCGACGAGCACAATGTGGTGCTGTGTACATCATCTTAATTGTTATGAGCAAGCCTAGCACACCATCAAGTGAAAGCTCGCCCATTTGGTCGCTACGTAAAATAAATAAATATATATATATATTAAGAGAGAATTAAATGAAATACATATCATCATCAGTCGACTGACGTCCACAGCTGGACATAGGCCTCCCCCAAAAATCTCAAATATAAATGACATATATATACTAGGACGATAACCCTTTGTCGTATTGTTCATGCATTCGTTCCGAAAAGAAGTACAGCAAAAAAGTACGTCAAAAATACGTTAGCTGTGAAACTCTTTTTTTTTTCAAAATCTAACTTTATCTTAATGATACATGATGCTGAGAGTGAGGACGGAAATGGAAAAACGCGATTCAAACTAATGATTAAGAGAGACTTCTGCTCTTAGAGGTAAACTGATAGCCGCAGATGTAATATTTAAACCTTTTTTTCCGCAAAACAACTAAAAAAGCTAGACTAAAACTAAAATCATCATCATCAGCCGATAGATGTCCACTGTTGGACATAAACCTCCCCCAAAGATCTCCACATCGTTTGTTAGAGTTCATTGATGTGAATTGGGCCATTTCCCAACACGCTGGCCGAATGCGGGTTGGTGGGTGCCAGAGCCTCGTTTGATTAATTAGCAGGACGCCCCACGAGCTGGTGAGGTTGGCTTGGGTTCTGTGAATTGTTGCTCAGGAACTTTTACACTAAAATAATGAAATACAATTCAGGAAAGACTGATCATAACGTGGTAATTTGTAAACCCAGAGTACTTCGTTTTGATTCACACCTCACAATAGTTTTCGGCAAGAGACCCACCCGGGCCGCCCCCGGAAGTAAAGGTAGACTTGCACCTAGAATATCAATACAATATTTCTTCTTCATCCCTACGGTAAGGACATGTAAACACTTTCACACTTCCGCAATCTCGCTCGCACTGGCAACACTGTACAACTCAGGCTCTCATTCTTCCTGGACTACTAATCTCTCCAAAACCATCATTCTGTAGCCACGAGAGAGCTCTCCTCGTCCGCTGTTTGTAAATCTGGGCACTCTGCCTGCCACATCCGAGACGAGCTCATTGAGATCACCTGGAGAGCTCGTACACTTACTCAATAGGTCCCTGTTAGCTTCTTTGTAGGTAACCAGGCGACGACTACTGAATCAGCCAGGACAGGGCTTAGATCAGTTCGTGGTATTCTGACAAGAGAACTAGCACACTAATGAACAAATATGTTTAATATTATAAATACTTTGATAAAATGCAATTAAATTCCGTGCATAGGACGAATAAGTAGATTCTCACAGTGACTATACCCGCGGCATGCCATAAAACTCACCAGTCAGCAATGTCTGTAGAATTGAACATGCTGGCGACGTCTACCACCGGATTACGGCTGACGACAACACTGTATAGATCAGGGTACTGTCCGCTGAGGTGTGTGACCAGGAAGCCGCCGTGCGAGCCGCCGAACAAGCACAACTTGCTGGGCTCCACGGGATACGCCTTTAGAGCTTCCTCCGTAGCTAGTCTACAGTCTTTGACGTCAGAGTCGCCAGCTCGCTTCGGCAGGAACCGAACCGAAGTGTCCCCAGCGCCGGTAGACCCGCGGTAATTAATTTGGAGGCACGCGAACCCTGTCACCATTAATTATTATAGTAATATTGAACCTAGTGGTGGTAGGTCACGTACCAGATGCCACTACCACGTTTGGATTTGAAGGGCGTTGCAAATAGTACCTCAAGGTTAAAGGAGCTGAGAATCTAGACTGATGTCATGTGATAAGAAAAACGGACTACTTTCGGAATGAATGCATATTAAATAAAATATCTTTACAAAGTATTAAAATAAATCTCCCTCTAAAGAGGGTTGTTACCCTTAATAAACATATATTAAAATACTATACTCACCTAGTATGTTGAAGAGGGCGGCCTCTAGCGAGTAGGAGTTAACGAAGCCCGAGTGCGGTCCGCCGTGCGGCCACACGACAAGCGGCAACTTCCGGCCCTCCCCTTCCGGTGCGAAGTACAGCGCCGTAAAGGCTTCTATAAGTTAATTTAATGTACTGTTACTTAGTTTCAAAGATATTCACTCAACGAGTCTCTATGAGAATGTATGGTCATCGGCTATCAAACAAGGGAGTCCACTATTGAAACATTTTAAAAAAACTTACTAACTGCATCCTGGTTGTCCTGCTGCAAATCCATGTACTGAACAGTAGAATTCGCCAGCGACTCTGGTACATCGCAGGGTTTGGTTACCGCAACCCATTTTATGCTCCCTTCGGTACCCTTCGCCGGTAGTCGTGCGATATATAACTGAAAAGACTCATATCATAAGATAAAACGTTCTGGTGGTGATGTGTGGAGGGCGTCCATTTTGTAACTTCACAAAGTTTATGTACCAAGACATTGATTTATTAAAAGTTTTCACAGAATTGCTACTTCCCTACCTACACAGGTATCAGGAAGAGAGACCTACCACCATTTAATCTTCTAAAGATATCTTGCTTCTGAGAAGAAAGGTTGTAACATTTGAACCCACTAGAACCCTCATTGTTTTGCAGATGCCCGGGATCTCCTATGGAATGCACCGGTGTCTCTCTTCACTACGTCCACAAAACAAAGCCGTCTCAGAGAGAGTGGTAACTCTCCTGGTCACCTGGTCACTCTTGCTATGCTACGACAGACACATGTCCTCCTCGTCTACGTCGTCCATCCTGAGCTAGCTTAGTGGCCAAGAAGGGCCCCTACCTTCAAAACCTAAGAACCCGAAAACCCTTTTAGTCGCCTTGTACGACAGGCAGGGCTTACCTTAGTCCTATTCTTACGAGCCCGAGACTACAGGGCAAGTTCACAGCAGACCTGAAATAAATATGTAAAAATATATATATAAATAAATAAGGGATATATATTTTTTTAAGTGTAATAACACCGTGTACCTGTCCGGGTGTAGTCATGCTGGAGCAAGACGCAAGTATAACATCCGACCTCACATCCAGCACCGATGTGGAACCTGTCAGCGATTTATTGGAAATGTCCACGATCCTACCGCCATCTGTGGGAAGAAAACAATTACAAAAAAGCTAATAGATGATACGCCACGCCCACAACAGTGTGGCGCTATTAAGCGCCATCCTGATGCTGATATTATGAGCAGGAGTATTATATGTTATCAAGTGATCCAGCTCCTTGGTCTCGTCACTTCAACGAATAAAAAAATCTGTATTAACATACCAATATCTGCAACGTAAGCCCTAACTTCGTTCCGCTGCGGAGTGCTGAACACAATTCGGCCCTCGCTCGCAAAGCACCTGGTTGGCAACGCCTGGCTGTATATACCATGGAAGTTACCGCCACTGGATATTTCCACTTTCGTTGGCACGATGCCGATCACCGTTGACACGTCCGCCTAATGGAGTGGACAAAATCATGTGACTGTTTTCATTCAAATAACCATCACGACGAATAGATTCGCCTGATGACAAGTATTACTCTTATCTAAAACAAGGGTAGAGTTAGGATGTTTATACTGCAACACAACGCTATAACCGCGTTGGAATATAAGATGTTGAGTCTAGTTCTAAATTAAGTTACTTACGTCGTTGCTCCTAGTAATGAGCGCGTGGCAGGCGTGGTGGGGCCCGTCTGCTGCGCGTTGCAGCCACACCAGCCCCCCGTCGGGTCGCACGCGCGGCGAACGAACGGACAGACCCTCCGATGATATCTTACCTGGAGTCATTAATTTATATACATAAAAAAATAATAAAAAATGCGTTACTATTTTATCGATACATCTCATATTTGTCACTAATTCCTGCCGTTACCACCAGAGGCAGAGCGTACTAACTCCCCGTGGTCACATTTAGGGTACATGAAAATTATATTGTTAATGGCAGAAATACTGAGAACTTAAAACAGTTAAGTTACATAAAAATTCTTATAAAGTATTTTTTGTTGGATGCGGCTAGCGCAGGAGAGATCAGTGAGATCTTTGGGGGGGAACCCATGTCCAGCAGTCGGCGTCTATCAGCTGATGATAATGATGTCTACAATATGTAATTCAAATGAACCTTACTATTGATAACTTACTAAGGTGCTGGAGATTAGAGGCAGTGAGTATATTTCAAAGTTGAAACAGTAAGTAGAGATCCAAAGAAACGACACACATTTTTCAGAGTATGTATGGAGCTACCAGGATATATGTACTTATGAAAAAAGAGATTTTTTCGTTAACGGGTAAGGGAACGAAAAAATATTGGCAAGCACTGGTATAGATCTTGCAGGTGGCTGCAGCCCATATGTCTACCGCTAAACAATAGTGTTAACAGTAAATATATTACTATGTTCCGATTTATAGGGTGTTGTAGCTACTGAAATTACTAGGAGTAACACTTAATATCTTGTCTCAAGATATTGAATTCAATGTGTTGCAGTGTTCAACATCTTAACTAGCGCCACATTATTAAGAGAAAAATCACTTACCATCAATTAAGCATCCTGTTAGTATAATCGCTTTATATATATATAAGAATAATAATATCTAATACAGTATAAGAAGTATACATCATCATCATTATCAGCTTTTGTTTATCCATTGCTGGATATAGGCCGTCCCTGATGTCTTCCACTAAATGCGACCCTCAGCTTCTCACAGAGAAAGAATCCTCGGTTAACAAGAAATATACACTAACCATCATTCGAATTAACTCCTAATATATTGACATTAAACATACTTCTTCCTTCTACTCTTACTCAAAATTCCGTCCAAGGTTAGTTGGAAGATGACAGAGGGCCGATTGGTGCAGAATATGAGACCGAGGCGCCTTGGCTCAGTTTCCCACGCTACGCCCACAACACTCCGACCGTCGCTGTCAAAGCGAACCTGGAAACCCAATGAATCAGATAATGAGTAATCACCATTATCGCCATCAGCCGATTGACGCCCACAGTTGGATATAGACCTTCCTCATAATCACTTTAACTTTATTTATCGGCGATATACAAAACAAGTTTCATAAATATGGATCTATATACTCTACCTGTCCAGGACACCAACTATCCGGCAGTCCCTCCAATATTGTAAAGCTCTCTGTGGCTGGTTTGCATACTACCACCACTGACAAGTGCTTACCCACCAACTGCTCGCCCCAGTCCTGTCTGTACAGGTACTCCTCACCCTGGAAATAGGTTATTGTATTAAGCTCGAGGGGTGTTGGTTTTTTCAGTAACTTGAAATGAGACTAATTAAAATGTTGTCCCAGCAATGGGAACATAAAATGGCTGCTTAGGTTATAATCTCATTACTTTTTTTGGTGCAGATTCTCCACTGCCATCTGTTTTTGACTTATCTTCAGATTTCCTCTTAATATACGGCTCAGATTTCTTCAGCTTCTTCTCAGCAATATATACTAACGAACTCTCATCCTGTGACCAGTCCAAACTGCCAAACTCTGCTAAAGTACAATTTAATTTGTAAGCAACACAGGAAATTTTATTTTAATTCAATACAATGGATTACTTTTGGCATATTGGAGAAATTTGAGGGTGTGAGCATATGGTCAACACTAACACGAATTGTTAAAAAAAGGCAGTTTATGTTGATTAAAGTTTAAGTATAGTAGTTGAAATTTAAATATAAATGAGTGTCACGATGGTGGTATGTCTCTGTTACCGGAGACTGTTGAGGTAGGTACCACCGCAGTACCTAATTCTGCCCCGACACCGTAGTTTGCAAACATTACTGTGTTCCGGTTTGATGGGCACTATAACTAGTCAAATTACAGGGGTAATGAGATTTAACATCTTGTGTCAACATGACATGACAATATGTCTCAAGGCAATGAGCACAATGTGGTTTTGTGTATATGTTAATTAGCACCATATTATTATGGGCTGGCGAGTCACATGACATCAGGTGAACATTCCCCACATGTCTCATTGTGTAGTAGTATAAAAGTCATTATAACTATCAGTCAATAGAAATCCCCTGCCAGACTCCTCTGAAAAACTTCACAAAGAACTTATAAAAGATTATTTTGTTCTGATCAGAAATGTGTTAAAGTTTTATCTTTAGATTAGAGAAATAGATAACATGTTCATTGTAACCAATTAGAACACAAACAGACCATATAGGAAATTTTCTTATATGACATTAGTTAAATGAGAACGTAAATATGAGAGACTATTGAGCTAGAACACAAAAGACAATGAAAAAATTTGATGTATGTTAGAGGCAATATTTCCATGTATATGATGACTATCGGCTAGACTAACCAATATCTATATGAAGTTTATATCTAATATCTATTATTAGTAAACAAACTTACAATCAGCATAAACATCACCGTGAATATCCAAAGAGGTGAGATCAATGCAGTGGGCTAAATTTTGATGGCACCAGACCTCTAGGTACTGTTTCTTTGTTTCCTTGCCTTCTTTTTCCTCACGTATCACTGCCTTAAATGTCCCTTTTGGTGATACAGCAGATAACAATCTTAAAGCGCCAAGATTTAAATTTGAAAACTAATATTATCTATGTTAATTGCATAGGCCATAAAAACTAGATCTGTTAAATTTGGTACTGTGTATGTTTAATAAAAATAAGTACTTACTCATTGCTCACATCAACTGCAAATTCACTTTGCACAGTAACATTGAGATCACCATCTAATATGTAATCAAGGAGATACTTTGTTGTCTTTCCCTTATCAAGATTCCTTACTGAACATTTGCAAGAGATTCTACTCCCATCATTGTTCAGCTTACCACCAACTACAGAAGGTATCTTTGATAGTGTTTTGTATGCATTTATTATTGTCTCTATCTGTAAGAATTTATCATGAGTGTTATTATGACATCTATGAAATGTGAGCTAACAATAAATAATAATTCTGAAAAGTATTATTTGAAATTTTGATATAATTTTTTTTTTCTATAAATAATTATTTTTACAAAATAAAACTTACTTGAGATGACATTCTTAGCATCACTTAACAATAATTAAATTTCACTCAGTATAGTAAAGAATGTCTGGAAAGAAATAATTACTGATATAATTTTTAACAAACAATGAATTTAAAAATTTTATATGAAAATTTTTTGATGAAAAAATATTAGTACACAAAAAAATAGCTTTTCTTTGAATGTATGAGGTAATAATTCACTAAGTGTGTTATGCTCATAAATTTATTTTAATTATGTGAATACTTATCAGTACATCATTTCCATACTTAACCACAAACAATACATGTTTTTATCAATTAAAGATAACATAAACTGCAAACATATAAAAACCCTTCTTTGTTGTCTAGAGCATATTTTTAAATACATTATATTATCGAATGTATGTCATATTACTTTTTCAATTGTAATTTCTTACCTACAGAAATTTTTATGTTTGTTGGGGTGTGAACTCCCAGTGTATGGCACATTCAGGCACTGGACTCTCAGCCTTTTGTAAAGAGAGACTAATGAGGGAATGATATCTGAGAAATGGTAGCTTTCCTTGTGACAGTTATCAGCACGACAGCAGTCGCGAAACCCCATACCGACCGCGGCGTATACAGCAAATACCCTTTTTTTAAAAGCATGTCAATGCCACATATTAAAACCAAATGAATAGTTTATTTATCTTACCTTAATTATTGATTTTTCGTAATGCAAAAATGAACTCTTGATAATTACTCTTATATTAACATTAAACATTAAAACAATTTAGGATAGCTTCTCACTGTTTACAATAAGATTACTGTAGCAAAGTAAACAGCTCCATATGTCAATGTCATGTCTTTAATTTGAATAGAGGTTTTGTCACGATTTTAAATTGTTTTCATTTACTTATTGTCAGCAATTCAGTTATGTTAAACAATTGTTATATAAAAAGTTGTAAATTAGTAAAATAAATACTTAGATCTAATGTAGTTTTAAAATATTAGTAAATCGTTTTATATTCGCTGATCTCAGTAAATATAAAAAATTCGTACTTAACGTTGATAGAGAAAAAATTAAATAACAAAATGTTCGAATAAATTAAGTATTCTTAAAGCCCCTTTACTACTAGTGTCTGGCAACAGAGGTATACTATCTAGTACCAGTATTTTAGTGCTAGATCAAAAGACGGCCCACGTGATGATTATTACAATTGCCCAGTTGAAAATAACGTTTATTCATTCTTTTTAATAATCTTGTACATAAATGTTTATATTAAACATTATGTACAAGATTATTAAAAATATAAGATTCTCGTGGTAGTAATATTTCTACCTACAATGTTCTGGTTTTAACTACAATGGGCTAACGCTAGACATATCATTCGATGTTGTGACAGAATAGCTTAAGTTTCGCAGCGCTCTCGCCCAGAATAGCCTGGTTCTAACTATTGACAACCGGAACACAAAATTGCTCTTATTAAATAACAACCTCTAAATTCCACACCACGTAACTCTAAAATCAAAGTGTTACAAGAAAATAGAGACTTCGCTTTAGTCACAGATAAAAATGCGCCGTTCACTTGGTTGATAACAAAAGGAAATTGTTACCAACATTGTGCCTGCTCCTCTTCCCTTTCTCGATTTAATAAAATGGAGCTTTTTCTTGAAAAGAATTAAAATTAGATGTATGGTAATGAAATTCGTACTTTAAACTTGACAAATTTCGCTGCACTGCAGTATTTATTTCTACCGCCATTATAGTAATGTATAGCAATTACCATATACCACTTAGAAAAATAATCTATCAACGGGTGGTCGACTTGCGTGGCTCTGCGGTTTCCCTATTAAATTGACGGCATACAAACTACAAGCTCATACTTAAATTACAGAAAGATTCATTAGGTTTCACATTAAACAAGTCTGGCATTCCAAAAACTTAATCTATACTCCTGTGTATATTAAATACCGCATTTATCAGAAGTGTATGTTTTCTGTACACTTTATCGTTCATTTAACGGGGAACTGCTTGATTAAGCAAGCTATTCGTTCCACCAGGGCTCGTTCGATATTAAATTAAAACTTATCTACATAAAAGTGTGCTATGTAATTCCTTTAGTAATACTTCTTATTAACATTAAAACCCAGTAAAGAGATATTTTATTTAAAATGTGAATGATCATCTATATTCTACTATTATTATATGTTCTATTATTAACTTTATCTATATTCTATTTATTATGTAAGTGGTATAAATCTATTGTTTCGAGTAAACTATAGATAGAATAGAGGTATCCGGTATTTTTTATTACGTCAGTACCAAGAAAAGAATCAACAGTATATGTTTTGGGATCTGAGATCCATGCCAATTATAGAAGAATATATTTACTAATATTATAAAAACTAATTATGATTATTTGCAAAAAAGAGTGAAAACTACTATCTACAAAAAGTCTAGGCTACTGATAAATTGTAAATTTTATTGTTAAATGTTGTGTACGAAATATCATTATACAACAACTATTGAGTTTATGTTGCAAAGTTCATTACGTGTTCAACACAATTTAAAACAATAATTCAATCTTGGATTTTCTACAATAAGAAATACAAAGCGATTTAATTAAAGGATAATGTATAACAAGCGTTTCACTAAGTCGCGACATTTAAAATGGTTTGTATCAATTTTATTAAAAGAAATGGTAGATATTACGTTAGTCCTTTTAATAAGCATCGTAATTTTGAAAAATTGAATCGTACTATATATTATAATGATTACTCTTGTCATCTTTAAACGCATTATAGTTATATATTTGCGATGTAATGCTAGGCTTAGCAGGTCTAGGTATGTATATAAACGGAGTGCGGCCGACGCGTCGCGGCGCCGCGCCGCTCGATACGCGCGGCGCGCGCGTACCGCGCGTCAGCCACCAGTACTGAACTCAGCTGTCTTTAAAACACATCCCTGCGAGGACCCTAATTAAAATTAGCCAATTTATATAACAAAGAACGCCTTAAATAATATATATTAACTGTGATTACATAGATTTATTAAATAATTACAAATTATTATGATCGTCTTATCAACTAAAGGTAAGATAATTATTTATTTCATAAAATAATATTTTTATTATTATTAGTCGTTTATTTTTATTGCTTTCACAAAATTCTAATTTCCAATATTCTTCCGCAATAGTTTTTAGCTTATAATTATAAGTAAATGAGGTAAATAGTTCAAAATTTAATTGTCATAGGTTGTGATTACAACGCTACGCAAACGTTACCATATGTGATTCTTAGTTACACAGGATAAATTCATTATTTACTATACTGCCATCTACTTGCAGATTAACATTCGGCTAAAATGAATGAATTAGATTTAATCAAAGAAGTTGAACGGCGACCAATTCTGTATGATAAATCTGTGAGCGGGTTTAATAAGACAAAATTAAGAGACGATGCCTGGAAAGAAGTTCAAGACATTCTAAATGTTTCCGGTAATATATATTTTATTACTCCTCCCTCAACAAGTTTCGTTAACTAAGAGTTGTAATATTAAACAACTTAGTAATCATCTAATCTTGTATATTAAATCTGTTGTTACGTGTTTTGACAGAAATAAACACAACTGTATGGGCCAATGATCGGTTTTACAAACACAATGATCCTTTTAATTTATATTATCACAAAAATAATACGTTCCGACTGGTTAAGAAGAGTAGAATCTAATTTTCCTAACAAGCTGTATTGAAAATATTTTTATAGTATATTATAGTCTACAATTAATTCTAGCTAAAATAATTACTGTATTCACAGGATAATTTGTACAAGACATTGGACAGTGCGGTACAGATAAAGAATTAAGAAAGAACTTAGTGTCTGCTACTACTTTTCTTGATATCAGCGCCATCTATTAATGATTTGTCATTTTGCAGTATACTTCTTTTTAACAGAAAACTATAATATTTTACATGGACAATATATCGAATTATAGTTATTGAAATAAAATAATAAAGCTATCAGCAATAAAAAAATATTTAAACATAAATTGTTAATTTTAAAGTATAACTTAATAAGCAGTTTATCATTGGCAAATGTTTTAAAATCAAACAATTATTATTTCAGAAACGGAGTGTAAAAAACGTTGGAGGTCTCTTCGCGATTCTTTTATAAAACTACAGCGAACGCACGGTGGACGCACTCGCTGGCCTTACCACCACGCCATGCGTTTCTTGCTGCCCCACGTCGAACCTAAGTCGGAGATGTAAGTCCATAATGGTACATTTAACGCTAAGTTTGCTTACTGCTACCTGGTAATGAGGAGTTAAGACAATAACCTATTGTATTACACATAATCCAGTCTAAAATGAATTGGAGGGCAATCGTCTCAAAGCGGGGAATCGGCATCCATTTAACTTGCATCATGAACTGCCTGAAGTGTATTTTACAGTCACAAATCTATCTTATTTCTTTTCTTGTCTTGATGAAAGGTTTAAAGTTCATATAGTCAAAATTATCTATTTAATTTTTTTAAACTTTATTAGTGCCGGAAATACTATATTCATTTCTTTTGTTCGTTATAAAAGGTTTTTCATCCTATTGATACCATGTAAAATACTTATTGTTAAAAATAAAGACAACAAACCTGGAGCCTTTTGTAATGGGTGGACGTTATCAAAGTGGAACTTCCTTAAGGAACTAATTTAAACGTTAAGATTGCTCTGAACTACTTTTCAGGCTATCCGTCAATAGGAACAATCTGGAAGACTCTGACCCTGAAGAAGAGATGCGTCAACAAGCAATAAACAATCTTCCGGACATATCGTTCGCCACGACGGAGAACAATTGCAAATACGAAGAGGACGAGGACTCCCAACCCTCACCAAAGAAGCCCCGCCTCCAGTCCACGGACGAAGAGAGCACCTGCTTGTGCAACAGGAGCGACCCAGACGAACTCTTCCTACTCAGCTGCTCTTCTACTTTGAAAAGACTAAACTCCAAACAAAACGCTGTCGCCAGGCTTAAAATACAACAAGTGCTTTACGAAGCCGAATTCGGAGCACAAATGGAGTTGCCATACGTGACGTCGGCCAGCGACAGCGGCTACGAACATATCGAGTAACTGATAATGTATTATTTTTCTTTAATTTTCGTGACGTCAGACGTGAATGTGTTTTGTCCAGTTGTATTTGATTATATTGTCATGTAAAAAAGTATATTTAAATATTAACAATTTGTTTTATTATCACATTTCCCCTACAAATCGCTCGTAGTCATAATTTTATTCCTTCTGCAATAATATAAATATAATAAAAATTTATATCGTTTTTAAAACGTGTAGTAAGATTTTAAGGAATACCATTTTTTTTATACACTACATGTATATCTTTATACAAGTTATAAAATAAAAATAAGTACATATGTATATAAGAAACATTATAAATCAATAAAAAAAACACGCACCGATAATAATATTAAAACTTAAAATATTCTATTCATAAAGTGAACGAGAATTCACGAAGCTTTAACATGTACTACTCATGCGGAAATAGGGCCGCATGGTCATATGACGTTTGACTTTTGAATTAAAAACAAAAATGAATAAGCATTTAAGGAGATGTAATAACATAGCTAAAATTATACTATTTTCTATATGTTTTTTCTAAAACTGTGTTTAATCAATAACAGTCGCGGCGTATACTCGGTGTAAGGGTTCCCGCGCAACAACTGACAGGACCTCTTTTTTTTGTTTATCGTTGGGAAAATGCCTGGGTATTCCCTTTTTTGCGGGGGCAAGGGCAGGTTATATCGGACTTGCACCGACTAAAACCCCCACGATGTTCCACCTCGTCGCCCTATGACAGAGTCACCGTAATGTTTTCGCAAACCTCCGCGACCCCGCCAGCGCTGGCTGCACTATGCAGCTCCACCTCGGAAGGGAAGAATCCCTCCTTTCAACTTCTGTAAGGGCACGCCGGAACACACAGTGTGCCCTCCTCTCGGCCTCTTACAATCATCCGGGCAACGGATCCCCCCAAATCCGTCACCCAGAGGCCATCGGAGCCAAGAGAGAAAACTCTCGACTCCTTGCGGCGAATCTGGTCTTGGGTTCCGCCGCCAATCGTAAACCGTAAAGGGCAGTATAAAGTAGCCCACCCGCACACATACGAGGTGGTCTCACGGCGCTCACCTGAAGCGACCACCTCGGGCCGGAAGGGTAAGTTTCTCTTAGCTTCACCGTAGGTGACTAAGCCACGGCTACTGAACTCCACCGCCACAACCAGGCGGGAACCTGTTCGGGAGGAACTAACAGGACCTAACCCAGCTTCATCTACTCGTGGCGCACCCTACTAATCAACAAACGAGGCCCTGGCTCCTATCAACCCGCATTGAGCCAGCGTTGCGGGCAATGGTTCAATGAACGTCTGATGATGAAACTCGTTACGAGTAAGTATACGAGTACATCATACTGGAATCTTCGAGTTACGTTGGCGACGCAACTTGTGTATAAATGTTTTTGCGTTGAAACAATCAATTTAACATTTCAAAGCAATAACTGTGATTCGAGCTGATAACGACGCAGTAATTGTTCAAGGCCCAGTCCATTGAGATGGTTCTGGGATACATTGTCAAGGTCGATAATGTGCATATGTCAATGTCGAAATGTACACATTAAAATAATAATGCATAAATTTTTCGTATTTTTTTAAAGAAAAACTTTAAGCAAATAAATAAACAACTCTCTCCTACATCGAATTTTTTTTATTATAGGCATAAGCCTCTGTCAATATTTTTTATTTTAATTTTTTTTAAGGCAAAGTATGAAATTTAAAAAAGATTGAAAATTTTATTATTTGAAAAGCATCGTAAACAAGAGCGGATGTGATGCCCATGTTAACAAAGGCGGAAGCTGCGATTCAGAACTACTATTGACTAGTATGCAGTTCGAAGGTCAAACGTGTATTTATGAATATATGTAATAATGAACAACTAATACATACTGATGTTCGTGATCGTTTACAAAAAAATCTTTAAATTTCTGTTATAATCTTCACAAATGTGCAGTGTTGCCATGATTAAAAAAAACTAGATAAAGCAGACTACTCAATAATATATATTTTTTTGTTCTACGAAGCGAAAAACAAGCTAGGCGGTTCACTTGATGGTAAACAATACGCCCGCCCATAACAACGTAGCGCTAGTTAGGATGTTATACACTGCATCACTTTCTGCTTCTCGCCTTGAAACATCAAAGGATTTACTCTCATTACCCAAGTAATTTCACTAGTTACACCGCTGTTCAAAACGAAATACAGTAATGTTAGCGCACACACACTTAACTAAACGCTCTCCGGCAACAGAGAGCGACCACCAGTTTTTGTTGTTTTTATTTATCTCCCTCTCTGTAGTTTATAAATTAAATGATTACTATAGCTTAGTAAGAGCGGATTAAAATCAATTTCATCTCTACAACATATGAAAAAGATTGATTTTTGTATTGCTATTTGTTTTTATATAATTTAGATATTGTATTTGTCCAGCAGTGGACCTCCCTGATGGACGGTCAAATGATGATGATTGTTTTTGTACATTAGGGAAGTCAAACCGCTTTGATTATTTATATCGCAAACATTTACTTATGTAATAAACATACACTAGTCATTTTATTTTGTCACTATAGACTTGGCATTGTGACATGTTTTTTTTCTCTTGGACGTCTATCTGCTGATGATGGAATCTTTTTAATTACATTGCTAAAAAATTATTCTCTGTAAACATATTATAATAGTAGTTATTATAATAGTAATTTGTCAATGCCTTTAATATTAGGAATGATAAGCATATAATACGATATAGCTGACATGCAAAGCATACGAATTCATCTCCTCCTCAAATGGTATTACTCACTTTATTACTTGTCTGAGGGTCGTAATTACCTGCACCCATCATTCTTATCCTTATAATGTTTCGCCACATCGTCCTATCTCCGGCTTCTTGGAGAGCATTGTAGACTAGAGTCACAGTGTACAGAGTGGAGCATGCTGGGCTGCGGCTCCGCGGCCTTTTTCTTTCTACTTTTCGAATAACAAAAACTTTTTCAAGGTTGTCTCCGTCTTTCCTGGCAGTATGCCCGTAGTACTTCAAGATGAATTCGTCTACGTATTAGGCAAAATACCCTGACCTTGAACCTGTGACGTCAATCATATCGAGCGTCTGCCAAAACACATCGAACTAAATTGGGAAGGTTTGTTATTTTGTAGTAGTAATAAACAGACGTTAATATTATGTTTTCACTTCCGGTATGTAATTTATACATATATTTATATTCAGGACGCTTTATGCGATGCACATTTAACTTTTGATCATCCAATAGATTAAATATTTGCTCACGTAGAAAAACAAATGTTGACATTGATGACATCTGTTACTTATGAATTGGTAATAAGGGCGGGTTGTGATGAGATAAATGATCTCTGGCGCTATTCAGATAAATTTACTAGATTCTTCGCTTTTTTGTGTGTAATTGGAATATAAAAATTGTCGTTTTTCTAAATCAAACCAATCAATATCAATTTAATAAACATTTTTTGTTAAAGGTTGATGACGACGAAGCGCGTCTAATGCGGCCATTTTACTGAGCGTATATAAACATTCGCGATTAACATTATTATATGTTGTTGAAGGAAAATATGTTATAACAGTGAAATATATCTTAAAGATAAAGTACACTATAGAGTCATTAACGATATAAACCGTTATTTTGAAACACTGGTTACAACAAATACAGATCGCTAGCCGTAGTGCTATCATTAAACTTGGAGCTGGCGGATTTGGAAGCCATACTCGTAGTACAAAAATCGACAAGTATTGTTACACTTATAAATCAGGGCTTCATAAACTTTTTTCATCCACGACCCCATTTATGATTGCGAGTTTCCTGGCGACTCCATATAAATATAATAGAAATATAAATATATATATTTAAATGATTTTTTTATTGAGTAACAATATACATATACATATGAAAATATATAGTTTTAGAATTCGTTTAGAATCATACAAAATTTTAAATTTAAAAATTGCACAAAAGTTGTAAAGACCACCTCACTTGCTCATGGTGCACCCTACTAATCAACAAACAATGCTCTGGCTCTCACCAACTCGCATTGGACCAGAGTATGGGAAATGCCCTAAATCCTCACAATCGCGAGGATTTTTGGGGGAGGCCTATATCCAGCAGTGGACGTCTATTGGCTGATAATGATGTAAAGACCTCTTCAACAAACAGGTGTTTATGACTAAGTACAAATACATATCTAAATGTTATAAAATCATGTATTTAAATATTTGACATTAAAATCTCCCCCGACCCCAGAATATTGCTACGCGACCCCATTTGGGGACGTGACCCATAATTTAAGAAGGCCTACTATAAATAAATGCTTCATATATTAAATCAGGCAACAGGAAAAATTTGAGTTTATTAATCATTTGTTACTCACAAAACTTACTTAGTACTTTGACCTATTCTTCTTCTTGTGCCTCTCCATTACTGGAGGTTGGTCGTCAGCTCAGCGAACTTCTCGCGATCTTGTGCCAAGTAAAAACGATACCTATTGAGCAGTTTTATTCAAAGAGAAGCCGGAAGAGAAGTGAGGAATGAAAGTCCAGCACTATTGATGTCATTCTTATTAAGTATACGAAATTCATAAGAATTCTTCATTTGGCAAATTCGTTATACCTTAATAAGTTTGAACTTAGATTAAGTATAAATGCATCATTATTATACTTCATCACCGTTACATCTGTTGATGAGGAGTTTAACCGGAATCCTTCTTAAAAGCGACTCACGTAGCTATGAAGCTGTTTAAAAATTTTATTATAAACTATTTTATATCTATAATGAAAATGGGTTTTGTTTGTTCTCCAATCACGTAAAAACTAGTGAATATATCGACACGGGAACATAGCAACAGCAACAATAGCCCATATTTATACTTTAAATTTCAGAGACCTTTCATCATTTCTAATTAAATTTCGTAAACATTTTCATTTTGTATTATTTATACGGTTGCTGTAGTAACGGTTGGTAGAGAAAGTCATTTGCGGTTGCGGTTGCTATCAAGGAATATTTCAGAAGAATTTCCAGTCTAATTCTACTAAAGCGGTCGGGAGCAGCTTGTTTATATGTTACACGCATAAATAATACGAAATAAAAATGTTCCTAAAAGTTAAATAGAAAAAAAAATTATAAAGTATTTGTGAAATTCAAAAAATGACTATAACCATCTACAAATTATTTAGCATTCAATGTTCACATATTCGATGCGATCACTAGTTTTCACGTGTTTTGCGAACTAAGGATAATATATATATGGATATAAGAGATTTATACCTACGTAGTGACTCATGATGATATCTCTGGTATCGTAAAGGCCTGGAGACTCAAAATTTGGTAGGAATATCCTTTTCGCCGAGGGTAGGTCAGCCAGGAACAAATTTTCCGACAAGTTACCTCTAAAGGAAGTTGCGCGGTTGTTACTGTTAGTTATTTTATATACTCCAAAATATAACTGTAAATATAAGGAAAATATAAGGAAATGTAAATATAAGGAAATGGAGTATATTCATAGTATGTTAATGTTATGTCCCTACAATTTGGGCCAATTCATTATTAATTAAACATTTTTAAAATTGCATGTTACTAATGGCACAATATGGTGCTGTGTATATCATCTTTATCAGCGTCTATTTGTTATGGCGTAGCGTATCACTTAGCAATCACGTGAACGACCTGATCGTTTAGTCGCTTCCTCTTATTAAAACATGTGGTTCGTATGTCTTCTAGCCTATCATCACGTTGATTGAAATTAATAGTTTCTTAATAACGTTTTAATCATACTCCACCATAGCCAGTAAACTCCTGTAACACTACAGTAATAAAAGAATTCTTAAGTCAGACCACATTGATTATTTTTACTATAAAACGATAAAAAGTAAACATTACTGTGTTCCCATTTGAAGGACGTTGGTAATATAAACTGGGGCAACGGAACTTACGTATCAAGGCGATTGTTGTGTAAATATCCTTACTACTACTTAGTACAAACTATATTACTATTGCTGCTATTGCCATTATCACATACTACATTACAGTAATCGTATAGTACACGTTTTTAATAGCATGATGTATATATAATGACCTTGTATGAGTTATAAATGGATCGGTACACGTTTTTGTTATCGGAAAATAAATATGGCTGACCTTTTATCTTTTACTAACTTCCTACCGTCGGTACTGTCGGTTAATTAAAACTAACAAAGCTATGATCAACTTTAAACATATATTTATAGCTGGTGTATACCGTTTGAGACCTTCAGACGTAACGAGGCACTAGAGGAAGAATAAAGTTTAAGAAGTACACATGCTGACTATACACAATGATCTTTGCTTGATTCCGAAGCGACAGTAGTTGTCGTGTTTGGATAGTATTAGAGTCTCTACCATGTTAGTTAAACTCCTCTCTCTCCCCCTCTTTAAATTGTTAAACTGTTGTCATAACAGCATTGTTGTGGCAGCTGTTTAACAATTGCCACTTGTCATTTAATTACTGAAGGCAAAATGCGAATATGATGGCTAGTGATAGCCTATAATAAATAAAAACATTAAAATCCAATATATCTCTTTAACGTATTGAAATTTGACGTCATTTATAGACAAGAGATTTCCACCTATGTACAGACTCATGATATCATCGGGACCATAATGCTTGGATATTAGAAATTTGGTAGCAATATTCTTTTTGCAGAGTATAGGTCAGCTGAAAACGGATATTACGAGTATAAAACGAGTTAATAACGGGAAGAGGCCCAAGCGGGAATATTTCTGAAAAGTTTAAATTTCAAGTCTAATTCTATATTTCAGCCTGCTGGTCGTAAATCGGGCGGGATACAGCTAGTTTTCATGTTATTACAGTTTCAAATTGAAACGTATTTAAAATTGTCTCTCTCCTAAACAAATATTCATTATTCTTTTTATCTGAGAAATAAGTTTCATTTGCGAGAAACATTAAAATACAAAGTACCAAACGTCGATAAAAATTGATCGTTTAATTATTCATTTAGATTTTGCTATGTTATACATTACTCTCGCTTCCAACCGGATGTGTGTGCTGTTGGAATTAAAAAAAAACACACTTTTTATATTGAACATAAGCAGAACAATAGGTGCCCGGTAACGTTGCGATGTTTATGAGCTATAGGGGAAAAAATTAACATCTCTTAAGCTGATTCACAAGTGGTGGTGAAAAACGAAGTAAACAATTGTTTATTTTAACTTGTAATTTTTAAAAAGAACTTACATTTGACTGGAGCGGTAGACTACTACCCTTTATTCTCTCCATATAACAGAAAGACTCCACTCCCAATAAAAGAAATAACAAAATTATATTTACCTCAAATATTTGAATTTTTCAGTTCATTAAGGAAATAGATATCATGATTTTTTTTTATACACTTCAAAGCACTTTGACGCTTGGAATGTTAATATAATGATATGTTTGTCTGTTCCTAGATGCTAGTATGCCGACAAACAACTCTCTTTACAATACTAAATACTATAATGTTTAAATAATACTTGTTCACAGTAATAGGCTCTATAACAGCACCATTTCGAAGTGGTTGTTACCACCAAAAAGAACCTACCACTAGTGTATTATACATAGAATTTTCTAAAAAAATAATATTGTTTCGTAACAAAGAAAAAGTGGTTTTAATAAAATAAATGCTTTAATAAGTTTAACATATATTAAAATTTATCTAATCTGTTTTCCCACGCTCCGTCATATTGTCGAATATCACATTTGACTTATTATCTATTTAACATTAATGATTTTATCACAATGTTTCAACTCACAACAAATGCACACCGCAAAAATACACAAGTATAAAAATAAATCAAATTGCACATTCCGTTCAAAATTGGAAAGAAAAAAGTAACTCCATTTTACATTTGAATCACGTGTACTTTAATTCTATTCGGCCATCTTGAATCGCGCCATCGCATTTAGCTTTTGTTTGAAAGTAAAAAAATCATTATATAACATTAATTTATAAATGAATATTTCATGTATTCACTATTATTGATTAGGAAATAATAATAAAAAACTTACAGTTTCAATTGTATAAAAAAAATTAATACGTTTGTTTACAATATCTGTCGCACATAAGGTAATGATATTTGGAAATGTTCCTTGATCGTCAGTTCTTCGCCATATCTGTCGAGTAGTTCGAGGAGTACTCCATTGGTCCAACCGAAGCCATCTTGAACTATATACTCCCCCCCACTCCCATGGTGACCTGGTTGAACCGCACTATACTTTTCAAACATTTTCTTCCAAGTGTTATAACCAACGTAATTAGCACATACCCACAGCACCGCTTGTTCTTTGGCCAACCGCTGTGCCTCTTCATTTCCGCTGCTGTCTAAACCACCTATCAGAATGCTCTGAGTTGGTGGCCATGCGTTTGGATAGTCCCATTGTTCACCTGAGTTCAATATTGAAGCGGGAATGCCACCTGGGAAATCTAAAGCACCAGATGACAAAAGATATCTCACTAAAAGTCCAGCATATTTAGGTGCGTCGGAGTCTTCCACAGCCTTAGTCCACAAAGGGGTCGCGCAACTGGGGTAAAAGTGCCTCCTTTTCGTGTTAGCCAAGGAGTCGTAGTCGTACCAGACTCCATCTGCCGGATCCCACATCACTTGCTGTATGGCATTGCGCCAATACTTTGCGAGGCTCCACCACTTCTGCGACATCCGTCTGTCTTTCAATCGGCTGCGGAAATCACCAACGTGCTGTAAAGCACCTGCGAATATCGCATTCAAATCGACAGGAATGATTCTACTAGCATGTACGTCGGTTATATTTCCCATGATGTCATCTTCGGCCGTTATAAACCAGCGAGAGGAGAAATCCCAACCGCTTTCAGCAGCGCTTTTCATTTCGGTGTAAAAATCCTCCCGTTTTTCTTCATTCGGCAAGCCACGAGCGTTCGTGTAGTCTTCGAAATAGGACTCCGGTCGCGGACCTTTGAGATTCATGTCGGATAAATATCTAAGGAGGACGTATTTCGTTTTGTTCACCTCCACAGTTACTTTCTTATTGTTTAACCAATACTGAAGTTCTTTCTCTACGGTGTCGATGTGTTGCTCTAGCCATCCCAGATCACCAGTTGCAGCGAAGTAGCTGGCAACCATTGCAGCTAGTAGTGGAGGTTGACTCCTACCGAGGTAATAAATACGATTACCGTTAGGGATGTATCCGAGTTTTTCGACGAGGTGAAAAAGGTTTTCAATCATCCCACGCGCTGTGTCCGTCATATTGCTTAGCAATAGCCCGCGTATCATCCAATAGGAATCCCAGTAGTACAACTCCTTGAATCTTCCCCCTGGAACTATGAAGCCATTTGGCACATAAATAAAACTGTACTGTTTTGGATTCAGCACAACGTCGCGGTTCACTTTCCGGCCTAATTTTGCCCACATCGCAATCACATTCTTCGCAAACAGTTTCAGCTTCGGGTCGACGATGCGTTTCAAGATCGGTGGATCAGGGTCAAAGTCAGGCGGCATCCAGTACTCCAGCTCGTTGCCTTCGCCGAAATGTAGATCGACAAAATTGTTTATCTGATCCCATGTCGGATTGTGATCGGAGTCGTGGATCAACTGGGCGTAGTCAGCCAGAGTTTCATTTTCAGAGTGGAGCAGCTTAAGATCAACGAATGTTTTTGAATCGGGGAAAATGCGCGCCAATTGCACTCTGTGAAGGAGATCGCCGCTGCAGTAGATTGACGAATTGCACACCGGCACCGCGGTGAAAGCGTTAGCGCACGCGCCCAGCAGGCCCAGCACCGGGTACAGCGGGAGGTAGCGAGGAGCTCGAAGCATTAACATATTTAAATTTTTTTAATAATCGTTAGAAAGGCGCGGGCGCAGGCACTCGCGAACAGAAAAATAACCTATACGCGGCGCGGTGTTGCATCGGCTGCCGACGGGGGACGAATGGCGGCGCGTGCGTCTCGCCTCGACCGAAGTGTGCCGCCGGCCGCATCCCGGCGGCCGTGGCGGGTCCCGTCCGTGACGCAACGGCTTTCACTGGACACACCCGCCGCCGGCACAGTGCCACTGGCACACCGCCGCGCCCCTACACCCCCGCGCACCGTTCCGTATTCAATTGCGAAGTGTAACGCGACTTCACAACTGCATCTGTCAACGGACCCGAGTAGTGATGCCGAAAATATAGCTTTTGACCAAAGTTAACGTTATTGTACACGATGAGTAACAGATAACAATTAACATTAGCAGATACAATCTTTGCCGAGTACTCTAAATACTTTATTGGCACTCTTTGTTAATGTACAATACTTTCAAACGATACCACCGTAACGCAGTGGATAGTTGCCTGTCTTGCAACACGAAAGTACCCCTCCTCGTTTCTGAGGCCAAATATATTGGAGTTTGATTCGGGAAGGATTTTTAGAGCCCGCTCGCTTAGGCAATTTTGAAAAACTTTAATATAACCTCTACTTTTGGCTGTTATAAATACGAGCGCGGTAGCTAGCTGACTGCCAATACATGAGAGCTGGAGATTTCTTAGTGAGCAATATATAATCATAATTGGAGTCAAATGTAGAAGTAGCAGATAAAAAAATAGAGTATATGCTATAAAATATAACATAGAAGCTAGATTTATATGTAATGTTGACAAATCTATTTTTAATTGTGAATATTATATCGCACATTATCTTATACATGACATTATAATTAATGTCTATGAATGAAATGAAAGATCTAGAACAGGTTATTTAAGAAAAATTGAAATATCAATCATAATTTTATTGACAAGTTAATTTTAACGGACAAAGTTCAGTAATGCCCTCCGATAACTGCACGCAGGTTGACCTTTACACAAACAAGTTTATAAACACAGGAGACAACGACATGATGCGATAAACTGCAGTGTGTTTCCAGCTGTTTGTTTTTTACTTCAATTGATACATTATTCATTTCAATAAGTACAAATAATTGTTTTAAAGTTTTTAAAGGTATGCCTTACTTATATCTCCCATCAAACATTTGTGTGAAAACATAACTGTATTTCAGTTTGCAAAATGTAGTCGCTAATAAAGTTATTTGGGTAACGAGATTTCATGAGATGCAGTGTACATCATTCTACTAATGATAATTCATTTAAAATTAACTCACTATTCTCAACCATTACATCAGATTTGGTAGACCACAAATTCTTGCAAAAGGACATCGAACTTCCTACCGAGGGTGGTTCGCGCGGAGAACATCAATTAAATATACGATTATATCACCGGCTTTATTAACAGAATTAAATCAAACATCAAGCACACCATTAGTAAAACTTAAGACACTAAGAGCTTGTTTTGCGTTAATTATAATGTAAACAATAATTAATCTGTATCGGCTACGAGGTCAAGACATCTGTCAGCTCAGTCCTCCTGTAACCATGGCTGTTATAAACCATACAAAACAGGCATACAGAGCGCTATAAAATCTATAAAATTTTACTTGTGGTAGGTCTCTGTTGCCAGAGACTGTCTAGGTAGTATGCAAATATTACTGTGTTCCGGATTGAAAGGTGCTGTAGCAAGTGTAATTACTCGGGCTACGAGACTCGACTTCTTGTCTCAGACGACAGGCACAATGTGGTGCAGTATATACAATCCTAACTAGCGCCACGTTGTTATGGCCAGGCGTTTTTTTTTATGATGAAGTTTACGCCGCTAGTGATAACCATTGCAGCTTCATCAGACTTAGGTCACGCGGATCAAGTTTCTATCATATATAAAAAAAGTAAATAAAAGAAAATAAGGAAATAAAAGTTGAAACAAACACAAAAACCAAACCCCACAAGACTAATATATACATATATAAGTAAATAAAATTGCACATAAAAGAGGCTGAAGAAAGGTGAGATAAAATTGCATGGGGAATGGTAGAAGATGCTGATAGTGATATAGAGGGACAGATCAGATTGATATCTTAATTACGTCGCGCATAGTGCGCTTCGGGGAGTCGGCGGGGACTATGATATCATCGGAGGATATAGCCAGGCGTATCACTTACAATCAGGTGAACGTCCTGTTCGTCTCTTCGCTTTGCATAATAAAAAGTAATTAGTATCATTAAACAGCGCTATATTATTGCTCCGCACTATGGTGACGTATTGTGTTTTGTTCGCGTGCAATAATACGGCGAACGAGAGTGCGACGCGTCACTTACACGTCACTAATGTTCAATGAAGATCGGATGGAGACGAGACGAGACGGGATCACTCACCGAAGAAGTGATAAGTTAGATAGTAATTTATTACCGCTTCGAGATAACATGTTTTTGTCCCTTATACATAATAATTTTCATCTTACAGACAACATAATATCAATTTAGATTTAGAAACTGATTTCTTTATGTATATGTATATAAAACTATGGTGTTTGAAATATTTTTATTAATTTATTTTAAATCTTTATTGTACAGATTAGATTAGGTTACATTAAGAAAACGTAATGCCTATAGGCATACTTTACCAGTCAAACTAGAATGTTGGGAGATGTACGAGTAGGTGAGATAAAATCACATTATCAAAAATCATTGCTTTATACACGTATATATATGTATCATCATCATCATCACTATTAGCCGACAGACGTCCACTGCTGGACATAGGTCTATATATGTATATATTATACACATTAGTCTAGAGTTTTTAATTAATTCACAAAATCTCATACCAGATAAAAATGTGGCTTTATTCTTCATCTGTTGGTTTTGATAATATCCGAGACGATAGGACGATTTTAAAGAGAATTTTCCTTCCAGATAGCCGAAGATCGATTATATAACATAAACAGCCGTCTTAACGTTCCCATTAGTGGGACACGACCTTCTCCCGCAAAGAGAGAGTCAAGGCCGTTTATCTGTCGCGCTGGCCATGGCGGGTTAGTAGACATACTAGCGACTACTATTATTTGTTAAAAAAATTAGGCTTTCGCGAAAAAAAAACCGGTTAAAGTTATGAATTAATTCCAATTCAGTTTTTATATTGTATATATAGGGTATCCCGTGGCAGATTTAGGATTTCTTAATTAAATTAAAGGATGTTATTATTTTAGAATATACATATATTTGTCATAAAAAGAAAGACGAGACATGCGGATTTTAATTTTTGATGATCACTCCGTCCAAATGTTTTCCATCGCGACGTACACACTCGCGGAATCTTTCGAGAGTATTCCGAGTGTATCTCGCGAAGGAGGCTCATGGTGGCTCTTGCTGTGTGAGGCGTGGCGCCATCTTGTTGAAACCACGTGTGAGAGCTGTTCGATGGATGTTCTCTTAGTTTCGGTATAAAAATGCGGCGATAGACATCACCATCAACAGTTACGGTTGCTCCACGAGAATTTTCAAAGATAAACTATCCAATTATTCCATTGACAGAAAGAGCACCAGTCCACTGCGACATCGTGACTGACCAATCCGCACAAATGCCGCGCCAAACTGTAACCCCTCCCTGGTCCCCCGCGCAACCGTTAAAAAATATTCGAATTTCAAACCCTAAATCTGCCACGGGACACCTATATTTATAATTCCTCCGTGATCACTTGTATGTATTAGAATATGAAAGAAAATTTATTTCCTTTTGTATTTCCTTTTATATTTACGGTTACTGCTCGTCTGCCGGATTGTAGTAGTTCTGTATTGATATATGTTAAGAGGGGTTTACGAACTTATACAATGTATTAATACATGTCACAAACAGGCCACGATTTCTACGTCTTTTTCCGCGAACCAACTGTTGATTAAATGCTGATGTCTACCGCCTGAGATCTCTATATACAAAATTTAAGTATGCACGATAAACAAACACCTATTGCTATACATATGTTGAATAGGAAAGTTAGATCTAATTAATTAGACTGTCTAAATTAAAACTACTAAATTTCCGTTGTCCGGCAAACTTTATAGAAAAACAGATGAGATAAGCTGGATTGTCCACCAGATGATAAGAGAGATGCCAGGACAATAATGAAACGACGCTGGAATGTTTACACAGCATCATGCTTACATAAAATCTTTGTATCTCTTTTTCGTATATCTTTTAGTATATCTTTTTCGTATCTACCTATAAATAATGTTGTTGATGATAGATATGTTTTATTTTTAGGACGAATAATAAATAAACAAACGGCTAGGACAATTTTTTTTTCTATACAATTAAGCGACGAGACGAACGAGACGTTTACTTGATGGTAAGAGATTCGCCCGCTTATAACAACGTAGCGCTAATGAGGATGGATACTGCACCATATTTTGCTCCTCGCCAGAGACAAGATGTTGAGTCTCGTTACCACAGTAATTACACTAGCAACAGCGTCCTTCAAACCGGAACACAGTAATGTTTGCACATTACAGTTTGTCGGCTGCAATAGGTGCTGCGGTGATGTTACCTATCGAGACCATCTCCAGCAACAGAGATCTACCGCCAGTATGTTATCGGCATAATCGTTATTTACAGAAATCTTTTTAAAACAAACACTTAGCTCCATTAGCTTCTGGAAGACGCGCCTCGGTGTGATACATTGTTGAGGCAAGGATAAGAGGTTGAGTGGGAAACAGGCTTGTTTACTCCGGACCGTCTTATTAGAAAGAAAGATCTGAGGAATACAACACTCAAGATGGGGCCGGACAGTGATACTAATACTTGGGACGTCGCACATATGTGCAAAATTGTTTCCGTTCCCCTGCCGTAAAGCAATGAAGAAGAAAAGATACGGTTTAGTTGGTACAGAACCGAAATATCCCGCCATTTTCTCCACAAAGATCTTATATGGCCTACCATCAGGCAAACGTCATTCTCGTCTCCACGTTTTGTCAAATGAAAAAAAAGTATCATTATATTCTTCCATACAAATTCAAGTAAACATCACACAATTCAAAACCAGTATCGATGTGTTTATAAATTACGTAATTGCACTTGCTGTAGTGTTTTTTAATTATGTAGTTGTTATATGTAACTGCATGCAATTGTCTAGAAAACTAAATTGAGCAGCCGTGCCTGGAATAGTTTTCTTATTATAGCCATAATAATATAAGTAACACGTACAAGGATAATTGTGAATAAGGTAAAAGAAGTGAATAAATTAAGATGGTACTTACATTTTAAGCATGACTTATATTACCTGTGGTTCTTTTGTATTTTGTTCATAGTTAAAATAAATTCTTCACACTCTGGCAAGAATTACATTCAGTTTGTGTAATATTTGTTTTATGCATGGTTATATGATCTCAGAATTTAAACAATGATTTTTTTTTTGTTTTCTTATTCATTAGCGTAAAAAGACGATTGAGACGCTCGTAAGTCGATTGTAAGTACGCCTGCTAATAACAACGTGGCGCTAGTTATAATTATATACACTGCACCTAATTGTTTTCATCGCCTTGAGATATAAGAGATCATGTCTCGTTACTCTATTAATTGCACTAGCTATAAAGCCCTTCAATCCGAAACTCAATACAGTTTGCACAGTACAGTCTGGCGGCAAATATAGAATCTGCGGCTTTTTTTTTATGTGGGATATCTTCGAAAGATATCCTGCTTCTGTGAGGAAATTAGAGTTATGTGAGATTCGAAATGATTATCCGCCGATAAACGTATAACGGAAGAGCGGATCTGTCGCAGAAAGTCGGAGGAGTTTTCTCTCTTAGCTCCCATGGCCTCTTTTACGTTGCCCAAGTGCCTATAAGAGGCCTAGAGGAGGGCGCACTGTATAGTCCGGCGCATCTTTACAGAGGTGAAAAGGAGACGATTCTCCCGCCTGAGGTGGGGCTGCATAGTGCAGTCGGCGCTGGCGGGGTCACGGAGGTGTGGGAAAGCGTTCCCGTGGCCTTGCCGTAAAGCGACGACATCATGGGGATTTTAACCAGTGCAAGTACGACATAACCTGGTTTTGCCACCGCGAGGGCAGACATACGAAGGCATTTCAGGCAGGCAAGGCATTTCTCCTATGTAAACTGTTTAAAACCCCCTTATTAGTCTGCATCGATGCATTCAGAGGCCTTGGAATATTCTACATAACGGACCGGTATCCCTCTATACTTTGGCTTAGCACGTCTCAGAGAAGGACCAAACCCTCTTTAACTCCATCGTTAAGCTATGAGGATAACCCTTGTCTGTGGTTTGTGAAATCCGTAGACCCTTTTAATTGCATTCTACAGGTAGGACTTACCTTAGTTCTGTTCTTACTAGTCTGAGACTATACGCCTGACGGTGGTACCCTCCTTGATGATCACTGGTAACAGAAACCTACCAACAGCAAATTTTAAAAACCATTGCCATGACTGCACTTATGTTAGACATAATTTAATTTGTAGAATTTATCGATAATGATAATTTCTCTCTGCCTTCATCCACTAAATGCACAAACTGAAATAAGGTGAAGATAATAAAATAAGGTACAAAGTTCTGGCGCTGCCTGTTTATTATAATTCCATCGGAAGTAATTATCACTGACAATTATTAGTTTAATCACAACCACAATTTATTTTAGGTTATGCCAGATAAATGCAATATTATACATTAGTCAACTTTCTATAAGTATATATTAATTAATAATATTTAAGAAATTATAAACCTATTAATAAAAAATAATAATACTATTGCAAAAGAAACGAAATTCAAATAATAAAATTAATTGGGCTTATTTGAATACTTTGTACTTGATTATATATTTTTCGTTTATATTCTTATAATATTTTATCTACATAAATTACAAAATATTACGTCAAAAACACGATTAATAATGTTAAACGTAGTAATATATATACATATAAATAAATAAATAAACAGTTATCCTTTCACTACGTTTATCTAGTTCGGGTTTTTTGGATGTTACATATTCACGAAAGCTGTTGCTGGAATACGTCTCGCGAAATGTGGTTTCCTTAAGATGTTTTCCTTCACCGGAAACAAATTCGGCGGAGATCGAATCATAGTGTATAAGAAACGAATAGCGCGCACGTCCGCCTCACACACCGAACAATCACGGTACACATATCGAAAATATTTTCAGAAACCATTTCACTGAAACATTTATTGCGCATCGTAAAATTGCTCTGCACTTATAAAACATTTAGTGTATTTTTGTCTTATACGCACATAAAAAGGACATAAATTTATCAACAAATATAATAAAATACGCTGGTATAATAACAACAATATTTACATTATTCATGGCACTGTCCATATATTACTTAAATAAAAAAAAAATCAGATATTAAAAATTACAACAATTTGTTATAAGTCAATGTTAAAATTACTATTCCTTTAGAAACGTTTACAATGATTGTTATTATATTATCTTAGATCATTAGAAGCATAAAAACAGTGTGGAAGCGAAGTTTCTTTGGCTTTATCAAAAAATTAATTTTCGTCTACTAATTCAACTGGAAAATCTAATATATTTTGATCAGATATTTCGGACTGATCAACATCTGATACATTTGCTTTATCTTCTACAGAATCTATTGCCGTCATTTTCCATCCATAGCTGTTTAACATTTCTAAAACGACACCGTTTGACCATCCGAACCCTGTCTGCACGGTGTATTCACCGCCACCGCCTATTTTCCCCGGCTGCTCTACATCATACTTTTCGAACATCTGCTTATTTTCAGTAAAACCTTTCAAACATGCTCGGATCCAAGTTTGAGCAACGTCAAAAGCCATTTGCTTTGATTCACTTGTATTTAGAGCTTTTAATGCGTTCACAACTATGCTTACTAGCGGTGGCCAGGCATTAGGGTAGTCCCACTGTTCCCCACTTTTAATTAATGATGATGGTATACCACCGGGGTAGTCTAAAGCCCCTGATTTGCGCAAATACTTTATGATACTCGACGTTCGACTTTTCAGTATCGTAGGATCTACCGCGTTCATCCATAAAGGAGAAACGTTACTCGGGTAGAAGTATTTCCTGTGTTCCCTATTCGCCAAATTGTAATCGTACCAAATCCCGTCTACTTTATCCCACAAAACCTCTTCAATTGTACTACGCCACTGCTTTGCAAGGTACGCCCAGTGAGTTGATTTTTGTCTATTTTTCAGTAAACCTTGAAAGTAGGCTGCACTTTGCAGGGCATTGGCAAAAATCGCATTCAAATCTACTGGAATGATCTTTGTAGTATGAATTGTACTCAAATTGCCATTATTTTCACCGTTTGGTCCAATAAACCACCGGGTGGAGAAATCCCAGCCACTTTCGGCCGCGCTTTTAATATCGACGAAGAAATCGCTTTGACGTTCTTTACTTTCAAACTGTTGAGCTATAGTAAAGTCTTCAAAGTAGGACTCCGGACGAGGTCCAGCGCTGGGAGCGTTATATTGCAATAAAGTATATGATTTACCATTCTTCTTAAAAGTAATCTTTTGAGTCCGCAACCAGTACTCTAATTCATCTTCAATGGATTGAATGTTAGATTTCAGGAATGCAATATCTTTTGTTTTTTTAAAATACAACGATACCATACCTAAAAGAAGAGGAGGTTGACTGCGCTGTTCATAGTACCATCTGCTTCCATTGGGTATGTGGCCAAGTTTTCTCAGTAATTGTATAAGGTTCTCAATCATGCCGCGCGCTGTGTTCTCCATTCCACAAATAAGAAGTCCCTCTATAATCCAGTAAGCGTCCCAATAATAGATTTCACTAAATCTTCCCCCTGGTATAATGAAACCGTTAGTTATGGGAATAAAGCTATACAGCTCTGGATTCTCGAAGACAACCGGTTTTACTTTCCGACCGAGAGTGGGCCAAATATTGTTAATATCCTTTGCAAATTGCCTAAGAGTTTTATCTTTGATTTTGGCGAGAAATACTGGATTTTCGCTGTGATCCGTCGGCTTCCACGGTTCCAATTCATTATCCGATTCGAAATTCTGATCAACAAAATTTTTTATCTGATCTTTAGTCGGATTCCTATTCGTTTGTTCCAAAAGTTCGTCGAAATCTTGCAAGATAATGGTCTCGTTTTTACGTAAGTGTAAATCAACTAACGTTTTTGAATCGGGATATATCCTCGCCATCTGTACATAGTGCAGAAGGTCGCTATTACAATATATTGGTCGGCTGCAAGAAGGCGGCAATTCTTTCGCGTGTATAATAGTTGCCAATGCAATGATCCCCACGAACAACATCTGAAAACAAAGAGAGAAAATTGATGATTATACCATATAAGGTTTTTGAAACAATTGTAAATTAAATAAAATTCAAAGTAACTAAAACTTTCATAATTTCTTAAACCGCAGAAAAGGACAACTGACAAGTAGAGAGCTTGTTTAATAATCAGCATCACAATCGATGGACGTTCACTGGTACTATTATTGTGAGGTAATTTCCACAACATATTATTACGTTGTTCAAAGTTCTTTAAACATAAATATATAAATTCAAAAGCAGTCACCTAAATCTATCATCTGTAACGTGGGAAAGGATTACAAGACGGACATTGTCTGTTAAATTGCCTCCTGTCTAGTAATATAACCTCTTTCAATGTTTTGTAATTTTACCCTACAATTCCACTAATCGATCATTTAAAATCTTAAGTTTAATTGTAACTCTGTGACAATAGTTGAAGTTCATATATCATCATCATCAGCCGATAGACGTCCACTGTTGGACATATACCTCTTCCCAAAGATATCCACATACAGTCAGCATGGAGTTTGGTGCCGCTAGGCACTAGATGCTGTCATATGTAGGGTTACATGTTGAGAGATTTGGGTTATTTCCCACCACGCTGGTCCAATGCGGGTTAGCGAGAGACCCGCGTTCGTTGATTAGCAAGGTGCGCACGAACAGGTGAAGCTGGCTCGGGTCCCGTGAGTTGTTGTGCGGAACCCCTTACAACCCTCAGTGCATACAATCAACAATAATTCCTAGACAATAAACATTTGTTTAATAGCTGCGTAATATAAGGGAGTGAAGAGGAATTATAGAATGAGGATGAAATATACCAATGCCAACCTCCATTAATCGCCCCTCCAACGGGTTCTCGCCTTGTCGTGGCGGAGGGGCTTAGTAACCGTGGGACGGAACACGGTGAAGCTAAGTGGAACCCACCCGGCCGGCCCGCGGCGAAGGGCCGGCCGAAGCAGCCGCTCCAGGTTCGAGCTCTGGAGGCCCACCGAGAGCTCACCCGAGTGGCCGGGGGCCGCAGCGGCGGCTTTATGCTGCCCTAGCAGCCAGGCTGCAGGGGCGGTTTCATATCGTCCCTCGCAGCCGAGTTGGGGTCGCGGAGGGAGTACCCTCTGCGGCCAACCGTGGTCACACTGGCAATGGCCGCGGGGAAGAGGAGTGTCGGTATTGAGATGCGCCGTTCTCCCTATCCTCCCCGGCCGTTGACAGGTAGCGGCGGGGCTAACATCTCTCCGCCGCGGGAAGCCGGGAGAGGTTTTCTCCAGTGGCTCCCATGGCCTCTGGGCGACGGGTTCGGGGGAACCGGTCGCCCGCGCGATGAGATCGAGGAAGGCGGCGCGCTGCATGTTCCGGCGCGCCCTGGAAAGGGAGGGTTCATCCCTCCCTCCCGAGGTGGCCGGTGGCGCCGGCAGGGTCACGGTTGAGTGTGCTCCCGCGTTCCCGTGACCCTGCCATGGTGGCGATGAGGTGGAACATCGTAGGGGTTTTAGTCGGTGCAAGTCCGACATAACCCGTCCTCGCCCCCGCGAGGACGAGTATGCGTAGCCATTTCCCCACGTTAAACAAAATAAAAAAAAAACCCTCCATTAATCGAAGAAGCACATTAAGACGAAGAAGAAACAGTTTTTATAGCCCCATATTAATTGACATTAACATTTAAATTATGCAAGCAACAGGTTTTTATATAACCTGTCTGTAAATGAAATAATTTTCGTTACAATAGCGGCAAAAATTTAATCTCACTTAATACAACGCGCATTGGAGTCGCATAATATATTAAAAACAACACACACACACACACACAGTTCATACAGAATAATAACGGAAATTACTTATTTTTAATTTTAAAGCAGTAATACTGACGACCTTGACAAATAAAACAATCCTGTTTAATGTTGTAATAACGACCATCGGAATTTGAAAAAGAGGATTGTAAGAAAATTTCAATTATCGATCGATGATTTGCAAAAAGTTATTAATCTTTTGTTCCTATTCCTACTACTATTCCTTTACTTTTTAAATTATGGTGCTTACTATGTACTACAATTTCTTTTATTACTTTTAATATCGTTCAAAATATTGATTGATATAGCTAATTGAAAGATAATCTCTTAATAAAAAATATTATCATAGACAATAGAACAACCCTAACACTAAAGTGATCAATTGTAAGTCTCCTTATTGTTTACCTTAAAGTCGTGATCTTAGTATATTTGCTTTATGTGATTTTTATTCCAAGTCTTCACATACTGTATGCCTGTATATCACATGTTTACGTCTGGTTATTCAGTTAGTTATATTAATCTCCTTATTAGCATTGATTCTTAAAATCGATACGGATTTTTTAAAATGTGCGGTTATAAAGTTATTTATATTATGTCTGCAAAAAAAACTTCATACTGCTTGTTCTTAGTATTTTCTAATAAAACTGTCGGACTCCACAGATTTCCAAGTTAGTTAATTTTGAAAATCTTTAAAGTATAAAATTCCAATTGGAGCCTTAGATTTTCGCTATGGGTAGAACGTGTATAAACTTTTACACAAGAAAAAGTCATAATTACTTGGTAATAGAGTAGTTATAAATAAAAAAAAGAAATAATTGAGAACGAATAATGGTCAAGTGAGGCGGTCAAGGTACACTTAATGGGAACTGCTAAACAATCGACGCCAATGTTCGCTGTATGAAATTATTTTTAATAGTACGTAATCAGCGGCTGGTCATGCTCACGGTCAGCTTTATTTGTGTTATTAAAAAAAGTATTAAGAATATACTTACACCCAAATTAAAAAGAGTTTTTGTTTTAATATATTTGATTTTCGCGTAATTATCTCATTACGACTATTGTTCTGTGTTTAAAACTAGCGAAATATTTATACCTTAAGAAAATTCTCTTTAATTTAACCATTAACAAAAATAGTAGATCACATAATAAAATTTTTAAACATTTGAGTCTCCTTTTAAAAAAAAAAATTCGTTATGGTGGCAACAATGACGGATGACGTTTAACGCTAGAATGATTTTTAGTTTTACAACGTTGCTAGCAAAAAAGAGCGGGAACAAAATGTTCTGCAATTAATTTGTTTAATAAAATACATTTGTAAAATTTTATCATTTGGATGAATATTACAACGTTAATAAAACTTTTTTTAACTGACCCCGTGACGTAGTGGCTAACCCCCTATAACGCATCTACTTAGGCTGAGGTCATTAGTTTGATTCCAGAGCTGAATGTAGTGTTATCTCTTTTGATGAGAGTGTATTTTTATACCAGGCTCTACTACCAGCCTCATACTCTAAATAGGCTGCTGCAACAGGATTTTTATACTCCGAATATCCACATATGAGAGCTAAAGTATTCGTAGTGTGTACACTTCACTATCACAGCAGAGCCTACCTTTCACCTATCTGATGTTTCAAGTGCTTCACAGCAACCGTGCTGCCAAAGAAATATCTGAGTAATAAATAGATAAATAAATGCATTAAAATATAGTTTTACTTATAAATAATCGTGATTGATGTACTCACCATTTTACACTACTGTTTTGTCACTATTACTATACCGTATTAAAGAACATATAAGGTCGTGATGATCATTTTAAAGCCGATTTTTTTCTAGTATCAACCAATGTATAAAAAACGAGTTCATTTGTATAAAATAAAAATTATTAAAAAAGGGCTATAAAAATCTAAAGATGTTTTTATTAACAACATTGCCGAATAACATATTGATGTAAAAAAAAACATTTAGATACCAGTTTTTTTTTTTAATTAACTCTGCGATAAACATACCATTAGTGCGCCGCAAAAACCTGATCCGCTTATATTTAAGGTGAACAAGTTAGTCTTGTAGAAAAAAAACTCGTTAACTTTTTTGTTTTTAACTTAACATTTATTTGGGTAACATTTTCTACTGGTGGTAGATTTCTGTTGCCGAGGACCGTGGTGATAGATACCGCAGCAGCACTAAGTGCTGCTACCGAACAGGAGTCTGCAAACACTAATGGTTCAGTTTAATGGGTGTTGCAGCTAGTGAAATTATTGAGGAATTATGAAACTACATTTATCTCAAATGCGTCCGCAATGTCCTGCAGTGTTTATCGTACTAACTAGGGCTACATTGTTATGGGAGTATCACTTATATTTAGGTGAAAGTCCGGAACGTTTTTCTAGTTGCAGGTATTGCCCAAGATCGTCTATAGAAGGTAATGTAAGTACATAAGTAACAGGACTTAACGTCTTATGTCTCAAGTCGACAAGTACAACGTGGTGCAGTGTATATCGTTCTAACCAGCGCCTCGTTTTTATTGGCGGGCGTATCACTTACAATCAGGTGAACGTTCCGCTCGTTTCGTCGCACTGTATAATAAAAAAAAATCTAACACGTCTTGGTTCCACAAACTGATATATCTTTGTACGAAAAGGACATTGATAAAATTTATACTATACGTTTGACCGAAGACATACAAAAAACTAAGTAATTAAACAGTATATATAATAAATAGTTTATCTTCTCTTATATATAATAGAAGATAAACTAATTACATAATAAATGCAAATGTTCGAGAGATATTCGATTGTCAGCGATTTTAAGAAATACATACCTAAGGGTGAAAATAATTTCGCATTTATGCACGTGAACAGAACATTCACTGGTGGTAGGTCTCTATTGCCGGAGACCGTCTAGGTAGGTACCACCACAGCTACTATTGCAGCTGACTAACAGGATTGTGCAAGCATTACTGTGTTCCGGTTTAAAGGGCGCTGTTGCTAGTGCAATTATTGAGGTAACGTAATTAACATCTCACGTCTTATGCATATATAATTCTAATTCGCGCTGCGTTATGGCCTGGCGTGTCACTTACCATCAGGTGATCGTCTTGTTGTCGCTTTGTATAGTAAAAAAAATCGTTTTATTAAATACTGCTATGATATGTTTTAAGAGATAAAAGAAAAAGAGGTGGAATAACATCTTTACAGAATCATTATAAATTCGGCAGTTTATCTATAAAAACTAGGCACTGTCATTTGTGGGTAAGATTATAATTTTAAACTGTCAAACAATATATCTTCTTGCAGAGTATCACCCACCATTATTACTGGTGGCAGTGGCTCTGTTGCCGGAGACAGTCTAGGTAGGTACCACCGCAGCGCCTTGTGCAGCCGGCAAACAGTTTTGAAGTGAAGGATGCTGTAGCTAGGGGTGTTGTGCTGTGTCCTGGGGTAAAGAGACTTACATCCTATATATCAAGGCAACGAACGCAATATAGCACAGTATACATCATCCTAACTAGCGCCACGATGTTATAGGGAGTGGTATCACTTGCCATCGGGTGAATGTGTTGCTCGTCCCGTCACTGCCTGCCAATAGCAATGCGCTAGTTAGGATGTTCTACACTGCACTAACATTATGCTTGTGATCTTGAAACATAAGATGTTCAGTACCGTTACCCCATCAATTCGACTAGCTACAGCACCCTTCAAATTGGCAGACAATAATGCTTACATACTACTATTTGTCGGCGGAAAGAGGCGCTGCGGTGGTACTCACTTGGACGGTCTTCGGCAATAGAGACATTTTTTTTCTTCTATCACGCCTTTTACCCAGTAGGCCAGTAGCAAATAAACACCCACTTTTCGCCAGATATGGTCAGATTAGGTCCCATCTAACAGGGGGCGAGCCTGTTGCCACTTTGCTGGGGCCACCACACACACAAAGATAATTTCAGTGTGCTGGTGTCCTGACGATGATTTTCCTTCACCGTTAAGTACGTGGTAAATGTAACAATATGCACATTAGGCATTGAAAAACTGCCTAAGAAGTGCATGCCCCGGCCGGAATTAGAACCCTCGTCATCTGATTGCCATGTCCGAGTTCATAGTCATTGAGCCATCACGACTCAATGGCTATGAAGTATGATGGCTCTATCTTCCATTGGACCAACTTCCTACACACAAGATGCATTTGTAACATATGACTCAGAGAGACCACAAATTTGTTAATCAAGACATCTGTAACTGCCATGTCACAATACTATACGCAATATATAATGCAAATTAATTAAAAATAAACTTAAAATTAACTGGAAACCGTATTTGGATGGTAGAGTTAGCCAAGATATAGCAAATATGTGCAAAAAAAACAGCTATTGTTCAAGAAAAGGAGAAAACACCTGCAACAATAATGTATATTATTACAAGTGCTAAAAGTAGTTATGAAGACCACATCTGGTGGATGTAAGAAAAACACAAAATTATTAATATTTATTAATTGTTAATATTTTATTACGGAAAATGGAATTGCTCAAAAGTAATTAAGAACAGCGATATATGACGATGACGGTCTGATGAAGGTCACGGGAAGACGTTTGATGCGCGCAGCGCAGGCCTGATCTGCGTAGAGATCCTTAAGCGTGGCCTATATCCAGCTATGAACGTTTGATAAGAACTAAAAACTAAACTGACTCCAATCGATACCAGATCAAAAGTGGTCGTTCCTATCTCTGAAGATCGTGTGAGGTGTTCCGTTGAAGTCGTTCCCACGTTTCGCCGAATTGCCTGTCGCTGACGCTCCGACACCAGAAGGTCCGCCTCCGTACAATTTCGTAAGGTATTAATCTAAGTTGCATCTTCGTTTGGAATCTGCTTATATGTAAGACATGCCAGTGTATGTCTTAGTTGACTAAGTTCGTAGACCTTCGTCCCTTCGTTGTTGATACACCACGATAGGATAAAGCATTTTACGTCGCCATTCATAATATGAACAGCCAAGGTTTCGAACAGTCTGCCGGCATGTTTCCGTCCAGCTATGACGTGACAGTCTTTAAGAGAAGACTGAGTAGGCTTCTTTAGACTAGCGCTCTTTACCGCCTTATCACCAGTCAAGCACTAGGATATATAATATGAAAAAAAACCTTTTTAACTCTATAATGCATCATCCTCATCATCAGCCGATAGAAGTCCACTGCTGGACAAACGCCTTCCCCAAAGATCACCACGTCGATCGGTCCTGCGCTGCCTGCATCGCCGGGCACCAGTGGCCGTTGTTTATACGGGTTCCATTTCCCACCACGCTGGCCCAATGCGGGTTGGTGGGAGCCGAGCCTCGTTTGTTGATTAGCAGGGTGCACCACGACCAGGTGAGGTTGGCTTGGGTCCCGTGAGTTGTTTTGCGGAATTCCATACACTAATTAATACATAATAATAAATACGTATCAGTCACTTAACATAGTAAAACTTGTAGCTAGAACGTGCGGGCACTGCTCAAGTATAAGTTAAAAAAATTTAATGTACAAATTAAATTTGAACTTCTTTGGCCACCAAAGTTATATGTATTTCAGATAAAATTGTAATTTGATAAATAAATTAAAAGAACCTGATAATTAATTTGTATAAAGTAATTTGATAAATAATTAAAAGAACCCTGACCTAAGAAAACTACCTGTCATCAAGAGATCCCTGTAACGTTTTAAAGTCCTTATTCTGTCAAAGTAAAAATAAAAGTAACTCCCAGAAATATTTTTCATGTACTGTATTATATTTAGCACAGGCACAGCAAAGGTTTGCTCCAGTCCATTTATGATCGTAAATATATCATATTCATCATTATCTGTTCAGCTCAACTATAATATAATGGCAAGTGATTTTTTTAACAGGCTCACGTCATCGCGTAACGAACGACACAATGGGTGCTTAAGTTGCACTATGCGACAAATGTGTATGATTTTATGCTCTCCAGCTATAACTTTCCGATCTTTATTCTTCATATCATTCTAAACGTGATGAAATGATACATTACTAGAGTACGGCTTGAAAGGCTCAATAATTATCGTAATTACAGCGCTAATGAGCATTCGACGATTTACAGACGGAACCAATCGTCTGCCATTAAAAGAAAATAACTCGTCACGTCATTTTACATTTTTCATAGAATAAGAATATACGTTTGTATTCTTCTTAAAGCGCCTCTCCAACAAAGGAAGGTTGGCGATGGTGGTAACGTGGTACAGTCCTTGCTGTCTCTGGTTCGGCGGAACAATTCGGACGCCTCAGAATGCCAGTCCATTCCCTAATATCTCAACCATGACTTTTTTGCTTCTCCTCACCTTTCGTATATATATAAAGATGATAAGTGCGTGATAAGTGTTTTGGTACTGAAAAAGTATCGTCACTTATTTCTCTCTACCCGCTTGAAATCAATTTCATAGATAAGCCTATGAATCATAAGTAACTATTATCAAGTTACTATATTCATAGCTATTAAACAGGCATTTTATCTTTACACGTTTAGGACATAAAAGTGTTAACCAAAAATCATAAATAAAGTTTTTTTTATAATATCATCATGATATTTAAAGTTATAAAAACATGTAACAATGTGAAAATGGCTATACACACGGAAAGAAAACGATTCAGTAAACTGTTGTACGAACATCTCTTATGAAAATAAATGCAGTAATCCCCCCCCCACCCCCACCTATAACACGGTACTCTTAAAACTAGATCCGCGAGCTCCGAGGAAGCTGCAATAGTTGTCAAAATAACCAGCGACGCAAACTGCATCATAAAAAAAATATAACACGTTATCATATTACGCGAGTTCAATCCCTCGTATAACGCGGGCATTCCCCCGTATAACGCGGGGATTTCCCACATTATATTTCTGAACTGTGAAATTTATAATGATTTGCTTATAATTAGTACTTAATCGGAATTTACTGTTTTTTTTTTAGTTCAAATGTTCTTATTTTATTTTTATTTTAATAAAACGTACATATTTCCTTTAGAATACAGTTTTTTCTTAATATTCGATTTGAACCCCTCCTTAGCGAGAAAAGTTAAACGTGAATAATTTACATAACGTCGTCTATGGGGTCATATAGACGCGTTATATGAGAATACTCCTTACAACGCGTTCTCCTATAACGCGAAACCAAACTACCGTATTATTGGGAGGAGTAACTGTAATGAGAATTTTAGACGAAAATCAATAACTGTGTTAGTATTGGTCCGGTCCGTCCCAGACGTCAGCTTTAGCGAGATTAGTGTGGCGCTCAATCAGTTCAAGAACAACAAGGCGCCAGGTGATGATAGAGTTACTGCGGAGCATTTGAAGACAGGAAGAACGACCAGTGTTGATGGTTCTTCATAGACTATTTAACTCCATCATACTCGAGGGGAAAATGACAAAATCATGGCGAATCGTCGAACGCAAGCTAGACGATTTCCAGCCCCCCTAACAAGCAGGATTCCGAAACAGCTTAGTATCATTGACCATATACGCTGTGGCAAGTCATACAGAAGATCGAAGAACATAACTTGCCACTATGCTTAGCGTTCGTGGACTATGAAAAAGCTTTCGATTCTGTTGCCACATGGGCTGTGCTACAGTCATTCCAGCGGTGCCAAATAGACCACTGTTACGTCGAAGCTTTAGCCGTCACTGTATGAAAACGTGGTTACGTCAGTCCGCCTTCAAGACCATCGCTCGAAACCTATCCAGTCGCAGCAAGGTGTCAGACAGGAAGACATTCTGAGCGATTTACACACACACAACATATCGACGTCCCCGGCGAATAATCCGGAAGTTGGAAATTTGAAATTTTACAAGAGACTCGACTAACATTTACACCTCAAATGAAGATTCTTCTTCACAGATTTTACAATATCAATATGCAGATGCTGTGATTGGTAATGATCCATTACGATATTATTTGTATAGTTCCATGTGTTTGCGTTAGACAGTAATGCTTTATTACAATCTCATTTCATCAGATTTTTTATATAGTATACAGTGTTTACCGTTCAAATCGTTTTAAACATTTAACTTGAATAATATCGTGAAAACTGTTACAGTCGCAAACTTGCTACAAATATTTTTATATTTATTATTATGTATATGTATTATTATATGTGTAATATTATGTATCTTCAGAATCAATAAGACCTTGGCAAAATTCTGAAAAAAGATTACCAGGTGTATTATGGCCACTAGATGCGGTAAGAAGACAGCACGAAAAACTCCGTCATAGTACATTACCGAATTATTAGCGGGTAGGTCGATATATACTCGAGTGTCTAAGTGCGAGTTCTGTGAAATGCGCACACTACGCCTGAATGCACTGGGCACTGGTGTCTAAACATCAAAACTATCCGATAAGGTGTTTGATAACAAAAGATGATAAGACAGGCAAATAAACCACTTGAGTTCACAACATTTAAAGGGTTTCTCATGAAATTTATAACGAGCTGAGGAAAGTGCTTCTTGCCGATTCATTTGGTAATGTGTCACCATCACCATTCACCACATCATTGCGAACGAATCGTATAAATAGTAATACATCGCAATTATTCACTAAATGTGTCATTACTCTTTAAAATCGCTGGAGATAGGTCTCCATTGGCCCCTTCTGGAGGCGGACCCGTTCGATCCGGGCGCCGGGGTTTGCGGAAGAACTGCTCGATGTTACCCCGTGACCCTCTTGCATATTTTCGGAAGTGATTGGAGTACCGTGTGAAGCTATTTAGTCGGTTGGAGTCCGACACTACCTTGTAACCGGCCCTTGGTTCCGGGGTTTGCGTCCGTTAGCATTTTGTTACACACATAAATAAAAAAAAAAATCTCCGTTGGCAAAGACCTAGTGGTCTAGATAGGTACCGCCGCAGCGCCTATTTCTCCCGTCAAATGGTAGTGTGCAAACATTAGCGTGTTCCGGTTTAAAGGGCGTTGAAGCTAGTGTAATTACTGGGGTACTCAATATTTTATGTCTCAGGCGACGAGTGCAATGTGTTGCAGTATGTATCACCCTAACTATCACCGCGTTGTTATGGGCGGGCGTATCACTTACCATCAGGTGAACGTGTGGCGCGTCTCGTCGCTTAATTGAATAAAAACAAAAATATTTCCTCAGTACATAAAGTTCACGTGTCCGAATGTTTTAATGGGCTGCGGTAACCTTCAGCTCGTGATGGTTTGAAGGCCTAAGCCATTTTCCTCCTAACTCATCTGACCAAACGACGACAGCACTAAATTACTAATTGAATTTTGCTTACACTGTTGTCATTGCCGTGTTAAGTTTAAAATGTTTTATTTCAGTAGAATCTATGTATATTCATCATCATCATCATTTCAATCGATGGACGTCCACGGCTGGACATTAGTCTTTATGATGTGTTCCACAAAGCACGGTCCTGCGCAGTTTGAATGCAATGGTCTCCAGCAATTCGTTAGATGTCCTCTGTCTACCCAATGGGGGGTCTGCCAACGCTGCGCTTTCCGGTACAGGGTCGCTATTCCAGCCCCCAAGAGACCCCAACGTCCATCGGTTCTACAAGTCATATGCCTCGCCCATGGCTACTTCAGCCTCGCGACTCGTAGGACTATGTCGGTAAGCCCAGTTCTTCTACAGATCTCATTATATACATACATATAACTCTTGTAGGTATATATGTATAATGAAAATTACTTTTGTTTGTTCCCCAATCACGCGAAAACTAGTGAACTTACCGAGATGGTAACGACCATTCGACGCGGAATGATTTGTAGATGATTATAGGCTATTAATTTTTTGATCACACATAGTTCATAATTTTTTTTTCTAATTAACTTTTATAAACATTTCGCATTGTTTATACGGTTGCTGTAGTAACGGTAGTAATGGGGTGTATGGGTCCCGCATAACACTTCAAGGGACCCAAGCCAACCTCACTTGTTCGTGGTGCACCCTTCTAATCAACAGATGAGGCTCTGGCTTTCGCCAACCCGCGATTGAGCCAGCCTGGTGAGAAAAGGTCCAAATCTCCCCAATATGAATCTCTATAAACGACGACCCCCTAGTGGCTGGAGGTTTTGCGAACAGCACGGGATCAATCGATGTGGAGATTTTTGGGAGAAGCCTATGTCCAGCAGTGGATGTCTAACGGATGCTGATGATGATGTAGTAACGGTTGCTGTTATTCTCAAGGAATATTTCATACAGATATCAAGTCATAATTTTTTATACGGATTTTACAAAAGTCCTTCCCCAAAGAGCGTTGTTGGGGTTCAATAGCCAGCAAAGCGGGCGGGGAACAGCTGGTAAATCTATAAAGATAAAACTACGTTTATGCTCCAGATAAATGTATCAAGTAAATGTATAAAGTTAAGTCGTATTGGGCACAGTAGCCTTCGCGTAAGTCTACTTTCGGCGAAGGTCGGACAATTCGTAACGAAACAGTAAATGAACGGCGCACAACAATAGAATCATGATTAAACTAACTACTGTACATAAATTAATATAATTGTAGAAAAACTAATAGTTAGAAATAATCTGTTTAAAGATATTATGCAAGACTAAAGTTTACATCTGCTGCCGGAGACAGTCTAGGTACCACCGCAGCTCCCATCTCTGCCCTCAAACAGTACTGTGTTCCCATTTGTATGGAGCTGTAGCAAGTAGCATATCTTATGTCTCATGACATACCTAGCGCTTACCATCAGGTGAACGCACTTATCTCCTTGGTTTATTCAATTTAAAAAAGAGTGTTGTGTGTTGTAAACCAGTGACGTGTAATGATAGGGGGGAACTACAGCCATTTGCCTTATAGACTTTACATTAAGATATATCCTTATTACAATGGACTTTTTTCTATTGGATGGACAATTTCCGTGGGAAAAGAAACTAGAATCAGTTTCTCTCTCTCTCTCTCTTTCTCTCTCTCTCTGTTCACATGGCGTCTACCATTACGAAAACGATTGTTTTGTTAAGCTTTGATTTGTTCGGCATAACTAACGCCTGCGATATATTTATTAATACTGATAAGGTTCAATTTCAGTGTTGTTTATGTCCCAACGTTGGGAATTATTATCATAATAACAAACATCATTCTATACATCAAACTGAGATTACAAAAGGTGATTATTCAAAGATGTTATTCACCAATGGGGGATATTTTACGATGCTTTGTTTTCAACGTATATTCGTGTAGATAACTAACGTTAACAGATAAATGTTGTGATAATGAACGATTACGATAAGATTTGTTTGAAAGTTTGATAAACAATCATAGGTTCCCAAAACTGGGACTAATGGCATACATACTAAACAAAATCTGGGCTAACAAGCCTAGATTTTTTTTGGTTAAAAATCCACCACACTTTTTAAGGTTTACTTACTCATTGTGTCCAACGTAAGTATATGAAATAGGTTCTAAATGAAATGAGGAAAATTAAAACGATCACGGATGTGTTATAAAATATCACAAAAAAACCTGCTCATGTAACCTTAACTAAACAGTTTTCCCGACGATCAAGTTAAACATCACCGCTGATAATAATACGTATCAAGGAACTATTTAATATTTGATAATTGATGTACCGCAATGAGTACGTGCCTGGTAGCCTCGGAGTACGCCATATCGCCGACAAGCTGCAAGAAAACCGGCTGCGATGGTATGGGCATGTCAAAAGGAGACCACCTGAATACATAGGCAACAAATTATTCAACCTCATCATACCCAGCAAACGGCGGAGAGGAAGACCGACGTTGCGATGGTGGAGTTTAGTGACAAAGGATATGATGAGCTGCGATCTCAAGGAAAGCGATGATCCAAATAGAGCGAAGTGGAGTGAAAGAAGTAAGAAAGCAGACGCTGTCATAAGACGGGACAAATACTAAGAAGAAGAAGAAGATGAATTTAATATTTGATAATTAACAATAAAATGTTAATTTTTTATTACCGAGAACAAAGTTCAAAGTTACAATTGTATGTATTATTGTATTGTATATCAATTGCATTTTATATTGTAATCATTTCTTTTTTTAATTATGAGTTGGCAACATTTAAAATATGGCAACACTGAAAGGACGCATTGACAAAATGGCGTCGGTCTGTCGGGAGGCATCGGAGGGTTAGCTGGGGTAAAGAGAGGATAGTTGATATTGAGTGGTTTCAAGAGTATTGTATATATTTCATTGTGTATAGATTAAAAATTGTAAGTAAAATCTCACCGTTCTATTATTTGTCAAACTAGAGGATAGTCTGACATATTAGATATTCAAAGATTCATTGACTCATTACAAGATCTCCGAAACTATTAGACAAATACTCCAAAATTTGGTAAAGATATTGCTTCTGCCATATTTAGAGCTCATCTAAGAATCAATTTTATACAATTCTGTCCTCAGAGGAAATTGCAGGGGTGTTACTATCAGCAAAGCGGGCGGATAAAACAAGTAGATTATAAAACAACCAAAAAATAAGGTGGCGATTTGAAATAGAGTTTAGTCCTCCGTTTCTTGGTTAAATACACCAAAGCTTAGCGCTTAGACACTACTTTTTTATTCAGGGAGACGGGCGGGACGGTAACCTGATGGTAAATACCTGTCCATAACAACGTGGCGCTACATAAGATAATATACATCACATAGAGACAAGATATTAAGTCTCTTTACCGCAATAATTTATTAGTAGCAGCACTTTCAAACCGTGTACAAGTACTGTTTGGCGGTGGAAGTGGAAGCTGCCATAGCCGGAGACATCTTAGGTCTCCGGCAACAAAGCTCGTTATTCATCATCAGCCAATAGACGTCCACTGATGGACGTAGGCCTTCTCAAAAAATCTACACACCGATCGATCCTACACTGCAGTCAGCATAGTGTCCAGTACCGTTGGGCACTAGGGATAATTGTTGGTAGGAGTCCATATGGGGGGGATTTGGGCTATTTCCCACTACGCTGGCCCAATGGTTGGTGGAATCTCTCATTATTACAGAAGACAAATTATGAAGGGAATTTGAACTAATTATATTAAATTCATTTGATTATCCAATCCAACACAGTTTTTCATATATTAGCTAGTTTATAGATAATTATATGATAATAAGATACCGTTAAATAACCATTTTATGAGACGTTTTATTAGAGATTAATATTAATTATCCAACTTAAATGTACAGTCTCCAATGTTTGTTTAGCTGCATTATGAAATATCTATAATACGGTTTGGTGATTGTAAAGGTGAAGCAAAAATATCTGCGTTCCGTGACACGCGATTTATGAATTCAAACAATCGTCTCAGTTTTTATAAATTGATCATTATCATCAGACCTTTATAAATATTTATTAGATTATAGTTCATTTAAACTCTAAAACAGGCTTCAAGAGCAACAGATTAAAGTATGACGCTCAGTTGAAACGAGCCATGAATTGAGTACGAAGGTGGGTAGGTCTCTTTTTTGCAGTGGCCGTCTAAGTACCAACGAAGATATATTTCTGCTGCCGAACAGTAGTGCAAACACTACTCTGTTCCAGTTTAAAATGCGCTGTAGCTAGTGAAATTTTTAAGGTGCGAGATCTGGGATCTAATCTGTCTTCAACGAGCGTTATCATTCTAACTAGCGCCATGGTACGGGTATTAGTATGATTTACCATCAAGTGAACCTCTCGCATATCATGTCGCTTCATAGAACATGTACATATATATATATATATCATTCATCTTCATCAGCCGATAGACGTCCACTACTGGACATAGGCCTCTCCTAAAGATCTCCGTATCGATCGGTACCGCGGTGCTTGTATCCAGTGGGTTCTAGCGATTTTAACCAGATCGTCGGTCCACCTTCCGGGAGGCCTCCCAATAGTACATCTACCGAATCGTGGGCGCCACTCGAGGACCTTACTACCCCATCGGCCATCGGCCTTTTCAGCACATATATATATATATATATATATAATAATAATAAACCTAACCTAACCTAACCTAGCTTTATAAACATTTTGATTTCCGCACCTTATTAGTTATCATAATAGGAAACCAATCTAAATTAAACTTCAAATAAAAAAAAAATTAAACTTAGCTTATAGTCGTCCTAACTTAATTTATGGCCAAATTTAGTTATTTTATTTACTATCCCATAAATCTATTAGAGGTGAAGTCGACGAATGGTGATATGTTCGCCTACAACAGTGATAAGCTAGTTAAGCTGATTTGCACATTATGCTCGTCATTATTAAACATAGGATATTAAGTCTCGTTACCAAAGTAATTCCACTAGCTACAACAGCTTTCGAAGCAGAATCTACACGGTCTCCAGCAAAAGAGACTTACCAGTAAAACTTATCTAAAACCTACCCTCGCTATTTCAAATATTATGCTGTATAAACTTTGATCCTTTTCTATTAAAATTAATAAATACTGCACCACATTGCGCTCTTCGCATGAGACGTGAGATGTTATGTCTCGTTACTCTAGTAATTAGTGAAGGCGCTGTCCGCATCCAGCTTTTTTCTGCTACCTTCAACATGGCCTCCGGTATCGCAGGGCACCGTGAGCCGTCGTTTGTAGGGGTTCAAATGGCAGGTATTTAAGCTATTTCCAATCAAATTTTTTGAGGGGAAACCCTTATACCACAACCACCAGTGAATCATATATAATTAATAGACTCAAAATGAGATGTTTTATCAATAAATTATGAGAGTAAGTCTTTCTCTTCTTACTTTATGTCCGAGGCAGTGATACTATAAATAATTTATTCCACCTATAAACATCATTTGTTACGATGTTGTTACGTTTTGAATTTACTATTAGTATACAAAAACCGGTTTATTCGACGACCGACAGGAAGTTTACATAACAATTTGCCAAATGCTTAATGTACTAAAAATCTAAATCTTATAAGTATTCATTAAAATGGAAAATATACAAATTAGGACACCGTTGGATCGCTTATGCTAATAATGACATATTAATATTAACATTGAAGGTCTAATTACTTCCGTCTACTTCTACGAAGCGGAAGCTATTGACGTGGTGTACAATTTTTATTTTGACACATACAAAAAAAAACATATTTTTTGTTTTATTCTACCCGCTCATAACCGGGCGATAGTAAGAATGTTATACACTGCACCAGATTGCGATCGTCGCCTTGAAACATGTGAGGTTAGGTCTCGTTACCCCAGTAATTTCACTAACCACAACTCCCTTCAAACCTATGTGGTATAAAAAAAACCGGTGCACTAATGATTGCATAGTACTGTTTGTTGGCTGCAATAGAAGCTGCTGTGGCACCAAGACGGTCTCTGGCAACCGAGTTCTACCACTAGTAAATATAACTAAACATCCTCTATGTAGGGGTATATGAGGGGATATGGTCCATTTCCTGCCAATGCAGATTGGTGGGAGCCAGAGCGTCTGTTGATTAGCAGGGTGCACCACGAGCAGGTGAGGTTGGCTTGGGTCTTGGGAGTTGTTTTATGTGACCGCTTACATTCCGACTAGAGTAAAGAGAGAATTTTTCATGAAAAAAATATATCAGCTTTTCATGACTTAATTACTGGGGTAACGAAACTTAACATTCTAAGTATCAAAGCGACGAGCGCAATGTGGTTCAGTTTATACTATTCTAATTACCGACACGTTGTTATGGACAGGCGATCACTTGCTATCAGGTGAACGTCCCACTCGTCTCGTCGCTTCATTGTATAAAAAAATGTATTACCATTGTAATTAAATTTAGTGGGGTGCCAAGTGATGAGCGTACCTTCCATAAGAAACTAAGATTTAAACTCCTAACGTTTACGTATTTCCGCAGTAACCATTTTCTTCCATTATCAATTTAGGTAATATTCATATTATTAATAATTATTATTATATAAGGGATCTAAAAACAAATCGCCCTCTGTCCATAAATCTTGTATACTTCAAGAAAAAGCAATATTATATTAAAACGAATAGAAATACTTGTTTTTAATGCTTGGGATGATAAATATAAATCAATTTCAATATGCGTTACATGGTAAAGTAATAAAAATTCTAGAAAAATCGATAAAACTTTATCAGTGTCCGTTCAAATTGGTCAGTGGCGGATTTACTTCATCATAATCGTCATCACCAGCCGATAGACGTCCACTGATAGACTTAGGCCTCTCCCAAAAGTCTCCACATACAGTCAGCATGACCTCCGGTACCGCTGGGCACTAGGAGCTGTCGTATGTAGGGAACCTTATGGGGGAATTGGGCTATTTTTCACCATGCTGGCCCAATGCGGGTTCGCAGGAGCAAGAACCTCATTTGTATAATAATAGGCAGGGTGCACCATGAGCAGGTGAGGTTGGCTTGGGCCTTTGAGTTATTGTGCGGAACCCCTTACTACTCTTTGCTTAGCTTGTTTCGATTTGCTTTTGGACCCCTAAATTAAAAGAATACAAAAAGTAAATTACACAATAAAATTCTATTAGTTTATTATTCATTAAACTTCTATGAAAAGAAGTTGTTAGAAAATCAAAGAAATAAACGAATTATTAAAGTATCTGAAACGAAAAGGGGTGTAAGGGGTAGCGCATAACAACATATGGGATACAAGCCAACCTCACCTGCTTGCGGTGCACCCTGGTAATCAACAGACGATGCTCTGACTCCCACCAACCCGCATTAAGCCAGTGTGGTGGAAAATGACTCAATTCACCTCCACTTGAACCCTTACAAACGACGGTCACTGTTTTCCGGCGTTACCTGAGGTCATGTTGGCTGACGGACGTTGGAAACAAGACAGCGCAGGACCGATCTATGAGGGACGCCTATCAGCTGACGATGAGACGTAAATCGCTTCAGCTTTTAATTCGGACCGCAAGCAAGATTTGCCATTTCATTACTTTCAAATTGATTTAGGGTCCAATAAAAATATACGGCCACCAATTGGTTACTTAACTTTACAAGTGAAAGGTTTCACGAACGTCCATCGCCATCGCGCTACAATGTGTACTTATATAATTATTATATAACTAATACTATCTAAGCAGAGATAATTAATTCTGTCGTTAAGAAAGTAATACAATGTACAGGTGATCATATAAGTACACGTTCATCATCATCATTATCAGCCTCTGTTTATCCACTGCGGTATGGGCCTTCCCCAATGTCTTCCACTAAATTCGATCGTCAAGTTCAAGTTAAAATTGTTTATTTATTTTTATTGAAAACTATTATTGTACACTTTAAACTTGGTGACAATAAGCGGAGTAAATGCATGTAGGCATTATCTGTTAACTTAGGACATGAGATGTAGTGGTAGGTGATGTAGAATCGCAACCTTAGATATTGTCATTGTTTTATTGATATATATATTAAATGCAAAGATTCTTGAAAAACTTACGGGATCCAAGCCAATCCCACTTGTTGGCGCTGCATCCGGCTAACAAACGAGGCTCTAGCTCCCACCAACCCGCATTTTGCCAGCGTGATGAAAAATGCCCGAAATGCCCCCATATGAACCACTACCAGATCGATGTGAGAATCTCTAAGAGAGGCCTGTGTTCAGTGGACGTCTATCTGATGATGATATAGATATATATGTGTGTGTGTTGTAAGAACATATTTACTTCACTATTATGTACCTATATACATAGCTTCAGCGCCCTTCAATCCGGAATACGATAACGTTTACACAGTACTGTCTGTCGGCTGCAATAAGCGCTGCGCTGGTATCTACCTAGACAGTCTCCGGCAACAGAGACCTAGCATCAGTAAAAGTACAAGGTTATTTAGATTAAAAATTGTCCTCTAAAAACTTATTTCTTTACATTTGTTATCGTCAAAACAGTAATATAATTCATTATATTATTTTTATATTGAATAAATAGATAACCTAAGATAGATCTAGATATATAATTGACAACTAGGTTAACTACTTTACTAATATCATCGTATCGGTAATAATCGGTCGTGATAACCTATTGTATAAAATAAAGAAAAATAGAATATGTAGAATTATCTGTTCCCACCCGCTTTGCTTTTGCTGGTCGTAATACACCCCCTCCCCACCCCTCTCCTAATAGCAATATTCTACACGGAATTTTGAGTGTTTACCTCTTAATACATTCTGATTCACTGGTAGTAGTTATCTATTGCCGAAGACCGTCTTATATTAGACATTACTGTGTTCCGGTTTGAAGAGCGCTGTATCTAGTGTAATTACAGGGGTAACGAGACTCGACATCTTATGTCTTAGGCGACGAGCGTAATAGGGTTCCGTGTATATGGCCCTAACTATCGCCACGTTATGTGCAGGCGTATAAATTACCATCAGGTGAACGTCCCGCTCCTCTCGTCGCTTAATTGGAATAAAAAATAAATCTTCGTCACCGATAGTTATAATATATATTCATATATATATCATTAATATCAGATAATTAATCTTAAAGGACAGGACCTTCGGTCGTGGGAAAGGTTAAAGGATCGAGTGTCCTAGAGAGTCCGGTTTTAAGGCAACCTGTATTAGTTTGTCGATTGTGATATAGCGTTATTAGTTGTTTATGAATTTAGATAAATTTTTTTTATATGTTGTAATATAACCAAAAATCAGTGACAAAGTTTTAATAAAGAAAAACATCTAATAATGATCAATCATGATGTGAACAATTTTTTTATAAATATATAAAGGAAAACTCATTGCTATTGTACAAAATATTGCTTTCATGATTTAAAGCTAAGACCCATTTACAATTTTTATATGATCATCGTCCTTAGCCGATAAACGTCCACTGCTGGACAAAGGCCTCCCCAAAGATCCCCACATAGATCGGTTCTGCGCTGCCCTCATCGCCGGCAGTTGGGGCCGTCATTCATAAGGGTTCATATGAGGGGATTTGTGCCATTTCTCCCCACGCTGGCCTAATGCGGTTTGGTGAGCGCCAGAGCCTCCTTTGTTGATTAGTAGGGTGCACCACGATCAGGAGAGGTGGCTTGGATCCTGTGAGTCGTTGTGTAAGATCCCTTACACCTCTACTATTCACTAGTAGATAATAAATATGACCACTAACAAGTAAATCACCAATCCCAGTCAAAATCAAAAGATACAAGATTATAATAATAAGGACGATTATAAGATACTTTTTTTTAACAATACGTCGAGACGAGCGAGGCGTTCACTTGATGGTAAGTGATAAGCCTGCCCATAACAACGTGGCTTTCATTAAGATAGTGTACACTGCAGCAATGTGCCGCTTATCGACTTGAGACATAGGATGTCGAATCTCGTTGCCTCAGTAATCTCACTAGATACAGCGTCCTTCAAACCGGAATACGGTAGTGTTTGCACACTACTATTTGGCGGTCTCCGACAACAGAGACCAACCACCAGTTATAAAGATTAATAGACTATTTCGTCTGTCTGTTTTATGAAGATGTTAAACGCTTCAGTCATATTGACACTAACAGCTCATCTGGTCTCGTGGACCCGGATCCACGGCCTGTTTAGATTGTTTCGGTTATAACAAGGAACTCTAAGAGTTCCAATTGCTCGTTCCGTGCGGTATGATAAGACGGGCGACTCGAGCTTGACACACATTTCGTCATCCGTCAATACATCCTGACAAGAATCTGCGTTATCAATACAACTTGTTTTCTAACAGCCTAGAACAAGCCTCTTGGGCAACATGTTTGCGAAAACTGGCAAACCGTCAGCTGGATTGCCTAAAATCATGCGAGTAGACGGAGATTCGCGATGTGGACAGCATCATAACGCGACTTGCGAAATTCTTCTCGAATGCCAAAATTGCAAACATTTCAATGTCATATGTTTACTATTCATCAGTAGGTTTCTTAAGGATCACTAAATCGGACGCATCCTTAGCAGCAGCAAGTCGTTTCTAAATTTATATATTATATCAACATGGAGTTTTTTTTAAATAGATGCCGCCAAGCGAGGATGATGTTCACCTGGTGGTAAGTGATACGCCTGTTCATAATAACGTTGCGCTAGTTAGGAAGATATATACGACACCATATTGCGCTCGTCGCCTTGCGACATAAGATGTTAAATATTGTTACCCCAGTAATTTCACTAGCTGCAACGTTCTGCAAACCGGAAAACAGTAATGTTTGCACACTACTGTTTGGCAGTAGAAATAGGCGCTACGGTGGTACTTACCCATATGGTCCCCGACAACGGTGACGTATCACCAGTAAAGTAAATTTGATCTCTGTTAGTCTAAATAAATAGTCGTAAATCTCTGTTGCCGGAGATCGTCTAGATTAGTTCAGCAGGTCTTTCAAACCAGAACATGGTAAGTGTTCCGCATTGAAGGGCTTTATAGGTTATGAAATTATTGAGGTAACAAGACAACGTCTTATGTCTGAAGTCGACGACCGCAATGTGGTATAATGTATATTATCGTATCTAGCGCCATTTTAGTATGAGAAGGCGTATCACTTACCATCAGGTGATCTTCTCGCTCGAACTGCTTTGAGGAATAATAAAAGAATGGTTTTAAAAAAAAAACTTGCCTTCGAGTGATGGTACGATACTAAAGCTAAGGGATAAGAAACGTTACTTGAGGCCTATATCTAACCGTGGACTGGCGTGAGCTGATGATTATAACCTAGTGTTGGTAGAAGAGGCTACCAGATATTATAGTAAGTTTTTAATATGTAATTTTTTTTTCATTATCAGGCTCGCTGTAGTGGCGTTTGGATGATAGGATTTTTACGAACCCGTCTGTCTAATTACCATATGATGGCTAATGTTCCATGGCAACATAAGACAAGCATCATCATCATTATCTCAATCGATGAACGTCCATTGGGTGGTTCCACTGATGGGCGTATACGTCAAATATAAAATTGAGATCAAGTATTATATTTAGTGTCTTCGGTTTATTGTGTTGAAGGGTTCTGTAGCTATTAAAATCACTCGGCGGATGAGCCTTGTGTGGTGATTTATATCCTTACCAACAGGCTGAACGTCCTGTTTAATAAATTCACAAAGAGTTGGCCCAAATACCTATTCATGAGCTACTACATACGACAGCACCCAGTGACCAGCGGTACCGGAAGCCATGCTGACTGTATGTGGAGATCTTTGGGAAAGGTCATGTCCAGCAGTGGAGGTCTATCTGCTGATGATGATGATGACAAAGAGTTGGTACTTTAGGTGATTGATTTAGACATGTGAGAAAGCTAAACAGATAGTAATTAATTTAATACTATCGATGTATTATCAGTTTTTTTCTTTATGTATAACATATAGTATTATTAGCAAATTCACAACGGAATCGCAATTTTTTATTGTTTCATATAATTTTTTTTTTCCTTCGATACAAATTCGGTTTATATATTAATAACAATATCTTTCCTGAACTTAACATCGGTTCAAGGGCGACGGTTGAATTGATATTTACGTATAACATGCGAAAACATTTAACGCGTTGTATAATATGAAAACTTATACACATATTCATCATCATCATCATCATCAGCCGACAGACAACTGCTGGACATACGCCTCCCCCAAAGATCTCCACAGTTGCAGAGATCCATTCGGGCGGATGTGGCTCGTTTTCCACCACGCTAGTCCAATGCGGCTTGGTGGGAGCCAGAATCTCGTTTGTTGATTACCAGAGTGCACCACGAGCAGGTGAGGTTGGCTTGGGTCCCGTAAGTTGCTGTGCGGAGGGACCCCGTACACCAAATATTAAAGTAAATTTAATAAAATGTGCGCTTTATAATTTTATGATCCTTTAATTATTATATTATACCTGACAAAAAATCGTCGGTTTTTAAATCATCGTCATCTTCGATAGACGTCCACTGCTGGACTTAAGTTCTCCGAAGATTCCCACATCGATTAAGTAAGGATTCACATGGGGGCTTTTGGGAAATAAGAGAACTTATGGCAGTAGCAATACAATAGTAAAAAAACATTACTTTCATAATTTAAAGCTAGAGCTGTTTACGAACTCTATATCGTCATCATCATTAGCCGATAGACGTCCACTGCTGGACATAATCTTCCCCTAAAGATCCCCACATACTTCGACCCTGCGCTACCCGCATCGCCGGCCTTTACAGGCTGTCGTTTATGTGTTCATATGGGGGGGAGGATTGGGGTAATTTCCCACCACGCTAGCCCAATAAGGTTGGGTGGGAGCCAGAGCCTCGTCTGTCGATTAGCAGAGTGCACCACGAGCAGGTGAGGTTAGCTTAATATTAACTATTTATTTTTTTAATGGATATTAGATTGAATATCCCGTTCGTCATATTGCTTCGCAGAATCCAAAAAAAAAATCACAATTAATATGAGGTCTTTCGATAATATTACAGATAATACATTTGTTTTAACGAGTTGTTATTTACGCGCCAAAAAAAAACTCGTATCAGTGAACAGATTAAAAAATGTGGTAAGGCAATAACTGCAAAAATAACTTACCATAGTGATGGTGACTCGAAAAAAAAATTTAAATATATTTAAACACAATCACTGCTTTATATAAATTATGTTATTTATTAACTCAAATTATATATAACGCAGAGCTGTAGTAGATCGCGAGCATCGCTTTAGTATTGTTTGTAACGTACGTCGCCCACGAAGGCTGTGCGGCGACTGATTTGTTTCGGCTACTATCCACCAATTTTTGTTGCGCCCGCGCATGTAACTAAAGCAGTTTGATAAGCTGTTAAGACAGAGCATGCTCAAGATTCTTAAGAACCCGATGACGTCAGCCGGACGCTGCAACTCTTCCACTCGAATTTTTATTTTATTTATTTTTATCCTTATGGTTTTTTTTATTCGACTAATCCACGTAACGGTAGGGACGTTTGTCTGTTGATAAGCAATACACCTGCCCATAACAACGTGGAGCTAGTTAAGATGATATACACAGCACCTTGTGTTCGTCAACTTGTCACTTAAGATGTTAGGTCTCAGCTCTCCAATAATTTCACTAGCTACAGCCCCCTTCCATAGATGACTTTGGAAGGGAGCTGTCGCTAGCGGCTGCAATAGGAGCTGCGGTGGTACATACCTAGACTGTCTCCGGTATTAGAAGTCTACCATTAATAAAGAATTATATTATAAGTATTATTTATTAAATGGATACTTTCTTAGTTAATGAACATAATTTTCCTACCTAACATAATACATGCACAGGTGCGGAAAAACCACCCGGCGGCAGCGCTCCCATCCAAATATGACAAGGGTGTCTTCAAGAGAAAAGTGAATGGGGAATAAACTTGCCGTTAAAAACTAGCTATTTGTGGCAGGTCTCTGTTGTCGGTGACCATCTTTGTGGGTACCACCGCAGCGCCTATTTCTGCCGCCAAACAGTTGTGTGTAAAAATTACCGTGTTCCAGTTCAAAGGGCGTTATAGCTGGTGTAATTACAGGGATAACAAGACAACATCTTATGTCTCAGGCGACGAGCGCAATTCGGTGCAGTGCATAAAATCCTAAATAGCGCCACTTTGTTATGGGCGAGCGCATCACTTACCCTCAGATGAACGACTCCCTCCTCTCGTTGCTAAATGTTAAAAAAAAAAGAAAAAGGTACCACTGAAGCATCTACTTCCGCCGACCAATAGTAACTGTAAAAGGTTACAAGGACTTCCATCATAATCGCCCACGAACTAATGAAATGATCCTCATCATCATTAGGTGCCCTTTTCGAACTGAAGCTTGGCGATCAGATTGAGAATACCAATTCGATCCGTAGCTATTATTTTTAACTGAAGGACTGATGACGATGATGAAATAATACACATCGGTAAAGGGTTTGGTCGATGCAATATATTTACATGACGTTTGTAAGCGGGGGTGGGTATACGAACAATTTTATCTATGTTAAATAAAAAAAAAAAGAAGTTACTTTAAATTGAAAGAACCGATAAAACGCCCGGAACATGCACCTGATGGTAATGGTAATACGCCTGCTGATAACAACATGGCGCTGATTAGAATGTTATACATTATCATCATCATCAGACGATAGACGTCCACTGTTGGACATAGGCCTCCCTTGAAGATCTCCACATCAGTCGGCCTCGCGTTGCTCGCATTCAGTGGGTTCCCGCGATTCTCATCAGATCGTTGGTCCACTTTGACGGAGGCCTTTCAACACTATGTCTAGCAGTACGCGGGCGCTACACGAGGACCTTACTGCCATCACCCGTCGGCCCTTCGAGCAATCTGCCCTGCCCACTGCCACTTAAATATAGCAATCTTTTGGGCTATGTCGGTGACCTTAGCGTTTCTGCAGATCTCCACATTTCTGATTCGATCGCGCAGAGAAACTATGAGCATAGCTCTCTCCATTGCCCTTGGGTGTCTTTCAGCCCTTTTATAAGGCAGACAGTAAGGAACCACGTCTCGGTTCCGTATATCAACACTGGCAACACGCACGAGTTAAAGACTTTTGTCTTCAGACACTGCGGTATCTGAGACGAAAAGATGCTGCGTAGCCTCCCGAATTGTATGAATATGATACACTGCACCACATTGTCCTCGTGAGTCATGAGATGAATCTCGTTACCCCAGTAAATAAGCATACTGGAAGAAATTCCATATTAAAATAAGTTCTACCTTTGCACTTATTTCTACGCACATTGTATTTATATGCATAAGGAAATAAATACACTTGTTACAGTGCCCTTCAAACTGGAACGCAGTAATGTTTGTTACACTACTGCTTAGCGGTAGATATAGGGGCTGCCGTGGTACCTACTTAGAAGGTCTCTGGCAACAGAGACCCACCATCGGTATGACACCTTGGAATGATTTATCATTGACACCAATGATAACGGGCTTCATCAGTCATTAACGATAAAATGGAGATGCCCTCATGCCGTTAAGTAGATCACCGTATGTACTTACGTTATTACATAGTTAATGCATAAAAATTCCCATGTTCTAGTCTGCAGGCTGGTTAAATAACAATGTATTTTGTACTACCAGGCCTTGTGGTGTGATCTAATAAATAAACCATGCAGATGAAGCGACAGATAACGAGTTAGATTCTCGTTTAACTATAAATTCTAATTTCCGTCACTGTTACTAGATCTCCGCAGCACTAGTCTAAGCACAACCTCAGCGTCTATATCCATAGCTAAACAGCATCGTACTAACATTATTGTGTTCCGGCTTAAAGGGCGCGGTGGTTAGTAATGTTACTGAGGTGACAAGATTTAACATCTTATGTTTTAAAGCGAGAAGCACAAGCGGAGCTATCTATATCATTCTAACCAGCGCCACGTTGTTATTTTTGGGTATCACTTACCATCAGGTGAACCTATTGCTCGTTTCTTGTTATATAGAAGTATCGGCTGTCAAGTTTAGTTATTTTTTCTTAGATACATTTCTTGTTTGTCAACAAAGTCACGAGAGGAGCCTGCTGTTCACCCGATGGTAATTGATATGCCTGCTCATAACGACGAGGCGCTAGTTAGGATGTTCACTTCACCACATTGCGTCGCCTTAACACATACTCTTAAGATGTTCACTCTTGTTACCCCTATAAATCCAGTAGATACGACGCCCTTCGAATCGGAACATGGTAATGTTTGCACACTACTGTGACGGTCCTGTGCCTAGATTGTCTCCGGGACAAGAGACCTACCATCAGTAAATATAACTTACTAAGTTACATCAAGTGTTTCTACACGCAGCTGCTTCGTTATCATAGCCAAGTTTTCGAAAATCCTTTGACACCATAGAGATCTTCAAACAAACGCTTCCGTAGGACTCAGTTCTTAATACTGCAAGAGGAAAATTCTGCATAAGATGAGAAAATATTCTACGATTCTTACCCGTTGCTAATATTTCTGCCGCCAAACATTAGTAAGCGAATATTACTGTGTTCCGGTTTGAAGGGCGTTGTACACTAGTGAAACTGGGGTAACGAAACTTAAGATATCTATCAAGGCGACGAGCGCAATATAGTGTAATCTAGCGCATCGTTGTTATGGGCGGGCGTACTGCTTACCATCAGGTCAACGTTCACTCCTCTCGACGCTTCTTGAAATAAAAAGAAATGGTTATCCGTTTCTCTTATCCTCATTTAGTGATATTTAATATATAATATAGCATTACTGCCGCAGTTATGATCAAATATCCTTAACATTACGGAGCTATAGGACACTCCACATTATATCTCCAACGACGAGAACAATGTAGAGGAAACATTGTAAAGATCTCCTCGTTATGAGGTTAAGACATCCTACAACTTCGTGGTATAATCAGGTCGGCCAGTTCAGGATACCTTCCGGTCAACCAGGCCAGCCACTCGCCGAGGACCGTAGCAGGACGCGGCCGTATTAAAGGCGCTGTAACAATCCTCTCCCCGGTAGTCGATGGCATCAAGATCACGGCGTAACCTCGCAACGAGTCTCCACCAAGAGCATTATGACCTTTCACGGTTATAATTATTCGAGGCCCTGGGAAATAAAATTTTCACATGGAGCACAGCTAATTATACTTTTTACACATATCAGAATATTGTTAGAAGTTTGAATAACGGTAGGAGCTGGACTTGGTACATTACAAGTAAGTACATTAATGTTGCTGCTCATCATGTTTATACAGCACCACATGGTATAGGTTAATGTAAAACATACTATTGCTAATAAATGCATGAATCGTTTTAGATCAACAACTTCAATAGCTACATTGTCCTTCAATTTGGAATAGGATTACATTATTCCTTGTAGCTAAGCAGTAATAAGCATTGTGGTGGTAGTGATATAGAGAGCTTTTTACAAAAAAGACCTACGAGTAGAACATATCACATTATACACTCTCTTATTATATATAATTCTTGACTTTTAGACTTAAATATTAATTTAGTTAGTATAATTTATAATCATTGGTTTTAGATGAATGTGACATTTACTAAATGATAAATAATCTTAGTCATAAAAATATAGAGCTTAAAGTTATATATTAGTATATCACATCACATTATTCTTTCTCATTACTTCATCAATTTCACTACCTTTTTGACATTTATGGGCTTTATGTTCCATAGTCACCAAAACAAAGGTAAAGAGAGTGATACAACACACTTAACTCAAAGATGGTAAAACACCTGAAACATTTATAGAGTTACACATTATTTAGAAGTAACAATCATCCACAACTACCGGAAGCCCTACTTATTTCACTTAAAAAGTTATGTTATGTATAATAATTATCTTAGTACTTATTGCACACCCAGCTATGAGATTTAATTTTTAATGTCAAACATAGAAGAGGAAGAGGAAAATAACGTTCAAATATATGAACATTATATTTTTAGACATGTGTAGTCATAATAACTTTATGTAACATAATTTTAGCATAACTTCAGTGAAAAAATTTGAACTCTTTTCTCTATTTAATTATTTAATAAATGTCAAATAATTTTAAATATGTATATATAATAGTTTTAAAGTTTCAATAAATTATTCCATGACATACATTTCTTTTAAAAACCAGATATGATAGGAATAAAGTTATACAATCGATACAGTATAAAATAATCAATACAGTGTAAAAATCACTTACAACCGAATACATTAGTACTGCTAAAGAGCATTTCAAGGGGTAAATTAAATACAATTCGCTCAGGGTCACTGCCTGACGATGCCATCTGGCTGGTACCAGAGTTCAGTCCGGAAATAGGGTCCCAATCAGGACCCCAAATTATGTCATAATGTAAGAAGATTTGGTCGTCAAAAACGCCTCCTGGAAATAAAACACAATCAATCCTACCAGTTAACGATATTAGAAACTTAGTTAAAACACTTTCTTTCATTGTATGAAAAGAAATAATTTGAATACTAAGTATTAAGTAAATTAGAACTTCGATACAACAAAACAAACGTTGCTATGGTAACCGGGTTATCATACCACAAATATTTAAAACTTTAATCATGTCCTCGAAATTTATATTTCTATTGATCTTATTTTAAATACAAAATTATAGAAAACGTTATAAATCTGCTTTAAACTATTATAAAAGTTTTAATAAAATAATAAATGTTTTATAATAATCTATGTGAATTCCAAAGACAAACTTTCCGTTATACTGCTTTACCGACATTTTTCTAACTATAGCCGTAAGATGGCGCTAAGTATGCTTTCAAAAACTAAATCGGCCACCATTGTTGGAAGTGATCCTTGTGCAGTTTCCTTTAATTTGCATTTTTTCTAACAGTTTCTAGTAAAAACTGAGGCATATTTCACTAATATATAGTGACGAACGTCTTAAGAATCTTTAACAACTTTGTATTTAAGTGTACAGTGCCTATTATCAAACCTTCAAAGCATTTGAAATGTCACGCGAAGTGAGCATCAGAACTGTGGACACCATACCATACACGAAATAAATGTGGTTTCTTATAAATAAATGTCCTGTGAACTTTGAGAAAGTGTTGTTGCCCTTTATGGGTATGTGATAGACATGGTGGAATGTTTAAATAATAACGTGATCACATGAAAACTTTTCAAAATTTTCTGTACACGTCGTAGGACAGCGCAGTTACGCGTGTGAGAGCTTTAAAGTTGCCGGCATCATTATGGTGGACTGAAACAGTGGTCATTATTAAATCGGAGCTTTATACGTATTATAAACAGTGCCGCGAGAGCAGCGCACACAATGTCAGGCGGTTCGCAACACAACCCCAATGGTCGACAATCACAATTGGGCCCCGGTTGGAGCCCTTTGCAGGTGGTGCTTACATTTCCGATTTTTAGTTTTAGTGCATTTTATCTGACCGTTTTATATTATATAATAAATAATACATTATTGAATTTTGAATATATTTCTAGGCAAGTATCGCAAATCATAAGCAGTAACGTTAAAGTCAAGCGACAACACCTTACAAGCACAACTTTACATACGTATAACACATGCGTGCTTATTACATGTGAACCTGATCAGCTGTTTGTGTTACACATATTTGAATTTTCAAGCAATAGTTGTGCTTGCTAACATTGCTACAATTATTTAGTTTTGATTAGTGTTGCCATTGTCTAATTCCGTGTTAATGATGTTTTTTAAATAGTTTTTATTTTTGCTGACAGGAAATAAAAATGGCATTAAGAAATTAAATTCTAATAAAAGATATAGATACATAAACAAGTTTTTGTAAAAAATATAATTTGCAGCTAAGTATTTTTTTTTCTTTTTTACCTTAAATAATTACTTAACTTTCATTTAATAATATTTAAAGATATTCAGTTTTTATTCAACTGTAAATATGTGACCTAGATTTTTTAAAATACATTCATAATAGGTCAAAATTAACAAGCTTCCTTTTTTTAACACAAAATTCAATAGCAGCTATAATAATAATAATAAAAAAACTATTCAATTGTATTCAATAATTCAATACAAATGTTAATTATTGTATTTACATAAAAAATTATTTTTTGCTTTCAGCAGTTTATAAAAAGATGCATTGTTGTTTGTGATAACATTATGTTAACTGTTTTACCTTACCAACATGAATTGCTTAGCTTTTTTCTATCCAGTTTACTTATTCAACCTCTGTATCGTAAATTATATGTCTACCTGTGGTAATATACATACTAAATATTTATTTTTAAGTATTACCAAGATCTAATTTAAATAACATTGCGGTTTGAGCAATTATTATGCTAATAAGTAAACTGGTGTCTGAAGGCTAAGTAGTGTTAATACATATACACAAAATTCTTATTTAATAAACCAATGATAATGTAATTACAATTTTAAAGCCATACAGGAAACTGTAAAACATCACTATCTCTGTGTTGTTTCTGTCAAATGTTATTGAGTTCTGGTTAGTAGAGTGCTATAGGTAGTGTAATTACCAGCAACAGAAAACATCTGCCTTGAAGTGACAACAAAGGGAGTGCAAAGTCATCATCATCATCATTAGTGGTTAAACATCCACTGCTGGACATTCCCACATTGATTAGTCCTACAATACCTACCTGAGTAGTTTCATGCAACCTACATGAAATCATCTGTCCATATTATGGGGAATTGCACAGTACCAGTCTGAACTAGCCCCATATTGTTATAAATATCATTTACCATCCTATCTTCCTGTCAATCCCCTGATCATAGTCATAATCGAGTGGGTGGAATGGTATAACTATTCATTCAGCTGACAGTAGTGCACCTGCTCAGAAGAATATGGCACTAGTTAGGATGGTATATACAGCACCACATTATGTTCATCACCTTGAGATACAAGACCAGGAATTTCATTAGCTAAAGCTCTCTTCAAACTGGAACTCAGTAATGTCTGCACACTACTGTTTGATCTACCTACTTGTACCTACCTTGGCAGTCTCCGGCAACGGAGACCTAACACCAATCAGGTTTCCCCACACTGAATCAATCATGCTATAGTGCCACTAGTAAAAAAATAAGAGATCTATTTGGTTGACCTTCATTTCACACTAATATCATTTCAAGGTCAAATAAAAGACACCTTTATGTCAATGAAAGGATTGGTATCTCTAACCAAAAAGTAGTATAAAAATACGATTTCAAATGTGCAGAGCTGAAGGTTACCTATAAAGTTTATATATATTCAAGTGTGTAGATATATATACGTGAAGGGTAGGTAAGGGGTTCCGCCCAACATCTTACGGTGCCCAAGTCAACCTCATCTGCACGCGGTGCAACCTACTAAATAACAGACGAGGCTCTGACAACCCACCAACCCGCACAGGGCCAGCGTGGTGTGTTACGGTCCAATTTCCCTCAATGAACTCCAAAATGCGATGTGGAGATTTTAGGGGAGTCCTATATCCAGCAGTGGACGTCGGTCGGCTGATGATATATTTGAAATGTGTATGAAATGTAGGTCACAGAGGCACTAATTACTTGGTCCACTAAACTATCACCAGCGATATATTAGGTCCATACATATGAAATTAGCGTTTTGCCATGTCACTAACCACTTCGATCTGAAGTATCTCCTCTTTAGTTAAGAATTCCAAATTCGAATTTATAAATTCATTTAGCTGCTACATTTGAGTTTTGAAAACAGTCATTCATTTGTTTTTTCCTCGTTATTTTTTTCCTTGGCGTCGCTTATTATCGCACAATGGAAAACATGAAATATCTGTATATTTACGAGTACGAGTTCTGCCGTGGCACCAGTACCAGTGCTGCAGAAACAGCTCGAAGGATTAATGATGTATACGGCGCTGGTGTCGCAAAAGAAAGCACGGTACGTTTTTGGTTTCAATGTTTTCGTTCTGGAAATTTCGACCTTCAGAACCAACCCCGTGGACGGCCGGAGACCAAAGTGGAAAATGAAGAATTAAAGGCTATTGTGGAAGCGGATTCACCACAAAACAGTTCAGAGATAGCTGCAGGCTTCGGGGTAAGTGACAAAACCACCACTTGAAGCAAATGGGGAAAGTAAAAAAACTTAAATGATGGGTTACCTCTTGAGTTGAGTGAATCGAACTTGTGAACACGCGCCGACTGCTGCTGCTGTGTTACTTTGCTGTCGGATGAGCAATGTAGGGACTTTCAAATCAAATCATTACTTGTGATGAAAAGTGGATACTGTACGATAATTGGAAGCGCTCATCACAATGGCGGAACCCTGGAGACCCAGCAAAATTCTGCCCTAAGCGAAAATTGACTCGGAGAAAGCTATTGGTGAGTGTTTGATGGACTGGGACCGGCCTCGTTCACAGCTTTCTAAAATCTGGCCAAACGATTACGGCAGATATCTATTGTCAGCAACTGCAAACCATGAAGGAAGAACTAGCTGCTAAACAACCGAGATTGGTCAATCGCTCTAGGCCACTGATGCTTCACGACAACGCAACATCACCACCACACACTGCACAACAAACAACCACCAAGTTAGATGAGCTACAATTGGAATGTCTGCGACATCCACCGTACTCCCCGGACCTTGCCTCAACAGATTACCATTTTTTCCGGAATTTGGACAACTTCTTACAAGGAAAAAAATTCAACTCCGATGCGGCAGTCCAAACCGCCTTCAAAGAGTTTATTGATTCTCGCCCCCATGGTTTTTTAGTAAATGGATCAATGAATTACTTATGAGACGGCAAAAGTGCATAGATAACAATGGTGTATGCTTTGATTAATTAAATATATTTTACAAAAAAAAAAATACTTTATATTCCTTCCGCACAAACGTCAATTTCATATGTAAGGACCTAATATATCAAACAGATTGGTACAAACAGTAGTATGCAAACATTGTTGTACTCCCGTTTGAAGGGCGCTGCAACTAGTTTAATTACCGAGGTAAGGAGACTTAAAAATGTTTAAATCGCATTTAGTATAACATGATGTTTTATATATCATACTAACCAGCGCTATGTTATTATCAGCCGTATAACCATCAAATGAAGATTTCTCTCTTCTCATTGCTTCTTGAGACGCTCCTCTGCTCCTTGTCAACAGAAAGGTCAAAGTATTCTAAGTCAATACTCTTCGCCATATACGATCTCGTTTCTATTAATGCATAAATTTGAAGATGGAAAAGGCTTATGAACGAGATTTCCCTGATCTATCGTATCAGAAATGAAGAGATCCGCAGGAGAACATGTCACCAATATAACCCAAAAGATTGCTAATCCTAAGTAGTAGTGGGCAAAACAAATAGGACTGACGGTTGATGGGGCAGGAGTGTCTTCGAATGGCGACCGTGTACTAGAAGAACGCTGTGCTGGCCTTCACTAGGTGGACGAGCTGATATAATTTTCGTGGGAAGCCGCTGGATTTTATTTATTTAACGAAGCGCCGAGATTAACGGGACGTTCACCTAATGTTAAGTGATACCCCTGCCCGTAACATTATGATAACCTTAAGACATAAGATGTTAAGTTTCATAACGCCAGTAATTTCTATAGCTACAACGCCTTTTGAACTGGAACACAGTAACATTTGCACACTAGTGATTGTGGGCTGCAATAGGAGCTGCGATGGTCTCCAGCAACAGAGAGCAACCAGTTAAATATAAAAGAAGATCAGGACCGATCGGCTTGGGAAGCCATACCCAGCTGTGGGCATTATCCGTCAGACAATGTAATGTAGGTGGGGTCACCATCTTTCTTACGAAACAAAGGGCCAAGGCTTCGAATTCGAGAGCGAGCGGACAAAGACTAGTTTAGTAGGTCGAGCGTTTTGTTGAGTTACCATTTTTTTTATTCTACGAGAGGACCGAGACGTTGACCTGATGGTAAACAATACCATCTGGTTATGTTAACGGCATGGTGCTGGTTAGTATGACATACACAACATCACATTGTGCCCGTAGCTTCAAAAAATAAGTCATTACCACGATACTTGCACTAGGTACAACGACCTTCAAACCGGAACACAGTAATATTCGCACAATACTTTAGATTGGTGACAGAAATAGAAGCTGATGTGGTACTTAGATGGCGTACAACCATAGAAACTCACCACGCATCTTATAATGTCTCGTTATCGTCAGGGGTATTTATCAATCTTATACACGGCCTGCATCCCCCTCCCTCCGCTGTCTCCAGCACCGGTTCCACTGACCTTGGAATGTGACTAATGCAACAGGTTGTCGGTTGCAACTTGTCGCCTCATCAAAACTTATCCATGCACGGCTAATATGAAATGACCATTTCTAAGAAACAACTCCAACCAACCAATTCCAGGCGACTGTAAATTTACTTTTTATTTATAACAATTGTTAGTAAGGATGGGTGACCGCTGTTAATAACTCTGAAAAAAAAAAAAAAAACAATTCAATCGTAACCTGGTATGGATTTTAGAAAGCGGGTTGTTGTCCTTTATGCCAACTGTGTCAGTTCGTGAACTGAACCTCCTAATGATTTATAAATCGATTAGCTATACGATACACCAGCTGTTCCCGCTCGCTTTGCTGGCTGTTACACCCCCGCACCCTTTTAGGGTAGAAATTTCCTAAAATCCGTTCGTCGCTGACCTATACTGGGCAAAAGGAATATTTCTATCAAATTTCAAGCCTGTAGATTTATCGTGATGAGTTTCTACATAGAGAGAAATCTCACGTATATAGATTACAGGTTCAAATCTTTTTTTATTTTATCACTATCAAAATTTTTAAAACATGCCTTGCTTCTGTAGGGTAGACGGGGGTAAGTAGACTTTGTATCCATACAATACCCTTTGGTGGTCATTCTTCCGAACAGGCCGGTGCTTCCATGCTCGGCGCCTAAGCATGTCCCAAAGAGTCGTCTCCAGCTGTCGTCAGTCGTCTAACCTCCAGCACCCTCTTTCTGCTACGATAAGCAAGAGACAATCTCATACTTATCTTCCTAAGGTTCACTTAGTAATAGTAGGTTCCTGTTGCAGGAGACCGTATAGGTACCACCGCAGCTCCTATTGCAGCTGAAAAACATTAGTACGCAAACGTTGCTATGTTCCGGTTTGAATGGCGCTGTAGCTGGTGAAATTACTAGATTAATAATATATAATGTATCAAGGTGTCGAGCACAACGTGGTGTTGTGTATTTTTTTTTATGTGATTAAGCTACGAGGCGAATGGGACGTTTACCTGATGGTAAGCGACACGCCCGCCCATAACAACGTGGGGCTAGTTAAGATAATATGCACTGCACCACATTGTGCTCGTCACCTGAGCCGAAAGATATTAAGTGTCGTTACCCCAGTAGTTACACTGGTTACAGCGCCCTTCAAACCAGAACACAGTAATGTTCGCACACTATTGTTTGGCGCTGCGGTGGTACCCACCTAAATGGTCTCCGGCAACAGAGACTCGCCATCATCCTAACCAGTGCTACATTATGGGCCAAGCGTATAATCATCAGGTGGACGTTTTGCTGGTCTGAACGCTTCGTCAAATAAGAAAAAATAGTCTCCGGCGTCAGATTACTATCACCATAAAAAATCCCTATTATTCTCTACACAAAGTTAATATTAAACGTATAACAATATGTATATATATTTATACTGGCAATATTAAAAACATACGATAGACATTTTTATATATTTAAAGTACAGTGTATGATATATTCAACAGTCAACCTTTTAACTTCCGCTGAATTCACTTCCGGCGTATATTTAATGTCGCGGCATTTATTTTATATATTATAACATAATATAACTAAAGGACGGACATACCATAGGATACCTTTTTTTTTTATTTAACGACCTGAGACAAGTGGGACGTCCATCTGATGGTGAATCATACGCCCGCCTACAACGTGGAGCTAGTTAGGATTATACTGCATCACATTGGGCTCGCCTTCAGATATGTTATATTATCCTAATAATTTCACTCGCTACAGCGCCCTTGAAACCGGACCACGGTAACGTTTGCACATGGCTGTCTGTCAGCAGTATTAAACGCTGCGCTGGTACCTATCTGGATAGTCTCCGGCGACAGAGGACTACCGTCATTGTGTAAAAGTATGAATGTAGAATAACTCACTGTTAACTGATGGTTAACTTAAATCTTAACTTTTTGCGGTTGCAGGTTCTATTTCTTTCAGTAAGCTACATAACTGTTGAAATCTGAACATCCGCAGAGAGTTAACTATTAGAGTAAGTGAATATACTCGACTCTTTTTATTCAAGCGACGAGACAAACAGGACTCACCTGATGATAAGTGATAGGCCTGCTCATACCAACATGGCGCTAGTTAGGACACAGCACCATATTGCGCTCGTCGACTGAAACGTATGATATTGAATCTCGTTCCCCCAGTAATTGCACTAGTTACAGCGCCCTTCAAATCCGAACACAGTAATGTTTGCACGGTACTGTTTGGCAGCAGAAAAAGACGCTGCGGTGGTACCTACCTAGATGATCTCTTGCAATAGATACCCTTTCTTTTCTCTATTCCTCGAAAGCTTCTGGAGGGAAGTCAGGGTTGTGTAAAATTCTTACTAAAACCCCCTCGGTGGTCTGCATCAGTGCATTCCGAGAGGCTCCAAGATCTCTTACAGAACGCACCGGTGCCTCTCTACACTTTGTGTTACACGTCTCTGAGGAGGAGCCTAACCCTCCTAGGCACCATCGCTGAGCCATTCGCTGTCCCACGCAGGTTCGCTTGTTGAGCGATAAGAGCCCCAATTCTCAAGGCCTGCGGAACTCTTAAACCCTTTTAGTCGCCTTTTACGACAGGCAGGGCTCAGTTTAATTCTTAATAGCTCGATATTACAGGACTGTTCAATAGAGACCTACCACCAGTAAAATTCTCTTTGGGGAAGCAATTTTGTAAAATCCATTCTAAGCGGTAGAGACCTTACCTGTACCAAATTCTGAGCAAGAATAAATTTCAAATAATAATTCTAACAGTTTCTAAGACCTCGTGATGAGTCAACGAATCTCTGGACATCTAGGTACTAAGCTTTGCGAACGCGATCGAAATATGACCGGTACTTTAATATGAATTTAATTAAAAATCTGATCACAAAAATCATTTGTCAGATTCGAAGCTATAGACCGCCGTGGTGTGCCGCTGTATTGTTCGTCGTCGCGCAACCACAAAGCTTTCGCGTTAATAATAGCCTTGTGGGCCCGAAGCTGCGCCGGGTTTGTTTTCTGCTTAATAAACAGTTGCGGAGCTGCTAAATGTTTGTTGTGGACTAGTAATTTTTTTTTTGTCATACAATCTACAACTATGTATATAAAATATTATTAATAATAAACTATCACATAAGGTTTGAGATAATGGTGTAAGAGGTTCCGCCTAACATCTTATGGAGCCCAAGTCAACCTCACCTGCAAGCGGTGCACCCTGCTGAGTAACAGACGAAGCTCTGACCACCCATCAACCAGCATTGGTCCAGCGTGGTGGGTTACAGCCTAATTCACGATTGATGCGAGCAACGCAGGATCAATCTATGCGGAGATCTTTTAGAAGAAGCCTATGTCCAGCTGTGGACGTCCGTTAGCTGACAATGATAAGATTTGATAAGGTTAGCCTTAAACTTGTAAATACTAGTCTTTGGTAGGTCTCCCTCAGTAGAATATTTCTGCCGAAAAACATTGTGGTCCGGATTAAAGGGAGGTTTAGCTAGTGAAATTACTGGAGTAACGAGACTTAACATGTTATTTCTGTCGGCAACGAGCACAATGTGGTGCTGTGTATATTATCCTCAGCTGCGCCATATGTCCAGATGAATCAATTACCATCAGGTGAACGTCTCGCTTTAATGTCGCTTCGTAGTATAAAAAAATACACAGCGTTTCGCAGTCCCTTTAGTGTTCAGTCGATTGCACTCAACGAGCTGGTGAACTGTTAAATTCTATGGTGAATTAGGACTGATATTTTTATAATCGGTGACCTCGATTTGACCCCGAAACCGCACTTTAAAGAAGGCGCTTCATGATAATCAGGATGACCTTAATTTATAACTAAAGTATTCATGACGTGGTAAAGAATACTTTCTGGTATTTCCGCTAGTTATTATCATTCTACACCAGATATACATCTATATATATATATATATGTACTGCTGTTCTAATATAAACTAACACTTGAAATTTGTCTGTATATTCCTTTAGAGCAACCGCAACCGCAATTGGCTTTCCATAGCAACCGTTGCCATAGAAACCGCAAAAAGTAATAACAAAATTAAAATGTTTCCAAAGTTAATTAGATATAAAATTTTGAAGGATCTATGAAATTAAACAAATCAGTAGCCTATAGTAATGTACACATCATTCCGCGTGAAATGTTGTATGTATCGATACATACATTCACTAGTTTTCACGTGATGGGCGAACAAACGAAACCCGTGTTCATTATATTAGGTCCTTACATATGAAATTGGGGTTTATACGGAAGGAATATAAAGTAATTATTTTTTTTGTAAAATATATTTAATTAATCAAAGTATGCATCGTTGTTATCTATGCACTTTTGCCGTCTCATAGGTAGTTCATTGATCCCTTTACTAAAAAACCATAGGGGCGGGGAGAGAATCAATATACTCTTTAAAGGCGGTTTGGACTGCCGCTTCGGAGTTGACTGTTTTTCCTTGTAAGAAGTTATCCAAATTCCGGAAAAAATGGTAATCTGTTAGGGCAAGGTCCGGGGAGTACGGTGGATGTCGCAGACATTCCTTATGTAGCTGATCCAGTGTGGTGGTGGTGTTGCGTTGTCGTGAAGCAGCAGTGGCCTAAAGCGACTGACCAATCTTGGTTGTTTAGCAGCTAGTTCTTCCTTCATGGTTTGCAGTTGCTGACAATAGATATCTGCCGTAATCGTTTGGCCAGATTTTAGAAAGCTGTGAACGAGGCCGGTCCCAGTCCATCAAACACTCACGAATAGCTTTCTCCGAGTCAATTTTCGCTTAGGGCAGAATTTTGCTGGGTCTCCAGGGTTCCGCCATTGTGATGAGCGCTTCCAATTATCGTACAGTATCCACTTTTCATCACAAGTAATAATTCGATTTAAAATCCCTTCATCATTGTGTCGGTTGAGCAAAGTAACACAGCAGCAGCAGTCGACGCGTGTTCGCAAGTTCGATTCACTCAACTCATGAGGTAACCCATCGTTTAAGTTTTTTTACTTTCCCCATTTGCTTCAAGTGGTAGTTTTGTCACTTACCCCGAAGGCTGCAGCTATCTCTGAAATGCTTTGTGATGAATCCGCTTCCACAATAGCCACAATTGATTCTGAAGGTCGAAATTTCCAGAACAAAAACGTTGAAACCAAAAACGTACCGTGCTTTCTTTTGCGACACCAGCGCCGTATACATCATTAATACTTCGAGCTGTTCTTGCAGCACTGGTACTGGTGCCACGGTAGAGCTCGTACTCGTAAATATACCGATATTTCATGTTTTCCATTGTGCGGTAATAAGCGACGCCAAAGAAAAAAATAACGAGGAAAAAACAAATGAATGACTGTTTTCAAAACTCAAATGTAGCAGGTAAATGAATTTATAAATTTGAATTTGGAATTCTTAACTAAAGAAGAGATATTTCAAATTAAAGTGGTCAGTACGACAAAAGCCTAATTTCATATGTAAGGACCTAATATATATGTGTGTGTGTATTTATGTGGTATATATATATATACGAGCAGGGATCAAAAAGTAGTGAGAATGAGATAGAATATAATAACTATTGATAACTTAATAATTTATTTTTCTATATAGTCTCCGAGTCTCTATACACACCGAGTCCTGCGCTTTTACAAGGCTTCAATCCCTTTCAAAAAAAAAGTTTTGTCTTGGTCTTGCAAAAAGCTCTCCTCGGCATTCATCACCTTGTTATCGTCTTGGTACTTGTTTCCCCTTCAGTATTCTTTCCATTTAGGGAACAGATAAAAATTGCTAGGCGCCAGATCTGGTGAATAAAGAGGGGTCGTCAACCAGTTCAAAGCCAGCTTACTGAATGTCGGCCATCGCAACTGCCGACCGCAACGATGCTCGTCCTCCGTGCTCGTTCTCCCTACTCGAAATTGAGAAGCCCACCTTGCGACAGTGGAATACGGCGGAGCAGACTCTTCTTATGTTGCCTCCAGATCGAAATGAATCTCTTGCGTCGTTAACTATTTTAAACAGCGGTATTTAATAACGGATCGCACTTTGTACACGAAGCAAACAAATACTATATTAAAAAAAAAAACAAAAAGAGAATCGAAGTTTTTTTTTCTTTTTTAATATTACAAATATGTATCCGAGCTATGCCAGTATTTATCTTTTTCCTTACCAAGGAGTATATATGTCGTTCTCACTACTTTATGATCCTCCTCGTACATATAGATTAACTACAGTACAATGATGACAACACTAAAGCTTTAGTTTATCTGTGCAGTGCAGCTATAATTCTATTTTACTTCAGATCACATCCTGGACTAACGTCATTATAATTACGCAGAAAGAAGAAAAAGTGATAGTAAGCAAAATTAAGTCACGCAGCTTATGCATATTAATAAAAAAGGAGATTCTTAATAAAAACATTAAGTAAACATAAAATTTTGACTTTACAAAGATTTCTTAAAGACTCACCAAATCGCAATTTGAATCGCTCTGTGTATAAATCGTGTGGACCATCTCCTTGTGAGACAAAGGCTCCGATTCCCAGTAGTGGGAAAGTTAAGTGCATTATTTACATTTATGTATGTATTAACGACATTTTATACGCAATTATTTTGTAATTAGACGTAATTAAAATAACACGCGTAGTACTTGTGGATATAACTTCATTCATAAACATATTTAACGAGTCCGTAAAACATTTTACAATTATATTAGAATAAGCGATAAGCTGTATAATCATATATAATGTAATAACACTGGTGGTGATATCACCACTATAAATAACCCCTGCGATTTTTTTGTTTTAGTTATGCTTGCATTTAGTACCTATTAATATTAACTTATACCTCATAATGCTTAATTACCACAATATAAAATTTACCAGATGCACATTAAAAAAAATTGCAACTTGGGGTGGCTTTACATCATTTAAAATTATTGACTCATTATCAGCCGACAGACGTCCACTGCTGGACTTTGCCTTCCCTAATGATTCCACCTTGCACGATCCTCCATCATGATCAGCAGGGCCACCGGTCCCGCTGGGTACTTCGGGACATCTTTTGTTGGAGTTCATTGAAGGGAATTGGACCGTAACTCACTATTTTGGTCCAGTGCGGGTTAATGAGTGGACAGAGCTTCGTCTGTTATTCAGCAGGGTGTACCGCGTGCAAGTGAGGGGTTGACTTGGCCTCCATAAGATGTTGGGCGGAATCGCTTACACACCCTGAATTATAATTTGCGTTTATTATGTAACTTATTTTGATTTATGCACTAATTGTTCAATAGCTTACGTACTTTGGTATTTTAATTCTGTCCCCCAAAAAAGTAAAAAGATGTAGATTTTCTTTATGCGGTCTACTCTTGTTCATAGTAATGATTAAAAAATGTATTGGTGTACATCATCATCAGCCGATAGACGTCCACGGCTAAACAGCCCTCCCGCTAAGTTTACAACATCAATTGGGTAGGGATTTACATGGGGGATTTGGGCCATTTCCCACCGAGATGGCCCAATGCAAGTTGGTAGGAACTAGAGTCTCGTTTGTTGATTAGCACGGTGCACCACGATCAATTTAGGCTGGCTTGGATCCCCTGAGTTGTTGTGCAGGTACGCTTATACTCCTGCATCGGTATACATTATTTGCTTATATGAAGCTGACGCCTCTGAGCGGCCGACTGGACGGTGCCGTGTGAAAAAGGATGTTTAAGACCACTAAGGATCACTTACCGGATACCATCGCAGTCTCTATTTCTGCCCTTAAGTAAAAGGTTAACGTTATCATGTTCAGGTTTCAAAGCGACGAACACAATTCGGTACTGCATGAATATCAAAACTAACTTCATTATTCTGTGAAAAGCATTTTGTTTATTGGTAAGCAAATCCCGTTTTCTCTCCTCTTCAGAGAGAGAGAAAGTATTTTTTAGACTTACAGCTGAGGCTCTACAATTTCCTCCTTCTTACTGCTATCACAGACCCGACAACAGGCGGATCGTCTACCACAAGGCCAACGTCCAGGTTTTCTCGACGGTGCTTTGCATAATGGTCGGGCACCTGAGCGACAATTTGCTTTAGCGCCGTCCAATAATCAATATATCAGTTACAGGTGGCGAATTTCCTAGCGCGGGCCCCACAGGCCCACATGGCGTCGGAGCGCGGCGTTACGTGGCACACACCCACGCCGCCGCCGCACCTCTACCACGTACCGGTACCCTCACCACCGGACCCACTGCAGGTGAACAACCACCTCATTACTCTTATACGACTAACTAATAGGACGAACGAGACGTTCATCTGATGGTAAGTGATACGCCTATCCATATCATCGTGGCGCTAGTCAGGATAATATTCACAACATCATATTGTGCTCGTCGCGTTGAGACATAAGATGTTAAATCTCGTTACCCCAGTAATTTCGCTAGCTATAACGTGCTTTATATCGGAACAGTACTGTATAGAAACGCATATGGCGTGTTACTTACGTAAAAGTTTTCTGGCTACAAAACACTATTTGTATTGGGGGGGGGGGGGTTTTCTCAAGATACCTTGCATCTGGAGGGAAAGACGATGTTATAGTATTTGTATCCACTCAAACCCCTTCGGTGGTCATCTTCAGTGCTTTGCAAGCAGCTCTGGAATCTCCGGAATGACACCTCTGCCTCCACACACTACGTTTAATCTCACGCCAGGGAGGGCCTTAACCTCGCCACCTCATCTTTGTCATTCACTCTGGGCTCTCTTAGTAGGCAAAGAACCACCTCAAAAAATGTGTATAGAATAAATATAAACTGACGAAATGTCTTCGTGTATTTCAGGTTTTTTTTTAGTAAATTAAGATAAGCATAAGGCGGCAGCCTTCACTTACGAGAGGTATGGAAGAAGGAAATAGGATGTAGAATGGTAGAAGAAAAGAAGTGTGCAAGACGAGCAGAGTATGAAAGATGAGAATGTTGGAAACAGAAAAGTAATGTTGCTGGTGGTAAATGTGCAGTAAAATAAACCTGTCCCAAAACATGTAGAGGGGAATATTGAATAAAAAAAAATGTAGGCCTTCATCTTCACATTCCACTACTAACCCGAGAACTATTTTAGTCGCCTTCTAAGATAGGCAGGGCATACCTTAGTCCTATTCTTTATAGCCAGACTACAAGTGATGAATATGAGGGCGACAGCAGACATTTACCACCAGTAAAGCACAAAATCATTTCACCGATCGTTGTCCGATGATCTTTAAAATATTAACTTGATTACAGTTCTTAGATCTTATTTTTGTGAATCACTGCCAACTATAAAGATAAATTGAGCTCGTCGCCGTGAAACAAGATGTCGAGTCTCGTTACCCCAGTAATTTCTTTAGCTACAGCGCCCTTCGAACTGGAACATAGTAATGTATGCACCCTACTGTTTAACAGAAATGAACGTTACGGTGGTATCTATCCAGACGGTATTTAGCACGATACCTTTTATATTTGGTTTCGGGAGACAAATCTGTGTGATAGGGTTGCATTACTGCATACGTCACTGTATAATAATAAACAGATTTTTCGCATCAAATAAATCTGTTTATTATTATTATTGTTTAATAATAAAATTTACAACATTGTATTATATCGGAACAAACAAAATCGTTTATCATGAAGGAGCCGGTCGCGGCAGGATTTTGATTGCCGCTCTACTTCCGCTTGATATTCTGTTCTACATAAACATGTCCCCGATTTAAATGGTACGTCTGCTCTCGTGTGTTTTTTTTTATTCAACGAAGCGACAAGACTAGCGGATCGTTCACCTGATCATAAGTGATACGTCTGCCTGTAACAACGCGGTGCTAGTTAGGATAATATACACAGCACCGCATTGCGCTCATCGCCTTGAGATACAATATGTTGTCTCGTTACTCCAGTAATGTCACTAGCTACAGCAACCTTCAAACCGGAACACAGTAATGTTTTGCACGCCACTGTTTGTTCTTCGTCGGTATCAATCTTGACAGTGGTCATGGTCATCACTTTCAGGTGTTGGTGTATTGCCTATACCTAAACTCGATTTAAAACGTTCTTTTAATTTTTCGTTCAACAAAGCGACGAGTAAAGCGGGACGGTTAGTAGAAAGCGATGCGTTGTTTCAACACTACATTAGAATTCCCTTGACACGTAAAAATTAGTGTGCATGTTTAGGTCTTCAATTTCACAAGCTACACCGCCGTTCAAACACATTGCATACAATGCCGTCAGCGCTATATCTACCGCCTAATAATAGTATGCAAATTTTACTACGATTCGATTTCCAAGGTCACTGTAGATAGTTGATGTTACTAGGGGTAATGAAATTTATCTTCGTGTGTCTCAAGGTGATGAGCGCAATTTGATGCAGTTTACATCATCACAGAGCAGCGATTCCCAACCTGTGGTACGCGTACCCCTGCGAGACTCCATCATTTTGGTTATGGCGTAAAACTAAAAAAAAATTATTGTCTACAGTATGTGTTATAAAATGAAACCATATAACTAATAACTTACTTAAGTGATGGAGAATATAGAGAGAGGTGAGAGAAACGAGATAAGTTTTTAGGAGTAAGAAGTTATCGGGGGAGAGGGTGTTAATAATTGAAAAGTTTTTTATGGGGTATGAGAACGGAAAACCTTTACAAAACTATTATCTTAGAAGGGCTTTCTTATCGGCAATAAGTCGCAGTGACAGCCAATGACAATGTGGCGCTAATCAAGTGAAAAAAAAAACACCCCTTACTAATACAAATAGGATGGTATACATAACACCTTATTGTGCACGTCAGCTTTTTTTTGGTTGCGAGGGGGAAACTTTCGAAAGATAACCTGCTTCTGGGGGAGAGTCAAGGTTACGTTAGATTCTTACTCACTAAACCCCCTCGGTGAACTGCATCAGTACATTCGGCGAGGCTCCGGGATCTCTTATAAAACGCACCGGTATCTATCAATAGTTTGTGTTAACACGTCTCTGAGGAGGTGTATAACCCTCCTGGCCACCATCGCTCTGAACCATTCGTTGTCCCACGTAGGTTCGCTTGTTGAACGATAAATGGCCCCACCCTCAAGGCCCGCGAAAGATCTAGACCCTTTTAATCGCTTTCTACGACAGGCAGAGCTTGCTTTAGTCCTATACTTACTAGCCCGCAGACTACCAGGTTATTGTGCACGTCACCTAGACACAAGATTTTAAGTCTCGTTACCCCAGTAAATTTACTAATTACAAACGCCCTTTAAACCGGAACACAGTACTGTTTGGCGGCAGAGATAGGAGCGCTGCAGACGATCTATTACAACATATTTACCATCAGTAATTTATGTATCAGTACATATTTCTGTCCAGTAAATTGTGATTTCACTCACTGATACATAATCCACAAATCAGTAAAAAGATATTTAAAATAATTGCATCCAAATAAAAAAAACTAAAGTTATGATAGTATCCTATAATGAAGACTGGTTTGATAAGAGTACAGTTTATAAGGAATATATATATATATAGTAACTAGTTTCCCTCCAAGCATTAACTGTCTACAAACATACATTGTGACATGGTTAATGGAAATTGAAACAAGTTAGTCATGCCGTTCACCAAGTACATATGATAATTACATGCTCACCGGACGAGGTAACTGTTGGATACCATGACGTTGTATGTAGCCTGCAAGTAATACTACCTTCGTCAGAGATCAGCAACGTTTTTTGAACATTGGATCAAAATCAAAGAAAATGTGAGTGAAATGTAATTTCAGTCAAATGAGAGAGAGCACACCCCTGATATATATTGATGGCATAGCTGGGCTGATGAGTTAAGATTAATAAATTACATCAATAATTATTGTGTAAGGGTTCCGCCCCACAACTAACAGAGACCAAGTCAACCTCACCTGCATGCGGTGCACCCTGCTGAATAACAGACAAGGCTATGACCACACACCAACCCGCAATAGGCCAGCGTGGTGGGTTACGGCTAAATTACCTTCAATGAACTCTGACAAACGATGTGGAGATCTTTGGGGGAGGCCTATGTTCAGCAGTGGACGTCTGTCGACTGATGATGGTGATATCCTCAATATAATATATAGTATCTGGTAACATTAAAAGGTGCTATAGAAATCAAGTATTACCAAATTTAAAACATACATGAATAGTTACAGATATAAGAGTAGAAGTTCAAATAAACATTTTACTTGCCTTGAAGAGTTTCATTTTTTTTTATTTAATTATTGATTATCATCATCAGCCGACATCGCTCGTTCCAGCGCTGACCGCATTTAGCTGCTTCCCGCGACCTTCACCGCATCATCGCACCACCTCGTAGGGGGCTTACCACCACTGCGTCTTCCGGTACGCGGTCGTCATTCGAGGATCTTGCTGCCCCATTAGCTGTCAGTCCTCCAAGCGACGCGACGTACCCACTCCTACTTTACATTAACAATCTTTTGGACCACATATCGGTGACTTTAGTTCACCTGCGGATCTCCTAATTTCTGATCCTGTTACGCTGGAAAACCACAAGCAAAGCCCTTTCCGTCGCTCTCTGTGCAACTTGAAGCCTTTTCACGCGGCCCATTATGAGTGGCCACGTCTCGGTGCCATAACTCATCACTGGCAACACGCACAAATTAAAGTCGTTTGTCTTTAGACACTGCGGTAATGTAGACGAGAATATGCTGCGTAGTATATGTTAAGTATATCAATTAATAAATAAATAAATTATTGCTCTCTCGTTTTCAGGCAATGAAAAGTGCTGGCGGCAACTCAATGTTCCGTCACACCGCAACGCCGCCCGAGCTGTACCGACACACGCCGACGCCGCCGGACAAGCACCTGTTGAGGTATCTATCACTTTATAATTACTAACAGACAAGTTAAAGATTCTATAACGAATGTGTCATCATCATCAGCCGATAGACGTCCACTGCTGAACATGGCCTCCCCCAAAGATCTCCACGTCGATCGGTATCGCGTTGCTCGCATCCAGTGGGTAATTGGTGTAATTAATGTGTATATTTTATAAAATAACTAAAATGAAAGTAAACATTTATTCAGTACAAATAATAAGGAAAAAAAACATTTTTAAAACATTGTTAACCGTATTACAATTTCATTTAATCCAATAAGAAAAAAAATAAAACAACATTAGACAGCCCTTAGACATAAATGTTTCTGGTGCAAAGCAGAACCATACAAATTGCATAAGAACACCGTGACTCTTTTATCTACCCCAAAATGATGATTCTGAATCACACCTAAATGCATACACAGGTGTAATTACTATATAAAAAAACCTATTTAACTTCTTGTTGCACAAGTATGCAAGAAATAACCTAAAATATTTCTATTTATCATCAGCAGACACACTCCGTCTCCGGGTGACGTCAAAGCGGGTGCTACTTTGCCAACCGCTGAGCTCTACCCACACTTAGGTGCAGCTCGTGGTGAGATCCTTTATATGTTAATTTTTTCATGAATATAAGATCAACAATACACAGGTTATCATATTAAAGCTAACATATAAGCACGTCGCTTTGAAACATAGGATGGTAACTCTGTAATTTCACACCTTAAGCTGTCTTCAATCCAGGCTGAAATCGTTGAAACTCTGAGATAACCTCGCAAACTTACTGATAATTGTCATTATATGCTTGATTTAAAATTTATTATTGTTCTCAACCAGATAAGGGGTTCATAAACTATTTCTAAAGGTATCGGTAAGTCCGATGCGTCCTGTGTTGCACACATTGCTGATCCACCTTCTGGTGGGCATTCCAGCACTACGTTATTAAAATTGGTTTACAATTTTGTTCGAAATAAACCTTTCAGATAAATTAGTCCGCGCGGAGGAGTTGCTAGCGTACGCGCGGGGCGGCGTCGATCTGTCGTTGGGCGGGCCGCGCGGCGCCAACGGCTCGCCAGCGCCCGCGCCGGCACCCGCGACCGCACCGGCGCTCTCCGTGCGCGACGCGCCCACCATCAATAGCCTGATAGCACGAGCGGCGCCGCACGCGCGCGGGCCCCTAGCGCGCGTCGACGCGCTGCTGGAGCGACTCGCGCCCGTGCCGGCGCCCGCGCCAGCACTCGTACCTGCTCCGGCGCCCGCCTCTCCGCACTCCGTCATAGTGCACCCGCGCACTGCGCACACACCCTCGCCACCCTCCTCCAACGAGGTATAATAGCCTACTTTGAGTGAATAAATAATAATTTTTTCAATAGCTTTACCTAAACTATCGCAACTAGCTATTTAAAATCAAGTGCTTACTGTAGAATAAATAAAAAAGAATAAAAAGCAAAAACTAAGCTGTTAAAAAGTAAAAAAAATTACCTACAATTCAAATAATAGTCTTTCTTAATATTACGTTATATGCAAGAGAAATTACTTAATATTTTTTTTGTTATGACCAATTTTCTACACAATATCTTAGCATCTATACTTAATTTTTATTTCAGGACTCGGCAGATTCGTCTGGTGCTCCTCCGGGATCAAAACGGAAACGGAAACCGGAGCGTACAATTCGAATGCCGACCATAGCACCACCACCTGCGGAACCGCAGCGCGCGCCATCTCCCACGCCGGCGGGACACATCGAAACTCCTGTACAAGCTGCACTACTCGCACCACAAACAGTACGAGTATCGCCACACACGACGCGGAACTCGCCCTCCGCAATACGAAACTCTCCGATAGCGCCGCCGGTGTCCCCACGCACGGCCCGTGTCTCCCCACGGACCCAGGCTCCGACCCCGATAGAGAACGGCGACGCACACATACACAACGGCCCTATAGAACGACCAACAACACCCACACAGATGCAACCAGACCAGCCGCACACCAGAAGAAAAACCCGCTCGGGTTCTGCCGAAACCATCGACGATATCGCCGCCATGATCGCAAACACCGACGGCAGAGCCCAACCGGAGCAAGTCCAAGGTGCGGATATACCCGAGACTCCAGTTTCAGTGGACGAATTAAGAAGTGTCTTAGCCAGTCCGGAACCAGAAGCGAAGTCGGAGCCGGATAAAGAACCAGAAACGCCGTCGGTGGAGGCGGCCGCTGCGCCACGTAGACGAAGTGCAAGAACTTCTAATTCTGAATCTACTAATGTACCTGTCGAGTCGCCTTCAGAGGTAATATATAAATACACATATTTTTTTTTCTAAAAATCTTAAAATTTTTTAGCAACTTACATGTATCTAAAACCTTATCTTCTTCGTCGCTGCCTAACTACTGAGGGTCGTGACCACGCACAAACAGTCTCCATCTTAAAAAATCAAAACCTTATCTCATGTAAAATGAAAAGTAATCTCTTTCAATTAATAATTTGACCATTTTATATTGATTAAATAGAAAAAAAACAAAGAATCTACTAAAAGGTGTTATTGGCAAAAGTAACTTCACCAACAATAGTAATGTTATATTAACTAACATTACATTAACAGGCAAAACCCGCGGAACCGGAAGCGGAAGCTAGTAGCGCACAACCGACCGCCGCTAGCTTCGTGGAGGTGGAGAACCAGCTGGAAAAGATGTTAGCTGGCCTCGAAGAGGAGGCACCCCCAGCCGCGGCGGTTGCCAACGAAAAGCCACAAACCGCCAAAGCGAAGAAGCGCCGGAAATCCGCACCAACTAAAGGCACGAAAGTAGCGAAACGTGCGAGCCGAACGTCCGCGGAAGATAGAAGAAAGCCGCCACGGAGAAAGGGTGAAGCTGTGAAGAAGGCGAAGGAAGCACCGGTGAAAGACGCTTACGATTCCGGAAGTAACGCCAGTTCGAGTCGATCGCGCGGACCGTATATACAAGTGAGTAAGCTGTATTATTGCCAAGACTTGCCACCACATAACGTGACGCTAGTTAGGATGGTATTTAGATGATAATTTACCAAGCCACAGCACTCTTCAAACCAACGGTGGCAGAAAAGGCACTGTGTTTGTATATACCTAGACAGTTTCCAACAAGTAGGACCTCCCACCAATAAATAGTATAATCTGTTGTACATGACGAAGAACAAAGAGATTTCCTTGCAGATAAGATCTATTTTACACAGAAATATTTTCTTGTTTATTAAAAAATCAGTGAGACTAATTATTTTCTTTAATGTGGCTTCCTTGATAGGCTATTAATAGAGGTAAGTTTAATTTCAGATCGTCGGTCCTTGCGCGTCACCGGTGTCCGTCGCGGTAGTGAACGCGTCCGCAACGGAGGAGCCCGGCGGTGACTGGCGCAACGGTGTGCGCGCGCGCGGGTTGCACGCGAGCACGCTCGGGCTGCGCTACGACGCGAGCACGCCCGACGCGAGCTGGCTGTGCGCTTTTTGTGAGCGCGGGCCGCACGCGCGCGCTCTCGGCGACCTCTTCGGACCGTACACGGTCACCATCGACTGCGATGAATACAGGTGATGCCATAACTCTACCATAACTCTCTAACAACGCTCCGTTCACACTCTTTCTTGATCGCATGTGGTTCGGGTCAAATTTCATATTTGATGGTGTCTTAGCATACAGAAATAAGTCATTTTGTAACTGAATTATATTAATGCGAGGCAGTTTATATATAACTCACTCTCCTGGCACAGCTACCCAAAATGAGTCTTGGCCTCCAACATATGAAAACGGCAGCGTTGTCTGTCTCGTATTGCCTCTTGCCAATATATATAAGTATTAATATTTGTATCACCACTCTGCTGTATTGGATCATTTTAACACCTACGATGAATTATTTTATTTCTACAGAGGGCTTGACGAGACGTCGCGTCGGCGTTTCCCCGTAGTATCGGGTGGAGTAGAAGTCTGGGTGCATGAGGAGTGCGCCATCTGGGCAAACGGTGTAATAGCGGCAGGCTCACGGGTGTGGGGGCTCGCGCCGGCGGTCTGGGGTGCGCGAACGGCGCGCTGTAGCGCGTGCGGGCGCGCGGGCGCTGCGGTCGTGTGCGCGACGCGATCGTGCCGGGCGCGCGTACACGTGCCGTGCGCGTCGGGCACTGAATGGCGGCTGCTAGAAGACGATTTTCGAGCCCTGTGTCCCCGGCATGCCCCACCTCGGCCGCCGCAACCGCCCACCGCCCCTGTTCCTGCGCCCGCGCCAGCGCCCAACCGGTAATTACAGCACGCGCACATATGTTAACAAGTGTGAGTGATCAGTTACACACACGTGGACGTAGTTTTGTGTTAAGGCGCGGGGCGAAAGTAGTGTCACGCAGTGTACGGTTCCTCCGTAACGTTGACAACGCGGTTAGATTAGGATCGCTTAGAGCGGTGTGGACAATGGTTTATGGACAGCGCCATACGCTCGTTGAATACGCTTATTCGTAATGTATGACATGGACAATGGCTGTAACATGCTTCCAATGCATGCGTTTCCTATGCGATGTATAAATATGTGTCAAACTTATACATACGGATACTTAAAGTGAGTGGTACAACACCGTTATCTAATTACAATGGTTTTATTGTATTTCATATTTTATTTTATTTTTTACACTACACAACATTCACAAGTGAAATTTAGTGTTATTACATGTAGTAACATTACATCTCACTGCTCTAAAATCACAAGAGATCACAATCATCATCATTAGGTGTCCTATTCAAACTGAAGATCACAATGATGATCATTAAATATTTATTTTTAATGTATGTGGTATGTACAATGTGCTGTAAAATCTTTTGTGAACCATGTCCTGAACACATAGTATTCTATGTCTTCATATCTTTTTTATACGAAAATCAATTCTATACTGCCAATATTTATCTAATAACATGCCAAGTGATTGTTTGAATTACAAATAGACCAATTTGTATGTAAAATCAATTGATTACTATCTTACGAAACAAGATCTTAATTTAAATTAACGCGAAGGTTTAAACGACGGGCGCTTACGACGCGACGGGCGACGCTTTACGCGTGTCCATCTAGTGAAGGTCATAGACTATGGATAAAATAGCAAAAGTATACAATACATGCAGCCACTCTAAGTGTGACAGAAACGTCACTTGCTTGTAAACAATCAAATCATGTGTGTCTCTATGGCAAAATGCACTCTTTGTAATTAATACATAATTACATGGGAATTGCCCATTCATCCAATCTGAGAAATTATGTTTTGTGATTATAATACTCAGTATCTGATTGTATATTATGATTCCTAACTTGAAGCGTTCATGATACTTTGTTTAAGTGAGTTTTGTACATACAATCGTTACAATTTAATTTTAAGTTATGTTCATGTACTATAATTATTAACGGCAAATATTCAAAACAATTGGCCTGTTGTGTCAAAGTAAGTATTGAATCTTGCACGATTTTTTTTTTCACAAGCCTTAGTGTTTAATTGGTAAAGGGATTAGTCGGTCAGTGGTTTTCTTTTTAAAGTTGAATCAAAAGTATTTCACCTAATCATAACATACACGATAGATTGGTGATAACACATATTATATGTTGTTCAGTTCTCCAATGTGTTATGTTTCTCTTGAACTATCACCAAGTACAAGCGTAAAACTAGAATGAAGTGGTTGAAAAAAACTTTAATGTTAGCTAACATCCATCTTAATTAAAAAATATATGTACCATGTTTTAAAGTTTAAAAGAATAAGTATCGATTCTTTAAATAAATTACTTCATTTATCAAATTAAATTATTTGTTGTCACACTGTATCATTGCTATGACCAATTTTAACTTGATGATTATATAAACACAATTAAGTTAATATATTTATTGAACATAAAAAAACCTTTATCACAACCTAAAGCATTACAAATAATATAGACCACTCTTTCAATTGATATATGTCACCTCTTTACAGTGAACCTGAATGATTATATAAAGGTTTCTATTTCTCACTGTTTGCTATAATAAGAGTACCACCTGCCACCATCTAAACCACACCACATGATTTATAACATCCATGTTTCAAACCTTAGCCAATATATCCCAAAGACTTGATAACTAGAAAGGGGTGTTCTCCTGTTGCTATTTGAATAAGCCACTGCTGCCTCTTGCCAGGTACCTACTGAAAATTAATCCTATTTAAATGCACTCCCTTGACCTTTGGACATTAATATATTTTGTTTATATTTTTAATTTTGCAAGTACAATATATAGTTTATATATTACAGACATACTCAGATGATCAAATAACAATTTTTTTACCCAGTGATTGTTCGTTTTAAAAAAAACATTTATTTTATTGTAAGTTCTAAACTGCACATATATTTTTTTTATATCAAACTTTTTAAATATGATAAATTTAAAAATGACACAGTGAAAACAAATCGTTTAATTATTATACAGACGGTAATGTATAAGAAACTATGACGCTGGATTTCAAAAAACTCTTATACCTTATAATATGAAAGATATAACTTTTGCCCCCAGTTTGGTCATTTCATAATTCTCAAGTTTATTAAATTACTGGATATGGCCCTATCATCCAAGACTACAGTCATAGACGTATCTGGTCTAGTAAATTTCTTTAATCGTTCCACTTTGAGATTTTTTTTACCAGCTCCTGACGTCGAATTGTTTAAGACCACATTCGACGTCCAGCAATTTTCGGCATATGTATAACCAACAACCCCAACATGTATATGTTCGATGGATCTAAAGAGAAATATCGCATTGGACGATTGGGTCGCACCTAGAGAATATTTTACGAATTAATGTTATATAGGAAATGAGATAATGTAGATAATAAAATAACTTGTTAACGTTTCGAGTCTAATTTATTCAGCTGTCGGAAATTTATGTAAGAAGAATAAAAAAAACTGATTTGTACAGAGCATGTAAGTAGATACGTTGTTTGCGAGTGTATGTTTACAAACGGCCCTGTGTAAATATAGAGAGGTTGTATATATTTACGTCTGTCGCATGGCAACACCGCGCGGCGAACGCGCGCAACGACAATTGTAATCGGGTTTACGGATACAGTATTTCATAGACTATATGTATATGTTTGAAAGTTTACAATCAACAGTTGTATATTGGATATTGAAACTTCACTGAAATGTAAGTGTAATTGTAACTATAGTGTGCAGCGGAACAAGTAGATCGTGTTATATGTAGGTGATACGAAAACTTAAACGGACCCATCAAATTGAATCGATGTGGATGAGATTTTACATGTTTTGGGTTAAATGTGAAGTTTCTGTCTTAACCGTAATGTTTCCATTAAACCGTACAGTGATATTAAAACTAATAGAGTTACACAATTGTATAAAGATATATATTATATATATATATATATATGTATTATGTAAATGAAACGACGGTTAAGTTGCCATTTTAGTATGAGGACTAGTCTAAATAAAATAATGTTTTGTGAGGGGGGGAAAAAAAAATTGTTTCGGATCTATACTAACATAAGTGTAGCGACATTTGTATGCGAGTGTTAGAGCGGTATTGCCAGTGATCGGAGCGTTTCTACACTACCGCATGGTGACCATTGATGGCGTCAACAATCGCGCTTAAACCGCGACCACCGTGACCACTTTGAATATTTCATGCGTCAACAGAAATCTATGCGGGTAGGTTACAATTTTGAGTTACTTGCTTCAACTTCCTTCGTAAATGTTACCATAACGGTTGTACTATAATAAATGAGATACTTTCAGTAATTACTACAGATTCCAGTAGCTATCAAAGATATGTTTGTCGTCGGAGACTGCATTTAAGTACCACTGCAGTACCCTATTTCCGCTGCCTAATAGTAGTCTGCAAACATTACAGTGTTCCAATTTGAAGGATGCTGTAGCTAGAGAAATTACTGGGGTAATAACATTTAATATATATGTGTCATCGCGATGAGCACAAAGTGGTGTGGTGTATATCGATCTAACCAGCGTCTCATTATAATGGGCGCGTTACTTACCACGCAAGTTGTGCTTGTTTAGTTGAAAAGGAAATAATTATTAACATCATTATAAAAGATATAAACCTTTATGTATGTATAATTTGTTTGAAACTGGAAACGCATGAAACATTCGAAGCTGGCGGAAGATGAATTGCTTTACCAGAAGACAATTGAAACTCTTCGTCCCGTTGCCGCGGTGTTCGACGTTCGATACCACCACCAATGTCCTGTGATGGGACGCGCGAGGTTTGCAATGGAACACGGTGAACTGGTTCTCGGAAAGGAGGCGTTCGATCGTGCACTTTAATGCCAGAGAATAGTGAATCAGACTGTATGTAGCAAATGTTAAGGTACAAATTTATATTAGGGAGAATCAGGCCAGTTTAGTGGGTTTTCGTTAAACAAAAAAAAAAAAAACATTAGGTTGGACGTAAGAAACAAGGTCGGTGCATCCCAAAGCCTTTCGTATTTGTAAATGGTCTAAGAACTTTTTTTTTATCACAGCAAATGTTTACTTTATTAAGTATGTAATTGTTATAAATTATATTTATCATGACATTATAAGCAAATTGAAATACAACATGTTTAAATGGAATTGTTGTTTGTTTCCTTGAAACGTTCCCGGTAATTACTCAAACAGCATTTTAATCATCAACATCAGCCGATGGACGTCCACTCCTGGACACAGGCCTTCCCCAAAAATCTCCACATCGATTGGTCTCGCGATTCTCAACCAGATCGTCGAAGCTACACTACATTTTAATAAAATAATAAAAAAACATGATTTACTTGAAGTGGTACCAGAACATTTTATACAATGTTGTGCATGCTATATATTAAATGCTTAGTTAAAGTATTCACCATTACAAGAAACCTATGCGTAGCAGTGGACCTTCATCTGTTGATGTGATGATGATTACACCTGTGCAATGCACCTTATAGAAAATTAAGTACTAAAAAATATCAGTATGATATTCAAAGAAGATTTAGGGTTGAGAGCGTCGACAAGTCCACCAAAAGGTGAACCGATAATCTGATGGACGCCGCCGGATGCGGGCAGCACAGGATAGATCAACATGGAGAATCTTCAGGTACGCCTTCCCCCTCTTAAGGTATAAAAGATTTAAGAGAATTATAATTCGTTTAATGCGTGGTAACTTCGCTGATGTGCAATTTACAATCGTAGAATGAACAAGTGGCGACTATGGATGCACTGCGCTCCAACTTCCAGTCCGCGCCGTACGCTATGCTGTCGTGCTGCAGGTACTCGCTGGCGACAGTCGGCTGCTCCTCCACCCGCACGACGCGGAACCCGCCGTACATGCAGGCGGCTAAGACCAAGTTGTTCTGATACGGATGCCACTTGAGACGCCACACGCCGCCGCCGACCTCCACCTCGGCGATGCAACGTTTCAGTTGCCTAGCGTCCCATAAGCGAATCTTCTCATCATAACTATAAAAGTAAATAAATTAAATCGACTGAATAGCATTTTCGTGAATATTACATTAGCTTTTAAAAAACTTATATTGGTAAAAGACCGAATTTAAAGTAATAGTAATAATTAAAACAATCTAACTATATACTGATTAGCGGGAAGGCAATACCAGTAAGCTTTTTCTTCTTCCTCTTGTCATCCCAGGTATGTGGGTTCGGCACAATATGTACTTCTCTTTCGTGTCCCTTTATTAGCCATCATATCTAAATTGGCGCTCTTACACATGTACATACCAGTAGACTTATAACTAAAAAGTTACAAGTTTTTAAACATCTGTCATCATCATCATCATCAGAGACAATTTCAACACTATGTTGGAACATGGTTATGATGATTATAGTAAATTTTTTATCTAGCTTTATTTCTTATTATGGATGGAGTTTGCATTCTGTTCAGATTATTGTCTGCAGCTACCTCAGGGTACGGAAGCAGCTTACCATCGAGCAGGCCGTTTGCCATCTCAGTGGTATACATAAATTTATTTTTTTTATTATCTCAAAGATATTTTGTGTTTGTGTATACACGAACCTGCCTGTCAAGAGTCGGTGCTCTATCGCCAGGTCGCTTCTGATAGCGGTTACGCCGGCTTCGTGAGTTTTATTGGTGATCACTGCATCAGGCACTCTCACGTCGTAACATTTAAATAGACAGTCGTCACCACCTGGAACAGTAAAAAAAAAATTATAACTAATCCTAGTACACTAATGCTTCTATTCAAACGATTGGGTTTAAGGAACTTTATTTATTCATTATAACATTCAAAATATTAATGGCATCATCATCATCAGCCTACATCAAAAGATCTCCACATAGATCGATCCTGCTCAGCCGGCATCCAACTGCTTCTCGCAACCTTCATCGTATACATTATAAATTAAAGAGTGCGTATAAATGCCAAATAATCCGGCAAAAGCATAAGACTGATAACTATATAAAGAAATCTCTACCCTAGAAATGGCGGAGACCTAAGTGGGCATCAACTCATGATGATCATCACAACTGTGAAAAACTAAAGAAGACGTTCGTTGCATTCTTTGGTTACAGCGATGGGCCAATTAACAGAAGTAATAGAAATTTATAGATTGAATACTAATACATTAATTACTCCACATCCTTCATGTGTTCAAATAGCTATGGCTGCTTTGATTTATTTATTTACACAACTAATATTGTAAAAAACACACACCGGAGTAAAATATGTCTTTGTTCCAATAATTGAACGCCGTCACCCATGCCTCGAAGCCGTGCGCTTTCCAGACGCTTAGTACACTCAAATTATCACCGACCACCTCCATCACATGCACGTTTCCCGCAGAATCGCTGACAGCGAGCCTCGGATCCACCGCAGCTGTCTTGTTATTTGACCAATCGATAGACAAGGCTAATATTCCCTCTCCAATGGAAGATTCAATCCATAATTTTAACTTGCAACCTTCTACAGATTTGCTCATTCTATACAGTTGAATTAAACCCTCGGAAGTAACAACACCGAGTACTGGATAGTCTTGTAATGTACTGTAGCACCACTTCTGGTCTAATATCCCTGCTGTGTCGATAGTTTGTATTGGGCAAAGTTCTTTAGTGTTCTCGTCGATTATAAACAAATGCATTTTACCAAGGCGCCTCTGCTTTGTGTCTTGTCCTGAAAAACAATAAGTAATTACATTTATTTTTTGTAAAACTAGTTTTCACTAATGATCGTACAGGTCCACACGACCTTCTGAATAGCGAGCAACTTATAAGCTAGCCTTTGATGTTATTCACGTCGGATATAATCATCATCAGCCGACAGATGTCCACTACTGGGTATAGGCGTCCCTAAAAGATACCCACATCGATCAGTCCGGCGCTGTCCGCATCTAGCGGCTGCCTGCAACCTTTAGTCGCTTGTAAGGGTTCATATGGGAGGATTTGAACGATTTCCCACCACGTTGGCCCATTGCGTGTTGGTGGGAACCAGAGCCTCGTTTGTTGATTAGCAGGGTGCACTACGAGCAGGTGAGGCTGGCTTGGATCCCATGAGTTGTTGTACAGGAGCCCTTACACACCCTTCGGATATCAAAAATACTAAACAAACAAGATCATACATAAAAAATTACCCTCGTCTTTTTTATCCAACTGATAGGTACCGCATACTAGATAATTCTGGTACTGTTCCACTGGACACCACTCTACAGAGTCCGCGCTGTACCCCGTATTCCATCGCAGTAAAGTTTTCCAAATGAACTCCATATAAATCTGTAAAGTATTTGGAAACCAGTTAAACCCAGATTATGTATTTTATTACTATAACGTATTGTCGTATGGTGTAAAGAAACTTCTTTGATGAAAATCATCACCACTGTTAAGAATACAAAGAAATCAGTGATCAGAATAATTAATTACTCGTATCAATCTATCGTATCACTATTGAATAGTTATCTAGTTCAACATAAATTGTGTTAACCTGATTCTCCTCCTGACCTCCCCAAACGTTGAGGACTACCATCGAGGGATTAAAGTGGGTAGAAACCTCCGCATAGCTCTAACTTCAGAACACTGGTAACTATTCAATTAAATATCTTAAACTATAAAGGGATATGATGGCAAGTGACTTGAAATCGTAATATGTAGTTTAAAACAATACTGCCATACAGACGGTATGGTAGCTATGCTTATAAAGTGGCCGTACTGTGGAGGAGCTACCGGTGAAGTAAATCATCGTGAGGAAACCGATACATAAGAATAGCTTTTCTGTAAATGTAACATCCGGCAACACGCTTGGGCACCGTGGTGCGTAAATTTTGTTTTCATTCTACGGAGCGACATAACGAGCGAGACGTTCACTTGTTGGGAATTGATACGCTAAAAGTAAACAACAATAGAAACAAAATGAATGTAATAGTAAAAATCTAAATATGTAAGAAGAAAATCAAAATGCGAGAAAAATCAGTGATATAAAATAAGCATAAATGTCAAATGTTACGACTAATAAATTTTAATAGAATTAAAAATAATAAAATGATGAAGAATCAGAGGTGTTGTAAAAGTAGGAATTAGGAATAAACAACACCGGTATGAAAGAAAATGTGCTGGATGAGAGGAGAGGAGGGACAGAAACTGAGAAGGAAGAAAGTGAAGAAGTAGTAGAATGGATAACAATAATAAATAAGTTAATGAAAAACTCAATTACTAAGGCCCTGCTCCACAAAAACAGGGTACGCTAAAAAAAATAGAAAAAAAAGTAATGCGCTTGCCTATAACAACGTGGTACTAGTCAAGATGAATAGACCCACGTTGTGCCGATCGCCAGCAACATAAGGCTTTAAGTCTCGTTACCACAGTAATTTCACTAGCTAGGTGAAGTGTCGACGGCGGTAGGAGCCACCGTGGTATCTACCTAGACAGTTTCTGGTAACAAGGATCTACCGCTAATGGAAATATATATATAGCTTCGATTTTCTTCTTGAGAGAAAAGACTATAGTTCTAGTAGTAGAAACATCAATAATATTAGCGAGACCGTTTATTTTGTTATTTACTTTATTTGAACATTTTTAGTGTGTGAATTCAGATATGACGGCTGATAGAGGGATATGGAAGAGAAGTACATACTGTGTTGATCACACATAGCTGGGAGAATGACAGGAGGAAGATTTGAACATTTTTGGAAGACTACTTTCTAACACAGGAATATAAGGTAAATAGTACAGAAGTCAGTACAAATGAAATTAGATAAGATATTGATTGACAGGAAAAAGAATGAAAATAAAGAAAAAGTATATATAAAAAAAGGAACGCTTTAGTTCAACACAATTTTACTTAAGTACATTTATGATTTTTAAGAAACAATATTAACTGAAATTTGTATCAGCAGAGGTTTTCTATCTTCTTAGCTAATGAATTGGAATATTACATTAAGTCTACAAATCTTTAAACTTTAAACTATTACATTAGCATGAAAATCCTCCGGAGACCGTCTAGGCAGGTACCGCAGCAGCTTCTATTGCAGCCGACAAACAGTTCTGTACAACCATAACTGTGTTCCGATTTAAAGGGTGTTGTAGCTAGTGTAATTACAAGGGTAATGAGACATCTTATCTCAGGCGATCAGCGCAATATGGTACAGTATATATGATCCTAACCAGCGCGTTATTATGGGCGGGCGTAACACTTATCATCAGTCGAACGTCCCGCTCCCATAGTCGCTTAATCGAATATAAAAAAAAGGTTTCAAACTTAAATATTTTTCTCATTACCATCGAGAAAATACACCGAAGGAATTAGCAGTAAAACAAAAACAAAGTCAATTTTTCAATTTTAAACCCATTTATTAATGATATTCATAATAAAAATAAGTCCATACGGGAATAAATACGGTATTCTTACGCTAATATCAGTAGTTACAAATTCAACATTTATATTTAGTTTCGCATTTTTAACACATACTTCACTAATTTCCTAATATTTGTACTGTCTTATGGTTCATTCACTTACAAATTACATTTGGGATTACCTAAATTAGGGTTGCTTTATGAAATTAAATGCCCTTGCTGTTTATGGTAACACTGTGGACAAAATCAAATTATAAATCCATCGAAGCACATATGTAATCAAATATTTTAATTATAACAACTTGGTACGTGAATATGAATTATCTATGGTTCATTAATAAGAAAATCTATTATAATCCTCTCCGTATTGCAAGTTTTCACTAGATTACGATACATAAATAAATAACTCAATGTTCCCACTGCTGGGGCTCTGAGCCTTCTCTCACAAGGAGTCACGCAGGTCAAGTGCGGGTTGTCGGATTTCAAATTGTATATCGTAAAAAATATCGATTAAACTGAACATCACTACATTCAGAATAACATTACATGTAAGTACTACATTTATATAAATGGTAACTTATTTTACATCTATACCGTTTATTTCGACTTACTAATTATTTTAATCGTGTTCAGTATACTTTGCGGCAGTTGGACCGAATTTTCACTTGTACAAACATCGCCATCGACGGGCGACATTCCACAGACTAATAATCTACCATAAACAATATTTATTATTTTAACACATAGGTAGTATTTCATCTCGTATACAACACGGCTTTTCGCTCCACATTAAATCTAATAAAAACATCGATACATTCAAAATCCCTCCACAAAGTTAACTCTCACCTAGTTTCCTTCGACTGAACAATCTGTTGCATATGAGAAGGTGGATTTAGTTAATATTAAAAAAATAAAAACTAATTTATATACAACTTAAGATTAATTCAAATAAATTTACCAAAAAAACAATCAATGAGCACATTATGTCTTACAAACTATCATTGTATGCTAATTTGAGGTCACGCACAACATTGGCTACACTTCTGTCTAAGCTAAAATATACTCGACGTTGACTACAAGTAGTTATTACAGCCACACAATAATATCACCAGGTTCACAATTATTACTTCAGCGTTGAGTATATTGTGCATGAATATGACTACAAATCATTCAGCAAACCCATTATGGGTTACACGAATCAAGTTATCACGAGGCATGAGGGTGTTTTAATAAACTTTCTCTTCTCTTCTTTCCAACCTCTCCGCACTGTTTAGTATGTTAATATAACACGTCCATGTCCAGAACCTTGTAACAAATCTCTTAGAAAAATTAAACATTTGCCAATGTTATTATTTCTGAGACGTTGGACTGAACTGATGGCTAAATTGACTACTATACAGCAATATTTATTTATGTATTTTTTCATCAATCAGTTGAATATCATTTCGTTATTTTTTGCTAATAAAAATATATGTAATTTTTAAAAATTATAACTATCTACAATTCAACTCAATGCTTCAGTGATCTCCATCTCAGAACCAAGTGTGGATGCATCGGAATATCTCAGTATTTTCTTACATTATCGAAAATTCAACCATAAATGCCTGCACAGCAACCACTCTCCTTAACAGAATGCTTAGTTACACATGCTATATGCACCTCGACCCGATCTTAAAAATATTGCCTATAGAAACTTATTACATAAAATACCAATTAATGTTGCCAGTGCTTAAGCTTACAACAACAACCATTATAAACATTAATATATAATTAATATTTTGTTTATAGTCTGAGGTAGATGTTCACAATAAATGTTGCAATCACAGCCTGTTTTTATTCAGGACACAGCAGAAGAATTTCTATTATATATGAATGTATAAGATGATATCATGGACATTGTGGCGAGTCAAATATTTTTACATAGATGTGTTACAGCACTATACATTTCCACAATACTTTTATATATTGCTTATAATACCTATATGTGTAAAAAAATTTATAACTCTTTTTTGTATTTGCGTAGAAAATAAATAGTTTTATAAAAATATACCATTTGTTTAATATCATCAGTATTTTTGTAACCCTGTATATTGAACTTTAGATATTAATTTTATTGCATATATTTGGAAACATGTTGGTAGGAATGTGATAAATGCATGAATTAATTTCAACTGCTATTGTAAAGGAATTTAGGGGTTGTAAATATTAGTCATAGTAATTAGAAACATATGGTAGATATACATTCTTAGAAATCTTTAAAATCTCATTTAACAAAAATTACCTGTAAATACTTAATTCCTTATCATCTTTATTAACAATATATGCAAATATGCCAGACTCCTGACCAGGATTTATGTATTTTTTTTTCATTTATAATGTAATAAGAACGTGAAAATTCTTTGATACTATGTTTATGATATGATATATTTCATTAATAAGTGGAAATGTATAGTTATAACATTTCCGTTCAGATTAAAAGAATATGTCTTTGGATATCTGTAATATAAACAAAATTTGCAATTAAAATTGTAACACAGTTTTCATATCCAATGCAGGTAAATATGCTTTGTCACATGGAGAAACTTGAAGGTCATAACTTTATGTCTAAGTACCCTGAATTATATATTTTAGTTAAAATCTAATAATTTACTTTTGTTATAAATGTTAATTAAAATATTTAATTAATCAAAATTTGTAGAAGGAAATTTTTTTGCAATAGTAACATTTCAAACATTGTTCATAAGTTATTATATCTTCATTGTGATAGTCAATAATTATGAAAATACAATCCCAGATCAAGGGATGCGAAATAATCACCAAATTATATTTAAGGATATTGATCTTTTCAAAGGTGAAAATATAACATATGTGTTTTTATAATTCAAATATATACAAAGCTAAAAAATGTTAATGTAATTAACATAAGTTCCAAAAGTAGTGACATGAATATCAAGGATGTGAAACAGTTATACTTTTTAAGATTAAAGCCACATTTGTTGGAAAAATATTGTAAAGTGAAACAAACTTTTACTCACAATAAAATTACAAGTTTAAGAGTACACAGATTCATTAAGATAAGATTAATCCATACATTGATTCATTAACTCAGTATAAACTATTCACATTAGTCTAATTTTTTTTTGAGCAAGTAGAACTGATTTGTTAGATAAAAAGAAGTAAGTGTATACACATTTAATTCTGTTCTTGTATATAAGAGGGTAAAGACATTAAACTAACTTCAACAATGAGAAATCTGTATAGTCTCAAAAAGAAAACTATTGGCAGTGAATACCACATTAAAATTGGAGTACGCTAAAAATTGACTGTGAAGTAAAATCAACATATCATTACTGCCTAGCAGATCTCTCCGTTTCAATGAGGCACTCCCTTACAAGAATGCGTGCATGGACAATACCTCGTTTTAGGCGTTCTGCTGAGCTACGACTACCTGAATAACTTGGTCTGACTTCCTTACCCATTTCTTCAATAACTGCTAATAATTGTGCGTATTTCGACATACCGTTGTCCTTATCTTTTCCAACAGAGGAAGGCGAAGATGCGGGCACTGTAGATATAGTTGCGTGGCTATTCGCACTATGCCCAATATCTTTCTGAACGCTCTTACCGCTCATGGGTATTGCTGTTACAGTCACATCACTCAACTTTGATTCCACAGCCTGTATATCCATCGCCTCCATTTCCTGAAAGCATTGTATTATCAACACAATAAGAGAAAACTAATGAAACACGCTAAAGAACAACAACTTACCTAAATGTATATCGACTATGATGAACCGATTTAAGAAGAAATGCTACTTGTCTCAATACCGGGACCGTAACGGAAATTACCAATAATAATCAAAATTTATGTGTAATGTAGATGTAGGACATACCCGATATGATCGCCTTCCAGCCACTGAAGTCCACGTACAATCACAATTTATTGTCTAGTGCGTTATCGAAAGTCAATCACAAAAAAATTTTGGAATGTGTTCAATTTATATTAAATGCAAATAAATTTCATAAATAAAGCCAATATTTTCTAAACAAGATCGAAATTACCACATTGACAAGAGCACGGTCCATAGATAACCCAGATTTAACTGAAGTTCAAACCTCTACATTTCACATAATTTAAAATGTATAACGTATTACTATTCGGATTTTATCTAAACTTAGCAATAAAAAACGGGTTTAGTATATGATTTACTTCATTAATATACTTAATATCATTCTATTTTAAATTTATATTTAATTTCATGATATAGATGTCGCTTTTGTTAACTATGCCTACTGTCAATCATTATAGAATTGAATAAGTCAAGCCAAAGAGATTGGTGTTGAAAGTTATGAATTATTTTTCCTTTCTTTACGTAGTCATGATTTATCTTTCCGAATAGGTCAACAACAAGTAAATATGGTGAATATACTTTACCAGCTTTACTGCATAACGTGAAGATTCACATAAAAATATTGTTAATATATTACAATCACAGTCGAGCTAAATTGATCAAATGAATGTAAATAATAAAACAATAAGTGGTCGGTGTCAAGTGATTTCGCCGCCTACTGTACTGCAACGCCGGAGATCATTATGCGGTTAGCGCGGTATGAGACTTGAGTACTCTTAGACTACAGAGTACTTGAGACATAATGTCGGGCGATGGCGAGCGCGCGTCCCGTCCGAACTCCCTCTTGCTGGAGACACCTCCCCCGGAGCGTGAACCACTGCGCTTTGACGTGCAGCTTGTAGGAGCGCCGCCGGAAGTGGAACAGCTAGTCAACAATATTAAGCAAGTTGCTGAAGACTTCCTATATCATTGGAAGACATTTCCTATAGGTAAATTGTAACTATTTTGTGTCTATATAGAAACAAAGACTTATCAAAGAAATAAAGTGAAATCTTCAAAAGTTCTTAAAGTGTTGTAGTTGTTAGTTACATAATTAAAATTAGTCAAATTTAAGATTAACATTATCTACCTATACATTATCCCCATCATCAGTGTATTTTTTAATCTAATCTTTTAAATGTGGTCTTATATAAACATATTAAAAAAAATTCTAAATACATAACTGTCATCACATATTATAGTTTATATCAGATATTGTGTTGTTTTTTTTGAATATAATTCTTATTAGTAGTGAGACATATACCTCTTTGGATCTTTAATGTTAAACTTGTTTTTGGCAATTTACATCTCAAGGCATTACAAAAAAAGGACCTTAATTGCCAGTAAATTAGACATTTATGGGTAAAAGGTTGACATTGAAGTAAACAAGACAAGACTTGTATACCTTAAACCTTCAGACTACTACACTTCAATATCTTTCCTATTGTCAAAAGTGTAGGAAAAATCCTAAAATGGTTAATCTTTGTGAACAATATTGTATGCTCACTAGTATCCATTATATCAAATGCTGTTCTATTTCAAAGCACATATTTTGCTATTGGGAGAGAATTTAGCATAGGTTATATATATAGTATATAGCATTGTCTTGGTTTAACCAGCTCCTTGAGCATTCTCATGTTGCCATTTATGTGGCGACAGTGAAACTGTGACAATAATTATATATTGTGTTTCAGTTCTCCCCCAATCTCAGTTCACGGGAACTGGTAACAAACCTTCCGACATTATAATTGCACCACCATGTGATGAGCTTGATGCTGCTGCGCTGGATGCTGGCGTGGAGCCACATCCACTATCCTCAAAGCAATTACATGCCATAAAAGAGAAAGGGTAAGTAGGAAACTAATACTCTTTTGTTATTTTTACTGTAATAAAAATATTGATATATTTTAATTAAGACTCCTATTTATACAATACAATACAATACACAAAGCGTACTACTCTAATAACTTGATCTATGAATGTTTGTAATTTTTTTTATAAAACTAGATGATGATGATAGATGTTCACTGGATGTTAAGGAATATGCTTGTCTATAACAATGTGAGTCTAACAATGTTTACGTTCTTATCGAGCCTACTATAAACAGTTTCCAGTTTATTTAAATTCTATCTATAATTGTGTGTTGTAATTATAAAGTGATTATACACTATGGAGTCACTAACAGTCCAGTAAATGTTGCGCAGTGCTGTACTGAATTGTATACTGTACAACTTAGCACACTCATTGAGCGATGTATTTATTAACTAAATGGTTCGCTTCACAAGTTCTTTATTAGCTACCATCTGTGTAAGGGGTCCCGCACAACAACTATTGAGACCCAAGCCAAGCTCACCTGCTGATGGTGCACCCTGCTAATTAACAAATGAGGCTCTGGTTCCCATCAACATGCATTGGGTCAGCGTGGTGGGATATAGCCCAAACCCTCCCATATGAATTCATATGTACAATGGCTGGTAGTGCCTGGATGATACAGAACATCACGCTGACTGTATGTTGAGCTCTTTGAGGGAGGCCTATGTCCAGCAGTGGATGTCTATTGACTGATTATGATGCTGATGAGGTGTGAATTAGTCCATATAATCATCTTCTCGACTGAAGGATGTCTACTGCTTGCATAGATCTCTTGTGAAGTATTCAGGAAAGCGGCTTTGCGCTGTTGTTGTTGATACTTAATAACAAATTAACTTAACATTTTTACATCTAACTTTTGCATACGACTGTATAAACTACATAATAATCGCTACAGTTAATTTCTTTGATTACTCATCTGAAATTCCTTTGAAAAAGGCAAAAACGGGAAAACAATAGACAAACATCGGCCATGTTGTTTAGGTATTCGTAATATGCGTAAACAAATACAAAAATGGATTCATACGTGAATACTTACATTAAATCGTCATTCAGCTTAAATGTTGACTATTATATCCATACCGCATTTTTTTCTATCGGTGGATATCCTCCATAGATACCCTGCTTCTGGTGGAAATCTAGTGTGGGATTACCACCCACTAAAATCCCATCTATGGTCTTCTTCAGTGCATTGAGATGGGTTTCAGGAACTCTTACGGAACGCACCGGTGCCCTTCTGCACTCTGCTTAATCCCATTTCAAGGACGGAGCGAATGAATATTAATTTTAATTGTGTAGAGAACAATCACGATTTTTTTATGATGATAGTAATCTGATGCCGGAGACTATTTTTTCTTAATTAACGAAGCGTTCAGACCAGCAAAACGTCCACCTGATGGTAGCTCTCTGTTGCCGGAGACCATCTAGGTGGGTACCACCGCAGCTCCTACCTCTACCGGCAAACAGTAATATGTAAACATTACTGTAGTGTAATTACTTGGGTAACGAGAATCAAAATCTTATATCTCAGACGGCAAGCGTAATGTAGTGAAGTATATAACATCCTAACAAGCGCGACGTTGTTGTGGACTGGCGTATCACTTACCATCGAGTGAACGATCCGCTATTCTTTGACTTTGCGATTCTCCTAGGGCTCACTTATCGAGCTATGAAAGCCATCGCGCTGAAAGCTCAGGAATTCGAGAATTCTTTCAAAAGCGTTCTACTACAGGCAGGGCTTAACATTCTTATTAACCCGAGACTACAGTGTTGACTATATCGACACCTAGGGGTTCAGCGGTGTAAACGCTATTATGGTGAAAATGACTTCATCATCAGCCGATAGACGTCCACTGCTGGACATAGATTCCCACAACGATCGGGTAGAGATGCATATGAGGGGATTCGACCCATTTCCCACCACGCTGGCCCAATGCGGATTAGTGGGAATCAGAGCCTCGTTTGTTGATTAGCAGGGTGGAACACGAGCAGGTAAGGTTGGCTTGCGTCCCGTGATTTTAGTATCGCAAAACAACAATTTTTTTGCATTTTTGATATCATATAAAACAAAAAAACCCTTAAGAAACTCCATTCCATATAATTTTTTTAAATGTCTTGGAACCCTGAAGTTTCTGGTCAGCGTTACTTGATATTTTATATCTCAAGGCGATGAGCGCAATGTGATGCTGTGTATCTTTCTAACTAACCCCACGTTGTTATAGGCAGGCGTATAACTTACCATCAAGTGAAGATATCGCTCGCCTCGTTACTTCATAGAATAAAAAAGAACGTATTGACATGTTTAATGTAATATCCGATTGTGATGCTGGTGTGATGACGTCACCGTCCGCAACGGCGGAGGCCCTTATTCGTCTTCATCATCTCATTTCCGACAAATCGATTAGCCCCTGCAATTGTTGCACGGTATGCGGCGTAGTGCAATAACCCACCCCACAGTGTTTTTTTATTCGATGAACCAACGAGACGAGCAAGACGTCCACCTGATACACACACCCACACATATATATATATATATGTGTGTATGAGATATCCAGAGCTTAATGGATTTATTACGAGATCTTCGAAATTTTACGATGGAATTACTCAATATTTGGTAGACATATTTCTTCTTACCGTTTAAAGGTAACTAAGAATCGTCATCATCATCAGCCGATAAACGTCCACTGCTGAAGGTAGGCCTCCCCTAAAAACCTCCACGTTGGTAAGAGTTCTAATGGAGGATCTCGGCCATTTCCTACCACGCTGGCCCAATGCGGGTTGACGGAAGCCAAAGCCTCGCTTGTTGATTAGCAGGCTGCACTACGGGCAGGTGAGATTGGCTCGACTCATTACACACCTGAACCTAAGAATGGATTTCACAAAATGCGTTTCCCGAAAGGGCGTTGCAGGGGTGTTACATCCAGCAAAGCGGACGGGCACCAGCCAGGAGCAGATGTATTAACTAATCTGAATATCAATTACGCCGTCCCCTTTCATTGTGTGACGCGCCTTTGTTATAAAAGGAAATAGTGACATTAATCTGGGACAGTGTGCAGCTATTTATACCGTGCACTCTATTCAGTGCCTCTTTTTGCTGCTGGCTCGCCACAATTAATGTCCTACATTCCAGGACATAAAATATCCTGCATATAGTAATATATAGTATTATGACTTTTTTTTGTCTACAATGAATTAATACTTGACCTCAATTACACGTGATATTGGCGATGGTTTCATCGCAGCTGATTCCAAACAGTGGTATGCAAATATTACTATATTCTGGTTTGAAGGGCGTTATAGCTAGTAAAATTACTGTGGTAACGAAACTCAACATATGTTGCAAGGCGACTAGAGCACATGTGTAGTATACATCATCCTAAATTGTGCAATGTTATAGGCAGACGTATCACGTACCAGTAATCGTCTCTCCGGCCTCGTGGCTCAGCCGAATAAACAGAATATGATGAGTAATAATGGGGACGTAGATGCTGCAGCGTGCCTGACATGAATACTCTGGTTCTTCAGCAGATTCATAATACGGGTATAGGCTTCGATAGAATGTTAAAACTATACAGACTAGTTATACTTATGAGCCTGGAAAATGCTGCGCAACTGGAGCAGTCCTTAATATAATATAATATTTTTTCTTAAGATGTCGAGTCTCGTTACCTCAGTAATTTCACTTGTTATAACTTGGTACAAGCCGATACAGTAGTATTTGCACTTGGTACTTTTTTTTTGTTTTGGAGGGGAAGCTTCGAAAGATACCCTGCTTCTGGGGGAAGGCAGGGATATGTGAGGTTTTTACTCACTAAAACACCCTCGGTGGTTTGCATCAGTGCACTTGGAGAGGCTCCGGAATCACTTATAGAGTCTACCGGTGCCTCACTACACTTTATGTTACACGTCTCTGAGGAGAAAGCTAACCCTCCTAGGCGCCATCGCTGAGCCATACGCTGTCCCACTCAGGTTCTCTTGATGAGCGATAATGGCCCCCACCGTCTAGACCCGCGAAACTCCTAGATCCTTTCAGTCGCATTCTACGACAGGATAGGTTTACCTTAGTCCTATTCTTACCAACCACAGACTAGAGGGCTGTTGCAGTGGCACCTCTACTTAGACGGTCTCCGGCAACAGAGACCTACCACTAAAAAAGCTGACACTATATTCCAGTGGCTTTAAATCAAATTAATGATAGTGTTAGCCTAATTTTGAATAATTATATTTGAAACAACCACTTTCCTGGCATTCATCCATTCTGTTGTATGTATGTATGTCAGTTTACCTACTTATAACTATTTCATGGTTAAGCCGCTGAATTGGTTTTGATTTCCATCGAAGTAGTGATGGAGCCTTGAAAAGTTACAGAGATTAATTTTGTTTGGAAAACATGAGCGTTTAATAGGGAATGAGGTTTTATAAGAAACCTTGAAGCTTTTCTTACATTTTATAATTTTCTAAGAAGTAATAATTTTTTGATATTATCTGTATGGTGATCGTATGTTTGAATTTAACACGGGCGTGTCTACTCTTATATACGAGACAAGGACAGTGGCCATAGATAATGTAAGTCGTATTAATTTTTATGTAATAGATTTAATGGAGTACAAATATTTTTTTTTACAGAGTTAGATATAGACATCAATACATAGACAACTTAGAAATGTTTGCTTTCACTTTACTTTGAATTATTTAAAAAAAAAAGCAGATTGTCCTAACTATTACAATTTGATGGTTATAGTAATATCATATATAAAAATAACAAAGGCCGTACGACCTCTCGGCTCTTACCGTCTTTGTTATTTGTCACCATTTTGTTTAAGAATAATTGAGAGATCTTTAAAAAGGAAATTGTACCTAAGAGGAATAATAATCAGATTAAATATATTAATATGACAACTCACGGGACCCAAGCCAACCGCAGCTGCTCGTGGTGCAGCCTGCTAATTGACAAACGAGGCTCTAGTTCCCACTAACCCGCATTGGGCCAGCGTGGTGAAAAATTGCCCAAATCCGTATATGCTCCTACAAACGTAGAGATCTTTGGGGAAGTCTTATGTCCAACAATGGATGTCCATCGGCTGATGATGATGATGATGATGGTACGAGTAACAATTATGCAATATAACTTTGTTTTTAATCAACGAAGCGTCGAGACGAGCGGGACGGTTCACTTGATGGTAAATGGTACACTTGCCTGTAAAGACATGACCCTACTTAGGTTGATATACACAGCGCCATATTGTAGTCATTGCCTTATCACAGGATGTAAATGTCGTTACCCTAGTAATTTCTCTAGGTGGAACTCGCTTCAAGCCGGAACACGGTATTGTTTCCACGCTTCTGTTTGCGGCAGAAATAAGAGCTGCGGCGGTACAGGCAGCATAAAAGACAGATTTGTGGAAAGCCTATTCCAGCAGTAGGTCTACCGGATGACGATTATGATGATAGCTAATTAAATGACTGAAATAATGAACAATAACATCTTAAATATAAGGCGACGCGTCTAATATGGTGCAGTGTACATCATCCTAATAACACTCCACTTTAATATAACAGGCCACACTTATCGTCAGGTGACCATGCAGCAGTCCGTCGGTTGAGATGATGATGACGAACGTCACGTGTTGTCGCATCTCAGTAATAATAAAAGACAGTAAATGTTCACTTAATATCAGTTACACGATATTTATGAAGAGTGTGAGTGTTTCGCGTATCCTTTGTCCTTCACTCGAGCCTGGCGCAGACGTCTGCCGCATTAATAAGTATTCACTTTTCCCTTCGCAATGTAATGGAGACTCCACTAACAAAACCACCGTTCCGTCTACCCACGAGCTCTTTGTGCTGGTTAAGATCAATTAACGTTTCCCCAACACGATTATTGTGCTGTCATAAAATTGTTAATTAGTTAAATTACTGATATTGTGTAGCATGGTGTTTCGTACCATAACAAGCTAACTAGTCCACCTAAGTACTAGCATCATGGTTATGCCGGTACCGCTCTGATAACTTCTCATAATGGACGTGGTCTTGTTAGATGTAAGGAAAATGGTTGACATTTTCATCACAAGTCATGTGATAAAAAAAACGACAGTGTTCAAGATCTTGTGGAATTGCCACTAGGTCAAATGCCAGTAAAGTAGCTATTTCTCTATAAAACAACTGAATAAGTTATTACCTAAAAGTTATAATTACAAAAACTTCGATACATAAGGGACCCATTAGTTCCTTATTTTAATTAAACCATAACATAGGTACAAAAAAAAGCTCGTTGAATAGGAATAATTAAGCGTATAGTAATTATTTTTTCATTTCAATACATTTTTTTAAATTTAAGAAGTAAAAAAAATGTTTATTAGATAAAAGAAACCATGTTCGTAGAACTCCATAGATTACATTTCTATGCTAAAATATTTTTTTTATATTTGCGACATGTTAAATACATTCTCATTGAAATCACTAGACAACACAATATAGTCGGCTTGCAGCTTGGTTCTTGTCGTTGGTCATGATAACGGTATATATGAGACAATTTTTTTTTTCTATAAAGCTTTCACAAGGACAAAGTATTTAAGCCGAAGAAGCTAAGTACTAAACAATTGGAATCGATACACGAATGGGGGTACGTCGCCCTGATCTATCTATGTATGGCATTACATGCAACCCACTCATTGACACTGACATTGGCGCCAATTTGAAACGTCACAGAACATTGACACAGATTATAAATGACAAATAAAAAATTAAACTGTCAAATTTATAATCTGTATATTTTAAAACATATATTAAAAATATGTTATTAATAATATTTTTTTTAGTCAGTATTTGGCGCCAATGGTCTCCCCCTCCCATAAGTAGTTTGTAATATTTCGTCCTTAGTTGCTTCTTCTCTCTATGTCCTTGTGTATTATATTTGTTTACTGTACAGCATTGTCCCCGTAGATTCATTTCATCTATATGTTTTGGAGATGTCATATCCTTACCCATGAGGCATGATCGTTGTTGTGATAGTATTGATGGTAAGATTTATTGGTGTTTCTATAGAAAAAAAAGGTTTTATTTGTTTTTCTCTCTTTATATAGAATTGATTTCTTTATCTTTTACTTTAAAATGATTATTTCTATTGAATGGTTAGTGATACTTTTTTGTATATACTTGTCTTTGGATCCTCGAACGCCTTTTTGAACACGTCTTCTTTTCTTAAATAAAAAAAAAATCATAAATTGTACAACTTTACATACCTTTGTATTTCAATTTATCTTTTGACAAAAATTGTAAATGTGTTAGTGAGTTCGAGGTGCCGTCACGTCACTTCCCTGGTCAGAGTCACGTGTGGCGAGTGGCAGGATGGCTACAACGTGGCAGGGTGCGTGCACGGGAGGAGTTATACTGTCATGTAGCGAGGGCTGTCGCCTTACTAGTAGTGGTGGCGAGGGACAGGCTTCTAAGAGACGAACCGTTATCAGTTATAGCTGGTGGCAAGGCGTTATTGCGCGGATTGCATAGGTGAGCAATATTTATATGACTCAAGCATCATCAACTTTGCAGATTTTTTTAAAAAAAAACAGAAATTTTTAAATCAATTTAAAAGCACAAAAAAAGTCGTTATTGCAGCACATTTCAAATATGGGGGTATTTGCTGGCCGAGTGAATCCGATTATACATCATCCAAAGTCGATTACTTAGGCTCATTATAGAAGGCGCTTTGTTGCAAATTAACTTGATTTTAAGTGCAGATGTATTTGGTATTATAAAGCACGTTGGGTTTTAACGCAGCTTATTAAATTTTGTTATAAAGGTATCACGATTGATTGGAAATTATTGTCATTTTGACATGTTTATTATAGCCACATATATTATTATTAAAATAAATCACTGCATGTTACAGGTTGTTAGACGTCCTTATTGGGATGCCATCGCTGGAAGCTCGTGATCTTGAGAAGAAAATCCGCGAAGAAAGATCGAGATACTTAGTGGCGGAATTGATCTGTAAGGTGAAAAGTGCACTTTGTGTTCGTAAGATAAAAAATGATTTTCTTGAAATGGAGGCAGGTTACTAACCGATATTTTATACCGCCCAAACCTACAATCTTCAGTCCAAAAAGCATTGATGGTGTACAGATGCTCTTACACTGTAGATTAAAAAACGGTTTGGATCTTTTGGTCGCAGCGTCGCTTACTGTTACTTGTTGGTTTGTCGTGTAAAAGGTTATAATTTTATTGACACTCAACATGTGTACCAATAGCCGGAGCATCAAGAGGACATAACCGCCCTCGCAGCGTGGGTGAGCCGTGCCATGCGGCGGGCAGCATGCGAAAAGACAGACGCACGCGACGCGCTGCGCGTCGTGCCGCACGTGCCCTGCGCATACACCACGCCGCAGAGAACACAGGTGCGCACACATAAACCCAGACCCACACCCACCATACAAACGAAACACTCGCACGTACATATATATATAACAACTAAGTAAAACTCCGGTAGTCAACAGAATTAACTGCTGTTCTAGTTACATTAAAATCTAATTATTATCAATTTTAATTTGTTATGCAAATTGAATTAAACAATGATAATTGTATGCCATCAGTGTATATGGACTAGTTGAATTCCGTGCCAACTTCACTCCATTACCTGGCACTGTTCAGCAAGAAACCAATAAGCTATCGGCGGCAAACTGACGCACTTAAGCTGTATATGAATAAGGTGTGGAACATTTCTGACCTGTCACAGTGGCCTTCTATCGGCCGATGATGGTGATAATGACTGCATCAGTAGTATATTACACGTTAATGTTGGAATTACTAAAGTAACTTGAGTGTCATATTAGCAAAGCGAAATGCGAAGAGCTGAACAAACATCCACATTAAGGTCTCACCACCAGTTGTAACTTAAGTTCAGTCTTTCCTACTTCTTTGTATAAACATTTTGTTATTGTTTAGACATAGCTTATTAATGCAAATCTCACTAAACTCATCCATCTCTTTCTAACAATGGCTTTGCCCTTAAAGGAAAAAAAACATTAATTTACGCAAATGCGAGCAGGTGGATCTGCGGCTGTACAGACGCGAGGTAGTGCGGCGTGCGGCGGCTCCACTGCAGGCAATTCTGGAACGAGAGTCGCGGGGATGGTTCCTACACTTCCGCGAGCGGCGAGCGGCTCACCTCGCCAGTCAGAAGGTGCCGATGAAGGACATCGAGGAGGTGTGACTACAGATTTCTAGCTTAAATAGTTAAACCGTAGATAAGGACCATATTCGTATGTTCCAGAAATGTGTGATGCTATATTTAACCAAGTAGCTTCGTCGAATTCGATCATCAGCTGATAGACGTTCACTGCTGGACATAGGCGTCCCCCAAAGATCTCCACATCAATCTGTCCTGCGCCGCCTGCATCCAGCGGCTGCTTTCGACATTCAGTCGTTTGTAAGGATTTATATGGGGGGGATTTGGACCATTTCCCTACCACGATGGCCCAATGCGGGTTGGCGGGAGCCAGAGCGTCGTTTGTAGGTTAGCAGGGTGCACCACGAGTAGGTGAGGTTGGCTTGGGTTCCATGAGTGTTGTGCGGGAGCCCCGAATTAAAAAGATTAAATATTAAAGGAGGTCCGCGTCGCAGCGTTAAGAGAGTACGTGTCGCGAGTCTGCAATGCGGTGCTGGACAGCGAACCGCTGCGTGCTCTCGGACCCGATGTGCCTGAGCTCCTGGCAGCGCAGCTGCGCGCCGCCGTGCTTCTAGACAGGTAAATGAAATTACGCTCTTTGGAAACTGGAATGGTCCGCTCTTGTTTAATATCATTGCGCATACAAATGACTGCCTTAAACACGTGTCATACACACGATTCCTCACACACTTATTTATGAGGGTGTAGGTGTCCTCACTGAATACAGTTCACCGTCCACTGTCTCATTTTTGCCTAAGATCATGTGAAATTGAGTGTCAAGTTTCACCAAAGAGCAGACAAAAAAATAAGATAAATTATATCCATCATTAAAAATCATTCTGGTATATCATTGAAGTATTATCATTGCCACAACAATTCATCTAGAAAATTAAAACTCCTGGCTGTGTCTTCTTCTTTCTCCTGCTCTTTTCCCAGCTATGTGGGGTCGGGACAGTATGTTTTTCTCTTCTTGTTTATCATAAGTAAAAGATGTGAATGTGTGTAATATTTAAGGGCCAAGGAAGGAGTTCACCGGAAGTTGGAAGCGGGCCTGGCGACTGCGGAGGCGCGTATCTGCGCTTCTCACCCTATACTGTCGCGCGCAGACACGTGGCGGAAGGAGAAGCTGGCGATCGCCGCGCACCGCCTCAAGAGTGAGCTCAGCTGGGCGCCACTGGAGGACGCCGCGAATGCCATGCAAGTGCAGAAGCTGCATCAACACAGATACTTCCTTCTCAGAGACCTCGCCTTCCTGCGAGATCGGGAGCCGCTGCTACTTAAGGTTCTCCAACGATTTAAATATTTTATTTTTTTAAACTCATGTATATGTTCATAGTATATAATTCAAAAATATGTATTGTCTCCATTTAATTAACTAAATAGAAAATACTATACCACCAAAAGGTTCCGTAACCTTGTGAGAGCGGTTGGGATTGGATGATCAAAAATCTTATGATAATATTTGATGGAAAGCATTGGGTAAATTCATGCATTGGTGGATGAATAAAGGATGTTGATAATGACAATGATGAAATAAAAAAAACCTTAACATTACTGCTCACTCGCGTTAAAAATATATTTTGTGCTTTATTAATTATATTGATATTATAATAGTTTTAAAAGTAGTAATCATCATTATCAGTCGATAAACGTCCACTTCTGGCCATAGGCCTCCTCCAAAGATCTCCGCATCGATCGGTCAGGGGCCGTCGTTTGTGTATGGCCATTTCCCACCACGCTCGCCCAATACCGTTAGGTGGGAGCCAAAGCGTCATCTGTTGATTAGCAGGATGCACCACGACCAGGGCAGGTTGGCGTGGGTCCCGTGAGTTGTTGTGCCGGACCCCTTACACCCATTAATCTGGTAATCAAAAATAATAATATGATTTTTTTATGTGCAGGAACTTCGCGCGGCGAAAACTCCTACACGCGAATTCACGTGGGCGACCCGCATTTGGTTACCTCGGAACTGGTTAGTTTAATCATTTATGCATATTTTTTTTAATCAGATTTCTCTTTATTTTTATATACCCGACAGGATGAAATGAGTTCTATTTTTTAAAACTTATTTACATGATTAGTTTTTTAGATTAAATTAAGAAAAAATTTAGATTAAGAAAAAACTGCTCTCTAATATTTATTACAAGGTTGTTAAAAAAATAAATTAACAAGGATCTAGTTTAATCCCTGTTTTGTAAAATTTGCTGTTGTTACTTTTCTATTAAAAAAAAATAATATTTATTTTAGGTCCGTGGTGCGCCACTTTCGGGGAAGAAGCGAGCGCATACCGACGGTGCTGAGCTCGCGCGCGACCTCCATAGTGACACCTCGCTCGGACCCAAGCCAGCCGGTGTTTCTGGTGCACCGCGAGCGCATACGTTGCACCGGCACACGCTGGCCCGCCTGGCGTCTGCTCAACCTCGCGCACAGGTGGCTCGTGTCATCTCCGCCAACAAATGACAACAGACTAATTAAGGACAATTGACTGACTTGCAACAATATCTATAACAATAGCGGTGGTAGTTTGGCGAAGCCACACCGCTCATGCGACTGCGGTGGACCGAGGAAGAAGAGTGTCGGTATTCCTTTTCACCGCTCTCTCTATCCTTCACGGCCGTATAACGATTGACGGCGGAATCCAAAATCAGATCCGCTGCAAGTAGTCGAGAGAGTTCTCTTTCTTGAGTCCCATGGTCTCTTGGTAACGGATTCAGGGGTCCATTACCCATGTAATGATAAGAGGCCGAGTGGAGCTGTATATACCGGTGCGCCCTTACAGAGGTGGAAAGGGAAGAGGGAGTTCTTATCCCGAGGTGGTACGGTTGATGCTAGCCTTACCGTAAAGCGACGAAGATGAAACATCTGGGAGGTTTTAGTCGGTGCAAGTTCGACATAAACTGTCTTTGCACCTACTCTGCTGCCCACGTAGAACAAAAAAAAGTCTTATCGGAAACCACCGACAGCCTAAATATAATTCAAATAGATTTACTTGGCAATATAAAATGTTGACTTCATTACAGAACCTGGTGTTGGAGTTGGAACATGATGTTTCTTTTGGGAGTACTCATACCTTGGTACTCGCCGATTTCGCTGCGGACTCTGCTACGGGTGAAGCCCTTCGTCACGGATTACGAATTGTCACAGGTACCTCTACTAGGACACAGATACTATTGTTTTGCCTGTGTTTTAGTCGGAGAACTTTTCAACATAAGTAAAGTTCAACTTAAACATTATTTGCAGGTAAACGGCACCCTGTTCCCCAAGCGCAGCAGCGAAACGCAGACGATGTGGTCGCGGTTGCTGAAACTATGGCGGCACGTTTCAAAAGAGCGCACACGTTTCGAAACTGAACCTGACACAGGTTAGCCGCAGCATTACTATTGCCGCCTTTGCTTTTTTTTCTTTAAATAAACTTCAAAGAAAATCTCTTTACAAATAAATATTATTAAAATACAACTGAAAATAAAGAAGAGTTGATCTGAATCTATAGCCTTAGGGTTTTGTCTAAATCTTCCTCGCCTGCTTCTTAATCTAAATCTGCTGCTAAAATAGTATGTTATATTCAGGACTAGGTCAATTCATCGTCCTTCAACTTTTTTTGAATTTTTCTTCTGCTTGATTTGGGTCAGGGCCATTACTACAATTTCACTTAACATCTATTTATCTTTGTTTTTTTCCACCTCCAACCTTATTGTCACCATCCCACTTCATTGCCATTGTTGGTGTCCTTTAAGAGATGCGTTATGTGCATTCTAATCGTGACATTTGTACAGGTCTACTGGGTAAAGGTATGAGCCGTCAGGCGAATCGGATGTGGAACTACTGCGCGGTGGGCGGCCTTGGCTCTATCGCGCTGCTACTGGTTTTCCCGGTGTGTGCATTGTGCGCTTGCGCGGTGTCGCTTTGCGGCGCGTTCACGGTGCCGCTGTGGATGCCTGCGCTTACGCTCGCCGTGCACGCGGCCAACGCGCTAGTGTACGACCTAGACCGACCCGCCACCAACCTCAACCGGTAATGTTTGTACACTGAAGCGCAATGCCTGATGAACGATAATGAGAATTCTGATTAATTAAAATAAAAAAAATCGTACTCAACGTTAATGTGCCAGCAAAACTACTAATTGTAATTATAGGCAATCAGTACTATTTGGTGTAATGTAAACGTTCCAACTAGCGCTTTAATAGTAATGTTTCCCCATTCTTCGCATTTTAATCGTGAGTGGATTGTATTCGCAGATTCTTTGTCCTGTTCGAGATATTGATCTGGCACATCGGGCTCCTGGGCATCTTGCAGCCGATCATTGCATTAATAGTTGCCGTGTTCCTGTGTCCGCTTTGCGCTTTTGTAATGCTAGTCGGTGAGTGCTATTGAATGGTTTCTCGTTAACGATTAATCTTTACTAATAGGTAGTAACTTTTTTATATTTTATTTTTATGATGTTTTCTCTTTTTCAGGTGGTGTTAGCTGGTGGGCGGTTCGCGGCGTGTGGGAGGAAGTGGCGTGGCGTGCGGTCATAGTGCGCGCGGCGCGGGTTCCTGCACATGACTCCGCCTTCTGCCGGCGCGTTGCGGGACCCGGCCTACATACGCGCGCCTCTTACCAGATCACGTGAGCTCACACACACACACACACGCTCTAACCCATTTTTATTAGGGCTTAACTAGAACCTCTGATGGCAGTATTAGCCGCATCGCTTACTTTAGATTTTATTTTTATATGGCGCATCACTTACCATCGGATGAACGACGTGCTTGCCGCGTCGTTGAATTAAAAATGTTTAAAATGTTTATGTCCTCAACAGGGCATCACAGGCGCTGGCGGCCGTCTGTGCTCGCGCTGAATGGGAGGCGCTCTCGGAGTGGGCGAGCGATATAGAAAACGTCATCGAACGGCCGCTCAGAGATTACGCGCACTTCGTAGACGCTTGTTTCGGACCGTTCTCCGTGCAAATAGCAAAGGTCACCGCACTCACTGCCTAATTGCATTATACATTATTATTCTCACAAACTTAACATCTAGTTTTTATCCATTTCTCTATAATTACTGTTAATATATTGTTTTGCCTTATTTGTATATAGAATACGATAAAGTAAATAATCGCAATCGCAGATTACAATTCGAAAGATACATAACATTTTAATTGCAACTTTGTATTATTACAATTGGTTCCTCCACGTAGTAGTTAAGTTCTTACTTAGTAAAGGTAAAGTTTCGGGTTCGATGTCGGACTACATGTGGTAAAGTAGTAGTTGGTTAGTGGCGCATGAAACCCAGAGTGACATAGCATAGCGTGTTTGCCAATGTCACTCCAAATCATGTCAAGTTAAGGACAAGGGTTATATATTGTGGCAAAGTTAATTATAATTGTAACGTTTGTATTATTATATAGTTTAAAAACGCTTTAAGAGAATTTATATCAGTTCAATAATATCTACAGATACAACAGTAGAAGAATATTGTGATGGACCTTATGTATGACTTAAAAAACCAGAACTTAACTCTAATTATTCTTGATTTTACCAGACGGGTGCATACAAGCAATTGGAGAAGGAGTGCAGCGAACTGGTTATGTCAGTGCGTGAGAAGCTTGCTGCACGGCGCAGGGACCTCGCGCTGGGCCTAGCCGAGACGGCGCGCGCGCGCGTCCGCATGACTGCACCAGAACTAAGGGTGACAATCTACTTATCCTCATCAGCCATCACAGTAGTGACGTCTCTCAACTTAAATTCAACCTATTCAAATTAATTAGCAGGCATGTTTTAAAGAATACTACATCTAACTAAACACCACAACATTTAGCCCCCAAAATAGACGAAGGACTGTGTTAGGTGCGATCATACAATGCAAGAACTTAGTCACTGCACCATGGAAAAGTTAAAAATATTCTACTTTTCAATAGTAACAGTCTAGATATATGTATTGTGCTCATAAAGCAATGTAAATATAAATATACGAATTAAATGCAAAAGTTTCGAAGATATTGTTTGTTCGACAGAAAGCGGTGCAGGCGTCTGCGCACGAGCTGTCCCGACAGTGGGCTGGCAAGGGTGACGACTGGTGGGGTGCGCGCGGCCTCGAACCCGCCGATTGGCACGCGCTTGCCGCGAATACGCTGGTTGAGGTGATGCACCCTCCATTATTAAAAACATCCAGCATTATGTAAATATCAACAGATTTATTTTTAAATCAGAATAATATGCATTGTTATAAAAAATATCTCGTGCAGGTGTTTGACGCGGAGATCCTAGTAGCGCTGGAGGAGAGTGAGGCGAGGTTGCCGCTGGAGAGCGGTGAAGGTGCTCGCACGTGGGCAGCGCGCTGCGGCCGCGAGCATGCGCCGCCCGACGTCATTGCCGAGCGTGATGACTGGCAGCACCGCGCGCATGCGCACCCGCACTCGCCCGGTGAGCTGCACACAACCACTCTTAAACCAATACACAGTATGCTATAGTTAATGAAATTAAATATAATATGGACAAGCGTATGTTTCACTTACCATCAGATGAACTTCTTCCCCGTCTCATTGCTTCGTCAAATAAAACGTACATGCACGAAAATTATACAGGTACAATCCAAAGTAAGCAGATATTTTTTTTGTCTATGACCTGCTTTTGAAGTATGCTCGTCTAGAACATTCCGGCTCTCATATGTGAACAGCTGAAACACAGCGATGTTGTTATGGCAGCAGATTTACAATATGACGCTGATAGCTATAAATAGCTAACAGGTTAAAAAAAACCCCTCCTCCAACCATAGACAGTAATTAGCTCCGGAATAGAACCTTCGTGCTTTACAATTTTAAACATACAAACTATTAATCTTTGCGCCATGAAGGTAGTGTCGATTAATTGAAATAAAAGGAAACTATTCAGGTGTGTGGTGCGAATGGGGTGGAACACCTGCACCCCGTGTGCCTCCGCCCGTGCTGGACATAAGCGCGTTCAGCCCACGGGCGCCGCTGCAACCGCCCGTGCCACATCCCGCTGTCGTCGCTCTAGTGCTGCACAATCGGTGAGCAACACCTGATTAACCAGTTGCTGATTACCACTCTCGGTTAATGATTAAAATCGATAATGAATATTTGAATGTGAAATATACGAGTGCGGTTTATATTAAAGTAAACATCGGTCATACATATATTCATTATGGATATCGTCTTCAAAAGCGTGATTTTCATTATATTTTTCTCTAAATTTATATATCTACATTTAAGTAAATAAAATGGCGGGTTATTCTCTCTTTTGACATAATGTTACTCTGCAGGGAGTCCGACAACCCTGTGCCGCTTGACTCTGAGCTGTGCGCTGAGATATTGCGCACATTAGAGGACGCCCCCGACGGCGACGACAGACGCGGTGAGCGTACAGACCTCATTCGTCACCTTTTTATTCACAACCACAACCATATATATAATAAGCAACATTGAAGACAAAACTAGTGTATGATGAAAGTGTAAATTCTTCTTATTCTTCTACCCCTCCAATTAACGAAGATTGGACACCAGTTCTCCGCATACATTCCTGTCGCGCTAGGTGGATCAGATGCGCGGCGCTCTCGATCTTGGTCCACTCTTTGATGTCGTCCAGCCTTGTCTTGTTTCTGCGACTGATTTTCTTTTTCCGGCTACTTTTGCCATTATTCCTATCCGTAGAAGACTGTATTTAGGATTTCGGTCTACGTGTTCTAGTGGAAATGATAAACTCCAAATAGTGCTGGGGATATACCCAACACCAAAAAAAAATTGATGTCCTTTTTTTTGGATTAGCTTATATATTTTGGATTCATGTACTTATCTGTTGCGCAGAGGGAGTGGAGCGATACCGAGGCGGCGGCAGCTCCGAGAGTAGCTCCGCGAGCAGTTCCGGCACGCCCGATGAGGAGACGGCGCCTCGTGACCACGCCTCGCGCGACCCCGCCGACGCCTCCCTTTGCAGGTCACATGTACAAAAGATACGCTAGGGAAAGTTGTTGCCACATTTAAAAATATAAATTTTCATCAAAAACATACTACTACTGGTGACACTTCTCTATTGTCAGAAACCATCTGGGTACTTATAACCGCAGCGTCTATGTCTGCTACCAAACAGTAGAGAAATTACTAGAGTAATCATATTTACCATAGTGTCTCAAAGTGACAAGAACATCGTTGTGCTGTGCATATCATACTTACCATTAGGTGACCGGAATGTTGCAGGATATCGCCCAGCGGCGAGAGAGCCGCTTGCCGGTGGACGTTGACCGGGCGTGGCGTGCGGCTCCGTGCGGACCTCGCCAGTCCCGAGGACGTCACACTGGACACCGACCGCCACGTGGGAACTTCCGTTTGAACACTATCACCTAGGCCGTAAGATCGAAAACCGTTCGCAGCTAACATTACGCTTACGTAGTCACATTGTTAAGGTCTATTAAGTGAATTTGAAACTTAACTTAGGCTTTGAAATTTACAACGATAGAAAATTCGAAAAAAAATCGTCTCACAACCGAACGCGGACCTTATTTCGTAGGCTACATGATACTTTATAGATTAGGGTCTCGCGAAGAGCTTTAGCTATATATTAATTTACAGCGAACACAAACACAAAGCAAATTGTTAAACCCCAAGTTTATTAATGACAATATAGTGATTAAGTCAATTTCGGATTAACAGTGGCTTAATAAAAAAACTTCACGACTCTCAGCATTAAGGAAAATTAGACAATGAAATAGAGAGTGAGCGAGATATAGAGAGAGAGAGAGGTATGTTGTCCGTCGAAAGTGGAGCCTGATGTTGATGGTGTAACGTTGGCCATGATAATAGATTAAGATAAGGGGTGAAAGACGTGGGCGAAGCTGTAACAACATTGCGATGTAGAAGTCAGAGTTGTGTTCCGAAAGGAGATTTCATCACAACCGATCTTTCTTAACACTGATCACTATCACCGAGATGATGTTAATGAGTCGTAATCTCGACGAAACTATGACATACTCTCAAATGGGAATGAAAGAAAAAACAAAAAGAAAGGAAATGAAAAGGTAAAAGAGAATGATGAATCTTCGTTCCGAAGACACAACTTGCCATCAACATAAAGAAAAATGAGATGACCGTCGCATGAGTCGTGAATATACCTCAGAACAAGTGCACTTCTAACCGAGCAACGACCGCTTTTTATATAAAGTTAATAATCTGACAATTAGATTTAGATAAGGATAAAGTACGGCTTACTGCGAGCATTTATTAAAATCATGCGACGTGGTGTTTGAAAGTAAAAAAAAATGTCCACAGCGTATAGTATTAGAAGATACGGCCTATGAAGTTAAATTTGAACTTCTCACTGACAATGTTATTCTCAATCTTTATAAAGTATAATGGCCGTACAAATACATTAAAATATCATCCTCTTTTTTTTCTCCGCTTAGATCTTAATAGTTTTCCATAAATTATGACGATTTCCGTTTCAATATTTATAAAGCCATGACAGCTCAGTCGAAACTATTATACGTCTTGATGATGAGCTGATTCCATCCACGTGGAGCTTGAGCTTGCGGTCATGGAGCCTTTCAACCACCGACTTAATGGTTCAGTGAAAATATTAAACGAGCTTGAATATGTTATTAATATTTACAGCATTTATTTTTAAATTACCCACCCAATATTTATTACTGATTTTTATTTTATAAAATTGAGTTTAAATTAAATCATAAGTTCGAGCTTTGTATTATGTTGAGAAATTCTTCGTTAATAAATAAAGATCAATGAATAAATAAATTAATAGGCGGATACCCACCACCACCACCATCATGATGAACTTTAATCATCTGAGGTTGAGTATAGGACGACTTCAATAATGATATATAGTAAAATCATCATAATAATGAAGTAGTAGAAGGAATCTCTTACTTTTTCCATTTATACGAATTTCGTGATTTTTATTCAAAACTTTTTTTTATCAATATAAATTTATCTGAAGATTTTTAGTATGAAATAGTTCGCTCCTAACATTTTAAATCGGTAGACTGAATACAGGAAGGCTCCGAAGGTGAACGGATGATCTGGTAATGGTCGCGAAAAACCACTATATCTTTGGGGTGAGCTTATGCCCAGTAGTGGATCTTTATCGGCTGATGATGATGACATTTTATAGGGGAAGTCCTGTAAAATGTGAGAGGGTCATCGAAGAAATGTTCGTATTCAAAATAATATCGGTACCATCACTTTCCGATTTTAATCAGTTCAATGTGTTTGTGAGCTCGTTCACGTATTGCGTATTTTTTTTTTTGTATGTGTGCGTGTGTGTACACATCCGCTACTCTACGCAGCAGTAAGTATATAAACTGTCTTCAGTGACCATGACGTAGACTAGGATTAGATTAGGTTGCCTACATTGGCTACAAATGAACAAATTAATTTAATTACGCGCCTGACGGTCTGGTGGTTAGTTTCAACTTACCTCGTCGATCTAATTAAGTTTTTTGGAATTTGTGATATATTAAATTAAATTTAAAATATTATATCTTCAGCAATTCAAACATCAACCATAACAAAATGAAGTCGTTGAAAAATGCCACAAGAAAAAAACTGCATGTATGATTGACTAATAGTATTTTAACGTGGACAGAAGTCCACAACGGGACATAGGCTTCCCCCAAAGATCACACCGTAAAAAAAATTAGGGATCGACATGTAAAAAAAAATGTTATACACTACCCAGATTTCTTAATACGCATGGAGGAATTGAATCTCAGTAGACATGACATTATTACACTACACACCAAAAACTGTTTATGTATTAATTATATATTTTAATTGTATATTATAAATGAACAAGCAAAATATCAAGTTTTAATAAGCAAATGCAAACTAAATTAATAAACATTTCGGTTTTATTTTTTGCTGTATTCATAATTGGCTTATACATAAAAATAAATTTTATATTTGCACGAATTCTTATAATTATCAATAATAGTTTTAATGTTTTATTAAGATGATTGCATTTGTGTAAAAAATATGTATTTTAAAAAAAACACACGCCATCAATTAATTTTAAATATGATGATTGTCAGTAAATAATTTATATTGCGCAATTCATGCACAAGATGGCGGCAAATGTCATCCGCCTTTTATCAACTTTTTTCTCAAAGCGAAAACACGTTCGCTTGATGCCAAGTGATACTAATTAGAATGATATGCACTGCACAGCATCGCAGTCATGATGCCTGATGATGTTTCATAGATGCCATGCGCGTATAGAAGTTATATTACAGTTCGAAGCCAAAATATATATATCTATAATGAGTAAGTGAAATAAATTAAGATAATTTATTTGAAAATTAAATGAGATCGTTTTTCTTTTTTCGTCACAAATTAATATATCATTATACTAACGCTAGACAACGTAACGATTAAATTATGTTATTAATTATCAACTAGTTTATCTTTAAATGCTTTTTTTTTACATTTTAATATAATTTATTGCCTAACTCGTGACGCATACCACAATCAACTAACTAGAGGATATGTTTAAGTCAACCTGCTCAGTTTTAAGTTATTACTAGACCTAAGAAATTAAACCAATCGACAACTGTGTTAAGTAAGTTTCGAAGCACAATAATTTTACACCAATTTTTATCGATAATTTTGCATGTAGCCAATCCTTATATATACAGTCAATTGTAAGGAAAATGGAGGTCAGTTATATGCAATTTCTTGTAATAAAATATATGTATGTCGAGTTTTTAATAATTTTCGTGTGATAACGGAATAGCTTTATTAAAATGCCATGATAGGTCAGTATGTAAATCAGTCGCTATACGCATTATGCCTCTTAAGGCGCGGATTAGATCACCACTGATCCTGAGCTTCTGTGAAGGATAACGTTATGAAACCGGGATGTTCTAAGAACAACAGCACCCGACACGCACTTGGTTAACGTGATAGATATATGGCATAAACTATCTTGCGAAAACAGGCCCCCAGTACCACTAATAGGAATGTTTAATTTAGGTTCATTTCGTATATTGTCCGGTATAATTTGTTTTTTATATCAATTACCTCACAACCTGTTCGAAACTATATCCGTTAAGTTTCACGCAATGTCGGAGCATTTTATGGTTTTCTTTTCTTCTGCATATTATTTGGATCGGTCCACTTTGACATCCGTCCCTTAAAACCGTGCGCAGGAGTCACTTTATATTTTTTTATTGCAAAAGAGAAATTCGATTGTGTAAGAAAGTTCGCTGTCCCCGCTTCACGAGCCGTACATCGTACAGTTTGTCTAATAAATGTTTATTTTGTTAATTTAAATTGTTTTTACGTAACACAAATGGCATTGCAATATTACACATATTAATTAAAATTATTCAAAAATCCTCTTTTGTTTTATTTATACTAACTACTTTCGGTACTATTAATGCTGGAAGGCGCTCCGTACAGGTAAATAACTGCATACCCGGCACCTTAAACCTATCTAAATAAACTCTCAAGTCAGGTTTGAAGGTTGAAAGTTTGAGAAAACTATTTTGACAAATGCTAAACTGGTAAATTTATTTTTTAAGTATAGATATGCAGATTTAGGGTGTGGTTTGCACACCCTATCCGTAATCTCTGTGCTCTGTGCAAGTCGCAATTAACCAACCAAATCGACGCGGGGTGTGCAGGTTCGGTTGATGTAGTGAACTATGAGGAAGGCTTTTAATTATAATATAACTTCTTTATTTAGGTATAAACCCATTACAAAAAAAGAAGAAAACAAACCTTAGCCAAGAGTAAAAAATATAACAAAATAAATTAAATGTAACGCCAGGTCCAACTGTAAACCTCTAGATGACGACGAACCTTTAATTGTTATTCACAAATGGACGGACGGCTTTCCTTGTGAAACTATATACAACAATAGGATTTAATATGCAAAGATTTTGTTTGAAGAAAGATATTTTTAGATTCGCATAACTATTTTGTGTCTCTTGTTCCTGCTCTTATTAAATACCACCACAATTATAATGGTGTACATATTGACACATTGTGTGCGGGGGGTTACATTTCGCAGCGAAATTGTACCAGAAGCGAGCGTTTTGTGCAAAAATTTGGTTAAGTTAGATCTCAATATATTGAAAGTTATCTAATTTTTTAACCAACTTTTCATATTTTATATTGACATACATTTCAAATTTTATATATAAACAATTACCTTAAAAGTTTTGTAAACAAATAATATATTTTAGTCTAAATAGTAGTTTATAATCTATCCTTTGACATAGTCCTTTGAATAAAACGGCGTTTCTATGAGAGGATCAGTTTACCAATAATCATTTAACCGATGTTTATGAACTTGCCCAATCAAAATAACTAGACTTAAAAATTTCTTGATCTCTGGCATTGTAATGTCTCCATTTGTCAGTATTGCTAGGCGTTTTTAGTCGCTCAATATTTTAATTATATCGTCAGAAAACTTACTAGTACGTGTTCAGACTCTAACGTCAATGTCGACTGCTGCCAATTAAGTCCATTAAAGATTTGTAATTAGTTAAAAGCGCTGCCGTTGGATGCAGGCAGGGCAGGACCAACCGGAGTGGAGATCCTCGAAGGCCTTTGCTCAGCAGTAGGCGTTGATAAAGGTAATAAGATGATTAGTTAAATGTTATCGCTTATTTTTTGTAATGGACAAGCGATGTTTGTTTTCATTAAAAACAAGTTCTGGGGATGATAAGTAAATGAAACGCATATATTATTGAATGGAATTTAAAATTTATTAAACCTACCTACCTAGTATAATTATAATCTTCACATCTCTGTTACACGTTCGTATCACATGGATTTGAAAATTATGTATTTGATTTTTGCATTTTAAAATCGCCTACTATGACAATATTGAAAGCTTCAAATGCCAACTAATAAAATATAATGAAGTCGAGAAACATAATTCATTTGATCTTTAGTGAGATAGAATGCAAATTGGTTTCCTACTATAAACATTATCTATTTCTAATTTAACAATTATAATTTGAAAAAATTTGTTGGACCTACCTACCTAAGATTAAATAATAATTGAAAGAAATAATAATTATATTAAAGTATATATAGTTTCGTTATTATGCGTACACGCAACAAAAAAAAAAAAGAAGTTTTGTAGAACAAAAAATTGGTCCTAAAAACAAAAAGAATAATAAAGTAGATTAAAATGCAAATTGTAAATGTCGTTTCACTGTATAAATGAAAATAGATTACTTAAACAATAAACATGATTGTAAAACGATAACAAGAAACGCGCCGCCTGCATCCGGTCGGCGCTGGACCGACTCCGCCGGCAGCCATACTCTTCAAATCCAATCGGTAAGATAATTGCAATCTCATACGAACACCTGTATATATATATATATATCTAATAAATGCAATTTAGGCGTAATGATGGAAGGCCCTCCGCGATGTGGATCCAAGATCTGATCCGACATTTAGAGGCGGCCCATGTCCAGTAGTGGTCTGTCGTCCCACGCTGATGACTAGACATATATAATTTTCAATGCCCACGACTCTTCCAAAGAATTCGCGCCGGCGCCCGTTTTTGAAACGCAAATAAATATTCTCATTAGATTGATTATTTTCCCGTTAATTATCATTTCGTATGAAATTGCAATTGGGTTCATACACAAACATTAACCACACAACTCTAATTCCAATATACGTTCGAATAAATAATGATTTTTTTTGTTTCATCTCACAATGTCAATAAAATTTATCAATGAAATTACACTCCATGTGATAAAAAATTCTATATAAAAATAATTGTGAATTCTAATACACGTCTAAAAATTTTTTTTTTTTTAATAGTCAGAAAATACAAACACTAGCAAGCTACGATAGGCGCGATGACCACACAGGATCGTCCGCCGAGTACTGCGTGCAGCAGCTCCGCGTGCTGCCGCGGCGCTGCTGCAGCAGCAGCTCGACCGGCAGACGAGTCCGCAACATCAATAATTTCAAAAACGCTACACATATAAAACACACGCCAAGTCCTCAAACCTCTGAGTGCAGTAATCCTTCTTAACAATTGACAGATAATGCTCGAATTTTATCTGGACATACCTTACCATTGTTTAATAAAAAAAAACCTTTCCTAAATAATTACAAAGACGGTTATTAAATAAAAATATATCCGCAACATATCCCTTCATTCATCATCAGCCGATTGACGTCCACTGCTGGACATAGGCCACCCCCAAACATCCTCTACATTTGTAGGTTCATATAAGGCCAATAATCACCACGTTAGCCCAATGCGGGTTGGCGGGAGTCATACCCTCGTTTGTTAATTAGTAGGGTGCACCGCGAGCAGGCGAAGTTGGCGGAGTCCTGGAAGATGTGCCGAACCCCTTACACACCTTATCAATTCATCAAATCATTATTACAGTTAATGCTCCTGGCAACACTGGCTACATGTATAACATCCTATCCAACAAAATGGTACATTTAAAATCATAGAAATCTCTTAATTGATCATATGGTACAATTTAAAAGGACAAGAAGGATTACTGCACCTTTGACTCTGTTGTAAACTGAAGAGCACAAAATGTGCTGTGCGGTTATAACATATGGCAACACCTCGTAAGGAATAATTCTCTATGCACACTGCTGCATTTCTCCAATCTCGATTGATAAATTGCATTCAGATATAAAAAAAAATTAATGCAGCCCGTTGCTACTGCATAGATCATGAGCTCGCTCCCATGAATGCAATACATTGAGAATTCATTCACTTCCTTATAACAATATACATTGAAAAGCATTTCTTACAAGTGCAGCCCGAGTACGCTGGTAGTACAGTACCGTTGGTGATGGTGTGATGCGACATTGCCCCCCGTTCACAAACATTGCAAACGCGACGCAGCGAGTAAACACTTAAAATATAATGTCCATTACAATTTGAAAACTCTACTTACATCTAATCGATACATCTAAGTTTAATTTGTTATTGCTAATATTATACGCGGGTACAAAAAGAAAAATGTTAAGATTTTAAAATATATAAATATGTGTTCGTATAGTTATATAAAACAATGTTGTATAGTAAGATATAAAACTTTCCTAACTTCGTAGTGATGTAATTGTACATAGAGTTCAGTAAATGTCGATTAGTCATTGAATAGGAGAGAGAACACCAACATGCATGTTACGTCACGTGGAAACTGACAAACGGGTGATGTTTCAATGTTTAAATGCATAATTATAAAAAAAAATGTCCACGGCTAAAAACAGAAATGGGAATGTACACATAAAGACGCGCTTAAATCTATTAAAAATAATACAAAACATTGCAACACTGAAAAATAGTAAAACAGATAATCATTTAAACAATTGAGTCGATCTAACAATTATATTTGTTGTTGGTCCTTAGTTAACTAATTTTGCATTCAAGAACAATTGTGCTTTGGGAATAGATTAGAAAAAAAAAAAAAAAAACGTCGGTCGCATTACAAACATTATTCGATTAGATATTATAAAAAAATTAACAAATAACAAGTTTCGCTTATATTACGGATATTTAGTAAAGACTGCAAAATCTCGAAAAACTATACACCCTTCAATAATGTTCGGGGTATATATTATAAAATTCCACAATTCTATGTTAAATATACAAAACTTCAGATAGAAACTCACACATCTGCAAGTACAAAACTAACAGCTTTCTCATTTAAAAAAAAAATCTTTTTTTTAGTATATATATGTAATGCTACTTTCACTGTGACATTACTACTCGATTACATATAGTATAAATGTTTTGTTGTCACAGCATTGCCGCTGTCGTTAAATTGTAAAATGTCAAAATCCTACTAAAATCATCTACGGAGCCGTCGGACAAAGGCAACAATACCACTAACACACAACTCTAAGTAAAAAAAAAATAATAATTCTCGTTTAACATCAAAAGCATATATCAACATCATGAACCACTACGAGCTGTAACCATGCACTAAATACATAATACTTGATTTATTAAAAAATATATATCAGACATTAATAAATAACATGCAATAAATTATTTATTAATATCTAATATTAGATATATGTAAATATAATAATTTAAGCATTGGCTCTAAAATCTCATACATGGCAATAATGTTTAACGCTTCATAAGTCCATAGATAATAAATTTAATTTTGACAGCTGAACAAAGCTTACAGTTATATAATCTATATTATATATCATCTGTAAAGCATATTAAGATACTAATTTTATCTTGTATCAAAAAGTGATGAAAATTCCATAACATACAAATCTATATATCTATCAATATATATAATTTTTAATATGTAATCAGGTAGCTTCATCTCTCGAGGAAATCGACTTCCTCTTCTGTGCCTTCAATTATTGCTTTCATTGATCAGCAGTAAACGCTACATATATATAAATATGAATAACTGTGGCAGTAAATTTGAAAAAATCCTATTTAAACATGCTCTTCAACTCCATTCAATATAATATATCAGAATAAGTCTTGATCTTTACGCTAAAATTCAAATATCCTATAGTTATACATTGAATGATATATCCCGTTCACATTCTACCCATATATATAAAAAATATCAATGAGAATGTGTTCATTTATTACTCGGGCACCGGTGCACTCACCGCCGAGCCACCGATCCAAGGTTGAGACGAAATATGAGTAGAGAGCGACCTTCGTAAACGTTTTCACCTCGACGTACCTGAGGCCCAGGGTCGACGCATGCGTCGCGCTTCCGTTCAAGCCGCATCGGATCTGATAAGCGCATGCGCAGTGACGCCTCGGCTAGTTACTGGTGCTGCTGCACAGGCGTCTGACAGTACGGGCACTCCTTCGCCGTGCCTGCGCACCCATCGCATAACACGTAATGGTTGCACGGCGCAAGAGTCACGCTGCGCGGTTGCTCCTCACACACCATGCACTTGGTCGCTGTCTCCAAGTACAATACCTTCTCGATCTCTTCGAGCTCGGTTCGCGCTTGCGTCTGCATGGCCTTTAGTGTGGTGAGCGGCAGGCCGCGCAGCTCGCGCCGACTATTGCTCGCGCGCGCCGCCTCTAACTCGCGGCGGAGCGATAGCACATGCGCAAGCGCTTCGTCGCGCTGCCGTTCCGCGAGCGCTGTCTTGCGCTGAGCGTCTTCGGATTCGCGCTGCCAGGCTTCGCATGCGGAGCGCGCCTGAGCAATGCGCTCGTCCCAACGCGCAGCTGTCGACCTTGCGGCGACGAGCTCCTCGCGAAGGCGCGACAGCTCTGCCGGAGCGGACGGCGACGCGGATGCGAACTCGAACGGCCCAGTGCCGGCGGCGCCGAAGCTCCCCGCTTTGATGTGCGAATTGAACAGGCGGTCATCATTGGACGCGTAACGCAGGAAGGGTGGAAGAGGCGAGCCGCCGGTAGGCGGGCTGAACCCGCGGAGCGCGGGACGCGGGATGTTGACCGGCGCTGAACCGCCGAGCAGGCACTCGCTGTCGGAGAGATCGCGGTCGAGCGACGCGACAAGATTGAGTGGATCGTCGCGGTGCAGGTCGTCCAGAGCATTGCCAACAACCTCGACGACGGTCGCGTCAAACGTGTTTCGGGGGTGCCAGGTGAATTTGTCATCGTAGGTACGCGGCGCTGCCGACCCGCCACTAGACGTGGACGCACATTCGTCGCCATTAGCGTGCGGCACGCCCGGCGACGGCGCACGCTTGTCGGGCAGCGCGGACGAGAGAAGGTCCGCTAGATTGGTACCACATTCCAGAGGCGCAGTCAAATCACGTCCCGCTCCAAGATCCTCGGCTGTAAAGAGCAAGATTAAAAGATCTCATCTGATACGTTTGGAGTTGTTATATCGATAAAATAGTTAAAAATTATATCATGTATGCTTTTATGTCAAAATCGAATCAAACTCAAATCAAACTAGGAAATTTAAGAATTCATGTTAAGATATACACACAACACTTACGTTCAACGTGTGCGAAGGCGCAGAACAATCCCCTGGGACAGTACCCTGCTTGTTGCACATCATTGCACTTTGTCGATTTGTATATCTCTGGGTGGAACTGTTGCTCGGTGCGCGTGTGACAGTAGCCACACGCGTCGCCGGCCTCGCAATTGCTGGGCTCCCCCCACTCCTCGCCGTGCTTCACGTTGGGACACGGCGTGCTGCGATATTTATACTTCCTAGGTGATCTCCGTTTGTCCTAAAACGTAAATAATTGAATTGAAGATTTTTGGAATTTAAACTACTTAGAATCATCATCATCAGTTCAGCTTAGTATTAAACATGAGATATGCTAAGAAGGACTATGAATCCAAAATTACCAAGATGGTCCGAGTTAGCTATATGTAAATAAGTTTTTCATGCAAAATTTATTTCAGTACAATAACCAAAGAACTTCAGCTCGGAGGCAATGTTAAATATAAGAATAAACTGCACTAAATATAAGGCTCCATATAATAACTTCTATTTTTACTTTTAACTGAGAAAAGGTAGTTAAAAGTGAACTGGCTGATGTTGTAACATAAATCATATTTTAAATCTGTATAACAGTGTAAGGATATTTACAATACCACTTTACCACTCTCAACAATCTTTAAATATGTTTAATATCAATAATCATTACTACTAATGATTAAAATATTTATACAAACTTAGCTTAATTTTTTTTATTTTTATTAAACTAATGTTTGATATAAATTTTAGTTCGTGTTAACAGATAATGAGGATTAAGAGTGCTGTCTCAAAACACTCCGGCTCCATTTTTACAGTCGGAACAGAGTAATACTACTGCTTTACATTATCAGGGTGGCAGCTAGAGATTGCCGGATTTGACAAAACTAATATGTCGTTCCAGAAATGAAATTTAAAAAAACAGGGGATGTATTACAAGGCAAGTATCTCTCCGCTGTACCATCGAGATAGATGATAGTTTAGAATATTTCCTTCCTATACTTATATTTCTAATTAATAATATTTAAAATTCTAATCTACTGCAAATAATGCTACTATCGGTATGTAAGCTATTAACTATAAAATATTATAAAAATAATTTTGTTGTGATAACATTCTTATATATAATTTAAGTTAGCGCTGTGACATGTAATAGACGCTCCTATCAAAACAATAGAAGTGATCTGAGTTAACTAAACAAATGGGTGACAGAAGTATAATAATTAAAACTCACTTTACTATTGTGATACTGCGGGCATGCGTACCCTTGTCTACATAATCTAGGTGGTCTTTTACATGGTTCTGTTTTATATGATGACAACACATAATTCGTATCTGAAATGAGAGAAACCACAATGAGAACATGTGTAATGGAGGACAAATTAATATAACAAATTTCTAACATTATGACAGCAAATGAATTAATATTTTTCTATTTACTATTGAATAATAAATGTAGTAGAAAAGTTATCCTAATCATATAGTAAATGAGAAAAAATCTTTTATAAATTAAAGTATAATGGTTTGTTCTTTTTACTATAAGCACACTGTAAAGTGGAGTGTATGTCGCATTATCCTATTTTCTATTAGATAAAGCGAGAGGATTAGTGAGATGTTGACCTGATGATAATGTCAGGTTAGTTAGCATGGTATACACAGCACATCATTGTGCTCATCACCTTAACACATAACTGTCAAGTCTCATTACCCAAGTAATTTCCCTAGATACAACATACTTCAAATTGATACACTATAATGTTTGTGGGTTGCAATGGGTGGTTAACTTCCTAGATAGATAGCATTCAGCAACAGAGACCTACCACCGGTAATATATGTACCAGAAATTCTTGACTGCTTTTGAAACCCCATCAGATTTAGAAAATTATAACAATTAAGTAATAATATAAAGAGATGGATTACAGATTGATTATGTTTGCAAATAAATTTATTTATTAACTAAATTTTCCCTGACCACTTTGCTAGCTGTATACCTCGCAACTCTCTATAATTGTCAGCCCATAGCCTGTCCCAAAGATTCTTACATGATCGGGTGAGGTTGCCCTGCATCCCGTGAGCTGTTGTGAGGGAACCCTTACACCCCTATGCAACTCTCTATAGACAAACAATTTCATAATATCCATTCTTAGCTAACGAATACTTTGCAAATGGAATATTCCTACCGAATTTTAAGTCTCCCGGCTTTATTGTTATGAGTCTATACATAGTCGGAAATCTCTTTTATGTATATATACATAGACATTGTAGTTTGTATGTCGATAATGAGTAATACAGTATACACCCTGTATTGATACATTCTTTCATACAAAGATTATATTTATTAACATACCTTGCCATTTCGGATCCTCGTTCATCAAATTGCGTTCCCTATCGAGTGCGTTTGGAGCAGCGGCATCGCCATCAGCGCCATCCGGATTTTCGAGAGCTTGCAGCTCCCTGACGTCAAGCACGGGGGGACGCAGGTCAGGCGCACCGTGTGCGAATGCGCAGTGGGCGCCGTTCTTAGTGCACAGGCCACGCGCATCCGTATCGTGGACACACATGCACGTCTTGTAATACCGCAAGTGGTAACGTCGTTCCGTATCACCTGCTGTTCTATGCAGGAATGGGCACCTGTTGTGACAAAACATTATTTTATTATTTACTTTGAAACTATAACAAATAAACAAGTCTCCAGTTTGCAGGAGACAGTTTAAGTAAGTGCAAGGTCCAATTCACTAATTGGAGGGACAGAAGAAGAAGAAGAATAGGTTAAATCAACAATGTTCATATAAATATTCTATAAGTGTTCCACTTTGAATGGTGCTATAGCTAGTATAATTACTGGAGAAGCAAGGGTTAATATCTTATGTCTTAAGGTGACAAGCACAATGTGCTGCTGTGTATATCAACCTAACTAGGCCCACATTATTATAGCCTAGCATATTACTATCATCAGGTGAATAACCTGCTTGTTTCATTGCTTTCTTAAATAAAATAAAACAAATTTAATCCTCCTCAGATTTAAAAGACAACTCATTAATGTACTTTGCCTTGTTTCTAAGATGCAAGCTGTTGATGAGAGACTAGTTTATACTTGTGTATTTTGTTGTATAGTTGTGTAACAGTAAGACATCATTTTATAATTTTAAGTATAGTTATAAAACAAATGTCAACTAGAATTGGGTAAATTACAGAAAAAATATGTATTCATAGAAAACATTTAAGTTTTCACATATTGTTATAGAATTTAAGTAAGAAAACTTCCATTGCCATAAATATTATTAAACAATTAATTTACATAAGCATTACCTAAAACATATTTATTTTCATACCATGTTTTTGAATAATGCACATATTATTTTCATAAACAATGTTAGTAAAAAAAATGTACAATTGTGTCAACAAAACCAATTAACAGAAGTCAATGATATTTAAATCATTAAAATAATGTCCATTTCAATTGAACAAAATTATAAACAACACATTAAATAAATTTTGATATAAGAATCGACAAAATAGAGTTAGTCATATTTTATTTTATTATTTATTACTCATAAATGTTTAAGGATTCTTCATTATATTTCCTATATACAAAATATAAGTAAAGCTAATTTACAGCTTTTATTTTTAAAAAAGGGCTTACTATTGTATACAACATAATTAAATAACTTAAAAATATCAAAAGCCTTTTAATACTTGAAGGTATGAAAAGTAGACTAATGCTTTTTCTCAGCTTTGTAATGAAAAGAATTAAAACGATAATCATTAATTATGTTTAGTATAACATGAACATTACACTTAATCCAACTGGCTTTGTGTTCTCATCTAATCAAAAACAAGACAATGCATTAATGAAATGTAAGGACTAACGCGGCTGGCTGCAACACAACAAAGCAAACGCAGTACTTACTCGTCGCCGTCTTCGCACATCCCAGTTGTTTCATTATATTTGGCACAATAGTTATCAGCGCTATAATTAAATGAACCATCTCTCTTTCTGACTGGTCTTCTTCTTCTCTGATTATTAAAATGCCAGTGAAAACATGTAAAAGGCCTATGTTGTGTACATTTATGTTGTAGAAATGATGGACACTGCTCCACTCGAAATTCCTTCAAATATCTGCAACACGACATCACTGGGCTCAAAAAAATATATACGTCAAGAAACTACACATTGTGTGCTTTCGTTTTGTGCGAAAATTAAATCAGAAATAACTATTTACTTATAATGATTCGGTTTTTCTGTTTGAGCTGTCAACAAAGGCTTAGATTCCGACGGCATTTTGGAGAACTATTATGTATTGCGCTTCTCGCGTCGCGCAGGGCACGCTCACCGATGACCAATTAAAATTCAATATATACGATCACGTGACACTCAATATTTTAGAAAGTAATAAATAGTAAATAATGAATTAACCGCAACTGATTTTCTTGTGATGAACTAATCATTTTAATTTTATATGACCTTGAACTTAAAGTATTTTGTTATCTCAAACAAATCACATAGCTGGAGGCAGAAAAAATGCATACAAACGTAATCAACATTGACAGATATGTCACGAAATATATTTTCAGTTTATCTCACTTCTTTACTTCGCAAATATATTAAGATAGACGGAGATGGAAAATAGGTCGATACCATTAGCTTTTTTTGTATAGAAAGTACTTATCTTAACAAAGAAACTCAAAATATAAACACAGCGATTACACAGTGTTCAGTTCTACAATTAACTATTAATTGACGTAAAACAAGACACAAGAAATTATAGTTTATTTAAAACGATTACTAAAGTTTCGGTAAAGAAAGCTTTTAAATCAATAATTTTTTTTAAACTTATTCCATTCACATAAATAAACAATAAAATATATAAATTAAAACATATGTATTTTTATTAATTAAATGTTAGTTATTATTATTTATGAAAGCATTTTTTTCCGACAACACTGAATTACTGTTGAAAGCCAATAGTAACAAAATTTTCAATATACGTTAAAACAAACTTCCAATTGTAAAACGTACTTTTTCGACCAATAGTATACACGAAAACGCCCAGAGGCCCGCCAATAGCTGTAGAGATTATTGGCGTCACTATTCGCCCGCCATTCTCTCGACGCCATCTTAAGCATATGATCATTGTTGTGACCCTCGTATAAAAATTAGAATATTAGAAGTAAATTTGAACTTTTGTTTATAAAACGGTGTGTTAAAAAGTCAATTACATTATATTCCACATAAATAATAATCAAATTTCGTGTTTAACCCTTAGTACATGAAAGATTTTGAATAATCAAAATATTATTAAATGGTGCTGTATTAAAAATTGTTTAAATGTGGTTTTATATGCGTTATATTTGTTTTCCAGTGAACTATGGCTCGTACCAAGCAGACCGCTCGTAAATCCACAGGAGGTAAAGCACCTCGTAAACAATTGGCTACCAAAGCCGCGCGAAAGTCGGCGCCTAGTACTGGCGGTGTTAAGAAGCCCCATCGTTATCGTCCTGGTACTGTAGCCCTTCGAGAAATCCGTCGTTACCAGAAATCTACCGAGTTACTGATCCGCAAACTGCCATTCCAGCGGCTTGTGAGAGAAATCGCTCAAGATTTTAAAACTGATCTTCGATTCCAGTCTGCTGCCATTGGAGCTTTACAGGTGAAGATTTTGTAGAGATGGTAGTAAAGTTAGTAAATTTTAATATATTGTACGGACTGAGTAACAAATTAAACTTGTTTTATTTCAGGAAGCCAGTGAGGCTTACCTCGTAGGTCTGTTTGAAGACACAAACTTGTGCGCGATTCACGCAAAGCGTGTCACCATCATGCCTAAGGATATTCAGCTGGCACGACGAATCCGCGGTGAACGCGCTTAAAAATTGATTAGTTATAATTTACATTATAAATTATTTGTAATTCTACTAGATATAAATTCTAAATCTTTTTTTTTATCATGTCTCACGTTTAATTCATTTAAGTAACATCGTAATCATAATTGTAAGGAGGCAGCAGAACTGAATTTTTTATAATTGCGTTCTTATTCTATAAGTTTCACATTTGTGCAAAACAGTGTTAGTATGGCAGTCTTCCATCTCACTGTGCCATGCTGGTGGCAGCATTGTTTGCATTGATGTTCTTAGTAACTCATGGTATGTCTTAAGTAGTATAATAGGCAATGTTGACCACAAGATTGATGAAACAATAACTGTGAGTGATTTTATGCATTAAATAAATGTGTATTGAGAATTTGGTGTTAATAAACTTAATTTAGAACACACTTTGTTTCTATTATATTCCTGTAAACATGTTATAAATGTTCGAATGGTGGACTGTTCAGTTTTTGATAGTACTTTTAATTGATCAAAATTACATGCTTTTACAAGCAATCTTGGAATCTACTCCTACAACTCTAAATCGACTATCTGGTGAAGTTTACCAGGAAACTGCTGGATGTGAGTAGGACAAGATCAATTGTAGTGGAAATCTTTGCAAAGGCCTAAGACTGGTGATAAGTGTCTATTGGCTGATGACTGACTGACATTCATCTTGTGGCATCAGCTTAAAACAATGAAGTGGTAGTGTTATGTTCTTGGTACGATGATGCTAAATTCAGTTACATCAATAATATTATTTACTACATTATTTAAAATCAGAACAAAACTGTGAGACAGTGAGACATTTTAAATTAATCATGTCTACTGTAGAATGTAAAAAAAAAACAATTATTATAATATTTTATTTCCTTATAATAACTACAATTTAATATCTTATGGGTATATGACTACTGTAACTCTGTTAGTGCTTTTCCTTCATTTTCCTCAATTTCTTTCAGTCTCTTTTCTATTTCTTCAACACTCTTACCATGTTCTTTATTATGTTTATATGACAGCAGTAGTTGTGTTTTCTCCAACCCTTTAATCCTCTCATACAGAGTTTTGCTAAATTCAAGGTCCATATCATTTTCTTCTCTGAATACACAGAAGTATATAAGAAACACAGCAACACTGCCCAAAACACAGTATGGTTGGTACCATGGCATATCATTTTTAACACTTAAAACAGGTCTTAAGATTCTCTTTGTAGCTGCACCACTCGTGGAGAATTTTATAGGTTCATTCTCATTTGTTTCAACATTACGACTAGAAAAACTTCTTACATTATTTCGTCTGAAGCTTCTGTAATTAATAGAAAATATGATTTTATTTTTATAAATTAACTAGACTTGATTTTGATTAAACAAGGAATTTTGTAGTTCTATTAATAAATTACATGAAGTGAAACTTCTAGATTTACAAGTACCAATTCCTTTCAGATATAGCAGTAGAAATAGTTCTTTATAAGAAATAGAGTAGTTACAGGATCCTCTTGTACAATTTAGAAGAAACATTATTTACATGACTCATTAATTATTGTGCAATTAACAAGGTAAAGTCATAAAATTTTCCTTATGCAATCACAGAAACTAAATTGAAACAACATGTTACTCTTAATAAAACTTAGTCACAAAGCTTTTATTTATTTTGAATGTTTAATGTAATAAGGTTTAACTAAAAATGTTTGTCTGTAATCTCATTTATTGTTATATATTTTTTATTCACATTTATAATGAAGCTTAACTAAAACAGAATTAGTCATACTTATTTTTTAATTTAATAGATTATAAGTATTCATTTCGAGCCAGAAAAATTTATTGATTTATAACATTTAAAGAAAATTTTCAATACAAACTAAAACCTGACAAAGAATAAAGACATCTTTTTGTAAAATATTGGCTATTTTATAATAAAGCACGAAGTCCGAGGAAACTACTGAGAAATTATATTTGGTAAAGGTATCTTTCTATGTATTTGCCATAATCAGCAAACTTGATATTAGGAATGCTTATATTGTAAGCAACGGAGGCAATAAATAGTTTTGTTGCGTTACCTTCATCATCCAAAAATATAAATATTTCAATAACTACGTCTACCTACATTATGTATACATACCTAAGTAACAACATGCTTCGGTTCATGTTTCTTTATTTTTTTAATATCCTTAAATTTAATAAGTAATTTATTATTTGTTTTCAATAAAATTAATTCCTAAATATTTTTATATAATTGACATAGACATAATACAAAACAGATGACTTTGACACACCCAAAGACCCACAGAGTATATAAAAACAATATGTATTTTAACAATTTCTTTCTCTACGTAATTATTTTTTTTTTTACTTATGAAAAATGAAAATTTTAATGAAAACAACACAAAGAGCTTTCTTAATAGTTTCACGTGGTGTAGGTTGCACAATATTGAGTCATCTAGCGGCGGGTTACTTTTGAACATTCATTTAGATGCCGTTTATATTTAAAAATATAATTTGGTTTAGGAATGAAAAAAAAATCTTTAAAGTTAATGTTTTAATAATTGAAATATAATATGTATTTATTGAAAAGGGGAATATTTATTTTACTTTAATATCGTAATCATACACTACAAAACAAAAAGTTTGTAATAAAAACATAACTTACGAAGAGACGGGAAGTGTTCTCTCTACAAACGTTTAAGTTTCGAATTTGCAAACATGAACCCAGAAATCATAGGTAGACTTATAAACACACACACACACGCGCACACATTCACATGCACACACAGCATACGCGCACATACATGCAAGCACACGTACTCGTGTACATAAATATATATTTAAAACAAGCACTATATGCTATTGTAATTTAATAAAAGAAAAATTATGTACGATACTCTAACGGAAACTGGTTCGGTGGAAATATTCCTTGTTCGGGAATCGTGGACCATGACAACTCTATACATAGCTGTAACTCTTATAAGAAAAATAAATAAAAGTTTAATATTAAAAAGAATCGCGTTACGATGAAATGTTTTAAACCATTTAATACAGAAAAAATACCTAGTATACAGGTCTGAACAAGCAACAATTGCGCTGGGTTCAGAGTGTACCATTATTACGAGCGTAGCCTCACAAAGAAAAACATAAAAATCTACCCCTGCATAAACGTGCCACTCACGAGATAAGCTTATTATTCCACCACGTTGGCAGTGTCTGTTGGTAAAAGTTAAGAAGTACGCTCATCTATAATAATGTGTTCTAGTTAAAATAATGTACTCTGCACCACATCGTGTTCATGATCAGAAATGATTGAACTACACTTTGGTTACAATATCTATACATTTCAATTTCCGGCAAGTGAGATCTGCCAACAGTTATAATAAAAAATGTTATTATTTTTTTAATTTCATTTATTTATATTCAATGCATTTTATTATCACGACTACTAGTAATTTTCGCTAGAGAATATTTTAAGGCGTTTTGAATTCTGGAAAAAAAATTAAAAATTTATTTTAATTTATATTTAAGGATTTAGTCTAAATTCTTGTTCGACCTTTAATTATATTAACATGTTATTTAACTTATAAACTAAACGTTATATATATATATAACAATTTACTTTTTTTACTCCACGAAACGACAAGACGAACTGGACGTTCAGTGCAATATGCACATTACCACGCTGGTTCTCGCTTTGATACATTTTATGTAGATCTCGTTTCTCAATTTTACTAGCTACAGCGCCCTTCAAATCGGAACACAGTAATGTTTGCACACTATTGTACGCCGAGAAATTGGATTTGCAGTAGTGCCTACTTAGACTGTCTCTGACAGGAAATGATTAACACTAGTCTTACTTAATTTCAAACATAGCACACGAAAACAAAAATGTAGAAATTAATATGATATACCGTATAAATTCAGCGCCATTTTCAGGTTCATTTAATAAACGTTCTTTCTCTGCTAACGCAATGTCTTTTCTTCTCATAGTTTCTTTTAGTTTGTTTTCGATATCGCGATCAATTTCAATGGGTAATTTGTTACTAGTCGGCGCTGGTACCGGTCTTGTAAGGAGAGCAAATATGTCGTAATTATCGGTTACTTCATGTATTGCACTAATCATGGATGACCGTAGCTTCCAGACATTTGAAATATTTTCATCCTGACAAAATATATGAGATTGAAAAAAAAGTTTATCATTTATAACACATACTAGTCTCCGTGGATAATAAATACTAATGAATATTTTTTTATTGCTTTTATATATTATATACTCAAAAAAATGGCGCTAGTCCTTTCTTACTGAACTTACACGAAAATGGAGAAATGTGTTAAATAGATTCGCGTCCTTTTATATTTCTTAAAAAAATTTAGAGGTCAGAAAACAAATTGGTGTTGTATTTAATATGCACACTTTGTTACCGCTTTTTTTATTAATTCTTTTAACTCTTTTTCACAGACTTCAATTTGACTTAATAATGCGTCACGCCGTATCTTAATTAACTCCAATTCGCTACCTAGTTTATTATTTTTTTTAGCTAATTCCTCTTGATTCTGCTTAGAGTTTTCAATAAACGCTACAGTATCTCGAATGTTTTTTTTGAGTGTAGCTACTGTCAATTCCACTGAAAAAAGTACATGAATATGAGCAGTTTCGTTGCTTTGTTTGGAGTAATTTTTATAGTTTTTTATCTTTTTTTTTATTGACAGTGGGCTAACATTTGACCCCGATTGGACATGATTTTAATTGACAATGAGGTCGAAGATGAAGAAGTGAATAAAGCTCACCCAGAATGCTTTGGTTCATTTAAGTTTTATTAAAGAAAGATTATTCATAATCATTAATTTATAGTAACTGTTAAATTACTATAATTTTATTACATGAGAATTTCAAAATTATCTAAGCGAAACGTGAAGAAATGCGCCTAAATAAAGTAGAAAACGTAAATAATAATAATGTCTTGGGTTCAGTTAAAGTCCAAGCTTTAAATTAAAATTTTATCAAAAATAATAGTAAATACAATACTAGATTTATTAACAACTTCAACATATGTAACGGTTAATCGAAATGGTAAGAAATAAAATTAAATAGAGTCATTCATACATTCACGTTTTTCCCTTAACTTGGCGTCAGTGTTTAGTTCTTGGAGTTTGATTTTTTCAATCGCAGAACCAACAGATTTTTCCATACTGGAATAATTGTAAATTTGTGCAATTATGTACTTTTATGATGCGCGCGACTGTAATCAATACAGCGCCAAAATAAGATTTATTGCCATTCTTTTCAAAAGGCGATGGATTAAAGTGTATACAGCCACATTACCTACTATTTGCATCTTATACAGTTTTTATATCAAAGAAAAGTAATAATTTGTTTTTCTTTGTAACAGAAATAGTAAATTACAATAGAGACGGCAAAAAAGTAAAAAGATTTTTTTAAATTTACCTTTTAATAAATTTAAATATTACTAGTATGAAAAACGTAACAATATAAAGCGAAATGAATGCAAAAGAAAGAATAGTAACTTATGTTTAAGAGATGGTTTTATTATTTTATTAAATGCATTAAGTTTACATGACAAATATTAAGTAATAAAATGTTGCGTAAAACAAACTATCTTTTAAAATTAATACCGTTGCCAAGGTAGTTTAAAAACAATTTGAAATGAAAAGTGGAATTTCGTCATTGCATATTATAAATAATATTCTTATTTATACTTAGTATTATGGAGACACCGGATGTTAATGGATATGTTAATATAAATTGGCCTAGTAAAAATATTCCTTACGGCGGCATTTTTCACACAAGAACAAAGGACTTTTCGACTGACGAGAAATCATTCTTAAAATGTAATTATAAATCTTAGTAATAAAATATGTTTCTATGTTGAAATGGAATAAGTTCGATGCGAACTGGTTTCTTCCTGCCTTTAGTGGTGGAGCAGCTTAGTAGCCGTGGTCTAGTCATTTGTGATAACACAAAGCACATCCGAGATAGCTATTTCAAATGACATTCATAGGCGCGACAACGCTTCGGACTGGAGATGGTATTTACCTCAATCAGATATAACTGTTGTAGTCTAAACGTGAGAAGAGTATCAGTATTTTGTATAAAAAAATACAACCTCTTATGATCCGCCAAGGATGCCTTAAAAAGATATGTACATATATATAAGTAATTGCCGTAGCAACTCTATTGGATCCTTATTAAATCGAGATAAATTACACTTTTCAGTGTTGTTAGACGAATCAAAATTCACGGCGCAACTTCGCAAATCTGAATACAAATTACGTGATAAAGATGAAGAAAACAAAAATAGAGAAACTCCAAAATTAAGAGAAAATGTAATGGTGCGTCCGCGCACGTCGCGTCGACGCTCTTTATCTGCTATACGCGCCTCTGGTGTTTTTGAAACAGATTCGTGAGTTGAAAGAAAATTTAACACATACAGACCATGGTGTTTAATTTTAGCGCCATTTTTATTGGTCATAATTTTAGTTTTACTCAAAGATTTTGTGAAAGAAGTGAAATCCACACATACAAATTATTTCATAATCGTTTATAATTTAATAGTATTTATAAAGATGCTACCAGAAGATTCCTGTTTCTTCATTCGTTCAGGTATAGGCCGATAAAGCGCGGTGAAGACCGAGAAAAGCTCAAGGAAAGACTTATTAACCATATGGCTTATGGGGACAAAGGTCAAGAACCGCCACCGCCTCCGCTCCCAATCAAAATGCCGCCAAAACTTCCCACAAATAAAGAAAAATGGAACATTAGTAAGATTGTAGTAGTAATACTACACTGAAATATTTTTTTATTAGTGTATCCTAAAATTTCTCTCTGCTTTTGCCTTACATAAGCATGTCATAATACGCATTATTTTGTATTTGTTTACATATATCTCGGACAGAGATTTCAGCAGTTTAACTGCCTCCATGACCTTGTTTGTGTCGTAACATTCTTCGTGTCGTAACACGGAGGTCCCCTGTTCGATTCCGCGTCCACATATGCTGGAGTATTAAAGATGGTAGTATATTTTTTCACAAACCTAGCTAGCTTCCTTTCTACATGTGATAAACAGGCCTCTATAAAGGTATTTCTGTTTTCCAGTTGTCAAGTATTGCGCATAAAGTTTGGTTTCTGCTGAATGATTTTTTTTTATCTTGTTGAAATAGTTGCTGCTGTGTGTTATATGAATGGTTAGAATTAAAGACTTTTATCATAAAGTAGGCGTTGATAATGTTATAATATTTTTTTATAGTGGTATCGCAAATCCGAGAGCGCGTGGATTGGTTAGCTGAAATGGAGGCGCTAGGGGAAGCGGATGCCCATCGAGAAATTATACAAGACCAGATAGCTGAGCGTATGCGAGTTTTAGATGCTTTAGGTGTCGACAGCGAATGCTCTTCAGCAAGATCGAAACGATCAGGCTTCAGTATAATTGATACTACCAGAAGAAGTGTTAGAAGCGGAGCCAGTGATCACAACACGGGTAAATACGTTTTGTATTTAATTGTATTGTACTTAAATTTTTAAAGAGACAAAGTCCTATTGACCTGCAGTGAAGGTAATAAAAGATTTGCTACAAATGTGTCTTATCCTTGCCTTAAGGATCTCTTCAGATAAAATTATTCCATGATTATTAATGTGAATATGATTCAAATGAGGGTCAATACTTTATAAACTTTTCTACAGGATTTTACACCGTCATTACATCTTATTTCTTATGTTAATATGTATATGATTTTTTTTTATGCTTTTTTGTATATGGTCATTTTCTATTGGTCACTAGTATTATATTTGTATACTTGTCATAAGGGCTTGGAACAAAGAGTTGAAAATAATAAAAAATCATTGTTCCGTTCATGAGACAGATTTTCATTTTTGTAATAATAAATTGGATTGTCGTGGTAATACTTTTACACAATAATTTTAGTGCGCTCTAAGCAATCGACGTCGTCTCAAGGAAGGGTTACAGGAAAAAAGAGTACAACAAAAAAGAATAAAGACAGCGAAGAGAATGTTAAAGCCTACAGTAAACTGTCACCATTGCAATACACACCCAGACGACGAGTATGATTTTTTTTCTTATGTCGCATTATATTATTTTTTTAACAAAAAAAACTTTTTACTGAAAATTTTAATTTTCTTCATTCTTATAAATTGTTAATTGTAAAACTTGATTTTAAATAAAAAAATATGAACCACTACATTGTTTAATTTTGTATTAAATAAATATATATAAGTCAAAAGAGGCCAATCTAAAAGAAATCTCATATCCTTATGATTAATATAAATATCAGAAAGTATGATATCATTTATTTTTGAATAATGCTTGGTCTCAATTCCATATGGTGTAAAGTTACAATGAGTGTGAATGTGGTGAGAACTGCATTAGAAAAAAATCAGGTACTTCTTGGGTCTGTGTTACCAGACAAGCGAGTGAGCTACTGTGATCAACACAGAAAATTTAATTAACAGAAGTTTTCTTTTAACAGACAATTTTATTTTTATTAACAATATACATCATATTCATAGAGTATTAGTGTCAACATAAAATCTTATATATTTTAAATGTAACAATCATTATGGATGCTGTTGTTCTATATATAATTCAGTCTTCATCACTATCAATAACTAATCTTGATTTTTTTACTTTTGGTTTATAAGTGGGTGATTTCTGAGATATTTCTGTTTTTCTTTTTTCAATCTCACCATTAACCTGTTCTTTAGATTCGAAATCCTTTGGTGCTGGTCTGTCCAAGTTAAAATCAGAATATTTTCTCACAGGCATGTTTAATGAAAAATTATTATCATATATAGAGTCTATGTTAGGACCTTTTTTAATGTATGATATTGTAGAGTAGGCAGTGAAATGAAAATCTTCAATAAGATATCCTTGAATCAATAAAAATGCAACTACATCTTCCCCTAAATTACGTGAGAAGTTAGGTCCTTTCCCTGTATGCCTTAAATTGACAGGTCCTTTTAAAAACCAAGCATCAAGTAATTTTTGTGCAGTAAGTTTTGTGTCATTACGTTCTGCATTGTCTATAATATCTGATAATGTCTTACAATGGCTTCCTAAATTTATTTCTCTTACACTTATGTTAGAATTACAGCAAACATCACACATTTTGTTACAATCAGCATTCCCCCAATTTTCATCAAAGTGCTCGGCTATAAGCTGCCTTCTGCACAAGCTTCCATTTAGACAATATTTAAGCATACCATACAAATGATCTAAACTCCCAACAGATGAAAAAACCATAGAACTAACTTTAAACATATCTTGCATTCTATACAATGTAACACATTCTGCTCGTTTACCATCTCTACCAGCTCTTCCACTTTCTTGATAATAATTCTCCATAGATTTACTGATTGTATGATGTATTACGAACCTAATATCAGGCTTATCGATACCCATACCAAAAGCAACAGTAGCTACAATAGCTTGGTAGTAGTTCTCATGCCATTTGCTATGAACTTTACTTCTAGCAACAGCTTCCATGTTCGCATGATAACAACCAACTGTTAGGCTCCTCTTTCTTAACTCTTCTGCTAAATCCTCAGAATCCTTAATACTATTTGTGTATATTATTCCACTCTCACCTTTATATCTGTATTTTAATAGCTTTTCAATTATTTTAATACATTCTTCTTGTGATGATGGCTTTTCTAATATTTTATAAAATAAGTTAGGTCTATTAAAAGTAGATTTGATGACTAAACAACCCTGTATATTTAATATCTTTTGTACATCATTTAAAACATGTGCTGTGGCAGTAGCAGTCAAACCTAATATTGGTACTTTAGGAAACATGTTGGAAAGTATTCCTAAAAATTTATAATCAGGTCTAAAATCATGTCCCCATTGAGAGCAGCAATGTACTTCATCTATAGCTATTCTTTGTAACCTGCCTTCTGCATGACATTTTTGTAAATTTGCCATAAATCTCTTGCTTTTGGCAAGTCTTTCTGGTGTGACATACAGTAATTTCACAGTTGTATTTTTATCTTTAAGCAAATTTAATACAGCTGTGGTCTCTTCTTTGGGACTTGTACTGGCCATAAGCTTTGCTGGAATATTTTTTATACTTAACGATCTCACTTGATCTTCCATTAATGAAATTAGAGGAGAAATAACAATCGTTATACCAGGTGTGACAAGTGCTGGTAATTGGTAGCATAAGCTTTTTCCTGCTCCAGTCGGCATTACCACTAATGTATGTTGACCAGACAATGTTGAGTTTATAGCAATTAGCTGTTTCGGTCTAAATGAATCAATTTTGAAAGTCTCATGAAGAATCTTTTTCACGTCTTTAGTCCATTCATAATTTGTTCCCGCCCAATCAACACTTGCCAATGTTTCTGATTTTATTTTATTTATAGTCTTCTTTAAAGAAGTTTTTTTCTCTTGCAATTCACGCTGCCGATTTTTCCATTTAGCTATCTCGGCGTCGACTGTACTCAATTCCCGGTCAACATTTTTTATTTCTTTCTCAATGTCTTCTATACTTTTCATTTTAATATAACATAAATATCACTAACTCTTGTCTCAACTGCCAAAAACTTATTGCTTGGATTAAAAACAGAACACAATTAAAAGACCTGGTTTTAAAACTAGGTATTTACTTCTGTGTCATGGACTTCATGGACAAACAAAAACTTTTTGGGTACCATTTAATAACTTCCAATATTTTTCTTTGAAAAATTTTGAAAATATACTGAAACTAAAAAATATCCAAATGTAAGTCCTAAAAAGGATTTTTGAACAAATTTATTTCGTTTGTGATATATTTTACTCTTTCCCAATTTGAATTAAGTTTTGTTTTCGAAACTGTTCATGATTCAAAATCATTCATACCAAAATCAATTTTGCATATTTTAAGGTTTTAAAAATTTGTTTACAAACAAAAGTTTAAAACAATGAATAACATCTACGTACATACTTCGAAATATAATTAAATAAGAATCAACCGAACACCCGATTTAACGGGTATTGTCTATTAATTATTTAATTAGAGTTAATTCATATGTAGAGACCAAAGTAGTTATACGTTTATTTGTTACTTAGTAATTCTTACCCATATTAATATTATTTTTGGATGCCTAGAATTATTAAATAGGTCGCTGGGCCCCGTACAAGAATCCAGGGCTCTTTTTTACGCACTGAAGATGGCCAATAGAAGATTTAGGTAGTAAAACTATATAAATATCATTTGTATCCAGTGAGCAGATCTTTCAAAGATTGTGCACAAAAAATACATAAAACGCATATCATGTTCATAATTATCACCTGATGCAATTTTGTAGTGCTTCTAGTTGCCCTACAATTATACTAAAATAGCAGCAAATTGAACGAATATCTCGTAAACAAATTACTGCGCACATATTTTTGTTTTTACAACTAATTGGAATTTGATTATGAAATCGTGGTCCATTTAATTATCACCGATATAATCATGTTTAATAAGTAATTCATAATATAAACAAAGCGTTAATCAATAAACACTCGCAAGTCAAAAAGAAAGATTATGAAAAGAACTTAACATTTAAATTAAACTAATATTAAGTTTTTTTTCGTAAACTTTAATACAAGCACGGGTCGATTGTTATTTGGAACAGCGGAAATTGCTTATTCAGCAAGTTAGTGAAGATAGACTTTTGTGTTACGTGGGAATGAGTGAAAGTGATTGAAATATTGTTCAATACGATGCGGCCATTTATGTTACTAATGATTTTGTACGTATTAAATAGATAAAATTTATTTTAGTTTCTTAGTGTAAAGTGTTTTTGATTGCTCCAAACATTTTGTTACAGATGTACTGTTTCATGTAGTGATGACATAGTAGCACTTATATTGGCTAGAGGAGGTTCTAAAGGGATACCTCTAAAAAATTTACAAAAAGTTGGTGGTTTAAGTTTGGTAGCCAGATCAATATTAACAGCAAAAAAGGCTGGTTACATAAACGTTACTGTTTCCACTGATCATCCTCTAATTGCATTAGAAGCTTTAAAATGTAAGTATGTTATGGTAGTCCAAATTTATTTATTGTTAATCTAAGTAGATTAACAATAAATAAATTTACTAACGATGTTAAACATCTGAATAGCTAATTATTTCTTAGTACGAACGAAGTACAAAATATTTTAAAAAGTCATTGCTTTTAGATGGAGCTTTTGCATTTCGTCGTAGTTCTATAACGGCAACTCATTTTGCACCATCTATATGGGGTGTTGCAGAATTCATTGCATCTAAGCCACTAGCTAAAGTAGTAGCTTTAATTCAAGCCACATCTCCTTTCATTTGGTATAAAGATCTCCAGAATGCTATGAGAAAACTGAACTATCCAATACCTTATGATTGTGTATTTTCAGCATTAAGGTAAATTTCGTTTAGATAGTTTTTTAAAATTACTTAAAATATAAAATCTTAACATCTAGAATATTTTAGAAGTTTTAAACTTCGATGGAAATCTGTGAATGGAAAACTTGTTCCGATTAATTTTAATAATGGCAGAAGACCTCGTAGACAAGATTGGAATGGGGAGTTAATAGAAACAGGTGCATTTTATATATCAAGAGTAGATTTAATCAAACAAGGATTTTTACAAAACCATAAGTATGTGACATATTTTTATTATCACTTGTTGTCTAGTTTTCAATTTTTTGACATATCAAATTCTATCTTTTGTATTCTTTTCTGACAGTGTTTCCGAACGTGACTTAACTTTTCCGCGCTGGCGGATTTTTGTTTTGCGATATATGTACTACTTATTTTTTGGCATAATTAAGAAAGTAGTAAAAAAATAACTATTTTGTTTTTATTACGCAGCTGTACTGTTTTGGAAGTAAACGTAAAACAGAGTTTAGAAGTTGATTCATTCCACGATTTACAAGTTGCTAATACTTTACTTAGTTACAACTTAATTTAAACTGAATTGACTTAAGAAACTTTATGTAAGTATGTTTTAAGCTATTATTTAAGTTGCATTTTATATGATTTCAAAAAGGAACCGTTTTTATCTTAAACATTCTTTTCTTAAAAAATCTTTAATATAAGTGTTCAAATAGTTTGTTACTTACAGAAACATTTATGTAACTTTTGTATAACTTTATTACATCAAAGTTACATTTGTATACATTAAAATATCTTTCCTAAATTTTAGTTAATTAATTATCAAGTCAGGTTACACTACCACTTATATTGTCCAGCAGATATTTTTTTTTCTATTTTACCATATCATAAAACATTTATAATACATGCAGTGAATTGTTTCTTTAATGCCTACTATTACTAGTACATTTCTGGTGCTAAAGGTCAAGTCATATCAGAGTGTTTTTCCAATTCAAAATTTAATTATGTAATACTTCTTTGTTTTTAAATATATATATATAATAAAATATCATAACTTGTAAAAATTAAACTTCAATCTTAAAATGGTTTATTAAGTTTATACTTTTTTTTGGCAGTAGTTTCCTTGGAAAATTATAAATGCTAATAAATTAAGTAACATTTAAAGTACTAAGAATATATGCCCAATGCATTAATTTTAGATTATAACTGTAAGTATGATAAATGATATGGAAGCAGTCACATTTGAAGAGCTTGAGGCAACTGATGTTATTAGTGTAGAACTTGTGCCAGAGCGAAAAGGATTAATATTAAAGCACTGTGAATATTATGTAAGCTCTAGAAGACATGGAACTACTGTTACAAGGAGATATAATGAGTTTGTGCAGCTGTATGATGTCTTCTGTACAAAATATCCATATAGGTAAATATTTCATTATGGTAAAGTCTATAAGTACTATAATATATTACCCCTATTTGTTACTGCTGTATTTTAAAGAATTATTAGTAATAAACTTTTTTTCTATTTTTCTCCAGCTTAAATCATCTTCATACCAACAGCAAATATCAATGAGAGCTAGCTTTAATTAAATATTCTAACAGATTCAACTTCCTAGTTTGCAGTTTTTAATGAGAGATAGTGTACAGTTACTTACTATCATGTAAATCACTTACTTATTTGCCTATCGTCACCATAAAAAAAAAATAATATAATTTGGTGAATAGAATATTTCGGATATGCTTACCCATTTCCGTTATCTCTGTAATGGACTTCATGACAATGTATTGATAACAATATGTAATATTTATGTGCTTAAATAGTTGTTTGATTGTGTGACATTGTTTATTTAATATGGTAATTGAAAAGTAATGTAAGATTATTATTTATTTGAATAACACCTAAGTCATTACTAACTAATGGCAGGTGATAAATTTCATTTTCTATGTATTTCAATACCTATTTTTTATATAGGGTCATTCATAACTTTTTACACCACGGACCGAATTGTTAAAGTTTCCATTTACTAGTGTGTCCATTTTTAATTAGTCCTATAAAAATTTAAACATAAAAAAATTACCCTTTGAGTATGAGAAAATAGGAAAATTTTTATTTGAAACTCATCATCGTCAGCCAGTAGATGTTCACTGCTAGACATAGGCCACACTTGATTCTATTAATTCATATTGAAAATTAATGATGCTGTGGATTCTTATTTTTCTATGGAGACAATTTAATGGAAATTTAAACTGAAGGTGAAAAAGTGATGTGGAATGACTAGTTTCTAATACCGTTGAAATTCTTATTTTTAAATAAAGGCTTATATAATTAAATCTAGAAATTGAATTATTGGTCCCGAATGACGTCAGGCTCGTGATATTTTGGTAAAAAAAATAAACAAAATTAAAATTATTTTAGAGCTGTATGCCGTTTGCCGCCAAAACGTGTGGTTGTAGGCGGCGGCAGCACTTTGTTTCTGCAGCGGCGCAGAGCAGCGTTGCAGCGCTGGCTGACCCTCGTCGCTCGTCATCCAGTGCTGGCGCACGACGCCGACTTGCGCGTGTTCCTATGTGAATCCACTGCGCGTTTGGACAAACCGAAACATGACGAGTTTATATTAGCCGGTACACAGGATGAGCCACCGGTAAGCTTCTTACCTCCGCCAAGAAGTTATCAGCAAATTTATCGTTAAGATATAGTAATGTCGATTTTACTCGCAGTAGCTCTTTGTTGCCGGCAGCTTTGTAGACCCGGGCTATTAAGAATAGGAATAAAATATTCCCTGACTGTCGTACAAGGCCACTGAAAGGTCCTCGGGTTCGTGGGCCTTGAGGGTGGGGGCTCTCGGAGCTCAATAAGCGAGCCTTGAGAAGACGGCAAATGCATGGTCATTTTGTATTTGCGGTAGCACAGCGTAAGTACTAAGCAGAGCTTTGTCCTTCTGTGGCATGTTTTAGCCAGAGTGCAGAGGGGGTACTGGTGCGTTCCGTAGGAGATCCCGGAGCCCCTCCTAATGCACTGAGAGAGACCACCGAGAATTTAGTGGGTAGAAACCCCACATAACCTTGTCTTCCCCCAGATCTTTTAAAATTTCCCCCGCGATAAAAAAAGATGTCTGTTGCTGGAGACCGTCTAGGTGGGTATATCACCGCAGCTCCTATTTTCGCTCCCAAAAAGTAATGTGTAAATATTACTGTGCACCGGCTTGAAGGGCGCTGTGCAGGTGAAATTACCGCACAAGGCGACGTACACAATGTGGTACTGTGGTTATCGTTGTAACTAATACCAGGTTGTAGGCAGGTGGATCATGTAATACCAGGTAAGCGTCTCACTCGTCTGATTCGTATAGTTGTAATTTGGGCTTGTTTTAGGGGCAAACGTCAATGGAGGAAATGCAGGCGGCATTTGTGTCCGAGCAGGAGCGGTTACGTTTGATACAGCTGGGACTTAACCGGTTATACAAAATATTCGAAAGAGGTATTTTAACTAAATTTCTTCAACAATGTCATGCTTAATAAATCTTTTAAATAATTTCTTTAGCATAATTAAATCTGTAGAGGTCCGGATGAGAGTCCTCTATCTTTCTTTACATTTATCATCATCATCAGCCGATAGACTTCCACTGCTAGACACAGGCTTCCCCCAACAGCCCTGTAGTCTCGGGCTAGTAAGAATAGGACAAGGTAAGCCCTGCCTGTCGTAGAAGGCAACTAAAAGGGTCTAGGAGTTATGCGGGCCTTGAGGGTGAGGGCCCTTATCGCTCAAAAAGCGAACCTAGGAGGAAGAGCCTAGGAGGGTAAAGCCTCTTCTCAAAGCCGTGTTCAAACAAAGTGTGAAGAGGCACCAGTGCGTTCTATAAGAGATCCCAGAGCCTCTCCAAATGCACTGATGCAGACCACCGAGAGGGTTTTAGTGGATAAGAATCTTACATAACCCTGACTTCATTCCAGAAGTAGTGTATCTTTCGAAAATTTTGCCCTCGAGACGAAAAAAAGGCCTCCCCCAAAGATCTCTACGTCTATCGGTCCAGAGTGCCACTTTTATTATGATTAAAAAAAAATTGTTTTCAGTCGAGGGTCGTTGCGAGGCGGAGCGCGCGGACATCCGCGAGCTGGGCGCGGCGCTGAGCGCGCTGGGAGGCGATTCGCCTGCGGACTGCGCGCGCTGGCGGCACGTCAGGGAGGCAATCAAGTCCGCCGCCGAGTATGTCCTTTTGATAAATAAAAAACGTTAACCGACTTCGTGACGATGTAGTTACCGCTTGCATAGTAACAGAAGCCCATGATTCTATTTAGGGAGTTACTTGAGGGTAGTTAGCTATCACTTTGCAAATTTGTCGAAATAACAACATTGCTGTATTCTACCTTTTACAATACAGGAGATGAATTATTGTAAGCGAATAAGTGTTACTGGTGATGATTATCATCAACTGATAGACATCCACTGCTGGACATAGGCCTGTCCTATAGATCTCCACATTTATCGGTCCTACGCTGTCAGCATCACCGGGCACTAGGGACCACCGTTTGTAAGGGTTCACATGGTCGGATTTAAACCATGTCTTACCGCGCTGGCCCAATACGGGTCGGTGAGAGCCATAGCCTTGTTTGTTAATTAATAGGGTAGTTAATTAGTAAGGTATATTACGAGTAGATGGGGTTTCCGTGTGCCCCGTGAGTCGTACGGGACCTCTTACACCCCATGATTGATGATTACATTGCGAATACCATATAACGCGACGGGACTTCATGTGATGGGAACTGACACTGCTATGACCACGAGATATTATGTAGAATGTTTACAAAGTATTACGCCACGATAAACTGAAACTAATGGTAAGATTTTTAGTTACCAATTATTATTTATATACACAATATTATTACATCGTGCTTAATATCATTTCCTCTATCACGATATGATAGTGAAATTGTTACTGTTCATAAAATATTGCTTGATACCCGAGACGTTTGTCAGAATGACATGTAATAGGTATGTGACGTTTTTCGTATTTTATCGATATTCCTATCGAAATAAATTTATTTAAAATAAATACATTTTAACAACATTAAAAGAAAGAAGAATGAATCTGAAAAATGAATTGGAAAGTATTTAAAAATTTTATTGTTGAAAGGTTGTTGTAAGGTACAACCGAGATCAACGTCAAATTCTAATTCAGATTCATTACTGGAGCAGTCCCGTAGATTAATAATTAATTCTTGATCGCATATGCTGTCAAACTGAAGAACGCGCACCCAATCTTGTTGAATCACATTTTTTGTCCTCTCAACTACCTTTTTCCAAAGGCGGTGCTACATTATTTCTGGCAGCGTAACCTAGAGAAAAAGGTTGTCGTCGATTAAACAAAAAACCTACTAGTATACATTCTTTGTAACTTCATATATTGTTTTAGATTATTCGAACCTTTGTCTTGAGCCCACATTAGTTCTATTGCATTGTAATGACAATGATACGGTGGCAAACGGATGACGGTGTGCCCCATTTCCTTTGTAATGTCGTTTAAAATATGTTTTGGAGTGTGGGGCTAAACTAATCTTAGATATTCGTTCTTGAGCATGCTCTTGTTAGCTTCTACTCCTTTGTTTTGCAGCCAAGTAGTTATTTCAATTTTACGAATGCTTGTCGTAGATAGGTCCTGAGCGTTATCCATCAGAATAAATTTGTTCCCACAAATTATTTAATAGAGTTAAAAACCACTCTATAAATGTTTGTAAAACCCATTTCTTTGTGGTACTCTGTTGTTTTTACAGATTTAAACGCCAGTAAACAATTAGGCACAAAACCAGACGATATCCCCGCATTAGCAATTATTAATATTTGTTCTTTCCAAGCATCAGCTGTTTTGGATTTTGTGTTTCAATTACTAGTTTTTATTTAGTAAAGTAATGTAATTTATGAAACTATCGTTTCATTTAGCTGTACTAATGATGGAGCGTTAATAATACTACTAAAACGTTCTAAATAAATGATTTTTTTTAAACAGGACTGATTGTTTTTCCGTCCCATCATCAAAGGTGTCATTAGTACTATCGTGTATCTTCGTTTTCGGAAGCGGTCTGCTAACGCCCAGTATACCATCAAACCGAAAACAGGGAGCAGAGACCTATCATAACATATTGGTAGAAAATGTCTTTCTCAATTCAAAAAATGTAGTTTTAATAAATAAAAATACGAATTCATCTGAAACATTATCTATGGTTTTAATTGACATGAGAAGCTGCAGATCAAACATAGACTGATAACAAATTAAATACTTAACAGGCTAGCTGCAACAATGGGTGAAGCCCCAATAGAGGAATTAGACTACGAAGATGGTGCCGGTGGCAAAATCCTTTTAGCCCTGGACGCGTTGGGTGCTTACAGGTATGCGTGTTTATGGTTTAATCTATTTTAGACGTAGCTAATGGTTCGCCGATACAGTAGTGAATTTTTTTTATAACCATATCGGACAACATTCTCCAGACATGTTAACAGCCGGACTACAGCACTGCTGTTATGGAAGTAGTTCATCACTTCATTTAGCCTCACAGGGACCAAGGTATTGAAAGACAGAAAGGTAGACATCGGGGTAAACGCATACAAAATTAATTGTCTACAGGGAACTCTGCGCGCGTCTGACTCGCGGACTGCACGGCGAGCGTGCTGCTGCTGCCGCCGCCCAGCCACACAGCGCTGCCGCTAACCTGCTGCGGCGCCGCCACAGGTACGCGCTGGCCTGCTGCGTACACGTGAGTACTACACTCCCTTTTCTCAGCATGCCCCTCTCTATCCTTTCGCAATAAACAGCCCACGTTACGTTCGTACTACTAAGACCTTTTCTCGCAATATATAATATAATAGAAGAAATTCTTGTACCAGTATATTTTACTCTCAATAAATTCTTTACGGATCGAAAGCTGGTTGCGCCATCTTTTTCTTTTCTCCGCATTATGGCGTAGTATACAAGTCATTTATTAAAAAAATCGTTTAGCTATATCTTCAAACGAGACGCTATAATTCATTGTAAGTTATAGAGATTAAAAATGTTGGATATACAAAATTTAGAAAGCATTGTTATCGTGATCCAACGTTGACAATCACTATCCGTAACTGATGACACCAGTGGTTTGGTTTCGTGTTGCTAACGTGAACATGATTCTCCATCGAATATCCTACTTGTCGAGTAACGTGTGATGTATATTTAAAGGAGAGTGGGGTGGCGCGCGCGTACGCTCTGGCCGCGCTGGAGTCGCTGCACGAGCCGGTGTGCACGCGTGGCACGGCGCACGCCTGTCTCGCCAAGCTGTGGGCGGGGCTGCACGCGGCGCTCGCCCGCTCCACCAACAGGACGGCTCGCAAGCAGTGACGTCACCGCTTCCCCGTGCATAGCATTTTTCCTCTGCATTAAAGGCTCGAATAAGTCAATAAGCTCGATAAAGGCGACATATTTCCATACATATGTAAATGATATATTTTCTTTATTATAAAAAAAAAACAATATAGTCGTTAAGTATACATTTCCATAAAACAATCAGACACTATACTCCATGTAGTACATATTTCAAAAAATATATCTCCGTCATTATTACGGCTTCGTAAATCTTTTGTCGGCAGCTGACAACCTAATGGTTAGAGCGTGCGGCTTTCATTCCGAAGGTCGCGGGTTCGAATCTCGACATGTACCGATGAGTTTAATGTTTAAGTTATGTACATTTGTGAACTTTAGTAACAACAGCGAAATACAAACGGTGAAGGAGGATATCGCGAGGAAATCTGCACATGAATTAGAATTTATTGTAAGGTGTGTGTTAAGTCACCAATCCGCTTTGGGCCCGCGTGGTGACTATGGACCATCGCCCTCACATTGAGGATAAGCTTGTGGCCCAACAGTGGGGACGTAAATTGGCTGTTGAAAAACCTTGTATTAAATAATCGTTACTATGAAAAAGATATTTTATTATACAATTAAAAATATTTTTCATTAATTCTAATGTAGCAATAATATTCTGTATATATATATATATATATCACAGAATATATATATATATATATATATATATATTTATATGCCTGAATGTGCGAAATGTTAAACTCAAATTTTAATATAGATTTTTTTAATAAATGATATACAGATTATATATGTGCTAGATTAGATAGATATAGGCTAGATTATCAGTAACACAACTCGAAAGATGTATATTAGTCTTAATGGCAAGCAATAATAATGTGTTATTAGTTTATGATTTAAAAAATATTATTTTTTATCTCTTATGTAATACTGTAGAAATAAAATGCAAGCTTGGAAAACTATTTACGTTTATTCTATTGCAGAATTATTATAAGAATACAAAAATTGCCTGCACAGTATGTAGTCTCAAACGGAAGAGAGATATTGCCAGATACAAATCTTAATTACAACTTAAGTTTAAATGTTGCCAGAACTATGATAAAAATCTACCAAAAAACTATTAATGTTCATATTTAATTGAACAAATACAATATATATTTACGTTATGTACTCCCGTATAGTATATAACAGGTGCTTTTATATAGTCGTAAGTAATTATGTATTTACTATGGCCGCTTTTTATGTGCCGCTGTTATAATGTATAAGAGTATGAAATACAAAAGTCTTCCATATATTGAATTTGTATTCTTTATATTAATTATTAGGAAATTGTATTGTATAAATTTTTTTTGTATTTATAAGATTTTGTAGTTAAAATTCTGAAATATTTTTCTTTACATGATATCTATGTGCGGAATCTCAATGATGCCAAAATATTTTCGAATTTTTTTATAACTTGATTACAAAAGATTTTACAAATAAATATAAACATACAAATACCAGTCGATAGTGTTTCCACTGGTGAAACCGGAAGCTATTTCTGACTAGTAGAAAGTCAAGGTCAATCAGCTATCATGACTTCACCAGGTAAGTTATTGTATGTATAAGTAAATTAGATTTGGTTACACTGATTCATAAGTTGTTAATATCAAATGCGATATTCTCTTCGGAATAATTAGCGGAAATAAATCTAATTAAACCGTAAAGATGTAGTTCCATTTTGTGTATGATTGATTATTCACTTTTATTTTTAAATTAAAGATTTTGCTCGAAGGCTCAAAATTTTAGTAAATGATTTGTTAGTGAATTTAAAATTATAATAACTTTGAAATCATAATGGTTTAGCTGAGCATGAGCTTTCGGTGACGGCAAACATGAAGATAAAATCACCATGTCTTAAGCACACGATGTACTGTGATGATATTATGGACATTCTAAAATCATAATTTTGCGTTTAACTAAACGTTATCGTATTTTTTATGTTAATCATATCATCTTTATATTTATGGGCAGCGATCGGCTGCTTTATTATTTTTTTTTTATAAAATCATTATCACCTGTGACAGAATTTTTAATAAACTAACCAAATAATAAAGACGACTGTGATATTCCCGAATATCATTTAAACTCTTAATCATGTCAATTATTTTACTAACCGTATCGATTATTGAATACGTAATATAATATGTTATTGTACCATTATATCAGCATTATGTTGAATAAAGTTTATTATGAAAAAAACCATTGAATTATTAACAATATGTTAAAGTGATCGCATTACTTACGTCTCCCAAGTCGCCCTTAACCAGTGTCGTTGATAAAAACAATATATACCACGAGTCCCAGTACTGGAGGAATAAGCGACCTGTACACTATCCTTCAGTGTTGTAGACTTGTTCATATGTTTGGCGCAGCATGCCGTTTATTGATACGCCATAAAGACCTAGTCATTGTATAACACCTAATAACGCTCGTCATCTCGAACAATTTTATTAGCTACAGCTCCCTTTAAATCTTCAAACTATTCACCAATAGATGTGAACACTAGAGGGAGACCTATGTTCGACAGTCCACCGACATAGGTCATCATCCGCTGATAACCAAAATAGTCGCTGCTGTAGTACCTCTTGACTGTTATGTGTCGTGATTATATTATGATTAGTGTAATTGTGCTTCGAGGCGTAAAATTCAAACGGTTGGGTCATAATCATTATAAACACAAATATTGTCAAATCACTCATGAATTGATGAATGGTTCGATTTGGCTGGAAGAGTCAATCAGTATAATAATAATATAACATCTAGCTGTTCCCTGGCAGCTTTACTGACCGTAATAATAAATTAGACTTGAAATTTGTCTGGTATATTCATCGAGAGCAACCGCAACTGACTTTCTATAGCAGCCGTTACTATTATAAGCGCATAAATTATACTAAATGAGAATGTTTATAAAAGTTGGTTAAAAATAAAATTATGAGGGATCTACAAAATTTAAAAATGTATAGCCTATAAATCGGTGGTATCGAATGGTTTTGTTTTCATGTCGATACGTTCACTAATTCTCACGCGATTGCCAAACAAACAAAACCTATTTTTATTATATACTGGATGTTAGCAGACCGCTTCCGAAAACGAAGACAGACGATAATACTAATGACACCTTTGATGATGGGACGGAAAAAATTGATACTTTTAAAAAAAAAAACATATTTTTAGAACGTTTTATTAGCATTATTGTCGTCCTATCATGTTAGTACAACTAAATAAAACGATGGTTTCATAAAAAATACATTACTAAAAGAAAACCAGCAATGAAACATAAAAGGAAAAACAGCTGATGCTCGGATCAACGAACGCCCGAGCGCGCAATCTAAATGTTCCGTAGCCCTATGGAATAAGGACGTTCATTGATCCGAGCATCAGCTGTTTTTGATTTTATGTTTCATTGCTGGTTTTCTTTTTAGTAATGTATTTTTATGAAACTATCCTTTCATTTAGCTGTACTAATATGATGGAGCGTAACTAATGCTAATAAAACGTTGTAAAAATATTATTTTTCTGTTGGGCATAGGCCTCCCCTAAAGATCTCAACGTCGATCTATCATGCGCTCCTCGCATCCAGCTGCTTCCTGCAACCTTCACCAGATCGTCGGACCACCTGGTGGGGGGCCTGCCAACACTACGTCTTCCGCTACGCAGTCACCATTCGAGGACTTACGTGCCCCATCGGCTGTCAGTTCTTCAACCGATGTGTCGTGCCCATTACCACTTGAGACTAGCAATCTTTTGGACTATGTCGGTGACCTTAGTTCTCCTGCGGAAACCCCGAGCATAGCCCTATTGATTACACATATTTGTTTTAATAACAATAATAATAAGTATTAATATTATAAAAATTTTAATTACATATTCTATGTCCGCAACAAGTTTGTATGCAACAATAAAAAAAAAAAATTATGTATGTATTTCGTTCTACAAACAAATATATGGATAAAACCACGACCAGAAATATTTTGTTTACACCTGAAGAAAGTGTTGCTGAAGATGAAAAATTTATAACGAACTATAATATGTATAACAATGGCTGTTCTTTGTCGGTTTACACTTGTTCTTATAAAACATTGCAAATGAATCAATTCTGTTTATAATATTGAGGAATTCAAATATAACTCATTAAATAGCTCTACGAATCGCAATTACACGCACATTTATTATTGTTTTTTATTTTATTTTACGATTCTTTATTTCTCGATATTATTCCATTTCTTTTTCACGGACCGAAATTAGAAGAAAACAGACGCCATATAGATATTTATTCGTTCCTTAATCAGAAGTAGAGAGCCGTTGTTACTTTGTCCTTATAACACGTTGATAAATCAATTTCTTTTTATCTACTCGCCCTGTCTTCATGTCGTGTGGGATCGGCATAACATGCCTTCTTTAGCAAGTGTTTTACGACCGGTCACTTACCAGTCATAAATCCTTTATGATAACGTCGATAAAAGTATAGTTCATACTTATTTATTATGAATCTTATATAATCGTATTTTATTAAGTTGCAAATTATAACAAACACTAGCTTTATAGAAAGTTTAGTTTCTAAAAAATGCTATTAACTCTTGATACCATCGAAAAACTACATCTATGGTTAAGGAGTGAATTTATAACATTTATATGAATATCCTTAAGTTACAATTTAAATAAGATTAAATTGTTGATTGTGATTCGCAGCAAGTGTTTGTTGTAGGCTGGATTGGTGTGTTGCACAGCATTCATGTTGTATATACTTTTTTCAAATGATATAAAAATTGCGTAATTGTTTTCCTTAGGCATCCGCAACCGGCATCTAGGTAACATTCTATCTGCTATGATGTATAAACAGGCTATTGTCTTTATTATTTTCTTTTCTTAGTCAAAACATTTCGTCACGGGGATGAGAGTTAGTACCGGTTCGAGCTCCAGTCCGGATGGAACTGTGCGTACTGCTCCCGTGGTTGTGCGTTGTGATCTTGGAGCTTACCAGTGGCGTCGCTCATGTCGATGCCTATGTGAAACAAAACAAAAATGTTGTGAAGAAAAAGTATCGACCGATTTATCATATATCTTCTCCGAAAGGATGGGTCAGCGATCCAACCGGCTTCACCTTCTTCAAGAGGCAGTACCACATGTTTTTCCAGTACCACCCTCACGATGGCAAGTGGGGTCATATACATTGGGGACACGCCGTCAGCATGAACCTCATTGATTGGACACACTTCCCACCGGCTATAGTTCCGAAAGAGTATTACGAAATGCATGGTTGTCAATCAGGAACGGCTCTCGTCCATAACGACTACCTGACGCTGTTCTACACCGGAACTGTTTTAGCTGACAACGAAACTTTCCAAACACAAAATCTGGCTTTGAGTGGTGATGGTGTTGTGTTTCAAAAATACATATACAACCCTATCTTGAGAGAAGCGCCACATGGAGTCGGCGAATTTAGAAATCCTAGAGTGTGGAAATTCAGAAATACATGGTACATGATGATAGGAACCACATCGAGAGAGAAGAATGGAAAACTAATATTATACACATCAGGTGACATGTTTAATTGGAAATTAGACGGCACTATTGCGGAATCGATGGGCGACATGGGAAACATGTGGGAGAACCCCGACATGTTCTCGATGGAAGGACAACATATATTAATTTTTTCCGCTCAGGGCATAAAAAGTGAGGGTTACCGTTTCAGAAATCTTTATCAAACAGGGTACGTGGTCGGCAACTTTGATTATGTACTTGGTCAGTTTGAGGATTTGGAAATATCCACGGCTACTTTCACCGAATTGGATTATGGACACGATTTCTATGCAGCGAAAACTATGCTCGCTAAAGATGGACGGAGGCTGTTAATCGCATGGTTGGGCATGTGGGGGAGTGACTTCCCCGAGTCTAAAGACGGCTGGGCTAGTATGTTGACTATGGTAAGAGAACTTCGTCTATCAGAATCGGGGCGATTAATTATGACTCCAGTCAGAGAGATAGTGGACTTACGTGCTGAGATTTTAGAAGATGCTTGGTACAGTCCAGGAGAAATGTTCCACGCCGGAACAAAGTCGTTCGAGCTGATAGTGAATTCGAGTGCGATCGTTTCGTTTGTTGGATTAACTTTAGAGTGGGGAATTGACAGCAGGTACTCCGTCGGTTATCATGCGGACCACGCTCATGTTAGTGTAGATCGGGGAGGGACGGATGGTGTTCGAATAGCGGAATGGTCGCCAAATGGCTACATTCACTGGCGGATTTTCGTTGACGGCAGTTCCGTAGAAGTTTTCTGCGGAGAAGGCGAAGTGGTGTTCACAAGTCGTATCTACCCCAAAAAGGATATCCGTGTTAGAGTATCCGGTGACACGCAGTTGCATGTCCTCCAGTATAGGCTACGACGGAGTATCGGTCACAATAACAAGAAGCCTACGAAACACACAAAGAAGAAAATGAAAATATTAGATAAGTTTAAATCCGAATCTGAAACTGCTATTTAATAATTGCTATATGTCGTGAAGTTGAATTGTCTATAGAAGAAATAAACATACATATATATTTAATATCTTTTATCAAATCTTTAAAAGTGTCAAAAGTTAATCTATTTGTGGATATTTTTTAATTAAGATTATGTTCATATCACTTTATTTTTGGTTAGTAAAAATTTATCATTTTATGATCTTTGACCTAGTTGCATGAAATATGGTAGCTTCTAGAAATCAATCATATGTATACTTTTTTGCCATACTCATCTATTATGCAACTAAGTGAAAAACAGATATCTTAAGATGTAAGTAACTAAGTACATAACATTAAGACGTATATATGGAGCCGACGGCCGAGAGCGGTGGTAAGGTCATCAAGTGAAGGCAGAAATGCCCTCTGTAAGATAGGCCTAAGATATGGTGAAGATATTCAAGGTAGTTTATGCATAACAGTGGATATCTTACGGCTGAAAATGTAATGTATACATGGGGCATGTATGTTGTGTAACAGGATTTTAATGTTAGTTTTATTGTATTAAAAGATTGGTGATAAAACGCTATAATAAAGGACAAAGTGAGAAAACTAACAAATATAAATATGGCGTGAGGTAAATTCATATGCTTCGTTCAAACTTTCCCACGAATTTATGCATATTGTTAATGGATCTTAACTTTAAACAATACGTCGATAATTCCCATGTAATTTTTCTTCTATATTCATAATAATTTATGTTAAATAAGATAAATAAACTCAATGTTTATTGATATTTGACGACGCTGTTATTATAATATTTTTAAAATCATCTAATATACAGATAAAAGGCATAAAGTGTCCAATTTATATTTTAGTGCTGATAGGTCTCTGTTGCCGGAGACCGTCTAGGTAGGTAACGCTGCAGCGCCTATTTCTGCCGATAAATAGTAGTGTGCAAACATTACTAATTCATTCGCTTCGAGGGGCGTTGAAGTTATTGAAATCACTAAGCTAGGAGCACCATGTAGTGTAGTTTTCCTCTATTTAACTTGCGCTACATTGTTATGTGTCGGCACTTACTATCAGGGGAACGTCCAAAATGTCGCATCGTGATATAAAAAAATCGTTTAAATTTTAACGGTAGCTATTTTAGTACAAGCCTTTGTTTAGAATGGTTAATGAGGATATTAAAAATTTATAATAGATATATGTTATAAAATGACCAACACGATGATCATGCCAACATTTTTGGATATTTAACTCATTATTGATATTATGGCTCCTGTGCCAATAAACTGAATATTTAAACTATCACTCATATTATGATCACTTTATGTAAAAATGCCTTTGTTAGAAGACATAATAAAATTTAAATATGTTGAAGTTTTTTATTTGATGAACAAAAAAAAGGTTATGTTTGAACAAATGACAAATAAAAGGTATTGAAATATAATGAACGTTTCATTTGTGATTAATAACAAATACTTTAAGCAAATTAATTTTATAATCAAGTAGTATCATACCGCGAGTATTGACAAACCTCCGTACTGGAAAAACATAAAACTGTACCTTTACGATATTTCAATTGGAAAATCAAAACGTCGCAGGTTTACATTTTTAAATCGTTACTGTCAAAATATTTAGCGCGGTTTAAAAAAATATGACGTGATTTAAAGAAATATTTTTATGTGAAAGGGAGATAGAGACATTATTACGTGTACATTTGATTTGTTTGTGATATATCGTTCTCGCACATTTTATAACGAAACGAGACGAGCAGCGCATTTACTTGGTAAGTGATGTGATGAATGCTCCTAATTGTAACAGTGTTACGTTAGCTAGAATGACATACGCTTCACCAAATGTACTCGTCGCCTTGAGGCATAAGAGTAATGTTAAGGCTTTTTCCCCCAGTAATTGCAATAGATAAAACACCATTTAATTCGTCTCCGGCAACGACATACAACCAATAAAACTTGTTGACATTCCACCAAAAGACTTGTGTAATTAATGTTATTGTATTTTCCCATATTTATCAGTAAATCTTAGGGAGACAATAATAATTCGAGTTTAGTGATTTTCCACAAAAGCTCATATTATGACTTAAAAGCGTCAGGATTTCTTTTATAACATTTAAGCAATACATTTACGTCATACGGGCAGCGCAAGACATAATGAAGTGGATATCTCTGGAACGGGTCTATGTCCAACAAAGGACGTCTATTGTCTAACAATGGTAATCATGATGATGATGAAACGATATGTGGTATTAGTTGTAATATAAAAATATAAATACTGATTCCACAAATTCTGAAGTTTATGGACGCAATAATAAGATCGTGTAATAAACATGACTTCATATTTTATTTAATTGATAGTTAATGATAAACACTACACAATTTATTCGTAATTACGTGAAATGTAATATTTGTAATGTGCGTAAATAAGGAAAATAACAAGTTATTATCATTTATTGGAAAATAGTTTGTTAAACAAAACCACTCGAAGAAAAATTTTCATTGATCAAATTATTTTTAAATATTAAAATATGGTAACCGCCTTGTGTACTAAGTACGTAGTTCTAAGAAAGTTAACGAGAATTAGGGAAGAAATATAAAACAGTTTACTAACCAATCCATGTTAGAAATATCAGATGGTGGTGATCGTGAACCATTTAGTAACTTCAACTGCCTTCGTCACACAGAGGATAACCGCTTGCCTTGTAAAATGGTTCACCATCTATAACTTTATTATCACTTAAAACCGCATGAAATTGTGGTTATTATGGATGGTTCGGATAAATTCCACTCACCAGTCAGCCCATTTCATGAACACGTGGTCCCAGAATTGGACTCAGCACCTTTGTGTTTTATGGCAAGCGCTTAACTATTTTACTACAAAGAGAGAATGAGAACCATTTATATTTTGGGTGTGCATCGGAAGCACGCCTCAACATTAACCATAACAGCGAATTTACGTCCCCATTGCTGGGGCACAAGCCTGCCCTCAATATGAGGGCGTTGGGGCCATAGTCAGCACGCGGGCCCAATGCTGATTGGTGACTTCACACACACCTTACAATAAATTCTAACTTATGTGCAGGTTTACCCACGATGTCTTCCTTCGCCATTTGTATTTCGCTGTTGTTATTGAAGTTCACAAATGTACGTAACTTAAATATTAAGTCATCGGTACATATAGAGATTCGAGCCCGCGACCTTCAGAATGAAAGCCGCACGCCCTAACCATTAAGCCAGCGAGCTACGCTTCCACATTTAACACCATGAAATAAAACGAAATTTAGTAGTGTTAAAACATTATAAATGAAAAAAATATATTTATCATTCATCAGTATAAATGGAATATGAGTTTTTAAGCAATGCTTACGTGACAACTCGAACCTAACTTCATCGGGAAGTGGCTCCAGGGATTCCCGCCTTGTTAACGACAGCGATCTCGGAAAGCCCGATAGGACCCGTATGCTTGATAACTCCCACTGATTCATTCCAAATATTTATCAACGTTCAACAATATTCCTTCGCTATATTGTATTTGTACGCGTCTAATAAGCACATATTCTAAGATAATAACAAAATAACAAAGTTGTGGGAAATACTACTTAACGTTTTTAACTTTAACAGGAAATTTTCTTGATGATTAAATCGTTAAGCGATAACCTCTTTAAGAAGATTACTATTTACTTAACGAACATAAAATAAACGGATTATTTTTTGGACTCAGGACCTTCCCTCACAAGTAGAGATTCAAGGTCGTAATCCACTACTCCAATCTCATAAGTTTTGGCGGATAATGCATTAATCAAAAGCTGCTATTCTTGGAACACATGTGTTTTCCCACTCTGTCCGGAAGCACAATCAGTCTTAATTAAATGTGAAATCAAATTATTCTTAATTTCTTATGATCTCCGTTGAAGATATTTGGTGCCAGGATCGTAATAATTCATTGTCAGCACCGTTTGCAGATAATAGGTTACAGCTTTTTTACTTTGGAGAAATGTTAAGAAGAGTGCACCATTCAACTGATGGTAGTTACGCCTACTGGTAACAATGTGGCGTTAGGATGACATACCATACGCCATATTGTGCTCGGAACTTTCTTACCCTAATGATATTAATCGCCAAATTTTACTGGTAATAGGTCTCTACTGCCTGTGACCGGCTAGGTAAGCACCACCGCAGGTCCTACCTGTGCTGCCAAACAATATTATGCAAACATTAATATGTTCCAGTTTGAAGGGCGCTGTACACTACACTGACATACATCTTGTGCCTCAAGTCGAAGAGCGCGATGTGGTGTAGTGTAAAACATCCTATCTAGCACTGCGTAGTAATGGGCAGACGTATCACCATCAGGTGGATCCCGCAGTCGTGTCGTCATTTCATCGAATAAAAAAATGGGATATAATAATACTTTCATTAATGATGATAAACCTCTGGAAAATTCAATGGGGATTATAATTCAAGAAAGAAGTAAATTGGGTTTTCGTATCATGTTGGTACGTAAGAGAAATAATAAAGATGTTTATTAAAATATACACATTATTGACGAGCACAGCAAATTATACCTTAGGACATAAAATATCCTTGAGCTGAACAAAATTTTCGTATAAACAAGTGATATTAATTTCCGTAGTGTGACGTCATACCATTAAAGACGTCACGATTTGTCAGTGAGGAATAATGCAGACGTGTATCTACTAAATGTCTCTCAGATAATAAATTTGTAAAAATATTCGTATAAAAAAATAACACAAACATATTACAATTAATCAGTTTAATCTCAGACTTCTTTTTATACGATTAAGCGACGAGACGAGCGCGACGTTCACCTGTTGGTAAGTGATACTCCCGTCCATAGTTAAGGTGGATATTGCACAATGTTGCGCTCGTCGCTCGAGACATAAGATATTAAGTCTCGTTACCCCAGTAATTTCACTAACTACAGCACTGTTTAATCTGGTACACAGAAATGTTCGTACAATATTGTTTGGTGGTAGAAATATGAACTTCAGTTGGAACTTACCTTAATGGTCTCCAGCAACAGAGACCTGCCACCAATAAACTTACTTTTTCAAAAAGTACAACCTACTCTTTGATTGCCTGTCGACAAAAGTTTTTTAAAAAATTACAGGAACTAACGGTAAATTGTTATTCCAAGATACTGTCTCATTAATAATGACTTTCAAAACTATTTAGCATTAAATAAAAATAATTACAATTTTTTAGGTAATATAAAATAGTTTTTAAAATGATTAAAAGAACAGAAATTGTAAATAATTGATATAAGCAATGTCATGGATGACATTTTATAATATATTAATGCTAGTAATAGTAGAGTTTTACCACATTTTATTTTTTGTAAACTTGTCAATCACTTAATACATCGGGACATTTATAATTCGTTTCATGGTAACATTGAGCTAACCGTCAAAATTAAGAGGAGGGTCAAGAGGGTGAGGGGCATCGCGAGTGAGCGTAGAAGTAGATAATGAATGAGTCCGAATCTGACGCGACTATAAAACGTACGAGTGCTGCAGCTTAACAACATATGTTGCCTAAAAAACTGTTAGTTTTGTTAGAAGTTTATAACTTATTTTAAATATGGCCCAATTTAGTACATACGTCCTTATTACTGTATTAAGTTTTACATTTGTAAACACCGACAAGGCAACTTTAAAATTTTTTGAAGAGAAAGTAAGTTTGTTTAAAAGCTATTTTTGTTCAATTCATGTAAAATTTACTTGAGCGCTTTTATGATTAGTTAAAAGAGATTTTTATTAGTCTACATTTAAAAAAAATTACAGTTTTATTATTAGTTAAGGTCACAGCTGTTTGCATATGCTTTATTATTTAAATCTATTAGGAATATCCAAAAACCCATAATTATGTGAAAATGTTAAAAACTAAGTTATAATATATATAAAGTTATTTATTTTCTATTAAATCAAATTCTAAAATATTTTTAGTATCTGTTCGGGGCAATGACTATCATTAAAAAAAGGGTTAAACATTTATATGGTTAAATCTGCTGGACAGGACATAAATCTAGGATCATAAGTAATTGTAAGGCCAGTGTGTGATAGAAAGGTCTTGTTGCAAGGCTACATGCTATTTGTTATTTAACTGTCTGGAAGTGTATTTAAAGTTGTCTAACTGCTTTTAATACACTTTTTGTTACATGTAAAGAAAAGAATTGTTTAATATATAAATTATTATATGTTAAATAATTCTTCTTTCTATTTAATATGATAAATAATAATAAAAGAAACTGGAAAGAAATAAAAATAGTGAAATAATTCTTATTAGTAGGAAATTATAGGTGATAATTCTTTAGGATATTGAGAACAAGAAATAAAATTAATAATGATATATTGATGTGTAAAATAATTCTGCCTTACTATTAAAGCGACTCAAAAATTGTTTTTAACAGGATACACACTAAAAATATTTTTAAAAGTATATTTTAAAGTAAACTTTAAGTATCTCTTTTATGTCATATATTACATGATTATATATGCAAGATCTTAACTTTTTCTAAAGTGATTTTTTGACAAAATGTAAGATACGTTCCCTTTACTTAATATAAAAGCGACCCTGAGATTATTGCTTGATGTTAAATATTTATATATGCCCAAGTCACCTATTTAAATACACATTTTTGATATACATTAGTATTAATTTATTTGTATTTTTTCTTCTTTATGCTCACTGTGTAAATCAAGCTTACAAAACATTAATGGTTCCCTAATTAACTTGTGACTTGAACTGTGACATGAGGAATTCTGAACATTTAGTATAATGATTAAATACACAATTAATCATTTGTTTTTATACAAGAACAATGACCTGAAGTGATAAAAATTAACACATGAACAGTACACTAAAAATTTTGTTGTAAACAAGACCAATTTTATTTTTTTTATCGAAAAAAGATGTTAAAGACTTATTGGAAAATAATAAGTTTCCTATCACTCACCTGGTATATTGCTCAGCAAATTCCGTTACAGTATTTAATAGCAGTATAAAGAAGACAAAAAAATAAAAATTGTGTTATAGTAATTTTATTTTTCCAGGATTTTCACGAAGCGAATGATTTGACAGACGAAGATATAAAAAACATAGCTAAGATGTCTGATAAGAAACATTTTAAGAATGTATTGAATGAAATATTAATACCAAGGGTAGTGGGTACGCCAAATCATGAGAAGGTCGGCAATTACATCGTGAAAGAAATGAAGGACCTGGGTTGGGATGTCACCGAGGATGTGTTCCCGGACCGCACGCCTGTGTTTGGAACATTGAATTTTAGAAACATTATTGCGAAGCTAAATCCTGACGCGGATAGGTACTTGGTGCTCGCATGTCACTACGATAGTAAATATACAAGGGAGCACGTGTTTGTAGGTGAGATGGCAATTTTAATTTATAACCCAAAATCACGGAGAGGACCGATGATCTGGTGAAGCCGCTTGATGCGGGTACAATTAGACGAGGAGATGGTTAAGGGATACTCATGCCCATCAATGGGCGTATACCAAAAGCAATTTTCTCGATGTTTCTATTTAAATTAAAGCATACGGTTAAACGATCCCGATACTTCTTCTTTGGTGGTTGGTATCTGTCGCCACAGACCGTCTAAGTAGGTGCCACCGTCGCCCCTATTGCACGCGACAAACAGTAGTGTACAAACATTCCGGTGTTCCGGTTTAAATGTGCGACGAGCTTAATCTATCACCTGACATCAGGTAAAAGTCCCCCTCGTCTCGTCGTCTGGTCCAATTAACAAAAAATAATAACGTTAGGCTATACGATTTTTATTAGCAATATTTACACTGCACCACATTGCGCTGATCACTCTTGAACTTAAATATCGTTACTCTAGTTCATTTTGCTACAACGCCCTTCAAACTTTTTGACCTAAATAGGCACGGCGGTGGTATCGACCTAGATAATTCCAGAACGTTCTTAAACTAGAAAGTTATAGTCGAGTTTAATATGCGTTACGGTGGTAAATTTATAATATATGGACGGTAGCTCTCCAAGCAGAAATACCTTCTATAACTCATGCTTGAAGCTTGAAGTAGAGAAGGAATTGAACCATGGACCTTCATATTACAAAGCAAACGGTTGAACCATTGTATCATATTAATAATATCAGATAAAAAAGGGGGTAAAGAGTCCCGCGCAACAACTCTTAGGACCAAAGTCAACCGCACCTTCTCGTGGTGCATCCTGGTGCTCGTGGCCCAAATCCCCCATATGAACCTACAAACGACTGCACCTAGTGCCCGGCTATACCAAGAGCCATGTTGACTGCTGACCGATCAATGTCGAGATGTTTGGGGGAGACCTATGTCTAGTAGTGGACGTCTATCGGCTGATGATGATGATAAAAAATAATAATATATAATTTTTAGGTGCCACGGATTCAGCTGTGCCTTGCGCTATGATGATCAACTTAGCCAAAGTTCTATCGAAGCAGTTGGAAGATCTAAAAACGAACAGGTTAAGCCTGATGTTCATATTCTTCGACGGCGAAGAGGCGTTCAGGCAATGGGGCCCACGGGACTCTATATACGGGGCCCGTCACTTGGCCCAGCAGTGGCAAGGTACGCCATATAAGGATGGAGCTAATCATTTGCAACGGATGGTGAGTATTATATATAATCAGAGCAGTACTTCACTCCCGAACGCCGCTTGGTTTCGGCCCTGTATGGAATTCTGTTGCCACTTTTGAGAGGGTTCAGTCTAATACCAGCTCCTACCAATTGACCACATACAACGGAAAACGACTCCATCGAGATCTTTCCAAACACCTGGTTTCATTAGCTTTGTGAAGAGATATTGCGTCTTTTCCCATTCTTCATAAGATGTACCACGAGCAGAGTTGCGAGGCCTTCGCCATCGTAGTAGACGCCCCAATGCCAAATACCACCTTCAACACCTGACTTGCAATCTTCCACCGTTCGTTTTTTCCACCCACAACTACTGTGAGGAATCACTTTTCTAGTGCTAACCCTCTGTTGCTGGAGACCGTTTAGGTAGGCTACCACGGCAGCTATTATTTCTACTATCAAACAGTAATATGCAAACATTACTGTGTTCCGGGGTGTAAGGGGTCGCTCACAGTATCTTACGGGACCCAAGCCAACCTCACCTGCTCGTAGTGCACCCTGCTAATCAACAAACGAGGCTCTGGCTGCCACCAATCTGCAATTGGGGCAGGGTGGTGGGAAATGGCTCAAATCTCCCCATACGAACCTGTACTATGTCCAGCAGTGGATGGCTATCGGTTGATGATGAAAGCTGGAGCTGTAGCTAGTGAAATTACTGCGGTAACGAGACTCACCATCTTATGTGTCAAGGCATCGAGCACAATGTTTGTATCAACCTAACAAGCGCCACGTTGTTTCGAGTATATTTATCAACAGATGAACGTCTCGCCCGTTTCATCCCTTCGACTTGAGATTAGGGATAATATTTATATTAGCTTCTCTCTTTTTATTACGTTGCCCAAACCGTTTTTTTCCCTCGGCGGCCATTATTCCCTCGTAAAACCGTTCCAACCGAATTTACCTTGAACATAGATAGGACTGGATTAGTTCCAGTTTGTAAGATAATTGGAAAATCCGGCGCGGGTTTTACACTGTATGCGGATTTTGTATCTTTTAATGAGACGGTGGCTGTATTTTTATATTTTATTAACCACAATCTCACGATTAATCCTCTCAAGCTCTGCAGCAGCGGATCGACCTTGACCAGTTCTATTATATTTCTCCACGTCTACTTTAAGCTTTTCGTAGCAAAAATCCAGACACACAATGTGAAAATACACTTTAAAAAAAAAAAAAAAAAAAAAAACAGGCAGTGGATCCGGATCCTCGAGCCCTGTAACAGATGAGCTGTAAGAGTCGTTATGGCTTTCAAGCGTTTACATCCACAGAATCAAGAAGCTTTTCGTTTCCTATGATTGAATTGTATGACTGATATTTTATTTCATCATCATCACAATTATCAGCCGACAGACGTCCACTGCTGGAGATAGGCGTCCCCCAAGGATATATTTCATTTAAACACAAATATTCAATAAACAATAGATAACATTGTAATGTATGATCTATAAATGTAATTGTCTTAATTAAAGGGAGGAAATATTTTATACCGTATTACGACATTGCCGGTGATTGTTTTAACGATGACGTTATAAATAATTCTAATGACTAATTACCATATAAATTGGCAAGGATATTTCTTCATCATCATCATCTTCCTCATCGGCTGATAGATGTCCACTGCTGGACATAAGCCTCCCCCAAAGATGTCTACACTGATCAGTCCCGACGAGCGAGACGTTGATCAGGTAGTAGCGCCAAGTGGTGCTGGTTAGGAAAACTACTTCACCATATGACACTCTACGATATATATATATCTATATATTTCTATATATATATATATATATCTATATATATATCTATATATTTCTATATATATCGTAGAGTGTCATATGGTGAAGTAGTTTTCCTAACCAGCACCACTTGGCGCTACTACCTGATCAACATCTCGCTCGTCTATACGATGTTATATCTCGATACTTTTTCTTTTGTTATTGGAGGAAAATCTTCTAAAAAGATACCCTGCTTCTAGGACGAAGACAAGGTTATGTGAGATTTTTACCCACTAAAAAACCCTTCGGTGTTTATCGTCAGTGCGGTACAGGAGGCCCCGGGATCTCGTACGGAACGCACTGGTACCTCCCGGCACTACGTCTAAGCACGACTCAGGAAGGGCTGTCACCCTCCTTGGTACCCTCGCTTTGGTAGACAAGCACTAGACGATCTTGTACTTGACGTTCGCCCCGGGCTCGCTTAATGGGCAATGAAGGCCTTCACCATCAAAAACCACGAACCGGAAAACCGTTTAGTTTTCTTCTACTACAGACGGAAATTTCGATACTTTAGTGATATCAATAATTGAAACGACCTTCAATCCGGAACACAAGAGCTGCGGTCACACCTACCTAAACGGTCTCCGGCAAATAGAGACCTACAACCAATATAAATATATATGTATATATTGCATAATAAGGTTAACAGCATTGTTCTTAGTGGTATATAATGTTTATTTATACTTTTATTGTTATTAACCATTTTATGGTCGGATGACCATATATGCCGGTTTATCTGTTCATAATTACAATTGTCGTTTGTGGCCACGAGAATGCCACGAAGAATCTTCTCTTTTACCTTTCCATGATTTTTTTCGCGTTCCCCAGTATTAGTGGGGGCTGGGCTTCAACTCACCCTTTAACAATTTTTAATTCCTTCTCTTCTTTCATGCTCTTCTCCATTACCTTCTGTCGTACATCGCGCTTAAATGGGAGGGACAGTTCGTTGTTTATTAATTAACCAATTTATACTATTACGTTTCATCTTATTCTTTACATTTTGTTTGTATTTATTTACTTATTTGCTATTAACTGTGCCTTCTACTTCTTTCTCACTTACATTTTACTTCTTTTTTTTTCACTTCTTCTTGGCTTCTATAGTTTTTGTTGGTATTATTTTACATAGTTTTAAATGTTTACACTTAATCCAAACCTTGTGTTTAATTTGTTGAAATGGAAATAGTGTAATAATAGAAATCGGAAACTTTACTTTAAACATTACTGTACTGGATGTTAGGAGACCGCTTCCGAAAACGAAGACAGACGATAGTACTAATGACACTTTTGATGATGGGAAAAAAATCGATCATGATTAAATCTAAATGCTCCGTGTCGCTATGAAATAAGGTTCAAATAGAAACCAAATACATCTCGAGTTCCGGCCGCGCGCGGACGTTCGTTGATCCGAGCATCAGCTGTTATTGATTTTGTGTTTAATTGCTGGTTTTTTTTTTAGTAAATTAATGTATTTTTTATGAAACGAAAACGCTTTAAAAATATGATTTTTTTTCAAACAAAATTGATTTTTTTCCGTCCCATCATCAAAGGTGTCATTAGTACTATCGTCTGTCTTCGTTTGCGGAAGCGGTCTTCTAACACCCAGTATGTTATTTTGGTTAATGACTAAAAAAATTTTAGTAATATGGGGTATCCATTTTAGAACCACTGCAATAGATTCATAATATTCTATTGTGCCAATTGCTCGAATGTTCATGTTAACAATAATATACTACATCCTGTCCGTGTAATATAGTCATGGTCGAATTTTTTTTACGCAATGAAGCGACGATACTAACGGAACGTTCACCTGATGGTAAGAGATAGGCGCGCCCAAAACGTGGTGCTAGTTAAGATGGCATACACTGCACCACATTGCGCTCGTCGCCTTGAGACATAAGATGTTAAATCTCGTTACTACAATAATTTCACTATATACAACTACCTTCAATCCGGAACACAATAATATTAGCACATTACTGTGGTATCTACCTACGGTCTCCTGTAACAGAAACCCACTACCAGTAAACAGTTCTGTTACTTCGTAAAAGTGTAATATGGTTAATGATGCAAGGACTTTCGGTCTGGTGCATCATTTTCCCACGCTGGATATTCCTCAAATACTCCAAATACTTCTTAACTCTACGAAGCGACAAAATGGGCGAGACGTTCACCTGATGGTAGAAGATAAGTACGCCCAGAACAACGTAGGTCTAGTTGCGAGACATATGTTAAGTCTTTAGTTGTTACTAATTTTACTAGTTACAACGCCCTTTAAACCGGAACGCTAATGTTTGGACACGTTGGCATAAGAGGACCTACGTATGATTTATCACCAGAGTTTTATACTCGTAAACAAGTATCTCCTTTTACATTACTACAAGTTATCATGGGGTAATGTTTATATTACTAGTACAGTTTGACTTAATGTTAAAAAAAAACTTTAAAGTATTGACCGAGATAACACCCAGATAAACAAAATTGTGCAACCCGTTGTCATAATGTGACATGACGCGCATAACAAGCAGCGTATAATCGATTTTCCGCAATCCTAATGTAACGTGCCGAGAATTAATATTTTTAATACATCAAATCTATATATACATATAAATAACCTAAACAAAATAAATTTTGAGGTTATATTTTTTTTATAACGAAAAATTTCACTAAAATAATTTTTAGGTTATATTGACGTTCGTTCTGTTTTTGTTCTCTGAATGTCTCTTAAGAAAAAGCTAAGGTTTTAAGATCATGATGCCTCGTCCTTAGGTGTTTGTACTACTCCACGATTATTGTTGCTTTTTATCCGAGAACACGGACGAGGTATTCAATACGAAATTAATTGCTTTTATTTGTAACCGGACGTAATTATCCATTAGTACTTTTTTAATAATTTTTTTAATGTTAAAAAAGTTTTCACGGCTCATAAGAGACAAATTTACTTCACTAATGAATTTTTAATTTTTTTTCACTTACATAAATTAAAAAAAAAGTTATTGCTATGGTTTTATTAACTAGCTTAAAAGCTCACCATGTGAACACGGAGATCATTTGGTTCGATTCCGTGACACATGGAGTTTAGTTGGTAGTATGGTTTTTCAGAACAGGTTACATAATATTCCATACAAAATTTGCAATTTCCCGCCATAAAAGCATTGTTATATTCTGAATATATTGGACACCCTATTTTCTGGGGATGACAACTCTTCACATACAACAGGACTGTAGTCACTTAAAATCCTGTGAAATTGAAATCAAGTGTTAGCAATAACAAAAAATTCTTTATAAGAGGAATATGACGGAATGTTTTTGCATTTGTTGGTTTCTATTAAACATTTCTTTTATTAGGTTCCATTGGCGTCCTTGTCACTGAGTTGCCATTGTATAAAAAAAATTCAAGTAATTTTTTTTATTGTACGTTTCGTTACGCGCGGTTGGTTGCATTCATTACACGCAGATTATTTTCGATTATTACACAATTTTTGATGAACTGAATTACAACAGCGTAAACGTAATGTTTGTTTATATATTTATACATCATCATTATCAGGCAACAGACGTGCACTGCTGAACGTTCGCATCTTCGAAAGATCTCCACATAGTTCGGTGCTGAGATGCTCGCATCCAGTGGCTACCCGCGACTATCACCAGATCCTCGGTCCACCTTGTGGAGGGCCTCCCAAACACTATGTCTAATGGTACGCGACCACCACTCGAAAAACTTATTGCCGCTATCGGCAATCAGTCCTTCCATAAATGTGCCCTGCTCACTGCCACTTAAGTCCAGGAATCTTTTATATATATTACATATAAATAACAATTATACTGTGTGTATGTAATATTAATATAATGACATTTGAGAGAAACAGTAAGGAAGATAAGTATGGTAAGACAGATAAGAGAGAATAAAGGAAAAATGTAAAATAAGTAATAGATGATAAGTGATTCTGTACAGATAGGCCCTGATCCAAACTACGCAGGGGAATGCGTTTTCAAAAAAAAAAAACAAACAAAAAAAAATATATAATGACATTTGATTTAATTGTTTATTTAATCAAACAAATTTGTTTTATTTTTTTGTCTATGAGCTAATTTAAAAATTGATGGACTTATTATCACTAATGGCGGGAAAACATTACAAAGGTCAAATAAAAAAAATACAAACAAATTCCGTTTCAGTTGAATTAATTCCAATTGCAATTTTTAATCTGTGAAAAACACTGTTTGCTTTAAAATAAATCCTAATAATAATAAAGGGACATAAGCCAACCTCACCTGTTCGTGGCGCACCCTGCTAATCAATAAACGAGGCTCCGGCTCCCACCTATCCGCATTAGGGCAGCGTGGTGTGACATGGCCCACTCCCCCCCTATATATGAACTCCTACAACAACTTTCCCCTAGTGACCGGCGGTACCGGAGGCCATGCTGACTGACTAATGAAGGTCACGGAAAGCCGCTACATGCGGGCTGAGTAGAACGGTTCTACTCAGCCCGCATGTATCGTAGTGGAGATCTTTAGGGAAAGCCTATGTCCAGCAATATATGCCTATAGGCTGATGATGATGATGATGAGGTTTAATTAATAAATGGTGGACATAGGCCTCCCCAGAGATCTTCACACCGATAGGTTCTGCAGCCGCCCTAGTTCCGGCGCCTTGCCAACGCGTCACAGTCAGAATGGCGGTACCTTCGTGACTTCGGCCGTCCCACCACGCTGGCCCAATGCGGGTCGGTGGGAGCCAGAGCCTCGTTTGTTGATTAGCAGGCTGCACCACGAGCAGGTGAAGTTGACTTGTGGCCCGTGAGTTATTGTGCGGGGAGACCTTACATCCCTGTTGTTAATTTCACAAAACATAATTAACATTATTCAACGACAATTTTTTTTTTTTAATAAAAAATTCAACTAGATGTATTATTTATAAGTAGTCAGTGTAAATTTACACAGGTGTTATTAATAATTATGAAATTTGTGAAAAACCTGAAGCGATGAAGTCAACGTATTTTACTTTTGCGCTTACATCAGCTACTGATGCTGCTGCCATGCTGTAGCTCTTCACCATTATTATCTTTATTAATATAATTTCATTTCATTTCAAAGTAAGCACTATATGATAAATACCGCCATTGATTTTAGGATGTTCTGGTGCTGTTGGATCTGTTAGGCTGTCCAGACCCGGTGTTCTACAGCTACTTCCAGGCCACCGAGAAGTGGTACGTGCGACTCGCGAGCGCTGAACAGCGCTTGGCGGAGCTCGGGCAGCTGAACGCTTACTCCGTGGGCAAGGAGGAGCAGAAGTACTTCCGGTTGAGTAGTTCCGGCGCGTTTATTGAGGATGACCATATCCCATTCTTGAGGAGAAGTGAGTACTCTTATCTACTTCAACACTTCTAAGCTGCTAAGCTATGACTGTAATGCTTCCGTGGTGCAGGTGTAGGGGCTTCATCATCATAGACGTCCACTGCTGGACATAGGCCTCTCCCAAATATCTCCATAGAATTCATTGAGGGCTAGCCGATTGAGGGTTCGTTGGATGGTCATAGCCTCGTCTGTTATCCAGCAGATTGCACCGCGTGCAGGTGAGGTTGACTTGGGCTCCGTAAGGCGTTGGGCGGAACCCCTTACATTTACCCATTACAGGGGCTTATCTGCTTGTAACGAGAAGATTCCTGGTCCGATTCTGGTGCTGGATATTGTGGGTGATGTGCTTCTTTCGAATTGGCCTGATTAGCTACCACTGTCATTAAATCTGCCGCTTGCTTTTACCGTAAGCTGTTATATAAAGAGCTGATCAGCAAACATGTAAGAGCCGGAGTACTCTGGACGAGCTCGCGTAAACCATCATCGTCGTAATTATCACTTTAAATATATCAACTATTAGATTACTTCTTTTTTATTATTGTATAGAAAAAAAAACAAAATGTTTCTTATCCGGCACAAAATTTCGTTTATTGATAAAAGTACAAGATATATTATAGAAAAAAAACATCGCCGTTGTTATCACATCGATGATTGACGTAATAAATATGAACGGCATTCAATAAATGGCAATACAATGAGGAAATCTATTATATATAGAAGAATAATGCGTTTCCTTTGTTCACCAATCACCTGAAAACTAGTGAACGTATCGCCATGGGAACATGAGCATTCGACGCAGAATGATTTGTAGAAGGTTATAGGTTATTCATGTATTGAATTTCATAGATCCTTCATCATTTCATTTCTAACCAATTGTTATAAACGTATTCATGTCGTGTTCTTCACGCGGTTGCTATGGTAACGAGGTCGAGCGTCGCAGTAAGCTTGTGTCACCATAAGGTGGACGAACGTCCCGTTTCATCGGTTACTTAAATTAAAAAAAAAATAGTAGATTTGTATATCTTTATCATATTGGAAGAAAAAATTAATCATGTGTCCTTTTGCTATAATAAAAAAAAATGTACAGTATATAGATTATTTTAATATTTTGATACTTTAAGAAAATTATTGTACCAATATAATAAAACAATAAATACGACTACATTTTAATCTACGGTTTGTATATGTAACTGTGTTTGAGGAAAATATTGGCAATTGTAATGAATTTTATTCCCTCGTGAGAAACGCGGTAATAAAAGTCAGCTTTTGATGGTTTTCTAACCATTTTATGTATTTTTTTTTTATTGGGCGAAGTTATAATACGAGCAGGAATAACTAGTAGTAAGCGATACACCTGCCCATAACAACGCGGCGCTAGTTAGAATGATATACACTGCACCGTATTATTCTTATCGTTGAGACATATGCTAAGTCTTGTTACTCGGGTAATTTCACTGATTACCGGAACACAGTAATGTTTGCACATTACTGTTTGACGCTAGAAATAAGAGCTGCGGTGCAGCATTAATTTTATGTTATAAAGTTGTTAGTATAAAAAATGGATTTTTCTTTGATAATTGAGGCATTGACAACAGTTGTAAATTTTTTGTCAGATATTAATAAATATTTTTATTTACGTTATTTAGTAATAAAATGTGGAAATAGTCACGATTACTATACCATTGTGTAGTAATCTAAAAGGATGGCGTTAAGTAACTTGTGTTTGTATGCATCCATTGGTCACGTATACCGCATATCAACTCACTTATTAAATTCTTGTTATACAATAATGATTCACTTTAATTTCACTTGGGATTAAGTGATATTGGTCAGACGGTGAAGCGTGCTAACGAGCCAAGCGGGTTTAAAAAAAAATTGTACCAAACGAACTGTGCTCCTGGGATCAAACCTTGAACTTCCGTACGCCATATAAACGAATAAAATTGTATTTGCGATTGTTTTCTAACAAACAAACTTGAGTCAAGTTTATTTCAAACTGATGAAAATAGTTTTTAACATACGTTCACGTTCCCGCCGAAAATTCTTTACGCTCCTGTCATTAATCGAAACGCATTTTTTCTTTAAAAATTGTATAGGCAACGGACCGGAGCTCATGAAGCTTACACTGAAATTTCTCTCCCTTTTTTTTTCATTAAAAATATTTTATGTCTTTTTTTAGATGTTGACGTAGTACACGTGATACCCAACCCGTTCCCACACGTGTGGCACACGGCCAACGACGACATGTCGGCGCTGGACTTCAACACTATCGATAACTTAAATAAAGTCCTGCGTGTATTCGTCGCCGAATATCTGCACGTGCATCCCTAGCGGTTCCTATATCCCACGCTGAAAACTAAATGGCGGCTACGGGCGATCGTGCTGTTCAAACAACGACGCAGAGTTAAAAAAAAAGTGATAAGCAAAAGGCAAAGGACACGAGGTGCTTCATTCCTGTTATTTTAAGTATATTAAAGTTTTTTAAATTTTCCTGACGGAGCTTACATGTTATTCTATATGACGCATGAAATACTAAATTTAACTCAGTATATTTATTCCTTACTAGCTTCGACAAATAGATACGTATGAAAAAAAATATAGTTTTAAGGGAAAAAAATTAAGTGCAAACAGAAAGGTGATAAAAAATTTTTTTGTTAGATACATTATTTTTAAAATTTCATATTCATGTTATTATTATTTTTTTTAAATCAGTTTAAGGCCATGGTGATTTAAATGTACAGAAATAAGGTACTTATCTATACAGATGTACTTAAAGCGTGTACGTTAAACATTATTCGTGTGTGTTGTATATTTTATGCAGACAAATGTTATTTATACGCATTGTTATGTTATATCGATGTTATTAATAAGAATTTTATTTATTACAAAAATCTTATATCCGTAACAACAATTGCTTTTGTACAGTAACAGTTTTGTTAATAGTATATTAATACTGAACGTTACTGTTAATATTAACTATAAACAAGTCAATACTTGTGTTTCAGTCATTTGGTTTAACGGAAACTTTAATAATGAACATACTTGATTTAATTATGTGCTAAGGCTATTATTGTCTATGCCGATTTAAATAGAGCCTTCATCTTAATATATTTAATTGACTTCTATTCTACTTAATCAGCATTGAGATTATTAAAAATGACAAATTCATAGAAAAATTTATTACAAATAAAAATTAAACCATTTTATAATATTGTATAATACTATAATAAAAAATCTTAAATTGTGGCCTAATTATTGTTAATAATATAAATATATACAATATTGTTAAACGTTTGTTCCTGCATGTGACTTAAAAAAAATTATTATATTCGTCAGTATTTGTTTGATTACTTAAGTTTATACCAATATTTAAGTTATCCATTTTCAGCGTTTTCTTAAAGGAACCTTAAAACAGATTGCCACGTTTAAATACCGCTTCCTGGAGCAGTGTCTAACGCAGAGGTCCCTGGTTCGATTCTCACACTAATGGTGGTTTGTGGAAGGCCTTTATTGAAGCTGCTTGACTAGCTTCCATGTTTATTACTTACTTACTATTCTGACGCAGCGACACAAAGGGAGTCTTTTTTTTATTAACTTGTGTAACGAAATGCTAATGGTCGCAGACACCGCAACCAGAAGGGCCGGTAACGAGGTAGTGTCGGACTTCAACCGATTAAAAAGCTTCACACGGTATTCTAATCACTTCCGAAGATATGCACGAGGGTCACGGGATAACATCAAGCAGTTCTTCCGCAACCCCCACAAAGTGAGTCTTCGCCTCGGACACAAGACCGTGTTTATCAACATTGCTATATTCCGACTGTTACATTTGAAAGCTGGAGTATGCTGGGTGAACACAATACACCCTCCATCCAGTGTCATCGTCACTTAAAATATGATAAAATTGAGGTGCAGTTTAGCTCATAAAGGAGTGAACCGTCTGCGGTGAACTATAGAGTACCGGGTAACAATACGTAATAAGCTGTTTAAAGAACCTCATTCTGAATCCCAACAGGATTTCAGGCTATATTATGTGTGCAAATAAATCTTTATACATTTTTATAAAGTAATTAAACACTCAATTATTTTTTTATTTTTATTAGAAATGGAAATTCTAATACAAAATACTTAATGTAAACACAATTAGTCATTACATTGAACGCATTCGCAAAAGTGAAAAATAATATGACGCAGTCCATAGATCATGAAATTATTTCATTAGATACGTTACACAAAATTATAAGTAAACGGAAAAAAACATCTTGTAAAATCTTATATACTATTCGTAATTAGTCAAATATACATGATAATAATAAATTTAATGTCGACGATTTGATTGTTTTATTAAAAAAAAAAAATTAATTCATTGTTATGAACAAAACGGCAGAAGAAATCCTTCGATGAATTTTTACCAATTATTATAAATACATCTCTTTTTACATATATTCGATTTTCCTTTGCCTTCAATGTCTACAGGCGGTGACTACTTGATACGGGTATTCTCTTACTTAAAAGGTTACGTCACAATATAAGTCGTTACTTCCGCCTCCGCTACTTTATAATATTTAATGAATATTTCATATAAATTTTTACGAATACTATTTACATTTAAGTATTTAATAACAAACCAGTATAAAATAAAATAATAAAATACAGCAATACCAATTCATCGGAATAAATGTATAATTGTAATACAATGTATTTCTTGTTGAATATGAACCTTGTTATGTGTATGTCTATTGTTTGAGAAGCTCAGGAGTCCCAGCAGTGGGAACATTAAAATGATTGTATATATTGTAATATAAATGTTTCATAATTATAAATAGATTCATCAAACAAACATATAAAATATACGATTATATCATATACCAGTACATCTATACCATTATATTTGTTTTTACTTAATTTATCATTAATATATTAATGAATTATTTTAAATTGATTATATTTATTTAGGTTTTACTTAAATCATTTATTTTGCCAAAAATATAATAAATGTATTTAAATTATAACACACATTCAAATGTTAAGTAGATACAATAACACATAGACAATAGACTTAAATATGGTGATGAGTGATTAATCTTTGAATATGATAAAATTAAATTATTAAGATTTTAATTTTAAAAAAATATATATAAGATGTACTGCAGCAGAACAGCTGACCGTATCTAAGCATTTATAACAAAATGGCTGAAGTTCTCAATTTTTTACTTTGAACAATATCAGAAGACATTTAAAATTCATTGTTAAGTTTAAAAAAACTATCCAACACGGAACCTTTGAACTTCTTCATAGTTTTCTCCTCCATTTCTGATATTTTTTGATCCAAGTTCCTTTTATTTATATCTTTATCCTGATGCTCAATTTCTGATTTATCTTCATCACCGTTTTTCTCTTCGCTTACTTTACAAGCGTTATTATTATGTTCTTGGACGCCTATTTGAATATTCTCACTACTATCTACCTTCATTGACAATGATGGTTCAGTATTTTCATCACCGGTTTTTATATTATCATTTGTTGCATCTAAATTACTAAGTTTCCCATCCGCCTCACTAATTTCCTCGTTCGGTTTTGAAATATCTACAATAGAGTCATTTAAACTTCTGTCAACATCTTTACGACTCTCTTCATCGTCTACTGCGACATTTTCGGTTTGTACAATATCTCTTGCAGCTTCAGTAAAACCTAAAACTTCGCTGTGGACCTTCATAGAGTTATCTTCATTCATAACTTCATACTCAAAAGATTTTTTATCACCAACGAAACTTTCCACATCCATTTCCTTATTCACAGTTTCTACGCAATCTCTCTTTTCAACTTCCACTTTGTCTCTCTTATCATCATGTACTTTGTATTCAATTAAATTCTCTTCAGTTTTCTTTTCAGAATTATTTGCGCTTGTGACTGTGGAGTTGGACTTTGGACCCGCATTAACACTTATACTATCCGATACTGCAGAACTGTCCACATCCATTTTCTTCTTTGAGCGTTTTATTTTCTTGCCCGTAGCATCTTTGTTTTTCCTTGTTACTTTCGGTGTTACATTAAACATTTCATGTGTTGCCTGCAATATAATAATTATATATATATATATATATATATATTCTTTTACTACCCTATTCTTTACCAGAGTATCTTCTCGGATTCTATATTGACTGTTAGAAAATCTTTAGAGTTAATTATCAATAATGTAAAATTTTAGATGTTTCAATATTTTTCATAATAAACAAATATCTGTACATACATAATGTATTTATATATGTTTCTAGATGTTGAGATCTTTGGCAGGCTTATGTCCACCTGTGGACTATCGGCTGATAATAATGACACGTAGGGGTGTCTCTTTAGCTGGAGACCGTCTAGGTAAGTATCATCACAGCTGTGCAAATAGTAGTGTTCCGTGTTTGAAAAGGGTTTGTAAGGTGTTTGGAAAAACTATGGTAACGAGACTTAACGTGAGACGACGAATATAATACGTTCTCGTGTATGATGCTCCAATCACGTGAAAACCAGTGAACGTATCGACACGGGACCATGAGCATTCGACGCGGAATGATTTGTAGATGGTTATGGGCCATTTAGTTTTTGTATTTCATAGATCATTCATCATTTTATTTCTAATTAACTTTTATAAACTATTTCATTTCGTATTATTAATGCCGTTGCTATAGTAACGGTTGCGGTGTAATGTTACATTACGGTTAGCAAAGCGGGCGGGGAACAGGTAGTATATGTAAGTATATACATACGTCCAATTTCATTGGCTGGAACTCATTCCTCACGATGACCACATCGTCCATGAAAGCATTTAACAACTTCATACGGTTCAAAGATTTCGTTGAGTTTGGTATTGAATCTAAAAAGCTTTCAACATTAAATTTCTTCTCCGAATACATCCAGCTGTAGATCAGATTGAACATGTGTAAGTCTTTCTGAAATCATTAAAGTTATAATCAATGTAGTAGCTCGCTGGCCTAATGGTTAGAGCGTGCGGGCTTCATTCCGAAGGTCGCGGGTTCGAGTCTCAGCGTGTACCGATGAACTTTAGTAACAACAGCAAAATACAAACGGTGAAGGAAAACCTCGCGAGAAAATCTGCACATGAATTAGAATTTATTCTAAGGTGTGTGTGAAGTCAGCAATCCGCATTGAGGCCCGCGTGGTGACTATGGCTCATCGCCCCCGTTTTGAGGGTAGGCCTGTGCCCCAACAGTGGGGACGTAAATTGGCTGTTAAATAAAATTATCAACATATAGTAAGATTTTCAATATTACAACTTCTATGTATTCAATGAAGCGACAAGAGTAGAACATCCACATGGTAAGCTTGCTCCAAACGTGACCCTAGTTAAGATAATATGCACAGCACCATATTCTGCTTCTTGGTTTGTAGCATGAGATGTCATTTTTATTCACCGCAGTAATTTCACTAACTACAACACCCTTCAAGTGGATCACAGTAATGTTTATCGGCTGCAATAGGAGCTACGGTGATACCTAGACGATCTACAGTAATGGAAACCCACCACCAGTAAATATGTGATGCTGTGTACATACTTTGATGCTAGGTATATTATATTATCAGCCGTGTAACCTCAGGCTAGTAGGAATAGGTAAGTCCTGCCTGACGTGGAAGGTGACTTAAAGGGTCTAGGAGTTTCGCGAGCCTTGAGAGTGGAGGTCCTTATCGCTCAACAAGCGAACCTGTGTGGGACAGCGTGTGGCTCAGCGATGGTGCCTAGGAGGGTTAGGCTCCTCCTCAGAGACGTGTTACACAAAGTGTAGAGAGGCACCGGTGTGTTCAATAAGAGATCCCGGAGCCTTTTCGAATGCACTGATGCAGACCACCGAGGGGATTTTAGTGAGTAAAAATCGCACGTAACCCGTCTTCCCTTAACAGGGTATCTTTTGAAAATTTTCCTTCGGAAACCAAAAATAAAAAGGTATATTATGGTATAAATAGCAACATGATGACTCTTCTTACGAGTGAAAGTCCAGCAGTGGGAACTGTAGCAGGTCATTTAAATCACGTCAATCTTACCCGCATATCAATTGTCGTCATCCAGATTTTATAAGTGGCCTTCATCTGTGCCCTCATGAGCTCCTTTGGCGCGAAGTCGTTCTTCACGACGACCACACCCCAATCCCTTCGGATGTACGACGATGTCAAATGGGTTCCCTTCTTGAGGAATATCGATTTTTTCACGTAGACGTGCGGCGAATCGACCACTATGTGATCTGTAATAGTTTAAATATAACATGAGAAAAAAACCAAACTGCTAATCCATTTCAGTCAGTTTGTTGTGGACCTGATGATTCTGGTGAGACTTCCATTTTCACATACCTTAACGTACACAACACAAACCAGCAGTACATCCGCTGGGATCAACAAATAATAATATACATATTGATCTTAACTTACAGATTTTTTTTATAAAAAACTGCAAAAAAAAAAATCTACGTAAGTGAAAAAAATCAAAAATTTTATCTTGGTGGAAAAATGGTAAGTCACTGGTGGTAGATCTGTTTCCTGAGACCGTATAGGTAGGTACCACCGCAGCGCCTACTGCCGTCATACAGTACTGTGCAAACATTACAGTGTCCGGTTTGGAGGGTGCTGTACCTAGTGAAATTACTGGGGTAACGAGTCATAATAACGTCTTATGTCTCAAGGCGACGAGCACAATGTGGTGCTGCGTGTAACGGTCGCATCACTTACCATCAGGTGAACACCGCTCTCTTCGCATTGTAGTATAAAAAAATAAAACAAAGTTAATCAAAAGATTAATTTTCATTTCAACGGACATTTTTTATTGTGTTTGAAGCAAAAAGCATTTTTGAAGAAAACACATTCTTCAAAAATGCATTTTGCTTTAAACATATATAAATAAAAATGATTTATAATTCATCATCATCATCAGCTGTTAGCCGTCCACTATTGGATATCCATCTATTTATATTTATTAAACAGATATATTTATAATGCTAATAATTATTTTCTATTATCAATTATAAACTAGTGTGAACAAGTTAAAGGCGTTGAGTCTTACCCTCTTTATATTGAGTCCTAGACCTCAAATTTTGCATCCAATTTTCCACTGCTCTATCATTCTCACACAGAATTAATATGGGGTTATCTAATGCTTTACGAATTGTCTCCAAGAACAACACAACTTGCAAAGTTTTGCCATAACCCTCAGGATTGTTAAGTATTACACCGCGCTTTTTCTGTATAAAAAAATGTTTTTCAATAATATAGCAGAAGTAAGATAAACATCTGATGACAAGTAAAAACACCATAAATAGCTAAAAATTCTCTGTGACAACAACTGTGTTATAAATAAATCCTAAAACAATATTCAAGTATTAAAATGCTTTATTAAAGAAATATTAATACCTTTTTAAATTGTCGAAATAGGAATCTTATACCATCAATTTGATGTTGTGGTAAGGGGGTGATGTCTACATAAACATCTTCAGGTCCCTCTCTATCAAGGTATAACCTCTCCATATGCTGTTTGCTTACCCATGTCATTTTTAAAGATTTAATGCTGAAATGAAATTAATTGCCAACTAAATAAAAATGTTTGAAATAAATTTTGTGTGGTGTTTGTTTCATCATTACTCTTTTTGATAGAACAAATTTTATCAGCTACAGAACTCTGCAGAATGTTTATTTTAAAACATAACTGTTCTACGTAAAGAATGTGAACCTCACACTGGACAAAAGGCACCTTATGATGTACTGCCACAAAGGAGAGAAATTTGAGGTTTTACCAAATATATCTGATAAAGGTATATATAAAGTTGCTCTGAACCAGTAACACCAATTTCATATTATACTCTAATCATAAGTCATAATATTTAAGTTAAAGTCAATATATATTTATTAAACACAGGAACATACATTCACTTATTGAAGATCAAAATCTACCACCCATTCACAGAAGAAATGCCTTGAACCTGAGAAGAATGGGCACAAGAAACTGGGTAGGTTACATACAATTTTTTTATCAAATTCTAACATGTCTTACATGCCAAGTAACATACTTCTTAAGAATAAGCATGTATTATTTCCACACAATAAATAGTATAGTAATTGCTTATAATAAAAAAAAATCAACACCATTTAATAAATGGTACACACTAATCATTTAACTCATGATTATTTAATAACAAAACCACATCTGCAATACTTAGCTGGTATTATGTCATACACTCAATTTTGAATTAAGCAATTTATGGCTTAAGAAATTATCAACATTATTGTGTTACTACTAAAACAAAATGCATCATCTAGTGAATGATTTCATCAAAACTAAGTTGATGAAGTCATGTAGAAAAACCTACTGAAGCGGGCACTGTTCATTAAATATTATATAAAATAATAATTTTAATACAACTTAATATAATTTAATATATTATATTTTTATAACTCCTTTTGTAACTCACCACCAGATGGCACTGCATTATATCAAATTCTAAGTTAAACATCCATTTTGTTTCATAAATGGTATGTAGCAAAACCCATTTAGAGACATGCTGAGATGAAATATATCACAATCAGTACATTATCTTCAGGGCATCAATTAGTACATTATGCTAAGAAAATTCAAAACTTTCTATACTTACTGTACTTAAAATGTATTTATAAAGACGTATTTTGATTTAATCGATTCAGGATAGACAGTGTCATGATCAAAATGTAGAGCATTTCAAGATAAAACAAAGCTACAAATACCGAGACGCTGGTTTTATGTACTTCTATATCCTCAAATTCTTGCATGATGTGTTTGTTCCGATATACATTATCCCAAAACATGGACACCGTTATTATGCACACTATTAAGCTAAATTATATATAACTTCACTATATCTTTTCTAAATATTACATTTTTATTACGCACATTGTTAATACATTAAACGAAAGATATTGATAAATAAAACTAGAATATTTCTCTTAATGAGAAAACAATTAATTCATGACACTTTTAAGTGTTATTAATTTACTAAGAATTCATTAATTAAATAAAAAAACTTATAAAAATTTCATAACGACAACTAAAAACCCATGTTGTCAATCCCTTTTTGATTACAAACTAACCATAGCAAAATAACGATTGACAGCCCAGACTACAGATAATAAAAAAAAGCAATGATAAAAATATGATACAGATAACAAAAAAAAAACGAAATTTATTAATAATTTTAATTAACAGCAATCTAGGTTTGTGCAATATTTAAACTTAGATAAATAATAAATCTAGTCAAAAAATATCGATATATCAAACCTATAACATTTTTAAAATATTAATACAATAATAGTGTAATGATGAGAGCTATGCTTCATATTTTTGTGGAATTACCGACAGCTACATATGTATATAACCTCCCAAACTGAGATGAATGATGATCAGGTAAAGTACATGGAAAGATGGTCGATGCAACCACCACAAGAATCGTCTGTGTAGAATTATTTGGGAATTTTACGTTCCGCCATGGGCGTCTTTAGGCTTATATTGATGTTTTGTCACAAATATAACGATTATAAGTGTAATGCGAAGAAATCGTGAGCTCCCATATAACAAACCAATATTTTCGTTATATCGTGCAACGTATATAGCTACTTAGAAGACCATGCATAATATATTATTAATTACAGGTAATTAATACATTACATTCCCTGTGATAAGTATCGCAGAAAATATAATGAAACAGGTTTTTTGTTTAGGTTAACTTTTTATAAGTTTAATACTGCGTAAATGATCTTTGTTCTAAATAAAATTTATAATCCTGGACCATATGTAGTTAATTTTATGAAGGAATTATTTTAGGTAATTAAAGCAATTAGAAAACAAATGTATAACAACAGTTTTACTCCTTTTATAAATGTTTATAAAAAAATGTGTAACAAATAACACTTTCCCTTAATTACGATGATTAAACATTTGTTAATATACAAAAACTTTATTCATTCTTGAAGTTTGGAGACCTCTTCTCTATAAATGCAGTCATGCCTTCTTTTCGATCCTCCTGTAAAAGAAGTTATAAAAAACATTAAAAGAGATCTGTTCATATTACACTCGCTGAATCTTGGTACAGAATAAAATTTTTGCAGAAACATCCCCTATGATCACTTTCTTGATGAAGTTATTATGAGAAACTATTAAAAAATGGAAGCTTTTTTAAAATGTCTCTCATATTTGAAAACAAAAAACTTACAGTGGCAAAAGTGCCATAGAATATAGACTTCTCGTAAATTAGGCCAGATTTAAGTGAGGTCTCGTATGCCTGGTTCACAGCTTGCTTGGCCATCTTTACAATCAACGGTGAGTGAGTGCCAATTCTTTCCGCAAGTTTGATGGACTCTTCCAGCAATTTCTCTACTGGAAACACTTTGCTAACCAGACCTGAAAATATTTATGGTAGTTTTAATGTCATTATCAATTAATAAATATAACATATGGTTTAAGTGTCAGATATATCGCAGTTTAAAATGACCAGGGTATAGATGTGTGTAAAGATAACTATCTTTGCTGTTTTATGAGAAGGTTCATAGCTTGCCATCAGACGAATGTTTAACTGCCTCCCTCTAGTGTTACACCTTAATTCGATTCCGGACACATGAACAGTAGTGTTTAAAAAGTGGTAGGGTTTTTTCGAAGTTGCCTTTCATCATCATTATCAACCTCTTATATAATAGAATTGCTGCAATTGTACGGAATATATGGGAGCAAGAGTATTGATGGTGTACAGCACTTCATCAGCAGTCTTGAAATAAAGTGATTGATAGAGGTGTTAGTTCATTATATCTTTTCATTATAATCTTACCCATTTTCTCGGCTTCCTGCGCATCAATAAAGTTGCCGGTGAGGACTATCTCCATGGCCTTAGACTTGCCTACGTACCGCGGCAGGCGCTGGGTGCCGCCGGCGCCGGGTATCGTGCCGATGTTGATCTCCGGTTGCCCGAATTTGGCCTTCTCCCCAGCGTATATAATGTCGCAGAGCATTGCCAGCTCGCACCCACCTCCGAGCTGAAATGTCATAAACAAACTTATTCAGACCATTTGATAACCTCTTTAGATCCTCTTTATAAATTGTTACCAATCTTTGTATTCATTGAACTTCTATTTATACTTGTTTTTTTTTTTTTTTTTTTTTTTTTTTTTTTTTTTTTTTTTAATAATTATTCAAATTATATAAAATCTGGGCACGGGGGATTCTCTGAGTACCTGTATAGGTTTAAGCTCAAGGAGAGTCCCGCGTGCCTCTGTGACCCGACGGTGGACCAGACCGTGGAGCACATTCTCACATCCTGTCCCTTGTACGGAAGGGAAAGAATGGATTGTGAGCAAGAGATGAGTAGGAGGATAGATGCTGGTACCATTGCCTCTCTGATGGGTGAAGACGAAAGTCGCGCAGTATTTATCAAATACTGCAGAAGAGTGGTGAGAAAAGTGTTGGGGGAGAACAAAAAGGTAAGGAATGAATAAGGAAGAAGTAAAGAAGTAGCAAGGAATGGAGAAAAGAAAAAGGAAGAAAGAAGAGAGAAAAAATGCTACAGTGAATGAATTGTTACAGGCTCCCCCCCCCTCTTCAGAAGGCGTCTTCACTCTCAGAGGAAGGATGAAAGAAGGAAATGGAATGGAGAGTGATTAAGATAAGAGAAGTATGAAAGATAAGTATAGGATAAAAGACGAAAGGATGAAAGAAGGAAAGGTAGAAGAACCAGTATAACAAAAACTGATGGTAATTGAGTGAAAGTAAAAGGCCCTTACCCAAAACACGCAGGGGAAACGATAAAAAAAAAAAAAAAAAAAAAAAAAAAAAAAAAATTATATAAAATAAATATTCATTCCCATATCATTGGGGAAATATGTTAATAATGTTAAAATTGAAAAAAACATATTTATGTAGCTGTACATGAATAAATTACAAAATAAGTATATTTAGAAATTTTTTGTTTCCAGAAGCGACTTTCTGACCTTCATATTATTAATAGTGAAACTGAGTAATAAATCATTATAATGTACCTTCTACATTATAATAATTTATAAGCTAGTCCTCTATAGAGGTCCTTAGTTCATTACTTTTTTATACTAATCTACTAGAATTACGGAATGTTCATCTGATGGTAAGTGATATACCAGCCTATAACAATGTGGCGCTAAATAGATATAAATATATACACAGCATGACATCAGTTACTCTAGTAATTACATTCCTAGAGTAGTGATTATTGTTAATACACCTTTCGTGGGATCTTCTTAAGAGATACCTTGCTTTTGCGGGAAGACAAGGTTACGTGGGGCTTCTACCCACTAAAACTTTTTCGTTGGTCTCCTTATGTGCATTAGGAGGCGCTCCGGAATCTACGGAACGCACCGGTGCCTCCCTGTACTCTGGCTAAAACATCCTACGGAAGGGCAAAGCCTTCCTAAACACCCACGCTGTGCTGCGGCAAATACAAGACCACCATACATTTGCCGTCCTCCTTAGGATCGCTTATCGAGCTCTGAGGGCCCCCACCCTCAAAGCTCATGAACCCGAGGATCCTTTTAGTCGCCTTGTACGACAAGCAGGGAATATCACTGTTAACACACCTACTGCTCTGCAGAAAGCTGAACTGTAATGTTCAGTCAATTAAAATTTTATTTCTCGTGAAGGAGACCAGTATATAGCCATGGACATTAATAAGCTGAATTGCTTGAACAAAAGTACTTACAGCAAATCCATTCACTGCCGCTATGATGGGCTTTCCACAGTTGGAGACATCCTCCCACTCCTTCAGGAAATTCTGCTTTGTATTGAAGCTGTAGGTGTTGTTTTGCATCTCCTTAATATCAGCACCGGCGGCGAAAGCTTTTTCATTTCCTATTAAGTATTAAAAAGCGAATAGGATATAAATGTTGTTACGACGGTAACAGATAATCGTTCCTTCTTTCGAAAATATATACGAGGCGAGATCAAAAAGTAGTGAGAATGAGATAGAATATATTGAGTATTGATAACTTAATTTATTTTTCTACATCGTCTCCGAGTCTCTTTACACACCGAGTCCTGCGCTTTTCAAAGGCTTCAACCCCTTTCGAAAGAAGTTTTGTCCTGATCCTGCAAAAAGCTCTCCACGGCATCCATCACTTCGTTATCGTCTTCGTACCTGTTTCCCCTTAAGTATTCTTCTAATTTGGGGAACAGATAAAAATCGCTAGGCGCCAGATTTGGTGAATAAGGGAGATAGTCAACCAATTTGAAGCCAGCTTGCTGAATGGCAGCCATCGCAACTGCCGACCTGTGCACGGGTGCGTTGTTGTGATGAAACAGCACGCCTCTTAGAAGTTTCCCGCTCCTTTTCTCTTTGATGGCATTCGTCAACTTGGGAATTAAAGCTGCATAATATTGGCCTGTAATAGTGGTTCCACGCTCCAAGTAATCAATCAGCAATATCCCTTCTGACTCCCAAAATATTGAGGCCAAAACCTTGCCAGCCAATGACACGGCATGAAACTTCTTCGCGGCCGGTGATGGCCGTTTCCATTGCGAAGGTTGCTGTTTTGTCTCGGGATCAAAATGATGCACCTATCCATTCCATTGTTACGAAACCAGACAAAAAGTTTTCAAAATCTTCTTAAAACAAATCCAACAATATCTTCGAAACTTTTCTCATATTCAAAGATTGTTTCAATATGGAATGAATACTTCCATATGAAATGCCCGCTCTTTGATTTAAGTATCGGATGGTAAGTCTTCGATCGCTCAATACAATTATCTCGACTTTCGCAATACTTTCTTGGGTGACTGACGTCGATGGACGTGGTGACGGCCGCAACGCTGTGCGTCTTCCGTGCTCGTTCTCCCTACTCGAAATTGAGAAGCCCACCTTGCGACAGTGGAATACGGCGGAGCAGACTCTCCCAATGTTGCCTCCAAGATCGCAATGAATCTCTTGCGTCGTTAACTTTTTTAAACAGAGCTATTTAATAACGGATCGCACTTCATTTTTCTCCATTTTCGAGAACACGTTCCGATACGAAGCAAACAAATGACTACATTGAGAAAGAAACAAAAGAGAATCGAAGATTTTTTCCTTATTAATATTACAAATATGTATCTCAGCTATGTCCGTATTTATTTTTTTCTTACCAAGGTGTATGTCGTTCTCATTACTTTTTGATCCCCTCTTGTACAGTACAAATGAGAGTTTAGAATAAAAATATATCTACAAACCTGTAACAACTATTGCAGCAATGCTTGGGTCAGCATCGAAGTCTTTAACGGCCTTCCCAAGCTCGACAAATAGTGCCTTACATAAAGCGTTGAGCGCTTTCGGCCGGTTCAGCTGGATGAGACCCACGTTTTTCTTAGCACCGACCACATCGATCTTAATGTTTTCATACTGGGGCGCTATGGAATAAAAGTAAGTATTTTAAACTGTGACCTGGATTAAAGCTAAAATAACTTGAATGGTTGTACGCATTATTCAAATAGATCAATTTGAAAAAAAAAAACAGTCTTTCATTTACATAAAGTGGACTTGTACGAAAAAATGCAATTAATAACGCTTTAGAAAATTTACAACCACAAATGATTTTAACTATAAGTGCAATGATAACTGTTCTCAAATAAAAAAATAAATTTTCTAATTTTAAGCACCGTTTTTTAAGTGGGGGAATTCGTCACCCAGTGGCTGTGGGAGCCAAGAGAGGAAACTCCAGCTCCCTGCAGCGGATCTGGTGTTGGACTCCGCCGTCAACTGTTATACGACCGGGAGGATAGAAAGAGCGGCGTAACGCAACACAGAAACTCTTTTCCTTCCGCGATTGCAATACGGTTGCGATGGGCAGAGTAAGTCCGCCCCGCAACCTACTGGCACACATCCGAGGTGAGCTTACGGAGCTCACCTCGAGTGGCCACCTGGGGCTGGCCGGGTAGGTTCCTCTTAGCTTCACCGTGGATGAACAAGCCACGGCTACTGACTCTCACCGCAATAACAAGGCGGGAACAAAAGAGAGGAAGGCAGTTTTTAGTACCTACAAATGACAAACCAAATTATATGGTAAATATATTAAAATTTTATATAAATTACTAAGCAAAAAGTCTTACCCATTTTAATGAAAGATGATTAAATGGTTGGCATTGATATGTTTATTAATACAATTCGAAAAGCAATTTAAACTCATATGAGCAAATACAATATTGATAAATTATTCATTATATTTTATGTTTGCTGTAATTCATTTATACTTTGGAAAGGAAGTCGAGAGATGTACATCCCCCCATTGAGACATAAATCCCCTCCCCAGGTAATAACAAAGCTCAGAATAGAGTGTAAGAGCTGATTTAAAAAATTATGTCCATTATTTATTCCACGTAAATAACACATTCAAATTACTCCAGTGTTATAAAGAGAGCTCTGAAAGTTAAGGTTGGATGTGGGAATCCATTTATTTTAAATAGATTTATTAATACTTTCCACTCAAAATATGATGAGATTTATATGAAATTATTAATTTACAATAAAATACAGTTTCCATTGCTTAAACGGTTTAGAAAATTTTTTTTTTTTTGTTAATTCTTTATGTTGTGAACTATCTTAATCCTGTATTCAATTAAGTGGTGTTCCTATGGAAGCTCAAACACATTCATAATATAAGTTATGCTATGTGGTGATTCTTTTATTTTTTATGTATATATGCTCTAAAGATTTTTGGAGCTGTTCGTTATTACACAAATTAGCTCATCATCATAGATATTGGGACAGACAGACATGGAGTCAACTGCTTAATATAAATGTATTCTGAAGACATAGTCCCAAACATAATTTTTTAATTCAGTTTATATAATTGTTTCAACAGAGGAAGTTAAGATTTTCAGTGTATATAACTTTGTGACCACTGTAAATATCTCATAGATAAGTTTAAAAACTTTAATTATTTTTATTTTTAGTGTTGATTTGCTTTCTTTTATGTGAATTAATATTATATTACATATTTGGTAATTATCTCTCGTTCTATTTGGTGTATTGTTTTATCTGTGCAAATATATTTTTTTAAAGATAACAATATAAATGTAATGTTTGTGACCATTGCCTAAGATAATGAGATATGAATTGATCTTTGTCAAACAAGTCAAGGTTGATGTGGAATATCATAATTTATATAGAATGAATATAATTATTACATAATATTAACTTGCTGTCATTAATAGAAAAAATAATAAAATTAACTAGTCAATTATTATAAGCCATAACAAAGACTTCAAACATATTTTTCATAATCAAGGGCTATATAGAAATTTTTTTAAGAAAACAATAAATACAAAAAACGTGACTGGTATATTTTTGCTTGCAATTTAGCTTTCATAGAATTTTTATTAACCAAAGAAAGTTATAATTATAATTAAATGTTAGATAATATGTATATAAACTACCTTAATACATAGTAAAAAAATGTAAAGTTCTTTTAGTTACTTATGATGATTAACATCAGTTGAAACCTAAATTATTAATAATAAAAAAAATTACTTGTCTATGAAAACTTCTTTATACTACATAATATAGACTTTTTATGCATGTTTCGGTTTATCTACACTTTTAAACATTAACTGTACCATTTATTAAGTACGTGTTGCAGACAATCGTAACAATTGAATTAATTATATTATTTACAACCATTTACACATCAAAATTAATGTAAAATAGATAAAAGCTTAACAAGATTATTAATTGCAAAAATATTACCTGTACTGTAGAATTTAATTAATCCGGTATTGGGGAATGTAGCCACTCGGCCGGCGTTGAATATATTTTTACTTAATAGTACACGAGATATTAACCCCACTGATGACATTTTTAAGAAGTTTTAAAATGTTAAAGTAAAAATATAAAAAAAATATTCAAGAATGTAAAATGATAAAAAGTTCTAGTGAACTTTGATACGCGTTCACATTGATAAGGTATGTCAGATTTAATAATCATAGATAATATGATAGAGTATTTGTAGTTTGTAGCTTGGTAGTGATTTAATATTATTTATTTTAAATATTTTTCTTATATAAGTTTATATTTAATTAATATAATATGATACATAAAAATAAGAATTGCCTAACCCCAATAATATTTAGTAGAGCTTTTTTTATTTTACTAAGCGGTGAGACAAACGAGACATTCACCCGATGGTAAGTGATACGCCTGCCCATAACAACTTGGGACTAGTTAGGATAATAAACCCTAAACAACATTGCACTCGTCGTACTGAGATATAAGATATTAAATCTCGTAATCCTAGTAATTTCACTAGCTGCAGAGCTTTTCAAACAGGAGGATATTAGTGTTCGGTGGCAGATAAAGGACTTATTAATTTGTTAATTAACTTAATTGGAGTTACTCATTTGGAATAATAGACTTATGCATCTCGCATCCATTTCTCTATCTGTATTAAAGATTTAGAGGAAATATTGTTCCAAAAAAATTCAAATATTACCAATGGTGTATTAGCTTTTCTGTTACTTTTATTGCTTACTTTTAAATTATAATTCGAATATACTATGTATTTTTTTTATGGTGATGTTCTCGCCGCAGTTCTGTTGAAAACTATAGCGACTTCATCGGACTCAGGGCTCGCGGATCTGGTATCCGCGAGCTAAAATAATATAAAAATAAAAAAAGAAAAGAACTAAAAATAAGATAAAATAAATTTGAATTTAAACCGAAACTTAAAATGAACTTAAAACACAAAACAAAACCATGAAACAAAAGAAAATTTAAATACATACATATATATGTATAAAGAGTAATAATAAAAGGGAAAGGAGAAAGGTGAGAAGATATTGGATGCGGAAGGGTTGAAGGGTTGGATAGTGCTATAGAGGGAGAGGCAACGGGGATGTAATCAAATATATATATGATAAATATACTTTGAATTTAATACGCATACGACGCGCATCGGATGGCGGCAATGAATACTATGTAAATCTACGTATTTAATACATATATCATACTATTTTACTGTCATAGTCTCAAACTGACATTCCTGAAATAATATTTGTTGACTACATGTCGTGGCGAAATGAAATTCGAAACTATTTTAAAATCATAATATAAGATTATGTGATGATATCTTTTAATTATACAGATTAGAACTATTTTTGAAAACCTTTATAATTAAAGTTATGATTCAGAGTAATATAAAATATTTTATCCTTACAGGAGAACCTGGTTAGATTTTGTTTTGTATTGAAAAGGACCTCATATAAAACTATAATGAATTTTAGATATTATTTTCAGGTGTTGGAAAAACGACGTTGTCTAAGAAAATATCTTCGTTACTTTGCAATAAAGGTGTCAATGTTATAGGCTTTTTTACAGAGGAAGTCAGGAATAATAGAGTGAGGGAGGGTTTTGATGTAGTCACTTTGGATGGAGTTCGTGGTAAGCTGGCTAGAGATCACACTCTCTTAAATGGACCTATAAAGTTCAAAGTTGGTAAATATGGTGTTTTAGTACAAGAATTTGAAGAAGTAGCATTGCCATCATTAGATAAGGTAAAAATTATGGCCTTAATGATACAATTATACGCAATCCTTATTTAATATATTATCTTAATCTAATGAGTCCACCATCAGTAATATTTTTATCATTATTACATGTAGTTTTATATTTTATTTCAACAGTTTTTAAGCAATTCAAGCTTTTAAACTGTGACAGTAGTAAACCCGATAACATTCATGTGGTCTCATTATATACTTTTCGTAGAATATTGCACTCTTGTAAACCATGTAGATTTACTATTTTATGTTTGGAATTATTTATTGTTGTTTACCCTAACCTATCTTATCCTTATTAAGTATAATTAGTGAATGTTAGTGTTTACTTTTTTAACAATCATATACTAAGACTTCTTGCTTTTATTTTATATAATTGTAAGTTTTAGTTAATGTAATAGTTTATTTTTGATAGTAGGCCTAATAAATAAAATAAATGAAGTTTTTATTAAACCTACAAGATGAAATGTTGCATTTACATCAGTTCTTCAATCATAATTATTACTTTTAATTAAGATAAATTAAAAGAAAAAAAACTGCAAATTAATACTAGACTATAGTTGCAGTATCCATCCATCCAACTTTATTTTATGTTTGAGTTTTCTCGTTTTAAATTTTAATTTGTATCGTTGTGTCCATCTAATATCAGAGATGCAATGAGGATGTTATATCTATGTACATGTAGAGTTATGTTAGTTTCATATTGTAATATCGGTTGATGGTTCTAAATAAATAAATTTTTAGATTTTAAAATTAGATATATTATATTAATGAGGCATAAACTTCCTAAATTAGTCATTGAACCTAAGCGTTCTCCTTATTGCAGCCATCAACAGGTCAAACATGTATATTGATAGATGAAATTGGGAAAATGGAATTTTTTAGTGACACCTTTAAATCAAAAGTAAAAGATATATTCAATAGCACTTCAAATGATATAGTTTTTGCTACAATACCTCTTAGAAAATCTGATGCTGTTATAGAATCCATAAGGCATAACAGCAAATCTAAAGTATGGGTGGTGAGTAGACAAATTCCCTTATTATTTATTACAATAAAAAAAGTAGGAGGATGTGCACCTCATACTAACTTATAACCATATAAATATGTAGTGGTAGTAAGAATGTCTACACAGTATCTTCAAACTCACAATTGTGTGTCTGTACTGGAACAGTACTGTCTGCAGCATGGTGGAAGGTATAGATGCTTTGGTATCTTCCTAGATGATATCTGACAAGAGGCACATAGACATTAAGAATAAAAAATATTACCTTCCTATTTGTAAGATTTGGATAGTTTATAAAAAATAAAGCATGTTATTCAGGATGCTTTTGATCACGACTTTTTCAGTAAATGACTGCTCCATAATAATGTTTGATTTAAGGTGACCAGAGAAAACAGGAACACAATTCAAGACGAGATTTTGAAGGAAATGAGAAATGTTCTATGTTTTTAATTTTTATTACTACCCACTAACATTATTTCCTAATAAAAATATAAATCTCAATTTATTAAATATAATGTTATTGTAGTAAGCTGTGTTGACAAATTAATAAACATTGTATTTGTGAACAGACTTAAATAAATCCTTTTCAATGTTTTATCTTTGTTATTATGGTATGGTTGTTTCTTTTGTATTCATTTATTGTCTTTTAGCGACTTTGGAGGTACGGCAAAAGGGTAAATGAAAATCTGACTGATGCTTCAATTGGGTTAATTTTATTGGATTAATTCCGTTATAGCGGTATATGGTTAGCAGCTAGCGGGATTATACATTGCTCTATACGAATTGCGCAACATTAGAAAATGTTGTACAATTAATCAAAAAGGGATAACGCGCGAACGGGAAGCGTCTTTTTTCTAAAACATCATTATCGGTCGCGCACGGGCTCCGTCCTTTCTTCTTGCTGGGAGGCTAAAGTTAGAGAACCCTAGACTAATGCCATCCCTCGTCAGAGACGTTGAGGCGTCGTCATTGGCTTTCGAGGCCGATGAAAAGGCCCACTGCTTAGTCGCGAGTCTGGAGAACCAGTGTTCACCGTCATCTTCTCCAACCGACCCCACTTACCTAAAACTGGTGGTGGACGAGATCGACGCAGATCCTCCATCCCTCCGGTAGGTCCACCACTAGCTTCGATCTCAGCAGACGAGGTCGTAGTTACCATCAGAGGACTAAAATCCATGTCCGCCTCGGGCCTTGATGGCATCTCGAACAGAGTACTCAAGTCCCTCCCCGCTCATATGATCTGATTGCTCGCGACCATTTTCAACGTGCTCCTGCAACTGCTCCTTTCCGGATGCCTGGAAAGGGACCTAAGTTGTGGGAATCCCTAAACCAAATAAGCCTAAAAATTTTCCCTTCAACTACAGACCGATAAGCCTCTTCTGTAACATGGGAAAGGTTTATGAGTGTCTGATCTTTACGCGTTTCTCCAACTTCGTGTCGGAGAACAAACTTCTGCCTGACGAACAGTTCGGGTTCAGAAGAGACCACTCCTGCGTTCACCAAGTACGCAGATTAGTGGATAATGTCCTCAAATGTTTCACGCGCAAAAGTCCTTTCTGCACGGGCCGTTGAAGAGTTGGCACGTGCCACTGCTCCGGACTTCGAGGCGTCGTGTGATCCCGTGACGTCATATTGATGAAGAACTTGAAAATTTTGAAAAAGCGATGCTGTACACGGCGACTAACTGTTCTTTTAAGAACATTAATAATGTTTCTGTAAATTGTTATTTTGAGAACAATCATATTGTTTCTACAAAACTGTTCTTTAGAGGACAACTATATTGTTTCTATAAAAGTGTTATTTTCAGAACAATCATATTGATTCGATAAAAACTGTTCTTTTGAGAACATTCGACCTATCGGTCGCGTTTCTATCGAGAACGTCATTATATCTACAGTCTGAAAGAAATACTTTAACTTTCATGTATTCCCTTATCACATTACATAAATGCTATCATGATCTCTGGACATTGAAAAGCTTTCTGAAATTAGCCTAAATATTCAAAATTATAGTCAGTCAACATATATTTGTATTTAATATAGTTTTAAGATCTTAAACAGAATTATAGAAAATCTAAAGTATGTAAATATTTCCTGTAAACAATGTAGGTTTTCTCCTTTTTTTTGTTCAACGTGAGGGAAATGCCTGCGCATACCCGTCCTCGCGGGGGCAAGGACGGGTTATGTCAGACTTGCACCGACTAAAACCCCCACGATGTTCCTCCTCGTCGCTTTAAGACGGGGTTACGCGGACAACGGATTCCCCTGAATCCGTCACCCAGTGGCCATGGGAGTCAAGAAAGAAAACTTTCCCTACTCCCAGCGGCGGATCCGATTTTGGGCCCGTCGCCACCCGTTGTACGGCCACGGAAGGTAGGGAGAACGGCGCATCGCAATACCGACACTCCTCTTCCCCCATGGCCCCACCGCCGCCGCATCAGCGGTGCGGCACCGCTTAGTCGCGAAAGTACTCTCCCTCAGCGACGCCACCTCGGCTGCAAAGGGCAGCATAAAGCCTCCCCTTGAAAGATCGCCTCATGAGTTTTATAATATTTGGTAATTAAATTATATATAATAATCACACAGTGTTACATTCTAGTTAAAAGGTTACAATAACAATATATGGGGTTAATATTCACATTAGATTTAAAACTTTTAGTGAGAATTGAATAGATTTTAAATAATAGACATTTTTGGAAAGTTCAACATATTATTTAAAGTATATATATGAAAGAAATAAACCGTGTTGGTTTTATTTTGTACAGCATTTTCTCTGATTTTTGATAGCAAAATGTAATAGAAATTGTCAATGAAATATAGGATCCTTCCAAAATATCTGAAAAACATTAAAAGATAAAATGCTGTAAAAAATGTCGATAATTGTACAAACATAAAGCTAAATGAATAGGACCTGTAAAAGATTTTGAAAAAGTTGTGCACCTATATACGAACCAGAGGTCCGTGTAAAGAAACCGTTCGTATATTGGTGCACACGTTTTTCTTACAAAACACTAGATGTCACTCAATGTTCAATACTCAATATACAAAGTACTCTGTGAAGCTGATTCACGTAAAGTATTATATAATAAATAGTAATGTTGATTTAATAGTAAAAAAAAAAATAGAAACAAAATATAAGTAACTTAAAAAAATTGTCAGTTTTCTTAATTTGTTTCTGTATATACAATAGATAATGAAAACTTATTTAGATGAGGGTATTAATACCAGCAAGGGAGGTCTATTGTATGTTGATGAAAGATAGAAAATGGCTATTGGAATCACCAGTTATTTATCGCCTTTTCTAAAAATCTCAGATAATTAGTAAATCAACAGTCTCTTAAAACTAGCTTATGTTTGTAAATAATGGCAGGATTATTAAAGCAAATTACTAGACTATGCTACTTATATACAGATAAAGAATATCTTATGGGATAGAATTATGCATCTCTTTTTCTCTTACAGGAGAACATTTAGCAACAATCAGCTGTCATCACTTGAATAGTCATCAAACTGACCATCAGATTCATATTGATTCTGTGGATTACACAATTTTTCGTATTTCACTTTTTCAGCTACTGGAACAATATGATTATCCATTGGGCAAAAATTTCCCTCGTTCATTTTCTGTTGCACGTATTGTAACCAGAGCGATTGAGATTTTTCTGCAGTACCGCAGTTGTAGCAAGGCACCCAATACTCATCTGAATCCCAATCTTCATCAGAGCTTGAGGGTCGGCTTATGTCTGGGGGCCATCAGAAACAATTTAAACTTAATTGTTAAACAAAAATTTATTGACAGAACTGATTACAATGATTTTAAAGAATGCACTTTGTACTAACAACTGTATTTCTAGTCTAATCCTTTAAATTTTAAATATCCTTAATTTGATTTGTGTAAGTGCAAAAAAGAGGATTAGTCTTGTTTCATTATTGTATCATTAACTTGATCTCATAATGGTTTAGTTACTTATATATATTATATATACCTCAAAACATGAAATAATTAGTTGAAATTATCACAATAAATTCTGAAAAATTTAATTTTATGAATAGTATCTTTGTCTCTTACCATTTTCCTCATTTAAATAATAACTTTCATCATCTGTAGTCATAGGAGAGTGTATAGTTACTGGTATAACTTTCTCATATTTTCTAAAAAAAAAGTTTTTTGTATAGGTAGATAACTTAGGAGTGCATATAAGATAAGTTCTATTAACACTTAATGATTTAGTAGTTATATAATTTTTTTACTCTTTACAAGTTTTTCACGTTCATGTTTACAGATTTTATGTGTGTTCGCAAAATATATGATACATAGTTTTTTAACAATTCTAATCCATTTTTTTTTAAAGTTTGTAAACTATGAATATAATGATCTTATATGAACATTACAAATTACCTGCCATCCCATCTATGGTTAATATTTTTTCTTAAATTTTGTTTTATAAGTATATAATCAATATTCTCTGGCTCTTCAAAATAGTTTTGTGCGAGATCCATTTCTTGTATTCTACTGTTGTCTAATTGCACCTCGCATAGGTAATTATCATACAAGTCTAATTTCCTAAGATTAGGTAAGCTACAAATATTTTCAGGTAACATACATAATTCATTACTATCTATGATAAGAGTGTTTAGTTTTTTCAATTTTACAAAGTCCTCTGGTAAAGAAATAATGTGATTGAAAGATAAGATACATACTTCCAAATTTTCTAAGTTACAAAATTCACTAGGCAGATTAGTTAGCTCATTTTGTGATAAATTAATCTCTACCAACTTTGTGTACATGTTTATGCTAGGTTGAATGTTAGAAACTTTAATGCACATTATGTTTAGATTCTCTAAATCAGAGAATTCACTTAGATCTTTGCAGGGAAACTCAGTTATAAAATTTCCAGATAAATAGGTCATATCATCACAACCTATTTGTAAAATTTTTGCCTTTGGAAATGTTGCTAAAAGTTGTATGTATTTACTCAGTCCACAGTTATATATTTTGACTTCAGTTATACAAGTTTTTAAATGTATCAATTCTTCAAAATAGCTATCTTTAACCTTAGCCATTAGGTTTATGTTACAGCTTATATCTAATTTTGATAATTTTTTAGGTGAGTCGAACCAAATCCATGCAGGAGGTTCTTGAAGCATATTATTGGATATGTTGATGTACTCTACATTATGGCAGAAACTTGGTGTATCATCAAAACATTTGATCTTATTACAGGAAATGTCTAATATTTGAATATATTTCAAATTAAAGATTATTTCGGGGACTTTTTCGAGATTATTGTGTGAAAGATTTAGTTCTATTAATTTAGGTGGTAGTTTTAAATTCGCGCAGAATTTTTTTATACTGTTATAACTTAAATCAAGGGATGTAATATTGTTCTTTATTATACCAAGGTCTAGACTGTTAAGTTTTTCTGTTGTCTTCTTTTTAGTTTTCTCCATTGATTATAATTTTTTTTATATTGTAAAATACCAAATATTTGGTTTTTACTATAAGAATTCGTTATTTATCGAAACATATTTTAATAGTTATAAAGTGCATTGACAGTGGCGGCGTGACTTTGACAATAACACTCAGAACGTAGTGTTGCTATATTTTGTTTAGAATTTAAGTCACACGTTATGTTTTAGCTATATAAGTTTAAATTAAGATATGATTAAGTATAATGAAAATTATAATTTAATTAATAATTATAATTTAAATTTTTTATTCAACGCAGCGACTAGACGAGTGACATTGAAGTAATGGTTTATACGCCATCTTATAACGACGTGGTGCTAGTTAGGATGATATACACTATACTACATTGTACTTGTTGGTGCGAAAAATAACGTTAGATCTCGCAATTATAGCAATTTCACTAACTACAGCGATCTTCAAACTAGAACACGGTAATATCTGCGCACCACTGTTTGCCGGCAGAAATAGATGACGCAGTGTCACCTATAAAAACAATCTCTATTTAAGACCGTGGTACGGGTTGGAACGACCACATGAAGTTGGTAATAAGTGTTCATAACAAGTTCTGTTAAGGATATCTGAATAGGTCTAGATAATTTCGCTCATTACCATGAGATTTGTATTGTTTTTTGTAGTATATAGGCTCGGGTCGGCTGGGATTTAGGTATTACGTTCATTGTCACAAAGCGAGGATAAATGGGCGAAGACAAATAATAAAACTGAACAATTTATAATTACATTGTTTTAATTTAACCACAATCACTCACGAGTTAATTATCGTTCTATGGGCACTTCGCCGAACACGTAATGCTCTCTTCAATGCGTACCAAAAAACAATGTTCTGTGACGCAAGTGTAGTCACTAGCGTGCGAAGCTGCGTCAGAGTGTAGACACGACAACTACCGATTATATTGCCGTCTCATACCACTCTGAAAAATATTAATGCGCTGTTATATATATATATGTGTGTATGTATTACAATTTCTAATGTTGTTAGGGTCACAGTCTCCCCGTTTTGTCGTGGCGGTAGAGCTTGGTAGCCGTGGCTCGGTAATCAATGTTGAACTTAATAGAAATCTACTCGGCAGGTCCGAGTAGTGCCGGCTTGAAATAATCGCGCCAGGTGGGCATCACAAGCTCACCTAGGATGTGTGACAGTAGGCTGTGGGAGCTGGCTTGCGGAGCACACATTGTACCCGTGGTGAAGTCGCGGGGGAAGAAGAGTTTCGGTATTGTGTCTCTCCGTCTCCCTATCATCCGCTGTCGTATAACGGTTGGCGATGGAGCCCAAGACTAGATCCGCCGCAGAGGGCCAGGAGAGTTTCTTGGGTTTCATCGCCATTTGGTTACCGATTGGGAAGATCCGTTGCCCAGGTGACGATAAGAGTCCGAGACGAGGGCGCGCTGGATGCTCCGGCGCGTCCTTACAGAGGTGGAAAGGGGGGATCCCTCCCCCTGGGATTGAGCGAAAGGTTTCCCGTGGCCCCGCCGTAAAGCGACGACGGTGAAACATCGTAGAGGTTTTAGTCGATGCAAGTACGACATAAACTTTTGTTGTTCCCGCGAGGGCAGGCATGCGAAGGCATTTCTTCCACGTAAAGGAAAAAAATAAAGTGTGGTCACAGTCAAACGCCAACATTATAGATTTTGACCGTAACATAATATACTTTAGTCCTTACAAATTAATCCAATAAATTACAAAATAAATAAATACACGATTAAGACAAGATAAATATTCTGTACTGTACACTAATTACATAAATAAGGGATACATCATTTAACTAAAAATTTACAATGGGTCGGTATCGTTACTAAAAGAAAGTAACTCCTACCAGACAACCCATTGGAAAAGAAGATAAACTTTAAGCAAGGAAAAGATTGTGGTGGACTAAATAATTAAAAACTAAAGCATCTGATGAAAGCAGCAAGCAATAGCAATAGCAAATAGAAAGAGTTAAAAATTACATTTTAAGACATTTAATATTCCTATCGGATATGAAATATATTTAAGTCGTAAAAATTTAACGTTAGTTAAAGACATTAGTTCACTGCATCCTTTCTGTATCGGATGTACGATTATTTGTTGAAGGTTTGCAGATACTTGCGTGATTAAAGGTAGTTTCAATTTTACAAGTTAAACTAGATCGAAGTTGTATTTTGCACTTCTTATGGGTTATTGCTAGTCATAACGTTTCCATAACAGGTAATTTACGTCCCCACTACTGGGGCACAGGCCTACCCTCACTATAAGGGAGTTTAACATAACCTAAGGTAATCTTTAGTTGATTAATAAATAATAACAATTTTGCGGTTAACCCATATGGTATAGAAAATAAATTCTGTACCTTATAATTATTATTGTCATTAACCAAATAATCTTATATACGTCATTACGGAGGTTTCTTCTTTTCAGGATATAAGTTTATTTTTTTTCTTGATTTTTAGCGGCTACTATCTCCTAAAAATATGTCCGCTCCATTTGAATAATAACAGGTGTGTATTTAATGCGTAAATATATCAAAAATATTTTACATTAAAAAAGGTGCGTAGATCACCTAGGTCTTGTATATTGATGTTATGTATAACAGGAATAAGTTAACGATTGGTTTCTTCCATTTATAACTAAATATAAATTCTAAATTATTTTAAAATATATTTAGATAGTGTATATACACACATTTTTTTTATTATATATTTTATATGTGGTTTGTAACTATTGTCTTAATTTAATATATAATTTGTTTCGACAGTTCTGAGAGAAACTAAGCAATTGCTTTTAAAACATTATTTGACTTTTGCAACTGAACGTAGTAATTCTCCATCAGAATGGACCTTTCTGCTATGACTAAATCCTGCTGTTCCAAATCGCCTTACCGAATTTGTAAACATTAGAAAACGTGATTGCACTATTCCCTAATGCGATTAAATGGTAACCGATACACTTGTTTTGTAAACTTGCTACAGAAGAATTCAACTCGTGCAGGTCTACTTTAGTGGTAAATGAAGTCTATTGTAATTATAACACACAAAATATGATCCCTACAAAATACTTTCATCTCATTTATTCCTTAACAGTTTTTGTTACATTAGTTGTTAGTAAAAGTTCTGATGAATACAAACCTGAAGTAGCACGAGTGGGTAAAACCAAAAAAGCAAAAATGGGTATGTTCTTTATTTAAACTTTTGGATACAATAATATAATATATTGAAACAGTGTAAACTTTGTTAAACTACGAATGTATGACATGGTACATAAGAATACAACTTTTGTAGATATTATTAGCGAAATTATTTATTAAGTGACAATTCACGATGTACAGAATAGATTCTTAATTCTGTTTTTTTTTTTATAAATTATTTATATTTATAGGTGAAAAAACAGCTATTGGCACGTTCACGAATGTAATAGCACAGATTCAAAATCTACCAACAATGGAGCTCGGGCGGAAATTTAGAACACCGTGTAAAACAGGCAACAAATGCGGAAAGGTTTAATTAATATACCTCATACTAATTTTTTTATAAAACCCTCAGTATTATTGGGATTCAGTAAAAAAAGCAAGTTTATCACTAACAGGTCATAAAAAGGCTCATGGTACCGAAACTAGCACAGCTTGAGAACACTATAATGGGCATAATGAAGGAGTTGGCTAAAATGCCTCCCGGCGCTCGCTTGCCGGACAAGTACACCAAGACTGAACCAATAAAATTGTTACTGGACCAGAATTATAAGTATGATTTTGCTTAAAATCACTTTAAATATACTTGCATTATATTTTTATAAATTTCTTCGAATTTCTGTTCAGCGTGGTTGGTTTCATAGATTTAATAAATGCATTCGTGTTACCATTATTATCATCATCATCATCAGCATTCCAGCCTAACGAATAATCGAACAATTTGTGCAATATATAATTGTGGTTGATGATATCCTGCTTGCGAGGTTTCCATCACTCTACTAATCTTTACTATAAATATCAACAAGTGCTTGGTTTAGTTTTTTTTACTTTTAGATTTTCTTTATAAGCACTTCACTTGATGGTAAGTGATACGCCCACCGATAACAACGTGGCGCTGGTTAGGATGATATACACTGTACCACATTGCGCTCCTCGCGTGAGATATAAGATGTATCTTATTACCCTAGTAATTACAGTAGCTACATCACCCTTCAGACGGGAGTACTAATGTTTGGCGGCAAAAATAGACGCTGCGGAGGTACCTAGACGGTTTCCGGCAACAGAGACCTACCAACAGTAAATATAGACATAGATGTTTCAGTATATCTTATTAATAATATATAATTAAAATTGTCTATTTTAGAGAGGACGTGTGTATGGACAAATTAGAATCGTGTCTAAAGGAGGATAAACGGCGGAAGAGAATTCTGAAGAAGTTGTTCTTTAAAAAATACAACACTATGCGACAGGAACTTATCGGATATGGCGGACGAAGACTTTGGGGCGGAGAAGGAAATTTATTCTATAAACGATAATGTAAAATTTATAAAGTAGAAGCTTTTAAAATGATTAATAAAAATATGTATATATTTTATTTCTTTCCTTTAATTGTCCAAATAGTAGTAAATAATAAATAATAATAAACAATCCACCTAATGTTCTCATTCGGTGCTTCTTCTCATAAAAGAGTCAACGAAATTTATTCACCTTATTGGCGTACTGTGGGTTAGTGACGTCATGTGTCTTCAAAAGCTAATGTTTTTTGAACATATCTGTTTTCTGACGATGTTTCTCTCTCTCTTATTGCAGTTTTAATTGAAATTACAATAATCTATCTTGTATTATAATTTTACAAACATTTTGCGTCTATAATAATGCGGTGCAGATTAGAATGATAAACATTGCATCATACTGCGCTCATCGGCTTGAGGGTAAGGATGTTACGTCTCGTTACCCATATAATTTCATTAGCTATAACACCCTTCAAATTGCAACACAGTAATGCTTGTTCACTATAGTTTGGCGGCAGAATTGTTAGCTTTGGTGGTGTTTATTTCGATGGTCTTCGTAAACAAAGTACTGCCGGAAGTCAGCCAATTTTTGAGCTTTTTACGGTTGTGAAAAATAATGGTGAAGAATAACAACAGACAATTCCAGCTTAGTTCTTTGTTTTAGATTTTCCTGTTCAAGTTAATATTCCTGTGCTTTTAACAGCAAGGTTTATTTAGAAACTGATTTATTTTGTTATACAATTGCATTATACAACAAAGCGGCTGTTTATAATGAGTTGAATAATTACTTTATGCAACAGATTAATAAACAGCCACTTATAGTTCCCATAGATAGTATTAAAAAAGAGTAATGTTAAATGCATTACTTCTGTATTCTTAATTTAAATTTTCAATATTACTTGCTTAAAACTAGCTACTAATATCTGTTTTTCCAATTTAGTCATTATTAGTACTGTAACAGGGAGCCATATTCTCGTGCAAGTGATGAAGTTGATTTCAAATCGCGATTATGAAGTCACGTGTAGGAAATTAGTTTGTTACACAATTACTTTGTTCACAAATGTAAGGTTCACAGCGAACCTGGAACAATAGGTTGGGTTTATCAAACAATAACTGTAGTTTTTAAACTACAAACCTAACGGAAGTCAAAACTCAGAAACAGCAAAACGCTAGAAAGAGTCTACATATAGTCGCATGTAATATATCATTTTTGTCCCCTAAAATCGTTTGCAATTATGACCTTATTTGGTTGTGCGGTCAATGATAAGTTGAATTAAATTATTATATCGTATTATTCACTACATTTCTTCTTGTCATTTCTTATCATTGTACAATGTGCGAGAAACAGTTAAAATTACACATAGTGATAGTAATCTTATGTATATTTCTAAAAGGATTGCACGCGGTAGATGATAGTAAGTATTTAATTTTGTATATTTATACTTATATAAGTATCATAGATGCTATTCGTTGTAACAAACGAAACAGGAGACAGTAGAGATGCCATGAAGTCGTTACAGTTCAGTTTGAAAGGCGGTTTTACGGGTTATATGTTTCGGAGAGGCGAGAATTCGACTCTCCGCCGAGCTTGATCTTCAAGTGCATAATATCTTTGTGCGGAAAAATATATTTAAAGAATAACAGCTTTTGCAGCCCTATGACATCCGCCAAACCGCCCATGTCAGTGTGGTGGATAAATATTCTTAAATCTCCTAGTGAGAGACAGTTTCAATTCTCCGCAGTGGGAATATAAAATGTTGTTTGTTAGAGATTATTGTTTTAAATGTTTATTTAACAGAACATTAATAGTCATGAACAAAAATTACTAACAACCCTGGGAGAATGAGTGATGTATCAAAACAATCTATTGAAGATATTGTAATTTGCACGGTTAGAACCTAGGTGGTTCCGTATATTTACCATAAGTTTCTATTGCTTATTTTAGTGACGATCTCACCGCTAAGTTTCGCACGCATACTTGAGAAGATTAAACGCGAATGCCTTCGAGCGAGCAAGGCACTGCTTGTAACGATAACACGCGAATATTTTGTTCATGCGTAAAACTCATAAATTGCACTTGTGATTTGTCTTAGGGACCTTTTAAGATACATCATAAATTATATGGACTATAATAATAAACAACCCATTTGCCTTTCCTGCTGCCACGCACGCTCATTTCTCAATATGCACCACGTGATAAATTCTTAAAACTCTTTCAGGACTGCGCCACCACTAGAAATTTCTAAAATGATAACTTAAATCATTAATTTTAAGTTAATATTTGAATAATTTAATATTTCCCTAAAATCGTCATGATGTACAAAACCTCCTACAATCCTTTTGCAATTACAAAAAGGTCCAACAAATTTAAAGAACTGAACTTTTTTTAGGTCCCCTTTTCACTGTTACTCGGGCCCCTAGATACTTCGGAATTCTCCAAGACCATCGGGGACAGCCACTCTCTGTTGAAATATCAGAAGAATACATGGATCAAGATTACATTGCAACAAATAGGTAATTCTTTTGTTATGTGTATTAAAGAAAGCGGAATAAGAAAAGGAAAAAAAAACAGAGAAAACTTTTGGCGTCTTGAAAATTTTAAAGATTTTGTTACATCTGCCATTCCTCCACAATTTTTACCTAGTTTTTGTGTAAAAAGAAACTAATTTTGCTTTAATTTTCAGGAGACGACATAAAATTGATTGGAATAAGTAAGTTTCCTAAGATAATATTATTATTTAATAAAAACGTGTTATTATAGATAGTTGTAAACAAATTGTTGTTTTATAGAACACCATTGGATATGGATGACTTCGATGACGATGATACAGAAGAAACTTTCGATGAAAAGGACAAAGATGTAAAGCTGCTTAATAAATTTAACCTCCAAGGTCCAGTTTAAAAGATCGGAAAAACTTGTAACACTTACGTAACTGAAGATTATTTTTAATTGGTATTAAATTTTGTTGAAATAATCATTGCATATTTGCTTCCGGTAACGTACAATCCTTTAATTCTTTGTAAATAAAGTGTTCTACTACTGATTCATTTATTTGAATTACGGGTACATGAAAGGGCGGACATAATGCTCAGGTGGCGTTCTTTGCCAGATAGCCCTGTGAGGGCAGAGGTTATATTAAAGGCGTGTAAGGTAATAGAAAAATTTAAAATATTTGGAAAAATAATACCTACATATAAATTAACAGAAATTTACGTGAATTACATCATCCAAGATTTATCTTGACAAATATAACATTCATTAAAGAAGTAATGTTAAATATTGTCATAAACTAAAATATGTTATATAAAAAATGTTTTAACGTACTATAACAATAATTAGTGAAATGATAATAAATAAACAATCTTAAACTTTCCTGAAATAAAAATTTATAACGTAAATGAAAAGGAACATGTTAGAGATTTAGGAACTGTAAGGCCTACCGCGACTGAGATAAAACGAATTTTTAATACGATATTACAAAGTATAGTAGCAATTTATTTATATCTACATATTTTTGAAATAGATCATAGATAATTAAACATCTAAGCGAGATGACCAGCGCTTATTAGCAATGTATCCAGTGGTGCAATATGGGTAGATGGGACTGCTGAAGATACTAATACTTGTACACTACATTGTTATGCTGTAAATATTTGGAGGACATGTGTAGTAGCAATATATCCAACTAGAGCCACATTTGCATTGAGTTTTTGTACTACTATTAACCATTGGATCTATGTTATATAAATAAGGAATTATATTATATTATTACTATTATTGCTGTTATCGGTAAGCATATCATTTACCATCACGTCATAATCTTGCTCGATTTGTAACTTTTTTGTGTAAAAAAATGGAATATCCATAAGAGTAATTTTCGTAAGGATTAGAGAAATAAAAAAGACAGAAATTACAAGTTAAAAATATTTTAACTCCTTAAAAAATCTGTACAAATATACAAAAACAATCTTCTTCATCAGTCTAAATCGCTGTAAATATGTTCTAGACGTTTTTCATCAGCCTCTAATGGCGTTCCACTCGGCATTAGGGGCATTCTGGCCATCTCCAGTGACTCCTCCGAATAGTCCATGGACTCCTCCGAATATTGATCCTCGAGATGTTCTTGGTAAATTTTTTCACACTCGCTTGGATACTCGCTCTTTATTGTACTTGGATGATATCCAAGTGCTTCTATATAACCAACAGTTAAGTACGGTACTTGAGTTGTTATTTGGAAATGCTTATCTGGAATTGAAGTAAAGTCATTAATTCATTGATGGAAGTAATTCTAGAACTTACAAATTGTACGTATATAGTTGTAGTACACTGTTTTTCTCTTCTTTTTGCCATCAAATGACTGTATTAGTCATGGATTACCATTCTTTACTAATGTGTCTCAACGCCAACAAAATCTTTGTAAACTTTGAGACAACTTGTCCTGGTTAGAGTGAGATTAGAGTAAATGGGCTACTACTGAGCTTGTTCTTTATTACTGCAGACTTTATTACCATATAACATCAGGACGTATTGAAGTGAAGATATATAAGGAAGTATTTCCAGAACGTAAGATATTAGAGTTGTAATAGGGGAAAAACTTACAATCAATGTGATCGGGTATTCTTACAGTGGCCACGGTTCTCGCCTGACCGTCATCGTAGTAGTCACCAACGAGCTCAACACGCGGACCGTCTTGTACTTCACTCCACTCCGGTTTCTTGGTGCACTCGTCCTCCATATGCCGACGTCCGTATGGCATACGGAGTCGAGGAGGTGGCATCTCGGTTAAAGGGACAAAACTCTTTTTCACATAGTTTCCGACTGGTTTAACATTGATTAGTCTGAGAGAAAAACGCAAGTTTGTTTAATGTTTTAAGGACTGTTCTAGACAATTCTAGATCGGAGCCATCAATAGAGACTAAAATCTTTTAGAAGAGAAAAAATTTTAATTCATCAAAATCATTAATAACTTAATAATAAACCTTAAACACATTGTTCCTGTAGAACTGTATTAAAGATATTGTTTATTATACAAAGGTTAAATAAAAATATTGGAGACAAACTAAATTTATGTACAGTGTTTTGCTTTCGTTAAATCTTTGTACTGTGGTGAACTGCTTCCTGTAGAAGACAATGGATATAATGTCGAATACGAAACACGAATGTGTCGCGTTAGAAATTGATGTTTCAATTTGAGGAGTTATCAGGTTATCGAGATGAGACCTTTTTTACTGCCGATATTATAATAATAACAAAAATAGTGTAAACCTGATTTTAAGGAATTATAGCTGCAACTTAATAGAAAGTATTTGGACATTAATATATAGAGTGAGCAAAGTAGAAGTTTGGTTAGTGGTGGTGTTGTTATGGACAAGCCTTTTTAAATACCAATGACAAATTGTAAGTTTGCCGACATATCAGCTTGCGGTTTTCTAGCTGTCGACATGTGAGAGCTAGGGTATTCTGATCTAGAACTATTAGCTTTCGATCCTCGTAGTTACATAATATGATATTAATTTATACTTATTTCTTACTCCTCTGTCACAGCGACCCAAAGTGAGTCTTGGCCTCCGACACAAAAGGATACTTATTGATGACACGTTTTATATTTATTGTATATAAAAAAGTAGCCAAAGTAACTCACTTGTTAATGATCACACTGCCCCTAATCTCAGCAGTTGCATACCGATTGAGGAGACAGCTGACGAGATAGATCAATATCCTCATTGTCCTAATCTAATCTGACATGTTTCTACTTACTAAATAAGACAAAAGTGTTTCGGGTCGATCTTTTAAAGCTCACTCTCGTATTTATCAATGATTATCTGGATTGGCAACAATGCCTGGAGCGTGCATTGTTGTTAGTACAATGAAACAGGTGGTCCGTGCTCTTTTTGTTGTAGATCGCGGTACGTCACGAGTCGCGGCAAACGATTGTTGTCTTAAAATGCGTTCTGCTCAACCAAAGACCACAGATACTACCTTTTGTTCTCCTAGATACTTGTAGACTTTAAATAAGATCTCCATATTAATTCGATAACAATTTAAAGTAGATTCGGCAGTACCTGTAATTAGATCGGAGGGAATTTTTTTAAAGAAATTATGCTCATCGAAAGATATTGTATATAATAGTAAAGTAGATTTTCACCCAATCAAACCCTCTCGGAGTTCGTACATAGTGCCTTGCGGTAGTTCTCGAGATGTCTTATTACAAATATTGAATGGATTTTGTTTTCCATTGTGAAGAAGTCAAGTTCATCTTCTATAAATAGTTAGGAATTTGATTATAAGTACTGCCGATGCAAGTGCATTCACAATTTAAAGTGTTTCGTTATAGAATATTTTTATCTTAAATATTTATTACTTCATTATTGCCGGTAGAACAAAACAGTAGTATTAAAACAGGAAGAAAATTCCATAAAACGTAAAAATACAACAGATCTTATCATCTTCTAATCTAAAAATATATTTTTTTAACTACAATTACAAGATTTCCATTCGAGTCACTTTCTTACAAAATGAGACTAGGCTATAACTGATTTAATAGTTGAGGAGCTTTGGTGTGATACCAATACTAATATTTCATACATGAACATTAGAACAACTCCTTTTTGCATGGTAGGTAAAAACACTGCATATATAATACATACAGATAAATAATAGATGATATTATCGTAAAATTTTATAGATAAACGTGATGCCAATTAAAAGAATCGACTCTTTTTCTTTTTGTAAACGACAGGATCCAGGTGCCAGGTCTGGTTGCCGCCGCAGGATATCAGTGTGAAACAGCCTCCGTACACGATCGGTGGGTCCGTGTCGGGCACGCATATGTTATCCTGGCAGAAGGTCGCCGTACCTGCAAACGTTTACGAAGAGGCAATTTGATTTGCATGATCGTTAATAGGTAATGTGCATGTTTCAAATATCAAATTTTATTTTGTGTATTGTTTACTACTATAAGTACAATAAATATTTATTTATAACAAATTATGCATATAAACAAATGCCGTTTCGACATATTAAAAGATATAGCTCTGCGGGGACGTCATTGTCTATGGCTTGACTTCATAGAAAGCATTTCGTAATGACGGCGTTTAAATTGTCTGAATGGGGTGGATATTTTCGATTTTGTTCACATACCCTAAACTTTTCCTGGGAAAAAAAATAACGTCACTTTATTTACCTACGTATCCCGTGGGGCGGGCTTGTCTTTTGTTCTTCACGTAATCCACCACTGCCTTGGACAGAGCGTAGAAGTGCTTGCTCGCCTTGTACCTCATCTTGGCTAGAGCGCCATCGCAGTCGCTTTTGTCGGCTCTGCAGTGGTACACGAGGTTGCGAGTGTTTATCTTTATCATCTCTTCTCTCAGCACCTGATACTTGCTGTCTGTGTACAGTAGCTGAGCGAAGCGGACGTTTACTATAATCAATATAGGATTTATCGTCACATGTACAGTACAATAACTTTTCAACGCTGCAATCTGTGGTATGTGCAAATTGATCTGGATGACTTTTCCAAGATATTTTAAATATATTATGATGGAGTGATTATAGTACGTTTCGGCACTATATGACATGTTTGAAAACTAACAGCGAAGATGACATGTAGCACTCGTATATTAGAAATTGATAAGTCGTAAATAAAAGGTAAAGCAAGTAAAGTGCAAGATTGTTCAAAATTTAAACTATGTAAACTTACGTCCAGCACCAACTAAATATCCTTCGGTGACATTGTGTATCGCCAATTTCAAAAAAATGTACACCAACACAATAAATTTCATGTTAACTGTTGTAACATTTAATATGAAATAAAAACTATTACCTTGTTTCTTGTTCCTTAACTTTACGATCCAATTTCATGTACAAATTGGTCATAAAAGTTTCTTTCTTTACCGTGTTGATTACTTCATATAAAAAAATACCTTTTTCCGTAAAAAAAACGCGCCCGTACAATTCCCTGATGCAGATGAGATATACGATTAGGATTATAAATACAGTCATACATATATATTATAAAATAGATAAAGGCAAAAAGAAGTATCTTTTTCAGAAGTATTCCGCTAACGATAGTATTCAACAAATAAAACTACTATTCATATACTTAATATACAGTGACTATAATAAATCTCTCCATCTAGAAGGTGATGATCACGTTGACAAGTTTTTCTTCGCCAAGTAGAACTTACAGTTCATGTATCGAATAAGAATAGAAGACGCTGTATCTATTGAATTCACGAGATGAGATTCGTCATGGATCAAAGTAAATAAAAAGATTTTTATCTAATAAAGTGGAGACGGTTTAGCATTGAAGATTTTGTGTCATTAAACATGAGGTATACGAGAGAATATATCCAAGAACAGGGCTGCAGCTTAAAGTCTTCGTTCATCAGCCCTCATGTCATGTGCGTCGATTACGGCTTTACCTGGTCATGATCAGAGAGTAACACAAACTACAAATTAATATAACCTATAGTTGAGTCAAGAGTGCGGCAGTTGTTACGCCTCAGGGTGTCACTTGGTGAGTCACAACTAGCCAGAAATGTACTCAGCGTTACTTGGATCATTTAATTATTGATCGCTGCCGCTTGTCGAGAGATAAGAACAGTGCGCTTGCGCATGAATATTTTATGCTTCAACAGTAATAAAGCGATTACGGTGAAAAACATTATATTGGAGACCAAATTATGTTGAACAGAGAGTTGGTTAATAATACTTTGAATGAATATCTTTGTTTAAACATGTTAAACAATTAAAAAAAAATTACTAAAAATGATTATCAGCAATCTTCGTTAAATGTTGAATTCAATCGTAAATTTCATAAGAACTCTTTCGATTGATTCAATTTAATAATCCAAAATTCTGTTGTTAATTTAATTTAAAACAAGTACTTAAGCAAATAATAATCGATTTTTTTTTTGTGAAAGATATATCACTTACAAGAAGGTGTATTTTTACATTTTAATAACAGTAGTCATTTCTGATTAAGCAATCATTTCAGACTAGTTTAATTAGTAATACAACTTAATCAGTTTTATACCTGTTTCAATTGCTGAGACCTGTACGTATTTTTTGCGTTTATTTAAGCCGCCGAAGATTTTTTTATCTTCAACGGGTTTATAGTTGACCCTAATCTCAGATGGTGTTGAGTGATAATGAGGCTGCGGGCGGTTGCTTTTACACTGTCTCTTATATGAGTATAGCTTCAACACAGCTACGCTGTTTTGGCAACGGATTTACGATGAGGGGGTAATTAGCTAAAAGGATCCAAAAAACCCTTCTACTAAATAAGTACTACAACGTATGGAGCCAGGGTTGAACAAAAGCCTCCGTATTGCAAGGCGAGAGATTACTGTGACTTGTTCTATTATAGTTTGAACGTCGCCGTAGTTACTTAGATTATAGCTTAATAAAATATTTAATTGTACGAATATCCTGATGATAAAGAGTATTTATAAATATACGTATTTTGTATTAAGTGTATAATACTTGAGAGTGGACTATTTGGTTGATTATTATATAGTTTCTTCATGATTTTATCTTTAAAGAGTATTACCGTTCGTCGGAATGAAATTGCAAATAGACACCGTAACAAATTGCACACATTGCTAAACCTCAAGCACTAATTGCCGATTGAGACAATACATCATCGGCTTATCAGCTCGGCCAGAAATCGCAAAGATATTGTGGCGCCAATTACATACGACCGATTGGTCCGCATTGTGGCATTTGTCGGAGCGGACCACGACGGCCCATTGTGGTCGGATTTCTTGGGATAATAATGATTTATCATCATGCGGACAGGGTGTATTCAATAAATTTCAATCAGTTTATGTTACTATGTCATATAATTCATGACGAATATATTTCATAATATATATAACAATATATTCTACTGGTGGCAGGTCTCGGTAGGCGGAGACTGTTTAGGAAAGTATCACTGTAGCGCCTGTTGAAGCTCACAAACTGTAGTGTTCAAACGATGTTCCGGTTTGAAGAACGTTGTAGCTAGTATAATCACTGGAAGTAATAAGACTCGACATCTTGTCTCGCGCGACGAACGCAACGTGGTGCAGTATATATCATCCTAACTAGCGAGTGATATATGCTTGTATGTGACATGCATATCAGACAATTATTACCTAATTTTTTTTAAGATATGATATGCATGTTGTTGCTGTAAATTTTTTAAACAAAAAAAAAATTAAATAGAAAATATATTTTTTTTAAATTAAATTAGATACGCAATTAGAGAAAGTATAAACTTAAGGTAATCTAAAGGTATGATAATAGTTAACAGTAAGACTAATATATGCGTAGTAAGCTCTAAATGATACCTAGTTTCTAGATATTTTTTCGAATTAGATTTTATCACTAATAGTTAGAAGTGGAAGAGAAGAATGAAGCTGACCACATCACCATACAGCTAATAATGAAGAGAGACATGAGTTATCATCAACCAATAATCTATTGATAGTAAATTGTCTTTTCATAGTGCAAATTTTTACAGTGTAGTGTGGAAATATTACTGTGTTTCGGTTTGAAGGATGTTGTAAGAAATAATAAATACAAAGGTAATGAGACCCAACATCTTTGTCTCAAGGCGACGAACGCAACATCGTGCAGTGTATAACATCTTAAGTAGCGCCACGTTGTTATAGGCGTATGAATCACTTAACATGAGGTGAACGTGCTGATGAAAGGATTCCGCACAACACCTCACGGGAACCAAGCCAACCTCACCTGCTCGTGGTGCACCCTGCTAAACAACAAACGAGGCTCTAGCTCCCACCAACTCGCACTGGGCCAGCATGGTGGTAAATGGCCCAAATACTTCTCTATGAACCTCTACAAATGCTGGACCCTGGTCCACGGCAGGTCGCGAGAAGCCGCTGGATGCGGGCATCCTGGGCGTCTATCGGCTAACGATGTAGTAGAGTAATTGATTTTATAACCTAAAAAAGCTTCTACATAGGGGTAATAAAATTATACTTAGATTCACATGGTGTTAAGTAGTAGAGTGGTGGAAAATGGTGAAGTCCCGAAAACCGAAATACAGCAATGCTATTACGGCGATTGATTTTCAATATGAGGATATTAGGATCCTTGGTGGGTTAGAAAAACTCTTCCACCGATCATACCCTACAAAAGTCGCAGGACAGACCTCCATATGACAATGCAAGCAGTTAATGGTGATTCATTAATTTAAAATAATTAATTAAAACTATCAGAACAGTTAATGTTGCCATATATGAATGAGAAACACAAAGTGATATTTTATTCAGTATTCGCTATAAGATTATTCGAGCGTATCCTTAATCTCGGTGGATGTCTTTCAGGGTTTGATGGATGGTCAACCAGGCGTACTGCAGCTCTTGCAGGTGAATTTATAGCTCGGTTATCCATTAAACTTGTTACGTCGTGTTGAATCTTAACAGTACTCATTTGCTGGAGGGTTGGGGTTAAGTTAAACGAAAATATACTTAAATGCATAGATAATTAAGGGTACAGATTTCTTTTGGATTGTCATTCGTTATTTTGTAATTCATTTTGTCCGTGTGGGGGTCGCAACTTAAAATGGTTATATTACATAACTTAACATCGGTCTTTACTTTTACATGTAGAGGGAGAAGTTATTCAGTATTCAGTTATTAACTCCTACTACTAAGATTAAGCTTCGTACCTTTAGACTAAAGATCAAGGAAAGAAGTTTAGTAAGAAAAATCAAGATTTTTGTATATTTATTATTTAAATGCATTATTTATGTTATATTAGTATCTATAGCCGTTGTATTCTGTTTTTTATATGTTATATTTGTTAGAGGTTGTAGTTTCTTCCTAGGTTATATGTTAAGATCAACCTAAAATACTTTGTTCTGTTATTAATGTTTTTAATAGTGTTCTGATAATTCACTTAAAAAAATAAGTACGGGTTTCTTATGAATTAAATATTGATATTTTATTATAACAAATAGTAAAATTTTACTTAGATGTATGGCTGGCAAATTGATAAGTTATGAGGATTAGTAATTGAACAATACATGTGGCTTCGAACCGGTGCCTTCTGTTAAAGGTTCCTTGTAAATCCGACTGGAGATAACGTTTGAATTAGTTTCTTTAGTATCAAGAAATTATCACTTGAATCGTTTAGCGTATAATCTTAAGTACCGTGCGCATTAAAAGACCTATTTGTTATAACAATAAAAATAGACATTTTAAAGATAGAGAGAAGATAAGTAGGAATAGAAAAGGATACACCCTTTTAACAATTGTGTACGCCTTAACGGTTGTTTAATAATTTTATATTAAAATACGGATAAATAGCAGCGAATCATAATGACTGGAGGTTTCTAAGGGAATGACTAACAGGCGAACAATCAATGCCGATGGGTTACAATCAGTGTGGAATCGCTCGCTGGAGATGCTTAGTGGACCCCTTTGTCCAGCAGTAATAGTAGGATTTATTATTAGCAAAAAATTTTCGGATCTTTGTGTAAAAAATCATATAAGCAAAATATATATAGGGCAAGACCGTGCTTTGTATTACACATTACATTAGAACTATGTCCAGTAGTGGCTGTCCATCGGTTGAAATGAGGATGATGATAAGAAATATGGATAGGTATCTTCTGCTCATAGGAAACTGTATACAGGCAGCACAGGACTACCGATATGGATATCTTTAGAGAAGACCAGCAGTGATCGTATGTCTACTGATGATGACATAGAAATAGAAAAGAAATTGAACTCGTTTATAATGTTATAGCGTTGTTAAATAGGTTAACCATATATAATGATGATGATCATATATGTTCTAAGGATATTAAATAGCTGACAAAGCAGTAGTAAGTAGTAGTTAAGGACGACGCAGCGCCGTTACGTTGTAATGGGGTGAGACTGTTATCGGCTCCATTGTGTTGGTAATGGTGGTTACACGTAGGGTACAAAGTTTTTTGTACCTATCTGTCCTGTAAACATACCGATCATTAAAGATTATCGGCGGTCGATATACCTTTAAGAGATATTAACGTTTCGAACTCAACAATCGATTATAATATCGAAGCGACGAAACGAGCAGAAAGTTTACCTGATGATGAAATACCGCACATAATAACATGGCAATATTTACCATGATATATACTGCATCATGTTGATCGGCGTGAAATATAAAATGTACAATATATTGTTACCCCAGTAATAATACTAGCTACAGCGTTTATCAAACTGGAAGACAGTAATATTTACACATTATTTTCGGCGGCAGAATTAGGAGCTACAGTGGTATCTATTTACACGGTTTCCAAACCAGAGACAATATTATCATCAGGCGACAGACGTCCATTAATAGACATAAAGCCTCCCCAAAATTTTTCCACATTGATCGACCCTTCGCTGCTTTAATCCAGCTGTTTCCCGCGACCTTCATCAGATCGTCGAACCACCTACAGACACAGAGACATACCACCTGTTTATAAATTTGTTGCATAGATAATATAACAGCATTGTCAAGAAGAGCAGTACTTTGAACTCGTAGCTGTTAGAATGTATACTCAGCACCAACTAAAAAAAATCCTTACTCCATTAATTTCATTAGCTGTAACGGCCTAAAACCTGGTAAATAAAAATTGCGATACTTTGATACGCCTTCCCTACCCTCAGTGAGAAGATACATAGAAAAGGGTTATATATTATAAACACCGTACTTGTCTTCTAGCTAGATTCCTGATGATGATAACGCTGCGAGCCATTCGACTTTAAACAGCTTATCTGACATTGGGCGCGTGGACCCGGATCCACGGCCTATTTATTGTCTTCTGTGTCGGCGCTTACCCTCAAAAAACGACGTCCCTACTTCGATTCCGGAGCAACATACTGTAGAGTTTGGTTGGTGGTAGGATCATTATTGAAACCTTCCTACTAGTTACCATCCTTAATTTAGCTCCATTATGCCGTCTCCCGGCTGTCAACTTGTGAGAGTCAGAACATTTTACACCAGCATGCGGCAACGTGAATATCAAAGTCACATATTCGAGTTAATTGTTAAAACGGAAAACCGTTGAAAGCCTGTTTTGTACCAAGATATAAAATATTAACTATTTTCGCTATCTTTTCGTGAATATTCCGCGAGCATATTCCGGTAGGCTAATCGAGATATTCATGGTGATAAAAGGACATTAGACCAGCTGTACTCGTGCTTCCTTCTCTATATCGATTCGAAAATAGTTGCCGCCATCTTGTTGAGGTGCCCATGCTTTCGTAAGGATGTGTTTAATCAATACATTTGCTAATTCTGGATATAGGTATCATCCAGATCTAACATCGTTCACACTCTCATTACTGTTAAGCGGTAGTATTCAAATATTACTATTACGGTAAGAATGTAAATATACATAGTAAAGTAATGCTCGATCACTAAAAAGAAATAAACTACTTTGTTATGTTCTACATATACAGCAGCCGTCTCCATTCCCTTGAATTGTATAAAAAGAGACAATTAGCATTGAATATTTTAATATTTTAAAATTCTACAATTTAACATGACTTAAATAACTTTCACCTGGTTATAAGTAATAAAGTGATGGAGATGTTTGCTAATAATGTATCAGTTCCATGAAAAATAATAAAACATACGGATACGCCATGTTATAAAAGCTTTGTTTTCTTAGTAAACGGTGGCGAGAGCTTTGTGTTACGTTTATGGCTTTATGGCCAATAAATAACGTTTAAAATGGCAAAGCAGCGGTTTACAATTAATTAGTGTTATCCCCTCCCCTATCTCCCCTATAACGTACGCATACTGAATAGCTGAGCATTTCGATAATACGACCTATTAATGAGTTAAGGATATTAAAGTTTTAAGAGGTATATGTATATTGAATAAAAGATAGGTTTCCGATGGTCTTAATATTGGTATTCCACTAAAATTTATGTCTTGACATATGGTATTAGAGCATTAGAAACCTAAGCATGGTCCAGCCGAAGTACATCCGAGTACGTTCCTAGGTATAATATTCTTTGATACCCTCTCTATCTTACAGCAAACTTAAGATTGTTATGATTTCGAGTACAGAATTTTAAGTAAAAAAACCATTCCTCTGAGTACTACTTAATAAGCATTACGTTAAGTTCTCGTGTTTCTTAGATTGTTCCTATACAGGATGTTGCACAGTCATTTGCTTAATTAACTCCATTTGTGATATCGTGAGAGTATCAAGGTGTTAGAGACAATTTCGGCTGAGATTTTTTATAATGTTTGATCTAATCTCAAAAGTGGGAAATGGCTCATAATAATAAGTAGTAGTTAGTTTTAATGTTAAGTTATGAATTTGAATTATATTATTATCATCGAAGGTGTTGTACTGCCTATGTGAATTTATTTCATATGATAATGGATGCGGTAATAGTTTTGTTTATATGTCTGAGAGCCGCAAGTGCGATTCCCACTGAGCTGAGCTTCTGTTAGTGGAAAATACAGAACAATAGCTTTCGTGGTTATGTCATCAGAAAAATGGCCTGCACATCTTTGTGAGAGAAGAAACAGAGTCTAATTAGTAGAACTTAAAGTTCAGTTATTGCTGTTGACGAAATTCCTTACAGGTATAAGGAATCAACATTTTATATATAAATGAGAAGAAACCATTCGCAGCAAGGTATTAATAGTACTATAAAAAACTTGTTTGTATCGTTAAAGTTTGTAAGGATACCATTGTTTATGTCACGGTTTTTGCGATTGCGGCATCGTCTCCTCCAACTGTCTACTAGATATTTATGAACAATATCTGAATCTCTCAATCCTCGGCATCGGGCACTCTCCCGTATCGAGCATCTGTCCGGGTCAGGACGCGGGTTCAGCCAGACAACATCGCTGTATTTAAATTCCCCGGGGGCTGAATGTAAACAGCCTTTATCTGATTAAAGGCTCGTGGCTGGATATCGAGCTCGGTTTCCTTACCATCGCTACTCGAAGATCTCCTCATATTTACATACCTCTATTGATTTGGTATCAACTCATCGTCATGAAAAGTGGAAAAACGATACAGAACAGAACTTAACTATCAGTTCGTTTCCGTTTGACGACGAATTTTAACCAAGTTGATAATATCAAAATTTTTCTATAAAACGATACAAGTTTTTTATTAATTTTAAGATAATCAATTCTTTTAAAATCCTCTTCAAATTGAACATTTCTGACGTTATTTCAAGGGTTTATTGGATAATAGAGATTTTTTCCTAATTTCGACTCTTGCTCTTTCATATTTTAAATCTACCGCCATAAGGCTATGTTCGATGTCGACAAATGAGAGCCAGAGTGGTACCCTAACAGTCGTTTATCAATTCAGATAAAAAATATAGAATCGGAGAAAAATCTTTGGCTTAAGAAACTGGTGGTAGTGGTATTATTATGGTGCAAACCATGCAATAGCATCTGACCACTGTTACCGACAAACCCTCATCTATTTGTTTAATATGATATTAGCCGACGGATCAATAAACAACAGTTCCCTGAAGCAAGACTTCCTGGAGCTGGTCCTGTTTGGATATTTGAGAAAAAATCCTTTATGACCTGTTGTTAGTTATTACTGGCACTAACTTTGTTACTACAGACCGTCTAGGTACCACCACAGCTATTTGTACCGCCGAACATTAATGCAAAGTACTATAGTTTTGAAGGGTGTTGTAGCTAGTAGAATTACTAGGGTGACTTAACGTCTTATGTCTTAAGCCAACGAGCACAGTGTGGTGCAGTATACACTATCTTAACAAAGGCTCTATTATTATATACAGAGATAACACTTTCTATCAATTGAAAACTTTGACAACGCTAGATTCTAATCATTTACATGGTGCAGTTGGTGTGCTATCACCTCCTGCCAAGCCGCGGTGATTAAGCACTTGACTTCTAACACAGAGTAGAGTCCGGGGCCACATGTGGAGGTTACTTGGTTTTACGAGCCCGCTTTTTTTGATAAAGTATGCATCGCAAGTTTTTTGTCAATTATTACGGTTTCATCGGACTCAGGGATTTGGTGTTCGCGAGATATCTACCCGCCTTGTTAGCTATCATCTTTTGCAACACTTGGCTTCGTGTGAAATTCGGGTAAAGTTTAACACATTTTAAATAAAAAGGTGACGAATTGGTTAGGTTTTAAGTAAAAAAGATTCAAAAGAACCCCGCCGTATACAAAATCTACTTATGTAACTCTAAAATTGAACTGGGAGCATTAGTGTTACAAAGTAAACTGTATAAACACTGTGTTTCCGATGTAGTTACTATGAAATAATATTTTTTCAACTTTATTGTCTAACGATAGTAATAACCGTTACAATACATCTGATAAAAAATACAAAAAAACAAAAGTAGTATACTTAATAGCTAATAAAGACATAAAATTTACACGGCGTTTCTCTTCTAAACGAATAACAAAATCAAATATCGTATAGTACTACTTATAACGCATTTAACGCTATCTTTATAACCTGAGAGTAATAAAATACTAATAAACATACTTTAAAGTGCTGGGGTAAGTGTAAAAACACCATTACAGGTGCGGCGGGCACTCCCCGTGCCCTAGATGCACTATCCCAGAATGTTTCAGGTAGCATTGAGGTGGTGATTCCAGATATCTCTAATCTAACAAACACTGCCTTATTGTTATTTTGTTTGCGCAGAGATTCTTTAAGGAACTGTCTATTATATTTTTATTATAGTTTTAACGTTTACTGATGTCTTATTTAGGAGTAGGTCGGAGTTGGGGTGGAAGGGCGTGCGTTGATAATCCGATAATAACAGCATTGGATTTTCAAATGCTACCATTATTTATGTAAGGGTTATTAAGTTTATGGCCGGAGGCGATATCCCATGGTCTTAGGTAATGTCACAATAATTACTGAAGCTAAATATTGTTTGTTAATATTGAATTTTATTTATGAACTTTGATAATTTTCATTATGTTATTTACTTGAATATTAATATATTTCATTATACTTTCTGTTATTTTAATAGTTGTATCGTACGTAAAGAATGATTTTCTGGAGTAAATATGAAAATTTTTATGTAACGAAAATCTTAATAAAATGGGTACGATTCCCATTTTTTAATATTTAAAATTATTTAACTGATCATCAGTAGTTACACAGAATCTGTAATATTTTTTCTTAACGAAATTTAATGAACATAGTTCCACATATTTATCAACGGAACAGTTAAAATTTTAACAGTGCGATTTTGACATGCGCGGCATGTAGTGGTGCAAATGTAAATTTATATCTAGATTTAGACAGACCATGCCTTTATTCTAGTAGTAAATCTGTTTAACAACAACTTAAAGTTTACAATGCTGTTTAAATATAACAGAGATTATAACGAGGGCAAACTGGAGTCTGAGAAACCGCGGCTAAAGTAAATGATGTTAATAAAACGTACAATAAATATTAAAGTTTCATGCCGTACAGATAAAATATAACCGTGCCCGTAATAAAATGAGCGTTAAACACAGCGGAGCAGTTACTGTAACTAACAAATAATTATTCAACTGTAAAAAGCAATCAAATTCGAACAACTCTATGGTAATATTTTAAATTTATAACTTATATTAATAAAACAGCTCTTAACGATCCCACTAGTGGGACTTGGTACTTTCCCTTAAAAGGACAAAACTCAAAGCCACTTATTTACCACTTTGGTCAAGTGCGCGGTAGTGGATGTAACAAATCCACGAAAGATGTTGTTTCTTCACAATGCTTTCTTTTACCGGAAGTTCAAGCTCGGTGAGAATCGAACCCGTCCTTCTTCGAGGTGCTAGCAGCAGTATTATCTTATAGACTTAGTGAGTCTATAAATTTGTTTTGAAGGCACAGCTCAAATGTATACTCGAAGTAGAACCTTTATTTTTATTCATCACCTATATTTAATTTATTGTCAACAATTGCAAATCTACTGTAGTCTATTGAACAAACAGTTTCATCATTTCTATCTTTCATTATTCAAGATTTATGAGTTTTTTTTCACTTTAAAAAGTGTGTAAAAATATAAAACAATAAAGCAACTACACATATTTATATAAATCGGAAATGCAGTACTGAACATATCTCGTTCCTCTGTCATGTTCCCTTAAACGTCCTCTGGCATTGCTATTACACATTTTTTCACGAAAACGCTTATCCTCATGTTAACAAGGTAATAATTTTTTTAATATTACTGTAAATTCATAAATTTTATTTTCAGTTACATTATTATACAGAGCGATATTTATAAAAAAACTCTTTATTTGCTTTTAAAAGTCACAAGAAATAGCGATATCTTGTTAAGATTACACCAATTGTTTCTTACAGACCCCATTACTGACTCACCTTGTCTATCATCATCAGTTTGCGGGAGGCACCTTTACAATACTAAACGTACAATCGCAATATATATCAACAATCTTATTTGTTTAATGGTAAGTATAAAAATCGATTAACACTCCCTCCAAGTGGTGGTAAAGTGTATTCAAATCGCGAAGCAGACATTCGTACGAAATAGTTCCATAATGGCTATACGACATCGAACATTTCAAGAATCTTGGTTGATGTTAAGCTCATATTCCTGTGTACGGTTTAAAGACCACTTGAATGGAAACCTTCGCAAAGGTAAGTGCTGAGCAGGGAATAATGCTCTTTAATACTGAGGCGAGTCGCTGATACAATGTATTACTAACGAAGGGACGATAGGTAGGTAATGGACTTCACGCCAGAGATGTCATCGTTGGACACTAGACCTTGGACAATTCTTAGTAATTGTTATAATTTTCTTTTCAAAGAAAGGGGGGCAAACGAGAATTAGGTACAAGTAGAGTGATGATACCCATAGATGGCTGTACGCAATTCTTGGGAATTGGCAGTTGAACTGTTGGCCTTTGAGAAATGAGTTAGTGTCTTTTTCTCAAGGTCGCATCGAACTAATTGGCGAAAATTCTTGAAACAAACTGCTTTTACAAACTTGTATAGACGATTGAAATAATTTTTATTGTTTTTATATTGCTATTATTATTACATTTTATTAGGTATTGATTATAAAAATATTTAAATATGGTATTCGTAATAATAATCAATGTTTTGGTTGATATTGTAAACTGCCGCCATAACAGCATTGTTTGGTGCCGGTTGCTATCATATGAGTATCAACTAAAATATTCTAGGTGAGCACACTTTTCCATCCACAGCCTCATTGTCACTTAAGACTATGTGAAATTGTAGTTGAGTATTAGTCCATTTTAGACAAAAAAAATTTATAACACATGAAAGTCTTTACGGATTCGTTGTTCCGTAAGTCAGACGCATTCAAGTCAGTGGCGGAGAATATCTTTCTCTAGTTCATTATGCCTGCTCCTGCCGCGGCATACAAATTGCGACTTAACTCTGCTTATCGCTAACATCTGTCAAGAAGGCGAGCGTCAATCCGGGAGCTGGTATCGCCTGTTCCCAGCGACAGGTTGGTGTAACCGGTAACGGATGTACTCACACAAGCCGCTTGTAAAACTTTAAAGACGATAATCTCGACGAATTGACCAATAAATGTCTGCGTGTGTATTAGATTCCGTTTTGAATCGTATCGTTAAATAAAAAACATATTTATAGTAGAATCGAATCAGAGATTCCTTACAAGATAAACGGTTAGACATTTAGCCAATGGGTAGTTAATTATTATATCTAATTAAAATCACTCAAACATGGTCCCTAACCGTTATGTCGTGTAAATACTATAAATGAACATGTTTGATTTACAAATATTTTCATGATTAAGTAGAATCATTATTACTTATATTATAATTAATACAAATCTAATAATTAATATTATTTATGAATATAATCTGCAACTGTAATTAAAGATATATAAAACATTGTTAATACAGTTGTTGTTATGTTTATCGCATAAATAATTTAGTTACTTTTCAATGTTCTGCTTTTGTTATTATTATTTTTATTTTATATGATATTACACTTTAGTGTTTTTTTTATTAATTTCTAATTTTCCTCGATATTATTATTCACGGCTTTAGATTATCCTACTACACTCACGTGCAACTAAGTTGACTCAAGGCGTATATTGGTATAAAAGGTTGATTTTTCAGAAAATTACATCCTAAGGAGAAAAATCGGTTGAGTATTTATTGATGAAATTTAATTTAGACAGAAATGCATAAAAAATTAAGAAAAGTTATAACGACAACATAATAAATAAAAAAAATATTTTTCATAAAAGTAAAGAAAGTTAAAATCATCAATATTTTGTATTGCTTCCCCTTGCTTTTATAACATGCATGGCGATTATTCATGGACTTTATGAATTTTTTGATAAAATCTTGAGGTTACATATTCAATCCTTCCTCTAGCGCAGTTTTGAGCTCGACCATGCTTGATGGAGCCGTATCTCTAGCTCGAACCCTCCGTTTGAGCTCGTCCCATAAATGATCAATGAGGTTCAGGTCAGGACTGAGAGCTGGCCACATCATCGTCTCAATTTCCACCTCTTCAAGAAACTGGCGAGTAACACTTGCTGTATGGCACCGGGCATTATCATGCAAGATCTTCTTTTATGAACACTGCATAAGGTACAACATGATCGAGAAGAATATCTTCCACGTACTTTTGAGCTGTCAGACCCCCTCTCCGACCGTCACCAGGCACGAAAACAAACTCGGTCTTCCCTTCATATGATATATCAGTCCACATCATGACTGAACCCCCGCCATATGATACTGTTTCAGCGAAACAGCGTTGCGAGAACCGTTCCCCTGGACGCTTGTATACTCGGCCTCTTTTGTCGTTGCCATGGAGATACACTCTGCTCTCGTCATTAAATAGGATGGAGCTCCATTGCTCAATAGTCCAATTTAGGTGTTCACGAGCAAATTGAAGTCAGGATTGACGGTGAGCTGCCGTTAGTTTGGAGCCTTTGGCTGGCCGCTTTGAAGTTAAATTGACTTTCTTCAGATGTCTTCTATTTGTCCACTGACTTACAGCCATTCCTCGAAATCTTCTGAGCTCCTGTTGCACATCAACGTCCGTGAGATGACGATTTCTCAACGAAGTTAAGATGGTAAAGAGGTCGTTCGTCTCAGATGTGCTCCCGTGTCTGTTGGTATATGATCCCCGAATGAAGACACCAGTCTCTTGACCCCTTCTGTATACTCGTGAAAGAGCTGATTGGCTCATGTTAATTTCACGAACCACTTGCCGTTGATTATGGTCTGCTTGCAACAAATCTACAACTTGGGCCGCTGCTTCTGAGGTAGTGTCCATTAGATTGCAATTCAAATACTGGGGGCTTAAGGAAATGTGTACCTGTCAACGCCTCATGAGTAACTGATAAGAAATATGGGTCACGTGAGTTTTTATACGTGATTTAGTCCCGCAACTTGTTGGTACCGCAACGAGCAATTTCTGTAACATTCATGTTTGCCCGTATTTATTTAAAAAGTTTTGTCGTTGTTTATTTGAAAATTGCTGTATAATGAAAAAAAATATCAGTGTTTCGAATAAAAAACTTGTACAAAAAAGACGTTCCTCGAAAATTCAAATTTTTGTCCAATATACTTGGACTTAATAGGCTTAGTAGGTAGCTTAATAGGCTTAATAGGCTTGAGTCGATTCAGTTGCACGCGAGTGTATTAACAACATTTACTTACAACATATTCACTACTAATTTATGTACAATTTTTTTCTAACGTTATTTGTATTTCTTTTTTTGACATTTTCTATATTTATGCTATCTATTTATCTAATATTTACAAAATTCACAGAACTACATAGAATATTATTGTGTACATATGTATAAAGTAACATTTGCTTATACTTATTTCTATTGTTTACTATCTTACATATTTTTAAACAGTAATTTATAAACTTACTTCTAACTGATTATTTTTTTATCATCACGGGTAGACTGGCTCTATGTATTCATGAGCCTCACTTTAGTATATTAATTCTTACATTTAACTTACGTAATTACATATTTGTGTATATATTCTAAATGTTTTATTTTATGTCTGTGTTATGTTTGCTCTTGCAGCAGTTGATATTATCTCTTGCCTTCCAATTTAACAAGCAGAGTGCTATTAAGGCAATAATTCCGACTCTGTGTACACCAAAAATAAATAAAGTCGTTAATAAAGATATAATATTAAAATTATAATATTTCCTCAAAAATTTAAAGTTATTGAATGCAGAAGAACTAGAACGAAGAACGGGAAAGAAGAAATAAAGTCAATAGTATATAGTTTCTCTCATACACGAACTGATGATATTTGCATTATATTCTTTCCAACGAAAAAAGTATAAATAAAACTGGATACCTCCGTGAAAAAGTAAAGCGTGATCTTATATAAGATTGTAATGAAAAATTATAACTTCTCGTCCGATTGAGTACTTCCTCATTTTCGAAAGTTAATTAATGGACGTCAATTCGCAACACGTATTTCACTTCATTACGTTACACAATTAAAATACACCCAATTATAAGTAATTGGTGAACAGCTGATAATCGGCACTCGGTAATTGGAAAACCTACTTAAGTCGTGTACAATTGGTGCTCAGATTTAATCTGAATAAAATAATACACGGTCATTTGTAAACGGAGTGTTGGCGAATGGGAAATTTCATTAAAACTCAGGAGCAACTTGTAAGCTATATAATTTATTTATTTTTTTAAATAATATCTTAAGTCTCGTTATTCCAGTTATTTCACTAGTTACAGTGCTCTTTAAACTGGAACACAGTAACGCTTTTATATTACTGTTTGGCATAAATAGGAGTTGCGATGGTATCTTCTGTAACCCACTCCCCCTTTTAATAATTTAAACTATAAAATAAATCAATAAATAATATTTAGGATCTCATATATTCATATTTGACGTGAGCAGGATGATGCATATTATTCTTTTTAGTATTATTAATATTTATGTTTTAGCCATTAATTATTTTATAATCATTTGTGATAGTCTCGATTAGAACCTTGTTCTACGTTGTGTTTATATTAATATTCAGTTCTTTTAGGTTTAGATAGAAGGATGAATATTTGTCTGATGCTGTTTATGTGTTTTATTTTCTAATTTATAATCCCTTCAAACTTGTAAAGGGCTGTACACCTTGTTACGGGCTTATAATATTTATTAATTCTTATAACCCAGACACAATTGATTAAGTTCGCATTCTCACATTTAAAAAAAATGTGGGGATGGCATACGGCTCCAGTAACCAGACCCCGCCCTATGCAGTGAGTGCCGACCAAATATTGCCCCTCACTCTCCCCCTCGAAACAGGGAGAGTTTAATTGGCTTCGGACCGCAGTCCACAGCAAGGTTTTCTGGAGAATCAGTAGAAGAGCACTCGGCTCATTGTTAGTGCGAAAGCACAAAATGTGATCAAATTGCGCATGGCAATGTGAATAGGCATCTCACAAGATACAACCGTAACCAGATATACAGTGTATGGTCAGCGCACATTCCAGGACACATAATAGATATAAAGAGTACTCTGACCCAAAGCTAAGTCCTTGTACGAGCCACCACCTTTACCAGCCAGGTGCACTTGCAGACGCATTGTAAGATGTTGGAATTGACATCACCACCAACTACGTAGTCACCGCGGAGTGCATTCGAGAGCTCATGGCTCATCTCATGGGATGGCAAAGCGGTTATATCGCAGCCTTGAGAGATCGTACTCCCACCAGCTATCACCATACAAGAAGTAAATGCATGACTCCGCCAACCACTGTAATGGATATTTGCCAATAAATCTTATTTTTATGTTGAGCCTTCAGGCACAAGACGACCAGACTAGAAAGCCCAGAAAGGCAGACCCCACCATCAGATGGGAATAATAAATGCCACGGAGAGAGAGAGCCTTCAGGCACAGAGTCATAGTCGTTGAGTAAAATGTTGTTTTCATCAAGTTTATCTCGCCCACCGATGACTGGCCCTATATTTTACAACATGGGGAGCTATTGAGGCCTTCATTTGCAAAATTTATAAAATAGTAAGAGCAGATAGTCTGCAGCCTCGTCATTAAGGGACCCGACTTGGAAAAAACTAATAAGATAGAATGTCAAACTATAACGCGAGGCGCAACCTTCAAAGGCGATATTTAACCAAGTGATCGTCGAAGACGTAGTATCATTGAACTGCGATAGACATGCAATCGACTATCATCGGCGAATATAATCGTGAAAGGCCCACAAGACATCACAGCAGACATAAATATTTTGCAAAAGTTCTCATCCAACCGAACCCGCAAGACGCATCAGTTCAGTAACGGTGTAAACGTTACACTACAACAAGACGTAATATCAATATTTGATAAGCATTGAGGCAGTAGCTTGCGTCCGCTTCCGCTGCCTCATAATGTATCGATACAGTTCGAGTCGACGTTGGAATGAACAAATGTTATTAAATACGACGTGTCATAGTTGCAAGCCACTAAGACTCTGAGCACCCAGGTATCATAAAGCGGAAGCCCTAAGACATGGTTCTGAGTATTTCGATATCATCCAAGTGCTATCTATCACTCTTCCCGAACCGGAGTATAATCAAGTAGTTATTTGAATAACCACCAACTACACCCGACTGGTATCTCACCTTTTCCACCATCTTGATATTATATTTTAAATTTGCCATGCACCATTTTACACGGTGTCGAACCCGTATACTTTATAAATCTCATTTATAAAGACCATCACACTCTTACTTTATCGATATTCTATCATAATATATTACTATTTGTATTTTCATATTTTTCCGGGATTCGAATCGATATATCCTTTATAACCCGTCACTAGAGACTTACACCCTTATACTTTCATAAATTTTCACCATACAATCACATTTGTATCTTTATATTTTTAGGATTTCAATCGATATAATATACAGTGCACCTATCCCTATACATCCTTTCAGTATGCATTAGAGGCCAGTAATAACCTCCAATCAATTAAAACACAAAACAAATTTTCATATTCGCCACATACGCAGTATATGTTCTGGATCCCATGTTTACGTAGGAGTGCGAAAATTTGTTTCGATCGCGCTCGCTCGCTCAAACGGCCGATCGATACACGAACGATTCCTTATTACGTCCTTAGGGCGTTTTACGAACACCCACCAACTGGACTTTTTAACTTTTTCGCTTATTATAATGAACCGTTTTCAAACTTAACTTCTTTATACATTTTAGTAATAAAATAAAGTTTGTTTAAAATATTTTTGTATAGTTTTATATTTTAGAGTCACGTCTATTTCACTTTTTTTATTAATTTCGCTTAAATTATTTTTTCAATTTTATAAATTTAAATAATTTCTATTTAAGCTATTTAAACGCTATTATTATTTAATATTTTTATAGAATCATTAATTTATTTTTATAAATGAATATATTTCGTTACACTACCTAAACGGTCTTATGCAATAGAAATCTTTTTTTTTTTTTTTTTTTTTTGTTTAACGTGGGGGAAATGCCTACGTATACTCGTCCTCGCGGGGGCAAGGACGAGTTATGTCGGACTTGCACCGACTAAAACCCCCACGATGTTCCTCCTCATCGCCATGATGGCAGGGTCACGGGAACGCGGGTACGCACACAACCGCGACCCTGCCGGCGCTGGCCGCTTGCGCGGCCCCACCTCGAGGGGAGGGATGAACCCTCCCAGGGCGCGCCGGAACATGCAGCGCGCCCCCTCCTCGACCTCATGCGTGTGCGGGCGGCCGGTTCCCCCGAACCTGTCGCCCAGAGGCCATGGGAGCCACGGGAGAAAACCTCTCCCGGCTCCCCGCGGCGGAGAGATGTTAGGCCCGCCGATACCTGTTAACGGCCGAGGAGGATAGGGAGAACGGCGCATCGCAATACCGAAACTCCTCTTCCCCCGCGGCCCCACCGCCGCCGCATCGCCGGTGCGACACCGGTTGGCCGCAGAGGGTACTCCCTGCGACCCCACCTCGGCTGCGCAGGGCGGTATGAAACCGCTCCTGCGGCCCCCGGCCGCTCCGGTGAGCTCCAGTTATCCCAACCGGTGCTCGAACCGGAAGCGGCCGCTTCGGCCAGCCCTTCGCCGCAGGCCGGCCGGATGGGTTCCACTTGGCTTCACCGTGTTGGGCGCCACGGTTACTAAGCCCTTCCGCCACGACAAGGCGAGAACCCGTTGGAGGGGAAAGTGATAAACTTGCATTAATACGTTACCCGGGTAGTTTACAAGAAAATACGTTTAAACGAAATTATGATTTATCCATAGTATTATGATATTTTTAAATGTGAATTTTGTCTGTCTGTTTTTTACATTATCATTACTGAAAAGGTTTCTATAAATTTGTGCTGTAAAGATAGATATGAAATTGAAGATCAGTAGGACTTATGTTTATATAATAAAATAATTGTTTTAGGTTGTTAATAAAAAAAATAAGTTAACCTGTAACATTATAAAATGTACAGAAAACCAGAAGTTTACACTAAATTCGTTTCTGGGACGGAAATCCTAAAAAGCATCGTGGCAATCTTGATTTCGGTCGTAGTTGGTTTTCATAGCATATTTCTGCTTACAAATAATGGTGTGCAAACAAGACACGTATAATAAAATGTGGTGAGGAATATCAGGCTTGCCTTTTCATTTGTTCGAATATCAAAATTTTCTTTGTATATGTGTGATTATTTTTTTTAATGAACTTAGCGACAAGACGAGCGACATGTTCCTTTGATGGTAAGTGATACGCTTGCTCATATAAACGTGGCGCTAGTTAGGATGCTATACACTTCACCACATTGCACTCGTCGCCTTGGGGATTAGATGTTAAGTCTCGTTATCCCAGTAATTTCAACATTTACAGCGCCCTTCAATCCGTTTGTCGGCTATAATAGGAGCTGCGGTGGTACCTATCTAGATGGTATCCGGCAACAGAGACCTGCCATCATTTATTTAATTTCAATAGGAACGAAGCCGCGGAGAGATCTAGTGTAGTACAAATGTCGCAGTCTAACCGAGTATTGGACTTTTAAATCTACGTGATAAGTAATAAACAAACATTTTAAGTACAAAGTGTCAATGGAGCGAGCTGGTAAGCGAAACAAATTGGAATGACTTTTAAAGTGCACTTAGCGGTTACTGCGTGTTACAAATGGAAAGGAGAATGAATAACATTTAAATGTTATTATCTGTTGGTTATGCCTCGAACTCTGTTAGGGTGGGCCTCTTAACGTGAAGGGAAATGTGAGTTTAGATGATAAATGATTTCTGGAAGCGATCAATCCTAGACAAAAAACGAACGTGGAAATTTGAAAGAAGATAGATAAATAGAAAAAGAAACATTAAAAGAGTTTAGACGAAATCTGGATGGGGGATGATAATATCAATTGTTGATCCGTTCTTCGTTAGTGGGATAATGGCAAGAAGCTAAACAGGTACTTCTAGGGTATGGAGTTCGATTTAATGTGGAAATTTTTAGTCAGATTAAATGGTATAATGTTCTTCTAAACGTTTTATCCCGTTTAGTCCGTTAGTCGACATTTTGCTTTAAAGTGTGATGTTTCTATCTCTGTTGAAGTATATTGCTTGGTTGTCATTTTTAACTTAGCTCATGTAATACTGGGCTCGCGAACCTGATATCCACGGCCTAGTAAAATTTTGATGTATAATTTACATTAGCGTATCTTCGTATTGATCAAGCAATCGTTTTGTCTAGATTAGCTCATTTATATACAAATCAGTGGTTGAAGTTCTCGATAAGTTTTTGTTGTAGCATGAATCTCGCTATATAGTAACTGATATTTTTAATTTCTTTCCAAATTTGGGTTAATATACACATTATAAACATTAAAATAATAATTACTTATTTAGTACGACCCACACACAATGTTGTTCACAATGCTGAATAACTCAGGCGGAAAGAATATTCCATGGCATAGCATACCGCCATTATATAAATGGTGGTATGGTACTTCGTGCACCTGGACTGTTGAACAGTAAAACACTAATCCAACTATTATAACTGTATCTAAATTAACACCATAATACACCAATAAGTTGAATTCACAAGTTCTTCGCATGAAGATATTGAAAGCGATAAATTAAACGTTTCGTGAGTAACGGTCGATTTGTTTGATGGCTTGGATGAAAGTGGAGAAAGGTTTCCATTAATAGTTGTTTATTTGTTAAAATGATGTTACTATGTGATAGATTACCGGTGGTAGTTCCCTATTGTCGGAGACCGCTTAAATAGGTACTATCGCAATGCTTATTTGTTGTTTGCAAATAATTTGTTAGGTAAAATTGTTGGCAGGGATGCCGCTTACAAGGTACAGATTCTGCTTCTCTTAATGCGTTGATTAATCAGCGCCACGGAGAAATTCAACTATAATATAAATATTGATAATAGTGCCTAATGTAATAAATGACTTTATGATAATAGCAAGTATTATTTTAAAAGTAATTTATTATTTAAATCCAGCGTCAACATTAAAGTATGAAAGAGGTTTTATAATTAACGTTGTTCATAATACAAATACTTATAAGTATGCTTAAAATGTTTTGTCGTTTTATTAAGGGTGTGTAAATTTTATCTCTGGCATTTGTGCAATTTTGTATTGAGATGTGTGAATGTTATTATATACAAACTATACAAACAATAAATAAATATCTCACAAGTAGCTTTATAACAAAAAATCGATAAACACAACAGTAATTCAGTGAATACATCGCAACCTTTCACATGGGGTTATAAATTAATTAGATCGCTCACGACGTGACCTTGTAGGGAGGGTAACATTATAATTTACAAAGGACATGAAAGTCAAGCAATTCAAGCTTCATTATTGGTGAACAATGCAGCTGGGCTTCCATACCGGGCGGCTGTCGCCGGATGTGCTCGCCCAACACCTCATGGAAGCCGAACGCAGCGCCGGTGTCACATCGCCCGATGCTCTTGTCAATTAGCTGCTTTTAACTCATGAATACTCAATTAAGATCTCCATAAAGGGCTCCAGCGCCAAATGCCCAATTACGTGTAATATCCTAACAATGGCCTGATGGTATTTCGACGAGGAAATTCAATTGCGGTTAATGGTTACGTTTAGATAAAGTGCAAAAATATACTATTTCGAATTTACTATAATGATACATGTTTTATCCAAGAATGATGCGGATCCTTGTTAATGATTAATTTTGTTGCAACGATTGTGCAGACAGATCTGATAGTAAGTCTAGATGGATTTGATAGTAGATCTTTCATTATTCTCTTACTAACAATTAGTAGATCACAAGAAAATGAATTTTATTATGAATCTAAGATTCAAAAACTGAATAATTAAAACTTGAACATAGCTCTTAAACTGTTTGAGAGAAAGAGGGAAACTGAATTTTTCTAAAACCGATCAGTCAATTTTATTGATGGCTAATGGGGTAGTAAGGTTATAGACGTAGTGCTAGCAGGTTTTTCACAAGGTGGATCTCATCAGGGTAGAGATTTTTGGTGGAGGCCTATGTGGGTGGAGCTGTTGTAGTCTATCGGCTATTTTTTATTTAATTATGCTACGAGACAAGTCAGACATTCATCTAATAGTAAGTGACACGTCAGCCCATAACATCATAGCCCTAGTTAGAATCACTTTTTTTATTCCATTAAATAACCGGACGAGCCGGACGTTCATTTGATGGTATGTGATACACTTGCCAATAATAAGATGGCCCTAATTAGAATGATATACACTGCACTATATTACGTTCGTCGCCACGACATAAAATGTTCAGTCTCGTTACACCAGTAATTAGAGTAGCTACAGCGCTCTTCAATCCGGAACACAGAAAATTTTGCACAGTACTGTTTGGCGGCAGATGTCGCTGCAACAGACACTCACTATCAATAAGATGATGAAGATGATAGCGTTCTGAATGTTTTAATGAGCATTCTGACATTTAAAAAAAGACTTTATTGTTTTATAAAAATTGCGGTTGTTATGTGCGTTTACCGACATAGCACATGCGATCTCTGAACGTTTATTACACTGTACATCGTGACGTACGCTCCATATTTGGTAGCCAAGATGGCGGCAGTTTGAAAATATTAATGTTTGATTGTGTTCTGAGCGTTGTAAAGAAAACTTATCTCGTATTATAAATTGCTGAATTATACTACAGCTTTACTGTAATGCAATGGTAATGCATCTCGCTTTGTTCGGAACAATTAGTTCAATGAGCAAGGCGGCTTGCCTTACTGGGAGATGAATTGAGAAATATTAAGGTTTTGTTTCGAGTTAATGATTTCAAATATAGATAATGGTTTTCTTAAACGTTTTCGTGTGTTAGAAAAAACAACTGCAATAGTAAACAATCATTAAATGTGCACATTGCTTCTTTAAACGAAATCTTTGAGGTATCATTTAAAAATTGCGTATACATTATGGTTTTCTCTTATTAAACCCAGTAGAAGCTTTATATAATGCTCATATGCATGTTTTTACATATTATGACAATTATTTGTATGTAGATATAGATATTAATTCTTAATTCGAATTAATCGATAAATAATATTTAATTTCCCTAATATTATGTAGCAACAGTTGGTAATTTTTTATAATGAACCAAAAATATGACATTTTTACGATATTTTCTAAAAATTCGGTGGAAAGTGATGAGGAAGACTTTTAGCCAACAGTGGATAAATAAAAGCTGTGAATGTGTCTCATGAACAAAGTTAAAGGTAATGGACTCACCTGTACAATGAGGAATTGAACGCCTATTTAGTGCATGGTTAATGTACAAGTCCTGAACGCTGCATTGAGAGTCGCCACTGTTCAGTAGTAAGCGACACGCGTCTGGTAACGCCGCAGGTTTGAACCTCGCAACTTGAGCTTCCGCTAAAGGAAAACATTTTGAGGAAACGGAGTAAGAAGAACAATTTTCGTGGGGATGTATCATCCACCAACCAGCATTTGGAGAAGATAGTGGATTAATGAAGTTCACTCGCTCTTTGACTACGAGCCCCAGTGGTGGGAATATTAAGATAGCTATTTATTTTTACTTCCTTCCCTACTTATAATACTGGAACGATTTCATTAATAGATACTAATGATTTGTGCGTAGTTATAAACGGTTTAATGATATCATTAAATGATATGCCTTCGCGAATTCCTTTCGTGAAGTTTGCTTTAAAACTGTTTCTGTAGAAACAATTACCCATAGCTATTACATATTTAATATATCTTTTATAAATGCAGACAATGTGTTTTTTTTATATTATTTAATTAATATTATTATAGTTAGGTAATAGTTAATAAAATTAAGTATTTCTAAGCACCATTTTCTTTCACCGTACAGTACAAACATTAGTGTGGGTAAAATTCCGCTACAGTTGTGAAATCATTGAAGAAGCGAAACTTGACATTATCTCAAGATGACGAGCATAATATGGTGTAGTGTAAACATTTTAAATATTGCCACTGTGTTTTAGGTAGACATTGATTTAAGTATCGTCTCGAAGTTTAGTTCAATCATGAAACTATTTAGGAGTAATTAACATAACATTCGCTTAAAGCAGGTTTTATACAAAAAGATCGATCTTCTTACTGTTAATAATACGTCAGCTTCTAACAGGCGCTAGTTAGAATGTTTACACGGCATCACATTATAAATAAAAAAAAAAGTAAATGATCTTTACTTCAGACTCAAGATCCATATTAGTACACAGGAAAAAAACTGTATTAATCAAAAAAGAAAAAATAATAAAATCTCACTCCCACCAGGCAGCAATGTTCGACCTCTGTTTATAAGTATGGCTATAGTGCAACCTCATTGCCAAGTCCTGAACTATCAAGTTACTATACCTGCCAAGCCTGGCGATGCATGACGCGATGCGTTTCCTCTGTATGCCGTCGAATGATGCCACTCTAGACTCAAAGTACATTTTGGTTGCACTGCAGTACCTTTTTAGTTCCTAACAGGTGTCTAAGTGTACAAGCATTGTACGTACGTATGTGTAGTGGAAATACCATCATCAACATCATTATTCGATAGACGTCCACTGCTGGACTTAGGCCTCCTCCAAAGATCTTCAAGGTTTTAGGGGTTCATATAGGGGGATTTGGGTCAATTTCCACCACTCTGATCTAATGCGGGGTGGTGGGAGCCAGAGCCCAGTTTGGTGATTAGCAGGGTGCACCACAAGTAGGTGAGCTTAGCTTGGGTCCCGCAAGTTGTTGTGTGGAGTACATGTAGTTATTCCACTCCGCTTTATTTCATTAGTTATTGGTGGAGACATTTCAAGAAATACAACTCTCACACAGAATCTGTTGAATGTATGTTGTGTGTATGAAATGTGTAATTTGCAAGGACAAGCGCCCTTCGAGGCGTAAGTGCGATCCGTCAAAGTATCATTTGCGTGTATTTATTTGTATATCAACTTGTTATCAAGTGTAAAGCGTGAAGCGGGAAAGTAAGAATATAGTAAACATTATGAAGGTATACATTACAAAGTTATGCATAAATTATTTGTTTACCTTTCTATTATTTAACGTCACTGTCAGCCAATAGACGACAACGGCTGGACAAAGACCATCACATCGTTTGGTCTATGATATAGATGTAACTCTTATATTAACCTTTGACAGTTTCTGATTTTGTTATAGATTTATTACATACAATTATTTTTTTAAGATAAAACTTGAATTATATTATTTTAACATGGCATTTTTTAAATTATAGATGGTCAAACCACGCCTTCGATTTTTTTTACAAAAATTTATTTTTGGTCGTAATGCCATCTGTTGACGAAACATTTAACTATCAAAGCCGCCATTGTTTTAGTTACAAATAATGGGAGGGAATTATTATCGTTTTACTTTTTCTCTCTTTTGAAACTGCGATTTTGTATAACAAGCGTGACGAGAACAACAATTATCTACTATTTTTTTTTATTGTATTAACAAGACCAGCAGTATCTTTACTTGGTAGGAAGTGGAACGCTTGCTCATAACAACGTGGCGCTAGGTAGGGTGGCTGGTCTACATTGCGCTCGTCGCGTCAGATGTAAGATGTTAAGTCTCGTTACCTCAGTAATTACACTAACTACAGTGCTCTTCTATCCAGAATACAGTATCGGTTGCATACTACTGTTTAACGTCAGATATAAGCGCTACAGTGGTACCTACCTGGACAGTCTCTGGCAACAAAGACCTACAACCAGTGATAATCTTAATCGAAAAGTATATATTGTCGGAATTTGTCAGTTAGATTGAGAAAATCTCCAGCTACTCTTTCCCATTTATAGTACTTAAGGCTTCACACTATAAGTTCTTTACACCCCCGAACTACTTGCTTCCTGTCTACTGGAAACATTCTGGATATTTAGTCGTTCATGGTCAATCTTAAGAACGCGTAAAGTGATACTTATTGGAGGTTTTCAAAAATAAAATCCTTGTTATTATGTTAGGTTTTATGTTTAGCAATGGGTATGTGTATTGACTGAGCATATTAAGCCCTAACCATAGATTACATTATTTTTAAATATATAGGTTAGTGTTTAAGTAGGATCCCGTATTGTATTGTCTTGGAAACTTAAGAACACCTTGTTTACTCTTTTATCGAATACACTTTAATTAGGGGATCATTAGGTTAAAATGATTGTAAAGAAAATAAACTTAAGGAACGTGAAGAAACTGTCGCGCTCTCTTCCTGGGCCAGCGTCCTGGTCCACGTTGTTCGCCTTATCGAAGATCTATAATATATTAGTGATATCATAACCGAGTCTGATGGAGATCACGGCGTACAACGCGAGATATCGCGGTGACTGATCATGTAAATTGAATAGAATGAATTAAATAGATCTTTAACGACTATGTGACTTTGTTCCGTTATAGAGTGTGCTGATGGAATTATTGGTGATAATTTTTTTTCGAGTGCATCATCAATCGAAGATCTTTTTTGGCTATATCTTTCGAAGATTTTATACAAAAATATTTTTGAGTATTTGTTTTAATCATAACTTATTAACTACAATAGGTACATGTGTTTATACTTATGTACGTATAACTAACCGTAAGTGTGTTAGAATCTATAATTTCTAACATTTTCTGTCCTTGTGATGTATGCTGCAACAACTTAAAAAAAAATTTTTTTTACTTCTCCCACTTACCACTTCACTTTGTTAGTACTTACACAACTACATCGACAACAAAACGTTGAATAACAAGTTGTATCCTAAATCATTACGTACAATCGGAAGCGGATGTAGTTGCATTAACTACTCGTGTGGTACCTACTCTTCGTTTAAACAACTTTTGCTTTTGTGTTTAATAAACGTGAAAGATTAGTCAGGCAATTACCAGTAACGATTCAATATACGAATGTTTATATTCATATCTATACTAATTAGGGCTATTATTAATATTACGAGAATTAGGTAATTACAAAAATTTGTTATTATGAAAAGATAAGGCGTATTATTATTCATCATCATCATCAGCCAGTAGACGTTTACTGCTGAACAGAGACCTCCTTCAAAGATTTCCACATCGATTAGGGATTCATATGCGGAGGTTTGAGCAAATTCCCACCACGCTGGCCCAATGGTAGGAGACAGGGCCTTGTTTGGTGATTAGCAGAATGCACCACGGGGAGGTGAGGTTGGTTTGATCCCGTGAGATGTTATTACACCCCTTATTACTATTGAATATGCAGTATTGATACCGATAAAAATCTTCTTTTGTTAAATATGTAAATTATACCATTCAGGATTCCATAATTTATCGTTTATTAATATGGTTAAGCACCAATGTAAAAATGTTATTGTTTCGTTTGAAAAGGCAGTGTAACTGATGAAATTACTGATATAATTATTTTTTTTTACGATGAAGTTTGCGCCGCAAGTTTTACTGACAACTATTGCAGCTTCATCGGACTCAGACCACGCGGATATTAGACCCGCGAACTAAGTAATAAAAAAAGAAAAGAAAATATAGTTAAACTTAAACTAAAACGAACGCTATAATACAATAACTAAACACAAAGAACATAAACACAAAACTGTGGGAATTATTAGGAAGGTTATTATTTATAGTTATTAGGTGAGAGGCGTAAAATGACAATGTAAAAAATTGGCGCCATTTTGTTTTCAACACAGATAACAAAGTGGACGAGCTGCTCATTATACCGCATTTGAATTAAAAAGTTGATAGCTGTGGTTTTGGTGTCGCATTAAATTTAATTTATTAATTAAATTAAATTTAAGCAATATCACAGCTTTAATATTATAATATTTGTATATAATCAATGGCGTTTTAGGTATGCTCAAGATTGATTTAGTTGCGCAAAATTACAACACCAAAGATAAAGCCCGTGCTCGGTCCGTCGTGACTCGTTTCAAACGGCGTCGATAACAGCCAGATACACAGACACCAGCTCCGATATTATGTTAAGGAATAGCGAGATTTGATAGTTTCATCCGCCAAGAACTTAAAATGGATATTATTTTTAATTCCTTCATTGAATTTCAAGACCTAATTTTTCGTAATTCAATTGAAAACATTATTCGAAAAGAAACAGATAAACTTGTAACAAATAAAACATATGTATTAATTATCCACATATCGTGAATAACAATACCTCGACTGGTGAAGGTAGCGGGAAACTGCTAGATGAGAACAGCGTAGAACCGATCGTTGAAGAGATTTTTGGGGGAAGCGTTTATCCAGTAGTGACGACCGTTGATGATAATGTTAAGGTTTTTGGTCAAAAAGCAATACTGCTACACCAAAAGCAATTTTTCCCATTGCTAATGAAATGTAAAGATCAGGAACCATACATCAAGTTCTATATCATGTAATATTTTCCTTGTTTTTGTTGATTATAAAAACTCATACAAATATCTAAAATATCTACCGTTTGATTAACATTGGTAGACTTCTTCAATGAAAATGTCCAACTATAAAAATTAATTACTATTTATGTAATTGTCAATAACACATTTTTTTAATTTTAATAGTATTTTTTACAATATTGCCAAATCCGAAGTGGAAAATACTGAATGATCTATTTCTGAATATTTCTTAACCACCCCTTTAGTGGTTTACAACGTGGTTGCGTATTACAGTTCTATGACGGATGGATTATGCAAATGTGCGAATGATTTGTTGCCTTATTAATGTTAATAAATGCCGTCATACATTAAAGGTAGGGCGTTTCGTGTATCCATAGGCTAGAACTAGTTTTCGGTCGGTCCAGATAACACGAGAATAATGAAGACTTTATACTCGAACCAATGTATTTGTATAGAAATAGAATGAAGTAAAGTATTCGTCTCTAAGTGCTCGACAACCGCATCTATTTAAGTTTTCGTATTCATATAACTTATGTTGAAGTTATAATTTGTTTTTATTTACAATAGGCTAAAAGTAATCATCTATATCACAGGATATTAATTGACAGTAATTATGTATGTGGTGAAGCGTATTCCCCAAGAATACTGTGGCTCTCATATATTAACACCCGGAACAGTGCTGTTTAGCAGATTTATTTTTTATTATTAATAGATCTGTAGCTGCAGCTTCTATTTCTGCCGCCAAAATATTTATTACTTTATAAAGGTCGTTTTGCTTAGCGAAATTACTTGGGTAACATTAAAACATCTGGGTGATAGCTAAGAGGTTTTCGATAATCATCAACACCTAAACCTCACTTCCTCCCTTGTTCCATAGTCGAAACATAGACCACAATTTTATAAGTACGATTATCCCATTGGCGAAAAAAGCTTTTAAAATAAAAAAAGTTAAATATCTTCATTTACCAAAAATAAAGTAATATATATAGAATATTGTAAAAATTAAAAAAATTAAGTAAACAAACCGAGGCGTTTTCGAATTTTTTCTTAGATAATGGTCAACAATAGTTTTTTTTTTAATTTACTAGCCCATTAAATAAATGATTCTTCGACGAATTCGTTCGTTCCGTTTCAGAAGAATTCAGAAGAGAGAACGTTTAGAGAATTAATGAGCGCGGTTTCCTCATATAATTTGTAAGGGTAGATAAATAATTGCATGAAACTATATATAGACATGTATTATTTCAGTTTTTTTATTGCTGTTACAATGTACTGGTGGTAGGTCTCTATTGCCGGAGACGGTGTAGGTAGATACCCCCTTAGCGCCTATTACAGCTGATAAACAGTACTATGCGAACATTACTGTGTTCCATCTTGAAGGGCGCAGTGGTAAGTTTAGGGTAATGAGACTTAACATCTTACGTCTCATGGCGATGAGCGCAATATGGTACGGTGTATATTATCCTAACTACCGCCACGTTGTTATGTCAGGTGTATCAGTTACCACTAGGTGGACTTCCTGTTAGTCTTATCGCTAGGTTAGATAAAGAAAACCTCCGGCGTTTAAAGTCGTTAAGCAGGAGCAATGTGCGATAGTAGGAAATTATACGCAAGCGTATACATTGTAAAAGTAGCAGGTGCTTTAGACGTAAAAAAAATACAAAAGACTTCTTAGTATAGGGTCTACTCTTCGGCTCTTTTTCCACGTCTAATTGGCAGTTGCTGTGACAATTGCGCACCGTTGTCCCAACGGCCTCACCACTAACTGACAAAAACTTAATTAAAATTAACTTCTTGTTATTTTTTCTAATAAACGCCTCAACTGTTTCCAGTACATAAATTTGAACTTTAAACGAATTGCAACCACTTAACACTGTGTACAAAAAGTTTATAAAAGACATTTTTTTTTTAATTTGTTAACTAAAGGACATCATTATCATCATCATTAGGTGCCCTCATCAAACTGAAGTTAAGCGATCCAGTTGAGAAAACCTATTCGACCCTCAGCTATTGATGGTATTTAAATCCGGTTCATTTCTTTATGTCGTCAAACCATTTCTTGCGCTGTCTACCAGGTGCACGTTTTCCAGGAATTTTGCCCTCCAGGATTAATCTTAGGAACTCATAAAGTTGTCCGAAAAATGCAACCTTTCTTTGCATGACGGTTGTCATCAGCTTGCGTTTGCAGTTAGCTCTCTCAAGGACTTGAGCATAACTAAAGATGCTCTTTACTCTCCGGAGACCCTCTAGGTAGGTACCACCGCTCCTCCTATTTTCGTGAGAAACAGTATTCTGAAAATATTGCTGCTGTAGCTACTGAAACTACAAAGAAACATATTGTGTCCCGTGGAGACGACACCAATTTACAGCAGGGTATGCCCTCGTAACCAACGCTCCATTGTTACGGTCAAACGAATCACTTATTACAAGGTGAAAGCTCGTCTTGCATCTTCGTGGAAATTTGTTTGAGTGATGTTTAAGATGTGTGACTACCAAAAATGTATTTATGAGAGTTTATGAGTCTAAACAACTTTAACTTATGGTCATGGAAATTAAAGAACTTCACTCAATAATCTTGGTTAAGGTATAAGGGTTCCCGCACGACAACTTACGGGACCCAAGACAACCTCACCTCCTCGTGGTGCACCCTGCTAATGAACAAACGAGGTTCTGGCCCCCACTAACCCCTATTGGGCCCGAGTGGTGGGAAATGGCCTAAATCCTCCTATAAGAATCTTTATTAACGACGGCCGCTGGTGCCTTGCGGGGTACTAGCGGCCATGCTAACCGTCTAATAAAGGTTGAGGTAAGCGTCTGGATGCGGACAGCGTAGGACCAATCGATGTGGAGAACTTTGGGGGAATCCTATGTCTATTGGCTGATGATGGTGATGATTCAATGACCCTTTATCTCGTATTTATGGCGTAAGATCACATTGCCGTTAAGTTATTAAAGTGATAATATATATATATATATATATATATATATATATATATATATATATATATAACTAGTCTGGGCATAAATACTGTTACATAAAAATCTTCTTTTTTTCAACGTTTTAATTATTTTAAATTTGGAACACGAATATTATTTTAAAAACTTGATTCGATTTTGTGCTATTTGGCATATTTTTCTCATTTTCATTATCAAATTACAATGTGGAATGGGTTATTGGTGTTAAAGAAAATAGTATTGCAGTTATCGCCTTGCACAAAGTGGGTATGGAGCCGTCGGTCATATTTCAGACACTTCAAAAGCTTGGTATCAGCCGTAATATTCGTATATCGCACCATCAACAGATACAACGACACTTCCTCTGCCGAAGACCAGTAAAAATCGGGGCGGCCGCGTGCTGTCAGGACTACAAAGGCTGTTAATGCTGTTAAAGCTAGAATTTGTCGAAATTCTCTTACGAAGCATAAAATCTTTCGCGAGAAATGAAGACTCCCGCTAGGACTCTGTCGCGTGTCGCGTATTATAAAACAACACCGGAAGCTCGGTGCTTATCGTCGATATACAGGACATGCCCTAAATCAATCTTTACAATTAAAGATGGATGGAGTGGATCGATCAAAACGGACAAACCTGTCGCGATACGACAGGCAGGTGAAAGGCACACAAATACCCTATTTATAGATGAAAAAAATTTCCACGATTGAGGAACACTACAATAAGTAAAATGATAAAGAGTGCACTCACAGTTCTAAAGAAGCTGCTCAGGTGGTCGGAAAGGTACAATGTGGTCATGGTCATCATCCTGCGTCAGTGATGGTTTGGTGGGACGTGTCTTATCAAGGAGTCACAAACCTACATTTTTGTGAAAAAGAAGTGAATACTTCAGCCAAAGTGTATATATATGTCTTGGATCATATTAAACCTTTCAGCGATACACTCTTTAAAAATATACCGCGGACTTTCCAGCAGAACTCTGCACCTGGTCACAATACAAATACGAAATGAAAATGTTTATAAATGTTAATTAGAAATAAAATGATGAAAGATCTATGAAATTCATACAATAAATAGCTTGCAACCATCCATAAATCGTTCCGCGTTGAATGTTCATGTTCCTATACGTTCACTAGTTTTTACGCGTTTGGCTAACAAAAGAAACCCATTTTTATTTCATATATATAGTCTTAATTTTTTTACTGTTCTGCGCCTGCGCACACTCGTATAATCAGTTCGCCAACTACAGTCGCGTTATAACTTACTGCAATGACATCTAACAATACATTTCACTGGCCAAGGTGTTACGAATGACCTTCTTATTGGTTAGCGGCCATTTTAAAACAATTAATTAGAGTTGTTGACATTTAAATGCTTCTCATTTCTAATTGTCCTATATTAAAACCGGTTTTCCGTTATCCGCTTTTAATTAGTTAGTTTACCAAACGTCCGCCATTTTTAAAATAGTTTGAAATGTAATCCGTTATTGAAAAATATATGCGATAGAAATAACTATTTTAGTTATAGTATATCCAAGATTTACTTCAACTTTGATTTATTGATTAATAAACAATACTATAATAATTTAAAGTAAAGTAAAATACTGAGAGTTGAGAAGTATTCTAAATTCTAGTCTCAATGATTGAACGGTTTAACGTTTAATTACAAAAGTACTAAAATATAATTTAAAAAGATGAAATTATAAATGAAGATAACAGTAATGTACAATAAAATAAAACATAACGTTTAAACCCTAGATAACAGTAGATACAGATAGAACCCTAGATAAAATAAAACATAAGGTTACGCAAAATATAGCAAATCGTGAGCTGAATTGATAATAGTTAGGACTTATAAATACATTATCGGACTACCGGGAATAATATGGTATTGTCTACAGATCGGCGAGTTAAGTTGTTTAACTAAGTTACGATCTCTTATGTGTAAATGAGTTGCGTCTTTTGAACCACCTAGCAGCAGCAGCCAGTAGTTTTGCGCTGATGCACATGATTCTGTACAGTTATTACTGAATGGGAAACAGATAAAGAATATTTATTAAGATGACCTACGTCAATAACATTGTTATGTAAATATATTTAATTTTTCATTGGTTTTTTTACTAGCACACCGTCTTGACTTCTTCAAATTGAAATTTGGGGGTGAGGGTAAGAAAAGTTAGCCCAGTCTTCTCGTCAGCTGTTTTAAACATGATAACCCTAAATAGTTTATTGTTAAAAGAGAAGGAATTAGTTGCGACAAAGTTGTCGGTGAATGGGATAAACTCGAAGAACGTCAAACAATAGATTGTTGCTTTCTATCTGTAATCGTAGCCTTTTGGTAGATTTTTATAACCACAATTACAAGCAATTCCAAGTGACAATAAGACCGAAGATTGAGAATCGTATTCCTTTTTTAAATTTACATTCAATCCGTCTGCGTATGGTGGTTCAAGGCCGTGTTTACTTATCCTTTACCTTCTCTTTTGTTTACATTGTTTTGTTCGACTCATTTTCATCTTTCATCCTCTCCTTTCCGTCATACCCTGCTCATTTATCACACTTCATTTCTTCTATCATTCTGCATCCTGGTTCCTTCTTTTCATACCTCCCGCAAGTGAACACTGTCGCTATTCCTTTTTATTTCCTGAAAAAGTCCTGCAAATCATGACGGTATCTCTATTCTATTTTACATTTCTAACTTTTTTTAGTACATATTTTCTATTTCTATTTATTATATATTTACTTTCGAAACATTCTACCTGATGACAATTACGTAATTAGTTTTTCTAAAATGGACATATTAAAACTAAATGAATTATTTGATCAAAGTAGTTCATAACATTCGTCCCACACCAATTCTGACTACGTTTCTATTAGCCGGAGAGGAGCTCGAAGCGTGCGTTGACTCCTTCGGCGCAACGTCAGGATGTTTATGATTGGCTGCGCAGGATTGGTCTCTTCTCGTGTAGCCTCTGGTGCGTAGGGGGTAGTAGCTCATTGGAATGCGGACGTCGTTTGTTCTAGCGGTGTCTGCAAGAAACTAGCCACTTCTCGTCCCCTGAGTATGGAAAACGAGTCGTCTTCGTCGTGTTGGCGGTCGTGTTACTTAATGGCACCACTGATTAAACTTGGTGTAGTGTTGTGGTATTCGCCGGTAACGATTCTGATGGTAGTCGTGGGAAAATGTGTTCCGCGTGCCGCCGTATGTTTCTTGCCCTCCAAATTCGAAGCTATTACCTGCGTTCGATGTAAACTGGTTCATTTATCTTGCTTGTGATGCATCGGAAAAGGGAGTAGGAGCTGTATTTAATCATAAAGATGCAAACACTGAGCATCTTGTGGCTAATTCGTATCGAGGAAATTGCGTTCAGCTAAACAAAATATTCGATCAGAGATCGGAAAGCTCTTTTATTTGGGTTAAAGAAATTTGATCAATATCTTCGTGGAGCTAAATTCACCTTAGTTACTGACCATAAACCATTAATACGCATATTGGGGTCGCAACGTAACCTCCCTAAGCTTGCAAATAACAGGTTTGTAAGATGGGCATTGATTATAGGCAGTTATAACTAGGATGTACGTTACTAAAAAGGGGAAAACACGGACTGCTTATCAAGGTTGCCCGACGTTGTTACTAAACCATCAGAGATGGAACAAGCAGTACATCAAATATTTGTACGCTGTCTGGATGTAAGAATAGCTGATCTTCATCTATCAGAAGAACTCTTAGTAATGGCAACAGCTCGCGATTCCCATTCTTTCTGGAGTTCTTAAGTGTATGAAAACGGGATGGAGAGATTTAGTGTATCCTAATGATATTAAACTTATGTTGTGTCAAGTAAGAATGGTAATTCTTAAGAAATTATATCAGATACTTTTGGAACAGCTTCACAGGGGCGACCCTGATATATCGGCAATGAAGGCCCTCGCTCGGTTCTGTTTGGTGGGCGTCAATCGATGAAGACATTGAAAACTATGTCAAGAGATGCAATAGATGTCAGCAGAATAGACCACACATCTCGGAACTACCCATTTACTCATGGTCCATACCGGAACAAGTTTGGGAAAGAATTCACATCGACTTTGCAGGACCTTACGAAGGTACCTATTGGTTAGTCTTATGTGATGATCTTTTCAAATGGATTGAAATTAAGCCGATGCAAAAAATGACTTCAGGAAACTTATGTTCCACTTTGAATGACACGTTTTGTACGTTTGATCTGCCACAAATGATTGTGTCTGATAACGGGCCTCAATTCACCTCAACAGTGGTTGGAAAATGTTGCAAGAGATAAGGCATTTTACACATAAGATCATCACCGTATCATCCATGAACAAATGGGTAAGCGGAAAGATAGTAAGGACCTTTAAGTCTACCATTGTCGTTCTCTCCAGACACCCAATAGCAGCGCTTGCGGAAATTTCTTTTCATGTATAGAATAACACCACACAGTACTATTGGCAAATGCCAGCTGATGTCATGTTCAGGCGGCAGCTAATTGCTTATTTTCCAACATCCGGCGTAATAGGAGAAGAATTTGGCAGTAACAAGAAGTGCAGGATAACATAACCGCAGGAATACGAGACAAAGCATGCTCGGAGATGCGATATACCATAGGACCTGGGGGAGAAAAACCTGGCAACCTGTGGTCGTGGCCGAGCGGAAACACCGCTATTCTTACGTCATCTCGACCACGACGGGAGGAAACATATGCTGTTAAAGTACAATCACGTCTATTACTCCTCTTGTTTATGTTATAAACATAAGTAACGCTACTTCCTTTTAAACTGCAGTTCATTTGCAGCGCTTTAGAGTCTGGCGGAGATTTGTTTTAACAAGCATATGTAACAAGATGTGTCGTTAGTCAGATAAAGGTAATGGGCTAATCGTGAACCAGCCGGCTGGACCACCGACGGCGACATCGATTATTTCAGTCGATTGATATGTAAACTGCGGTGTACAATTGAAATTTTCTGTATGTACCTAATTAGTCTGTTACAAACCGTTTTCTTTTTACAATGATGATATTATATTTACCACAACAGTTCACCTGGTGGAAAGTGATCACTGACGCCCATGGACAGCCGCAATACCAAAGCAGTCGCAGCTGTGTTGCCGACCTTTAAATTACCCTGTGTTTTGTACTTTTTCCTATTTAGTAATATTCTTTGATGTGAAACTAGCTTTGGAAAGGCGTGAATTAGATTTTATGAAACGAAAATGAGTAACGATAAAGAGGTAACTGTAAATTTGGTTATAAGTTTGAGTAATAGTGGAGGGTGAGAGAATGAGATGAAAAGCGTTTCTATACAGTTTGCGTAACCTTCGTCAACTTTTCGTACTATATTCTTAGCATGCCCATTACTTTACCGCTGTAAGCGCACATTGATGATATACTCAAGGATTTCCACACCGATCGGAACAACAAATAATACAATAGAGTATTGAAAGTGTATTATTTATAACTAGAGGATTGATCCGAAGTAGGACTGGCAAGAGGACCTCGTTGTTCCGATTGGTGTGGACACCTTTGATCCTATGCTCAGCAGTGAGCATCTTCCGGCTGATAATGGATACTTGAAGCGGCTTGTTGCTCAAATTAAAGCAAAGAAAAAACATCATAAAAATATTTAATATTAATTATCTCATTCATTAAATAGTTATACAGGAACGATCGATCTCTGATAAGATTTTTCATTTCAAATGAAAAAAAGTATGAACAGTTACATTTTACGAAGATGCCATAATCCATCAAGACGGTATTACTCTCCGCAGGAGCAGATAACGTAATAACGAGCCTTAATTGGTTTATTTAAGTGAGAAATGTGGAGTAAAAAAGATTTCCTTATTGCTATCTCCAGCATGGCAGTTTCTAGGCACAGTAGTGGCCTGCTCTAGCCTAATTTAGCTTTGAAATTTAATTCAAACGATACACTGATCAGTGGTAAATCAATCCTGAGTAAGTTCTTACTCGCAACGCAGCGCATCCAGATGTATACACCAATCAATTAAGGCGAAGATAAATCAATTGATCGCTGTCAGTGATGCCAACATGTCAAAACGGTATACGTAATTGTCACAGATAAGAAATTGTTAGTCTCGTGTGCAGTATTCGATGACGGCATTATCGTAATAAAAGCAGAAGAGATAATAACCGTAAACAACGGTGTATTTCCCCTCGTTATTCAATTCGCCTGAAACGGGACAGGCAAAGGTGGGAGACCATACAGCCTATTTTAACATATTTTGTATTCTTATGTATGTTTTTAAATTAATTGATCACATTTAAAATAATTGTGTAAATATCATAATTCATTATCATATTTTCTTTTACTACGAGTTCAAAATTGTATTTTTTAAATATAGAAATGCAAATGCCATATTATTAATTTAAAGGTGCTGTAACATCGCATACATTAATTTAATCTATTTACAAAACTGACAAAAATAAATATAAAGAGGATATAAATTGATTATGTAATGTTATGTATAATGTGATAATAAACATTACATTTTTCTCGTAGTCGTTACATATGATTATAAATCTCCCCGGTACTTTTACTGGCTAACCTCCTCTCCTCCCTAGACGGAGGAGAGACTTTAAACCGGAACATAGTAATATTTGCACAATATTGTTTGGCGGTGGAAATATGCTCTGTGGTGGTACCTAATCAGACGGCCTCCGGCAACAAAGCCCTACAACCTTCATCTTCTTCTTAAAGTGCTTCTCCAACTAGTGAAGGTTAGCAATCAGCGTGTTACAGTCCTTTCTGTCTCTGGTTCGGCAGAACAATTCCGACGCCTCAGATATGCCAGTTCATTCCCTGATAGTCCTCAACCATGAGGTTTTCCGTCTCCCCACCTTTGTTTTCCATTAACTTCACCCATTATAATTGCCTACCACCATTGCAAAATTTATCTAGTCGTTCTCCAGGAAGAAGTCTACCGGCAGCATTGTATATTTTAATTATAAAGTCGGGATATATCTTACTCAAGTGCATTTCCACTTAGGATTTCAAGTTAAATTAAGCAATGTGGTACCGTCCATGCTGCTGCAATATATATTGCGATTCGATTATCATCCGTTTTATCTAAGTCTTTCACGAGACCATATCGGCGGACATGCTAAGCCCGCAGCGGATATGGAATCAATAGAATACCGAGGAGCTATTCTATCACGCACCCACGAATTCAAGTAGTAACTTATCGACAAAATTAATAGAATGGTTGGTGGTACTGAACATTATCATCAGTGTCTGTCAGTCCTGCCCACGCCAGTGGAGGCCTGTATCAGATTCGTGCACGCGATTTTGTATATAAACTAAATCAGAAGTACAATCATCAGCAATTAAATGAATAGTGTTTTAGGGGCCGTTACTTCAGTTCTGCAATAAACCTATCATTATAGTAGAAAGGTGGTTTGGATCAATTGGATTATGTTGTGGAGATCTTTCGATCAGTTTGCGAATATAAAGTGGGAAAAGTATCCTCGTTTGGAGTCTCCATCCGAATACGACGTGGGTGACTTCAAGAAAAGAGTGAATAGGCTGTTACTGGGTTAGTACTTTACCATCACAGATCACCTCACATTAATTGTTATATACGAAGTTAAATTTCATGCAGTTGTTAAAATTCCAAAAAGCTCCACTAAGTTCGAACTTTGAGTAAAAAACTGCAATTGACCAGGGTAATGGACAAATGGCCTTGAGTCTTAAAACTTCCGCAATAGAAACTGGAAATGTTTCGATCTTAGTATAAGAGAACAGATTGTAGTAACATGATTTGTATAATTTTCTCCTAAAAATGAAATTGTGAAGAAGGGAAACAGTTAATGGATCATGAAAATAGAAAGGCGAATAAAATGTTATGGGACAAGCCAAAGGCTGTAGAATCCACTGGATGGTCCAATTGGTCGGAGAAAGAGGATCTATGGACCGGTCCAGGTATCTCTGGAATTACGGCGTGGAAAAAACCTTGGTGAGGTCCAAGCAGTATACCGGCTGGGAGGAAATAGAGATAGCTGAATTTGAAGCTTTATTGTCGGCGCTTTCTGTTTCTCTGCACCAGAGGAGTAAGTACCAGGAATTATATTTATTTTGATATACTTTTATTATTACTGCACTCGTCTGTACTAATGTATGAACGGATCGGGTTAATCTACTGTTTAGTAATCTAAAGTATAATGATCTAAGATCGCTCGAAGTAGTCTTTAGATAGGGACATTCATTTTGTAACGATGAATTGATTGTATTTATTCAGTTTGACGTGAAATAATGTGGTCACTTTGTTCATGATGTTTGCATCTGTATGCGAATACATACATTATGTACACACACACACATATATACATATGTAGTTAAGCGTTTGTTGAGCCGACAGCCCTGAGTCCGATGAAGCCGCTGTGGTTGTTAAGAAAACTAATAGCACAAATATCACCAAAGAATTTCACAACTATACCAATGTACAAAAACCTTTATTTCATACTTCTTTTTACTTCTTATTCGTTATATAACGGTACGTATTATTTATAAAGGAGATTATTAAGAAGAATTAATCCCGTAAGTAATTCAGCGAAGTCCATGGTAATGGAATTTGTTTATTGGAGGAAAGGTTACATATTATTTCTTTCGCTGAAACTTGGCATCAGTTGGCGCTGTAGCAATTCATATACACTAATTTTATTAATGGATAAATCAACCATTTAAATATATCAGACAATAACCTGACTGGAGAAATCTATGTAGTTCATTTGCTATATTTTCAACAGATTAATGATAAAGTTTTATCTATTGATGCTTCAAATTTGGAAAAACGAAGACCAAATAAATGGAATAGATGAAAAAGGGCCAGTAGTAGAATAGTCTGACAACATGGAGTGAATATCGGTGATGCTATTTATTGAGTTTTGGTCGCTGCAAATCTGAAATAGTTAAACACCAATACAAGGACAAAGTATCGATCAGTGAGTTATGAATTTGTTATCAGATTTCGACGAGGACTCAAACCGATACAACTTGCAGCAGAACGACTGTTCATCTAGAATATGCCGTAAACATCCAAAGGTGGTTGCAATAAATTGTTATTTACTACCACGCAATCTGTGCCATTAAATTTGTTTGATCATTGACATCCCCTGATTAATTTAACTTCAATAAATGTTTACGGACTGAGAAATTAATGACTCAATTAATTTATAATTTATTGACGATTGACTTTACTGATCGGATAATGCATGAAGCGGTAAGAATAATGGCTCTGATAGTACTCGCTTATTCCTTTCGTTTGATACATTCACACAAAAGGAATAAGCACAACAACTCACGTGATCCAAGCCAACCTCACCTGGTCTTAGTGCACCCTGCTAATCAACAAACCAGGCTCTTGTTCCTACCAACTCGCATTTGACAAGCGTGCTGGGAAATGGTCCAAATCCACACATAGGAATCCCTCATATTGATGGCTTCTGGTGGCTATCGGTACCGGAGGCTATGCTGGCTATGACGGACGTTGGCAAGGCGTCAGATCCAGAGCAGCGAGGGACCGATCCTTGTGGATATCTTTAAGGGAGGCCTGTGTCCGGCATTCCACATCTATCGGCTGATGATGAAGATACATTCAGAATTACACAATTCAATATAAAAAAATTTTTTGCTTATCGTAGTGAGTAGTAAGATTAATCATTTTATATTCTTCTTCTTGCTGCGCCGCTACATTTTAGAAGATCGGTGATGTTGGTGTTGGCTTCAAATCCCATAAACTATATAGAAGCAGAAAAATGGATATACAGTTCTACAAATTTAATAATCTTCCATCCCTGAATATTGTTTAATCAGTCTCTGTATGTTTTTACAATAAGGAGGGTTAGAGCCCTTGTTTTAGTTATGATTATAGGCTATCGCTTTGTTTATTTTTCTCATGATAAGTGAGAGTAAAGCCAAAGGTGGTGAGTGTTCGTCTAAGAAATTCTAACATTATTTAAATGACAGCTAAAATATTGCGATGCTGTTAAGACAACAGATTTACAAGATGAGGTAGTAGCCAGGCTGTTTCTAACAGAGTGAGCAATGACCTGTCGTCTACTGGCAGTAACCAGCCTAGCCGAAGACTAAGCTAAGTGGCATTTAAATATGCAGATTAGTATAATTCTAGGTAACCTGGCATTATGATGCTCTGCTCTTTAATTGTAATTATTAAATGCTAATTTCGTTGAAGTTCAAATAATTAACATAATATTCTGTTGTTATCGTTCCATTCTACTTCTTCATATCATTTGCTTGCTGATTTTTAACTGATAACGAAAACATCTGTTATCATTAAACTTACAAGCGATTTTTTTAAGCTTATTAAGAATGTAATTATTGCGAGACAATGTTTAAAAAATAAGATAACGCTTACACCTTGATATTTAACGGCCTGTAAGCTCATTATAAATTCATTTACACGATCATAGTTAAGATATGAAAGTTCTAATACTAGGAAAATTAGCTTGCTTAATAACAATTAATTTTTTTTTTAATATATTCATTCCAGTAATCATTTAAATATCTTACATCTGGTAGTTACCCCGTCACTTGCCAGTAAATGTCAAATGGCTACTTGTCATCAATTACAGTTTGTAACTGACGTTCAAATTTTTTTTTTTATTAATTAACTTCGTTTTACAGTTACTGTAAAATCAATCAATAACTATTTAATGAAACGTTTCCATTCGGTAATCGTATAACTAGTGTAACGGTGTCAGTTTGATTTATGATGAAAAAACCAAATCAGATTCAGTAAATCACCATTATCTTTGACACTTCGTTACACTTGCCGAAAGACATTTATCTGATGGTAAATGTTACGCTTGCAGCATCGCTTTTAAAAACAGTAATTTCATTGGGTAGAGAGTCCGCCAGACACAGGTGCTGCAGTCGAATCAACTGCATGGTCTTCCACAACAAAGACCAACCTAAAGTAGAACCTAATGTCCACAATCAAATAGCAACACGAGAACAAACACTGTCCTAGAGTAATTATCTGATCAGGGACTATGTTGCATTAATCAAGTGGTCTTGCCATCATAAGAACAAGTTTTTTTTATTTTTAACGCGACGAGCGAGTCGTTCAGCTGCGGAATACGCCCGCTCATGATTTCCTGGCGCTAGTCAGGATGATATACACTGCACCAAATAATGCTCGTTGCTTTGATACATACGATCTTAAATCTCGTTACTCTAAAAACGCCTTTCGTAACGGATGACAGTAACGTTTATACAATATTGTTTGGCGACAAAAATAGGACATGAGTTAGTCTAGACTATCCCAGGAGATGATAACCTGCCACCACCAACACTAAGATTGTCACTGTAATTTCAAAGATTCCGATTTCAGTAATTTAGCTTTTTGTATGCTAACTATTAAAAGGTTTTGTTCAGATATGAAACTTTATTTAATCTAATTCTTTGCTTCTCCTAGATACTTGCCCTGGTTATATATGACTGATCTGTGAAGATACAAGACTGATCTGAAAGAAATGTCATAAGCTGGTGAACACGCAGTGAGATATCTCGTAGTTGAACGAGGACGTGATGACCGTCCGTCTGGTCCAGCCGCTTACACGTGCTACGCAGCCTTGTACCGGTTCTGTTATAAACAAAAGAGAAAAAAAATTCACAGATGACCGCACCGGATAATGACACCATTTTTTTTGTGGCCTCACCGGCAAAAACACAATATATTATTATAATGGTGATGTTAAATGATTATTCAGCAATACGATATTCGTTTCATTGCTACCATTAGGTTTAGATTCTTTATTTCATTGCTTTGTATTCTACTATATCTTTTATATATATATAAAAAAATAGAATTAGTTTGTAAAGGATGACATTATAAACAATACCAAAATATATTTAAGTTAGGATGTTATGTACTACACTACATTACGCTCCTCGCCTGAGACACAAGATGTTAAACCTCATTACCCTAGCGATCGTGGAACACTGCTGTTTGACGGTAGAAACAGGCGCTGCGGTGGTACCAAGAAGGTAACCGGCAACATAGACCTAAGGTAACGAAAGTGCTGATCATCTTGCTAAAGAAGCAGCGCAAATATTACAGATTAAGCCAAAATACGACCTGTGCGCGATTTCATTCATCAAACGTCAAATCCGTAGTCACGTTGGACGAATGGAACAGACGCTATAAATAAGGTAAGACAGCCAGTTCCACCAAGCACCTTCTTCTGGATGCCATTGAACCATATGGACTGATGCAAGTGCTCATGGCGGATTTTCAGAGTACTTGTTTCGATTCAAGTGCAAGAATAGTCCGACATGTCTCTGACATCCGTGACGAGAAGAAACAATCATACACTTCCTTGTGGAGAGACTGCTGCACGGTAGAAATGAACAGATTTAAAACTAGAGTTAGACCCAAAAGTAGGTAATAAAGATAATTGTGTTATTTAATTAGCAATAAGAAAATTAGAAACAAGTTTCTAGAATTTCGTAAACACGTTGCACAGAGAACTGCAAATAGAAATAGATGATTCTAAATAATCGTTTATATTCTTTAATAAATGCAATAATTGTCTATGTATATTAGAAATTTGACTCGAATCAGTAGATAATAAGAGATCTAAAGATAAAATGTAGATTTTAGCTAAGTATTTATTTGAAACGAGTGTGAAACTGCGGCCATTAACTAGTGTCGCATAACAGGCAATCACATTTTTGAGCTGAACTAGTTTCTTTTTCATCGATCACAAACTAGTTTATAATAAATTTGTCGAAGGTTTTATGTATATTGTTTTTTTAAATATCTTTTAGAGTTTATTGGTCCCGTTAGAGATAATGGCTGCTACCTCGTTAAATCCTACTGTGTGCTGTTAGATTAACTATAAAGTCCATTGATATTCGAAAGTATAACTTAATGCTTTTTTTCGCTTCTGTTTGCTCTAAGTTAAACGTTAGAGTTCCTTTAAATGATCTAATTATATTTATTATTATAATAGGTATAAAATAAATAATGTTTTGAATTAAGTTTCCTATATTAATAGTTAATCTCATCTCTGTCTTTAGTTATCGATACGGAAACATTTACAGAGAAATCTTTTTATATAAGTTTACTGCAATATCTCGTGAAGTTTTAGCATTAATCTTTTAATTCCGAAAACGATTTTTAAAAAAAGAACTTGTTCTTCTATGTCTATTGCCTCAGAGCTTAAATGACCGATTCTTCTGATATTGAACTCCATGATCCGACACCGAACTGACAAGTACAACGCGATGTCTATTTGATTACATCCAATTGTTTGACCCCTAAAAGCTTTTTGTCCGGCTCGCGACAAACTTTTATTTTTTTTATAATGTAGATCATCGAGAAGCTCACCTAGTAATATTAAAAAAACAAATAACTAAGATAAGTTATGCATTTATATTATTTTTTAATAATCATCTCCTACCAGGATAACTCCATGTTACGCTTGCCAATATCAATCAAAAAATAGTTCATAATTTCTTCGACGATTTTACTAGCTACTGGTACACCAAACAGTATACGTCATTTATTACTATTTAGTAGTAAAAATAAGCGTTGAGTTATTTACTATCTATACACAGAAACTTGTTTATTTGGTATTCAAGAAGAAGAGCAATCTTCAAAGTATAACCCGTTTTTGAAAGAAGTCAGGACTGCTTGATATTTGTACATACTAAAACGGATGGTCGCTGGATCATCGAAATCCATTTTTTTTAAGATTGAGTGGGCTTAAGTTAATCAGGTATCTTCAAGTTATAAGATCAGTTGATGCTTTTTCCCTGAGGCTGCTGCGTTGTCGTGTAATTGTTTGTTTTAAAGTTACCATCTTTTAATAATTGTTTAATTTTTTTAGTATGCATAGAGAAAAACAGAATATACTTTATTGCAGATCAATATTAATCAATATATTTCATAATATAAAATAAGAAATTGACGGTCTGATCGCTACAGGCAATCTCTCTCACACAATTTATGGATAGAAAGCGCCTAGAAGAATTATAATTGTGATGATGACCTCATGATTCATAAAATTATTTATGACACTATCTGACTATAAATTTAGACTTTTTATTCGTAATATTAATATATTCCACTTTGCAACTTCATTAAACTACTACCAAATGACATCTAAATTAATGAGAGGATATAGAAAGTTGTAGTAGTAACCAATTCATCGGTAATAACTACTTTTGCAGCCTTTCAGTATATCAGAGACACACTAATAAAGAAATTGAAGTATCTACGAATATGTATTATATAACCATTCGAACATAAATTATATTTATAATATAGTATAATAAATAATATATGTGCGTGTTTCGTAAGGTCTTATTTATTTATCAAATCGATACGAGCATTGGAACTATACGAGTAAAGTCTCCGGGGTGACTAAACGCTTGCTTTGTAATACGAAGATACCTGGTTCGATTACTCGTTTTGCAGCTTGTACTGGAGTAGTTTTTTTTTTTGCTAATCACTATTCTCATATTGCAAATCTGTTCTCATTACTGCATTACTGTGTTATTTCCTTCGCCATATGAGAGCCGGAATATTCTTGGCGAGAATGCCCACTATCTTAACAACAAGATTACAAACCATAGACAATAATACAATAATAGAGATAATGGCTGCCCCATTCGCGGTACGGCCGTACGCTAATTGTAATAAAAACGTCGCTGTCTCCCTGGCTGGTCACCATAAATTGCCATTCATACTTTATCGTCCGATCGCCAATAAAAGCTATGCGGAGCGCGCGACAGAAGCTAACAATGCCTAACAATATATTTTAATGGGCATTTATTAAGATGGCCATATACCATCAGTGGTAGCGCGGCGGGTGGTTGAGATTATCTTGACCGTGTATCGCGGCTAGTGTCACTCAATGTTCACAATTTTAATGGACATCCCTAAAAAAAAGAAACACTTCGAATTAAGTGCTAGCGACTGCTTGAAATACACGAGTATACTGTAAAGTTTCCATGCATATAGATTAAACAAATCAAACTTATTTGCATGAATGTAATCGTAAAATAAAGATGGCGTCACAATGCAGTAGTAAGACCTTGTACACTTTTATATTTATTTTAAAAACATCATATTACTTGAAAAATTATTAATACAAATATAAAAGGGAAAAAAAATCATCAACCTAACCATTTCAATTTGATTATCGTTAATATTTCATATTAAATAAATTAAACAATTAAGTATTTAAAGTAATTTGTATTGGGCAATAGAACCCGACACTTCTGTGCTATGGAGTGAAGTTGTTTAAAACATAAAAAAAATAACAAGAGTTGATAATCTTGAAATGGTTTAACAACTACGTAAAACTATAATATACTGACGTTTTAAAAAGCCATAAAAATCGGATCTAAATCGGCTCAGCCGTTTCAGAGCTATGATACAATATATATACTGGTACCGCTCCGGTGGTAGGTCTCTGTTGCCGTCTAGGTAGCTACCACCGCAGCGCCTATTTCTATCCGCCAAACAGCAGTTATCACCAGCAGTCGACAGACGTCCACAGTTGGACATAGGCCTTCCTCATAGATCTCCACATCTAAGCGTTCATTGAGAGGAATTGGGGTTTAGCTCACCACGCTGGCCCAGTGCAGGTTGATGGGCGGACAGAGCTTCGTATGTTATCCAGCAGGATGCATCGCGTGCAGGTGAGGTTAACTTGGCCTCCGTAAGATCGTGTACGGAACACCTTACACTCCAAGCAGTAATATGCAAATTGTACCGGTTTAAAGGGCGGTATAGTTAGTGTACTTACTAGAATAACTTAACATTTTATATGTCAAAGTGAAGAGCACGATGTGGTGCTGTACCTACCTATCCTAACTACTACCACATTGTTATTGACTGGCGTGTCACTTACCTTCAAGTGAACGTCTTGTTCGTTTATCATTTTTGTAAAAAAAAAATACACAATAAATTTGAAATATCAATTTTTTGAGTGGAAGATTAAAAAACCTGCTACATGATGTAAAAACAGAGTCTAGTGTATTTCATTTCCTCTCAGCGGCAATTTCAAGTGGGTTAGCAAATTTATCATCTGATGGTATAAATTGGAGGCGAGAGCGATCGATGATAGTGTCATTCATAGTAATGTCAACGAACATAGTAATGTTAGCCCAGTACTGTTTGGCGGCAGAAACAGGAGCGGCGGTGGCATCTACCTTTTTTTTTCTTATCGCGGGGGCTTCTCAAAAGATACTTTGTTTCTGGCGGGAAGACAAGGTTATGTGGGGCTTCTACCCACTAAAACCCTTTCGGTGGTGTCCGGAATGAACCGGTGCTTCCCTCCGCTCTGGCTAAAACATCTCACGGAACGGCAAAGCCCTCCTTAGCATCCTAGCCATGGCAAATACAAGATCACCATGCATTTGTCGTCATCCTAAGGCTCGCTTATTGAGCTCTGAGTGTCCCACCCTTAAAGCCCACTAACCCGAGGAACTTTTTAGTCGCCTTGTATGACAGTCTGGGAATACTTTAGTCTTATTCTTAATAGCTCGAGACTACAGGGCTGCTAGTGGTACCTACCGAGGTGGTCTCATCAGATCAACCAACAGTGAAGATCACGTGAGTATTTAGCTGTGTTCGGATTAATAGTATAAGTGAATATTTAGTAGTGATTATTTCGATGGTACGAATGGTGAATGTACCATGGTGGTGATGGTTTATGTAAGTACTCGTCTTCATTGTCAATTGTATCAGCACAAGTTGCTGAAAGTCGCGATTTTACATAAAAAAAATTATCAATATTATTTAAGAATAAATAGATATATAAAGCTTTATCAAGTTTGAAGTCTTCATCGAGGTGAAATTCTGAATTAGAAAACTCTTGGTTTACTATCAGCTGATGACTAACTAAGTAAAGAAAACAACCCTTATTTTTTAAATTATATTCATCTTGTCCGAAGGACGTTGTAGCTAGTTTCACTGGCGAGGTAACAATAGCTAACAAACTTTCTTTAGGCGTGTAGTACAATAGAGTGTGGTGAGCCTGCCGTTTACCATCAGCTTAGTGTCTCGTTTGTATGATCGCTTCCCTAGATATAGCAAGGTTGTAACTACTAATCATTCTCATCACCATCGGTTGATAGACTTCCAAAGCTGGACATTGACCTTCTTCAAAGATTTGCATACCGATCGCTCCTAGAGTGTCCGCATCTTTAGACTTTCACTAGATAATCGGTTAAATACTTTGTGGTTCTTTTTTCTTAACCTCACGTACAAAACGCGATTTTCTTTGACTCATTCTACAAGTCCAGGTCTATTTAGGTCTGAGGGACGTAATTCGAGCCCTAACCGGCCGCGCGTGGACCGCGCACCGTATAACTCAACGGCACAAAGGCTGATCTTTGATATATTAGGTAGATGTTATTATTATAGTGCATCGCAAGTTATTTCACTCGTAATTTGTGTAAATGAACTTTATCGTTGCTATTTAAACTGCCCCCCTAGTGAAGGGTGCGATTTATAAAATATAGGTCCAGGGTTCGAAGCCGGTGAGAAAGCTAACACTATCACAACAAATCTGGCGCAATATCAGATATTTTGTGTTTCTTATATATCAGAACTAGACTATTTTGACGATGGGCTATATTGTCGCTTATCATCAAGTGATATTGAAGTATTACTACTGTACAGTAAAGGAGTATATCAACTCTTTGGTTCTATTTTAAATTATATATCATCGTATATCCACAATGATACTACTACTACTGTCACATCACTGGTGAATGATGGTGCGAGTATTCATTTTCCTTTATTTTTTTTGCTGAATAAGAACTGGGCCTTCACTAGCGGCTTCCTGCTTAACTTGACCCTCCACAAGTTACTTATAAGTACCTATACATACACTATTAATTATATAAAGTTTAAACGCATTTTGTTTAAGTCTTATTGATGAGTAGAAGATTGCCCGGAGCGTATCAGATTCGCTGCTAGATTGATGTTGGTGGCTGTTAAGCGTAACTAAATTGAACTTTACGCAGTAAACTGGTTGCAATTTGCCGGCGCACCCATCCCGGGATCCACTTCCTCCGATAGAAGCTTGCCCGCGGGTGCAAAATTTTACACGGGGTCTATAGTGATAAATGAAGCGAACGTGAAAAAACTTATACCTTATTGCGAGCCCTATTCAATTTTTAATCATCTCCATCCAGTCCCAGCAGTGGGATACGGCAGTAGAATTAAAACAGGAAATTTAGTTATCATCATATATAGATGCAAATAGTTTCCAAGTCCTTCTTTACTGTTATAGAAGGAACCTAACTTCATAGTGTGTGAAAATATATATATATATATCTCTGCAGTAGAAACAAGAAGTGTAATGATATACTTCAAGATAGAACTATCTCAGACTAAAAGACAAATACTCCTCATCATTTGATAGGACTTGCTGCAGGAATTGAGTGAAGACTTGTCCGATATTATCTCTAATTTATTTTTTTTAATTAACGGTTGTCAAGTGTGTGTTCAATGGTCACCATTAGTCGATAGTCCACTGTTGGATATTCTACGTAATTCTAGACGCTACCTTGTACACCGTGACGGCTACCTGTTGGCTATTATCGGACGTAGCCAATATCCCTTATAGCTGCGGTGCGATCGACACCTGACGATTTGCCACAATCAGTGCAAGTTGTGATTTTTTCCTCGACAAGAGTAAACTTACTTCGCGCAAGTGAATAATTTCTTCTTGCGTTTCATTTATCTTAAAACTCATTGCGTGTTAGTCGCGTTCAGCTCTATTCTGAGATAGTAACCATAAAACTAATGTAAATCCTGGATGTTGTAGGAGTACTGTAAGGGTTATCAGGTTTGCTGAAAGCGATGCAATGGAGATGGAAAGGAGATGCCATGCCTTCGTTCGGATGAGCTTACCCAAAGGTCAGAGTAACAACGTATTTTGTAGGGAATTCTCGATTCCTCCTAACTCGCCGAAGTAAACCACTTGGGTTTCAGTTAGCGGAAAACTTCCGTAACCTTGAGCGAAAATGTTCTTTTTCACAGTTGTCTCTATTATTATTAAATAGTGAGAGAAGACAGTTGATTTTAGATATAGGAAAAGGAGAAAAAAATTCTTGAACTGATTAATATTCTACCTTAAAGCTAGTGATCTAAAAACCAGCTCTAAAGATGAATAGTTTTGAACCTATTCAGATGAAATATTATGTCAGGCTTTAGATTCTTTTAAATGTTACGTTCATGATTTGATTTAAATACACAGGAAATAATAATAAAAAGATCATATTTTTGTACTATTAAAGCAGTGTTAGTGTGTACCCAAAGGTGAAGTATTCTTTCTGCTTCCGGTGAAGGAACACTTGAGAACATCGACATGTTCTAAGAACGGCTTACGGCAACATCTGTAAGCTCCGAGCCTTAGCTCCGAGTGTCAGCTGTGAGCTGTTCGTGTATATAGTACGCTACGGATATTCCATCATATGATCTATCCAATTACGAATTGATAGGTTGTTTTGGTCGCGGGCGCATGTTGGTACCAGGCCGCTGGGCCGTTGGCTTGTAAATCCGACCTGACCTGTCAAACTCGAGCACAAATACCGGCGGGTAATAAGACGATAAAGCACCGGTGAAGCGGTATGTAGCGATACAATGTATCCGTATCGCAGATAGCATTCGTTCGCTTTGTGATGCCGCGCACTCCTCGGTACCGGACATGATTTGTTGTTCGCTAAAGTATAACGAAACATTAGAATCGACTAATTCACTATTGTTTAATTGTATAAATTGTTTAAATTATTCCTTCTACGAATCAATTGAATCGAGTTATTACCCTCCTTTTTTTCAGACAACAGATATGATATAAAACGACAGTTTTCTTTGTGTGAGCATATATTTCTTCAGATCCAATTTACATATATAAAATGTGGATAAATAGTAATTTCTAAATACTTTGTATTACTGCTAGAACAACAAACTATAATTTTGAGATGACGACTTATATATCTTATAGTTTAATAGACGCTCAACTCTTTTAAATTATATACCGGAAGTGGTTGTTAATTTTAAATGTGGTCTAACCCTATTTTTGATATCAAACGCATATTTATTCATTTAATTATTATTATTAAATATACAATCAATAAAACAAACAAAGTTTGAATATGTATGCTTACAGTAAGAAAAAATTCAAAACAACGATATCGAAATTTTTTAAATTCGGTTCTTGTGTAGTATACAAACTCTTTTATTTTAAGGTTATGCATCTGGTAAAGGTTGAAGGAATGCTGTAAGATGAGAGCAGCGCTGTAGATGTGATGGATGTCTAGTTGTAGAAGTAGTAATGATCGTGATGAATTAATTAAAACACTGGTTTATAAAAATCATGCCGTCTCCTCTAAAGCTTCGTACGTTGTGTAGTGTGTGAGTTGCAAAGACAACATCGCTGATTCTGTTCGTTACTATGTGTGTATACGTTGGTATACGCACTACAATTAAATTATCATAGTGAAGTCACTGCACGCGATCCTTGAGTTATTGAGACGGGAACGCTATACCGGGCCCAGCGGGAAATGACTAAAGTTCCACTTTGCACTAAATCCCAAAAAAAAATTTATTTATTTCCATCATAGCAATGGACAGCTCGATCGATTATATTTATTTATAAGTAATTTTATATATTACATAATAATCATATTCATGTCCCCATTTGTAGTAATACGGGTTTTGTATTTATTTGTTCTCTTGGAAGAGAATCTTTAAGACATTATATCCGTTTTTATTGTTTATCCATATATTTTTTACTCTGCGAAAAAGTATGAATAAATAAATAAAATGTAATACATGGTTTTAACTATAAGCGTACTATTATTGGTGAAATAAACAGTACAGAATATGGTAAGCTACAGTATAACCTGCGTGTAAAATAATCTATTTTTGGAGATGTGCTTTCTCAAGCAAACTGTATCTTCAATTAACTTTTAAATTGGACTGATCTATGTTCAGACAATATATAGAAGAAAATGGAGCTATGAATGCAGTCGAGAAGATGCTATAGCGTGGAATGGCATTGATTATTAAATATATTTAAATGAAAAATAATGTGTATTCGTTAGTTATGCAGTTTTACTATGCGCGGCCTCGTTGGGTGGCTAACGTCAATTACTAGAGTTATTGCAAGGACAGATCGTGAGCCGCGTCTATGTCCGCGGGATGTATGTAAGGTGCACGTCGGTAGAAACATCGAAGGGCAGGCGAATATAGCCTGGATCTATGCTACAGAATTCAGATCCTGAATATGAAGGTCCAACCATAGATAAGAAGATCAAAGTCGCGTGCGCCGGTGCTTGCGTCGGTGGATTTGTTTGCGGTTCTTCTTTCCGGATAGCAGGAGGTGATTTTTGCCTACACCATGGATAGCTGACAGCCGAAGTTCACCAGCACTAGTAGGTCTTACAGAGGTTATAGGTTAAAGAGCTGTAAGCGGTAGAATTGTTTAGTACCGAGTTCAGTTTGAATTATGAAGAGGGTTTTTGATTCAACGCGAAAGCTTTGAACTGCGATGACTTAATAAATATGTCTAGAATAAAATATTACCCCAATAAAACACAGCACCTTGCAGAACATTTAGCATTATTTATATGAAATTACTGCATTACAAGCATAAATTACAAGTTCTTTTGACTTATGTATAACGTGTAATTGTTGGTTGGTTTAAATATTAAATAGCAGTTTTGTTTTCTGTTCGCGCGCTTCCATACAATGATAATAAAGATATTTTAGGAATTGACATTTCGCGTGGTGAATTAGTGTCGTTTGAGCTGGTACATCAAAGGTCACGAAAGGGTCCCGCCTATCCTCGTACGCGTCGCCCGCGACAGGTTGCTTGCATTGTAAAACCCATTCACGGTCGGACAAATTTATTATCCCTTCACATGTCTTCAAAGACCTGTAAGTTAACTCGGGATTTAGAAAAAAAATTGTTATTTTTATCCAACTAATATTTTAATGAATTTCAGGCACACAGGATGTGATACACTTCCGCTTACTGTATGTTGTTGTTCTCATCACGGGAATGATTTGTAGTTAAAGGATACGCTACAGTATACTGGGCAGTCCTTCTTTATCACTATCTTCAGGGAGTTTCTCTTGATATTTGATTAATTCTGCAATTAAGCTCGTACTTTCCAAACATTAAAACACTTACTGAAGACTGTATATTATATTCACAAGATTTTATCTTGTAATAATTAACACAAGTACTACTTTGTTGTCTATAAACTATTACCTTTTAACGACAAATATCTGCAACTCTCGAAGTGTGGTATAAAAATAAGTAAAAAGTTAGCAAACTTTAAATTTTTCAAGGTATTTTTATATCATCCTTAACTAGCTCCTCAAGGTGTTATAAAAACTTAACATACTACAATGTTTGACCTTTTAACAAATTTTTATGATTGTTGTTAGTGTGTATAGACCTAATTATCAGACATTTAGTATCTCAATAAAAACACACCAGCGAGGAAACTTTAGATTAGTACCTGATGGTGTAGAGTTTTGTATTTGGTACACTGTTCAAAAAGAAACATTCTTATGATATTCAGAATATTAAGTACGTGAATAATAATTCGTTTGAATGTATAAATATACCGGTAAAAGGTCATATGATTATGCAAACGATCCAGGCAGTTCCTGTTTCCGGGGGAAGGCTTGTTAATAAAATTTTTGCAATGAATTTATTCATCATTATACAGTAACACCTGGATATGGTTAAGTGCATTCAAAGCACGTTATTTGCTAAATTGATAATAGTTGCTAAGTTAGTAGGTATAGTGTAGACACACGGTCGACTTAATATTCCCACTATTGGGACTTGAAGCTTTCGCTAACAAGGAGGAGAGTTCCATTTATCGACCACGCTAGGTAACTGTGGGTTGGTGGATGGCTACGAATTTTGTTCTTTGTATATATCGGATCTTACCGGAAGCTTATGTTAAGTGGAGATCGAACCTCAGCCTCTTCAAGATCTATACCGCGTAATACTACCTAGAAAATTGATCTAGTACTATTTCTGTTTTATATTAAATTAAATTATTCTTTCAATCTTTCAACGTCACTTCATTCTGAATAGTATCAGTACATTGTATTGGGACAAAGTAAACAAAACTTACTTAGATATGTTTAAAAATCCTTTACTTATATACTTTTTATGTAAATATATATGTTATAATGTATCCCAGAGATAAGTTTTAACGAAGGAAATATTAGATATTCGCTTTGTTTACGCAAGACACAAAGTTAAACGAGATCTATCTTCTGCAGCAGTTTTAAGAGAACGTTCAATTTCAGATAAACGCTAAGCGCTGGCAATGATTGGGTCCACGCCCCCAATTCCGGAGCCAACAATTTGTGAACATAAAACGGAAGGTCATACCATCAGATCGCTGCAATGATTACGTAGTTACAAAACTGTTGAAAGCTGAAAGCGAAAAGAAATGATAACGTAGAGATATGTGAATTTACTATGAAACGACTATGGTTTTGTATGTTTTAATTTAAAACGTGTAATTTAAAAATATTTACGATGTTTCCGGTGAAGGAAAACATCGTGAGGATACCGGCAGGTACAAACAACTCCTTGGCATGGACATTCGCCAATGCAGACCTGGTCGTGATGGTGGTTAAATGTCTTTGACTCTGTCTTAGTGACAGAAAGCGTCGAATTCCGAAGTATTAGAAACAATAAGAGTTTTATTTAATTATTCATTCATTTATTCATTTATTCATATATACAATGAAGAAGAAAGATTGGAAGTAAAAAATATATTCTTCCAAGTCCACCCCCCAAGAGTCATACTTCAACTATTTTGAACAAAACCGCTGGTGGTAATATTGCCGTAGACCGTCTAAATATCACCGAAGCACCTATCTCTGCCGCCAAACAGTAGCGTGTTCCGGTTTGAAGGGTGTTGTAGGTAGACGGAGAATGATAATTCCGCTGCGCTATTAAATCAATGACGGTAGAGGTATTTGTAATGTGCGGGTAGTGCTACCTAATACATATCGCTTTCACCATGACTTCCCACCACCTCCCCGCCCCTCATTGAGCCGTCAGCGCCGACAGCGCCGTCAGCGCCGGCTGCACCGGGCAACGCAATAAGCGCCTGGCTAATTTATACCCTCATTGTATCGGGCTGCAGAACACCATTCATTTCTATGAGCATTCAATGAGCACCGGCGTCTTCTCCCGCGGTCCTGGTGTGCTGATCAATTGCCTTTATAATGCTTCTAATCACATAAATTATATATATTTTTTTATCAACTTAATTTGGCGCCGAGATACAATGAAATCAGGAAGGTGGAGGATAATCGCCCGGAATACTCCGGCTCGTTGCGCTGGACAGATAGATGACATAATGGTCGAAGTTAGCAGGAATTTATGAAGAAAATCCTCCGCAAGTCCAAACTCTTCAAACTGTCAACATGGTACCAGGGATCTCCGTATTATAAAGCAAGCAGATAACCGCTGGACAATGGTAACAACGTTTGATAGGAGTCGCTATATTCACTTGAAGGATGTTAAATTTTATATATCATCATCATCATCAACATTTGAACCGATGGACGTCCACTGCTGGACATAGGTCTCTTGAGTATTAATCCACAAAGCATGGTATTGCGCTGTTTGATTCCAGTGGCTCCCAGCGATTCTTTTAATGTCCTCGGTCCACCGAGTGGAGAGAGTCTGCCAACGCTGCGCTTTCCGGTGCGGGGTCGCCATTTCAGCACTCTAAGTCTTCAACGCCCATCGGTTCTACAAGCTAAGGCTACGTCGGTAACCTTGGTTCTTCTGCGGATCTCCACTTTTATGATTTGATAAATAATTATTACAATTCGCTGACACCCTTATTAAGAGACACAGGGTAAAAAAAAACAATTTAATATTATTTATAACAGTGAATATAACATATAAGCGCACAAGTCTGATGATATGTCTCTGTTGCCGGAGACCCTCAAGGCAAGTACCACCTCAGAGCCTGTTGCAGCCGACAAGCATTACTGTGTTCCGGATTGAAGGGCGCTGTAGCTAGTGTAATCGTAGAAGTAACGAAACTCGAATTTGTTAGGTCTCAAGCGACGAGTGCAACATTTTTTTTAATATAATTAAGCCATGAAACGAGGGAGACGTTCACCTGATGGTAAGTGATACGACCGCCCATCACAACGTGGCGCTAGTTAAGATGGTATACACTGCGCCATATTGCGCTCGTCGCCTGAGACATAACATGTTGAGTCTCGTTACCCTAGTAATTACATTAGATACAGCGCCCTTCAAACCGGAACATAGTAATGTCTGTATACTACTGTTTCGTGGTAGATATAGGCGCTGCGATGGTACCTGTCTAGAGAGGTCTCCAGCAATAGAGGCCTACCACCAATATGGTATAGTGTATATCATCTTAACTAGCGCCACGTCGTTATGGCCGAGCGTATTACTTACCATCAGGTGAACGTCCCGCTCATCTTATCGCTTAATTGAATAATAACAATATGTTATATAATGTTAAGGGGTGTTTGTGGTAAACCCTGCTAATTAACAAACGAGGCCTCGGCTCCCATTAACTCGGATTGGGGCAACGTGGTACGAAATGGCCCAAACCGCCCCAAAATGAACCCCTACAAACGGTGGCCTCTGGTACCCGCCGATACACTATCAGGTGATGCTGTTATATACCGTTTCCCTTATAAATAAGTAAATAAAATGTGTACTTGAAAAGTTATTTTTTCTCGTACGTGCCATTGTAGGCAAAGGTGTTTCGGAGATCGAGCTTCTTTTATCATCATCATTACCTTTCGTTCCCAGATCATCACAAAAAGTCTTTTCGTTCTCCATGTAATCCTTTTTTTTTTAAAAAAAAACTATAAAAGAATGAAAAAGTTAAATATTCTCATTTTATTCTCTAACAATGTTCTCATATGAATTAAATGCTTATACAGTTTGTTTTTGTTTCACTTAATTAATATTAATATTTTATTAACAATTAATATATAAGTTAATTAAAAATATGATTTTTTTAGTATTAGTTAAAGGTTTTAAGCAATTTTTTATCTTAATGAAAAACCAGTCGTTGTCCTATCTAGGAACACGGGTATAGCGGAGAACTTTTTTAATTTCCTTTTCTTCTTTGTTTGCGGAAGAAAGTTCCAGATTATCAAATCCTCTTCCGATGTTGCTGTCGCTGTAAATACAGTATTCTAGGTAATTTATCTTCCTCCCTCCCATTGAATAGTAGGAAATGTCAATATTAAGGGATGACAAATTAAACGGATTGGGTTGTAGATAAGATTGTAGCAATTCTTTAAGGTTTTTTTTTAATCTACGATGGAGTAATATTTGATAAGAGAGACGTGATCCAGAATAGTCTGGTTCTCATGTGTTGATAGCTGGAACGCTGCTGGAGGCCGTCTAGGTAGTTATCACAGCAGCGCCATCATCAGCCGATAGACGTCCACTGCTGGACATAGGCGTCTCCCAAAGATCTATACATACAGTCAGCATGGCTTCTGGTATCGCTGAGCACTAGAGGCTGTCGTATGTAGGGGGGTGCAAACATTACTGAGCTCCGGTTGGAAGGGCGCTGTAGCTAGTGTAATTACTGGGATATCAAGACTCAACTACTTATGTTTCAGGCGACGAGCGTAAATTGGTGCAATTATTATTCTAACTAGCGCCACTTTGTTATGGGCAGGCGTATCACTTACCATCAGGTGAACGTCTCGATTGTCTCGTCGCTTAACTAAATAAAAAAAATGCTGTTACTGGTAACTACTTGTGACTGGTTTAGACTATGAAGGTAGGCAGGAAAAATGGTTGATTAATTACCGAGCATCGTTCCGTCAGAGTTGAAGATCATATGCCGGACACGATCTAGAAAGTAGTGATCCTCTCCCCACTGGTCGACTGCTGTATTAGGATTGCTCATCACGACCAGTCTAGACTTCTTTATCATATCTACAAAATTTGAGGAATTAGATGATATTTAGGAATCCTTACAGGATTATATGTTAAAATTTTAAATAAAAAAAAGGTATGAAGATTAAATAAACCTCTTAGGATGTGCACACGAAACGAATTATGGCAAAAAAAATTATGCACACTTATAGTACTTTGGGGGCGGCCTATGTCCAGCAGTGGATGTCTATTGGCTGATGATGATGATGATGATGATGACGATAGTTACGGCAATATACACAACAAATTAAACTTTACGTTGGTATTGACACAAGCATAGTTTCTTCTTTTGGCGAGATAAAATAAAAAAGAAAAAAAAATTAAGAAAAAATAATTGAAACATATACATATATATGTAAATAAATATATATATAATAAAAGTATATAAGAGGTAAGTGAAAGGTGAGATAACTTTGGATGGGGGAAGGGTTGAAGAGGTGATAGGTGATAGTGATAGAGAGAAAACGGGTGTAAATTGATACATACAGTTTCTAGTTAAACTGTAATCTATATACATATATATATAATTTATCTATATATATATATATATATATAATTTATCTATATATATGCATAATGAATATGAATTTTGGTTCTTCACCAATCACTTGAAAACTAGTGAACGTACGACACGAGAACATGAGCATTTATCGCGCTATGATTTGTAGGCTATATATTTATAGAATTTCATAGATCCTGCATCATTATACTTCTAATTAACTTTTATAAATATTGTCACTTTGTATTCTGTATGCGGTTGCTATAGCAACGGTTGTTATAAACATTAATTTGTGACGTAATTTTATATTATTGCCAGCAAAGCGGACGGGGAACAGTTAGTAAATAAATAAATACAGGTTAAAAATTATTGATCATATCGCATAGTCATAATTATCAGTCGATAGACGTCCACTGCTGGACATAGGCCTCCCCTAAAGATCTCCACATCGATTGGAACCACTACCATATCTCTTATGAAGAAATATTAATATAATTACGTTCGAGTATAATAACATAAACGGTTGGAAGACATTATCTTAATTGGGAGAAATCTTGATGTTATTAATAAGCAAGTATATATTTTTTAAGTTGGATTTTTTAAAGTTAAAGCAATCAATTGCTTTCCATCATCATCATCAGTGTCGACCACCGTTGGAGGTATGCCTTTATCAAAGATTTCCACATCGATCTGGTAGGGGATCATATGGGGATCATATTTTGTTCTTTACCACCACGCTGGCTCACTGCGGGTTACTGGGAACTAGAGCCTCGTTTCTTGATTACCAGGGTGCACCACGAGCGGGTGAGGTTGGCTTGGATCCCGTGAGATGTGCGGTAACCCTTACAACCTCAATTGCTTTTAAATATATATTAAAAACTATTATTACTATTGAGGCGAGTGTAAATTGTGAGTATGTTGCAATTTATTATACATGAAGTATAATAAGGATTGCGTGTCAAGCAGCAGTTCCTCGGATGCTGCTTCGGTACACGTCACTTGTGATACACAAGTGACACCTACACACGGACTGATAAATCACCTTAACAGTACGCATTTATCAAGTTAAACAACGCATCACTCTCCGCTGTCCCTGATATTTGCATTAATGGCCACTTCAGTAGACGGAGACGAGTTGGATGTAGACCATATAAAATATAAAAAAGGCTTAAGACCCTTTAAACAGAGTGGAGACAGTTGTGTTATTTAACTGATGGTAACTAGACTGCTGATAACTATGTTAGTTAAGGTATATACACAGCATCACAATACAGTTGTCTCTGGATCTACATATAAGAATTTTTGAAGCTGCCGAGGAAATTAAAAAGGATGTTTATAAAGAAAGCATGCTTCATGAGATAACATTACCAGGGCTCCACAGGCTGACTACCAGTTCTCCAGATTTGGGACAGAACAGCATTGTGTCGAGGTAATAATGATTGCAGCCGAGGGGATATTCTCGGCACGTCTCGCCGGGTACGTCCCACAGGAGCAACTTTGAATATATGTCCAGGGTGACAGCGCCGACGGTCAGCAGAGCACTCCGCCAGGGATGCCATGCGATTGCCTGGAAGTTAGATAATACTTTGAGGCGAAAACAGAACTTTGATACATAAGTACATATACTATTAAAAGATTAACAAATGGTACGCACGCAAGGGTACGTTTCAACATTACTGTGTGTGTTCCAGCTCATGGAACGTCAGGGAATGGACGAATATATATGGATGGACGGAGTTATATGGAAGGAATGGATACCGGGAATCCGAATTGTTCCGCCAAACTAGAGACTGAAAGGATTGTACCAGGCTGATCACCAACATTCACTAGTTGGAGAGGCACTTTAAGATGAAAAAATTCTAGCTTAAATTAAAAACTGAGGTAAGACCAGATCTTTCTGTAGAGTGGAGCCTATAAGTTTATCTTGGAACGAGGTTTTTTTATATGTTTATTTAAAGAAGCTTTGATACTAACGAGACGTTACCTGATGGTAACTAATACGTTGGCTCCTCACAACGTGGCGCTAGTTGAGATGATGTATACCACGTTGTGCTCCTAGCATTCACCCATACAATGTTTATAATCCCAATTATACTACCTACAACCTCGTTCAAACCTGAACACAGTAACTTTTGCACACTGCTGCTTGGCGGCAAAAATAGGGGCTGCGGTGGTACCTACCCAGAGGATCTACGGTAAAAAAACCTTTTTTTTATCGCTGGGGAAATCTTAAAAGATACTTTACTTCTAAGGGAGAAGACAAGGTTATGTGGAACTTCTACCCATTAAAACCTCCTCGGTGATCTACCTCTGTGCATTAGGAGGGGCTCCGGGATTTCCTACGGGACGTGCCCACATGTACTCTGGCTAAAACATCCCACGAAAGGGTCAAAGCCTTAGCATCCACGCTCTCCTACGGCAAATACAAGATCACCATGCCTTTGTCGTCCTCCTAAGGCTCACGGACTCGAAGACCCTTTTACTCGCCTTGTACGACAGCCAGAGAATACCTTAGTCCTGTTCTTAACATCCCGAGACTACAAGGCTGACGGTAACAAAGATCTACCACCAGTAATAGTGTACAAGTTTAGTTGGTAATTTTTCAAATTAATTGTTATTTAATATCATATAAAATAAGATGAAGTTAGCTCACATTAAATATAAGGAATGTTCTTTGTAATAATCTGATGATTAACTGGAGATAATGAATGAATAAGATGAAATTTATCCGTAACAGACAACATTACTGAAGGTAGGTCTGTGTTGCAAGAGACCGTCTAGGTACCACGGCAGCAACTATATCTGTGGCCAAACAGTAGTGTGGTAACATTACTGTGTTCTGGTTTGAAGGGCGCTGTAGCTAGAAAAATTACTGGGGTAACATTAACATCTTATATCTCAAGGCGATGAGCACAATGTGCTGCTGTGTATAACATTGTAACTAGCGCCACATTCTTCTAGGCGGACGTATCACTTACCATCAGGTGAACGCCGCGCTAGTGTAGTCACTTCGTGGTATAAAAAATATATAATTACTTTGACTATCCAGTTCGTGGTGTAAGTGGAGTAAATGTTAAGTTCAGGCCAGGTGTAGAGGCATACGGTATCCGAGTTAACCGACACAACAGCTAGGAATCGAGCGTCGGGAGATATCCTCAGCAGCAGTATAGCTCCGCTCGTAAGAATCCTTCTGTAGCTTATTACGTCACCCATGGTCGAGAACGAGCATACCATTTTCCGAGAGCAGCCCCTGAAATGTTAAGCATTTAAAATGGTATCAGATAAAGCTGGTTTATGTCTGGATGTGTAGATCCACTGGCTACTTCAAGGCATTAACGAGGTGCTTAGTTGTATTTATAGGACAGATCAGCGAAAGGCTGGTGATTGGGTTATGTTATAGTGACTACCCTTCAGCAGCATCAACAGCACAGCGTTGATGACCTTGAACAAAGAGGAAAAACTTTGCTCCTCATTTCAACTAATCTCTTCCTTCTTCTCTCCTTCCACCTTTTTACTAATAATTGGGTAAACTAATTTAGTCATTTTGAAATTTCTAGTTACTTCTCTAGTTATTCTCAAGGTGTAAGGGGTCTTCCACTACAACTAACAGGACCTGTGATCGGGAGTATCATTTACCATCAGGTGGCCGTCCAGCATATCATGTCGTTTATATGAATAAAAAAAATATATTATATCATTGAGGGGTGTAAGGTAGTTCCGAACATCTCACAGAACTCAAGTCGACCTCACCTGCTCGTGGTGACCCACCCTCCCAGCAATCTGCATTGGATCAGTGCGGTGGAAAATGGGCCAAGTGTCCCCGTGCGAACCCCTACAAACGACGGCTCCTGGTGTCTGACAACCGATCGATATAGGGATCTTTGGGAAAGGCTTATATCCCACAGTGGACATCTATCGGCTGATAATGATGATGATGAATGGAAGAACTTTTGTTTATTCTGTCTTCATAATCATCATAAATCTGAAGTTGTGGGTTTCCATTGTAAGAAGGTACACCATATCGTTGACCGTCAGTCGATGATCAGCAAATGTATAATTATGGTATAACATGTAGGAACTAACGTTACGAAAGACTTCCCCGTCGGACTCCACTCAACGGCGGTGATGGAGCACCTGTGACCGAACACCATGTAGTGCATACATTGCTTGGCGTTAATGCACTTTCCAAGGTCACTGTCGTGAACGTAAACCAGACCAGCTAGCGTCCCGAGCTGTAACATATACGCGAATTACGTTTTATTGTTATACGGCGAATCGAGGGGAGATACGAGACGGTTACCATGGTGATAAGCTTGCATATGTGCCGTTAATAAGGATGGTATAAACAGCAATACCTCTTGAGATGTTAAGTCTCATTAACACAGGAATTACACTAGCTACGGCGCCCTTGAAACCGGACCGCAATGATGTTTAATGATAAGCGCTAACTGCTTTCATGTGATTCTTCCTGGCTCTGTTAGCCGCAAGAGTCCTGTTTGAAAGGCGCTGTAGACTAGTAAAATTAATGAGATATTAAGAAGTTATTATTTAGTGAAGTAGTTCCGCATACGTTCAGCAATGGACTGCTATAGCCTTGATTATGATGGTACCTATATCCAGGAGTAGACGTCAGCTGATGATGACTATGAAACTATCCAACAGTTCATCGAAATAAACTTCCGCTGTATTACTAACTAAAACAGTTAACTTAAACTTTAAAATATTATTCTTATTCTTCGCCGGTACAACTCTTGACAGAGCGGTCGTGGTCATCAATTCCTCTCCGCCTTCCTAGTGCATTCATATAGAGGCAACGACGATGAGCAATTTACTGCTGCCTTTATCTGGTTAGTCCATCTCGTAGGTGTTCAAATATCTTATTTATATTTGTTCACACTATGCAATGGTGGGTATACTGCCATTGCCATTATATTCCAGTGTACCTTCATCCAAAGATGAGCACATATATATATATAACTATATCATACTCACGGCGATAAATTTCCCCTTCGGATGGAACTTACAGCACAGTATATCGTACTCCGTAATGCCATGGTTGATCATCTTTTGAGTTTTCCAGCTCCATTTGTGATAGTAGCGTCCGAGTGCTGCCACTAATATGTTGTGGCGGTTCCAGTCAAGCAGCTCTGGAACTGATAACAATATTATATGAATAATTGAATAACGAGGTGACTATTTTTGGTGGAGGGGTGTATAGGAACTTGATTTTTATTCAAAGAAGGGTGTAGTAAGTGCAGAAGTGGAACTCGCAACCAATTGGTTTGTATCCTGGGTGGGTTCACAACATGGGTTTCTGGGCAACAGAGTCGTAGATAGCGAAGCTTATAAACCCTGAGACTGGTTGTCATGAGTACGACTGTCGGAACAGTGATGTTATGGTGCTAGAAACAAGGATTTGAAAACCCACCACCTTCTTCATTCACTAATAATGCACCCACCGAACATGTTTCACTGGTGTCTCTATTATCGGAGATTGTCTAGGTAAGTAGTTCCGGTTTGAAGGGAGCTGTGGCTAGTGAAATTACCGGGGTAACGAGACAACATCTTATATCTCAGGCGACGAGCGTAATACGGTGCTGTATATACCATCCTAAATACCGCCACATTGTTTTAGGCGGGCGTATCACTTACTATCAGGTGAACATGCCGTCTGGCGGTGTAGCTTAGCGTAGTTTTTTCACCCTATTTTGGGTCTGACTGTGGGTCTTCGACCAGGAGAAGTAGAGCACCAAATTGCCAAAGCAGTCAGGCGGACTTCTTTTTCATTGACCATGCTATCGCAGCTTACTTCCTTGCACCTGGTTGACGATGTAGTTTACACCAAGGCTACCTCGCCTATACTCGTTGTGGAATTTATCGAGGTTAGTTACGCCACAAATCCATCTTTTAGGGTCTGTTATCACTTCATCATCAGTCGATAGACGTCCACTACTGGCCATAGGTCTCCCCCAAAGATCTTCACTGAGTTCATTGATAGGAGATGGGCCTTTACCTACCACGTTTGCCCCGTGCTGGTTGCTGGGTGGTTAGAGCCTCGTCTGTTATTCAGCAGGGTGCACCACATGAAGGGACGTTTACATGGGTTCCGTAAGACGTTAGGCGGAACCCTTTAACCCCCTTTGTTATGAATATTATATATATATATATATATACTTACAAATCGTCTCGTTGTAATTTGGTAGATCTAGGATGCTGTCGGCTAGCGACAGATATTTCCTGTCGCGCGGTACACACGGCCAAGTTAGGTTACACGAATCCATGACCTGCCGGAATTTGCCCTGGTACAGTTCGACGTAATAATTAACCTTTGACTTTTGAAGGTTTGGCGGCGTCAGTCCGAAAGTCTCCGCCAGGTACGATGCGTAATTCTTCTGTTGCACGTATTTCGGATACTGGAATACAGTCGGCGAGCACTTTATCTTATTTAGACTAAAAGTTAGGTAAGCTGAATTTAGGCTGGGAAACTGATCAGTAGAATGGTTCAGCAGAAGACAGTGATAATCTGAAATGAAGATCTAAAACCCTTTTTCCATAGATATATCATATTTTCAAAAATAGGTCCAGTTTATATCTATTACTTTTTTTGGTAAGTGTTTTGTCACTTGAAGTCAAGTGGAGATTTTTACTCACTTAAAGACTATCAGTGGTTATCAAACCCAATCTTTTTTCATCATAATTCTAATCTTCTTAGTAGATATAGTTTTATCGGTTTCAAGTTTCCATTCATCAGTTGAAATGGTGATGATGATGAAAGCTTTATGAAAAACTTTTTTACAACTACCAATCTGTGTTAAAGCTATATTTTGTTTTCAAAGAAAAAAAAAATAAGTAATGAACCATATTTGACATTTACAGGGTAAGTGTAACAAATGTGGAGCTTACCCAGATATCTACATTTGAAGTCTTCGGTATGGAAGGCCACAAGTTGCGCATGCTCAGTTCGCCAAAAGTCCCGCGGGACATCACAAACCTGTCCACCCTTTGGTGCTTTTCATTCGTCTGAAAAGGTATTTACTGTATTATATATCTATATATATAATATTTATTTATTTAATATCTTTATTGCACCCTTTACATTAGGTTACAATAGGCGGGCTTGATGCCTATAAGGATTCTCTACCTGTCAATCTAGGAAATGGGTAGATGCTGTAGTAAATGAGGAAGAATATATTAATCTATATATAAATAAATAAATACATAAACAAACATACATATATATAAAACAGGAGTAACTAATCGTGGTCATTTTTATTAGACATTATAAATATAATATATAATGTTTCTCCCCCCCTTAATTTACAATTACAAAATTAACATACTAAATAGTTTTACCTGTGGTCCTTAAGCTATACTTATAGCAAACTGTAGCATAAAGAACAGTCATACTATTTATACCTCAAATTCTCATAAAAGAAATAAAAAAAAATAATTAATAATGAGAAATTAAACTAAAACAAAAATTAAAAGCAACAACAAACTTAAATACTTTGTTATCTCTCTTTGTAACATAATGTTCATTTTATGTTACAAAGAGCAAGTGCATCCTCTGTATAGGCCTATGAATAAGCAGGTCCCGTGGATGGGCAAGGTTCATCACCACGGATCTATTCCATCACTGGGTTCGCTTGATAACAAAAATGACATAAGGCCCGCGAACCCAAAGACCATTTCAACCTAATTCCACCACAGGCATACCTTGGCTTCTGTCATGTGATTACAGGATATTTAATAACACAATACCTGCCAACGTGACAGCCCAGCATGAGGAGTGGAATTAAGAGTAAAAATTGGAGGATGTTCAGTAGTGGGTATCAATAACCTAAAATTAAAATAATATAATATAAAATGTACGAAAGATATTTATAATAAATATTTCATAAGATCAACACAATATTATTATATAACAGAAATAGATAAACAAAATGGCAGATGTAATATTATAAGGCATTCTCTTCCGGATGAGTTGGGATGTAAATAAAATATCGGAAATGAATACAATTTTCATATATTACAAAAAATATTTTTTTTAATTTTTATATTTATAATCTTCAAGGATCACATTTTATTGTGTTATATTAGTATTTATTTATTTTTGTTCAAGGGAGTTATAAGCTTTTTTGCCCAGGTATAATCAACGGCGGAAATAAGCAAAGAAAGTATTACTATTATTAGTTAACACTCACTAATATAAACTATACTATTGCAAACAACAATAATATATATAAAATACTCACTGTTTTCTTGTTTAAAGGATGTCTGTCCATCGTCGCCGTTGATTTATAACATTCGTGAGCAGAGCGGTTAGTTAGCGGACTTTCCAAACATCACAGCGCTGACTGTTAACATTGTCACTTTAATTACCACAATACCCTCGTTTTTTTTTATTCAGACAGGTTACATATTAAGGTATTGTCTGTTAGCGTTTTTGTTATAAATACCCGATATTAACCATTTAATTTGTGGCAAATAAAAACGAATTAAACTAACCAAATATGTTCCATTAGACATATTGATTATATGAGCGAACACCTGTTAAGTTACCGTTGAAGATAAATTACTTCATGATAGATTTATAAAATAATTAAAGCATTAATGGTAGGTTTTCATATTAAATGAATATCTTTATTTTGTAAGTAAAATTATATAACTTTTTAAATATATTAAAGTATAAATTATTTTGGAAGAAACACAGAAAGAAAATATTTACGTTTATAGTATATTAAATACTTACCTACAATTTAACAGCAGATACTTTGCTTCTAAGTTATTAATAAATGGTTAACTGAATTAACATTGGATTAATAACTTAGTATATACATATGGAAATTATTACAATATTTAAATCATAAAACCGTTCATATTAAATAAATTTTTATTAATTTATAATATCACATAGTTCATTATTATTAAAAAAATATTAAGACTATTAATGGATATGTATTTCTAATAATTATTATACTCATACGTCGAAAGGACGTACAACAAAGAATAATGAAGACAGTATATTTAATAATGATATTTTTTTTTATTCCATTAAGCAACCAGACGAGCGGGACCTTCGCCTGATGGTAAGTGATACGCCCGCACATAACATCCTGGCGCTAATTAGAATGTTATACACTATATCACATTGTACCCTTCGCTCTGAGACATAAAATGTTGAGTCCAGTTACTCCAGTAATTACACTAGCCACAGCACCCTTGAAACTGGAACACAGTAATGTTTGTACACTACTGTTTTACGGCGGGGATAGGCGCTGCGGTGATACATACCTTGACGGTCTCCGGCAGCAGAGAACTACCAGTAATCAAATTAACTAGACGTTTACCTGATGGTGCAACTGGTGGTGTGGAATATGGTGTTCATGTTCATAACAGTGATAACACTGTACTTTATACAAATGTTCCGATTGTAATAATACAAACAGAACATTTGTATAAAGATACGACTGCAGTTGGTAAAACGAACGTAACGCTCGTAAACGTGATAGAGGAGTTGGTACATAACCTTAAGCCCATCGTGATCATCATTTATAACAGCAATTAATGACGGACGGTCTCCGAATAACATCATTGTGCGTTCATGTTTGTTTTTTCTATACATATGCAAAGCGAGAATATAAATATGTAAATATAAATCGTCATAATCGCAACCGTGAAACGGCACACGTGTAGCTAAATTCCATTGTTAGCTTCGAGATCTTTTTTTTTTTAATTAACGAAGCCATTAAGCGACCAGACGAGCGGGACCTTCACCTGTTGATATGTTATTCGCCTGACCATGACAACGTGGCGCTAGTTAGGACGGTGTGTACTGCACCACATTGCGCTCGCCGCCTGAGATGTTGAATCTCAATACTTCAGTAATTAATTACACTAGCTACAGCACCCGTCAAACCGGAAAAGAGTAATGTTTGCATACTACAGTTTTTTTTTAAATAAAAGCGTTCCTTTGATTTGTGGGGCAAAGCCCTGGTAATTAACCTTTTTATTAGGTTCTTTATTATTGTCATACATTTCTATTCTTCACTTCCTTCACAATTTCTGTCGCTCGTTTCCTTCTCTCCATCCATCACATTTTCTTTCACACTCATATTGTTCATTCCCATTTCCTTCTTTTATACATCACCTCTGATCCATCATTTTTCTTACTTTTAATATCATTACAATTTTTTTCAAAGATAAGTTCCTCCTATACCTGATATAGGAGCTGCGGTGGTACCCACCCAGACGGTTTCCGGCAAAAGAGACCTGCCATCTATAAATCATTTGGGGATGCCTATATCCAGCAGCGCTGAAATAAAAGATGTTGATGAGGATGACGATATGATATTTTATATTAATATTTGTTTTTACTATTAATAAACAATTTGTTTTATGTTATAAATAATAATTGCGTGTAGAAAGCTTTTGGTGTCGGAGTACCCCAGCGGCGCTTATTTACGCTGCTGAAACATTAGTCTGTTCCGGTTTTAAGGGCGCTGAAGTTAGTGAAACTATTAAGGTAAGAAGACTTAACATCTTATGTTTTAATAGCATGATTTACTGAGGCATATATCACCCTTACCAGAAATTTTTTTTTAAGGGTAATTACTTGTCATACTATCCAACATGGGTGGTTTAGGGGATTCATGAAGATTATTGAAATTTTAATACTTAACTTAAATCCAGTATGATATGTATTTAATATCTTTCTGATAGTCTATATGTAAGTTTTATTTATATATTTAAGTTTATTTAAATGTTTATTAACAATTAACATACAACTTCAATATCTCTTCTGTTATTGAACGTGGAATGGTAGAGAATACAACTTAGGAATTAAGTACAGCAAGATTAAATAAATAAGTGTAGCATTTATTGCAATTTCAAACTTGGGTTGGAATGGAAAAGTTAATTGTTATAATAAATTATGTTAATTAATAATAACCTTTAAGTGTACACACATAAGATGTTATTTTCCATTGAATCTACAAAATTAATTAAGTGCATGTTACTGTAGGGTATATGACTAACAATAAAAGAAGGGGTAAAAACGTGGATTTAACTTTTTGTGGCGAAGTGGTAAGTTAGCGTAAATTCTACAATAATAGCTTGTTTAAATATTGATTCCGTACAAATGAGTAGTACATGTTTTTGTGATGGACTTGTTGGGATATTACTAATCACATCGCATCATGAAGTTCACCTTAGATAGCCTCTCAGATTATTATCTAAATCGTACTGGAGCCGTCCTTACAGAGCCATCGTTAGCTGCCTCGCGAATGATTAAGAAAAAAAGGACAAGATCTCTGATGGGTTTTATTCGAAAATTGAATAAATTGCCGACGAGTTATTTTTAATATACAATACAACAATAAAAAAAATTATTTATTTCTCATCGTAATAAACTTTTGATTCAAGAGTCTTTTGTAAATGTTAAATAAGGATTAGTATAATGGCAACATTAATTTTTTTAATATAAAATAATTAGTTAAAATAAATCTTTTAAAACTCGTAAAAGAAAATTTTCTATAATTATTCAAAAATAATTTATTCCTGTTGCTTATGTACTATTAATAAAATTTTAAATAAATTTATTGAATATTCATGAATTAGTTTCAAAGTATCTATATTATATTATGATTAAAAGTAGGGGTATAAGTGTTCCCGCAAAATAACTCACGGGATCCAAGCCAACCTCATCTGCTCGTGGTGCACCGAGATAACCAACAAACGAGACTCTGGCTCCCACCAACACGCATTGGGCCAGCGTTGTGGGAAATGGCCCAAGTTCCTCTCTATGAATCTCTATATGTTAGATGTGGCAATCTTTGAAGGAGGCCTGAGTCCAGCAGTGTACGTCTATCGGCTGATGATGATGATCATGAGAAGTATATATATTATGGAGAATAGTATAATAGTATTTCGTCAAAATTATTTTTTTACCTCTTTATTCAAATGTAGATGTCTACGGCAGTAATAAAGAGTTCAACGGGATTTCGACTACTTCATTTATCACTTAAGTGTTTTGTTGAATAAATGAATTCGTCAAGTTATTTATAAATTTAACATTTAAATTATGTATTACATTTAAATTTTGTTTAAAGGTAACTGATCTTCAAATATATTGCTAAAGATTTTTTTTTATATAGCAATGAGACGTGCAAGTCTGCCCAATAGCAACGTGAAGATTTTTAGGATGATATACGCAGCATCTCATTGTGCTCGTCACCTTCAGACGTAAACTTAAAAAGTTAAGTTGCGTTATCTTAGTACTTTCATTAGATACAGCGTCTTCAAACCGGAACACAGTACTGTTCGACGACAAAATAGAAAAATCTCCGGGAAGAGACGGACCAGACTATTAATATAAGTTAATTAATCTAAAGCTGACGTATTAGTATAGATAATATAAAACAGTTTATTATTTACTATAACTTAAAAAATCGGTTCATTAAAGTTGAGAACTCTTTGAATAACTCGCAGAGTAAAATTATTTGCATATCGATAAACTGTCGACGTATCGATAAACAGAAAAAAAAATTCAAAACTTATTTACGGCTCCGGTAAAAACTGAGAGGCGACCGGCGCTGCCGCTTTGTGATACATATATCAACCCATATTAGGCCGATACTTCCCCAGATGGTGGTAAAAAAACCTATGCGCGAGTAACCCCAAATGGGGTAAAACTTAGCGAAACGAACTATCGACGACATGTTGAGTTTTTGTAATTACTTAAAATTTATTAGTTGTCATTACCACAGATCATCAATCAGTCGATACGCTGCAGTGTATCATTTAGAAATGGTCTGCCGACGTTTTTTCTGAAATATGATTGTTTACCTTAATTGGCAGTGCCTCTCCATTGTAGTCGACAGAGTAGTGTGCAGATAATACTGCGTTTTGAAGGGCGACAGCCAATTAAATTACTGTGGTAACGAGTAACATCTTAATCTAAAGTCGTTGAGCTAAACCGGGTAGTTCAGTGTGCATCATCCTAAATAGCTCTACGTACGATGAGGTTTTATTTAACGAAGCGACAAGGTAAGAGATACGTTCACCTGATAGTAAGTGATACGCTTGAACATAACGTGACTCCAGGGTATAATGATACATATATATATACACTGCTTAAAATTGTACTTATCGTCTTGACTCATAAGATTTGAGGTCAACACTCTTCAACACAGTAATGTTTGCACACTATCCTTTAACGAGGGGAAGGTTTCTTTTATACGAAGTGACGAGACCAGCATGACGTTTACCATCAGGTGAAGAAGTATCTCTTACATCAGTAAGAGATACTTCTGCCCATAACTAAGTGGCGCGAGATAGGATGATATACACAGCACCATTGTGCTCGTCGCCTTCAGACGTTAGATGTTAAGTTTTGTTACCCCAGTAGTTTAATTAATTATAGAGCCCTTCAAACCGGCACATAGTAACGTTTGAACAATACTGTTAAGCGAGGTGAAGGTCATGTTTCTCTCATCGCTTTGTCAAATTAGAAAACAATACATTGATTAAGAAGTAATGATGGTGACCTTACGTACGAGCCATTCCTGCTTTCGGAGTTAATAGCCAACATTCATAAGAAGAGATCTGAAAAAAAGAAGAATAATTATACATAGATTACTCTGTAAATATGACAGAGCAATCTACCGTATAGATGAGTTGTAAACTTCCTTCATTAAGATTTTAATCAATTTTATATTATCATTGATATCATCAAAAAAAATCGCATCGTATTCTTCTATTGGTTGTAATACAGAGCGAAGTTTAATTTAAGATTAGAGTCAACTATCGCTGAGCGAGATGGGGGCTGGAGAGGGGGGAAGAGGGAGCTTTGTGATGCCGTTTAATTAATAACGATTTCGTGGCCAAACCGATAACCCCACTTCCGCTGTCCCACACCGTTGCACTTGTCTCAATAGTACGCACACTTGCGCCCGCGCAGAAAAGGATTAGAGAAAAGATGTTTGAAATAGTTCTTAGCCTCCTCATTCGCTCCAGCGGTATCGGGCCGAGCGCGCGCGTTTCTCTAAGCAAACGGCAAACAAAAAAAAAAGAATTAAATAAGAGCGATATAAATACAAGCAGTTCATTCACGCTCCGAGAGCTTTTCGGGTACAACAACCTCCGACGTTACGTCCGTACATTTTTTTTCTCGTCCAACGTCCTTGGCTCCGAGATAAGAGATTTCGCGCTGCGTTTCATCTCTCCCAATTTTTATATAGACTTGTGTGAAAAAGAAATTTTTGTGCATACAACATTGTGTTTGTGCGCTATTCAATTATTATATATATATATATATATATATATATATTTTTTTTTTTTAATCTGTGAAGTGAGTTGTGCATATGTGATTACGAGGCATTTATCATCGCCGGTCGCAAGTAAGTCTTACGGTTAGCGCGATGGTTTAATAAACTGGATGGTTGCGTGTTATTAGTTTTTTTTTTTTTTAATCATTTCAGTATTATAAAAAACTCGTTTACGTATTTAAATATTCATGCACTCGCTAAGTTACGCCGTTCATCCATCGGTGGCCGGTTCGATTCTATGTAATTGTGGTTTTTTTTTTTATTTTATTTTATTATGGTTAATAGAAGAATGTTATGTATATCGCCATCGGTTCAGTTAATTTTTCAACGTCTCGTAATAACTTTAATTATACCCTTCAAGTTGGATATATAGGTTTAAGTATACTTTTTTTTTGTAGACTATAAAATTATAGATAATTGCTTTTTGAAGATATTATCGCTATTAAACATATTTTCATGTTTTAACTAATAAATTTTATTTTCAAAACATAACTAGATCAATACTTAAGATACGATTTTTACTGAAAATAATTTTTTTTAACTTTTCTATTAAAATAATATTTATTATATTTCCATAAGTTAACTAATTAAATGGGTCCTTAATTTTTTTTATGTTCACTTATTGCCATAAAACATTAGTAGGTCATTTAATTTTATATTCAATTATACGTTCCGGATGTTGAGTTCTTTTGAGAGTGAATGATAACAATAAAAATAATGCATTAGTTAAGATGTTCACACTGCACTACTTTGCGTACATAGCTATGAGAATTGGAGTTTTATTAAACAAGAGATTACACACTGTATACCTTTATAGACGGAAATACTGGTGCTGTTATTGCGGCAGCTTTAGGATATGAAGGTGATTGGTAGTCAGGAATCTTCGAAAAAATTCTCTCATCTCCCAAACTGTGGTACAGGAGATTCCAAAGTCGAAGCTGTGAAACCATTGACGCAGTGCAAGAGCTGTGACAGGTCTTTGTTGGCTGGTGACGATGTAGACACCATCGCAGCTCTTATTTCTGCTAACAACTCACGGAACCCAAGCGAACCTCACCTGCTCGTGGTGAACCCTGATAACCAACAAACAAGGCTCTGGCTCCCACCAACGCCGTATTGGACCAGCGTGGGTGATGGCCCAAATCCCTCAATACGAACCACTACAAACGACAGTCCCTGGTGCCCGGCTATGCGGACAGCGCAGAAGCAATCGATGTGGTGATCTTTGGGGGAGGCCTATATCTAGCAATAGACGTCTATCAGCTGATGATGATGAAACAATCATCATCATCATTATTAATCTTTGTTTATCCATTGCTGAATACAGCCCTTCCCCAATATCTTCCCCCAAATATCCACCCACTAAACTACAGCACACCACCCACTACATAGTATTATTAGAATATTGCTGTATTCCGGTTTGAAAGACGTTGTAAATAGTGAAATTTTTAAGTCTCGCAATCTCGCGATGTGCTGTAGTGTACATCATCCTAACTAGCGCCACGTTATTATGGGATGCATAATTATCAGGTGACGTCTCGCTCATCTCGTCGCTGCGTAGATCGAGATAAAATATTAGAAACAGACTATTTCGTTGTGGGTTTTTTGTACTATTATTGGTTAAAATTAATCCACTGGCCGAAGGTTAAGGAAGGAATATCTAAGTATGAAGTGCCTAAGTCCAACAGTGGACGTCCATCGCTTGAGAAGTTGATGATGATCTAAGTAAACACTGCTACTTTAGTAGTGTGCAAACGTGGCTATGTCTCTGTTCGAAATGTGCTGTCATCATCAGTGGATACAGGTCCACTGACGGACATGAGCCTCTCCCAAAGATTCTCACATCGATCTGGTAGGGATACATATGGAGGATTTGGGTCATTTCCCACCACGCTGACTCAAAGCGGGTTGGTGGGAGCCAGAGCCTCGTCTGTTGATTAGCAGGATGCACCACGAGCAGGTGAGGTTGGTTTGGCTCCCGGGAGTCGTTGTGCGGGATATCTTACACCACACTGAAGAAGAAGTATTGTAGTTTGTAGTGCTGTAGCTAGTGAAATTACTGTAGTAACTAATGCGGTATAGAGTAAATATAACAACAAGCTCCTGCTTAGGATATACTTGGGAACTTTCTCTCGTTTCTATCCTTTGTCTTCTGTATGTTCTTAACTTTATTAAAAAATATTAACTTAGTCCCATTAATGGAATAATGATAAAAAAACGTCTGCCTCACAGCAATGAAAGAAAATGTGGTGCTGTGTAAATATCTTAACTAGGAACTCCTTTGGATCTACTTAGGATACTCCTACTCGTCTCCAACCTTTGTCTTCTAAACGTTCTTAACTTTTTAAAAAGTATTTTAAAGTATTAACTTGGTAACGTTAATGGAATGACGATAAAACGTCTGCTTTACAGCAATGATACAATGTAATGCTGTGTATATATCTCAACCAGCATCTCCTTGAGATCTACTTAAGGTATTTCTACAGTATCTGACCTTTGCCTTCAGTACAATTTAATCTTTTTTAAAAAGTATTTTACATAATTAACTTGAAGCATCGATTCGCTTGAAAGTATACTGATATTATTTTCCAAGTTTAAGTTAAATCTGACTTGTGATATGTTACCCCCGTCGCGTTAACCTGTCAGAACGGGTTCCGTTCAAGTGCTGCATTTAAATATAATTAAAATGTGAAATTAACCTATATTTATACGTTCACTTATCAAAATGAAAGCTTTATTCATTCAATGTGAATATTTATACGTATTGAATTATTCAAGTCTTGGACGATGTAATAATGAATAAGAAGTTTCTTCGCTGATGGTTGAAATATTTAAAATCTCAAAATTGGGAAAGGTTAACTTTAAACCAGTTCCTCAACTTCCGTTTAAACTTTCAACAGTTATTAACAAATTGTTTAACTACTGCGGTTCAATGTTTAACCGCTGGCTTGGTAACGGTAAGGTCATCTATTCTATTAGAGATTTAAAATGATTAGGTAGATTTCACCTCAGCTTCTAGTTCTTCCACCGATGAGTACTGAGAGTACTGCGCACGTATCACTGTGTTCCAGTTTGAAGGGCGTTGTTCCTAATAAAATTTACTGAGGTAATAAGACTTTTAAGTTTCAAGACGTCGACACTACATCGTGCAGTGTATATAACTGGTGGTAGGTCTAGGTCTCTATTGCTGGAGACCGTCTGGGTGGGTCCAGGGTCGATTAAACAGTAGTGTGTAAACATTACTGTGTTCCCGATCGCCTTCAAGCCGGACGTTGTAGTTAAAGTAATTATTAGGGTAAGGAGACTCAACATGTTACGTTTCAAGTGAGGAGCAGAATGTGATGCAGCGTTTATCATCCTGACTAGCGCCATTATTATTGGCGGGTGTAACACTTACCATCAGGTGAAAACTTCGCTAGTCTCATCGCTTGTTTAATTAAAATATGTGTGTATGAATATATATATATATATATATATATATATATATATATATATATATATATGTATATAAAGCCATACATTGCGCTCGCCGCCTTAAGACAAGAGATGTTGAGTTTCATTATTAGTAACTTCTCTAGCCACAGCGCACGTCAAACCATTATATTATCAAATCATTCCTTCCGCTATCTATCAGGTATCGAACACCGGAAATTATCCCTACACGATCAACTTTAGGAAGTTAAACTTAGTATATACTGTAGCAATGTTATTAAAGTTTCGATGACTTCAAACCGTTTTAGAGGTTAACTTTAAGTCATTGTTAAATAGTTGCAGTTAAATTAATATAACAAAAAATTACTAACAGTTACTGATAAAGAAGCTATGGTCTTTCCTTTATAAGTTGCGACTATGGTTACGTTTTTTTTTTCATGCTTATATAGCGTATTGTTTTATAGCGTGCGCGCTCTTCAGTCTGCACTACGCCTACAAGTGCAACGGCGCAAGCAGACAGATTTCACTCCAACAATCAGCAGGGAGCTGAGCCAATGACACGGGTGTTAGACGGACCACGTCGCCGCCATTTTAAAAGGTGGTAACCTGACGTTATAAGGAAACTGGGAATGCGTTGCGATCGAATAGAAAGTATTAACGCTTCACGATTGGACGTTTGCGTGAGCGCCGCGATTGGTTCGCACCGCTTCATATGTTGTAGAAACTTTCGTTATTGCCGCCGCCGAATTAAAACAGCAGTATAGAAGGAAACGAAAAAAAAACGTTTATAGGATAACATAAATTTGACATATATAAACTTGATTATCAGCCAGCTCAGCTACAGTTGTGGTAAGACTCTTGGTGGGTACCATCGCAGCTCCGCAACTGTACTGTGCAGACTTTAACGTCTCGATTTGAAATGCGTCGCAGTTAATGAAATTACTGAGGTAACGCTACTTACCATCTTATGGTTATATCTAAAGGCGACGAGTAAAATGTGATGCTGTGTTTATCATCTACTGGTATCACTTTGTTATCGGCATCGCTTGTCATCAAGTGAACGTCCCACCCGTCTAGGCATTTCGTTGAATAAAAAATACGCCGTAGCAAAAAGGACGGTGCTGACTTACAGTTAGGTCAGGTTACTGAGTAATCATCCTCGTCAGCTCGCAGCAGTCTACTGGGAGACATATCATATATCAAGTCGGTAATTTAGTTTAAAATTTAAGAAAAAAATTAAAAAGTTATCACGCTTTTTTTTGTTTAAATGTTCTCTGATGGGGTAGGCTTCTATTGTCGGAGACCGTCTAGGTAGGTACCATTACAACACCTATTACTGCCGCTAAACAGTAACGTGCAAGCGTTACAGTGTTCCGGTTCGAAGGGTGCTGTGGCTAGTGAAATTACTGGGGCAACGAGACTTAATATCTCACGTCTCAAAGCGAGGAGCACAATGTGGTGCAGTATATAACATCGTAAACTAGCATCACGTTGTCATGGGCGGGCGTGTCACTTACTATCAGGTGAACGTCCGGCTAGTCTCGTTACTAAATCGTATAAAAAAAAACGTATTATATATCTATCAAGTGTACATTCTTCTAAAGCCTAGGGCACCGCTTTCCTGACTTTCAATAAGTAAATGTATATTTCAGTTCAGATTTGATAATTTTTTTGGATGGAAAATGTCCATCTCTTCAGTCACCAGCTCGATGACCACATAACCAGAAATTTCACATTAAACATTTCCTAATTATTAATATAAAGTCACACTGATCACTAGACCATAGGTCCTCAATGGCTGCGGTTCCTTTCTACAGGTATATTCGACAGCTAGTGCTGCTAACCATTCCAACTTTTACAGCTCCGTAGGACTCAAGGCCCGCGGATCCGGATTCCGCTGGCTAAATAATAAATTTTCAGGCACCTTTTGTGACGGCTGTGATCTTGCATTTATGTTGCATAGCGATTTCTTATCGGTATTTGAAACGAGGTCTCTGATCTCTGACGATCTTCACCATCACCGTTAACTTCGAGAACCGTTTGCATGTCATATTGGAACTGGAGCTTTAATAGAGAATAAGAGACAGAGAGAGAGATAGAGAGAAGTAATTTTAAATTTGTAACTATCTAATAGATACTAGACAAACATATAAAATTAGTATACTTGATTATTACGCAAAAGGGTGAAGGGGACGTTGGAATTATTTTCCTTGTACGGGGTAGATAGTTCATAAATGGATATGAAGTTATGGTCCAGCCAGACTCTAGAACTTATCAACAGTTGCTCATGTAACGATTGATGGTGTTAAAAACGGCTTTAGTCCTGCAGTCGGCATAAAACGTTGGTAAACGCAAACACAACACGCCGGATGCGGTTCAACGTTAAACGTCCGTGTGACGTTTGTTGTTAAGTTGTCGCGGCAACAGTTTACAAGTGATCACAATTTACACTCAGTGTCAGCAGTTGGACAGCCGGCGACCCATCCGCACGCCGGCGTCGACAACTCCCACGCTATCAAGTAAACTGCGAGAGATCGCTTGTTACAACTTATTATATAAGTTATATTAATTTATTAAGAGGAAGTACGAGTAGATTATTGTTAACATCAAGCACGTTAAGTATGCAAAGTGGCATTTAAAAAACTACTCTTTTTTTTCGAAACAAACTAGAAATAAATTTTGATTCTGAACTGATTCATCTGAATGATGAATAACTTGAATCAGACAATTAACAAAGAAAAGGAGAGCTGGCAAAATCGTAGGTAAACTTACTTTTGGTGTATGGGCTTGATAATTAGCAAAGTCGTTCGATTTCCGGGACATCCCGAAGGGTGTGCTTCATGTAAGCTAACAAGCAGTGCTTCCGCTTTTTTTTTGTTAACTGGGGGTAATCTTTTAAAGATGCCTTGCTTTTGAGAGGATGACAAAGTTAGGTGGGATTTGTACCCTCTAAAACTCCTTCAAGAAACGTTTCGAAGCATTGGTGATGCGGATATACAGGCGTTCGTTGTCGCTGAGCTGGACTCAGAGAGTATCGAACGAGGAGGTCCTCCGACGGGTAAATCAAAAACGCGAACTTTTGCAGACCGTCAAGATGAGAAAAGTATCATATCCTGGCCACGTGCTTAGGCATGATAGGTACAAACTGCTTCAACTCGTCTTGATGGGCAAAGTGGCGACTAAAAGAAGTATTGGTCGTCGGAGGAAATCATGGCTGCGTAATATCAGGGAGTGGACCGCGATCGCGAGTGCCGGCCAACTGTTCCGCCTCGCAAGAGACCGGACAAAATATGGTGAACTGACCGCGAACCTTCACCAGTCGGAGAGGCACCTTAAGAAGAAGAAGAAAACTCCTTCGGTGGTTATCTTCAGTGTATTGCGAGGAAGTCCCGGATTCTCGCATAAAAGGCATCGGTGCCGTCCTGAACTACGGCTAAGAATGTCGCAGGAAGGACTATAACGACCGTCTTACCTTAGTTCTATTCTTGATAGCCCAAGTCTACAGATCAGAAATAGAGCATACCATAATAGCGTTTTTTGTAAGTAATAATCTCTCAAGTAATACAAAAGGTATTGTTCACACGGCGCCGTGTAGTCGGCCTCCCACATTGGACAGGTGCCGAGGCCTGGCGGCGTTAGAGGAAGTATATATCATTCCATTCGCTTACTATATAACGTGTTGCTGCGATCGTAACTTTTGCTCTTAAAGCGTCGATATTTTCCATATCGACGTCCACAGCGACATCTTACGATAACTGCAGGATGCTGTCATCTGCGCGGGATATATTGCAGGGGAAACGCGTAAGCGCAGTACTGCCCAACTCATTCCCAGGCATCCGGTGCAGTATGTTCAGATTAATATTAAGATTATCCATAATTATGTTGCATATAAAACGGGAAAGTTTAAGGTGACCTTACCGGAGCTAGTTAGCGTGATGTGTACAGCGCCATGTCGTGATCATCTACAACTCTCTTCAAACCGGAACTCAGTGATGTTTGCATATTACTGTTTGGCGGTAGAAGGAGCATTTGTGGAGGTACCTATCTAGACAGTCGCCGGTAAAAGATGCTTACCATCAGTAATTTTCGAAGCTCTTGTTCGAAGTACTTTGTTAATTACAGACGAAGGTTTATTTCTTCACAGAGATTTTATTAGTATCCATTTTGTTAGGTTTTGCTGCGGTATTTCAACTTTAATACTACTTGTCTAATCATCATCATCATTATCAGCTAATTCCATCCACTCCCTTCCGACAGCTTTGATGATGTCGTCGGTCCATCTGGAGTGAGAGCGTCTTTAACTCTGCGACCTGTACGCGGCCTCCACTCCAAGACTTTTCTCCTCCATCCGCCGTCACTGATACGACAGACATGACCGGCCCACTGCCACTTCAGCTTGCAGATTTTAAGAGTTACTTCGACAGCTTCAGTTCTCCCTCAAATATCTTCGTTCCGGATTTTATCCCTTAATGCCAAGCATAGCTCTCTCCATCGCTCGCTGTGCTACTTTGAACCGGTGGACCAGCTCGATGGTCTAGTGCCATGTCTGAGTCGTAAAGGTGGGGAAGACACTTGTTAAAGATTTTCATCTTGAGACATTGGTGTATTTGAGAGGTGAGGATGTGGAGGAGTAACTAAAAAAAAATTTTATAACTTGAACATTAAAAGTTGATTTTAATAGGTGATAGACGTCATTGCTTTTTATTCTTATACGTCATTATATGATATCACTTAAGTTTATGTGTAGCTAAAGACGGTTGCAGGTTAATATCATCCAAACGGGAAGTAGCTAAAAGGGTCCATGAAACTTTAAAATAAACTTTGTGTATAACAAGCAGTTAACCGCTGCAGTTAAATAATTTTAACCTTATACATCTAGTATAGTTAAATGTCACTGAAAATAAAAAGGAGACATGTTTCAATAACATCGTTTACTTGGTTATCTTAAGCGAACTTTGGTTAATGACTTACTCCTAACTTTTTACCGCAATTACAAAGTCCTGAACGTCTGACCCGTTCCACTTAATGTGAACAGGAACTCGGATAATATCCGCTTAATGGTCACAAATTGGTGCCGCCTGGTGCCACAATCGACACCGCGTGATTTATGATGCAAATGTGGCGACGACGGTGAGATATTTATTTTTACGATGTTTGTTACGAAACCGTTAAAATTCTTTGTGGTGACCACCATCGAATCAATTATTCATCAGCTTCCAGATCTTTAGAATATCTCGCTTCTGCAGAGAAAAGTTCTTAATTACGAGGAGCATCTTAATATGCTTGCACACCTAAAAACGTCTCAGGAAGATCACAACTTTCATCATCAACTTCGTTGTAATGGAATTCGAAACCGCTTCATCTATGTTGTCCACTTTACTGGTGGTAGGTATCTATTGCCGGGGATCGTCTAGGTGGGTACCACCGCAGCGCCTATTACTGTGTTCCGGTTTAAAGGGCGCTGTAGCTAGTGTAATGACTGGCGTAACGAGAATAAACATTTTGTTTAAGGCGACGAGCGCAATGTGGTGCAGTGCATTCCATCCTAAATATCGCCGCGTTGTTATGGTCTCGTTTCTTAATTACATAAGAAAAAAACTGTGTAAGGGTTCCGCATAACATCATACGGGATCCAAGCAACCTCACTTGTTCGTGGTGCACCCTGCTAATCACCAAACGATGCTCTGACTTATACTAACCGACATTGGGCCAGCGTGGTTGAGAATGGCCCTAATCCCTCATACGAATCTCTACCCGATAAATGTGGGAATCTTTCGGGGGAGGCCTACGTCCAGCAGTGGACGTCTATCGGCTGACAATAACAGTGGTTAACGTGGGCGCACTTTTTACAATAGACATGGTCACCTTATTCCCCCCATTCTTGAAAATCTGTTTACTATTAACAATAAATTTATTCTTAAATAGTTTTTTTATAATTAACTGATAAGCTTTAAAAATAACGTATTAAAACACTTAAATATTTATAAGTTATAATAAAATTAAACTTATTATCTGCATAAATAACTTTAAATTGGCTGTAACGTGGTCATTTATTTGACATTAACGATCTCATGATTTGTGTATCAAATTCTTTTTAATAGCAACACTAAGAACAATTAATATAAATAATATATCTCTAAGTTTTACATAAGTAATTAAAGTTATCTAATAATGTTGATATAATACTTTGTATCGTGTTATATTTGAAATAAAATTAAGTTAATTCTCTCTGATGTCAAACGGTTTGAAGAGGGTTGTCGCTTCTTCTTGAGTAATTATTCATATCATTTATTTATTGGGATGGGGCTTATGTCTTCCTATTATTTACCATATTTATCTTATTCTTTTCTAATAATACTCCTCTTTCTTTCTCTTCCTTCTATCATTCCGTTTCTCGCTTTCGCATTTCTACTCTCTATCATTCTCCATTCTTATTCCTTCTTGCATTCATTTCCCTTACATGAGTAAAGACAACCCCGGTCGTTCTTTCTTTACAATAACAATTTTTTTTTATTTTTATTTGTTACTGCTCATCTTTCTTACTCTATTATCTCAATTTTTATTAATCTATGTTTTACTTTTAATATCACATTCTTATAAAATTCTTATAATTATTTATTTTCCTATTCTATTCTACATTTCTCTTTTAACTTTATCTTTACTTATTATATTATTTCTACATATTACGTCTTATTTCCATCATTTGTCTTTTTAATTACCTTCCTACAGTACTCCAGGAATGTGCGACTGCTGTCCTCACTCATCAGAGATATACAAAGAATTTAAACAACATAACTTTGGTACATGATTGTTAAGAAGTAGACACAGCATTCACTAATTGCACTCAGTGTTTATGGCTAACGTAAATTAGGGCAAATAACAGAAGTAATTGCATTCACAAAGCAGTAAAAGTGCCAGGTTTGCAGGAGCGCAACATTTTTCGTTTTTTTTTTCGTCCCTAATTTCGAGTGCTGAGTTCTCAACTGTCACTGGGTGGCGCTGGACATGAGTATTGGACATGATTTTCGTCTTGCTCATATTGATATGAAGGTTTACCTATTGAGAGACTCTGTTGAGGTCACCGAGTATTATATTGAGGTCTTCTAGATTCTTCGCCATGACGACTGTATCATCGGCAAACCGTAGATGAGTGATGTACTCGCCATTGATGTTGATGCCAAAAGCTTAAACACGTCCTCTACTTCAGCGCTAAATAGCTTAGCAGAGATTACATCTCCTTGGCGCACTCCTCGCTGCAATTGGATAGGTCTCGTTCCGAACCAGCTCTTCAACAGTTGGATATACCGATAGTCGATCCGGCATCTCTGAAGTGCCCACAATACTGCCCAGGTATATAATAAGAATATTAAGTCCAAAATAACTCTAGGACTATCTAAAGATGTTATGTTAAAGTAGTTAAGTCTATCAGTATACGAAAATCCTCTATCAGCTGACCTTAAGAGCATGCTTCAAAGAGACGAGCTCGACGCCATGCAGTGTGTATACTGCCCTACCTAGCGCCACATAGTCCTTGACTTCCTTCATCCACTTATCCTTTTCATCAGACAAGCGTATTGTTAGCCTCGTCACTTTAAACTCAGGATCACGATTTATTAACAAACCGGACAGTGAAATCATTTAAACTAACACATAAGAAAACAGTTATTTTCGAAAAGCTTAATTAGCTTTTGCAGTTTCTCTGAATTTTTTTATTTATTGGTAAGATCTGATAATCAAAATGTTTTTTTTTAAAAAACCGATTAATATAATCTGCCGTCGACGACCTTTTACGCTGATGAAGGCATTAAGATACGAATGTATTTCGATAACGCCTTCAAATTGATAAAGTCCTACATCCCGATGAGGACTTAAAAAATTAAGATAAAATTGTATAATGATGCTAACTTATATCGTGTTAGCACTTTACTTAACGTGGAAGTACCAGGTTCGACTCTTAAGCACATATACGTAAAAACTAGGGAAGAAAGTGAGAGAAAAAAATAATAGTGTATAACAAGATTTTTCTCGTTTTAACGCTAATGAAAGACCTAACCTAAAAATGGACCCTACAATGTTCCCACTGTTGGGATTACAGCCTTCTCACACGAGTTGACAGACAAAGCAATATCAAATCTGAAATATACTTTCTAACAGATTACAAGCAGCTCGAAGCTGTCTGACAGAACGTCAATGACAGATTTCTTCAGGTCATTGAAACACCTCGTCTGACCGACGTCAGTCTTCGGTTAGAGCCGTTCACACGACAACACAAACGTATTATATTAATGTTTAAAAATTCATTAGGATTTGTAATTTTTTTTTTAATTTTGTTTATTTCGATGAGGAAGTAAACAGTGAGTTAACCTGATGATAACACTATTTCCTATGAAAATGTGTGGCCAGTTAGGATGACATACACTGCATCGCATAGTGATCGTAGCATTGAGACTTAATGATGGAGGTTGTACTCTGTAAACGAGTCTAAGCAAGTATAATTATTAACTATTGATAATTTAATTTTGTCATGTACAACGACTTGCAATACTTAAATAGACCTTCATCATCGTGATGATGATGATGAAAGTTAACATATTACTATGTATTGCTATAGAACCGGTTAATCGTTTGAACCTGTATCTAGCTGCATATCTTTCCGCCACTCCATCCGTTATTCTAAATACCAACTTAATATTACTTAAGTAAACTTCACAACGAAAATTCATCTTAATGTTATACGGTTCAGTGAATACTCCTCTGGAACGCCTTACCTGATGATATTGCGGAGCTCCTAGTAGACACGCTTTTGAGAGACTGCTACAGCACCATTTGTTCCGGTGCTACCCTCATTCAGCAGCTTCCCGCAACCTTAGTTTTTAGGGGATCATTTGAGCCATTCACCAACACACTGGCCCAATGCGAGTTGATGGGAGCCAGAGCCTCCTTTATTGATTAGGCGGGGTGCATTACGAGCAGTTGAGGTTGGCTTGTGTCTCGTGAGTTATTGTGCGGGACCCCTTACACCCCCAATAGAGACCTACCAGCAGTATCTGTGCTTACTCTATGACTACCACAGTACTTTGTACTTCTTTATACTTAAGAATAAACTTAACAATTTAGCAATAGTCAAAGCACAGTGTACCTTTTGATTACCTTGAGGGATTATTATTTATATAGGTTTAGGGTGCCAGGGTACGATGCACTTATTTCCCTGTATGGATCGCAAGCCCTTGTATGTACCTACCTACAGTATCTCTTGCCTCCCAGGGTTGATTGGCAGAAAATGCTTTAACAGCAATAATTTCACACCCTGTGTACCCTAACCGTGTAGATTAAGAGTAAATAAAGTTATTAAAAATTAGTTTTATTAGTTAGCTGTTACTAAACTTATCAAATCAACGTCAGGTTGTATCGTGATCTAGAACTAGACAAACAAACGCTTAGGTGATGTGAATGAACCTTGAGATAGTCTAGAAACGACTCGTGCTTGACGCGTCTCGAGAAGTCGCTAATCTCCTTTTTCGATCTATTTTTTTTTCTCTCTTACCCGCATCGATTCGCTCGGCCTTCGATTATTCGAATCGACAACGAACAATGCGTTTTCATAATGCCTATTTGCCTTCACAATAATTTCTATAGAAATACCGATATTAAAAAAAAAGCTTTGTCGTTAATAGTATAAAAAATATCAATATGATTAAACCGTTATTTCTTATTACTCTTATTTAATCTTCGTCACGATCAGTAAGATAAAATGCTATTGTTGTTATCTATTCATTATAGCTTCAATTAGTTTTCTAATTAACTACAGCTACTTCAACATTCTAATGCTGGTTTTTTCTTGTATATCTACCGCTGAATAGTAGCATGCAAACATTACTGTGTTCCGATTGGAAAGGCGCTGTAGTAAGTGAAACTACTGAGGTAGTAAGACTTAACCTCTTATCAATAATCGATGAATGAAATATATGTATGGAAGGTGCACTGTGAACATAGTTACTAACACCATTTTTTGCCATTATAATAATAGTAATATATCGTTTATTCCCACAAGATAATACGTAGTAAAAATAAAAGAATTCAAATAAAAAACAAAATATTACACTTGGATCACGTGTAAATGGAACCCACCCATGTAATGTTGCAGCCTATAAAAACCGCAACCCTGAGATTCAGTGGAGCCTAATAAATTTAAAAATATAAACGTCATCACCCCAACCAGCTCTAAAAGTATACAAACACAATGTCCCATAAACAATTTTCTACAAAAAAATTTCATTATAACCAAAATACAAATATTACTATTAATATTACTATTACTATATATATTTATAACAATAAAAAAATTGTTAATAAAGAGTTACACTAAAGGCAGAATAAAAATAGAAGAAAAGGAAAAAACAAGTAACAATATAATACAATCCGACAATGGCGCGGCGCATGCGCGGTGTTATTCTTGACCGTGTGGAAAAGAAACGACAAGTTATCATAAGTGATACGTCTGCCTATAACAACGTAGCCCCAGTTAGGATAATTTCTGCTAAAAATGGTTTTAGGTTAGTTTCAACTAATATCTAATTTGTAAATTAAATGAATACAATTAAGTAAAGTGTTAATTTAATACATATTTTTTTTTTCCTTTAAAAAAACTTCTTATTGTTTTATAATCGGGTGTTCTCGCACAAACATTTACGGGACTTAAGCAAACATCACTTGCTCCCCCCCCCACCCCACCCCCTCGCCCAAACAGATTCCAGCCTTGTCGTGGCGGTGGGGCTCAGTAACCGTGGCTTGTTCACCCACGGTACAGCTAAGAGGAATCTACTCGGCCGGCCCGAGGTGTGCCGATGGGCTGCAGGGTCAGGTTTATAATGCCCTATGCAGCCGAGGTGAAGTCGTGGAGGTAGAGGAGTGTCGGTACTGCGTTCCGCCGCTCACCCTATCCTCCGCGGCCGTATAACGGTTGGCGGCGGAACCCAAGACTAGATTCGCCGAAGGGAGTCGAGAGAGTTTTCTCTCGTGGCTTTTATGGCCTCTGGGTGAGGATTCGGGGGGATCCGTTGCCCAGGTGACTATAAGAGGCCGGGAGTATGCTCCGGCATGCCCTTACAGAGGTGAAAGGGAAGGTTACTCCCTCCAGAGGTGGAGCTGTATGATGATATAGCCGGCGCTAGCGGGGTCGCGGATTGTGTGAAAGGGTTCCCGTGACCCTGCCATAAAGCGACGAATTGGAACATCGTGAGGGTTTTAGTCGGTCGAAGTCCGACAGCGTGGTAGGTATTAACCCAAATCCCTCCATATAAATCTCTAGCAGATCGATGTGAATCTCTAAGGGAGATTTTTGTCCAGCAGTAGACTTCTATCGACTGATGATGACAGCACAATTCAAACAGAGACATAGCCACGTTTGCACATTACTAGTCGAAAGTAGCAGTGTTTACTCAGATCATCATCATCTCAAGCCCGATAAATGCGGGAATCTGTAGGGGAGGCCAATGTCCAGCTGTGGACCTCTATCAGTTAACAATGCTGCTGTATATATACATTCGCATGATTTTGTCGTAAAACCGATTCCGGGATCTCGTATTGTTAGATAATTGAGCAGTTCCGATTCCGGCGGCGCGGTTTAATGGGCCATTAATTTTATGTCACCGTGACCATATAAAGTGACAAATTTAAATTCCAGATCATTTCATTCCCAGGGCTAATCGTTTGGTGCCGAAACGAGTCGAGCTTGATGGCTCGTTATCTGAGTGCTTTTCGAAAGAATTTTTTTTAATGCCTTTTCGGGTACAATGGTATATGTTCTAGGCGACGACGGAATTCTTCGGTTGATTGGACGACTGTTTTTATTAAATCATTATCTTTTCATTATAATACGTGGTAAAGTTTAAAATAAAGGTTAAAAAAAAACCGATTTGATACAGTTCATAAATTATTAATAAATTGTTACAATCATTTTTTAATTCAAAACTCTGATCGTTATTGGCATGTTATAGTTATTATTTTACTGGTTTCTATGCCCGGAGACTGTCTAGGTAGGTACCGCAACTGGTTTGTATATGTTACGGTGAAACACCGAAATCTGGAGAATGTCGACATTCACCATGCACTAATGGTGAATGTTGAACATGTCCGAGATTTATATTTTTTTTCGCCGTAATTCAGTCGCGATAAATTTCACGCCCGCCGCCGGCGAGGTCGCGGATGGTGCGTAAACGTTCCCGTAACCCCGCCATCAGGCGACGAGTTGGAACATCGTGGGAGTTTTAGCCGGTGCAAGTCCGACATAACCTGTCCTTCCCTCTGCGAGAACGGGTATGCGCAGGCATTTCCCGACGTTAATCAAAAAAAAAACCTAACCTGACCTAACAGCCAGCGGCTTCTTTGCGGGCTCCTCTCTTTTCGACCTCCGCCAGAGCATATCTGTGATTGTTGACATACACCGGTGAAGCTCCTAATGTCCGAATAAGTTTTCAGGGATGCTGTAGCTATTGTAATTACTGGGGTAACGAGACTCATCATCTTGTCTCAGGCGACCAGCGCAATGTGGTGTGGTATTAATCATCCTAATTAGCAAACCGTTGTTAAGGGCAGGCTTACCATCAGATCAACGTTCCGTTCATCACACTTCGTCGCTTAATTGAACAAAAAAAAAGTAGTGAGTTCGTATATTCATGGTAAAATATATATCAATGAAATTATAAAAAAAATATTTATGAGCATATTGTCGCAGTATTGTATTTATTGTATTAGTTTATCTAACATATAATACCTTTTTGAAAGAGTTCTACTTCTAGCCTTCTACGGTTTACTATCAAAGAAAATATCACCGATTATCATTTAATTAAACTAAATTTCATATATATTTTTCTTACTATTTAAGTATGATAAAACCGTATAATTTTGTTCATATCATCAGGTGGGTTGGTAGACAAGCGCCAGTCTATATCCAATCTGGCAAATTGTTGTCAGTTTTGATTACGTTACTGGTATGTAAGCTATCACCTTCATTTTGTAAATCTGCCACCACATAAAAATTATTTTAGACGACCACGGCAGCATCGTCACTTAACACTATGTCGCAATTAAAGTGAGATCTTAGATTATCATATATAAAAAAACATTGTTTATACGATAGAACATCAATAATCTTAAATGATATACGAATAGCCTATAATGAAGAAGCAGTAGAAGCTTTATCATTCTAGGCTATTGATGTTAAAAAGCATACTATTTGCAATGGAGGAGATGACTTGATGATTCCACTGGCATGAGATCATAATATCAATACAATCAAATCAAAAACTAAGCATACCACTAGAAGATCTCAAAACACAGTGAATTCATTCTGCGTAAATCGAACTGTGAGTCGATAATTATAGAGCCAAAGGTACTCCGTGATTACTATGATTAGAACCTCTTTTAGCTCAGTTTCTTCAATACCACGACTGCTGTAAAAGAGTCGAAACGTGAAGATCTTCAGATATTCATTGAATTATCATGAGATTTACGAAACTATTAGACGTAAATACTTAATATTTAGTGGAGATATTACTTCTGCCGTTTAGAGGCAGTTTATAATGGATTTTACAAAATACTTTCTCCAAACGTAGTATCGCGAGCTTTAATAAAGGGCAGAGGCCCGGGAAGAAGATAAATTTGTTAGAAATATTTCTGAAAAATTTTAATTGCAACTTTATAAAACTAGTAATTAAATAAATACGATAAAAATGTAATTAATTAAAAAATATCTAATATGGCAACATTTTTCCGTACGTTCGTACGTCCGTGGGGTAGATGTGATTAACACGTACTAGACGATTCATTAGCGAAGAACGCTCTCATGAATATGAATTAAGACACCAATTAACTAAGATCACCAATTAAAATGGATGCGAAATTGGCCCCCGGGGGCGTGGGTGGTACGATTTTATTAGATTTATTTGTGCCACCTCGTCGCCGCGCATACAAATCTAGCATCTAAGATTTATCTATCTAAAACCTAAATTATTCAATCGACGTATTAATTTGTTGAATTAATCGTCTAAGTTAAAATGTTCAGCGTGTTAAGTTGATTATCATATTTTTCTTCACGGGTTACAATCCTTGATTAGATTTTCGTTTAGCTGTTGCTTCAATTTAAATTTATGTCAATCATCAGACGATAGATGTTCACTGTTGGATATAGGCTTCTCCTAAAGATCTCCCGCTCCTGTGCTGCAGCTTCTCGCGACCTTACAGTGAGCATAACCTCTGGTTTGGTCGGTCGGTCAGTACAGTCGGTCGTTTGTAGGGGTTCATATGGGGGGATTTGAGCCATTTCCTACCACGCTCGCCCATTGCGAGTTGGTGCAAGCCAGAGCCTTGTTTGTTGATTAGCAGGGTGCACCCCAAAAAGGTGAGATTGGCCTTTTTTATGATGAAGTTTAGATCGCTAGTTATTTTGACAAATACTGCAGCTCCATTGGACCCAGGGCTCGCGGCTCTGGTATCCACGAGCTAAAATAAAAAAAATAAGGAAAAGAAAATAAAATTAAAACAATTAAAGCAAAACTTTAAACAGAGACTGGCGTGGGTCATGTACATATGAACTATAAAAAGATATATGCAAACTTGTGGTACACAAATTAAGCTGATCGACCGGACGTAAACAACTGTAAATTACAAACAATCCAATAAATATAGGTGTTAGGAAAACCACTATTCATAATTTGTAGTTTTTGTCCGGTTTAATTTGCATACAATGACTAATTAAAAAAAGATAGATGCTTCGATTATGAGGTCTGCTGTTTGTACTATCATCTATTTACATACAGAATTAAACAATTTTAAAAATTGTAAACAACTAAATACCAATTCATATGAATATTAAAAATCTTACAAAATACTAAGTAGATTGTAATGATTGTTTTTTTAAATAATTGTACGGTTAGAGTTAAAAAATCTTGACGAGAAATTAACAGGCCCAAAGTAAGATTTCCACTTTATCAAAGTTTAAGTATCCACCAAAAAAGTACTAGAAAAACCGTTAAATTGTGTACTCCTTTCTTGACGTACATTAAAAAAATAAATAAAAAAGCCAACTAATATTAAATTACTTATAGTTGGATAAAAAAAAATCACTACTAAACAAAGCAACCAATTAAAAGCCTCGACATTTATGTAAGTATAATGCTACAAGCGGTTATTCTCTGCGCTATGGAAGCAGCTGTTGTATCTAATCATTTAGAAAAAAATAAAATAAAAGAGTATGTTACTAACATACCTGTTCTGCTGCAATGTGCAGCATATTCAGATGAGCACACGAGCGGAACCGGCGGCCAGGCTTGTTTACTACAGTATCTAGTGCTCATACATTGCCACGTAGACATATTGACAGATTCAGGAGATGCCTATTTCACTGAACATAAATTTTAAACAAATCACATTGTTTTTCCAACGCCATTATTATTTCCACGCTACTGCAGTGGCTAATCACTTGTCTAGTAAAACGGTACTTCAAAGTTATATATGTTAGTACCTTTTTTTCACATGTCTTCGACAATTGAAGCCCTCGGTTCTAACATCAAGAATTTAACCTATATTTCAGGAAACAGCGCCCTCTCCCAGTTTCATCGTTACGTAAATGCAAATTTTTTATAATGGAGGAATTACAATATCGAGTAAATTAAAAAAAAATGTGAAGTAGGAACCACTATTGTAAATCTGCCGCTATCTTGCTTTATTTTATCTGTCTACGTGTAAGAGCTTGATTATTCTGCTTAAGCTCTGCTTCACCGTCAACTACCTCATTGTCAGTTAACACCACGTGAAATCTTTAAATGTTATTGTTATATGCTAAATCACATTATCGCAATACAGAATAGTAATATAATAATCAATAAATATATATATATATACGTATATATACGTATGAATGTTCGTGTGTGTATATATATACATTTATAAAAGATTTCTATCTATGTAGAGACTCATCACTATATGTCTAGAACTATAAAGTGTATACTAAAAATTTGGGAGAAATATTCCTTTTGCCGAGTATAGGTAAAACTTTACGAAATATTAGCCCCAAAAGTGTTTGCGGGAAATGTAATAACTGGAAGTGGCCTAAATACCGGGAGCACGGCAGCAGGTTGCCACCGGGTGGGAATATTTCTGTCAAATTTCAAGTCTAAATTTTAAGTATAATTCTTAATTAATAATTAAAAACTATACGATGACGTTGTTAGGATGTTTTGATAAACAAACAAGGTAACATTGTAAGTTTAAAGAAAAGACTAATTTTGAAATCTATTTTAATTTTTTGTTTAAGACGATCGAAAAGTTCTTAAGTGTAATGATCATCAACCATTACAGCCTTTAAATGTTTAATTAGTAGGTCTCTACTGCCGGAGACTGTCTATATACTACTGCTGTGCAAATTTCTACGAAACAGTAATATGTGAATATTACTATGTTCCAGTTTAAAGGGCTGAAGCTAATATGAACTGGGAAGGAGACCTAAGATGCAGTGTCTACCGCCCTTAACTGCTGGACGTACATGAAACTTTCACTAGACTCTTCACTTTGTAGATAAAAAACTGCATTGTACCCTTAAAGGTAGCAATACAACAGTTTAACGACAATAAATACGAAATTTAATGCGTAACAGAATTATGCCTATATATGTTCGTAAGCACATGCGCCAATCACCCACTCCCCCCACCCCCATTATCGCGTGAGGATGAGGTAATTGTAACATTTACAATCATTTATTGAGTCCGAATGGGAAAAAAAAATATTGAGTTCATAAATATTTACAAAGTTATAATGTTATAACGATTTTACATTGTAAGTTTAAACGTTATATATTTATCTATTTTTATCCTTGTTTCGTGGGATAGTCATTTTATCCTTTATATTGTTTGTCTCTTCTTTTAATATATTTCTCTCTATCCTTCTTTCATATCTATGTCATGCTTAATTTTTCATCTATCGCCTTTGTGAGTGCATATAACCCTTTGTACTGCACCATTCTTTTTTTTTGTTATATTCATCATCATCATCAGCCGATAGATGTCTACTGCTGGACATAGGCCTTCCCCAAAGATTCCCACGCCATAAGGATTTGGTCCATTTCTCACCGCGCTGGCCCAATACGAGTTGGTGGGAGCCAGAACCCCGATTGGTGATTAGCAGCGTGCACCACTAGCAGGTGAAGTTGGCTTGGATCACGTGAGTTACACCACATTTGTTACATTACAATAAATTACATGTTTACAAACAGGAGATAAGCTTTATAACTAAATACAGCCAGTCTACCCGAAATAATAAAAAATAAATTTAGTTAGAAGTAAGTTCATAAATGATTGCTTAAAAATATATATAGTAAACAATAGAAATAAAGATAAGTAAATATTACTTTATACATATGTACACAGTAATATTCTGTATGTTTCTGTGAGCATAAGATACTTAGATAACATAAGTATAATGTAATAAAAAATATATAAAAATGATATTAGAAAAAATTTGAATAGCCTAAATTACTAGCGAATATGTTGTAAATATTAGGAAAAGGTTAAGCCCTGAATAATAATATAAAAAAATGCCTATGGCATTAAGTGAAATAAATAAACTTTATTTATTAATTTAATTATTAATCTATTTTTTTTTATAATTTGTATAATGCACGTTGTCCATAACTTTATTTTTTCGTATCCTATGGTCATTGGTTCCACTTTAGGCGTAGAAGCGATGATTGATTTATAATTAAACAGTGCGAGATGTATTATGTAAATTACAATGTGCACAAGATCTGAGAGGGTTAATAAGGCTAAAAAAAATTGTAAAGGGCGTTGAACCCGTTCATTGTACTGTACTGCGCAAAGTCGTCGTTAAAATAAGTCCCTTTCAAAGCAACAAGAATTATGCGAACGTTTCATATTAACAACGCGATGGAGGCATAAAGTTCGCATTCTTCGATTTCTCGTATCGTAAAGTTGGAGACTAAGTTATTTGAGGCGCGTGCGAGAGCTGGAAACGGAAACAAACCTAATCTAATTATCTCAAAGTACCTGAAGTAAGATATGTTTATTAACAAGGAAACACGGAGACCTTTGTTGTAATATTTTTCATTTAAGCTTTATTATAGCTGTTCCTCGCCCGCTTTATGGGCCGTAATATATAATTGGACTTGAAATTTGTCTGAAATATTCCTTGAAAGCGACCGAAACCGCAAATGACTTTCTATAGCCACCGTTATCACAGCAACAGGATACGTAATACCAAATGAAAATGTTTATCAAAGTTAATTAGAAATAAGATGATGAAGAATGTATAAAATTCAAAAAGTAAATAGCCTATAACCATCTACAAATCATTTTGCGTCGAAAGTTTCCGTGTAGATACCTTCACTAGTTTTCACGTGATTGGCGATCAAACAATACATATTTTTATTTTATATATATATATATATAGAGAGAGAGAAAAAAGTTGATTGTATGTGAATATTGAGTGTAAGTGGAATAGTTATATCTACTCCACTTATTGTGTGCATTATAAATACGAGTATATGCAAGAACTTAAGAATTTTTTTTGTGCTTATTGAATCTGTTACCATCGTTACATTGTTACTAGATCATTATTATTTATCAACTTATGCCGAACTTACATTAACTTCTGTTCCTTAACTCTCTTTCTTGTATAAGAGTTTTTTACCTAATCAGACGGTAACTTACCAGCTACCATCCTTATACTTATAATTTACCACTATAATAGCAATGGTGTACTGCAGATGTAGCATATATGAGAACTGGAGTATTCTACCTGAGTACTGTTAATTATTCTATTCCATTGTAATTTAACACCATGAGAAATAGAGTTCAAGTATTAGACGATTGTGCAAGAAAATTGAAAGTGCAATCTTTGTTTTTATGAATAAACAGATATCCTGAGAGCAGCGGAGTAATGAAGCCATAAAACATCATGACACCACCACGTAACATACGGGATGATAAGTTCGTCATTCACTTGGCTAAATGGAGAATATATCGCTCCATTAGCAAGTAGTTGACACAAACACTTACCGCCGTCTCGCAAGCCGGATTAGTTTATCGCAAGCGAAGGCAAAAACGCCTTTCGGTAGTCTGAAACTCAACATTCTAGATCTATCTTTAAGTTTAGACTATATGTTTGACGATGATGTAAAAGCTCAGCTTCTGGAGGATCTACTCCCACGTGGTACGTGTTTATACGGACTAATAAATTCAATAGGCGACACGAGAACAAATCCTTTACCTCTAACAGCATTTCTAATTTCATCTGATATATAAATATTAAATGATATTCTTACTAGAAAGATTCAGTGTCCCGATTTGAAGAGTCACATAATGAAATTTTTATCTTTCGAAAAGCAAACAATACTGTCTAAACTCAATGTATTAACATAAATATTAAAAAGTCATCGTTATCCCCAAGTCTTTACCATCAGGACAATGTCCTGCACGATCTGTCAGGGATTGTATGTGGAACATTAATAAGTGATTAATGCTGTTTATTTTTCATTCAATTTTTCAATACTTCAGTATGATCGTTACCAATCTTTAAAACTCTACTTAAGTAGCAATAAGCAAGGACTATAACTTGAAGATCTAACAGCGGACACGGCAGTAAGGTCCTTCAGTGGCCGACGCGCGTCTCTAGTATTGAAAGACTGTCCTCAAGGTGAATTGAAGACTTGATTAAAGTCGCAAGATTGATGATTATGATCGCAGTGTATCACAAAATATGTGATTTAATATATTTTATTGCAAATAAAAACTTCTGGCGTTATTTTTCATGAGACGGTCGTAAAAAGACCATGGCAATCATTATTGCATTGTGATTCCTGTTCGCCTATCGGACATTTAGAGCGCCGTCGCGATACCGTTAAATAACACACACGGCCACCTACACTTGCCAACAGGTCATCCCAAACAATCATTATTATTATGTAACTTACATTTAAATACCAAATTTATAAAGCAGAATGGTTACTGTTGTATTCCAATTAAATAAGTTTATCAGGAATTGGTAAATTATATCAAACAAATTGTATTAACTAACAAACTGAAAAAAGGTTTCAACAAGTTTAAAAAAAAATACTAGGTTGCTTTTGATTTAAAACATTATGGGTTCAATATTACATAATTTTTTTTTTTATAATACAAAAATGGGTAAAAAATACTGCAGAGAACATTTGTGTGTTTAGTAAGAAATTTCGAAATTCCTGTAAAGCATTTAAAGTAACCACAGAGAGAGTTTTAATAGGTTTTAAAAGAAGGCTCGGTATCTTATGAGATTACCTTTCTCCTCTCGATTTTCTTTTTGCTTACATAGAGCAGAAATGGAGTCTCATGAATGCATTACAATCAGATATTAGTCCCAGTCTATAAGGAACTTATCGGTATATTTAGATAATTAAGAAAAGAAAATTAAAACAAAATGAAGAAACTAATATATCTCAATGTAACAACAGAACCTAGTCAAGACCTTGCTGAACAAAGTCAAGATGGTACTGAAGCAAATAAATTTGAATATTTCTTATGACTAATCGTATTATATAAAGAATACATTTATCCCATAAAAACGGTCGTATAAAGTATTTTAATTTGTTTACTACCGCATAATTTGCTAATGAGGTACAAGTAGATAATGAGACCAGACTTCTCCAAAAAAAATATACTCTAAGAAATTCTTGTATCAATAAATTTATGGCTTTTGGAAATAAGACAGACTTTTGGACTATTTTATATAATATATAGATAAAAGAGGGTTTAAAGATAAAATATTTATTAAAAGCTGATCAAGTTACAAGAGTTGAGTGTGGAAAGTTGACTATTTTTGGAGTTAAGAATTTACCATGATAAGGCTGAGCATCGAATTTTCTCGCTCTGATCGTCAAACCTTAGTTTGAAGAGACGATGATGATGATGAAAAGGCTCGAAAAGAAGAAGAATTTGAAGAAGTCAATTTCAATAAAGAGCCGTATGTTAGACATCAGAGTCGTCTGGTGTCTGTATGTACTGTACGGGCGGCGTTACATGTAAGCTATGTGCTGGAACGCCTGGGGCACCGTGGATGTTGAATTCTATGCATTAGTTATGAGAAATATGGTACAATGTTAGTACCACTTATGATCGTAAATTTTTTTTTACACAATCTCTGCGGATTTTATTGCTTCCCTTCGACTACGTATGCCTAATGGCATCCTCGTCTATATTAGCTAGAATTGCAGATTCTTTGTCTCCATTCGATGTGATGCTATCAACATGAGTTCTTTAGTTTTTATTCGTTATGGTTTTGTTAGGGTAGTGCATAAGGTATTTTCATTTTATCCTTTAACGGATTCATCTAAAATTGTTCGTACTTGAGTTTCTCGTGCTGCTTTTGATTGGTTTACAATTCTTGTTTCTATATCTTCCGAAATAGAAGAATTTAAATACAACAAATATTACTACAGTTATAAACTGATAACGCACCTGCTTTATTAAGACAAATAAATATGTTTACTTATTATCATACTTTTTATCAGTCAAAAGTTTTCAGTAAATTATGTTTCGGATGAAGTTTCTGCTGTTAATATTATTAAAGACATTTATAGCTTCATTGGGCTTAAGGCTCTTGAATCCGGAATGCATGAGCAATGAAATAATTTTCAAGATAACTGATCTTAAAGATTTGACTCATTAATTTCATATATGCAATAAATTATTTAAATATCCTAGTAAATGTTGAGTCAGTTACGTCTTACTAAATAACTTACATCCTTAATGTATGGTCAAAACATATCCTGCGGTTTTGTAGGTATTCTAAAAAAAACAGACATTTTAATTTAGAAATTTTTGGCTTGACTAATATGTAAAAATTGATAAGGGCAATAGGAAGGGTAAATTTTTCTAAAGATAAGCAGCCGATGGAACAGTAGTTCTCCAGTGGCTGACGATAGACGAAGTGTTATAAAGTCTTCCACAAGGACGACCAACGATATCATGAATGTCCCTAGAAACCGCTGAATGCTGATGTCATAAAACTGATTGGTGTGGAGATCTCCGTTCATCGACCGATGACAAACTTTCATATATATTAATATAATAAAGATTATTTTTTTTTATTCTGTTTAATTCTATTCTGTCCTCTGACATATCTTCAGAAATATTATACATCGTGTAACCTTATTAGTCTGTGTTGTGTAACATTAAAGATAGACACTTTGTTGTTATGTAGATGCAGAATGAAAACAAAAGTCCTATGAAATGTAGAAATGGTGTTTAACAACAGTATTTGTTGCCGCCTGTCGGTAATTAGAAGACAGTATTACGAGCGTGTTATGTCCGCCGGACATTAGTTAGCGCTGGTTAATGTTTACGTCTTCATTACTCTACGCGCTTACAAGATCTATCGGCGGGCTCCGGCTCACAGGACGTTTAGTTTATGTTAACTAATATCACGAATAGTTAGGTCCGTTAAAGTATAATTTCGTAAACTTATTTTGAAATTCGACTATTTGTGAAAGCGATTAAATACGTCAGAACTATAGAAATGTAAAGCGGAAGAGGATACTGAGAATAACACACAGAGGTTGAAAAAAATACTACTGCTAAAATAAATGAGAGAGAGAGAGAGAGAGAGAGTGAGACAAATCTCTATTTGTCTCTCTAGACAGACGAACAGTCAAATAAAGAGACAGTTGGAGCGAATCAAAGTAAAAACCATGATTTACTTTTAAGCTAAAGCCATATTCGGTACGTTTTTTATTATTTTTTTTGTTTTAATAATAATAAAATTGATTTAGATTTTTCATTAGTGGCCGATTACACATTAAATAATAAGATTTATTTATTACTTTTATTAGTGGTTATATTTGTAATATAAAAACATTTCATTAGTGTTCGTCGCAAATGAATCGCCTAGTATGTGTTAATCACATCTATCCCTGACATGAACGGACGGACAAATGTTGCCACGTTTGATATTATTTAAAATAATTACCTTTATAACGCATTAATTTAATTACCAATATATAAAATTACTAATAATAGAATTAGATTTGAAATAGACGTGGGTTATAACAGAGCAAACATAATATCTGTTATTACTGTTACTTTTACGCAATAATAACAGGTACCGATTACTGTTATTAAATAACAAGTGTTATTTTTTTATAATTTGTATTGTGTATGTGTGAGCGAGATAAATTAATCAACGAAATAACAGTTAACACGAACTAATTAAGGAGTGACGTCTGGAGGATTTTCTTGTAAGATTACAATTTTCGGGTTATAGTACTAGGTACTTCTCATTTTACCAACAGTCTATCAAATGGGTGTGAGCGAGACAGATTAATCAAACAAATAACAGATAACACGATCTAATTAAGAATTCGCTATTCAAAAAGGATTTATTTTTATGAATCGATTTACTCTAATTTTGGTTTATTTCAAATAAATACTAGGTGTGTCTCGGTTTAGTTTATGACAATATTATACAAAAGACAAAGACAAGAATAGTTATTTAAATTTTATTGGCTTTTCTGTTATTTTAAGCTAATTTAGTCACCGGCTGTTATTGAATACTAAAAATGTTGATTGTTGATAGTAGTTGAATAACTTGAGTATGGTGAATTATAAATGATATTTGTTAACAGATGTAATGACATTGCAAGAACAATTGTTATATGTTATTTTCGAATACTTGTGATTTATATGTTATTATAGATACGCCTCACTACTGATCTGAAATGTATACTTGAAATTTGGCAGAAATATTTCCGCTCAGCCGCAACCCGGCGCCCCAAAGGCTCCTTCTTATTATTAACATCATTGCAACTTCCTTTCGGGAAGGAATGCTGTAAAAATCCATTCTTAGCCGACTTGTAAATGACAGAAGCAATATCAATAATTCATTATAGTTTTTTGTGTTTACGTCTAGATCTCATGACGAGTCAATGAATCTATATATACATAGATTTCGTAGACACAGTACTTTATGGTAAACGCGTTCATAAGACATTTAATATGCTAACAAAGTTATTTACATCAGCGCCTAACGATCCCAATTGTAATAGATAAGATTTACGACCGTTCACTTGCGCGCGATAAATCTTTACTATCCATTTAAAATTTCACGGAGTGAATTTCCTGTTTCTGAAATATTATCGGTGGTGTATAACAAGTAGTAAATGTTATGAAACTTTAAAAAAATTGTGGTTAAATGTCCGGAATGTGTGCGTCCGCCGGAGCGGATGTGAGTGGGTCCGCGTACCGACCAATGGGAACGAATTTTCATTTTTTCATATTACCGCTTCAGTGATCACCGCTCCAGACGATTGCGCACTTTTACTTGCGCAGTTGGTTACCGGTAATAGTTTTAATTTGTTTTCACTTATGGCTCTATTCACTGCTCTTTGGGTACGTCTCGCACCGCCGGCAACGCCTCTCTACGTGTGACGTATCATCAGACAACGTTACATTTTTTATCATTACCGTTTCAATTTTTTCTTTTTATTAGAAACGTTCACATAAATACTACAATATATATTTCTTTTGAAATTTAATAGCCTTTATAACCTTCCTATGTTATTATTCTATGCTGGGAGTAGACGTTTTTTTACAAAGATAATGTCAGACATTAATTCAATACGTTATGTGTTATGGACGATAAATATTATAGATATTTATATTAAACATTAATAGCCTTTATAACGTTCCCACAGCTGGGACCCGTGGTTTTTTCACAGAGAGAAAGTCTGACACCATATTCAATATGTTGTGGGACAAGTGTGTTTTGGTTAATAAATATTGTACTGAATTACTAAAAATGAAGTTAACAAAACCGGTAATGTCTTCGCTTTAATGTTAACTGTAGCTCGTACGTGTTATCGCCAGCCCATTTTCGATCGTGAATAAATTGCCGACCATAAACAACGCTTTAGGGATCCTTATTAAGTCATTAGGGCGGTTGTCATTACCAAAAGGGGTTATATTATAAGAAGCCTCGCCACCACAGACAGCACGCAACGATTTAATTAGCAACCGACGTACGGAGTTAACTGTTAACCTTTTAATACCCTTTGTTACAGACCTGTGAGTTAACTGTTGCAGAACGCGGTTTATGAACATCAAATGGTCACACTGATGATATATTTGCACTAACTTGAAGTCTACTTCAATCGTCGGTAATAGGTCTCAGTTCTCTACTAGCTGTTACATTCAGCATAGAACTTATTTTACTTTCCTTTTAAAAGATAATAAGTTGTCAAAAGAATATATTAATATTTGCAAATAAAAGATATAATTGAGTAACATATATATATATAATTCTCTTTCTCTTTTCGTGTTTATTCGTACGTAAGAATAACTGTCAACTCAGAAGAGTCGTATCTCTTGCACAAGGCGTTGCTTGCCAATCTACTATGAAGTAACCATGGCTTCCTCCATCTACCAACATTTTTTTGTCTTCCATTACTCATCATGATCAGCTGCAGGTGACTGTATAGATCCGAGTCATATATTATTCCAATATAACGGACGCAAAAACGATAAATTCTTGATGTGTCACTCAAGTGTACCTCTCGTACCTCTTAGGCAAGTTGTTTTTTATTTTAGTTCTGTCGCGTGATTTGATTACCGTTATCTTGATTACTGTCGCATTGTTTTTTTATTGTATTTTCTAATTAGAACTGGTTTTATCTAACGTAAACATCAGGAATTTAAATCTGTACAGTAATAACTACAATAAGGAGACTAGCAGTCGGAATAGCCGTTATCATCCAGGCTTCACGTTGGGCCTATTATTTACTATGAAGTAAATGTCTTGTTCTTTTCGTCGCTTAATCAAATAAAAAAAACCCTAATAGGTTATAAGATGTATATACTACAGTGACTTACATTACAGAAATTTAAATCAAACTTCAAATGATGAAGGGTCTTTTAATGTTTATTAAATAACGAAACGATCATATAAATCAGTGTCGTTTCCATCGCCGATAATAACGGGCTCCACCAGCTACAATGTCTATTATTCCTTAATTTTAGAGGTTACTGGGATAGATGCTGCTATTATCAGTATCCAGTATCCAAAGAAAAGAGACCTGGGACCAATGAAATCACTGTCCATTTTTAAACTAAAATCATGAATGGTTGAATCAATGTGTAAAAGTTTATATATTTTTGATGATAACAGAACTGTGTATTTTGGCGGCTGGTGCTACTATCTAGATCTAAAGGATGTATAGAATGTACCCCTGTTTGGGGAAAAAAGTAAATATAACGGAAATTAAATATTAGAGCAGAAGTTCCCGGCGCCAGAGATAGTCATCGCCATTGTTAGCGCCGGGAGTAACTCATCTCCACATTATTTATCGTTATATTATAACGTCGAAGTGCTATCGCGATGTTAGACTTTGTACGGCGATCACTTTTACATTGTCTTATATAGAAAATAACAAATAGAAACTGAAAATCATTGAAAAATTATTGATAGTAGCGATGAACATGTTTGAGCTACTGAAAGATTTATTATGGCAAAATTGATTAAGTTATAATGACAGACTACGTTAACACCGATGTAACCGATAGACTTGTAACTTAATGTTAACCTTTTGGACACAATTAAACTTGTTCGTTTAATGTGTTTAAAGAGGGGAACACACAAATGTTCTCTCTATTAAAAATAACTCAAGGCTCTGAACTTTAATCGCAAACTCTGGTCCTCATAGTTTGTGTTTCCTCCGCTCGTCAAGTCCTGGGTGCTAAGAATATCTCTGTACTATCACATCAAAAATGATCCATAAAAGAAACAGAGTTACCGATAGAGCATGGCAGGTATAAATCTCGTAGAACCAATGGACGTTAGGGTCTAAAACTACAACGCCAAGTGTTGGGCAGTCACTAGGTAGACAGACGATGTTTGAAGAATCAATGGATGCTGTTTGACTTATAAAGCGCCAGATCATGGTTTTGGTAATGTATTACAAGAAATTTGTATTCAGCGACGGTTGTCCATTGATTGAGAGGATGAAGTAGAAATATATATATATAATCACTGTTCCCTTAATTTATTGGCAGGAACATCTCCGTAACTCGTTTTAAGGAAGGAATTCTGTAAAATCCTTTCTTAGCTGACCTCTAAATAGCAAAAGCAATGTTTTTACCAAATTTTGAGAATTTACGTCAATGAATCTTTGGATATCTCCTAAATAAATAAATATATATATATATATATATATATATATATATATATATATTGCGAAAACGCTTAGCCTCTCTGTTCGCAAGCGCACGGAATCTAAGCCAACGATCGAAGTTGCCAAACGACATAACTTATTTAAGGTCTTATTTATGAGGGTATTATCACACGCGGACCTCGTAAATCCAACGTTCATGTGTTTACTTAAACTCGATTTGCTTCAATGGATTCAATAACATGCGTGTTCCTTGGCATAATGGGGTCCATGCCACTGCTGGCCGTTACCCTGGCCAAAGCTTAAGCTGGCCTAACGTTTATATGAATCATTTTAATGCACGCTATCCAAGCTGCAAGTTGCGTAGTTTTAAATATATATCAGTATGCACCTTTGAACTTTTTGTTCAGTTTATTACTATTAACTATTTCTTATAACAATATATTACTCCATTTTGTTTTAATAATTTACATTAGTGTATGAAGGTAGGCGAAATTAAAATTTGTAGTAACTTCATTTTCAAGCAGACTATTTGTCATAATCGATATTATTTAACAGTCTAATATAATAGGGTTAATAAAAATAATTGTGTATATATTAAAAACAACAATGTTTCCATATTTGTGTAATATAATACTAAAACAAAATCCCACAATAACTATAAATAGTTAAACAGTCGACTAGGTAGCAACGAATGAAGAAATAAACGTAGCCTTATCGTCGACAACTAAACAGTTGTCGCATGCAATCTTTACGATGTAGACTACGAAAAATCATCCACTACCAGCGCTTTCAACCGGTTCTCAGAGGAAACTATGGACTATCGGTTATCTTCCGCCGTCACATAATTCATAGGGAGTTGTTTATCGACTATTATCTTACGCAAACTGAGACGAAACGGTAGCTCCGGGCGGCCTCGGACTGGGGACCGGGTTTAGTCAACTGCGCAAAGGAAAAACCGTATCAAAATTAAATCACCTCTCTAAGAACTCGTCCGTCGTATATAAAAGAAAAACTTGCAACTGCTGGATGTCCAGATACGTCGCGGTAATGGTAGGGAATAAGCTCGTGATGCTTCCGTTATTACAAACTAGGATAAACAACGATGACTGCTCACCATCAATCGTGCTGTATGATTGTTTACCACGTGGTATGGTATACTTTTAATACTATGTAAATTTGATTGAAGACGCTATAGTTAAGATAATTTTAAGATATAATATTGTTTGACACGAAGTGGCGAGTGCAGTTTATATATCAGCAAACTTCGCCATACTGATGTGTGAGAGGAGAGAACGCTTCAATATTCCCTGATCCTACAGAGAAGTAAGGGTTATATACATTTGAATCATTAACACCCTTCGTTCTTATTGACCACGGGATGATCTGTGAATGTATCGGTGAAAATCCATTAATAATAATCATTGTTCTACATGAGATCAAGTAGTAACTGCATTGGTTCCGGTGGCAGTGATGATAAGGAAATATGTTATAGTACATATGTTTTTTTATGATATCATTGATATATAACAGAATCAGATGAAGAGCCATAAACATATCGGAGTAGGTTAATATTAGTCGACTAAAATCGTTCGACATTCATTAACAATTACACTAGCTCTGTAACTGTCTTCTGCAAGAGCGCCTGTGATTTATGCCGCGTAAAGGGCCCGCCGAACGTCAGATAGTGTTGTTAACTTTTTTTATCGATGTATCGATAAATTTGTCTGCATCGATTTCGTTTTAAGGTTTTTTTTTATTCAACGAAGCGACCAGGCCGGCGAGATCTGATGGTAAATGATACGCTCTGCCCCTAACGACGTGGCGCTTTTTAGGATGTTATACACTGCACCTTATTGTGCTCATCGCTTTGAGATATAAGACGTTGTCTCGTCACCCCAGTAATTATACTAACTACAGCGGCCTTCAAACTGGTACACAGTAATGTTTTTACACTACTGTTTGGTGGCAGAAATAGGAGCTGCTGTCGTACCTACCTAAACGGTCTCCGGAAACAAAGACCTGATGGAATAGCGGAGGTTAGCAGACAGTTTAGTATTTTTATATTATAATATTACCACCAAAAATTTCTTCAAATCCCACATGGAGTATCACATTTGAAAGTTATTTTAATTATCTTAGGAGGATCCTTTGTTCTTAAAAGATTGTGGAGAAAGTCTTTAGCTGTCTAGATAGCTATGATCGTAGCGCCTATTTCTGCAGCCAAACCGCACTGTGCAAAAAATACCGTTTTCATGTTTGAAGAACGCCATGAAGAATGAAGTCACTGACCGACGAATATAATTTAGTCCAGTATTATTTACCAGCAGGTGACTGTCCAGCTCGTCTCGTCGCTTCGTCAAATGGAAAAAATATGTCATACATTTTTGTTTCATATCGATACCACGGCGACATCCTTACAATGCTACAAATCCCATTGTTTGGATGTATTATCACTCTATTTGACATACACACTTTATTTATTACTACCATGTAAAGATTTAGGGTCCTCCAACAATAGGACACTATTACGAAGATAGGTTTAGGTGGAAAAGGGGCGATATTAAGCCAGTTTTGTCCAGCTCCTCGCGATGGATTGCGGAAGGGTTTAATTTATTCGCGTGGGCGTTGCATTGACTTACGCGGCTCAGCTCGCTTTGCATAATTTTCAAACGGCCATCGTGCATCATGATGGAGAGGTTAACGGATAATTCTGTGCAATAAATTTGATGCCATGCTGCCCTCTCGGCGAGAATTATAAACATTAAAAAGCCAGATACGAAAACACTACTTCCGATGTTGATGCAACCTGATGATTGTTGTCCTCCTATTACATTGAGATACATTTTTAGAAAATAACACTTAAATGGCATTTTTGCCGTCCTGGAGACTGGAGTTTTCCATTTTAGAAAATTTTATCATTATTCCTTATCCTTCAACTTGTCTTCTACCGAAATGTTGCGCGCTTAGATTACTCCAGTAGGGTTTCGGAACATAGTTTTTTTTTTATGGTGATGTTCTCGCCACAGTTCTATTGACAACTATAGCGGCTTCATCGAACTCAGGGATCGAGCTAAGCGGAACATAGTGTCGTTGCAAATTGTTAGGATGATACTTAGAATGAACGGCTCAAAATAACTTCACGAAAAGCCATTTCCATTTATTAATAATCATTAGATATATTACTATTAATTCATTGGTTTATTAGGAGTTTAAATGATTGGTACTTGCAGCCATAAAATCAGCTAACTGATTTATAACAGGTCTCTGAACGGTTGTATATCAAGCGCGCCGTACCGACGTCTATTAAGCTGTGAAATACCTAAACCTCATTAGATATGAACCGCACACAGACGTGAATGTGACAGTGCACTTCCCACTACGCTACGCCTCCCCCCTTTCGCCGAACTAGAGGGGGAAATGGGGGACCCGCCGACCATTTAATGAGTGGGTGTCGACGCAAATCGTCGTAATGGAGGGGGAGTGCGTGCGCGCCGATTCTAACGATTGGTCCAAGATACGAGAAATTAGTATCAAGATTTGTAAATTTTAATCTATGATAATATCAAAATTCGCAATCCGCTGCGTATACTTATTAATATTTTTTTTATTAACGTACTCATTAGTTATAACATTTCAAATGTTTAATACTTTATAGTTTCCTATACTACTTTACAAGACACGATAATTTCTGTCAGATTTCATATCAAGTCATACTTTGCGTAGTTTTTAGTATAGTTATACTTTTTGTCGTTAACACAAACAATAAAATATACAAATAATAACCTTGAATGTTAAAATACTAGATCGCAGGGCATATTTTACTTTTTTCCGGTCGATTGTGCTTTTTATTTTACATGAAAAAGGTTTTATTGCTTACTGTATGGGGTCAGTATTGAAAAAGAATCATTAAATCTGTTTTCGGTACCTAGTATTTTTAAAAATTTAGCAACCTAGTATCGAGATATAGAAATATAATTTATGTTTAATTGACTTTTTACTTGTGTGAAAAAGTGTTGTATGTTAAATCAGCGGTGACCATCTGACGGTAGCTTGGGCCACGGCGTCGTAATGAGAACTGGACGGCGGTAACTAACGCCATTTATGCCCGAGATGCAATTTCCGATGCGGTCCACTGTGTTGCGGTGTTTGTAGCGAATCGTATTATGCACACAATCGGCGTATCATTTGATGAAGAGCCACCATGCTTCTTTGTAATCTAAAATATAAGGTTCAGGACACACGATCGCCTTTTTATTTAACATAACATTTTGAAATTTGCAACCCCTGTAATTTCACTAGCTTCAACACCCTTTAACTGCTCCAACCCTATCTCACAACCGGAGTCAAAGTAATTTACCAACATAACCAGCGCGAGTAGGCGGTTATTATATCGGTAGTGTACAAACATTATTGTGTTCCTGTTTGAAGGGCGTTGTAGCTAGTGAAATTACTTTAATAACGTAACTTAACATCTTACGCCTCAATTCGAAGAGTACAATGTGGTGGAGAATACGTAATCCTAGCTAGCACTAAGTTGTTTTGAACAGGACATCACTAAAAATAAAAAAAAATCCCTGAAAAGTGATGTTTTTGTAATATATAGGTTTCCTTATGATGTTTGCTTTAACTCATTTCAATTTTAATGGGAATCGAACCTGGGCTTCTCAAACTTAGATAACATAGCTTTTTTTTATTATGTTATACTTATATAATGATCTTCATCATCATCATCATCATCATCAGCCGATAGTGATCTTATTTGGCGATAATTTATGTTTAATAATTACTATCATGATGTAACGCGGTGGGAATACAGGAAGCGATTCATTGCAACCGTGTTTGTGTCGATCAGCTGGCTCATGCGCGGGCACCCATCCACAACTTGCTGCAATTTAATTAAGTGGGGTAGGCCGGGTTTGCAGCCGACGCTAATTCCGCTCGGCCCCCGTAATTTCGTAAGCCACCGGTGACTGAAATTATTTCATGCTTCTGAAATTAAACCATTTCGTAATTATAACTCTCTGCTCTACGGAGATTATAATATACATGCTTCCGGATAAAACTTCACTGCTTTACGGAATAATGAGAGGCCGCTTAAGGTCCACATATACAGTTTACTACTCTATCTGACTGCAGATTACTAACACCAGTAAAATAAGGTTGTAGCAACTTAAGTAGCTTTGAATCCGCAGAGCTCCGTGACTTGTACGTTGTTCTTTGTAACAAATCATCCGGAGGAAATGTACTAAACCTTTTAAGTTTTTCAAGAATAATAAAACCCTCTCGTCACGACATTCCTATCCTATGCTCTTACTTAACAATCACTTAGAACTTGGAACAATGGATTACATTGAGCGGTCCATTGATTAAATTTATTTAATTGTTATCAAAAGGCGTGTAGATTGTTCACTTACGTAGTTTTTCTTTATTACCGTAATATATGATAATTTTGTAATGAAGTTTTAAGTTTAATTACATTAATTCTAATATAACATATTTCCTGTTAAAATATACGAGTACATGAAAATTATATTTAATCTTCATTATAATACAATTTTTCTTAAATATTTCTTTCAACGAAGTTTTTGAAACATGTAGAACTATTTACTTGATATAATATTGGCGCTTGTTAGGATGATATACTCTGCACCATTTATCTCATCGATTGAGATAGAAAACATCAAATCTTGTTACCCCAATAAATTCAATAGGTACAACAATCTTTAAATCGGAACACCCTATTCTTTGGCGGCAAAAATAGTAGCAGCGTTGGTGCCAGTCTCCACAGCCTTTCACCAGTAGTTTTTGCAGTAAGGTATTAAACAAAATATAAAATAGTTGAATGACGACTCTCATTCCTTTGTGTTCCGAAGCAAAAAATGTGATACGATTTAAGTTTTTCGTTCGTCGCAGCAAAAAAAACATTGGACCACTCCATCACCGCGTGATTTAAATTGGTTCGGTCAATCGCTTTCCACTGGTACAGTTCGTTGACATAATAAATATACACCAGCTCGTTATATTCCTTTATACCTAGATTATAGATACACAATCGAAACATGACAAATACGGATGTATTATTTTTGTATCAATGATTTCTGCTGAACTCTATTACCGGAAACCGTCTAGAAAGATATCATCTTAGCTATTAGTTCTTCTGTCAAACAAAAGTGTGCAAACCTTATTGCATCCGGTTTAAAGAGAGCTGTAGCTAACAAAATTACTAGCGTAATAAGACTAGTGTCCCAAAGCGACGTGTAAAACTGTAGTGATGCTTTCTTCATCCTAACCAGCGCCATATAAGTGAGCATATAATCAAGATTATCGTCTTACTCATCTCGATTAGTGGGACTATTGAATAATAAAAAAATTGTAGCCATGTGTAAGCATATCGGTAAACTTATTTAGGTTGCTTTGTCTAACACTTAATCTCATCTTTCACTTAATGTTAAGTGACAGCGAAGCTGTGGATGTTGAAATACGCTCGCCCACTCAAACATTTGCAATATGGATACCTCTAGTACTTAACAATGCTGTTAAGTAATACTCTATATGTGAACTTGGAAACGAACTGGGGACTGCCGTTATATAGCAAAAGTTTAGCCACTGAGCCAAGGAAGCGGTTAATATAACACCTGTGAAAAATTAATATAAGTATAGGTCGTATTTCGATTAGCTCCGGTTTTATGTCGCGATATATAAGCAACAATTATGTTAATGCTCTCATCGCGTATGCTGTATGCAAGCTAAACGTTTCCAACCACTTGGGTGGTGTGAATATTTATTCAGAATTGTCAACAGCAATTCTAGAAAATATAAGCTTTTATCTACTGAAGATAATATAGTAAGAATAACGGCAAGTTATAAGAACAATCATCGTATAATATCAGTCAACCCATATTTGGTCAGAGGCAACGAGAGCCTTGACTACCTCCTTTTAAAAGGTTACAATCGAGTCCCAGTTGTGGGAAAATTATCTGGGCTGTTTATTATTACAGCACTTTTCAAGGTTTTAATACATTTTAAACCAATACGCGGTATTAAATAGTTTTGCTGTGGTGAACGTGGTAATTACGATTGTTATTTATATATTTATGTATTTATAACTTAACAACTTCATGATTTATCCAATGCGCTGTGTAAAGGTCTTAACTAACGCCTTATTGTTGTAACTTCTCACTACTACATGAATATCATGCTAATATCATTACGACCTTAAACCAAAAAAATATTAAGATATACCCACGTACTCTTATCTACTAAAGTTTATATCATATTAAATGCTCTACTTCCTTCGTATTACAATAACTTAGAGTTTGCTTTACAACACAGAGGTCCCCAGTTCGATTCCGGGGCCATATGTTGTGGTGTTTCGTGGGTAGGGTTATTTGGAAATGACAGGAATGGTTACCACTGTAGTATTCTAAATCTGTCGCCATGACAGCATTTGAGAGACAATTGATTCTGGGCGAGGAGGAATTTATGTCAAATGTTAAGTTATTGCTCATAAAAAAAGTGTTAGTATGGCCGATGACGGTGATAGTATATAATATTTGCCAATTCTTATTGTTTACAACCCATTTATGAGTATTATTTTCTATTGGAAAGAAGTATTCTTATTAATGACGGAAGAAACGTATGGATTACTTACGTCTCAGTGAATACTGTCCGTTTGTTTCATTTCGTATTAACAGGTGACTAAATAGCAGTAATAATATTCTATGTAATAGTAAAATATATTAAATAATAAATTAATAAGGACAATTGTCAAGAATTATAATCGTAATTAACATATGTAATGGTTAAATTATAAAGGGACACGTTGCGCTTGAAGCATATCGCAATTTGTATAGAATATGGCCGACAGCGGGCTACTGAAGACTTTACTCCGAGGTAACGGGCGCCGTTTAAAGGTCAGAACGATTTATCAGCGGACTCCGCACCAGCTCGCCGCTCCTGGCACCGGGACGGCTCTAAATTGTTATCATTTGGAATATTAATAGGTTATTTTGTACGTAAAAGGTGCGCAATAAATATACCCTTTATGCGCACCGCTCTAGATAAATGCCTGTATTGAGCCTCGTGATGTTTCTTTCATTGTGCTTCTCTTGTACACCATATTATCTCGTTTAGCTGCTAGGTAGGAGCCGCTTACGCCCATTTTAACAATACACGAACAATAAATCAGTTTATTACAACATTTATTAATACGTTAGTTTTCTTGATAACGGCGTGATAGGAATAGGAATATCAAAATAATATTCCCAACAGTTATGTTCTTATAAATAGGAAGGAGAGGGAGAGATCGACAATCGATGTGGAGTTCTTTGGGGGAGGCCTATGTCCAGCAGTGGACGTCTATCGGCTGACGATGATGATGAAATTGGAAGGAGTCAGGGATAACTATAACACCTTGAATATTGATGAGGATTATTCTGATTTTGATTACTTGCTATATAAAATTACTGATGGTAGGTTTCTGTTGCTAGAAACTGTCTAGGTAGGTACCACCACAGCGTCTATGTCTACAGCCAAATAATAGTATACAAACATTTCTGTGTTCCGGATTGAAGGGCACTGTAGCTAGTGAAATTACTGGGGTAACGCGACTCAATATTTCATGTCTTAAGACGAGAAGCGCAATATGACAATACATATACAATTCTAACTAGCGCCAGTCTGTTATGAGCCGGCATGTCACTTAATATCAGGTGAACATCCCGGTCGTCTTATCGCTTACTTGAATAAAAAAAAAGAAAGTCATGTTAGTGCATATTACGATCGCTAGCCCATTGAAAGTCTATATTAATTGCTAAAGGTCGCTTTTCTTTATTTATTATTCTGGTTTCTCGTGGCATGCGGTTTGCACAGCAAAATATGACGGTAACAGTCACAGGTGGGAATTACCTGACCGTTCATATTCCCTCCTTAATCGTCGCCTACACGCTGAGGATCAGGAGGCGTATATACTTGTCGGTGGATATAATTTATGAACGATTTCGTACATTGTTCAGCAAATGGCCGACCGCAACAAGTGCGCGCCGTTTAATTATAATCCGACTACGAGCAGGTGGTGCTAAGTAAGGGCTCGTTATTTTACGTCCCCTACTTATATTACCGTCAGTTTTAATGTTGGTGTCCGATTTGAACTTTAGTTCTTCGTTAAAAATTTTCCCATGAACATTAATTATGTTACAACAAAAAAAAATTCAACTAACGTGAATAATATTTTAAAGTTAATAGATATCTTTGTACCTGTTGAATTACATTGGTTTTTGTTTTAATTATTTATTAATGTCATTAGAATAAAGTATCTATATTGTTAGGGGTGATCTAACATAAGCAAAGTGTTAATTTTTTTTTAATTAATGACATCTTTAACAGACTGCGGCATTACCTGTAACTTGCTTCTCAACTTCATCTTGTCGCAATTGATTTCATGCTATTCCTCCAGTTTCGTCTTACTCATGTCAACTTCTATTTATTGAACATTATCCTCTAGACCAGCGCTTTCCAAACTATATGCGTCATTCTAACCCTTAATTGATTTTTTTTATGAATACGCCTCATCTAACAAATCTCTTTCTCCTCTTAAGCTCTATCTATTGTCAGTCTTAACTTTGAAATCTAATTATAAAGTTAATTTTATACTACATAGCAGGCATAATAAATTATTATAATGATTTAAAGTTAACTGTTTTAACTTGTTATTTCTGCAATAACTAATATATAATTTAGTATGTAGTGAAAGTTTAACTACAGTTTTTATTTTTAAATAAACTTCAAACTGTGTATAATTATGATTGTCAAAGGAATTTTAATAAATAAAAAAAAACATAAATCTGTACATGTTGAAGATATATGTTAACATGTTTCCGTTTACCGACTACCTCGTATTAAATACATTACTACACTACTAGTACTTACTACATTTCATTATTCACTTGTTACGTGAACGGACTGTAAAATGTAGTTACATTTATTGCGGTAGCGAATGCTATCTGGCTCTCGTTAAGATCTCTCAACGTATCCGATCGGAGGGCATCGATTATAGCCAAGATCGTGCGCATGCGCCGCTTCCAGCCCCAGATAGGGCAGATTAACGGCCTCCGAAGGCCGAACGCAATTATTTGAAAAGTCTACCATTTGTTATAATGCAGTAATTTTAATATTATAGAATCGCTTTGTCACCTGAGCGTCTATCACTTTCATGTAAGTACAGAGACTGACGGTATAGTTTACCATGACAACTTCAACTTCAAGAGTAGGCAGCTAAGACAAATTATGATTAAATACTAACTTATACATGTTTACTGTAATATTTTCATTACTTATTTAATACTTCCATAGCTGTCAATATAATAAATTACAATTGGGGAAAAAAAACCATTAATAATTCTCCTACTAACTGTTCCACGCTTGTTTTGCTGACCGTAACATGAAGTTATATAAGAAATTAAAGATTTGAAATTTGTCAGAAATATTTCCGCCCGGTGCCAACCCGCCACCCCTACAAGCCCTTCCAGTTATAAACATACGGCAACTCCGCTTGGGGAAGGAATTTTGTAAAATCCAATGTTAGATATCCTCTAAAGAGTAGAAGCAATATCTCTAACAAATTTTAAGTGATTACGTGTAATAGTTCATGGTATCCTCTGACCAGTCATTGAATCCCATATCTGCTATATATAAATAAATGTCATGTGTATAACATACTGCTTCATAATCAACGTGGTTTATTTCCCCTCATCATTCTCATTCAAATACAATCAATTATAGTAAACTTAGTGTAATAATATAGTTAGTAAGTTTGTTTCCGTGAAGGTTCAATTAATTTTATATCCAGCCGTGGAGGTCTATCGGCTGGTAATGATGATGAAGCTTATTTTTATTTCTAGCATTTATTAACTATAGTTTGTACATAAACTAGCTCCTTACATATGAAACTGGCGTTTTGTACGGGAGGAATATAAAGTAATTTTTTTTTTGTAAAATATATTTAATTAATAAAAGTATGCATCGTTGTTATCTATGCACTTTTGTCATCTCATAGGTAGTTCATTGATCCCTTTACTAAAAACACCATGGGGGCGGGAATGAATAAACTCTTTGAAGGCGGTTTAGACTACCGCGTCGGAGTTGAATTTTTTATTGTGTAAGAAGTTGTCCAAATTCCGAAAAAAATGGTAATCTGTTGGGGCAAGGTCCGGGGAGTACAGTGGATGTTGCAGACATTCCAATTGTAGCTTAACTTACTTAGTGGTTGTTTGTTGTGCAGTGTGTGGTGGTGGTGTTGCGGTGTCGTGAAGCAGCAGTGGCCTAGAGCGATTGACCAATCCCGGTTGTTTAGCAGCTAGTTCTTCCTTCATGCAGCAGGTTTGCAGTTGCTGACAATAGATATCTGCCGTAATCGTTTGGCCAGATTTTAGAAAGCTGTCGTGAACGACACCGGCGCTAGTCCACCAAATACTTACAAGTAACTTTTTCCAAGTCAGTTTTCGTTTAGGGAAACTATAGCAACCGTTACCATAGTAACCTCATAAACAATATTTTTTGAAAATTTTCTAAATAGTTAATTAGAAATAAAATAATGAAGGATCTATTAAAAACCAAAAAATAAGTAGTTTACAATCATCTACAAATCATTGCATATCGAATGCTCATGTTCCCCTGTCGACACATTCACTAATTTTCACGTGATTGGCGGACAAATGTTATAACTGGTAATGATTCTGGAAAATGAAAGGTGGGGTGAAGGAAAAAGTCATGATTAAGGAATATCAGGGAATGGACTGGCATATCGGGGGCGTCCGATTTGTTCCGCCTAATCAGAGACAGGAAGGACTGTACCACGCTGATCACGAACCCTCACTATTTGGAGAAGCGTTTTAAGAAGAAGAAGAATATTACAATAATACAATATAATTTTTTTTATTCAATTAAACGACGAGACTAGCAGAACATTCACCTGACAGTAAGTGGTACTCCCATAACAATGTGGCGCTAGTTAATATATACACAGCATCACATGATATAAGATATTAACTAGCTACAGCGCTTTTCAAACCGAATGATAAAAAACTGTTAATTTATTTGAAAAAAAACTACTGTATTGTATTTAAAACATTTTTTAATTTACTGCTACGATATATAACTGTTTTTTTTTTTTTGCGTCTTTCATCACTTCTTTGCTGCAAATCGGGCGTGTCGCTCAATTCGGCGCTGAATATTTCGTGAACACTTCACAACTAAGCGATTTAACCGTGGAAACGTTTCGGAAATTGTTAGAGATGGATAACTTAACGTACTTCCGACTGGAACTAGCATTATTCTCTCACGTGGAGAGAGAAGGCTCCGATTCCCAAAAGTAATTCACCACTGATTGAGTGCGGTTTTATGAAAGTCACATTTCTACGAAGCAACGGGACGAGCTAACAATGCATCATCATCCTCATCCGATACACGTCCAATGCTGGACATAGGCCTACTGCAAATATCTTCACATGGATCGGTCCTGAGTTGCACTCAGCATGGCCTCCGGCACTGCCGGGCACTACAGATTCGCGGGAGCTAGAGCCACGACCAGGACGGGGTTAACTTAGGTACTGTGAGGGTTTTGTGCGAGATCCCTTACAACCCCCTATTAATCGCTAACAATTCACACGATGCTAAATAATATATGTCTATAACAACGTGACGCTAGTTGAGATAATATATCATCATCGTCAGCCGGCAGACGTCCACAGTTGGACATAGATCTACCGCAAAGATTCCCACACGATCGGATACGAACTATGAGGGGACTTAGGCCATTTACCACCACGCTGCAAAGCGAGTTGGTGGGACTCTGAGCTTCATTTCTTGATTAGCAGGGTACACCACGAGCAGGTCAGGTTAGCTTGGATATATACAACCCTTATAAATATACAGTTCTATATTTTTCTCGTCGCAAGAATAACCCCAATAATTTCATTATCTACATCGCCCCACAATACGAAACACGGTAATGTTTGCACACTATTATTTGTTGGCGGAAATAGAAGCTGTAGTGGTACCAACCTAGACGGTCTCCGGCAATAGAGACCTATCACCATCAGCCGATAGACGCCTACCCTACAAAGGCCTCTCTAAAAGGTTTTTCCAGTTCTTCACTTTCCGCATCCGTTTACTTTCATCAGATCATCGGTACCTTGTCTGTCAGCCAGAAACCGATGTTCTTTGTACTTGTCTGTTTCACGATGATCTTTTCGATCGCAGTTATAACTAAAAATATTGCGCGGAACCCCATTCGAGAGGCTGCAGCGCGCGGCTGTCTCCGTCCGCGCTGCAGCCGACTATTTGTGGCGTGATCTCGTTGAGATCTCTCAATATCGGCCACGACGTCGGCTGCTGTTAAATTGAACTAACTGTACTCGGACATCGTGCTGGTAAATATTTGCGGTGGTTTTTACAAATTGTAACTGCCTGTCTGTTACGTCGGAATTTTAACAATCTACATCAAATTTATTTCCTGAGTATCAACATCATCATCACCACTGCTGGACATAGATCTCCTCCAAAGAACCTCAGTATATTTCGTATTATTGTCTGAGTACCAGTCGGCTTTGTCTGTCTATCTCTGTCTTGATGTTTGTACTATATCCATAATTTACTACTGCATATGACCTAACTGTAGGAAGTATTGCTTCTTCTTCTTAAGGTGCCTCTCCTACTAACGAAGGTTGGTGCTCATTTCACCATATTTTTCCGGTCTCTGGCGGGGCGGAACAGCAAAAACAATATTGCTTATAAACATGTTATGTAGTAAACAATAATAATATTACTAAAGGACAAGTAAATATTGGTGTATGGGTGGGTGTAAGGTTTCCCGCCAAGGTTCACCATCAGGTGAACGTCCTACCCGTCTCATAGGTTATAATAAAAGAAGGAGCTACCTGTAGTTAGGGGCCGCTGTTTATCGATATGTTACATCAATAAGGGTTTTCTTTGCGAAATAATAATAATGTGTGTTGATCACAATTATCATCAACATTCCAACAACAACCTTGAGAAGAGAAAATTTTTCTATTTTATAAAAGATTTTTTATTGATATAAATGATTTAATCACAAAATCTCTTCGCAACCCCTTTCTCAGTTATACAGGAATAAGTTATGTTAAGGGCAAAGAGACCTTTCTCCAGGAGGTAGTAGTACGAGGGTAGAGTACGTTTCGTAAAGATAAAGGATAAAGATCAAAGAGGTTAGCATTGCTATTAAAGAGATCCAAGAAATTTCAACTTTAAGGATGTTTCTTTTGATTAAATTTCTATTGAAATTCTATTATTTTCCTATATCATAGCCCGTCATTTACCCTATACAAATATTTCCGGCGGATTATTCGTACAAATAATAATTAAAGTAATTGTCAATTAGTTTTTTTTTCGGTTTAAATTTCAAACTACTGTCTAGATTTATAATGTATATTCTAGTAACAGTTTCCCCCCTAGTTATTTGTTAACCGGTGAGGGTTACAACAAATAACTTCTTGTTTTCGCTGTAAGAAAATTAAGGAGATAATTTTCGGCCGTACGGACAGACCAGTGTGGAAATTAACCTGCAACTATCAGATGGTACTTGTCTAGATCGCGGAGGCTGTTACATGAGCTCGTTAAACGCGAAAATGGCGGTTTGTCACGAAGATGCTTCGGCCGAATATATGATTGCATGACCACGCCGCTGCGGAATAGATTCAACCATACGATTAACACTGTCCACTCTAACTCATTGCTCCCAATCGTACGTTACGTTGATTTGTTACTGTGTTAACTAAATAACATAATCCGATTGTTATAATTACCGCCGGATGTTGATCTGGTGGTAAATGAAGCGCCGCATACGACGTATAGTACACGCTGCGCACATTATCCCGAAACTAACAATGTTTTGATTTAATACTGCAAAAACTTTTGAATATTCTATATATATAGATTAAGAGAAATATAAATAAACATCCCTTTTATATATATTCCTACCCTTAGAATCAAGTTATACTTGTTTTTAGTAATAGTAAGGTCATACCTACCGCGTATATTTACCGCGCAACATAAGTGCAGGTTTTCTTTATACAAGTTGTTCTAATATCAGTTTACTCACAATGGTAATCTTCATCGGAAGCCGAAGCTCAAAGGATCCAACCTGAACCTTTGCGAAACGTATAGCATATTCGCTTTACAAACTGAGCCAGTAAGTTAGGGATATATTACTTAACTCCACCATATAAACTTTTGTTGTGCCGTTATGCCTTATGAATTTTTTAATTAAATTCTAACCTCAAAATGTTTCTATGCTTCTATTTATCTCAAGGAAACGTCAGTTGCTGCAGTGTCCGGTGCATTTACACAAATGCAAGTTTATAAATCAAAACTGCAATCGTGCAAATCACAATTACACAGCTAACACCCCATTCTTGTTGCAGATGCGCCGGCGATGCATCGAGAGCGCGCGCTGCAGGTAACAGAACAATACTTCACGCAGATTAAAATAAACCTGAACAGTACAAAATGAAAGATGCGGATGTACGTACACCAAGTAAGATCACATCTTAACGTATATACGAATATATAGCAGCAACAATTTACGGAACCCAAGCCAACCTCATCTGGTCGTGGTGCACCGTGCTAATCAACAAACGAGCCCCTGGCTCCTACCAACTCGCATTAGGCCAGCGTGGTAGGAAATAGTCCAAATCCCTCTATACAAATTCCTACCCGATTGATGTGGGAATCTTTGAGGTGAGCCCAGCAGTGGACGTCTATCGGCTGATGATAATGATGAACAATGCAGCTTATTGAAATTATCATATTTGTTTAGAATACTCCAGCTTTTATACGTTGATAGGTGGAATACAAATTTGTTAAAGGCGATAGATCTCTGCTGCCGGAGACTAAGTACCACCGCAGCATCTATTTCTGACCTTAAACAGCAGAGTGCAAACATCACTCTATTATATGTTTTTTTTATGGTGATGTTTGCGCCGCAGTTTTATTGACAACCATTGCGGCTTCATCGGACTCAGGACTCGCGGATCTGATATCCGCGAGCTGAAATAATAATAAAAAGAAAAAAAAAGAAAATTAAACTAAAACTTTAAATCTACACAAAAATACAAACCTGAAACCAAAAGATAAAAATTAAATATATACATATATATATATATATATGTAGATGAAGTAGTATATAAAAAGGGTAGGAGAAAGGTGAGAAAATGTTGAAATCGGACGGGTTGAAAAGTTGGATAGTGCTATAGAGGGATAGATAAGGGGGATGTAATTAAATATATATTATATGTAACGACACTTAATCCTACCCTCAACTTAACTCCATAACTTTAGACCCCGGAATCGAACTCGTTATCTCCGTGTTATACAAACAGCCGCTGCTCCATGAAAGCTGTTCTTTACGACCCAAATGTATCCGTTTACATTTTCGCGGTTTTTTTTTATATTATTCGACGAAGTGACGAGACTAGCTAGACGTTCACCTGAATTTAAGTGATAGTTTCTTTATACTAATATGGCGCTAGTTAGGATTAGATACAACGGATGACATTGCGCCCGTCGTCTTGAAACATGAGATGTCAAGTCTCGTTACCTAAGTTATTTTACTACCTACAGCGCCCTACAAACCAGAACACGGTAAGGTTGAACAGCACTGTTTGTCGGCTGCAATAGGAGCTAGGGTAATAGAGATCTAGTACCATTTACTAACTGTACGTTACTTTCAAACTTTTCCATCCCTATTAGATTTTGTCAGTGAAATTAACTGTTAATATAATTCACCCTAATTTCCGTTTGATTATTCATATTGTTGTTAAATAAATTTTCCGGTAAACTTTAATAAATGCTAATATTACAACCGATCCCATTATTGCGTAAAATCCGAAATGCCAGTTCCACAATGCTTAAGATATAACTTGACCTTTAGAAATTACTGTGAAAGTAAATTGCAAAGCTACTGGACTAAGCTTAAGCTTATATAAATGTATTACTTATACTAACGGAAATCTTAACTTATAAATACCAGCGGGATGTAAAGGAACCTGTACGACAACTCACGTAATCTTTTTTCTTTTTTTTTTGGAAAGCTTCGAGAAGATGCTGTCTTCTGGGGGAAGACAGAGTCATAAGGAGATTTTTACCAACTAAAACCCCCTTGGTTATCTTCAGTATAGTAATAGTTTAGAAGGTAGTAGTGTAGTAGTTTAAAAGGCGATGAGAACCCTCATCCTGAACGCCAACAACCCTAAAGGTGGCCTTTGAAGTTGTTGGCGGTGGCGTTGGCTCGCACCGGTGCGACGTGATGACGGGCATTAGCGCAACGTCGGCTTCATCTCCAAATTGGATCTGTCCTCTCGCCCTCCCGCTCGCTATCGCGCTCAATAGCCTCCTTTAGTACCATAACAGTATCATTAAAGGAGGCTTATGCCCTCCATGCGAAATCTCCTCCCAACATCACCGACGCCATTGCTCAAGGCGAGATTCCGTCCGATCCGATTTATTAGGATTCGCAACTCACGGGACCTAAGCCAACCTCATCTATTCGTGGTGCACCCTACTAATTAACAAACGAGGTTTTGGTTCCCACCAACCCGCATTGGGCGAGCGTGGTGGGAAATGGCCCAAATTCTCCAATATAAATTCCTACTCGATCGATGTGGATATCTTTGGATGAGGCTCTTTCTCTTATACAATCTAGTTATGCAAACATTTACAGAAGGATAGCGCACACATTGCGTGGTGGGATATGGACCCAAATCCCCCCACATCAACCCCTACAAACGATTGTAATTAACGGGACGACACAGGATGCGGGCAGCGCAGGACGTCTATCTGCTGCTGCTGATGATAGATAGATATATAGATAAACATTCTGAAAATATGTCCTGCTATATCCTTCTATGTATAGACAGATATCGTTTAATCATATAACACTACCATCGATTCAGACCCACAAGCAAAGTATATTGCGATAAAACAAGTGCTCATTTATCTGTGCTTGAAAACTTACCTTATCTACTTAAGCCTAAGGGCCCTAGCTACCTTCCAAGTTAACGGGCGGCGTGTCGTTCCCTCTATTATTAAGTTCACCATTAACTTAACGATTAGAAGTAAAAACAGGTTCTGTTATCATATAGATATCTTCATATTAAACAGTTCCTATTGGAAAACCGAAACATTAAGAAAACACCTCATAGTGGATTACAATTCAAATGTATGGCTAGCGCTGCATGAATCTATTGCAATTGAAATCGTTAATTAATGTATCTGTAATTAACATTTGGAGCAACATCTCTTCGTCATCGCGGTAGCTGAAAATCACCTTCAGTACGTGAATAAACTACTAAGCCTTTTGTTCCATTGAAACACACACGCACACAGGCACACGCACACGCACAGGCAGCAGGCGCTTATGTTCATTAATGTGTATATATCTCAATGTGTATATGTTCTATTTTGGTAATAATAAACGATTTATTGATATATCATATTAGTTCTAAATTTTAGCTTTTTTTTTATTCTACGAAGCGACGATACCAGCGGGATGGACACCTGATGGTAAGTGATACGCACGCCCATAACGTGGCGCTGGTTAGCTTGATATACGCAACACCATATTGCGCTCGTCGCCTTGAGACATAGGATGTACAGTCTCATTACCCTACTGATATCATTAGCTACGGCGCCCTTCAAACCGGAACACAGTAGTGTTTGCGTACTACTGTTGCCGGCAGAAAGAGGAGCTGCTGTGGTACCTACCTAGACGTTCTCTATTAAAAGACCTACTGCTAGTAAGTAGTTACTTTTAATTACTATTTAAATGAATGTTTCTAACGCCATTTTGAAGATATACATATTGTGTTTATATTGATATAATTTACATATTCGTTATCAGTTTATATATGTAGATATAAACTAACAAGAGATATTATTATTATTATATTGTCGGTTAAGGATTTGACTAAAGCTAAATAGTCCTTTTGTTTTTAAATGTTTACTTTTAAATATTTCTTTCCTATGTTCTCTACCCCTGTTAACTTTAGGTGAATTATGCTAATAATGAATTTAGTACATTTTCTGTTTATTACTTAGTTCATGCAACTGTAAATAAGAATATAGAAAAAAAACTGAAAAAAGGGTAAAAACTATAAAAATCATCATTATCAGCCGACATGCGTTCGCTGCTGGATATAGATAGGCCTTCCCTAAAAATCTCCACATCGATCGATCCTGTGCTGCCCGTATCCAGCTGCTTCTCAGATTGCCGGACCACCTGGTGGGACGGCTGGTAACACTATGTCTTCCGGTCCGCAGTCGCGATTCGAGGACCTTAGTATCCCATCAGCTGTCAGTGCTTCGAGCGATGTGTCCTGCCCATTGCCACTTGAGGCTAGCAATCTTTTGGACTATGTCGGTGATCTTTAAACTTTAAAAATACAAAACTATAAAAAAGATACTATTCTACATTTTAATAAATATCAACAATTGACTGCCTTCATGATGTAGTGGCTAAACGCTTGGCTAAGCCTAACGTACTAGGTTCGATTTCGTTGCCTCGTTTTGTGGACTTTGGTTGGTGATTGTCGTCATCACCCGGTAGACGTCCACTGCTGGGTGTAGGCCTCCCCCAAAGATCTCCACATCGACTTGCAGTGAACATGGCCTCCGATGTCGCTAGGCACTGAGGGCTTACTGTTATAATGGTTTTCATAGGGGGATTTGGGTCATTTCCCCCCACAATGCGTTTTTTGATTAGCAAGCTGCACCACGAGCAAATGAGGTTGGCTTGGGTTCCGTATGTTGTTGTTCGGGATCCTATACACCCCTGCGTTTGAAAAAACTCTTCACCATCAGAAAGTGAGATGTTTGAAGAACAACAGTTTTGGAGCACACATAATATGCTCTAAATACTTAGCCATGATAAATGGTCTCGACTCTATAATTTTGCGAGAAGATTCCAAAGCCCAACAGTGGGAACATTAAGTGGGCCGTTCATTATTTACCTTTAACATGGCCGTTATATAGCTTTCCCTTCAAACGTTTAGACGTTATCTGGTGCCCATTATACCACTAATGGGACCCCATTTATGTTTCAAAGCCGCGTATGAAAATTTATATCGATGTCTAAATTAGTAGGGAGGGAGTAACTGCTGGATTTATTACCCTCCATATAGCACCTCCTTACACCTGACTACGTTAATAGTGGACGAACGGGCTGCGAGAAAATAAAACGTTATTCATCTGAAGATTTAATGTAGACTAAGATAACAAATAAAACATAAAACGATACATAATCATAGTTTGTTTTTTTATCTACTTATCTTACTGATCTTAAGTAACGACAAGGTTCTGTCTCATGTACTGACAGATGTAACACAACAGTATGGCTGGATTTTTACAATATGCAAATATGCAAATAGCTTGCAGACGTTTCGAAAAAGGCTAACATCAATCAAAAATATTTTTAAGTTATTAGTGTACTATTAAGTACCACTATCCACCCAAGGATCTCCACAAGGGTCAGTCTTGCTCAATCGCCTCCTATAATACTTGTTACATTTTATCATTAACTACCTGTTCCCCGCCCGCTTTGCTGACCATAATATAAAATTACACTTGAAATTTGTTTGACATATTCCTTTTACCGATGAACAACCGCAACCATTAAGGATTTTTTATTGCAACCGTTACTATAGCAACCGCATAAATAATACGGAATTGAAAATGTTTATCTTCTTCTTTGTCGTAACCTCATGACTGAGGGACGTGACTATGGTGCGTTGCCCTGGCCACCATTTCTTTCCAGACATTTCTGTCTTAAATTAATTAAATGAAATGATGAAGGAACTATGAAATTTAAAATATAAATAGCCTATAACTGTCTACCAATTATTCCGCGTCGAATGGTCATGTTTTCGTGTTCACTATGTTTCACGTGATTGGCGAACAAACGAAATCCATTTTTATTATAGATATATATATGACGAACGAGGAATTTACGTAAACGCCATCTAGTTTAACATAAATGTATCATCACGTTGCCGATTTATTTCTTTAAAAGTATACCACATACGAAAAATTTAAATATGGCGGACTTTATGCAAATTTTTCACAAAGGTTTATTTTTTTTTTTCAATAACCACAAACGGCATATACACAATTATTAGTTTTTTGTTATTTTTATATTACTGTACAATTTTTGGCAGTATAATCTAAACAAAATAAATTTTAATTTTCAAATTTATGGAAGCTGTGGTACCCACGAAGACGTTAGATCCTCACTGTGTTCGAGATTCCGATCACAAGAAACAACATGGGGACCTTACAAAAACTTCAGCAGCCCGCATTTCGTCTTTGTTAAACTTACTGTTTCGTAATTCTCAACATTCATCATCCTCATGAGAACTATTTTTCGCGCGGAAAATGGTAATGTTTTTAATAATTCTGCTTCTCATGTTTTATTTGTTAGAATATTATTAAATTTACGAAAGAAAATTGGACGCTTAATTTGAGTTTAAACAATAAATAAAAGTATGTAAATTTAGTTTAAATGATCGATAGAAAATAATTGCATTGCGAACAGGTTCCTGCGCTGCAAGATAACTTGTTTTCTTTTTCAAGTACGCACCTTTTGTGTAGTCTTTTAGAAAGGGAATAAATCCTCCGTACGTTTCCGAAGATAATATGTGTCACTTTCTAAACGCCCATATTTTAGCATAACATCTTATGATATTAAATAACATGAATAATATTAGGCATATCATCATTTCTAGAATGCGTTTTGTAAAAAAAAAAATATTAAAATATGTCGATGAATCATGTTTTTTGACATAAAATTTGAATCACTAACATTCAAGAAGTGGACTATAAGGTCATGAATATAATAAATGAAACCTTTCTTAGACTTACATCCATGTGGTTGATGTTTATAATAGTATTAATCATACTGAAGCAGATATATTAATAACTTTCATTACGGCACCCGTAAATAGAACGAGCATTATATCATCAAACACCACCTTGACTGAACTTTACAACTTGTTACTGACACGAAGGAATTTTAATTATAAAGCAATGAGTTGACTATACTTATTCGTTAACACAACTTCACTGACAGTGACGATAAAGTTAGCTAAAAGGGAGGTGGACAAAGAATTTTGTAACAAATCCCGTGATGGGTATAAATTAATCATACAAACAGGTGTTTCATAATTCAAAACTAATGAAAACAACTCCTTTAATAATTATACTGCTGTAACTCGGGGCCTTGTCTTACTGGAAAAGAGTAAAAGCTATTTATCAATCGCACTGACCAAATGTGTGGTGGTGAATTTCACACGTTTAAAAAACCTGTTGTTCTTAGAACTTGAAGGTTTCATTTCGATCTTTTCTTTGACAAGAAGCTCAAGCACGCTTGAAATCGAACCAGCATCACTGATCTATATTCGATCACAACTGACGTAAAAAATGGTTTAACTAAGGATCTTAGTAGAAAATGCCATATTATCAGATCTTGTAACTATTAAACAATTTAAATATTCATTGGACAACAAGAGAAAGATAAATCTTAGAGAAGAAGCAAAGAAAGCACGATGGTCACCAAAAGAATATACTTTTTTAGCATATCACCTTAATAGTTTACCTAGATACTAAGCTATAAATAGTCACTAAGTAAAAACTATTATTGAGCTACCATTTCCAAGCTGCCGGCACCTGTTAGGGATCTTGGTGATCAGGCCACAACTAATAAACTCATAAGTCACGACAAAGCACTAATCAGTTCGTGAAAAGCTATTTCAGCTACCTAGACCACCAATAGAAAGATTTGGCGACATGATTTTTATGTTAACTTTATTGTGGTGGCTGGGGTGTAAGACTGAAGTGGCGAGCACTAGTAGACGAAGTGCTGGAAAGTCCTCAATTGGAGATCCAACGAAGTAGTGAAGGTCAGGATTAGCGTGAAAATGACCAGCGTAGAAATCTTTGGAGCAACCTTATATCCAGCGGTGAACATCTATAAGCCAGTGATGATGACTATGTTAGATTTATTGAGACATATTTTCCTAATAGACATTTTTGAAATGGGGTAATGGACACTGTTTCGAAACATATCCTGAACCAACCCCTCTACCTTGACACAGCTTAAAATTATAATGAGCCTTTCATCCAACAATCGAGCATTTGATTTCTTTGGTAATTTTGCCAGAAAAGAGGTAAATGGCTTGGAGAAACTTATCGTTACTGACGAGGTCGATGATAAGCAGCCATTGATAAACCTACATACATATGACGTTATAGATAAGGCAGCAAACAAAACTAACTGAAATAACATCGTTTTCAGCAGGTTACCAATAAGAAGTCACGAATACCAACACTCAGTGACCAACTTACAGAGACTTCCTGAGATATGTATTTAATTATAATGGAGAAACAGCAGAACTATACGTGCAAAAATATACGTTTTTCTGATGCAGATGATTACTGATCCTGTGTCAAGATATTGCCGTTGCTTTGGACAAATGCATAAACACGGAGCGAGTCACAATGGATGCCGCCGTAAATCAATTGCGAATGCAAATACCGCGATGAAATCCGTCAGATATACGCTGTAATTAGTCACGGTAATTCAGACTTGATCTAAAATACCGCTTACTTGATTTTATCTCCGTATATCCCAATATATAATATACAGGAGTTACATATTACGTTAAATCATGATGTGGTTTGTGAATCCCAAAATATGGAGACCAATAGATTCTCTTTTTAGTACCTCACATATGAGAGCTTGTCCCTATTTGGGAACTGTATTTTGTAACGATAAAAAAATATTGTATAGATAAATGTATTGATCATTAAAAAAAAATTAAGTATGACAATGTCGAAAAATGTATACAGAGATGGAAATCATCAAACAGTTAAAGATATTATTGAACTATGAGTCACAATAAGAACAATAACCTTAAACATCAGTTTACAATTCTATCACATGTCTTTGATGTTTATGTAAAAAAAAATCTTGTATTGCTAAACATTAAAACATTGTCTAACTTAACTGTATTTTTAATAGTTAAAATTAACATTATAATCGTTTAAATTATAGCATTGCTTTCAAACATCATAGCTAACGTCACCGACTGAACCATTGCTGTTTCCTTGAATGGAAATATATTGATTGAAACGACATTTGCATTAATAAATCTATCACCGTAGTCAAATGAAACCTCTTTTATTCAATTAAATAAAGCTACATTTAAACGTTTACTTGCTGTTTTATCGTAGCGAAAAACTTCCTCACGAAATTTATGGATCGTCGGGAACAGATTCAGTTATACGGCGGCGGTGGCGAGCATGCGATCACCTCGCCAACCTCACTCCGCTGTTCAAACACTTGAAACTAATTAGGCTTCGCTGCCCTCCAGCTTTCAGTTCCAGTCACGAGCCAGCAGTTCTATATAAGTATGTGCTATTTACATAAGAACCGCATTATGTACCTTTAGCACGTTATAAAGTTGGCGGTGTACCCCTAGTGGCCCCTGCCTCCTGCTGAGATGCATTAACGGTGACCAAACGATATCCATGTCAAGGACATGCCACATTCCTGTAAGTCACATATGAAATCTATACCTGATGTTTTCTAAAAGACTACTCTTAATTAATTTCGAAGAAAAAAATTCAATTCTCCAAAATATTCATTCACCATTCATGGCAACGTATTGGCGGATGTCACAGTTCCGCGAAAGTTGTTCTGAAAATATGTCACTTTCTTCACCGGAAATTAAAGACGCAAGAGGTCGAACCCGAGACGTATAGAGCATACGACCACCTTGCACTGAGTTATCGTGACTTCGTTAATATTGAAGCGATGCTGTTTGGACGTTGAATTAGCATGTACTGTAGCAAACTTTGTATTTTCAATTAAACCCTTAACCAATGCTGTACCTACCCCACATTCGAACGGTTCATCAATCCACATGAATTATTCGTGATTATAATTATCTATCTATTTATAGGGGTGTAAGGGGTTCCGTCTAACATCTTACGGAGCGCAAATCAACCTCACCTGTACACGGTGCACTCTGCTGAATAATAGACGAGGCTCTGACCACCCACCAACCCGCACTGGGCCAGCGTGGTGGGCTAAGGCCCAATTCTCCTCAATAAACTGTAACAAGGAGATCTTTGAGGGAAGCCTATGTCTAGCAGTGGACGTCCATCGGCTGGTGATATTGATCTATCTATATACATAAGAGATTTCTACCTATGTAGAGACTCATCACGATATGTGTGGAACCATAAGGCCTACAGGTTGAAATTTGGTAGGAATATTTCTTTCACTGAATATAGATCATCTAAGAACCGATTTTATGAAATATTTCTCCCCAAAATTACTTGCATGGATGATTATAACGGAGAGGGGCTCGGGAGATAACTGTTTGCCGCCAGTCGGGAATATTTCTAACAAATTTCAAAGCGAATTCTATATTACAACCAAGAAAGCGGGAGAGGAACAGCTAGGAAGGAGATATAAGAGATTTCCACCTGAATAGAGACTCCCTTCTCCATTGGAAGGTGCAGGGAGTATTACGACCATGAAAAGCGGGAGAGGAACAGCTAGAAGGAGATAAAAGAGATTTCCACCTGAGTAGAGACTCCCTTCCCCATTGGAAGGTGCGGCGGTATTACGACCAGAAAGCGGGCGCGGAGCAGCCGTTTGTTCAAAAAAGAAACATTAATAAAACACAATAAAGTCCGCAGACGTCAGAGAAACCGGAACGCGGAGTATTAATAAGACCAAATTGACGTATCTAATTGATAACGGAAAGCAATCTTCAATCTGGGACTTGATTACCATAAAACTAATTACCATCATGGCTGTCCTACTCGCGTGCTGCCGTGCGAGGCGCCGCAGCACCAGGAATTAATCCCCCGTTTAATCTGAACCACAAACGCAGATAAATCAGCAGTCGCGGTAATTTCAATTTAACTGTCAAACGGCTCGTTGCGGTAAAGCGATGATGTTTGAAATAAACCAGAGGGTTAACTTAACCAATAGATTAAGGCAGTATACACTCTAGAATTTTTATATATATATATATATATATACAATGAGCTAACAGCTTTTTTTACAAAATATACCACGGCGAGTGTTCCGAAGAGTAGTTCGGAATTATTCCTGCCGCTACTTTCTACCGGTAGTACACAACCCCAAGTTCTGTCCTCATCACCTGTTCGACGGGCGATCCTCCACTGTGGCTTTCAGGCGCAATCTTTTACCACGCACTATCAATTTATAGAATTAGTTGTCACCAGCGGCATTTCGAAACCAATACCACCTGAGGGTCTTCAAGAAAAGAACGTACCATTTTCTTAAAGGTCAGCAACGTAGCCGCAGCTGTTCTGGTGTTGCGACTGTCCATGGGCGTTAGTGATCATTTTCCACCAGGTGAACTGCTCGCTCGTTTGGCCACACTTTTTGTAAATAAATTTACATTGAACCATAATTTCACTTGGAGTTAAACAACAATGAGGTCGTTGATGGTGAAGATAGCTCGCTTTGAATACTCTGGCCGGCCTATTGACAGCCGGAACCATAAAGCTGTCATTGCGGCGGGTTAAAAAAACCTTGTCATCAACTGTTCTGCAACGTTGATGCGAAATCGAACCAGGATCCTTTTGTAAGGAAAGCGATTATTCACTGCGTCATGAAGACAGTTGAAGAGATTCACAAGCAATATTCCCTGTTTTACACGGCAATGGATGGATGTATTAATCTGTCTTCTATATAAATAAATATTATGAAAGTGGGTTTCGTTTGTTTGTCAATCACGTGAAAACTAGTGAACGTATCGACACGGGAATATGAGCATTGGAAGCGGAATGATTTAAACATGGTTATCGGCTATTCATTCTTGAATTTCATAGATCCTTCATCATTTTATTTCTAATTAACATTTATAAACATTTTCGTTGCGTATTATTTATGCGGTTGCTATAGTAACAGTTGCTATAGAACGACATTGCAGTTACGATCGCTCTCAAGGTATATATGAGACAAATTTCAAGTCTAAATTTATATTAAGATCAGCAAAACAGGCGAGAGAACAGCTAATATACGAGGTATCCTTGACTCATCACGAGATCTCCGAAACTATTAGACGTGAACACTCGAAATTTGTTAGAGATACTCACTTCTGTCATTTAGAGGTCAGCTAAGAATAGATTTTACAAAAATTCCTTTCCCGATAGAGATTCTCAGGAGTGTTACCAACCCCCAAAGTGGACGAGAAACACAACTTACTATATTATATATAAAAATACTATATATAAAAAAAATCTTAGAAAATAAAGAATCAGGAATAGAAAAATAAAAACACAAGGTTCCTCTGATGTTATAAATAAAAAAAACAAGATGAAAACATCCCTTTCACAAATTATATACTACTCGCTTGATATACTAAAATGTTGTATTATAAAAATATTCAAAGAAGAAAGACTAATTTTGAATCACTCAATTTCAGGTAAACTAATTGATTTATATTACAGCATTACATAAAATTAACATAATTATTATCATTAAGCAGTTTTGACAAGCAAACAATGAAGCAAAGAGTTTAGTAACCTTCATAGTAATAATAAGAAGAAAAAAAAAAATAAACACTCGTCGTCCACTCGTTAATTCAAAGAACTTGGTACGGTAACACCGCTGATGATTAACTGATATTTCCAACCGTGGAAGTCAGGAATACGACAAAAAAAAAGCAGATGCCACGCTCATTACCCTGGGTCCTGGACGTGCGGCTGCAAAAGTGAACTGTAATTGTAATAAGGAATTACAATAATTGCACTGTAATAGTTCCGAATATTAAAATTCTATGTGGCGCCAGTGCGCCCTTACAACGTAACCAATTGCGATTCCAACTTGGGGCTTCGGAATTGCTGGCGCCATGACCAACTGAAGGTTCAGACTGTGCTAATTATCCCTTCTCATTTGCACGCGATGTGACAAAAAAATAAATAATTAGTTGTTACTGCTCCTTACAGGAATGCTACTCATACTCCCCCGTACAACGTAGCGATTGTTCTTTTCACCCCTATTCTATAATTTTTTCAAGTTATGACTGATTGAATAGCTTTCCGCTAATATCCTCATTGCTTAAGGGCTTCTTCGGTTGTTCTGTTGTGACCGGCAGCCGTTCTTAGAATTCAACGGTACGAAGCATTCAGGTCCTATGATTGTATACGTAAATATAAAAAGAAAAATACGTTCAACGGCATCCCACCCTGAGAACGAACCGGAAGACGTACAATCGTTCACTATCACTTGACAAGTTATCTACAGTTACATCCTATTTTCATTGCACTGGTGATAGGTCTCTGTTACCGGTGACCGTGTAATTTCCACCGCAGCTCCAACTTCCGCTGCCAAACAGTAGTATGCAAACATTACTGTGTTCCGGATCGAAGAGCAATGTAGTTACTGAAGTAACGAATAAGACAACACCTTGTCTCTAGTTAGGTCTCTGATGGTGTGTCTTGCCGAAGATCGTCTAAGTGGGTACCACCGCAGCTTTTATTGCAGCATTGTATAAGCATTACCGTGTTCCGGATTGAAGGGCGCTGTAGCTATTGAAATTACTGGAGTAAGGAGACTACGTCTTAGGTCTCGGGCGATGCGCGCATTGTGGTGCAGTTCATACCAACTTAACTAGTATCAAATCATCAACTAATTCTACATCTTCTTAAAAGTCAATTTACGTCCTCGATGTTGGGGCACAGGCCTACCCTCAGTATGAGAGCGGGTCCAATGACTTCACACACACCTTACAATAAACTCATGTGCAGGTTTCCTCGCGATGTTTCCCTTCACCGTTTGTATTACGCTGTTGTTACTAAAGTTCATACATGTACATAACTTAAATATTAAAGTCATCAGTACATTCCAAGTTTAGAACCCGCGACCTTCGGAATGAAGATTCCTTGAAATCCCTATCGTCATCTACATATTAATCGTAAAACACACGCTGGATAGAAACGTATACTCAGATCCTTTGTTCTCTCGTCTTTATAACACGGCTACGTAAGGGACAGAGATAGAGAGAAAGAGAGAGAAGGATAACGTAATAGAATCTGTCATGTCAGTTGAAGTAGTTCAAATTATCTACGCGATTAATTGGATGTTAATTCCTTATTAAGTTAACGAGTGGAAGTGAGATGTGAATGCTGCTGTTCAGTGTTATGTGATAATTGAACATATTCAGCTATACCGAAATACCAGTTCAGGTCCCGCGATCCTTAATCTTTCAGCTGAAGTGTAACGAGGTCCCGCACAATAGGGCGCCGCGTACATTTATTACCGGACCTTATTAAGATAATAACGTTGACACGTACCGCATTAACCGGTTCATACACGCAATACGAAGAATTTAGACATAAATGAATATTAATATAACCTTATGATTATATTAAAAGGATTATTATGTTACAAAAAAAAAACTATATTTTATGGTTTTTGTATAAGATTATTTATTACCCCTAAGTTTCGAGAGCGTTTGCAGCGCAAATATTTATGATTTAACTGAATGGTATTTAAACGTCATAGTTATCACTGAGTATAGTTTATATATATGTAATAATAAATAATAGTTTTTTTTTAATGTTTCGACTAATAGTAGATAGTAGTAGATTTTTTATCGTATATTTGTCAAAGTTCCACCAAATATACAAGCCGTTGCCAGTTAAGCATATTTTAAACGTAGTTCACTAAATTATGAACCACTGCTCTCGTTATAAAAAAAATAATCCACCCACCCCTATGTATGTATACTAATTTTATCTCTCCCTTTTTCTCTTTCTTCTCACTTAATTTTTAAAAATTATAAAACTAATCGTGCTATAATAAAACTCCACAGACCACTAGGAGGCAGTACCTCCATCTTTGGTAATCTACACTTTAAACGAATATTTATATTATTGTTAGATAGAAAAAAAGGACCACATCACCATCACCTACTGATGGTCGAGTACCTTAGTCAAAAAAAGGCTCTATCAGCCTATGGCTAACATAATACATAACCATCCACTTTAAAGTATACTAACCTCGCCCAGTCTACTCTGACCGTTCTGTATAGATCACCGTTCTTCTTAGCCTGACGGCGTCTATCCGCCTTCCGATGAGCAGCCTTCATTCGCATTTAACCTTTTTTTTGGATCATCATCACCAGCCGATATACGTCCACCGCTGAACATAGGCCTCACCAAACATCTCCACAGTTGTAAGATGAAGCAAACATGTAGTTCAGATAATAGTACGTGACACTTCACTCACAATAACAAGGTCCTAATCTCTGATGATGTTGCGCACCTGGAAGTCATTTTGACTCTCACAGCTCATCTGATACTGGGCTCGTGGACCAGGGTCCACGGTCTGCTTTTAAAATAGTGTCCTTGGGGCGTAGCTATCCGACGGCGGCCGCCCCTAATTGTCTTGAGACATAAGGTATTAATTTTCGTAACCCTTTAAATTTAACTAACTTTCAAGCAAATTCCTAAGTAAATATATTCAGCTCGAGTACAATTATTCTTATTGCGACCTATGTTAATAACTTATATTCTCCGTAATCCTTTTTTTTTAGAAAGTAAACGTCAGTTCTCTGTCGGTTCAGCTCGTTACGTATGCGATCGTTGTAATGCCGCACTTACTTACTTTACGATAGAGCTTAATGCAGTTCGTTGTCATTTATGTAATACACGAACTATGCAGTTTTTTTGTTTTAGTAACAAACGCTTGCGAGCATCCGTTTACATAAAAGAGTTATTACTTAGTTCCGAGTGGACCTTTATCATTATTTCAGCGCCTGCAGCAGCTGGCCCCATAAAACGAATTATTGCATTTTTAACGGCAACTTTCAAAGCGGCATAACTTCAGCCAACGCTTTTGCTGTATTTAGTGTTGTGCCTTTTATATTTTATTATATACATATGGATCCCTTTTTATTCCAAGAGACTTCTAGGGTCTTCAACTGGCAGTAATTAAGTAATAAGTAAGTCGCCGGCAAACGTCTCAGTGAGTACCACCGCAGCTCCTATGTCTGCCGCCATACAATGTGCAAACATATATATATATATATATAAAATATACTCATATTATTATTCTTATTACATACGAATATAAATTGGCTGAAGGACTATCACTATAATTTTATTACATATATATTGGCTGGTGGTATTGGTGGTAGATGTTTTTGCCGGAGACAGTTTAAGGTACCCACCGGCGCAGCTCATATTCCTACCGCCAAACAGTAGTGTACAAACGTTACTGTCTTCCGGTTTGAAGGGCGCTATGACTAGTGAAATTACTGAAAATATAAGACTTAATATCTTACATATCAGGTGACGAGCGCAATGTGGTGCAGTGCATGTCATCTTGTGAAACGCCACATTGTTATGAGCGGGCGTATCACTTACCATCAGGTGAACGTCCCGTTCGTCTCTGAGTCCCAAAATGTTGAGGCCATAACCTTGCCAGCCGATACCACAGCACGAAACTTCTTCAGGATCCATAATGATGTCCGTTTCCATTGCGAAGATTGCTGTTTTGTCTCGGGATCTAAATAATGGAGCCATGTTTCGTCCATTTTTACGAAACGAGACAAAAAGTTTTCAAAATCTTCTTGAAACTTGTCCGACAACATCTTCGAAATGTCAAGTTGTCGTCGTGTTTTGTTTCTTAGTGTCGGTTAACATTCCCGGCACTCATCTCGCGGAGACTTTTCTCATATTCAAAGATTGTTTCAATATGGATTGAATACTTCCATATGAAATGCCCGCTCCTTGATTTAAGTATCGGATGGTAACTCTTCGATCTCTCAATACAATTATCTCGTCTTTCGCAACATTTTCTTGAGTGACTGACGTCGATGGATGTGGTGACGGCCGCAACGATGTTCGTCTTCCGTGCTCGTTCTCCCTACTCGAAATTGAGATGCCCACCTTGCGACAGTGGAGTACGGCGGCTCAGACTCTCCTAATGTTGCCTTCAGATCGCAAAGAATCTCTTGCGTCGTTAACTATTTTAAACAGAGGTATTTAATAACGGATCGCACTTTGTTTTTCTCCATTTCCGGGATCACGTGCCGATACGAAGCAAATAAATGACTACATTGAGCAAAAAAAAGAGAATCGAAGATATTTTTCTTCATTAATATTACAAATATGTATCTGAGCTATGCCAGTATTTATTTATTTTTCTTACCAAGGAGTTCTTCTTACTATATATGTCGCCCTCACTACTTCTTGATCCCTCCTCGTATTAATAGCGTGTGTTTTTTGTTGTATGACCGCTTAGCTACCCTCTATTTAATCCATCCCTTATGTCATACCGATAGATTGTTTTATTACGCTTTTTTACATTTAAGTTATAAGTAAGTAACTGAGTTTTTCTTTCTTTATTTATTCCTATACAATTAGAGGGGAGTAAGGGTTCCCGCCACTACGTAGCTCAAGCCAACCTCACCTGCACGCGGTGCACCCTGCTGAATAACAAACGAGGCTCTGACCACCCACCAACCCGCACTGGGCCAGCGTGGTGGGCTAAGGCCCGATTCCCCTCCATGAACCTTAACGAGGAGATCTTAGGGAGAGACATGTCCAGCAGTGGACATCTATCGGTTGATGATGATATATTTACAAACTTATTTGCTTATGTGTGTTGATGGTGGGCCTCTGTTGGCGGAGACCGTTTAGGTAGTTACCACCGCAGTTTCTATTGCAGCGTTGTATAAGCATTACTGTGTTCCGGATTAAAGGGCGCTGTAGCTAGTGAAGTTACTGGAGTAACGAGACTCAAAATCTTGTCTCAGGTGACGGGCGCAATGTGGTGCAGTGCATACCAGCTTAACTAGCGCCACGTTGTTATGGGCTGGCGTATCACTTACCATCGAACGTTCTCGGCTCTTCTAGTTGTTTCGTACAATAAAAAAAAATCACATTTATTGTATATTACTTACGTATATCGTATAATTCAATTATTAATTACTATTTGCTATGTTTAATAAAGCGATCGTTACGTATAAACAAAATCAGTGGTTTCCGCCGCGTCGGCTGGTTACAGTTGAAAAATGATCGGCGAACATTGTCCGTCCGTCCAATTACAGGGTAGCCAGTTATTTCTCATGAGCCTGAGGCGGTGGTCGGTTGGTTTATCGCGGTATTTAATTAGTATAACGACCCACCCCGGCCCCGGCACCGGCTCAACCATTCGGCTCGAAACCACGTCGATAATCATCGCCTGTTTTGTGATATATTTACGCGGCCGTTATATATCGATATTATCAAGCTCTTGATTACTTTTATAGATCACGATTCTAGATCTTAACTCGATTATGTTCAACTGATCGATTCTAATAACGATGTCTTCTGACAATTAGAGATATCTCCAACTGCTCGTGTCGTGTTGGCTTTAATATAAATCTTTCATCGGATCCGCCCGCCCGTTGGACCGACGGTCTGGTGAAGATTGCAAGGAGGCTACTTTTTTTTAATTAATGATATTATTATATAACCACGATCATACCTGGTGTTAAATGGTGACATAGTCTGCAGTGGTGAAGGGCAATATCCTAGTATCAGCCTATTCTTTTTTTCAAATCATCTGTATTTTGCTGGAGACACTGACGCCAGCAAGTTGCATCACTTCTTTGCTGTTTTTATTAAAAATAAGGAGCTGAACCTCTGTGTTTGTAAACTGAGGATGTTTTCCACATTAGGATGGTGACTTGTCGTCCGATGGTGTAACGGTGATGAGGGAATTATATCATATAACTCCAACGCACACTTTCCGAAATGTATCCCATAGACCAATAACATCGTTGTTGTGTTGGAGATATGATTAGCAGCTTATCTTCAGCAGCAGACATTGATGATGATGATGATGAGATCCTAAATATAGTTTTAAACGTCTTCACTTATCTTCTAGCTATGTATAGAATGATCTAATAGTAAAACTTTAAAACTATTGAAAAACTCTAATCTGCATAATATCTTTGGGCTACTTTTGTCTTATCGTTGTCATATATATATATATATATTTATATATATACATATATATATATTTATATATATGTATACAAATATATATATACATAATCGGTTAGTAAAATAATCTTTTACTTTCTACATAAATGTTAACTTTTAAACGTTTTTTTTTTACTATATAATATCTGCAAATCGAAAATCTTATGACTTAACATGTTATTCTTTAATGAGCACGAGGACAGTGTGTAGTAGTGTATATCATCTTAACTGGCTATTGTCGCTCGTCTTATTAATTCGCGGAATGAATAAAAATATATAAAATTGGACGATTTAAACAAATACGAAATACTGAACAATGTGGGTGCGGAATATTGTCCGGAACTGCCCACGCGCGACGAGCTCATTCCTATAGAAAGATGAGCTGCAAGATACATACGAAACGAGATCTCGTTCAATATTTCCCTCCTAAAAACCTCATCTCCCTTTTATTTAATAACTTTATACTGTAATTGTATACTTTTTGTTATCATCAGTCCATATCACAGAGTTCTGTCTTCTCCGACCATGGAGACACTGTTTAATTTTGTCCCAAAATTTTCTTAACTTTTGGGGACAAAAACATTTTGTAAACGGTACGATGGGACTCTTATGATTTATAATTAAAAATCCCAAAAATTAATATAAAAAAAGTGATAATATTTATTATATTAAATTCACTTACAATATAGACAAGAGTTATCCGTTTTATAATATCTATGTTGTATAGCTCTTTGTTATTTCTGAGGCTGTACTAGGAAGAGAACACTCTTTGTTATTTAGTTGTACATTATTTTTATAAAAAAAGAGTATAATAAATAATATGGAAGCTGGTAAAGTTGTGGTGAAAGCCTCTTGTCTGAGACCGACGCCAGTAAACGATACTATAAGATGAGCGCTGTTGGTGATGAAAAGGAATTGAGAACTGCTGATATAGGTCTTGTCCTGATTGATCTAGGGGTTTTAAATGATTTTTAAGTACCGACCTGAAGTGTCAGCCAAAGATGTGAAATATCCGAAATTTAAGTTCGCTTTTTTTACCTCCTCATTCCTTCTTCCGAGCATCGTTATCTGTATCAGACGCAACGTAACTCGGAGTTTTATTATAAGGTTCATAATATGCGACCGTGTTTCGGTGCTGGTCATTACTGTTAAGAATCTCCGGATTAGATTCAGCTTCCGTTTGATATGATAATCTGTAATACTCACCGAAAAAACTAAATCAATATCTTACAAGTTCATTTGTCTAAAATTTATAAAATATTTTAGTTAAATGATATAGTTATTTTTGTAACTTTAACATTAATAGTTAACTATAAAAAGTTCCCTTACAAAAATATAGTGACTACAATCGAGTTATACAGAACTTCATACATGTATAAAATACTATAGTTTTTCATTGATGGAACTGGAGAACATATCAAGGTGAAGGATAAGCTCGTAATGCACTACTGTGGCCAAGTAAAAAAGTGCACTTTATTTGCATTGAATGATTGAGAACGTTTTACAAGTTGTTGTTTATTGGATACATAAATATTTTAAACGAATAGAAGATGTACGAAATCATGCAGAGCCAGGCATTCGAACTGATCATGGACCATTTAGCAATCGAAGCTGAGCGGTTACGAGCGGTTACTAGTGGTTAAGTTAATGGTTATGGATTCGAAGGCAGGACTAGCTGGTAACTCGATCGTTAGACGTGGCAAGTCGCATTACCGTAAAGCTGTAGGACGCCTAAAACTAATGTTATCGCCGCCGTATGGACCCGCTAATAGTGAACTTTGTACGCTTCTTAGATTACTTTCCCATGTTCGGGCTTCGGGAAAAAACTCTAATAGTCACACATAAATACTAACGACCCTTAGTATTTGAAGATTAACCCTAATTAAACGAAACTGAACATTACGATTATTTTAGGATCTATACAAAACATATATTTTTCCACTGCTGGACATAGGCCTCCTCCAAATATATCCACATCGCTCAGTCGATAGTCAATCGGTCAGTCAGACGGTCGAAAAAAAAAAAATTAATTAGAAAACTATAGTAAAATATTGTACCCTACAAATACCCTACAATCATCAAGACAGAAATGTCTGGAAAGAATTGGTGGCCAGGGCAACGAACCATAGTCTCATCCCTCAGTCATGAGGTTATAACAAAGAAGAAGAAGAAGAAGTAAAATATTGTTATTAATAAGCCTAGTTTAATATGCTCTGAGGCTAATTTACCACGGTAATCAAACTTAACAGCTGCTTCTTAAAACGAGGATCTCGACGCGATGCAGTGTATATCATCCTAACAACTGTCATATTATCGTGGAATGTATAAAAAAAAATATTAATATCTGTAAGTAATACTGTAAGTTGACAAGCACGATCCTTTGTCAGTACCTCTTATATCGGCTTACGATCGATCCTACAGTAAGATACCTTCGAAGTACATCCAAAAGGGCTTAACTTTTGAAGTTACAGTTAAGTTGCGCCATACATTAAAACAGTTCTTTCCCTGATTTAAATGAAATCATCATTATTATCAGCCTTTGTTTAACCACTACTGGATTTAGGCCTTTGCCAATGTTGTTAAATTGAATGCTTTTAGACAATTTAATTCAAGGAGGTTTAAGGGGCCCCCCGCAATAACTCACGGGACCCAAGTCAAACTCACCTGCTCATAGTGCACCCTGCTAATCAACAAACAAGGCTCTGGCTCCCACCAACCCGCATTCAGCCAGCGTGGTGGGAAATGGCCCAAATCCTCCATATGAACCCTTACATATGACAGCCCCTAATGCCCACCAGTACCGGAGGCCATGCTGACTGTATGTGGAGATTTTTGGGGAAGGCCTATGGCTAACGACGGACGTCTATCGACTGATGATGATGAGACAATTAAATTAATCTATATATATAGGAGATATCCAGAGATTCTTTGACTCACCACGAGATCTCTGAAACTGTTAGACGTCGACTTAAAATTTGGATGAGATGATGCTTCTGCCGCTTAGAGGTCAGTTAAGAATGGATTTTACAAAATTCCTTCCCCAAGAGCAGTTGCGAAGGTGTTGAGGCCAGCGAAGCGGGCGAGGAACATTGTATTACTCATCAGCCAGCGTGGAGGTGGTCAATAAAGATATGTTAATAGAACTGTACTCCAGAAGAAGTTATTTACTTAACAACTTAAGTCTCAATGTAACGAATACAATATGGTGTAGTGTAAATAACACTAACAGTTTCACGTTATTATGAGTGGACGATAACTTACCGACAAGTTCGTACTCGTTGTAGAAGAAAATGTTTATCTTTAAGTTAAGAACTAATCGTATAACTTGAATGTGGTCATTTTTTGTCATCCAGAACCTTACCTATTGCTGTAGTAGGAAACGAAGCAGTTTGTCTTCTATAATATTTTGCCGAGCTTCACTGTCTGATATCCGTTGCTAATGACTCTAATTTGACGTGTACACTTTACGTATCTGATGATGAACTGAATCACGATGTTACTGATGAAAAATCTAATTAAAAATGACCACATCGAGAGCATTTATATATGTGATGATGAAGCAACGAAACCTACGAAGATTATTCTGAACTTAACGTTGTTACCTCATAAATTTATTAGTACGTCGTATAATACAAAGTAAACCTTGATCAGTTCTATTTAATGGATAAATGACCACACCATTAATCTTCCTCCGGGTTTATTATCTGCAACACGTCAAACACAGCATCAGAACACCTTTGTTTAAATAGATAACAACATTCGTAGTGCAATCAAATAGATAAGCGTATAAGGATAATGTTAAAACGTTTCCATTTCAATGAATAATCCAATCATATCTTTATTTAATGGCATCCATGTATACATTTATATGTAAATCACTAATATCTTAAGTATTTAATGTGATACTTAACCTCAATTTCATATGAGAACAAAAGCTATGAAAGCTATATGATACATGGTATAGCAATCAGACCAAAGAGGTCTGGGTTCGATAATCTATTTTAAAGAATATCATTGAAGATACCACTAAGTCGCCTTATAAGACCACTAAGTAGCCACTTTAAGGGGGTGTAAGGATTCCCGCAAAACAACTTACGAGATCCTTTCATCATCCAAACAAAACAACCAGACTGTTTCCCACTAAGCCGTATTCTGCTAGCGTCGTGGAAAGTAGCGTATATCCCCTATATGTACCCCTACCCGATCAATGTGTCTATGGGGGATGTCCATGTCCAGCATGAACGTCCATAGGTTGATGATGATGATAATAGACACTTCAAACTTACTCTCAATAAGATTACAGAGAGGGTACGTAACAATAGGTTCTTGGCGCTTGCGCAGTGGAAAACTTTTGGTACTAGCAATAACATTTATCATTATTTTCTTATTCAATTAAGCGACCTGATAGTAAGTGATACGCGACATTGTACTAATCGCTTTAAGACAAATAATGTTAAGTCGTTACCTTAGTAATTTCACTAGCTGCAGCACCCTTCACACTGGAACATGGTAATGTTTGCACTGTTCCACCTAGCAAGACACCGGGCGAAATATGATGAACTGACCGCCGATCTACGCTAGTCAGAGAGACACCTTAAGAAGAAGAATGTTTGTATACTGCTAACTATACTATACTACTCTATCATGGCGTGGATCTGTCTATGAGCCCAGCATCAGATGAGCTGTAAGAGTCAAAATGACTAACAGGGCTCAGTGTCAGAGAATAGAGACACTGCTGTTTCCGGCTGCAATAGTCGCTGCGGTGGTAACTACCTGGACGGTCTCCGACAAACAGGAACCCGCCACCATTAAAACATATTTACATAAGATCTTACTGATGCTAACATCAGTATGGACATCATTAAATTGGAGCACAGTGTGAGAATTTTTTAACCGCATATTCTAACAACAAAAAATGAACAACACGGTCTGATACAACCCTCGGGGAACGCAAGCAGTTCGTGATATATCACGTTGAATTGTTTTTTTTTCTTTCTCACCAACGCTACATCCTTACGGAGATGAAATAATTTAATTCTTACAATATAATACGGTTAAGGAAATTGTTAAAGTGCCGATGGGTGTGCTCGATAAAAAATTGCTGGACTCCCGCATTCATTACTTGAATAATTACACGACTCCCGTGTTGGTGTCGACACGTTTTTACTCTGCCGACTGGGCATGGTGGAATGCATGGTTTATTGCGAGCTGGCTGACAGCTGATGCCTTGCCCGTACACCCGACAACTCCAAGCCCAACGACTACATTCTTAACTAAGACTTCATACCTCTTAGTGTTATCTGCACTGAGTTTACTGGTGGTAGGTCTCTGTAGCAGGAGACCACCGCAGCTGACATTTCCGCCACAGTAGTGTGCAAATATTACTGTGTTCCTTTTGGAGGGTGCTATAGCTAGTGTAATTACTGGGGTAACGAAACATCTTACATCTCAGGCGATGAACGCAATATGGTGCAGTTTATATCATCCTAACTATTGCCACGTTATTATAGGCAGGCGTATCACTTATTATCAGGTGGATGTTCCGCTAGTCTAGTCGCTTAATTGAATAAAAAAACAATACTAAGCTAACACTTGATCTACTTCGGCGGTATACATAGTAAGCAAGATTAATTTAAAAAAAAATTACAATCAACTTTACTACAGTAGTACTTATGTAGCTGGGAATCGAACTGAAATCCTCCATTATATAGCAGAAGATCAACCACTGAACGGACGGGCTAATAATTAACTGTAGATTTAAACTACTTACATATAGTTTATAGGAATAACTGTTTATAGCTTATTGATAAACATAAAATTTCAATTACAGATATAAAATTTTAATAGGTGGTAATTAAGGGTGGAAATCTTATACCTCGGTCATATACTCCATCATCAGCGAAATCATCTCTTGCAACTGATTATAATCGGTAAAGGTGGAAATAAGGCAAAAGTCATAGTTGAGGAACATCAGGAAAAGCACTGGCATATCTGGGGCGTCCGATGTGTTCTGACGAACCAGAGACAGGAAAGATTGTAACACGCTGATCGCCAACCTTCACTAGTCGGAGGGGCAATTTAAGAAGAAGAAGGGTGGAAAAGGTATGCTGTACCTTAATCTTTATACAGCGATATAATAATACGAAGAGGATGTATACTACATCTCTTTGCGCTCATCACCTTGAAGTGTTACGTCTTAAACCTCATTACCTGAGTAATTTAATTAGCTTAGACGTTTATCAAATCGAAACATAGATAGATGATTCTGCGTCCTATCACTCAGCTGTAGAAATATCTAGGAATATAGTATATAACGTTTGCTATGTTTAGGAACTAGTAAACAGCTGTTTGTTTACAAGGTCAAGTATAAAACAGTACGCTTTCCGGAAGCTGTCTGCCTAGATCCATCTAGATTTAGAATCTTTTGAACAAAGGCCTCTCAAAAATGTGGATCGTCACAAGGAAATTGGTTGCCTTCTTCCTGTAGTTGTTCCCTCGTCAGTTGCCTTTTATGACACACTGTGGATGGAGTGGCGGCTAGCAAGCAAAACCTACTAATACCCTTAAAGCGATAGGCGAGGGTAGAAGACTTCGAACAAACCTCATCTCCGACCAAACTCCTCCAACATGTAGTCCCGGAAACGAATTGAGGACGTCCAAATTAAACACTTAGCCACTTAAGGAGTCATCGCTCATTCTATTAATTTAACTTTAGTTTTAAAAATAACACTGTTAAATAAGCTATAAAAATAACTATAGCTTTATATCTTTATATTTTTAAACACTATTCTTCTTCATTAAGATAATGCTGACGACAGATTTATGAACAGGAAGGTAGTGCAACGCCTCAGAGAAGCTCGTTTCAATTACCGGTAGTGATGTGAAAATTGGTCTCTGTCTTGGTCTTATTTTTCCGCAAGACCGAGACCAATTTCACATTAGCATAACCAAGACCAAAATCTATTATGCAAGACCAAGACCAAATTCAAGACTGAATACGCAAGAACAGAACTAGAAGTATATAAGCAAAACCGAGACCAGACAAGAGTAAGACATACCGAGATTATCAAAGTCATATTCTTGTTCTTGCTTTGCCCATCACTTAATAAAAAATAAAGTTAACTTTATCACACGGCTGTATATATTAATACACAAACAACCCCTCATTAGCCGGTGGATGTCCTAAATTAGTGTGGACGTCTTACCGGAAATAAAAACTAGCGATTGCATGGGGGAATCAACATAACCTAACGCATAAACGACGCTTAGGGCTAACTTAGATCCTCGTTCACACTTAAGCGCGGATCTATACGGCCGTAACGTCTCTATTCAAACACTTTTTATTAAATCATTTCCAGCATATCCATACCGAAGGACCTTACGATGGACCTTTTTTACCACCCCTACCTAATTCGATTTAATTTATTACGATGAATTCAATCCAACGGTTAGTTAGCCCGTCGAGGTATTTTTGATTAATTAAGCGGATATTAAGTTGTTATTATGTTTGTGATATATATATATATGTTTATCATAGTTTTTTTAACATAAACAAGAATAAGGAAACTTCTCTTATTAGGTTTTACAACACGTTAGGGGTTTGTCTATTTCTGATGATGTTAAGCGCTTGAAAGTCATATTGACTGTTACAGCTCATCTGATACTGGGCTCGTGGAACCGGATTTACTACCTGTTTTTTTTAAGTTTACTACTTGGAGTATACTTATCAAACAACGGATTTTCATATTGTGTATCCGGATTCTTGCCTTCTAGCGACTACTCGGTGATCGAAGACAGGCCCGGGTCCTTCCTTTGACCACCTTCGCTTGTATCGGAAGTTATTTATATCATATCGAGAATTAGACTAACCCGATAACCTTTATATTTTACTTAGAAGTATACTTATGTTATAATTCCTGCCCCAAATAGAAAGCGTTTAAACCATTTTTCATCCGTGTGAAATGATCAATAACGTAAATCGAAAAGTATAATTTTGTTTATACTTTATTACGAGAAACTATTATTTAACAAAATAAACAAATAAGCTACCTATAGTTATATTATATGTTATGACTTATGTCTTAAGTTATTTAGAATCTCTTAAATTCGGTTCAATAGTTCTGCAGAGAATAATGAAGGAAGAAAGTATGATAGATAAAAATGTATATAGTTTCTTCGGCATTTATACCATGTAAATATCCATAAATATTATGTTATTTGTTTATACATTTTATTTATTATATAGATATAATTTTATTTATTTGTATGGAAGTGTTAAGTATTCGTTTTTTTGTAGGACGATATCTAAAAATAAAAGGCGATAACTTTAGGCAGATATAGCATACATATAGAATATCTCTTAAATATAAGAGATATCCAGATATTCATCAACTAACCACGAGACCTTCGAAACTATTATACGTAAACACCCAAAATTTAGTAAAGATATTGCTTCCGTCGTTTACATCTCAGCTAAGAATTCATTTTACAACAATACTTACTATTATTTCTATATGACAGCCAGCAAAGCGGACGGAGAACAGCAAGTTGCATCACATATGCCTCCGTAATATAGTTAACATAACAATACACTTATTTGTTACCTGTAATATAACAAGTAGACAGTGAAAGCTGCTTGTTTTCAGCGTTAGTAGCATCTTATTTCATTGCTTCATAAAGATCACACGACGTTTTAATACGTCCATCGTCCGATTAGAAAAAGAAAGTTTAAATCAATATTCCATAATAGACCATATAGTGTATGTTATAGGATACAAATTGACGTGGCACTCGGTGATCAGTGATGGTTTTGTCATCGGTTGCTACGGGAAACAATGAGCACTCCATCACGAACTGTCGACTTATTTAAAAACACGTTCAGATATAAATGTAATACTTAAACATACGGACAGCGATACGTTACTTAAGCTTAAGCTACGTACTTTAATTCTTCTTCCGCGGTATCACTCTTGTCAGAAAGGTCAGGCTCTTTACTTCAGGTGTTGATAGCGAGCTTTATTTACTACCGCTTTTATTTAACCTCATTTTCAGGTGTTTCTTACTTGAAACTAATCTGGTGGAATGGAAAGTAAATTTCCAAGTTATCACCTATATTTATTTATTTTTCTCCTTTAAGAAATATCTACGTTTATACACTTCCGGTTAAAAGTTTAAAACCTAATATATATAAGATATACATCTAAGGTTTGTTGTTTTAATTAAAATCATTAACCTTATGACATCTTTTCGGTGTAAGTCTTAAGTATGAACTTAATTTTATGGTGTGAGCACCATATTACTGTGAATATGGTATATTACCAGATGAACATCTTACTCTTTTCTTCGCTGTAAAATAGTTTAGATGCTAACTCGATTGTTTGTTTTGTCTCCTAATAATAAGGAACCATAGCATCCTTTGTATTTAAATGCATCGCTACGGGTCTCCTTAAATCTTCATCTTCACCACAAGCAATGAACGTCCACTGTTGGACATAGGTCTCTTATAATGTATTCTAGAACACATAGTCCTGCACTCTTTGAATCCATCGGCTCCTTAAACAGGCGTCGCCTACGTCATAGTCCATCAGATAGACCGTTTTGGTGCCAACAATAGTCCGCGGTGCGAATGGCGGGCCTTTGATTTAACACGCTGAGAACATTGCCTGAAATTGTTCGGCCGTGTATGGGTGTGGCGGTTTTAGTCGACCTACACACACCACAACCAACCGACAAACAAATATATTAATTATGAAATTTTATTCAAAACTTAGAACAACGCAAAATACCTTCATTTAAATCTATCTATAACCACCCTATTTCGTTCGCCTTAGGACGCTACTATGAATAGGCCATTACTCCACCAGTGATGATCTCTTGCCGTATTCATACTACTCCTTTATTTAAACAATATAATTACATATACATAGTATTTTTATAATATTGTTAACAATAAATTTAAAAAGTTAACTTTTATTCTAAGTCATTTTCGCAAGTGAATATATAACTAATATCTTGCTTCGCTGGGATCTGCTCAAACAGCCTAAGATCCTGTTTTATTTTGAATACTTTACACAAGTCTTTATGTCCAACAGTGGACATTCTAAGGTTGATATGATGATGATGATCTTGCTTTATATATAAACAGTGGACCGGTTTATACAAAGGCGTCGTTAAATAAGTTGATACAACTATTGTTTCTCGATACAAAATCTAACAACATTAATACCATAGTTTTAAATATATAAACAATTACTATTTTACTGTATTGTTTAAATAATTTAAAAGTATATCTTCTTGTTGCTTTATAAATAATATAATTAATATATATAGAATAAAATTGTCTTCTCACTTAAAGTCTGCGGAAAGCCTAATAATTTGCAATAGGAGGACAAATGTCTATGATAATACAGCAAAATGGCACGAGGTGCGATTTTAAGCACAATACGCGAACGGTGTTACCAGCGGTTGAAATTTCGTAACAGGCTGAACAATGAGAGAACTTCACGCTGAAATGCATCTGAAGGGAGAAAGCTGGCGCTTGAACACGCAATCTGAACGACAGAATCGAGTTCAAAGGTGTATAGAGGTGGCGACACACTGGACCCAAATCGCATAAGTATATTTTGCTCGACGTTTTAATGCATAAAATATCAAGCCTCGTTACTCCAGTAACTGGATTAGCTACAACGCCCTTCAAACCCGAAACACAGTATATTATCATAGATCGATAATAGAGACCATACCTACTACCAGTAGAACAAGTGAATCTGCTCTAGTCAGTAAGTTATACGCTCGCATCGCTTTGTGCTCGACTTAAGGTCTTTTGATACCCTAAAATATGAAGCACAATGCACTTCCACCTGCTCCGTATAAAGAGGTCAAAATGATAGAGCAATAATCTATTTGCTCGAATCGCTCTAATCTCGCATGTTAATGCTATCGCTTCAAAGCCAAACGAGCGAGTCCCAGCTGTGAATGATAGTATTAACTTACTTAAACTTGTGCGATGGAATATGTGTCTTAAATGAAAGCATTAAAGTTTATTTTCGATCGAAAATAATTTAAGACATTTTTCTTCGAAAACCTCTGTTTATTTCACAAAGACGAATACCCTTTTTTATAAGGGTCCTGAAGAAATAATAATTAACGAAAATCACATTACATTGCAGTGCGTATATATTATTTTTTTTTAGTAATACATGAAAGTATAGAGGGAAAACTTAATACCTAAGCATCATTTTCTGCTTGGTAATCCTGAGAGTCAGATACACGGATCATACCATCACTTAGCATCAGATGGGATCGTAGACAGGTGTTAACGTTGTCAGTTTCAGACAGAGGAGATATTGAAGGCAGGATTTTTTTTTTGAACAGCCAATTTACGTCCCCACTGTTGAGGCACAAGACTACCCTCAATATGAGAGCGATCGGCAATAGTCACCACGCGGGCCCAACGCTGATTGGTGACTTTATACACACCTTAGAACAAATTCTAATTCATGTGCAGATTTCCTCGCGATGTTTTCCTTCACCTTTTGTATTTTACTGCAAGATTCGAACCCAGGACCTTCGGAATGAAAGGCGCACGCTCTAACCATTAGGCCAGCGATCTACTTAAGTGTAGGGTAAGGATATCACAAACAAATTAGATCTTAAAAATTATAAAATGATAACAAAGTATACTGGATGTTGGGAGACCGCTTCCGAAAACGAAGACAGACGATACTACTAATGACACTTGATGATGGGACGGAAAAAAAACGATCCTGTTAAAATAAATATATATTTTTAAAACGTTTTATTAGCATTATTTACGCTCCATCATGTTAATACAGCTAAATGAAACGATAATTTCATAAAAAATGCATTGCCTTATTAAAAAAAACCAACAATGAAACACAAAATCAAAAACAGCTGATGCTCGGATCAACGAACGCCCGAGCGTGGCGGGAACTCGACACGAATTTGGTTTCTATTTGAACCTTATTTCATAGCGACACGGAGCATTTAGATTGGCGCCTGGGCGTTCGTTGATCCGAGCATCAGCTGTTTTCATTGGTGTTTTTTTTTTAGTAAAGTAATGTATTTTTTATGGAACTATTTAGCTTACTAACATGATGGAGGTAAAATTACTGCCTATGAAAAAGTTTTAAATATATGTTTTTTTTATCAGGATCGATTATTTTCCGTCCCATCATCAAAGGTGTCATTAGTACTATCGTCTGTCTTCGTTTTTGGGAGCGGTCTCCTAACGCCCAGTATAAAGAATACATTTAAAGAGACATATATAGGAATGTATTTAAACTGAATTTGTGTTCAGCTAGCGGTGATGAAGCAAGATCTTGAACATAAGTTTATTAGGTGGACTTGGTGGTAATCAGATAAAATTATATTAATTAAAAAACATAATTATTATACCTTGGCTGGAGATCGTTTAGGTAGGCACCACCGCAGCGTCTGTTTTTGCCGCCAAACAGAAGTGTGCAAACATTTCTGTGTTCCGGTTTGAACGGCGTTGTAGCTAGTGTAATTACTGCGCTGATTAGACTTTATATCACATACTTCAAGGCGACGCAATGTAGAGCAATGTAAGTAGCGCCACATAGTTATGAGCAAACGTGTCACTTACCATCAGGTCTTACTCTCCTCGCCTCTTCGTAGAATTAAAAAAAAGTAAAACTTGGTTGAGAGCCGCTGTTCACTAGTGCAAGCCTCTATCCATAGTAGAATAAGGATAGCTATTAGTAAGCTGGCTTTAAACATAATCGCAGTTGACGGGCCCAATAAGCGACGCTAAGTGCAGCGAGCAGCGCGCGACGTGCGCGGGCGCAGCTCCGTCGATTGCGGCCGATATCATGATTAATTGCGCTTATTATTGCTAATACGTATTTATATCGGATAGTACTTCCTGTTATAGTTCTCAATCTACTACACTATAATACAGCAGCGCGTATTGCAGCCGTCAAACATTACTGCGTTACGATTTGAAGGACACTGTATCTAGTGTAATGTGGTGCAATATATATCATACTAAGTAGCACCAGATTGTTATGGACTGGCGTATGTATCACTTACAATCAGGTGATTATCCAGTACGCTTCGTCGCTTAATTGAATAAAAAAAAGCCAACCCACCGATTGTAAAATTGTAAAGATGTTTTACTGATGTTTCATTTTGAAAGTCAAAAGCAGCACAGAATTTATGTTCCATTTTTAAAATAAACTTTTTAATAGAACGTATTAAAAATGGAACGTGAATTATGTGTTGCTAGTATTAAAAATAAAGTGCATTATAGTTAAACACTTAAATTTAAATGTATCATATTTTAAACTTTTTTTTGTTAATATAGTTGGTGCTTCTTAATTTAGTGATCTTATTAACATTGATGTCTTGAAAGAAAGAAAGATATACATAGATAAAAAATATTTTAATAAGAAAAAAAGAACGATAAAGGGTAATAGGACTTTCCACAATATGTTATACTAATTTCAATATTAACAGTTCAGATAGATAATACCGCAGCACTTATTTCTGACGTCAAATATTACTATGCGAATATTTGCATTCCGGCTCGAAGGACGTTGTAGTTAATTTAATTACTTGAATCATGAGCATAGTCTCCTCATATTAAGGTGACGAGCAAAATATAATACTTACGATCAGTTGAACGATTTGTATAATAAAAAAAGTCTTAGTAAACAAGTACAGATTCATAAAAACACTGACCAGTGTACAGTATGCACGGCTTACACTTACGTTGTGAGGTATACGCAAACACTGTCATGTTTTTATCGATCAATTACTATAACATAAACTATGATATACTATTACATGGACAATTAAGTCGCCTTATTAAGGCTACATCGACAGATATTATGGCGCGTTACATTTGTAGCCTTTTTTATTTATATTTATTTCCACTGAATTGATATCTATATAGGAATGTTTCGTATAGAAATGGAATGTTGGGAATGTGTATAGGTTTTCTTCTTATTAAAGTGCCTGTCCATTACTGGAGGTGGACTGTCATCCGCAAGGCTTTCCAGATTAAGGTCTTGGCCTGCGAGAACATAAGCGCCCAGGGGTTGTACTTTGTATCCGGGCCTATCACTTAGCGAGTAACGCTCACTGGTGCTTAATCGAGAACTCTCAAAGCTAAATGACCATGTGATTATGCTAACGTATTTCCCATCCTACGTTAGGGCATTTAGGGTAATATTTACGACTTTATTTAGTAAACATACTATAGATCATCATAGTCAAACAGGTTCCGCATGGAGAGCCAGCAGGCTGTAGCGCTCAGTCCGCCGACTCCTGCAGCAATTCTCGCAGTAAGGAGCCCTCAGGCGGACGCGTGTCTAGGGTATATCTGAATTTGTGCCCCTCTTGAGCCGTATGGAACAGCTTCCAACCACTAGCGACACCAGTCCACTTCTTTATATTTCGCAGCCAGGATTTCTTTCGTCCAACGTATCCTCTGCCTTCAATTTTTACAGTCTCAGTATGCCGACAGTAAAGCAATAAAAAAAAAACATAATTTTTTATTTATTTAAAGTTTTCCGTTGTATAGTCTAAATGTTATTTTTTGTTCTAACAACCTTCCCATACAAAATAATAAATTTTCGTAAAACAGAACAGACAACTTAAGATTAATAGCAAACAAACAGGACATGAAACATACTAGACAGATCTGGTGGTAAAGGCTCATCACTCGACCAATGTGGAAACCATATTAGCAAGACGGCACATTAGATACATAGTTTTGAGGTATGACATTTTTTTTTAAATCCAGCAGTTATTTCAAAAATCTGCTTTGATTGAACATTGAACATAGATTAAACGTCAGATAAATATTGGTACATTTATTTAAATTTTCTGTTTTATATATTATTAACATATCACTTTAATTCAGTTAACACTAACAGTTATTTGTTTTCTTTAATTCTTATAATAATAAATAAAATCATAAAAACAATTAAACAATAACAAAGAAATTATAAACTTTAATGTCCACCGCGCTGTTACTAATATGGCCGCTGACGCTCCCCTTCAATCATTTTAACAACTATACTCATATAATACTACTAAATAAACAATATTAGTGACGCAATTAAATATTTAGAATAATAATTATTGATTGTCAATGTATTAAAATAAAAAATAATTAAGATAACATTATTAACAACCTACGTCCGTATAATTTATGGTCGTTTCCCGCCCGCTTTGTTGGCTGTAACACCGTAACACCTTTTGATGGTAACATTTCGACAAATCCGTTATTATCTGACCTATATACAGTCAAACGGAATTATCGTACCAAATATCAAGTCTAGATCTTATGGTTCCAGAGATATCGTGACGAGTATCTACGTAGGTGGAAATCTCGTATTGGATAGATATTGATAGATAAGAAATTCATTTCTGTTAAAGAAAACAAAAAGTTAAGATTGTGTATATATTTTCTGTATATTTAATTTGTTATTTTTTCACCTAAAACTTCTTGTGATCAGTATCAAATTATGTCATAAAAAATACTTAATTTTTCTCTATGAACGTTTACATTCTTCGCTATAAATAATAATGTTATACACACTATAGACTGTTGATCGATTATCAGAAACGACCACGAATAAAAATATACGATGCCGTTCAGCAATTTGTACGATTACGAAGCGTGTCGCAGTCGTGTGGTCGTGTGTTCCCACTGACCGTGTGGTCACTTAACATGCCCAAATTATTGCAAACATCCCGGACTGCCCACGCGGCGGCGAGTGCGCGCGTTATCTTAATGCAGCCGCCCGTATATAGCTGCGGACAATCGTGTACGCGCTGAATGCAATGATTTTAATATAAAGGGGGGGACGCGGCACCATTGAGCCGTTGACCGGGTTTGGTAACGGCGGCCCCTCGGCACCAACAAGCGGTTAATTTACTGCAATAACTCGCGGGTTTAACCGTAAACGTCTCAATTGATGCTGACGTATGAATTCAAATGCATCTCGGGTGAGTAACGGGTAAGTATTTCGGAGCCGCTCGCTGCTAAACGATAAATCTGTGCGAAATTCTCGAAATGTTTGAATGCGTCTGCAAATCTGTGCGGAATTTTAACAGACGCCGACATTCCGAACATTGCTAGACGCATGGGAACCGCTGTTACAGTTATTACTGAATTCCTATTAGATTTGATGCGCCGCGAATATTAACAACCAATTCAATCTTTTTAATTCCAACGTAAACTAAAAAGTCTGCTTAGCGACAATAAAGTACTTAAATAAGTCACTTTGAAAAGTTTAACGTTTTGTCTCATGTTGGATAACTTTGATTTCCTCACCTTTAATTACAGTATAAATGTAAAGTAAGATTAATAAATATACATTGAAATAATAAATTAATAAGTATGGAAATACAATTAAAATAAAATTTATTATAACACATTATTGTATTATGGATTTTTACAGTTGTTAAAACGTCACAGTAAACCGTACATGAACAAGTTAAATCGAAAGGCTTAACATCAAAAAATCGGCAAATGGATAGAAATAAAAAAAAAAATGGAATGTTATTACAAGTTAGAAATAAATGGGAATGGAGAATCGATTTGAAATACAAACATCGAGCAGTAAAACATCGGTAAGAAACAAGTACGATCGGGTTATGCGAAGGCGCCGCAATAAAAACCATCGCGCGCGATACCTTACGGCCCCATTCGCATAGTAAAATCATGTTGTTACGATCCTCACTCTACTAAGTTGCATTGTAATGAGACGAGTTAGCTTTATTTAAATGGCATCTGAAGCTCGCGATGTTAAAAGACAAAAAAAAAACGTATAGCAGCGGTGCGAAGTGACCGTAAAGGAATTTATGTCGAATTAAGATTTCCCTCTCGTAATCACTGCAACTTTATCGGAACGCAGCCGACCGCTGGTTTTACATATCCGCACTGTTTAATATTAATTTTTTTTAAAAATCGGGGAGGGGTTGATTGTTTGAATTTTAAAATCTACTCCTTTCTTATCGCCGTTTAATTAGAATATTATACGAATGTTTTGTAAATTTAAAAAAGTATGAAAACGAAAACAATTCAAAACTTCGATTATTGACAAAACGTTAAGCGCCATACCAGCATGTATCTCGGTTGAAGATGATGATGATGAAGAGAAGATTGATGACGAAGCGCCATATTGCGGTAGCCATTTTTATACACTTATATTTTCGTGCAGATATTTCATAATTTTTTTTTAATAAAACCAACAGACACAACGTACTAACTAGGATGGTATACACTGTACCACATCGTATTAGTCGCCTTGAAACAAAAGGTCATGTTTTATTACTCGGTAATTTCACTAGCTACAGCGCCCTTCAAACCGTAACAGTAATATTTGCACACTACTGTTTATCGGCTGCAATAGGACCTGCAATGGTACCTTCATAATTACAACGGCTTTCAAACCGGAACAAAGTAAACCTTGCATACTTTAACGACCACTATACTAGCTTCAATATTTTATGTGGATATCTTTAATAGTGAATATTCTTCTAAACTAGTAACCCTACTTCAATGATTATATTGTCACTTATAATCAGGTGAGATCATAATTAAACACCAGTATATATAATTAAAACAAAAAAAATTTTAGCAATTAAATTTATTGCATACATAATTTACCTTTTTTATAATTAAATTTATTTATATGGTTTAATTAAATTATGGGTTGTCATAAACCTTCCGTTTTTAATTAACGGCAAAAATTACGATAGTGTTGCCATCGGAGAACTGAGAATCAAGAATGTACTGATATGGCAACATCAATCTGTTGAGTATAATCAATCGGTAAACGCACCGCGGGTGGTGAATTGGTGTTGCCAGCAAAAAACATTTAAATGGCACAACATCGGAACCGATTGAAGTGGCTCAATCGAGTGCATTATTAATTTTTTTTTTATTTATTTATTTATCGCGTACAGTATATTACTGCTGTAAAATCGAACTCGTTATACAATGGGATGACTATTGCCTTTTTTCGGTCATGAATGATGTTACAAAAAAAAAATTGTTATTATAACACAGATGGTACAACGGTTAAGTTAAAGCCTCATTAATCATATTAATTAAAGTAGTAAAATAATTTAACCTTGGTATTGCCACGTTCGAAAATAAAAAGATAAATCTCTTCTTTTTTTGGGAAAGTTAGTGTCATTATTTACATTTCCTTTAAACTCTCTGCTTCCTAAAACATGCTTTATTGTATATATATTTTTTTCTTTATATATTTATTCTTGTTTTCTGTTTTCGTTCTTCTTATTTTCTTGTCATAATTTCTTTCTCTCTATTCTCCTTCCACACTTGTAATCTATATTTTCTTTTCCTTCTTCCGTCTCCTCAACGATTTAGTTTTTTAAGTTATGTTAATTATATTTCTTATCTATTTTATATTTTATTCTTTGTTTTCATTGTTCTCATTTATCACATTTCTTTCCCGCGTTTTTATTATCATATTTTTTATTTATTAAGTCACAACGAAGAGCTACTTTAATCGGATACAACATATCTTGATTATAACCTAACACTACTGACACAATGTTGCCAACACCTTTGTAAACATTATTCTATTTACATATCCTTTTAACGTATTATCTTACTTCATAATCAATTTTTTTATCTGTGACCTGACTCACATTTTTACAAAACTTTAGAACAAGCATGCGACCCTTGTCATCGCTTATCACCCTAATGGGATTTGTATACACTGTTAAAACTCTTTGGGATTGATACACACCTCTACGAAACAACCTCGCTGTGTTGCCAGTTAACGCGAGTCCACTCTATCTCTGTCATCCCTCTTGAACTCGCTTCATTAACAATAAATCTATCACCTTCCTACCAGCTCATTATCAATACAACGAAAATATCTAATAAACTTATCTCTTTTTTCAAATTTACTATTACATCGGAAATTAGAAGATTGCTATGATAACATTTATCTAAATTCTATCAGCCTCTTTAACTAAATAAATATTTAAAGTATTTCCCAATAAACATTATAGGATAATGTAAAAAAAAAACATGTTTAAAATACATATAAAATGCAACCGTTAAACTCATTTGGTATTGTTATGGATAGATTAAAAAAGCTGTGCAGTAAATATTTATATCAGTAGTTAATGTTTATGATGCAGTAATTTATTAATCACTCGGCAACTGGTATTATTGTTAATAACGGTAATATAATTTAATGTATCATTCAACAATTTCTTGTTTTATTGCAATCGGATAAAAGCACCCGTTTTACTCTATCGTTACTAAGCTCCAGTAATTTTACTAACACAAACGATTAAACTGTAATAGACTACTATTTGGCGAAGGAAATAACCGCTGAGGAGGTATCTTTCGAGATATTCTCCAAGACTTCCGATTACTGTGAATTTTGAGCATTTATTTTTATTAAGGTATTATATGTATAGAGTGTACCATATTTTAAATAATTTTAATTAACAGATACTTATATATGAAGTGTTTTGCTTATAAATAATGCATTAAATTAAGACGTCCACACCTTTCGGGCTTGCTCGACCATAAATACATCAGTGATCGCAAGACCCGTTTAGTCGGGAATAAAGTTAAATTTTATGACATAATTAAACTTAATTAACATTGACGGATCAACTCGAACTTCCATAAACAAAATTGATTTATTTAAAGCACATTTTACACGCTTTAAACTCGTCTCACGTCGTGAGTATAATCGAGTTAACGTTAATCGTAACCCGACGCCGTTAGTTAAAGAGGCTTTATCTAAAACGAGATCTTTCGCTTTGATTAAAAAAAAAAAGAATTATTGATCATAAATTTAGTGTTTTTTCTTCTCATCCAATTATATTCAGCATTTATTAAAGCGGCCTTTGATCGATCAACAAAGATTGTTGTATAATCTGATATTTGCATGAGTGACCGCAGGTATCTCTTTAGTCTTATCGTTTGTGTATATAGTGGAGGAAAGGGGCACTACTGGTTATACCCCTAGATAGAGATTTATGTGGTGACACCCCATTAGTTTTCGAAAAGTAAGTATTATTAAATATAAATCTTCGCATCGCTACTCAAAACTATACTTGTCTATTCTTACTAAGCACTTCGCTGGTATTTGGAAATTTATCAAGCTATTGCTACGTAATTTAGGAACTGAAGTAAAATTAGGTGACGATAATCTGGTTAATAATGAACAATATTTTGAGGAGTTGAGAGTGAGGGGGAGATAGCATACGTCCGGAAAAAGTAACGTTAATATCAGGTAAAAGTAGCAAGGTCATAAAGAGGTATATAAAAAACAATGAAAAAGATTTAAACTACCAAAATAGCTGATTCACAACAATCCTTTGTGCTATTGGTACTTAAAAGATTAGACATCCGGTTTTACACCGGACTCGTACTTCAGTTATTTATAAAGAATCTGGTAGGTGTCTTACTAGATATGCGCGGGCAGGAGCTGCAGCGGAAAACTTGGCGTAGTACACACAAACACATGCACGCAAACACACAAACGCAAGCACATACGTCCGACGTCACCAGCACAGCGTCCGTGTGACCGATACATATCAACCCCATGATTGATGCAAACGCCCATTTGCCAGACCAGTTCCATCTGATATGTGCGGCCAAGAAACTGACACCAATATGCAGCAATAAACTTAACAATCATACTTTAAGTGACCATAAAGTAACATATTAATCATTTTGCTGATGACTTCTGCTGCCGGGGATCATACACGTCGCAGCTACTATTCCTGCCACCGAACTCTATTTTACAAACATTACCGTGTTCTGGTTTGAAGGGCGGTGTAGCCAATGAAGTTACTGAGGAGGAGAATGAATATCTTAATGCATATTATTTTTACCAGCGCGCTGTTATCGTGTCGCTTCGACGATCTGAGCAAGAAAAGCTAATAACTTCGAAGAACTTAAACGATTGTAACAGAGGTCTACGTTTCACAAGAAACGCTGAACGCTAAAGTAGGAATCTTGAATAAGGATAAAAAACTAAAATATTACGGTAAAAAAAAATATTTAAAATTAGCTAAAATAGCTCGTTGGCTTAATGACAGGTTCTATTACGTTATCCTTCTCTCTCTTTCTCTCTATCTCTGTCCCTCACATAGTCGGTGTTATCAAGACGAAAGAACAAAGGATCTGAGTATACGTTTCTATCCTGCGTGTGTTTTACGATTAATGTGTAGATGACGATAGGGATTTCAAGGAATCTTCAATCCGAAGGTCGCGGGTTCTATTGGAATGTACTGATGACTTTAATATTTAAGTTATGTACATTTGTAAACTTTAGTAACAACAGCGAAATACAAACGGTGAAGGAGAACATCCTGAGGAAACCTGCACATGAATTAGAATTTATTCTAAGGTGCGTGTGAAATCACCAATCCGCATTGGGCCCGCGTGGTGACTGTACCCAACAGTGGGAATGTTAATAAGCTGTAAAGTAGTAAAATCAGCGGTAAAGGCTTTAATCATATCGTAAAGACCGTAACGTATCGTCAATACTAAATGTGCAGGACAAGAGAATGAGTCGACAAACAGTTTCCTCTCCGCAATTTCATTTAACATATGAAAAGAATTCATTATTTATTAAATATAAACACCCATGAACAAAACTCGCTCGTTTCGTGGCCTAATGATGGTAGTAACTGATGCGTACTGCCTGCTAGCGATGTTCTGCTTAAATCATGATTAATATGACAACCCCCACGGCTCAGCGAAACGGGATTCAGCGATCGATACACGCAACTATTTAAAATAATGTTTCCACTCTGTTTATCCCCTTTAATTTACATCCGGTTGCTTTATCTATATATAAAACAATTTTTTTTAAAATAAAACTAAATCAAGTGGTAGTGTTCGGGTTCGTGAGCTTTGAAAGTGGATGGCCTTACTGTCTATTAACGAACGCGGGGTGAACGACAAGTACGAAGTGGTCTCGTACTTGTCGTAACAAAAAGAGGCTCCTGGGGAGGGTTACGGTACTTCTAGAGATGTGCTTACGCGCAGTGCAAAGACACTGGTGTGTTTCGTAGTAAATCCGAGGGCCTCTTGCAAACACTAAGGATAATCACCGAAAGGGTTTTAATGGGTGCAACTCTTAAGTAACCTTCTGTTCATCCCCCAGAAGCGTAGAGTATGTTTAGAAAATATTACACTGGACAAAAAAAAACTCTGTTGCCGGGGACCGTCTATATAGAAGCAACTGCAGCTTCGATTTCTACCGCCATACAGTAGTGTGCAAACATTACTGTGTTACAGTTTCAAAATCTTACGTCTCCAGACGACGATGTTAGGGAATCGTGATAACCACAAAAATGAGAATTATACACAAACAACAAATTGGTTTACATGTTTTTTTTTATAAAAATACTTCTTTACGCGCTTATGATAGTTTTGAATTCGTCAGTAATATGATCGTTACCGTAAAAACTTCCAGCTCTATCCTTATCTCGATGTAGTACTAAGTAGTCGTAGTAGTACGTACGCACTACACAGTCGTAATTTCCAAGTAAATCACACATCATTAATCTAATCCTTTTTTTTCTATTAATCGACGAGACACGCGGACGTTCACCTAATGGTAAGTGATACGCTTGCCCGTGCCAACGTGGCGCTGGTTAGCATGATTTACACTGCACTACATTGCGCTCGTTGCCCGACACATAAGTTGTCTCGTCACCCCAGTAATTACACTAGCTACAGCCTTCACTCTGGAACACAGTAATCTTTGCGCACTACTGTTTGTCCAAGTTCCTTTTTTTGTCGCGAGAGAAATCTTAAAATATATCTTGCTTCTGCAGGGAAGACAAGGTCATGTGGGGCTTCTACCCACTAAACCCCCTTGGTGGTCTCCTTCAATACATTAGGAGGGACTCCGGGATCTCCTATGGAACGCACCGGTGCCCCCCCTGTACTCTGGCTAAAACCTCTCACGGAAGAGCAAAGGCCTCCTTAGCACTCACGCCGTGCTGCGGTAAATACAAGACCACCATGCATTTGGCGTCCTCCTAAGGCTCGCTTATTGAGCTCTGGTGCCCACCTCCAAAGCCAACGAACCCGGGCAGCCTTTTAGTTTCCTTGTACGACAGGCAGGGAATACCTTAGTTGTATTCTTAACAGCCCAAGACTACAGGGCTGCTGCGGCGGCATCTACAACCAGTAAAGTCTGAAAAAATTAATTATAAAAACCCTCGTTAGCAAACACACACAATTTTACTATTTTAACTCGCGGTTAATTTAATAACCTTTTCCTACTATTTACTGTATCTAAATCTTGATAGCAAATAAAGCTTACTGTGAAGTAGTAATCTGTAGCACTTTGGCTTAACAAAACTACCCTTTAAAGATAAACTAGTCGTCCGATGTAAACTGAATCATGTTATAACAATACTGAGGTCCATTATGAGGTTATTGCCCATATCGGAGACCAATAAAACAGGAAATGGTTTTACTTTATGTAGTCTTTTTAACAGGTTATTTATATGATAAATTTATATGGTAACCGTAGTTAATTAAATGTAGTTTAATTATTGTACAAGATATCTGTCGATAGTGCCGTTTCTTCCACGTAGAATATGACAGTGGTCTTCAAATAGTGTACATTCTTATAATTAGCTGTTCTCTACTCAGTAGAAGCAATATCTCTACCAAATTTTGAATGTTTACATCTACAAGTTTCGAAGACGTCATGATGAGTCAATTAATCTCGGAATATCTCCTATATACATAGATTACACATAAAAAATCTAATAAGTAATGAATGGCTCAGTGTTAATAAATAATAATTTATAATATATTTATTTATAACTTAATAACTACTTTATTAACTCCAAACAGTATGGTTGCCACTAACATTAGCTTGTTATTTGAAATAGTAATAAAAGAAGAAAACACATATGCAGAAATAAAAAGTACATCGAGACTTTTTATTTAGTGTATAAATATAAAACCTGTTTGAAGTGAGAATATGAATTTCCGGTCCTGTTTCATATCGGAGCAGGTATAAGTATGTCCAATTGCAACTGTATCATCCGCTGTTTGCGCCCTTAACACTAACTCGGTGATGCGCACAATACAAATATCGCACGTCCGCTCTCGCCGACGGCTCTCGCATTACTGACGAATTAACATCGCAGTCCGCACTCGATACAGTGTACCCACATACACTATTTTATAGTGTACCCGCATACACTACAGCAACCATTATTTTTTAAACTGTAGCATTCAACAGTGAAGATGTGTAGTGAATTAGTAGTGTAACAAAAGTACCCAACACCGAAGCCTCGGGCATGTAGAATCTCAAAAATCATCAAAAATATCCCCAGATTCGTAAAAGTAAATATTCACGTGAACTTATTCTAAAAGCAGTCGCAGTCTGTGGACGCTACAAAAGATTCCGTCCATCCTTATCCTGTACTTAGGAATGCTGGTAAGGTCTGATCACATAATAACAACGACGACAAAACATTTGCACCTGCCAAAATAGGAATAAGCAAATGTTTCACGAGTTAGAAGAAACGAAGCCGGGCTTTTAAAAAATCATTTGGCCTTTCATGTTTTAGCATAAAAATGTAATTACCCTTTTGTTGTTGGTGATAAAAAGCTCACATGGACGTATGTCGGCAGCAAATACTGAATATTTATGGATACCTAATGCTAACCAAACGTTTGAATATAGCGACCGCCGTCTGCTTTACGATTATTCGTTTCTTGATGTATTATTCATTTGCAAAAGTAAGTGCTAACAATGTCTTAATTTATTCTATTCTTATTGGATAAATTAATGGGATAACACTAATGTATTTATTAAAAAAACCATTCATAAATCTTCGAAATACTGAAAACAATCGTTAAGTTAAATTATAAGTACATTCATTAGTAATATTATTTAAAATTTATAAAAATATTGTTCACTTACCGCAGACTGTAACTGAATTTGATATTTTACAAGTATTATAATAGATTCCGTAACAGTTGCACTAGCTACCAGCACTTTAAACAAACCTGATAAAAATAGTAACCTATGATTCTAAAATCACTCATTAATCATAAAATCACTCACAACGTTTACTACTTTGTTTTTTTTATTCAATTAATCGACGAGACGAGCCGGACGTTCACCTGATGGTAGGTGATACGCCCGCCCATAACAACGGGGCGCTAATTAGGATAGTATACACTCGCCGCATTACATTCGTCACCTTAGACATAAGATATTGAATCTCGTCAGTTCAGTAATTACAGTATTAACTATAGCGCCGTTCAGAATTGAAGACAGTAATAACTAAACACAGAAGAGTAAACTTTGTGCACTACTGTTTAGCGGCAGAAATAGATGCTGCGGTGGTACCTACTCAGGTGTTCTCCGTCAATAGAGACCTACCAGCAGTTAAATATAACATAATAATTTTGACAGCTCTGGCAAATGAAGTTTCAGTTATTTTTCGGTTATATGTACTAAACTTAATGTCATACTTCATAGAAAGTTACCGCCTAATTCGTGATGTGACATGCGTAGCGAACAACCACAGACTATAAAAAATCGATTTGGAAATAAAATAAATCGATGATATAAAAATAATATCTGGGTAAAATTAAAATATTTTTTTATGTAATTTTTTAATTGAGGCTTTTTGTATATGTATTAATATTGTCAAATTAATAAACACAAAGTATAATATGTTTATTCAAGCAATAAAGAAAAATATTACAACAAATAAGCATTTCACATTAACACTTCTCTTCTAGTATAGTAATATAATATATATTTTTTTGTACTTACAACATAGAGAGAACTATCAATATTAAGTTCCATTAAAATATTAATCGATGTATAATCGAATATTTTCATAGTTGATTATCATTACCCGCATTGTTACAGTGGCCTGTCAAAATTATCGTAATATATTTTATAAGGTATTAAAGAACATAGTAAACAGACAAGGTAACGTGTAATCATAAAAATGTGTACGTGCAAAAATTAACACGTGAAACTATATACAGGAGTACTTATGACCATTTGAAATTATTCAAGATAATCATTTAATATAAAATAAAACAGTTGAAATACAAAAGCATTAGTATTGCCACTCTAAAACAAATATGCAACATTTAGGCAGAGCGCGTGGCCGGCTTCACGCTGGGCTCCGCGACACTGATAAACGTCTTACATTCATTGCTGGTGGAACTGAAGCCAAGACATCCAGTTACTACGAATTCCGCACGTGAGCCGTGTCTAAGAATGTTGTATGAAATCATACCATATCGGAGAACCAGTTATTTTCACTACGCTATACAAATAAAGCATTCAGAGAACTAATGATGAGCAAAGCAAGAACAAGACCGAGACCTGGACAATCTTTTAGTGGTCTCGCTTAAATACTCTGTTCTTGGTCTTGTTTTTGCATATTCAGTCTTACAATATATCGAATATTTTGTTTCCAGAAGAAAAGCGTATGTTCAAGTTATGATATATATTTTAACTCATAATTTTAAACTTTTCGTTTCGTCTTGCACATTTCATCTTACTATTGTTCATTAGTTCAAAAAGACCAAGACAAGTCAAGCTCTTGTGGAACAGAAAATCAAGACCAAGGTGTTGTTTGGCTTTCCCTCGAGACCAAGAACAATTTTATTTATCACTAGCCAGAACTCCTTTGTTTGGTATTAACGACAATTATTATATTTAATTACTTAAACACGCCTTCTTTAATACATATATATCAACAACCATCAATACTTCAGCCTATTTTATTATCTACTGCTAAACATGAACTTCCATAAACTATGTTTTATTTATACCCAACAAATATATGTGATCCTCACCAGGCCGCATTCTGCAAGCGGTCATCCCACAGCTTGCAAAGAGTTTCCTATCTCACTGATCTTTGTATGGATCTCATTGTCTTTTACAATACATCAAGAAGTAAAGTAAACATTTGTTTCTTTTCAGACTCAACACGGGCACAAACAACTGTAATATCCCGCAATAAATTCGGTGAGTGCAGAAAAAAAAAATTATGCGTTATATATATTACAATTAAGTTCTTCTTCTTCATGCTTAATATTGTCTCTTAAAACAATTAATCCAGGGACGTGTTAGTTAACAGCTAAAATAAATAAAACAAAACATTCATATATATTTATTAAGTTTACTGGTTTCCTTCATTTTCCTGTTCTTGTTTTACTGGTGATAGATTTCTGTTACCAGAATACCACCGCAGCGCCTATTTCTGCCGCCAAACAGTAGTGTGCAAACATTACTGTGTTCCGGTTTGAAGGGCGCTGTAAATAGTCTATTGGGGTAATGAGAGTCAACGTCTTATGTCTTAGGCGACGAGCGCAATGTGGTGCAGTATATATCATCTTAACTAGCGCCACGATGTTACGGACAGGCGTGTCACTTACAATTAGGTGAACGTTCCGCTCGTCTCGTCGATTAATTGAAATAAAAAAAAATATTGATTTTACCCCATTGATTCACTTTGGCGCGAATTCAACAAAACATTTACTATTTACATTGACATATTGTTGTGTCAAACTCAAACACAGATTATCTATATAAACTCATAATAAAAAAATCAAAAATATAGATTATCTATAATTATTTTTTTAAAGTGACCATATTTATTTAAAAGAATTAACGAAATATGAGAAAGGTATAATTGTATTAAAAATTATTTTGATAATCATCTCATTTAAAATAGCCTTAGCAAAGTTAAAATTGTCTTTGGTAAAACCAAAGACAATTTCAACTTTACAGGTTAAACGTTATATTTTATCATTATGTAACACCATTAAACATAGACACAGTGAAACAATAAAGTTTTATAAATATTAATGTTTATTGTTATTGAGACATTAATGTCGTAGGGCGTGCTATGTGTTTAGACCATTAACGACATATTAATTATAGTATTATGGTGTTATTATACGATAATCATTTTAAAGCTTACATTACACAGACATACTTTCTTAAATAAAAAATAGAATAGACAGCCGCTTTATTGTTACCACTTCTAGCAATCGGAGAACGCACACGCAAAGATTTATGTTTATTTATCAACCACGCTGGTCATATGGGATGTCCACGCAAGCTTTTTGGAACAATTAGATTTCTCGTCTATGGTTTCCTTTACTCAAACCTGGAGCTCTCATTTGGGATTTTACCCGCGTCTCTTCGAAAAGTGTGGAGTGTACTAATGCTTCAAAAAGTAGACTAACACGGTTTCACACTCTTCTTAACTAAAAAAAATTACTACTTAAATGTAGTTTTTCTATTAAAATCATAGTTTACGACAATTTTTAATATAGATTTCAGATACGTAATTATTTTAAATCCATTTAAATATAGGCAGCTGAGGCTTAGAAATAAATGTACTATGATGCTTCGGTACAGATTAACAATATAAATTGTATGAAGATATAAAAAATAAATAAAAAATAAACGAGCTGCTCGTGTCCGGCCGCGGGGAATCTAGGAACGCATTGAGCAAACAAATAAATAATGTATTGTCTGTTACCACAGATAACAATCAAAAATGTCCGCCAACAATAAAGTGCACATAAGAAAACCAAGCGTGAACGATAGCGGGAAAAAGTAAGGAATTCAATGTTTATTATTATTTATGTTTTAATAAATATTTATGTATAAGATAATGCCGATTGAATTATGTCGGATCATTAATTTTATTGTATCGATCGATTGACTTGAATGGCGTTCAGGTAAGTACATTGAGCGTCTCTTTTTATTTAGTTGCCCGTCTAGATTTTGCACCTGAACGGATGTTGGCACTTTGCCACGAGTCAAATTTATCATCTCATGACAGATGTACATCCTTTGCGTCCGAACTTAGGCGCAATGGGATATCTACGCCTCATACTTCCGTCGAGATGTGTAATACACTATAATTTTTTGTAAATCATACATTTTAAAGATGAAAAGGAAAATATAGCAAGTTTGAACTGAACTAAACAGTGATGAATATTTTATATTTAATAAACAACTCAAGATGATAATAGAATTGAGAAGACTCTTTCTTCTATGCTTGAAACAGTACAGAAAAAATATAATCTTCGATAATTTGAAAAGTTTTTAGGTCCTACCTTCTTCAGAAAGGTTAAAAGATGAGTTGATATACGATATTTATCAGGTGGTCTTCTCTCAAGGACCAAACAGCATCAAGCATGTGATGCTTGGAGTTTCTTTAAGCTGTTTGATCAAAAATTTGGAGATATATAAAAGAACTATATTATCCATACAGTCCGAAGAGTTGTTATAGTTGAGTGACAATTGACAGGGTACATTGCTCGAACAACTGACTACCAATGAGTCAGTAAATTACTTCTGACTACCTTATAGTTCGCTGACCGCGTCCCAGGAAAGTTAGTGCTGGAAGACCTTCCATAAGATGGACTAACGATCTGGTAATAATTCTGCACATCATAAGACCGATAGGTTATAGACTTGACGATTTCCTCCATTCGAAAAAAAAATACGGACAAGTATATACATATTACATTTTTCATTTATTATTTATCATATACTTTGATTCTTATCATCACTGATACAAACGTTAACACACGAGACAAAGTTGAAATGTTTAACATAAAGTTATTAACTTTAATAGAGTTAACAACCGCCATCGCGGATTGATACAACGACAAAAGAAAGAAATGTCGCAAAAAAATAAATACAGAGCGGAAATACGTCTTGCGGAGATTGTCGGCGTGTCGGTAAACTTCTTATGAGATCTATAAGCATACGAATATCGCCCTTCTAGAACATTCCATACATTTATATATGTTAAGGTAACATCCATTGAAACGATCACCGGACACACATACTGTGCAACAGCAATCGTATTTCTAATCTCGCTTTTTTTTTACTCTACTGTACATTGAAACAAATGTATATAAAACAGATTTTTTTTTCTTCAAACAAGCGAGACGAGCGAGATGTTCACTTGCCCATAACAACGTGGTATTAATTATGATCATATATACAGCACGACATTGCAATAGTCCGCAAAGATATAAGATGTCGAGTCTCGTTACCATAGTAATTACACTAGCTACAGCGCCCTTCAAACCGGAATACAGTAATTTGCACACTACTGTTTGGTGACAGAAATAGGCGCTGCGGTAATAACTACCTAGACGGTCTACAGCAGCAGAGACCGACCACCAATGCTGAATGCCTGGATTGCTGGCGAAAAAACTTCGTAGGCACTGTAATGCAGGAACCTAAGCTACCGACTCGTGCTGTAAGGCTATCCAGAGTTTTGACAGACATCAGATCCGAAATGAAGGGTAGGCTTTGGAACTGCAATAAGCAGAAGGTAGAAACAGAGTAAAGCGAGATATGACATTGAAGTTCCTGCTTCCTTACCCTCTATAGCCATTTATTAAACGCTTACAGGCAGGGGATGAAAGAAAGCTTTTAGTGCTTCTCATCAGAATTGTTGGAGACGTCTTCTTTAGAGAGAAGGAACAGAACAGCTGTCAAGCATAGGTAGCGTATTCTGCCTCATGTGGACATCTACAGGCAGAAACGATGATGACGTTGATGAATACTTGGATACAAAAATAAGCATTAAGATGATGCTATTCTGCTATTGCAACACTTCAGCAGAACCTGCTCTTCAGCATTTGTATGTATATAAATATACTCTGCGGAGTATTATTTACCCAGCATCATAGATCCAGGATCTTGTCTGTTAGAAGTCAGTATATAGCCATCAATTCACTAATACAGAGAGTGTGACAAACTGTGCAAAGCTAAGCCAACCATCGAAGAAGAACCAGTCGAAGTTCCCGAAGACCGTCCAGGTAGGTACCATCACAGCGCCTATTTCTACCGCCAAACGGTAGTGTGCAAACATTACTGTCCTCCGGTTTGAAGGGCGCTGTAGCTAGTGTAATTACTGGGATAATGAGACTCAACATCTTATGTCTAAGGCGACGAGCGCAACGTGGTGCAGTGTATAACACCCTAACTAGCATCACGTTTTTACGGGCGTATAACTTACCATCAGAACGTCCCACTCGTCCCGTCGCTTAATTGTATGAAAAGAAAATGTTATACACAGCATCACATTGCCTGTGACATACAAGTTTTGAGTCTCGTTACCACAGTAATTGCACTAGCTCCAACGCCCTTCAAACAATATTGTTTGCACACTACTGTTTGGCGGTGGAAATAAATTTGCGGTGTTATCCACCTAGACGGTCTCCAGCAAGAAAGACCTACCAACAATAAATGATGCCGACTGTATACTTTTAACATTAATGTTAATTATTATGAGCGTGCGTATCACTTACCATCAGGTGAACGTCTCGCTCGTATCGTCGCTTAATAGATTAATAAAAAAAAATCCCAACGACCGTCGGTCACGACTGGCGACATTGTTCAATGTATCAGTCTCGTTAGTGTAGTCATATTTCCATGTTAATGGCAACACACATTAGTAAGCCAGTTAAATGGCGCACCTGAGCGGGAGGAGCACTTCACCATGAGACCTATTTGGATCTGATACTAAAGTTCATCATGGCAAACCTAAAGATATAAACAGAACTAAAAAAAAAAGTTTTAAATTGCAATATATTTTAGATATATATAAACCAGAGCAGATTGATGTCTGGTGCTAGTGACCGTCTAGGTAGTTACCACCCCCAGCCCTGTAGTAGCTAGTAATAATAGGACTAAGATAAGCCCTGCCTGTCGTAGAAGGCGACTAAAAGGATCTAGGAGTTTCGCGGGCCTTCAGGGTGGGGGTCCTTATTGCTAAATAAGTGAACCTGCGTGGGACAGCGTATGGCTCAGCGATGGTGCCTAGGAGGGTTAGGCTCCTCGGAGACGTGTAACACAAACTGTAGAGTGGCACCGGCGCGTTCTATAAGAGACCCCGCAGCCTCTCTGAATGTACTGATGCAGATCAGCGAGGGGATTTTAGTGAAAAAGAATCTCACGTAACCCTGACTTCTCTCCAGAAGCAGGGTATCGAAGATTTTCCTCCCCTCCCCCCCAAACAAAAAAAAAGTAGGTACCACCGCAGCTCCTATTTTTACCGACAAACTGTATTGTGCTAACATTATTATGTTCCGGTTTGAGGGCCGCCGTAGCAAGTGAAATTATAGCGGTATAGAGATATCCTAATAGAGTCATCTTGTTATTATGAGGCGTATCAATCACCATTAGATGAACATCTCCTTCTTCAAATCGCTGTGCAAAAAAAATTTCAGATCTTTTTAAGTTTTCTGAAAGCTTGCTTTTCTGGATCTTTTCCAATATCTCTCTCTCTCTTTCTCTTCGTCTCTCTTAGGTTTTAGTGTAAGTATTTTGAGAAGTGTACGGATCCTTCAACATAAAGCCTTCCTAATTATAATTTGTCTAAGTTTAACTTCCTTGAAATAAATAATAAATTTATAACCAGTATTAACTCTTACATCATCATCATCAGCCGATAGACGTCCACTGCTGGACATAGTTTTCCCAAAATTTTTCACATCGATTGGTCCTGCGCTACAGACAGCGTGGTCTCCGGCACTGCCGGGCATTAGGGCTCGTTGTCTGTAGGGGTTCATATGGGAGTATTTGAGCCATTACCCACCACGCTGGTCCAACGCGGGTTGGTGAGAGCTAGAACCTCGATTGTTGATTGGCAGGGTGCACCATGAGCAGGTGAAATTGGCTTGGGTCCTGTGAGTCGATGTGCGGGACCCCTTACATAGTTTTATGATATATACATTTATCTCAAAAAGATTTTAGTTCCAGCACTGGGAAAATTAGAATTGTATTAAATTATCAACCTACTAAGACCACCAACCCCCATTGGGCCAGCGTAGTGGGAAAAAACCCAAATCCTCCCATATTGGGAGATGCCTATGTCTATCAGTGGAAGTCAATTGGTTGATGATAAGTAAGTCCGCATGTTTAGAATTTTTGAAGTTGACACTGATTTCCTCCATACGAAAAAACGAGATTAGAGTCCCACAAGTGGGAACAATACAGAACAGATCGTGGGAAAAATCGTCAACAAGCAATTGAGCTCGAATTCGTTGATCAGTATCTTCGATACTTTCGAACATATTTATAAAATCGTTAAGGAATCGATTATGCTTGACGCGTACCTCCAGGTCCTGGCTAGCTGATCCATGTTGGAGATACGCTTAATAAGTACCAAGTGTATATTTTATAATAAATTAAATTTATTTGAACGGGTTGAGAAAAAAAAACACAAATCCTTTGTAAGGTTTCACCGTCAATCAAAACTCTAAGTTAGGTTAGGTGGCCGCGGATGATGCTTATCTCACGATGACATCGGCTCCAAGACGCCGCACGAGTCCTCGCTGCGGGGAGACTGATGGTAATGTGACACAAAAAGTGTTGCTGAATGTTTAATGCAACAGTATGTATTCTTACAACGAGAATATTATACTGATGACATATATATGTAATATTAATGTTGAAGGTATACAGTCAGCATCATTTACTGGTGATACCTCTTTGTTGCCGAAGACAGTCTTAGGTGGGTACCACCGCAAACCTATTTCTACCGCCAAACATTACTGTTTGAAGGGCGTTGGAGCTAGCGTAATTACTGTGGTAACGAGATTCAAAACTTTATATCACAGGCAAGGAGCGCAATGTGGTGCTGTGTATAACATTTTCTTTTCATACAATTAAGCGACGGGACGAGTGGGACGTTCACCTGATGGTAAGTTATACGCCCGTAATAACGTGATGCTAGTTAGGGTGTTATGTGTGTGTTATGTGACGTACAGATCTTTGGGGGAGGCTGACATCCAGCAGTGGATGTCTATCAGTTGATGATAACATATTCTAAATGATTGTCTCACAAATGTTAATTTTATAAGAATCACTTAATGAGTATAGTTGTTAAAATGATTGTTGGGTATTGCCAGCGGCCATTTTGTGCTGCGCAGACGTCAGTAATGCGACGGACACTGCGCAGTACAAATGTTACCATTACATAACTATAAGTGGACGAATATTTATTTAAATGAATTATTTAAATATTTAAGTGAATTGTTAATTTCACTTATATTTCATTTCTATTTTTATATAGTAGAATAGAAGAAGAGTTAACTTTACTTATACATTATGCTATTAGATATATTATCGCTGTAATGTACGCTTCTTTCCCAAGCTATTGCGTATTACTATAAATTCTCCGTGCAGACCACAACGATGTCAGATATCATAGTCGTGCAGAAATCGAACACGCGTGGGTCGCCGCCTCGGGGTACATTTCGGGTAATGGGCCATATCAGACGCATGACTTATGTGCAAACCGACTTACACCGGGCCTATTAAAAGCTGAACCGAACGCAGGAGCTGATGACGTATTTTAAATTGCCTTGCCTAATCATCTAAATTATAAATTTGTTGCTTCCGTTTATTGGTTAGTTATTTCCTTCGTCAGAATCACTTCCATAATACTGAAGATCCTGTCCCCGTCAAGTCTCCCGCATTGTGGTCAAAAGCCACGTGGATCATGTGGTGCAAAGTTTGATATTTTAAAGATGTTTTATACTTAGATCTTGATAATAGTTTAATTACAAACTAAACTAGCATAAGCGTGCCCGTGCGCATTCGCCCGTAAGAGATTCATTCTCACTGAACGCATACTTCCGGTGAAAGAAAACATTGTGATAAAACCGACATGTTACAAGAACATCCGTCGATAGACATCCACTGCTGGACATACGCCTTCCTAAATATTTCCAGATCAATCGGGCAGGGATACATATAGAAGGATTTGACCCATTTCCCACCACTCTAGCCTAATGCGGGTTGGTGGAATCCAGAAGCTCATTTATTGGTTAGCAAGGTTCATCACGAGCAGGTGAGGTTGGCGTGGTTTCGTTATACGGGAACCTTTTCACCCCTTTACATCCTACAATAACAATAACTCTCGTGAAATTGTGACATCAGCTACCCTACTACTTGGCAAGTTTGGTGTACTAACTTGACTCTCTCCTTATGAGGCAGGTGCCCAGCAATGAGAATAATAAATATGACTTTAATATTTTACTTTCATACTTTAGCATTCCTAAATTAGTATCTTTTATAATATTAACGTTATTAAAGCGACAGTAGAGATGGGGTTGCGTGGTAACTAACCAAGTGAGTTAAAAAAATCCTACCACCGAACATACGACACCTTGTTTATCGTCATCACCATCAGCCTTCCTTAATGTCTTCCACCAAAAGCGATCCTCAGCTTCTCGCATCCACCCACACCTTGTTAGCTACAGGTAATCTCCGTATCAGAGCAGCAGAGTGAGAGATATAGTCAGATTGTTTAGAGTATCAATTAAATCTGCACCACCTATATTTATACGGCTCCGGATCAAAGTGAACGGGGGCAGTCGTTAGTCGGAATGTGATACGTCGGGGCTGGGGGATCCTTAATTGATCCAATATATGGATTCATTAAACTACCCGCTGATCGTAACTCCGCACAATGCCAACATTTGCCCTTATCTGTATAGAAAGAGGTAAACTTGAATTCGTGATGAGATCGTTGTTTCTAATCAAGAGCTTTACCATTAATTAGCTCTAATTAATACCAAAAAGTATCTTATTCCTATAAACATCCCCTCAACCTTTTTTGGTATCGAATGAATTATATCCGGAATCTATTCTCTTATGTTTTGTACTGCTATTACTGCTGCTACTGATACTGCTCATCGCTGATGATATACATTGCATCACATTGCTCTTACCGCCTTAAGACGTAAAATGTTGTCTCGTTACCATAGTAATTTCACTTATTAGAGCTCCCTACAAACTAGAACACAGTAATGTTTGTACAATACTGTTTATTCGCTGCAAGAGGCGCTGCGGTGATACCTAGGACCTAACTGGTCTCCGGCAACAAAGACCTACCACCAATACTAACACCAGCACTACCGCAGCGTTTATACTAATAAAATTACTGTATTAAAAATTCATAATTGTGGTCAAGACCGTGCTTCGTGGAACAGATCACAAGTGATCCATGTCCAGCTCGTGGATGTCCATCGGTGGAAAGGATGCTGACGATTAAAAATTCATATTAACATATTCTCATAGCTATTTAACTTGCCATAACATAGACGCTATTCTAGACTCGTCACTTAAACTCTAGGGCATAATTTAGTAATAGTGAAGTATAACGTAATTCCTAAGTCATGGCGATGCTGTCACGGGATTGCGGACGGTCAGGACGGTCGCAGTCGGAGCGGACGGTCACGCTGACGCGACTCGTTAGCCGGCAGCGATTTATACGCGTTTATTCCTTAAGTTATTTATTATTTCACAGCCAAGCGAGAGGCTCACGGATTTATTGCACGGCTTACGTATGCTCCCATTTGTTGGCATACGGCGAATTTATGTGATCCATCATCAGCCGCACATCATCCACTGCCATGTTCAATCATAAATCATTTACTTTTCTCCCCATCTTCATAAATTACTAAGTTTTATAGCAGCTGTAATTGTTTAGGTGTAAAATTGATTATTACAGTCGTTTCATTCAATGACTGCTATTGCATTGAATTTATTCTAATAGTAGAGAATCTATTTATATAACTTGATTTTAAGTTGAGAAAGATCATTGACATCGAACTCAAGTTATGAGAGTCAATGTACTAATAGTAGTATATTAACAAAACTACAATTTTAGCTATAATTAGTCTAAATATGAATGCATCTAACTATATATATACATATATATATCTCGTAACTAAGGTCCATATACGAAGATGATATCATCATGTTAAATGTCCCAGATTGGACATCTTTCTGCAAAATATCTCTAAACCAATCACCCCTGCGCGTCCTCCATTCAGACACTTTTCACCTTCATCAGACCTTACTCCATCTTATGATGCTCCCAAATATATCTATTGGTATACCATATATATGATATGCGTACTGATAAATTCTAAGACTGGATTTTTTTGGTTCCCCTATTCCTGGTGGTAGGTCTAAGTTGCCTAACAACGTATATGTTGATACCACCGCAGATTGTATTTCTGCAACTAAACAGTAGTATGCTAACATTACTGTGTTCCAGTATGATAGTCAGTTAACTGAAATTACTGAGGTTAGGAGACAACATCTTGTCTCATAGAGCCGAGTACACAATAGCTGGTATTATTTTTCACAGATTATATAGAGAACTATACATTGTTGGTGTAATATAAAATATTCATCACCGTCATCATCAACCGATGGACCACCACTGCTGGACATAGGCCTGATAAAAAACTTATGTTAATGTTTTAAGTTATAACAGTAACGGAAAGTAACTTTCTTAACTACCACATAATAGAAGATATTTGTCTTTTTCAACAGAGCTTGCTTCTTTGCGGTGGCAAAAAAAAAACCCGTGGAAATATAATGGCCACGTGAAAATACGTATATCAGCGGTAACGTGGTCGTAACCATTGGTTGATACTTAGGATCATACTCCTCGCCACTCCCACGCACGCAACCAATCGGATCGTTATAAGCGTTTTAATAACGAACAAAGTACGAGCGAAAACTGATGCCATTATTCAACCGCTACGAATGGTGAGTAGTACAAATTTTTTTTTAAATTGACCTACATTTGACCTTTATTTCACATGGTTTTAAGTAATAATAAAGCCATGTATTAATAGTCAGCTACTGATTACCCTCAGATTGTATGGTAGTCGTTCCCCGCTTTCTTTCTTGGTTATAACACCCCCGCAAGTGGAAAGTTGTGAGGGTGTTACGGCAGAACGGGTGGACGGAGAGTTGGGAAAGGAATTTCATAAAATCCATCTTTAGCTGACCTCTAAATGGCGTAAACAATACCTCTACTAAGTTTTAAGTCTATGTCTAACAGTTTCGGAGATCTCGTGATGAGTCCAAGACAGAATGAGCTGACATATGAATGTCCTGAGCGAGTGCGTTCCTACACCCACGGCCTCATCAACACCACCACCATCAGCCGATAGACGTCCACCCCTGGACATGTCCCCTCCCTCCTACCTCCCCAAATACCCCCACATCGATCAATCTCGAGCCGCCCGCATCGCCGGGTACCAGGGGCCGTAGTTTGTACGTTTTCATATGGGGGATTTGGACCATTTCCTACCATACTGACCTAATGCGGGTCGGTGGGAGCCAGAGCCACATTCGTTGATTAGCAAGATGCACCACGAGCAGGTGACGTTGGCATGAGTCCCGTGAGTTGTTGTACTGGACTCCTTACACCCACGGCCTCATTGTCATTTAATACCACGTGAAGATCTAGGAGATCTCGTAAAGTACCGTATAGTTTATTGTAAATAAACGCATTATTATTATTTATTGTAAAATAAGCAGTGTACTAATAATGAAGATAATGTAGTGACTGTTTCAACGAAGGTTATGTTTACACCAGCAACGTGAGCTGGAAACATGGTATGAATCGATCGCAGCCTGTGATTTTGTGCACGCGAGAGTCTACCGCGTATTAAAGTAAATAATATCTAATCAGTTGTTTATAGTAATTTACTTAATCCACCACTCTGCGATAGGCTGAAATGATGATAATGACTACCCTGCAATTATCATTGTTAGAAACTACCTGTTGGAACGCGAAATATTTTATGGTAAAGGTAGAAAAAAAATCTTCAATGCTTTCATTTAGATTATTATTATTTATTCGACGAAGCGAATAGACGATATTATATAACGGAGGAATATAAAGTCAATTTTTTTTTGTAAAATATATTTAATTAATCAAAGTATGCATCGTTGTTATCTATGCACTTGTGCTATCTCATAGGTAGTTCATTGATCCCTTTATTATAAAAACCGTAAGGGGCGAGAATCAATAAACTCTTTGAAGGCGGTTTGGACTGCCGCATCGGAGTTGAATTTTTTTCCTTGTAAAAAGTTGTCCAAATTCCGGAAAAAATGGTAATCTGTTGGGGCAAGGTCCGGGGGTACGGTGGATGTCGCAGGCATCCCAATTATAGCTCATCTAACTTAGTAGTTGTTTGTTGTGCAGTCTGTGGTGGTGGTGTTGCGTTGTCGTGAAGCAGCAGTGGCCTAGAGCGACTGATCAATCTCGGTTGTTTAGCAGCTAGTTCTTCCTTCATGCAGCAGGTCTGCAGTTGCTGACAATAGATATCTGCCGTAATCGTTTGGCCAGATTTTAGAAAGCTGCAGTGAACGACACCGGCGCTAGTCCACCAAACACTCACAAGTAACTTTTTCCGAGTCAATTTTCATTTAGGGCAGGATTTGGCTGGGTCTCCAGGGTTCCGCCATTGCGACGAGCGCTTCCGATTATCGTACAGTATCCACTTTTCATCACAAGTAATGATTCGATTTAAAATCCCTTCATCATTGTGTCGGCTGGAGCAAAGTAACACAGCAGCAGCAGTCGGCGCGTGTTCGCAAGTTCAATTCACTCAATGCATGAGGTACCCATCGTTCAAGTTTCTTTACTTTCCCGATTTGCTTCAAGTGGATTAATATAGTTTTGTCACTTACTCCGAAGTCTGCAGCTATCTCTGAAGTGCTTTGTGATGAATCCGCTTCCACAATAGCCTTTAATTCTTCATTTTCAACTTTGGTCCCCGGCCGTCCACGGGGTTGGTTCTGAAGGTCGAAATTTCCAGAACGGAGAACGTTGAAACCAAAAACGTACCGTGCTTTCTTTTGCGACATCAGCGCCGTTCCTTACACATCAATAATCCTTCGGATGTTTCTGCAGAACCAACAAATGAATGACTGGTTTCAAAACTCAAATGTAGCAGCTAAATGAATTTATAAATTTGAATTTGGAATTCTTAACCAAAGAAGAGATATTTCAGATCAAAGTGGTCAGTACGACAAAACGGTAATTTCATTTGCAAGGACCTAATATTATATATTGAAGGCGCTAAATCCCTTCAATATAAATGATCAATAGGACCTAGGACCTAATATCAAACATTAGACCTAAATGCGATGAAATTTATTTTCGATAATCTGTTTACTAATTATCTACCACTCCTTGAGGGAATAAATAAATGCCATATGGGGTTTTTTTTTCGACAATGGACTGGACCAGGTCTTAATCAATTATTATGTTCAATTACAATCAGGTTCTGAATGGAAGGCGCGAAATACTCCGGCTCTCATATGTTGCCCACAGGAACACAGCAATGCTGTTATGGCATCGAATTAACAATATAAGGGTGATAGTTCACCAGGTCTTCGCGTTACTGGACAAAAGGTTCACCAATGTATCACAAAAGCAATTAAAATATATTTACCTAAAGTTACTAATTATATTGAAAAAGTTGATATAATTGAGTATCTAGAGTGTTCCACCACCATAGTGGTCAGCAAGTCTTTAAACACTGAAATGCACCTGAAGGTTTCGACCTTTTCGGATGGATCACGCTCAACTATGAAAATACAGATCAGGAACGATACAGGAGGAGATTTTTGTATTAGATCAATATCCAGCGTGGACAGATGATGATGATAAACCTGTAAAACGATTAACCGGACTGAAAGAAATGATCTGTTAAACGTGTCGAGGTGGGTAGTAAATCATTGCGGGCAGTGTATTAGCTGGCTGCATACTCGTGACTGCATCAGTCAAATCAGCGCTTGGTATTCCGCGTGCAGCATTCATTACAGCAGCGTTCGCATGCCGGCCGAATGCATTGCGGCCCACTGTGGTTATATATCCCTTCATATACATTTCAGTATACCTTAAGGAGGTAGAAATGGCTGAGTGAGGTCACAGGGTTCCTGATGAGGAACGGTATGCACATAACAATGTGGTGTTTCTTAGAACGTCATGCTCACTTTGATATATAAGATGATATATCTCATTACGCCAGCAGTTTTACTATCTACAACCTCCTACAAACTGAAATAAAATAAGGTTCGGATACAGGTCCAGCATCTGAAATGAGAGCTGCGGTGTTAACTACACAGACGGTTTCCGGTAACAGAAACCTATCACCAGTAACTCTAAAGGATTGCCAGAGGCCCTCTAGGTGGGTACCACCGCAATTACTATTTCTGCTGCCAAACAAGTGTTCAAACATTACTGTGTTCCGATTTGAAGGGAGTTGTAACTAATGCCCTCGGTCCACCTAGTGGGGTGTCGGCCAACGCTGCGCTTTCCGGTGCGGGGTGGCCATTCCAGCACCTTAAGACCTCAACGTCCATCAGTTCTACGAGCTATGTATCCAGCCCATAAATAACGCTGGGAGCCACTGGATTGAAACAGCGCAAGATCGTGATTTGTGGAACACATTACAAGGGACATATGTCCAGCAGTGGACATCCATCGATTGAAATGATGTAACTAATGTACTTACTGTGCTGTATATATTCTTATTAACGCCACAATGTTACGGACAAGCGTGTCACTTACAATCAAGTGAACATCCTGTACTCGTCACTTCGTAGAATAAATATATATATATATATATATGTAACCGAGGATCAGTTACAAAGCGATCACTTAACCGCTGACCCATAGCAGTTAAATATTACGAATTCAATCTATGAGTAGGTAAAAACCTAGTTAGACTAACTTTCTAACTAAGGGAATTCTTTACTAACCCATGGATTTAGTCAGACTAGATTTAAGGATACAAACAAAGATCGCTTTGCTAAGATAGCCTGCAAGTTGGACCTCTCACCTGCAGTAACCACCCACCGGACTTTAATAAATTCCGCGCTGCTCTCTCATCATAAATCAACTCGACTTCGCTTTATTATGTAAGAGTCATCTCAATTGAGCATTGTTCAGGATCTACAACTGAACCCATAGCCCACGTATCTAAATAATTGACAGTTAAACACATAATTGCGCAGAATCCGCACAATCAGAACCCTTTGTCCGGCAATATCGAGCTGACAGTGTGGGCACGCACCACCGCCTGCGTTTTACCATTCGCCAGTATACTGAAAACATTTATATCCCCAATTCTTAGAGTCCAAAATAGTACAAGCATTACATTATTGTGATTATAAATAGAAAACGTTTTTTGTCTATACAAAGTTTAGACACAATGGCCGTGCCTGATCGAACGGAAGTCTGCCTGCCTTAATACACGCACAATGCTAATAAGACAAGTGTGCTCGTTTACCGGTTCGCACCCACGACAGTAAACAAGGGCCGATTGGAAAATTGCAGCAAATTTACTATTATAGGAAAAATAGTATACAAAACTTGCTTCCTTTACTCCTACTTTACTAGCGGAGACAACTTATAATTTCCTCCTCCTGTAATTGCATTCTTCTTCTTCCTCTCCTCCTCCTTCTTCTCCTTCTTCTCCTTCTATAATACCATTTTGATTCAGAGATTCAATCAATCATCATATCAACCGACCAAACACCATTGGTTCTACCTCTCAACCTTTTAGTATACATATCTCAAATGCAACATTATTACAAGTTTCACAACACACCCTCCATCAAGTTAAATTCTACAACTTAGAAGCCACGCTTATTCACAATCCCCCCCACCAACTTTATTCATATTATATATTCATAGTAATAAAAGAATTTGTTATGATGCGTTGTGACCTGGTGACTCAAACCTGTTTACCGGCGGACAGTGCACCGTCGGGCCGCTGCATAACATTCCCATAATCATGTTGAATGTTATGCAGTACATATCATACATACCTAACCTAACCTAACTAGCGCCACGTGGTTATGGGGAAGTGTATCACTTACCGTCAACTGAAATAAATAACATATAGCACTTTGTTCCCTTGACCACCTCGTCCGGAAGTTGTGCCTAAGCTTCACGACCTACCGGAAGAGTGTATCAGAGAGACCATGCTATGTTCCCACTAATGGGATCGGAGTATTTTCCCACAAGAGCAGTCGAACCTATTACCTTTAGTAATGTCGCATTGTTTTACTTACAACTTAGAGATTTAACGATGGAATTTGGTATCGAAAATACAAGGATATTAATAAATATACAATGTTTATTTGTTTTTTTTTACATTTATATAAAATCCTGTTTCCTACGATTACGAATGTAATGCATAAAGTATGGCCGCAGTGCGTTTGGTGTGAAATGGTTAAACTTTTGTTCCGTACATTTCTAGCAGTTTACCGTCTCCGTCAGACAGTTTTATGTGTGCGTAGGCGGCCTTTAATATCGATTTAGACTTTATAACGTCTAAATCTAAACTGTCCGAAGCCAAGTGTTCTGCCAACTGCTGTCCGTGCCAGGAGGTTTGCGACTCTCGTTTGTCGCACGCTTCTTTCAATATATTGCCTCTATTATCCGATTTACTAACTTATTCATTACATACTAAAACCATAATCTATCAAACGCATATTATAATAACATTAATTATTTTTTTTATTTCCGCCAGCTGCGAGGATTTTGTGCTTTAAGACAAGAAACCACAAGTAACGTATCACACAGCCGCAAGCGATCATCTTCTTTGTTAAACCTTCATTTATTTTACAATTATCGCTCACCGATCGCTTTATTGTCGCCAAATTGATTTATTACAGTTTCTTTGTGGACGGCGATGGGCACCAGGCCCGCCGGTGTACACGAGACGCTTTATCCTCGCAGCCACCCATAGAGAGTCCATTTAAACTGTTAATGGATCTCATCAGACAGAATAAAGGTCTCATTGTCGCGGCTAGAGCGCGAACAACGGCTCGCAGACCCATATTGTGTGGTACCCTTAATTCCCGTGGCGCAGCGGCTGTCCATTCGCGCTGTGACACAGATCTCTGGTTCAATCCGTAAATGAACATGTTTACAGTGGTCTAGGAACTTAAATATGTCTCTAACACGCGACGGATAAATTGTTTATGTAAATAAACAACAAGTTGATAATAGTTCATAACGAGTAACGATTTAATTTAAAAACAATATACAGGGTGTGTACTCGCGATTCGCGGACAAACGAATTCAACCTCCACTTCCGCTTTAGCTTCCCCTGTACAAAAACATCGTCAGGTAACCAACATGTTCCAAAACCAACAGCTTTCGATATAGATGACCTTGACGATGTTCTTTAGAAAAACTTCTGTGACCCAGTTGAGGATCTAACAAGAGTAATGCTACTGTATATATCAAGGCGAACCCATATTGAGGCTCTGGGCTTCGAGAATGTTAGAGACGTAGGGCTTATCGTTACCTGGACCTATCACTCAACTAGTTATGCTTACTAGTTAACAGTTAAGTAATTCTCATTAAATTAGAACTTTCGTAAGATAACTATGATCACCGGCATTGCCTAAATATTGGCTAGACAAGTGGCAATAGGCTGGACGTGAATACTGCTCGAGGAACTGTCCAAAGTGACAGTAAGGTTTTGGAGTAGCAGCTGCGTACTGTAGTGATGGAACTCCACAAGATTCAATGTCCGATTGAAGCTAAGATCTTTGGACAAGAATTATGACCAGCAAGAGGCGTCATTAGAGACTTATGATGATGATTTATCATTATACTTTGGTATACTTTTAACCCCACCAACCCGCACTGAGCCAACGTGGAAATTGCCCAAATCCTCCCCATATGAACGTTTACAAATAAAAGTAGCGGGAAACCGATGGATGCAGCAGCGGAGGTCCGATCGATGGGTCTTTAGAGGAAGCCTATCCAGCAGTGGACATCTATCAGCTGATGAAGAAGATACATTTAAGATCGTGCTATGTGGAACACGTTACAAGAGACCTATTTCCAGCTGAGGACATTCAACGGAGAATGAATGAGTGAATGAATACTTTTAAGGTCAAACATTACAAATATAACCTTAAAAAGCAACTCTAAGGTTATCTCTATTCTATCGCCAGTTTACAATTGATCTGATGCAATAAAGATAAAGATACATTACTACAGATTTTAAAGTATCTTAAACCATTTAAGTTACTTTCTATTTAGTAATAGTTTTAATAAAGCTATCGTGACATGTACGAAACGTTTCAAGTGGAACTTAAGTCGGATCGGTTAAGTGCCGCAATCATGAGCGGGGTCCGCAATCTGCTGCTATCCAGCAGCCGTACGCCGGTTTATCTGCGCGTTATTTACTAAAATATCTGAATACATATGTCCGCCTAATGGTACGTTCTAGGAGACCTTAAGGCCACACACACTGCTGCGTTAAACGCGAGTAATATAGGACCAGTACGAAAGGACACGAAGTAGCGAGAAATTTAAGTGTTAGTTCCCTGTGCTTCCGGAAACCGTCAAGTTACCACCGCGACTACTGTTCCTGCCGTCTAACAGTTGTGTGCAAACATTACTGTGTTCCAGTTTGTAACGTGTTATATCTGGTGAAATTACTGGGGAAACGAAATTTTACATCTTAAGTGGTGCTGCGTATATCATCTTTACTGGGTCTATAGTTTAACATATGATTTATATATTCATCATCATCATCAGCCGATTGATCCCGCGTTGCTCGTATCCAGTGGGTTTCAGCGATTCTCACCAGATCGTCGATCCACCTTGTAGGCGGCATCTCAACACTACATCTGCCCATACGCGGGCACCACTCGAAAACCTTACTGCTCCATCGGCCGTCGGTCCTTCGAGCAATGTACCCTGCCCACTGCCACTTAAGTCTAGCAAGCTTTTAGGCTATGTCGGTGACCTATATATTACAAACAAGAATAAATTGTTTAACTGTAATACCAAATAGGTAGGACATCTCGCTTGAATGACTGACAGCCGATAGAGCACCAAGGACCTCGAATGGCGACCGCTTACCGGAAGGCGTAGTGTTAGCAGGACCCCAAACAGGTGGTCTGACGATCTGGTGAAAGTTACAGGAAGCAGCTGGATGCGAACAGCGTAAGTAAGTTATGAGGAAAATCAGTCACTTGGTCGCAATATATATTACTATGTATAACCTTTGTAGAGGTCAACAAACCAATTTCACCGGCTACTTTGCGTAGTACCCGTACTGTGGGTCAAAGGCTATCGGGTCCACCTCAGGCTGTGGCCCGCACTGCATTACATCCAACATTTCGCCAAAACGATAAAGTTGATTTATTGGAAATAACCTTTCAACTAAAACCTTATCCTGAGTATCGGTAGTAAATCTCCTTGTAATATCCGTATAAGCATTTTGATCACAAAGCAGTAAACTGCAAAAGATAACTGTGCTCCGGTTGAACTCCATTAATAAGAAGGTAGCAGTGTTGCTCCAGTCCAAGAGTATACGATAGTCAGATTATTCTAGTAAATTACCTTTTACCATCAACCTTATTTCTACTTACCACCATGTGAATGAGAAGCCAAGTTATAGTTAAGATGATAAATATTCTATTGTATTAAATATTAGGGGCTCAAGGGGTCTCGCACAACTCACGGGACTCAATCCAACCTCACCTACTCGTAGTGCACTAAACGAGGCTCTGACTCTTACCATCCCGCATTAGGTGGAAATGGCCCAAATCTCCCCCATTTGAACCCCTACAAACGTGTAGACCTTTGGGAGAGGTCTATGTCTACCAGATTTTTTTTACTGGACGTATTTTTGACTCGTTTAATTTATCTCAATAATCTTTGTTTTATTATTTTACTAAGCGACGAGACCAGCACATTCAACTGATGATAAGTGATACGAAGGCTGATGAGAACTAGTCTTCGGGAAAACTCATCCACAAGCAATAAATATAATGGAAATAAAATAAAAGGTAATTGTCTGACATTGGGGAGGGCATATACCCAGCAGTGGATAAACAAAGGCTGATAACGGCGATGGTGATGATTGCAGAGTAGTAACGAAAAGGGCGAATAAAGGAAATTGGAAATCAATAAAAAAATATACATAGATGAAATATTAATACGATTAGCAGTTTGTAGTTGTTGAAGGGCGCTGTAGCTAGTGAAATTACTGCGGTAATTAGACGTCATCGGTGTACTTCATTCTACCACAACTAGCGTTACATGTGGCGGGCAGATCGTATACCAATATTTTTTTATTCAACATTCAGCAGACGTTCACCTGATGGTAAGTAATACGCCTATACCAAAGTGGCGCTAGTTAGGATGTTATACACAGCAACACATTATGCTCGTCGCTTGAGACATAAAACGTTGAGTCTCGTTAATCTAGTAATTGAACTAGCTACAGTGCTCTTCAATCCGGAACACAGTAATGTTTACAGGCTACTGTTTATCCGGTATAATAGGCGAAAGATATCCTGCTTCTGGGGGGAAGTCAAGGTTATGTGAGATTCTTACTCACTGAAACCCCCTCGATGCCCTACATCATTGCATTCGGAGAGACTCCGGGATCTCTTATAGAACATACCGGTGCCCCTCAGACACTTTGTGTTACGTGTTTGAAGAGGAGCCTAACCCTCCTAGGCACCATCGCTGAGCCAACGCTGTCCCACGCAGGTTCACTTCTTCAGCGATAACGACCCTCATCTTCAAAGCCCGCGAAACTCCTAGACACTTTTAGTTATCATCTACGATAGGCAGGGCTTAGCTTAGGACTACAGGACTGGCGGTGGTACCTATAAACGGTCTCCGGCAACAGAGACCTAACACCAGTAAAAACGAGGAATCAGCGATGGTTTCTTGTTATTATTTAACTGTGATCCGGATTTAAATATGATGATACATGTTCATTAAGCGCAAAAGCGGACCCTCAAACCATCTCCTCCACACCTAACTAAATTAAAGAGGTCATAGCTTAACACGAACCCCATTAATGATAAATGGTTAATCTGGTCTATGATGGTAAAGATAGCCTAGTCACAGCCTATTTATATACTTGAAGACCTTCACGTCGTATTTATAAGAGATCACTGATGCCGCCAAGTTGCGTCACTCCTTTACCGTTCGTATCAAAAAGGAGGAGTTAAACCTCTTCGTTAGGATATTTTTTTTTTTTTTTTTTTTAAATCGTTTCCCCTGCGTGTTTTGGGTCAGGGCCTTGTACTTTCACTCAATTACCATCAGTTTTTGTTTAGCTGGTTCTTCTACTGGTCTTCTGGTCGTTCTACCTTTCCTTCTTTCATCCTTTCATCTTTCATCCTATACTTATCTTTCATACTTCTCTTATCTTAATCACTCTCCATTCCATTTCCTTCTTTCATCCTTCCTCTGAGAGTGAAGACGCCTTCTAAAGAGGGGGGGGAGCCTGAGACAAATCATACTCTGAAGCATCGTTTTTCTCTTTTCTTTCTTCCTTTTCTTCTCTTTTTCTTACCCTTCTTTGCTTCTTCCCTTTGTTCCCTTCTTACCTTTTATTCTCCCCCAACACTTTTTTCACCACTCTTCTGCAGTATTTAATAAATACTGCGCGACTTTCGTCCTCACCCATCAGAGAGGCAATAGAACCGGCATCTATCCTCCTACTCATCTCTATCTCACACTCCATTCTTTCCCTTCCATACAAGGGACAGGATGTGTCGTTAGAATATTGGAGATGATGATAAAACCGTTCCGTCTTGAGAATATCTCGATTAGATCTAGTTGATTGTCCATCCATCATCAGCCGATGGGCCAGTTGTTTGGTTGTTACTGATTTGTTAAAGATTGAATTTGTAATGGCAACATGGAAGCCGATGTCAGCCGGAAGCTGTTTGTTCGTTCGTTCCGTACATCGTGCACATGCATGCAGACAGTTAGCGCTGCGTCGCTCCCGATACCTCGACAATGACGGTGCGAGCTTTTCCAATGAATAAATTTACGAGGATCTGGTGCGAAGCGCCCGCGACCATTTGCATTCAGGTAGTAAATTGAACAAATTTGAAATTCATTGCGCTGGCGGCTCTCAACACTTGCCGCGTCGCATTCCGATCCACGCCGATATGTGACGGCCTCACGCCGCTTATCGTACATACATATATTAAAAAAAAACTAACTTAATAACATATACTTCTTTTTACTTATTTACTTACAATGACCTCTCTCATCATACGTGTGTAAAAGTTCTCACAACAACTCACCTGCTCGTGCTGCACCCAGCTAATCAACAAACGAGGCTCTGGCTCCCACCAACGTTGTACCAGCGTGGTGGGACATGGCTCAAATCCCTCCATATGAATCACCCGATCGTTTGGGAACCTTTACGGGAGGCCTATGCCCAGCTGTGGCCTTCTATCGACCAATGATGAACCTCTCTCATGAAATACAATATGCAAGGAGAGATTGACGCTACTTAACATGAATCTACACTCTCTCTCTTCTCGCTTTTAACAACAATTTAAGTGTATACAATATTGTATCAATAGTTAACAAATAAAAAAAAGAATTTCTTTGTTATAATATTATAATAACAATATCGTATATATATAAAAAAAAACACACAGTTGCTTGTAACCCGTTAAATGTTTGTAAGTTTACAAACAGTTTTGCTTGCTTTTGATGCTACCTTGATCCTGGATAGGAGTGTTGATAAACTATATTAATAACTTCCATCAGTACGTAAGGACTCTACACGTCCGAAAGAAGGATTTGTCATCTCCTTAAACTTATGTAAAAAAAAATAAGATGTAATATCGTAATCAAATAAATCATTTTTATAGCCATACTTCGTTGAAATATGCTACACACAGAATATAGAGATTTTCATAGAGAACCAAAATCGGAGATTTGTAGAATAAACTAAGATCATCGCTTAAAGGACTAACAGATAGCGGCGGTGAAGTGATCTTCAAGTTAGACAAATAAAAGGTATCTGACGGTGATGATGATGTTAACTGAAAGTAGTATATATTATTGTAATATTTACTTATTGAACATTTGCAAATTGTACCCAGTTAATGTCGAAGAATCTATTAGTGTTATGATATAGAAATAGACACCATTAAAACAGTGTCAGAGAAATCTAGTATGGAGGACAGTGGCTAATAACAATCGGCTGCTGCGCCCACGCTTCATTCTATACGTCGGACCATAAACGTAATTCAATGCTTGCCGGATGTATGCGGAATCTTCTAACAAGAGAACACCTCTCTATAATATAAAATAATATTTTTAATCATCATCATCATCATCAGATGATAGTGATAGGACAGAACTAAGACGAATATGTGACATCACTTGTGTACAATCAATACCACAGTATATCTCGCTTAAAGATTATAGACAGTGTCAAGTGATAGAAGAAAGCAGAATCTATCATTATAAGGGACAAATACGAAGAAGATAGATAACGGAAATAAATTATAAATTTATTACTATTAAATAATTTCCTTTCTAATAAAGAAAAGTATCAGTAAAGTAAGAGTAGGTAGTAGTAGTACAGTTATATTTATAAATTAAACCTTTTCTGATGATGGCCATGATAAGAACTACACTTGGAAATTTGTCTGAAATATTCCATGAGAGCAACCGCAAATGGCTTTCTATTGCAACCGTTACTATAGCAACCGCGTAAACAATACAATATGAAAATGATCAAAAAAGTCAATTAGCAATATAATGATGAAGGATGTAAGAAATTCAAAAAATAGATACACTATAATCATCTGCAAGTCATTCCTTGTCGAATACTCATGTGCCCATATAGATACATTCACTGGTTTTCTTAGTATAAATATATATATTTACTTATCTTTATTATATATTAGTTACATATGGAATATATTATTTTTATTTTTATTCATTGAAAACAAACAGAAACAAGCCCAAAACACACAAGAGAAAGTTCATGCAAATATGCAATTGTTTCCTTAGATAGTCTCACTGGGAACATTTTTGGTTTACACAATATGTAGTGATTTAAAGCATAAGTACAGATTATAATTACAAGTTAATTTTATTTAAAGATAAATACTAGAAACAGACGAAAAATCTAAAAACGGAAACATTTATGCATTGTTTCATAGTATTTTTTTTTATTTTGTCATTACACAATGGGCGGTCTTGGTTAGAAAACAATTTCTTTCAGACAACCCATTGGAAAAGAAGACGTATCAGTAGCAGAGAAGGGAGATATATAAATATATAGGATCCAGTAAATAAAACCGTTATCCATTTATATATTTAATAAGTAATTGGACAAGTTCTTCACTTCTTGCTTAAATGTAAAACGAGTCCATGAACATTTTTAACGTGTGGTGGTGTGATGGGGGTTATTACTGTGCAGGTTTTAACATCGCAAGTACAGCATCATACTACATGTATGGCATAGTAATTGCCTTATGCAGGCTATTGACTTCACGGCGATAAAAAAAAAAAACCTTTACACAGTAAATGTGGAAATGGTATAATCGTATCACTTTTTAACATCCGCCGGACAAGTTATTTTTATTCTAATTTAAAAATCTCGATGATTTCCATGTAGAAGGATATATAACGGGTTGTGCTGTTGCTGATGTGCAGTTCACAAGTTTTTTTTTTTTTTAAGTACTTTGTAACATGTCCTTCACAAACTGAATAGCTTATTTAAATATAGGCTTTATAAGTTCTTTTATGAGCAAGATACGTAAACGGAAAGATGGTTATGGGTTCTCGCCTCCAATGCTCCGGCTCTCACATGTGGACAGTCAGGCCACAGCCATGCTGTAATGGCGACAGACTAACAATACGATATCAAACCAAGTGAATTCGAGAAAACTAATATTATACAAAATCACCTCTGCATCTAGCTTAACTAGCCCGAGGTTGTTACGGTTATAACTTACCATCAGGTGAAGGTCCCGCTCGTCTCGTTGCTTCATTGAATGGAAGAACAACCCAAGCATCGGTCTTTGGGGTAAAACCTCGTCTCTACTTAGTAGTTGATCGTTAATTTTTTGATACTCTCTTCAACTGTTTAGTCAATACTGAGATGAATTGCAGCAGATGAGTCATCTAATTGTTGTCTTAAATTATATTCTTGAAACGAGGCAATTATTTCGTGTTAATTTTTAATGGAAACATCCAGGAAGACCCCTGCACCTGAGACCTGGAAATTGTAACTTTAAAGACCGGCCGGAGTTGTAATTTGAGAGGTCCGCGGTGTATCATTACCGGTGCACCGGGGGCTACGCTTTGTTGTTGGACACGGGCTTGTTAAGACAGCTTACTTCCTCGGCTACATTCAGGCCGCTTACATATGAGATGAGGTAAAGGTTGATTTATACCGCGACGACATCGCCGCGTGCGGGGACTAGTTTCGCTTTGATTTACTTTGTTATAAATAATTGAAGACCCACCACGGCTCTCATGCAAGATGCCGGCGTAGTTCAAAGGTCGCTTATAAAATAGTGAAACTTATTATTTTAACCAATAACCTAGAAAACTACTAGAATAATAACATTAGGCGTACTATTAAAAAAAACGTGGGACAAGAAATTTTTGGGTTCGCTGCTAGGCTCTCCTCAGTCTGTCAAAGAGCCCTCAACTTTTTCGGGCATGCGTTCTCAAAAGGGCTGTCAGGACAGGCAAGTCACTTTGGAGAGACTAGAAGACAGATGGGCTCAAGGAATAGCTTCTACTACTTGGATGGAAAGTATTAGAAAGGTGATAGGTGGTCAGTGTACACCGTGCGGTCCACATTGCATATGACTGCACTCAATAGAGACGGCGTGGTCACGATCCTCATCAGTGAAGGTGCGACGAAGAAGAAGACATACGCTTTTACAATATGCTACTAAGGAACCGAATCAAAATACCCAAAATATATAATTTGTTGTTTATATGTTTTGTTACTATATCTGTCACTGGTGGTAGGTCTCAGTTGCCGGAGACCGTCTAGGTAGATACCACCGCAATGCCTATTTAAAGGTCCCGGATTGAAAGGCGTTGTAGCTAATGAAATTACTGGGGTAATGAGACATCTTATGTCTTAAGCGACGAGGGCAATGTAGTGCTGTGTATACCATCCTAACTAGCTACACATTGTTATGGACAAGCGTACTTACCATCAGGTGAAGGTCTTGTTCACATTACATCCAGCAGCTGGACCGAGAACAGCTAGGTACTTATGATGTCTCTATCTATAATAATATTCGAAATATATATATATATATATGTATATATATATACATATATATACACAATAAATTTTAATATAAATTAAATATTTATACAATAAGTTTTAATCGCCGTACTGAAAAAAAAAACTAAAAGCATATTATATAGTTTTTTTTTAATTCTAGTACTAATGAATATTTTTATTATATATATATATATATATATATATATATATATATATATATATATATATAGACTCTGAGATATCGTAATCTTTATTAAAATTCTAAATAAACAAGTCTATTAAAATTGTTATGTACAAAAATATTCATTAGTAGAAGAATTAAAAAAAAACTATATAATATGCTTTTAGTTTTTTTTTCCAGTACGGCGATTAAAACTTATTGTATAAATAAATCCTACTTGATATATAAATTATATATTTAATTAAAATGGCCGCCTCTATCATAATCGATCTTCTTTAAACATATCCTACGTAAAGTACGCATATCAATCGTATAATTATTTTAAGTAATTTATAAGCTAACTTTATGTAATGGTAGCTTACTAAAAAGGCCAATGACCATAATAGTAAATAAACCGTATCAGATTGACAGTGATAGGCATCTCGTTGAACATCGCACTTGCCGAAGATCCCGCAAAAAGCTACGGGTCTATTTACTGCCAAGATTAAGTTTCATGGTGAAAAGGCGTCAAGGTATGCCGATGGCAGAGCATAATAGCAGGCCCTACTTGGATAATGGGCTCAGTAATAGTTCCGTGATGCCCCGACACTGGGAGCATGCATTCAGTAATCGGTCAGTTTTTCTTTGCAGTCAACATCAGAGCCACAATCGCGATGGAGTAGACAAAGTTTCTAACTCTGTACTATGTTACGTCTAAATAAAATAAATACAAGATTTATGTACAAAAAAAAACCGATTTATTACCATACATTTATTCATTAACATCATCAGCCGACAGACGTCCACTGCTGGGCATGACCACCTTCAAATATACCCACATCGATCGGTCCTGTGCCGGTCGTCGGGAACTGGGGTCGTTTATAGGAGTTCATATGAAGGCATTTGGGCCATTGCCCCGCCACTCTGACCTGATGCGGGGTGATAAAGTAGCACAGCGAGCGATGGAGACAGTATGCTTGGCATTTCTCTAAGAGACAAAATCTGGAATGAAGAAATTCCACGGAGAATTAAAGCTGTCGACGTAGCTCTCAAAATCTGCAAGCTGAAGTGGCAGAGGGCCGGCCATGTCTGTCGTGTCAGCGACAGTCCCTGGAGGAGAAAAATCATGGAGTGGAGGCCGCGTACAAAACACAGAAATGTAGCACGCCTTCTCTCCTTATGGACCGACGACATCATCAGGGCGGTCGGAAGTAGATGCGAGAAGCTGAGGCTCGCATTTGGTGGAAGACATTGGGGAAGGCCTATATCCAGTAATGGATAAACAAATGCTGATAATGACAATGATGATAGATATTCGATGTACCATCACAAACCACATTACCAACTACCATCAGGTGGGATTGTGGTCAAACGCTAACGTATGGTTATTTATAATTTATACAATAAAGATGTTTATTTTTAATATTGTTACTAAAGAAGATAGGATATACATTTGCTGGTGGTAGGTTTCTGTTCCCGGAGACCATCTAGATAGGTAACACCGCGGTGTAAACGTTACTGTGTTCCTGTTTGAAGGACACTGTCGCTAGTATAATTACTGGGGTAACGATACTCAACATCTTATGTCTCAGGCAATGAGTATAATGAGGTACAGTGTATATCTGACTGGCGCCATCTGACTGGAGGACGTATCACTCAACATCAGGTGAACGTGCCGGCCGTCGCGTCGCTTTATCGAAAAAAAAAACTAATTACTAAATGTTTGTTTTTAACGATATTATTAAACATATAAGAAGATAACCTCTAAATATTGTTTACTAAAATCTCTTCATTTATTTACAATAATAGATTAATTTATTTAAACGTTGGACAACAAATTACGGGACCCAAGTCAACCTCACCTGCTCATGGTGCACCCTGCTAATCAACAAACGAGGCTCTGGCTCCCACCGACCCGTAGTGGGACAGCGCGGTGGGAAAAGACCCAGATACCCCCATTTACAAACGTGGAGATCTTTGAGGGAGGCCTATCCAGCAGTGGACGTCTACCGACTGATGATGATGAAGAATTTAAAATGTATCACTCATACACTTATCAGTTATTTATGAAACTGCATATACTTTTTTTACAGAAAACGTGATGGTATGTGATTACAGTCGATAATGAACAGCAACACTAGGGAATGGCACCTATTTTTGCGTATCACATCAATGACGATAGCATTCTAAGATCTATTTAGTAATAAATAATAAAAAAGGTGTTTTTTTGGAAGACGTACAATCAGGTAAACATTCTTATCCACAATCTGTTCTCTTAACTTCATTAAGTCATATGCTGAGTTATCGCGAGAGGAGAGGAGTCCTGTAAAAAGGCACTCGCGCCTTTCGGATTGGAACACTTTCTCAGCACGTACAGCTGAACTATCAGTTCTTCGATGTAGTGATTAATGATTAATAAACTCTAGTAATTAGCTGTTGAAATACCGCTGCGGATAGCGTGCAGGGTCCGTAGTAACGTTTTCCCGAGCCGTATGAATTACAATCTCGTTCTGTTCCGTTTGCTGCACCCGAACTATTAATTAAAAGTTCTTAATGAAAATACTAATGAGATACAGGATTGGAATGAGCTGTTACCGCTTCCGTTAATGTGTATGTATCAATAAAGTCACTGAACCTTCAATTTCTTAAATTTTGACAATTATTTATTAACACTGTACCGACTACATCAGGCCAATTACACGGCGCCGTGATTACACGATTTTAACTAATTTCAGTCATATCGTCAAAGATATAACGCGAATATATTAAAATTGAGATGAGATGATTTAGTAATTCCAACAGCTAGGGAACCCATTATCACTAAAATTAAAACAAAAAGCATAACATTAGAAAACTTAAAGACTAGCTCATTAGTAAGCAATAAATCAAAAGTTGAAGGTACTCCATGATTACTAAGAGGTCAGGATATTTGCCAGCTCCGACCTTCCATAACTAAGAATGCTTTAATAACTACCTAAATAAACACGATAATATATTTAAATGTTATTGAATGTCTAATATCCGCTTTAACGTAAATAATAGAAATCCCAAGCGAGCTCGTCACAAGCTAAAAAGTTCACTCTTATCTATTCCCTCCTATTCTCTATGGTTTAACTTCGAAAATTCTCTTGTTACGCTTCATTGTGTGAATTGTGGATACAGAAAACCATAACATCCGATGTCCGGAGCAGCGGTTAGATAAGATCGTCGATAACGCGACGATAACGACACGATATAGTTGCCGGCTACAATGTCGGGTACATGTGTTACCGACCGACATTATAAAGTAGCTCCGCCGGCGAGCTCTTTTTATCTGGTCGCCATCTTGTCCGCTCCGAATCACGACAACTTGACATCTATTCGTTTCCATTTTTAATTCTATCCGCTCATCTTAATTTCTTTTAAACAAACAACTGTTTTAACATACACATGAAAATGAAGTTGTTTTTATTACAGGTTACACAGTTGCTGGTGGCAGGTTCCTCTTGCTGGGGACCGTCCAGGTAGGTACCACCGCAGCGCACAATGCAGCCGACAAACAGTAATGAACGAACATTGCTGTCTTCCGATTTGAAAAGAGTTGTAGTTTATGAAATTACTGGCGTAACGAGAAAATATCTTATATCTCAAGGTGACGAGCGCAAATTGATGCAGTGTATAAAGGCAGGTCTGATCCGTTTTTTTTTATTTTGTTATACGTGGGGGAAAAACCAGATTATATCACACTTGCACTGATTAATACCCCCCCCCCCCCAATGTTCCACTATCGTCGCATCACGGCGGGGTCACAGGAAAACTTTCGTACAGCTATACGACCCCGCCAGCATAGGCTGCACCGTGCAGCCCCATCTCAAAAGGAAAGCCCCTCCCTTTCCACCACTGTTGGGGCGTATCGGAACATACAAGGAGCCTTCATTTTGGCCTCTTATCGTTACGTCAGGGCAATGCATATGGCCAAATCCGTCACCTAGAGCCATGAGAGCCAAGAGAGATAACTCGCCCGACTCCCTGCGGCGGATCTGGTCTTGGAATTCGAAACGGCCAGGTAAGTTCCTCCTAGCTTCACAGTGGGTGACCAAGCCACGGCTATAGAGTCCCACCGCCGCGAAAAAGCGGGAACATGTTCTGGGTGAGATTCAATTCCTAGATTGACCTGATCTCTTGATTGATTGCTTCTTCGTGATGTATACCGTGTAAGACTGCTCCACAAACATAATTATGACAGCCATTACTAATATGTCGGTAATTTTTTTAGGTATATATTCAAGTTTAAGATGTAAAAATGTATGTTATTGCGTTAGGTAACATATTTACAATTTATATTAATAATAAAGCAATTTATTAACTATTTAAATTAAAAAAAAAAACACAGTAACGTTTGCTTATCTCAGAGCGTTTTTAAATCTTTAAATACAATGGCCGTTACAAAACGTACTGTACGAGTAAGTGTGAACGTTGTAGTGTGAGCAACGGAAACGTAAAGGTCGACTCGCAACGTTTGTTAGTCCGCCGATTGTATCGATCACACCAAAATTACGCCAGCCAACGAGAAACTGGCGGAGTGGTGGCCGAATAAATATCCTCATTCGAGTCCAGCTTGAATTTATCACAAAATGATAAGCGCTAACAACCTCACAGCTCCGCAATAAACGTCAAACGCTTTGGCCGCTAATCTGATTTTAACTCCATTATTTATTTACGAGTTGTTGCTTTAACATTATTTAGGGGTTAGTAAAAAAATTAATAACGGGTAAAATAGAAACGTTTAATATTTTTACTATCTATCTAATATCTACTAACCAACCACGTGTCTAACACACAGGATTGGAGAAAGGCATCTGTTGCCTGAAACCTACTACTCCTATATCTGCCGCCAATCATTACAACGAATGGAACAGGAGGTATGTAGAAGGTACGTACGTACTGATCTTTTTCCCAAACGTGTATCGGCTCCGGCTGGAGCTTGACACAGTCTTGGCCCAAATGTTCACGGGGTACGGTGGATTCTCCGAGTACCTACACAGGTTCAAACTCATGAAGAGCCCCTCGTGCCTTGTGACGCCGCCGTGAACCAGACCGTGGTGCACATTATTACTTCCTTTCCCTTATATAGGAGAGAAAGAGCAGAATGTGAAGTGAAGTTGGGAAGGAAGGCAAATGAGGAAGCTGTCGCCGGTCTGATGAGTGAAGACGATAATCGTCAAGTATTACTGAAATTTTGCGAGGCATCTGTAGCTAACATAATTATAAGAAATAAAACAAACTAAGTAGATGTGATATTAGAATAGGCTATAGCTTAAGATATTGAAATAAAAATTATAAATAAATATACGATAAGGAAAATTTATTAGTGAAAAATAAGAACAAAAGAAAATAAGAAGAGAAGATATAGGAGAACCGAAAGTGTCTTAATGTTTTTCTGGTCTCTTACATGGACCAAAAATAAGTATAAGGCGAACGTCTTCACTTGCGAGAGGTATTAAAGAAGGAAATGGGATGTAGTATGATAGAAGAAATGAAGTATGATAGACGAGCAAAGGATGATAGAGAAGAGAGGATGAAAGATGAGAATGAGTTTTAAAATTGTAAATAATATTAATGAGATGGTAATGGATTGGATAATAAAGGACCTGACCAATACGCAGTGGAACATAAAAAAAAGATTGCTAATCTTAAGTGGCAGTGGGCAGGGCACATTGCTCGAAGGACCGACGGCTGATGGGGCAGTAAGGTTCTCGAGTGGTGCCCGCGTATGGGCAGATGTAGTGTTGAGATGCCGCCTACAAGGTGGACCGACGATCTGGTAAGAATTGCAAGAACCTACTGGATGCAGTGGGCATAGCAACGCGGGACCGATCGTTGTTGAAATCTTTGGAGGAAGCCTATGTCCAGCAGTGGACATTTATCGGCTCATGATGATGATGTATATAATCTTAACTAACGTGTTATTATATATATGAAAGTCCTAACGGGCTTTGTTAAATAAAACAAGTGTTTTTATATGTGAGCTATTGTAAGGAACCCAAATTGTTAATAAAAACGTTACTTTGGATAGTTTTTATCTAACTATATATATATTTATATTTATATATATATATATATATATTTGATTATCTAAAAGAATAGAGAATAAAACTGTTTAATCTTTATTGTGAGATTCTGTTTCAAAAAGAATCTATTTCATTTAAAGTTTAAGACGTTTATTTTCTCTAAAACACCTATAAATAACATTCGTTAACATGTTAATAGCTTAATAATAAAGTTTTTAACGTTTTTTCCAAAGTATAATAACGCTTATCGCTTATATAAAGCTTCGTTATTTCTTTCCGCCGTAATCGGTTTTAATTCGCATAAAAGTAGACGCTTGCTCTGATCGCGCGGAGCGATGTTATCTCATCAGAGACCAGCGGGCTGCACCTGTCCGACACCGTCCGACACAGGCCGACACCGAGACCGTATTAGGGGTAATGAGGCAAAATAATTTCCTACAACGCGCCGCACCCTAATTAAATTCTGTGTAACTGTTTAACTTTCAAAATTATAACGCAATGTTCAAAGTGTCGAGGTTGCTGTAGTTAAAAAATATCAGTTTCCTTTTAGTGTACGTTACGAAATTATTAGTTATTTTATTATTATTACATATATATAGATATAAATATTAATCTGCTTATTATTATTATGCTTTTCTTTGTTTTATTTAGAATGGTTATGTCGTACTTGTATTGTAACCGAGATTATATATCACCGTCGTTGCTTAACTCCGAGTCCAAAGCGCATCACCATCCCAAGGAAAGACAGCTTTTTCATCTTCTAGTAAGTCACAGACAAACAACGCCTATCCTCTCGTCCTCACTCAATCAGCAGGTCCCTCTTAATCCGTTGCGAGAATGTTTAGTAATCCCTGACAGTAACTAACACAAATGAGAGCTAAAGCATTAAAACACTTCCACGTTAATAGTATGTAGTAGTTACGAAGGAACTCTGCAGACCCAGCATCCGATAGGCGAGGAGGTGGTGAATTTGTATCAGTGGACTTATAAACGTAACTCCGGAGCACCCGATAGAGATATCCGGATGCCGGGGTAAATTTGCACGCGTTCCGCTCCCACCACGAAAACTTCGGACTTAATTCTTCTATTACAATAAATTTCACTTTTTACCATACCACCACTCACCATCGGCAATATTTTACACCATCGAATCACAGTGGTCTCTTACGGACTTTTTCCAGAGTTCCCATCTTCCGTCAACTCTCAAGTTATAGAATATACACAAAGGGTAAGAATATGGCGATCTTTAAAGAGGGTGTGATGAGGATCCTTCAGTTTCAGCAACATGATACACTAAAAAAACCTCATTGTGTCTGGTTTTAGAGGTCACAGAGTTCGCGGTGATTTTAGTATGTTATATATTAGTGATCTATATTAACTATTTATGTATGTAATATATTTAAATATTTATTTTTACTAATATACTATTTATTTTAAAAATTGTCTCTTTCATTCTCTTTATTGAATACCACGAGATGATTCATAAAAATATTATTTAATCATTTCTAAGTAAAGGAAGTTAAAGAGAAGTTTGCATAGTATCATCATCACCGTTACCAGCCTTTGTTTATTTACCGCTGGATATAAGCATTCCCCATTGTCTTCAACCAAACGCGATGCTCAGCTTCCCACATCCGTCCACTTCCACTTAAGTTCATTTTATGTGTAAGTCTGCAGCATCCGTACGCTGCTTGTACACGGATAGTAGCGCTCTCCGTTGTTCAGCCATTAAGGTGCAGATAAACAGAAGCGAATACGAAATAAATAAATAAATACGCTTGTCACGTCGGCATTAGCCTCCACTTAACCAGATAAGATAACCTCGCTATTTAGTTAATTATAATGCACCGAGCCACTGCTGCCATTCTTAAGAGAAGCCAATGCTGCAGAGCATCTCCTTCGATTAGCCATAATGTTTCATTCAATTATACTGACTGCGGTTTACAATTGTTACTTAACTAATATATCATTTTTTATCTAATTAACGAGTTAATTTATAATTGATGATAATCTCATTACGTCTGTGTATTTTCACAAGTTACTGGTATACAGTTATTTTTGGACACTACTGTTCTAAGATAGAAATGGACTCAACGCAGTACCAGATGGCATATTGAGTAATACCCAACGGCTTCACAGAAATTATAACCCGTACACTCATGGGATCCAAGCCAACCCCACTTGCTCGTGGTGAACCTTGCTAATCAAACAAACGAGGCTCTGGCTTCCACCAACCTGCATTGTCCCAGTATGGTAGGAAATGGCCTAAAACCCCGCTGTATGAACATGGTGCTCGGCGGTACCGGAAGCTATGCTGACTGTGACTGACGTAGCAGGAGGCCGAAAGCAAAGCAGCGTAGGACCGATCGATGTGAAGATCTTTGACGGAGGCCAGTCCAGCAGTGGACGTTTATCGACTGATGATGATGATACTAGATTTGTCCGACGTATATATGTATAAATTTATTTCTGTTTTTTTCTCACAAAAGTGGTTGGGGGTGTGTTAAAAAGGGGAACACGTCGGGCGGGTATATTTCTAACCAATTTCTCATCTAATTCTATATTACGTCTAGCATATCTCACGGGGAACAGCTAGTATATTATATACAATACAGCAAACTTTATCTTTCTTTTTTCCAAGCTGTACTTTAAGGTACACCAGCAGATATTTCGATACAAAGTCCAAAATATCCGATATATATATATATCGGATATTGGAGGTCGCAATATTAATCATCAGGTCGTCATATCTTAATCGGTTTGGGAGTATTCGGATACGGTATTTAGTAACACTGGGATTGATGGCAGTAAAATGTTGAATGTCAACGCCTTTCGGTGAAGGATATAAAGAAAAATGTGGAGCGGGAAGGGTTATTTTTTGGGGTTAGACAACTGTGAACACAGGTGTAGCCGACATCCGTCCAATTTCGCCGCGTGGCAATGAATTAGTTGGATGAGAATCTATCGAGTGTATACGGAGTCTTATTTCTTGAAATTTACAATGGATGAAGAATGGAGTGACGAAGAACGCTCACATTTTACCACCCTTACTACATTATATATATATATATATATATGTGTACTAAAGAAGTAAACAAAAACAGCGAAGAAGTAGATAGAATAACAAAAGCTTGCTTATGGCCACTCGTTAAAGTAAACATGCGGTAAACTGGCGATGATTAAGAGAACACGGGCGGTAAACATGCCGGTGCTGTAAATCAAAACCCCCACTGCGAGTAAAGCACATAGTAAGCATACAGTAATGAACAGGCAGCCATAGTTGAGTTAATTGAGGCGGCTGTTAACTAGGGACGTGTCGCGTGCTCCGCCCCCGCCTACTCCGGCGCTCCTTCGCCGCAGTACCGTCAGCAAGTACAACCGTCACGTAAATACTATTCGATACCTACCACCTTCATCTCTACTGAACAGTAATAAAAAACCGAAAGGCGTGATAGCAAGTCTTACTGAGGTGTCGAGACTGTGATACTTTAAGTCTCAAAGTAGTACAATACGATATTATGTTTATTATAACAAGAAGCGGCTCATTATAATGGACTTATCACTTAAAAATGAGTGGATAGCTGGCTCATCTAGTCAATTTGCGAATTAATTAAAAATCCATACGATAAAACTTATCACTTTACATTTGAAACTATTTCATACCGATACGGGAAATAACAATATAATGCAATTATTGATTCTGTTGTCTCTTCTCTTTATCATATATCACGTTCTTAAAAGTCGACTATAATAACAAAAAAAAAACACAATATTTTATATGTAAGCAAATTAGCAAATAAAATTTCTGAAAAAAAAAATCTCTTAGTAAAATATTATATTTAACAAAAACGGCTGTTTTTAGTTAGAAATTATCGTATATCATTTATATGAAAATAAAACTACTGAACAGTATCATTTATTACTGAAACAACAGTAGACATTTATTACTGTAGAGTACTTAGGTACTAACTAGGAACTACTAACAGTTTACGATGCCTTCCGAGTAGGAGATAGGTCGAGATGGCCAAACATCTTTAAGAGAGATGGGTCGAGGTAGTCCGACCCTTAAGCATGAGGAATACGATTTGAGGAAGTGGAACTACTAAACTTAATCGTCATTAGAATAATATTCACAAAAAACAACCTCATTTTTATCTCATTGATTCATTGAAAAGTAATAGTAGTTAAGGTATATTATGCTATATTACCTTATTACTTCAATGTTAGTTAATAGTTATCAAATAGTATGATGCAGTGGTAAACAAAAAATTAAATCTTGTTTTCATTGAAATAATTAATATATTAATTAATTTTATAACGCTTTCATTGCAATCGTTACGCGAAATGCATAATAATGAAACAGTCCTTTCTAATGTTCATTGTGCAACAACGTATTTGCTTAACTCATCGACGATCTACTTGTTCACACTCAATACAAGCATTCCTTTAACAGGAGTACAGTTTCAACATTGAATTGTCAAAATGCCTTCATTAATTAATTATATTATCGAATAAACTATTTTTTTTTACATTAAATTTATTAACAAAATAAAGCAAAATTATGTACGTACTGAAGTTGCTTCACATCAACAACGCTGCCTCTGTAACAATGCGTTAACTAGAATCTTTTATATATAATAGATATCCGCTTTAAAGTTCTCATAGCTGATAACAACCTGAAAGATGCTGAAATAATGGTCTTTTATGGTCTTCTCAATCTTTCACTGGTGGTATATCTCTGTTACTAGAGACCGTTTAGTTTGAAGGGAACTGTACAACATCTTGTCTCAGCCGACAAGCGCAATGTGGTACAGTGTATATCTTCGTAACTAGCGTCATATTGTTATGGGCGGGCGTAACACTTACTATCAGGTGAACATCCCTCTCGTCACTGTATTGAATAAAACACAGTCTGAAAAAAATTAGTGCTAAGGCGGTATATATAGATATATATACGTAGGTAGCTTTACATACAAGATTCCTACACATAGTCGTACACGGTGTATAAACACTGTACTCATTTAACTTTATCATTGTTACTGTTACGCAGTAGCAGTAGGAGGTTTACGACACGGACAGACGTGGGTTCGATCCCCACAGAGATGGTGTTCCATTTGAGAGAAACCGACATATTCTTCAAATAATATTCAGAGATGTGCACCACTCACAAACGTTTACCCAGCCAACTTAATTTATTAACTTTAACCCGATTCCCAGCAGTGGGAATATAAAGTAGATTTTTTGTGGTATTATTTGAGCCTAATCATATCTGCTGTTGATACCAGGATTATAGGTTAGCAACAGTAGAATGTTGATAAAGATAAGATGAGGTACGAGATTCAATACCTTATGTCTCATCCGACGAGGACAATGCGGAGTAATATGTATCACCTGATGGTAACATTTACCATCAGGTGAACAGCTCGCTAGTGTTCATTGATGAAAATTTAAAAAAGCATCATATTGATAACTTCAAGTTTTATCACCGGAAATAGTTTCTTTTAAATGTCTTATAAAACAGATTGAGGTTAATAACCAGAAGGATATTTCAACCTGGATCCTTGGTAGTGATCCCACATATTAAGTATTTTTTGAGGAAGTATGTAATACGGGTTGACACCATGAAATAACCTATTGCCTTCGCCGATACTTAAGTCTTGCTTAACGTGTGCTTCTTGGTCCACGTTTAGCAGAGGACATCAGGGTCATGATGTTTAACCGCAACATGAAGCGAACAGCAAAACATCAAAATCCAAACTATTCCTTTACAAGTGTAGATCGTATTTTATATCTGATTCTGATCTTTCAGACAAGCGCGAGTCGTGAGCAACGAACGCCTTTGCATTGTGTCTATCTTGAATGCGATTGTGTTATATTTATCAGACCGCACCGAGCTTGTACTTGAATTAGTTCCTTGCTTACAATCTGTCAATCCAATAAGATAATTTCGTCGGTATAATTTAACCAGGCCGCAGGGTATCTGCGCACTGTCCGAACATATACAGGAACCGCTAAATCTTACAACACTCTTATCAACACTTAACAAACCTGTCTATCTAATCTAAACTTGATCAGTTCGGATGTAGAATCCAGACTTAGTATGTATACATAATCTGAGACTTCATGGTGAGGAACCGCTGGTATGCTCAGAATCTATAGACCGTTAGCTATGAAGGCTACAGCAAAGAAGTAGCAGCATCTATCAGCTGTTCATATTAATGAATATATCGTTCAAAATAACCTTTTAAAGTTTGAACTTGGTTTTATGTTGATAATTGAATAATGGATGTCAGCATCAATATTAACTTATAAACACTATCTATTAGATAATACTATCACAGTCTAGAAATAAGAAATAGAAATTGACATAGAAAAAAACAATGAAATAGTAAGAAGAAAAACTATGATTATTCACCGTTAATTACTCTCTGTTGATTTCTTCAATTACTCTGTTTAGTTGTTTGTCTGTTTAGTTTAATAATATTTGTTGTAAAGTATTACAGTTGTACACCATCCGAGTGTAGCACTAAACAATCTGGCGGTGGAATATAGAATAATACCAAATCAATATATCGGAATTCAACAGGCGTCCGCCGAGACCTAGATTTATTATCTCGCCGCATTACGGCCTTTTGTCTGTGGTTTCAGGCACAGAAGGTTGCGATATACAGTCACGACCGAATTACAATAGAAAGTTCATTTCGGATTCGAATTAATTATACACAAACTGAAACGGTCCACGGTAGCGTATTAAATGTTATATTACTGCAACTAATGCACCAGCCGACAGGATTATGTCCTGTATTACCGTTACAACCATTTCTACACCCTTTTATTATCTATATCATAGGCTGATAATAATGATGATGAAGGTATTGTTGCCAATATATTTAAATTATTTTCTGATGAGGTTATGTCTATAAGATGTGACTGCATAATAAAATAAGGACCTCTGAATTACAAAACAGGACGCGTAGATATCATTTTATTTATTTTTATTCCCCGTTGGGGAAGGCCTATATCCAGCATTAGATAAACAAAGGCTGATGATGATGATGATGATGATGATTTGTAAAGGATTACTAACGAAATTATCTAATGAAAACGAAATGTTTCATTTAAGCGAAATTTGCGCTTAAATAAAACATTATAAATAATAAAAAAAAACTTTTAGTTCGATTCTCGGGCAGATATGCTTAGATATTGGCAGGGTTCGAACTCGCCTGGTTAACCACCACCCCCCAACGTCAATCTACTGCTATAATAATATTGTGTTCCGAAAGTCCCGTTGTCCAAAACCGAAGTATTCTGGGCGAAGACACTTTCAACGTCTCCTGCTTCATTTTCACTGAACATCTTATTGAAATTGAGATCATTTCAAAAGTTAATTTTAGATAAAAGAAAGCGCCTTTGAGAACAATTCAATAAAAGTAGACTGTTCAAAAGAAAAGAAAAGAATTAAAATCCTTTCACAGCTTTTGAGAAACAGAATAATTATAATATCACCATTTTACATCTTCTCGAAACTTGATCTTCAATATAACAACTCTGAATAGTCCAGAACAGCTGCATATAGAGCCCGCAGCCAGGACAAGAGTTCATCGAGTTCAATACACCGGAAGTGAGGGTGAGATCAGGGTTACAATTATCTGGAGATATTCTAACTAAACTTCTTATTGGAAAATTTCAATTTATAAGCTCATGACTACATAGCTCTTCAATATCAAAATTGTTGTTTTTATATTATTTATCCATCTTGCGAATAACTTCATACAGCATCCGTTGTAATTTTATAAGTTCTTCCTTTGCCGTTATAGTTTTGTGGTTGAGTACGGTAATATCTTATTTCATAACTTGAAATGGGATGGGTTCAATCCCTACAAATATCGAGCTTCCGGTTAACATGTTATAAAAACAGCCTAAGAGAGCACGAAATAGTCGAATATATACGAGATGATATAGTTCTTATTTGTAGATTAACTGCTTCCCTTGTCATTCGCAGATCCCAGATTCAGTTCTGTTAATTGTCAGGAAGTTAAATTTTTTAACTTAATTAAAATTAACCAACCCAGCTATAATAACAACATTGCTATTCTCTTGAGAGTCGGAGTATTCTACCCAGCACACTTAACTATCTTCGTTCTCACTGTAATTTATTATCAAATTCAGTATTCTCATACTCTTTTCCATTCCCCCTTTTTCTTTCATTCCATTCTTATTTTTTACATTTCTTTTTTTCAGTCATCCCACAAACCATTTCCTTCTTTCACGCTTCTCACTTGAAAAGAAGAAATATCTCTACTTGTCTGTTATTCTATATACATGATCATCATCATTCCAACAGATGGAGGTCCACTGCTGAACATAGGTCTCATGGAAAGGGTTCCAGTAACCACGGTCTTGATTTTTGAATCCAATGGCTCCATAACACATTCATTTCAGTTTATCTATGTCTACATTCAGACATTTTAATTCTTTTTTTTATACCCAATCATTATGTTATATTTTCTTCTATTGCTACACTCATCGGAGAGGAGATGGTACCAGCATTTATCCTTGAGGTCAAGTGTTAGCACAGTATAATTAAAACGACTCGTTAGACTTTTCCCTTATATCACTGACACCAGTAGAAACGCACAGCCGATACAGAGGCATAAATAATGCATCAGATATATCCTGCTCCGTTTAGATGATAATGTGCCCACGGTCGGGACGCCTCCGAACGTTAACTGATGCTTAAACATGCCGCAGCATTGTCGGAGTGGGCTAATGGCGTGTTCTCGTGCCTCCTTGAATTTTAAAGCGGCGATTTTATCGTCCAGAGGAATACAGTTAAACGTCTTATCAAGATATCTGTCAACGGGGGCGTATTGTAACTTTTACCGGTTAGGTTAGCTACTGCTGGCGGTATGTAAATATAGCGCGGCAACGCAACGACAGGGAGATCATCCAGCAGATGTCTTTGGGACATGCGCAGTATGAGGCTAGAACCTGGCTGAAAACTCTCGAGAATCAGGTGCAAGTTGTATCAGACAGAAAATTGATTCAGGCGTTGCTTACTCTACTATACTCTAGTTCGATTCTTCAGGTCATATATCGCGATAGTTTGAATTGCAGTAGAATTTTTTCCTACCACCTTCAAATTCAATTACCGCTATAACAACATTCATCATCATTATCAGCCGATAGACGTCCACAGCTGGACATAGGCCTTCCCAAAGATCATCACTTATCACATCAATCGATCCTGCGCTGCCTGCATCCAGCTACTTCCTGCAATCTTCACCGAATCGTCGGAACACCTGGTGGGTGGCCTGCCCACACTACGTCTACCAGTACGCGGTTGCCATTTGAGGACCTTAGTGCTCCATCAGCTATCATATATCATCGTCCTTCGAGCGATGTGTCCTGCCCATTGCAACTGCAGGCTAGCAATCTTTTAGACTATATCGGTGACCTTAGTTCTCTTACAGATCTCCTCATTTCTGATTCGATCACGCAGGGAAACCCTGAGCATAGCCCTTTCCATTGCCCTCTGTGGGACTCTGAAGCCTTTTCACGCGGTCCACTGCAAGCCGACACATTTCGGTGCCATAACTCAACAACATTGCTGTTCCTCTCATAAATTTGAAGACTTGATTACTTAAAGTCAAAGTAAATATTTGGTTTCATTAATGATGGTTTCCATCAATCGTAATAATAATCATACTCCTATCAGAAAATTATTTCCAAACGTAAAAGGAGAAATTATACATTATATATCATATCACTGTAACTATTTGAATAAAAAAAATCTTCTGAACACTCTGAATGATTAATTATGTGAAAAAAAACGATCAATGCTAATCATCTCATTTTCTCAATAATGATACTTTAACATCACATCAATAATCCGAGTGTACATTACAATTAATCGTACTATGTTCATACCGATTGATGTAAAACGTTTTAATATACGATTGCTTACATTCTTTGAAGCAAATATCGATTATTTCACGTGTAACGATTCTAATTATTACAATACCACACGCGCGCGCGCAGTTACGTTGGAAAGTTCTACGGAGCTGAACAAATTGTGCTGTAGCTCTATTTACATTCGCCGGAAGCGGCGCATTTATTGCAATCGAATAATCGATTCAGCACTCAATTTCGCGTCTGCGCCGTATATAACAGCGAACCAATCGACTCGTGGATCGTAGGCGACGCACATCGATTTCTATTATTTCAATGTAACACATCGGACTGCCTACGGCTTGAATACGCTTACTGGCGGTAGGTCTGTCCGGATATCGAGTAAGCAGGTACCGTACCATATCCACCGCCAACCAGTGCTGTGTACTGTTCCAATTTGAAGGCCGTTGTAGCTACTGAAATTATTAATATAAAGAAATAAAGATAAACCAAATTTTTTACGAAGCCATGAAACCAGCGAGACATTCACCTAGTGATGAGAGCGACGCCTTCCCATAGCTAGTTAGGATAATATACACAGCAGCACATTAAGCTCATCGCGTTGAGACATGAGATATTAAATGTCGTTACCCTCTTAACTTGCTACAGCGCCCTTCATACCGGAACACAGTAACAGTTGCACAAAACTGTTTAACGGCAGAAGTGAGAGCTGCGGAAGCACCTACCAAGATGGTCGCTGTGAACAGTTACCACCGGTGTGATTTTTTTTTGTGATGTATATCACCCTAACGCAACATTGTTCAACAAGGGAAACGTTTACGGAATAGAAAAAAAGTTTTCACAACACGACAGCGGTCATTGAAATCAACAAAGCCGACACGAATAAACAGCGATAGGGCGCGCCACACAAGTTTCGTTGCACAACCGCGCCCGCTTATTCTGCATAGCGAATATTTCACCTGCGAGCGTGCATTACACTTGCGTTCCGCCTCCATAAACAAAGAGTGCGACTATTAACACTGACAGATACGCGATACGAGATATCGCCGCTACCGCACAGACTCACACTCGAACACGACTCGAACGAACTTAACTATAACTTAAAAAACATTTAGCACTGCACCGCACCAATCACAAGTTTCCTTTCTGGAGACCGCCTGCAATAGTTTACAACCACAACAGACTTACTCTTGACATTATTAAATGATGTTAAGTGACAGTGGGACTAAGGATGCTGGAGCGTGCTCCAGAATTATATATATATATATATTACGTATAATAGATTTAACTGAGAGTTCAAATAGGGGGCCAAAGATTACATAGTCGCCTCACTATTCACAGCTTCAATCTATCTTATGAACTTTTTTACTTCAGTGAAGTGACGGGACCAGCGGGACGGTACACCTGATGGTAAGCAATACATCTCTCCATAACAAAGCAGCGCTAATTAAGATGGTATTCATTTTGAGACATTACGCTCATCGCTTTTGGACAAAGAATGCTAAGTCCCGTTACCCCAGTAATTTTACTAGGTACAGCGCCTTTCGAACTGGATCATGGAACGCAACGAGCGGTACATTCACCTGATTAGTTATGATGGTATACACTGCACCATATTGCGCTTGGCTGGGGCGGGATGTTAAGACTCATTACCCATGTAACTTCACTAGCTCCGAAGGGAGTTACCTTCAATCCGGAACACAGTAATGTTTGCACACTACTGTTCGGCGGCAGGAATAGACACTGAAGGTGTACCCAGACGGTCTCCAGCAACAGGGACCTGCCACCAGGAAACATGACATCAAAAATTTTCCCATCGTACACAAAGAAGATAATGTCATTTCTCGTTAGTAAGACATTACAAATTTTAATAGTACACAATAGTGCTTGAGAGCATAATAAAATATAGTGAGCGTGGTCTAAAGTTGCCCCTATAAATAACACTGGGGGTGCATTTTGATGAATGTATATTTTATTATTTTTTTTCATTAGTTTTTGCACCTATGTGATCGAGCGGCCCAACGGCCGCGCATTATACAGAAGCGATATCGTTAATAAGTTAACACGCACAATACTTCGCATTAACTTACAAAGCGGATACACTGACGTGTACAAGCCAATAAAACATTAAAACGTTTCATAAATATCTTACTTTAGATATATTTGAACTGAATTTCGCATAGTTATTGCCGCCATTCATGTTATCCGGATTAAAGGTTATTTATCTCTAAAGCGGTACGTCACAGATCCGGACCGTTGGGAGCGATAAAAACCTATGACTTTATCGATGGCGAAAGCTTCCTTCTATTTCTTAGAAGAACCAAGAAGTCCACACAGCTTTCAATCACCATATAGCTCTTCACAAGTTGTCGACAATGTGCCTTTACTTCCGTCGGGAACATTTTCGCGATCACCAAAGAAGTGGAGAGGAATAATTCCAGATAAATTGAAAGGCACATAAGGAGGTCAAAAATCATTATGACGGTGGTCGGCTCCACTATGCATCATTGACCAAGGAGTAGACTGGGCTTAAATACCATTAGTTAAAAATAATAGCTGAGGATCGAATTGGTTATATCAATCTGATCGCCAATCTTCAGTTTGAAGAGGGCACCTAATGATAACGATGGTGACTCAATGGAGATCATTTGGAAGCGCTCACGTCCTCAGCGTTGAGAAAGCGATGAATACATATTATAAAGCACTAAATTAAATCATCATCATCCTCAGCCGATAGACGTCCACTGCTGGACATAGGCCTCCCAAAGATCCCCACATACAGTCAGCATGGCCTCCAGTACCACTGGGCACTAGGAGCAGTCGTATGTAGGAGTTCATATGGAGGGACTTGAGCCATTTCCCACCACCCTGGCTCAATGCGAGTTGGCGGGAGCCAGTACTTCTTTTGTCGATTTTGGGTTGGGTCAGTAGGGTGCACCACGAGCAGGCGACGTTGGCCTGGGTCCTGTGAGTTGTTGTGCGGGGCCCCTTACACCCTTTAAATACAATTAATATAATATATAAGATTATTCGAATGATTAAGATTTATTTAACTTAATCTATACTTTGTTAATAACTATAAAGGTTTTTTTTAACTTTGCTTTTGAGAAAACCATTTCGATCCTTTGCTATTCTTTTGATGGTATTTAAACCCGGTCCACTTCTTTATGTCGTCAAACCATTTCTTGCGTTGCCTACCAGGTGCAGGTTTTCCAGGAATTTGGCATTCCAGGATCAACCTTGGGATCTGATAAAGGGATCCACTTTGAAGGCATTTGTTCGAAAAATGCAACCTTTCTCTGCATGACGGTTGTCACCAGCCTACGTTTACGTGGAGACACTGTGGTGTAGATAAACACCAAAAAACTTTTACGTTCCAAGAACAATAACTTTCGAGGATATGTAACTTCCTCCAAGGCGCACTTGGCCATTATTATGGATCTAGGACTCTTCTTGTGAGGAACGGCTCCGTGTCTTTACAGTGGGAACATTAATAATGTTAATTATTATTATTAATATACAATAAAGATTTTATAACAACCATTACAATTTGGGACGGATCGATGTGGAGATCTGATATTGGTCTGGTTATCTGATACTGGTGGTAGGTCTCTGTCGTCCGAGACCGTCTACGTGGTTACCACCGCCGTGCCTATTTCTACCGCCAAACAGCAGTGTGCAAGCATTACTGTGTTCCGGTTTGAAGGGTGCTATAGCTAATGTAATTACTCGCGGTAACAAGACTCAACATCTTATGTCTCAAGACGACGAGCGCAATGTGGTGCTGTGTATACCATTTTAACTTGCGCCACGTTGTTATGGGCAGACGAATCACTTACCATCAGATCAACGTCGTGGTCGTCTCGTCGCTTAATGAAATGAAAAAAATATCTTTGGGGAAGGCCTATGTCCAGCCGTGGACGTCTATCGGCTGATGATGATGATGATGACTTCAAATTTAAGTTATTAGTATGACGAAGTGAAAATCAGGAAAAGATAACCTGTCATAACATGAGACTAACTCGAAGTAGAAGATCAAAGTTAGTATTTTTTTATACGACGAGACGAGCGGGTCATTCACCTGATGGTAAGTGATACGCTTCCCCACAACAACGTGGCGCTAGTTAGAATGTTATATACTTTACCACATTGTGCTCATCGCTTTGAGACGTAAAATGTATAGTCTCGTTACCCCAGTAATTTCACTAGCTACATCGCTATTCAAACCGGAAGACAGTAATGTTTGCACAGTATTGTCTGTCGGCTGCAGTATGCCCTGCGATGGTACCTACCTCAACGGTCTTCGGCAACAGAGATCTACCACTAGTGCTAAGTGCATGTGCGGCCGTATACTGCGATACGGTGCACGATAATGATGCTGGTAAATATTATCATCATCAGCCGAAAGAGGCCGTCACTGCTGGATATAAACCTCTCCTAAAGATCTTTACATCAGCCTACAGTCATAACGACCTCCGGTACCGCCAAGCACTAGGAACCGTTGTTTGTGAAGGTTTATATGGAGGACTTGGGTCATTTCCCACCACGCTGGTCTAATGCGGGTTGATGTGAACCACATCCGCGTGTTTGGCTTGGATCCCGTGAGTTCACCAGGAGTAGCGGGGCCGCGGTTGTGTTCCGAACAGAGATCCCGTGACCTCTCGAAACGCTGAAGGTGACCACCGAAGGGGTGTTTACTGGGTAAAAATTTCCACATAACTCTAACTTCTCCCCACAAGGCAGGGTAACTTTTCGAAGTTTTCCCCCCGAAGCAAAAACAGGGTTCCGTGAATTGTTGTGACCCTCAAATAATAAATAATATATAAATAATAGTAAATGGTATAGTTATTAGTTCTTCTTCCTCCTGCCCTTTTCCCAGTTATGTGGGGTCGGCGCAGAATGCCCTTCTCTTCCACATCCCCCTATCAGCCGTCATATCTGAATTCACACTCTTCTTACACATGTCATCTTTCACACAATCCATCCACACTTTCTTCAGTCTTCCTCTACCCTTATAACCATCCACATTCATTCTTATTACTTTCTTTGTTGTATGTCCTTCATCCCTCCGCACAACATGTCCATACCGCGCTAACCTCTTGCTCCTCAACTTCTCTGTCACAGGATCAACTTTCAGACTTCCTTCACATACTCATTCTTAATTTTATCCATCCTCGTCACACCACACATCCGTCGCAGTATAGTTATTAGTTAATGTAAATAAATATGATAAACAATTGTTTTGGATAATGGGTTCCTGTGGTAGGTGCCGATGTTCCCTTGCATCGGAATCAATAAAGTCGGTCTCCGACGGCCACGATTTATGGCGGGCGAACCGTTTGTCAGCACTATTTCACCATCAATATAAAATAGGCGTACAACCGGACGCGCGTGCGCACAAACAAACTTTAACTGTTATTTAATATAACTGTACACAATAAATTTAACTGTTTGTTATAAACAGGTTAATGTACAATTAAAACTTATGAAAATTATTCAATTTGACAAACCGTCTCATTCCATATGTGCCTACACAATTGCATGCTTTTAAACTCCTCTTATTCTTTCTTTTTCCGGTAGACGTAGTTGTGGAAGGCCTCCCACAAGATGCGACCGACGATCTGGTGAAAGTCGCGGGAACGCACTGGATGCGAACAACGCTGGACCAATCGATGTGGAGATATTTTGACGAGACCTTTGTCCAGTAGTGGACGTCTATCGGCTGATAGTGAATGAAATAATGATATAATCACTTTCTCATATATGTCTTAAAAATGTCTTCTTCTTCTTCATCTTTTCTGAGCAAATGTTCCAGCTTTAGCGCTTCTCGCGTCGCCACTACAAACTGAGCTATCAAAGTTTCACTCCATCACTATTGTTATAAACATCTCTTTTATTAATCCCACCGCTGGGATCGTGAACCTTCTGTCACAAACAAAAGGTCAAGGCTATCAAATACGAGTTGGTGAATATATAAATACATATTTTAAGTATATGTCTAAGGTGTAAGAAACTTCGCCCAAAATCTTACGGAGCTCAAGTTAACCTCACCGACACGGGATGCAATCTGCTAAACAACGGAAGAGGCTCTGACCGCCCACCAACCCGCACTGGCCCAGTATGGTGAGGCTTAATCCCAATTCCCAATGAAGATGCTTGAAGGAGGCTTATGCCCCGCAATGATCGTTATCCAACTGATAAGAAGAAGATCTATATCAACCAGTGGACGTCAACCGATTAACAATATGAGGAAGATGACTTAAGCATAACAAAAAATATTTTGTATGTAGTGTAGACTTTATCACATTGCATCCTCAGGATTGAAGAGTTGAAGATGATCGTGGATAAAAGCAGAGAAGAAGGCATACAAACATACGAGGCATTAATAATGTTTAGAATACGAAGTTTTCAAAGAAAGAAATAAATATATATCTTAGAAGTTTTATCACGATTGTAAAATAAAGGGTGTTTTCCATTTATTTAACTACAACCCGACACCACCCCTACAATACAGACTTATACGTGAAACAAAAAAAAATATAAGTAAACACTAGACACGTTACATTATAAATACATGAATACACATGCACGTACATATTTCCTATAACGTCACTCATAAATAACCAATAGAAGCGTTGCATATGTATACCCCTCTCGTATAACTGCAGCCCCTACCACCCCGGTCCCCTTTTGCTGCATCAACGAGCAGAGAATGTGGGCAGTGTGAAGTTTTTACAACAATTTCCAGCATTACGTCCACACAAAAACCCGAAGCGATGATGAGCGGGAGACCAAAAAACGAGAAGATTCCGCAAAAGGATTTTTATGATTGTACCGCGCTTGACTAACGACATATATATATTTTTTACAATTTCACAACAAATAGCATTTTTTTTTTATATTACAGTACTTTTATGCGTATCGTGGTGATGTTCACAATTAAAAACTTGATGTGCAGCAACAGCCGTGCCTCTCTCCGAGGGTAGTCTGTTGTTGTCGTAACCCGACGCGCGCCACCGACAGCGCCCTCACTGCCACTCGAGTGTTAGTGTTGCAATAGTGTTGTTTAACGTTATCACCAGTCCAAATATGTAACACGGCCTTTTATTCTAATGTTACGTAAACATTTTTTTTTTTACTTCACTATTTTGTTTTCAATTGTGTAATGTAACCACTGGTGGTTGGGTTACTTGTAGCATGTTCATTGATTTTTTTTTTGTATTTTCTAAATTCTATGTTAGCATTTGGTCATAGTAACTACAGCAATAGTTCACTTCCTGTCTCTTCATCTGATGATTTAGAGAGTGATGATAGTGGTGAAAGCATTTCCCCTATAAATGTTACATTAGACTCTATTCTTCTGAGAGAAAATATTTTTTTTTATTATTGTTCACATAAATTCACAAAATATCCTTGCTCATTATCCTGATTTACTGACAAGTTTTGATAGCGAATCATGACTCAAACCATGTATTCCCTCTACATCTTACTCCCTTCCAGGTTTCTAATTATTTAGAAACAACCGTCCCGGTAGAGGTGGAAGAGGCGTCGCCATCTATCTTCGTTCGCATATACCTTATACCATCGTCCAGGCCTCCTCACCCTGTACTGGAAGTGAAGCTGAATTTTTATTTATAGAAGTAACCCCCTTCCACACTAAACTTCTTGTTGAAGTGTTTTACAGTCTCTCTCTGACCATAGACTATTTTTCCGACTTGAAAAATCTTTCAGAAAATTTGTCGCCTCCGTATCATCATACAGTTATTGTGGATGATTTCAATATTTGTCTATTAAAATACAATAATAGAGCTTCTAAACTTATATGCTCTATCGGAGCAGCAAATTTGAAGATCCTCTCCACTTCTGCTACACGTTTTCCTAATTCTGCTCCTTCTCTTCTCGATTTGATGTTTGTGTCCTCTCTTGACCATGTTGCAACACATGGTCAGCTAGCTGCTGATGCTTACTTCTATCACGACCTTCTTTGTCTGTCTTACAAAATAAATCCTCCTTGTATGGAGTACAATATAGGATAAATAAATAAATATATTACTTTCTGCTTATTTTCATTTGAATAGACGAACGATACTTCCACGTGATGAATAAATGATCGTCCGAATATAAGAACACGGCACCTGAATGTACATAGCACCATAATATTCTCACCGTCTTGACACATGGAACGTTAAATCTAGTTACCCCAGTAACATCAGTAGTTACAGCGCCCTTCAATACACACAGTAATATTTACACTGCTGTTTACTAGCAGAAATAGGACCTAACGTGGGAACTAGCTAGGCGGGCTTCAACTTCAGGACCTAACACAAGTATACAGCTAGGAACTACATTTAAATACTCAGATATGTATAGTAGTACATAAGTTAAGATAAAAAGGGTTCCGTGAAAATGAACACCTTCTTCATCATTTTCCTCCATCACCCCAGCTCCTATTTCTATTGTCAAGCAGTAGTGTATAACAATCTTTTACTTGGTTGCGTTGTAGTTAAATTACTGAAGTAATAAGTCATACCATCTTAAATGACAAGACGACCAGCACAATGTTATAGTCTATACCATCCTAACTAGCACTAAGTTATGATGGACGGAACTCTTACCATCAGCCGAACGTTCTGATCTTAAATTCTGTCTAGATTAAGATCCGCTCCAACAGAATTATTTTTCTAGATTTAAATCCCATAATGATCTATTCTACAACATACGCCAAACTCTGTCATTCTGTTAAATAAACTAATCATAAGTTAGTAAGCGTTATGAAATTACATTTAAAGCCATCAGGGTTGTGAGGTATGCCGTTTTAGGCGACTGACAACGTCCAGTAACATATTTAATTCGGCCCATGCGCCGGTATCTGTATAAAACTTGTCAGTCTCATTATACGCCTTGTGTGCGCAAAACCAGTACTTACACCTGATAGTACTAAAGACAGTCTTTCTATTAATCCATCTAGGACTACATAGTACTTATGTTTAACAGCTATGGCTCTATTGTTCACTGAGTAGCTTCCGGGTCATAAGTCATCTAGTCGAATGCCCCTGTTCTAATGTTGTAATTGCTACTACAATAATAAGAGACTCGTTAGTACTTAAAGGGTTGTAAGGGATTCCGCACAACAACTCACGGGTTCTAAGCCAACCTGGTCTGCCCGTGGTACATTCTGCTAATCAAAAAACGAGGCTCACTACAAATGACAAAATGAACCCATACAAACGAAGGTCGCAACGCGGCACCGATCGATGTGGAGATCTTTGGGAGAGATGTCCGCCACTGGACGTCAATCGGCTGATGATGATGTGTTCTTAAACTTATCGAACTTAAAACTATTGAGAATAAAGTAGCGCATGTTCATCCGTCGATAACCACCACACGATGATGACAACGAGATTGAAGATGATGAAGCGAGCTCGGTCAAGATGCTGTACTGGCGGCAGACTTACAAAGGATCGAACGCCCTCACCAACGTCAAAACTACTACATTTTTACTATCAGGTCAACCCCCCATCAGCCAACAAATGACCGCCCGCGAAACCGACGCGGTTAGTTAAAGCAGTACCCAAACTGCCGAAGGGGCGCACGCGCAACTTTCCTGAACCACAACCGCGTTTAATCTTATTGTTGCGAGCCCCAAGCTCCATAAGCACTTATGAGTCTTGATTTATATCATCTACAACAATTCTATATTCACACAAAATTCCTTAAAATGCAACTCTTTAACATGAAACCCGTTTTCATATTACTTTGAAACATGCTCAGTTAAGGTGTATATTTAAAACAACTTTTTTTTACTTTAAGTGAACACAGATTTTACCCACATAAACAAATTTCATCATTTGTACTCACATCTATTAAACTAGCTGAAGTTTAATAACTGAAATTCAATAACACAAGTCCAGGTCTATCGGCTGAGGATGATGATGTTTCCTTTTGTAATATTTATCCCCGTCCTGATCTGAAAAATTACACTTGATATTCATGATGATTATTATGAAAATTTATTCTAAATCATTCAATCAATCGTGGCTAATATATTTGTACTGTTGGGACTAACTTCTACTACAAACTTACTAATAATAGTGTTATTTTCGTTTCAGTTATTTTCCAAGAAATTAAACTGCAAAAAAAATGGTCCAGCGAAAGGTAATAGAAATATTAATATAAATATATATTTTTATTGCTTTATGATTAATGTTGTAAGGCATATATTAATACATAGATATACTCACTGATAAGGGACTAGGCCTATGACCACAGCCCTGTAGCCTCGGGTTGTTAATAGGACTAAGGTATTCCCTGCCTGTCATACAAGGCGATTAAAAGGGTTCTCGGGTTCGTGGGCTTTGAGGGTGGGGGCCCTCAGAGCTCAATAAGCGAGCCTTAGGAGGACGGCAAATACATGGTGGTCTTGTATTTGCCATAGCACAGCGTGGGTGCTAAGGAGGGTTTTGCCCTTCCGTGGAATGTGTTAGCCAGAGTGAAGGTGGCACAGATGCATTCCGTAAGAGATCCCGGAACTCCTACTAATGCACTGAAGGAGATCGCCGAAGGGGGTACAGTGGGTAGAAGGTTCACATAACCTTGTTGTCCCCCCAAAAGCACCATATCTTTTAAGATTTCCCTCGCGATAAAAAAAGGCCTATAACCAGCAGAGCACATCTGTCGGCTGATGATGATGAATAATTTAAAATAGATCATTAAAATAGTTTCGCGAAAGCTAATACTAGAAGTCATTGAATTGATTATCACAAAGTTACACTATACTAATGATTTTTAGGGTGTAATATTATTAATGAATAATATTTTTAAAAAGTCCTTGATACCGAATGACTCTGCAGAATATAAAGTTCTCTATAGTTCTTTTTTTATATCTGTCTATATATATATATATATAAGAGATTATCACGTAGTTAAAGATTTATCACAATATTTCTGAAACCAGAAGACCTGGAAACTTGAAATTTAGTGGGAATATCCCTTTGACCGAATATAGATCAGGTAAGAACGGATTTTACAAAATGTCACACATAAAAGAGGTTGCGGGGGCGTAAATAGAGAGAAGGTATCCGAGAGGCGGCGGGGTGCCTCCGGGTGGAAATATTTCTATAAAATTTCAAGTCTCAATCTAAAGGTGTTATTAATAAGCTCATCAGGACAACTAAACTTAATTTTAACAGGTTCTAGAAGTTCTAAGTATTTACACAAAAACTCCTCTCGCGACTAGGGGCTTAACGGTCTGGTGGGTGTTCACTTTCTTACTGGCCTGCTAAGTCCCAAGTCGCGGTGGTGAAAGCAACGGGACGAAGACAGAAGATTATACTTTCTTAGTTATATATATAGTTGCTAAATGAAACTTTAGTAAATAAAACCATTATCAGCTTAGCATTCTTAATAAACATCTACTGAATCTGTTATCATGTTAGGCTATAACTTATGCTTATGCTAGAAATTAGTATTTAATTCCTTGTTGCCGTATTATAATATGTAAACCGAATATTTTAAGCTAACGAAATAATTGTAATTATTTGCTTGATTTCTGTATTTTATTTTCATAGCAATTTTTCCTGCTTTTCTCCAACAAACAATAAAACATAAAGTAACTAAGTAATCCCATGCTTCGGAAGTGCATCTAAAAATGCAGCGCCAACGAAACACACTATTGAAGGTAATATACGAATATTACTTTCAATGGTGCCCGCGTCCGCTCCTCCGGAATAAGAAGTTTATTTAGAGTCAGCCTTAATACTAACTACAGAACTAGTAGCCTACTTAACTACTTTACTTGTAACAGTGAGATCCAAGTTAATTTAAGAGGTTCTTCAAAACCGCGTAATGTTATTAATCTGCCGGCACATCACCATTTTTATGTTCTAGTCGCGGTACTACTGTATGATAAAAACCAGAGTATTCTGGAAGAGCATATCACGGACAAAATACCATTACCCCCATTTACCATGACATATAAAACCCTATAGCTACGCGTAAAGTACAGAAAGAGCAGTCCATTGATAAAATCAGCGACCGCACGGCGAGATCGCTCGGGTCAAGTTAGATTGACAGCCCGTATCGATATACGATAACGACAGGCCAGAGAGTTTCACAAAGAGATTGATATCGGCCAGAGGTCGAAGGTGTCAAAAAGTGTTAAAGTGTTGACATCCTACAACCGCCCCCCGTTCACCACCATTTCTCCTTTTGGACTCATTATCAAATATTTCTTGCGAATGTTCATCTAAGCAAGTATCACCGTAAGGTTTGTTTCTGGCGCCAAACAATGGTATGCAAACATTATTGTGTTCCGGTTTGAAAGACGTAATAGCTAATGAAACTACTGAAGTAACGAGACCTAACTTCCTACGTCTCAAGTGTTGCCTCGTGGAATATAAAAATTTGGCATTAAACTTGTTTCTCTTTAGAATATGACATTCAGTGGCAATACTAAGCAATACGCCAGTTTATAATGCAAACGAATAAATAAATAGAACCTTCTAAGTGCAAAATTAAAAAGGCATTTAAAACATTGCGCTCATCGCTTTAAGATTTATCTTTAATCGTATAACACATTTCTTTAAGTTAATAATATTACAAAAATAGTTTCTAGGATGGTCGGCCAAACGATTTCTCTTTATAGATCTCACCATTATCATTGATAAACGTTGTTAAACTACTGAACAGCTTTTAAAATGGACCCGTTTTATGTTAAATAAGTTATGCATTTTTAATGAGGACGAAACATATTTCCAATCATTAATTGACGAGATCCTATACCGTAGTTATAAGATAATATGATTTTATGTCAACCAAGCCTATAAAAGGGAGCATCTGAAAAATGCTGCTTTAATGAACATTAAATAATTGTAATCATTTATAAAACTTAATGAACTCTATAATTAAATAAACATAAATTAAATCAACGATATGAACATAAATCACTTGGCGTTCGTTGATGTCTTTTCCTTTGTGCTACGGAATAATACTTATTGAATCTTATCAACACATTGTATATATCTAATTAATGTTCTAAATTACTCATATAAATCATAACTAATAAGATTGCAAATTGATAGAGTCGGTTCTTTTTTTAATAGATTAACTTTTATCTTTTGTCTGTCTTAACTGACAATGAAGCCGTGAATGGTAAGGCGTACTAATCCAGCATACTTTAGCTGTCTTATGCTGACCGCTTAAACACAACATTTATGTATATATATAACATGGCTCTAGAAACGTATTAGAAATCTCCGTATTACATATAAAAAAAAAAGCTGTATTACCATGAAGGTGGTAAATAATAATAATCATATCAATTTTGCAAACGATGACAAAGTCATGATTTAATTATATTTAGTTTTAATCAAGAAAATAAAACGTTTTCGCCTAATGTAAAACGATCGGTCTTAACCGGAAGCAACTTTAATTAACACGTATTGATGCACAATAGTACAATTAGTACACGGTACCGTTTGCAGGACTGCTAGTGAGCCCTGGCACAAATGTTACTAACGGACTGCACAATTACTAGGATTCAACGTTAATAAATTGGTTAAATTAGCGGCATTGGAATAACTTGTAGATAGCTACAAGAAAGTAGATTTTACGGATTCACCATAAACGTACAATTATTGTGCAAGTTCCGGCTGCGATATCCAGTGTATCAGAGATAAAATTCAATGATACTCATAAACCTTATATTCATAAAATCTATCGCTTTTTTAGGTCTTACAAAGAGAAAGAGATTTTATATATATATATATGGTAATTATCAACTAAACACCTAATTCTCAAAACATACAGGGTGTAAATGAAATTAACAACATAAAAAAATTAAGTCTAGTTATTTAATTTTTGGATAATTTAATATATAACAACGAACGAAAGTTGAATTTAAAGTTAACGCAAATAATTAAGTCAAAAAAATATTAACACTTTTTTTTATTATTTTTTATACAAATGAATTACTGGTAACATTTCCAAATTAATATAAACTTATTGATCTGTAACATTTATCTATCATTTTTATTTTATTTTTTTCTTTTATAAAGGAAGTGAGAAGAACATGAGACACAGGAAAAGTAAATGTCGCCGTATAGCTGGGGTTTCAAAGCGGCATGTGCCTCCCTCATGCAATGCCCTTGGAAATCCCAAACATGCTGGCGATATGTGACCATCAACCGTCCGCTTCGTAACATCCGGCTGTTTGAAGACCATACGTTATTAATAAATTTTAAATATGTCATAATTTGTGTGCTCTATACTTTATTCTTAAAGCAACTCAATATTTCTACATTCTTCGATAAATCTACCACCTGTTTCAGCGACCAGAGTTGTGCCATGTAAACATATATGAATGCATGAATGATACAAGTTGGATGGTGAATATGATCTCTCTTATATAGGACTAAGAGATCTGTGAGGATAAAGGATCATATAGCTGACGTGAAACATCAATGCTGTAGAATGTTTGCTACATGTGACCATGTTTTCTATCATCCCAACCATTATATCAGGTTTGATGAACCACAGACCAATCCAAAAGAATACCTATTCTTACCAAGGATGACTTGCGAGGATATGAAGATTATTGGGTAATACCACCTGTTTGGGATCCTATTATCAATAAATTCAAACCAAACATACCCTTAGACTTAAAAACAGAGCTCATTCTTTGTAGATAGGACAAAAAATAATAATTCAAAAATTATATATACTCCGAGATGGCTATGAGGTCGGGACATCCTTCACCTCGGTCCTCTCGTGACCATGGCTGTCAAAACATTACAATAATTAAATAAAGAATAAATTTATAATATTCGCGTAATTATATATTTACTGGTGGTAGGTTTCCGTTGCCCGAAGCCATCTGGAGGGGATCACCGCAGCGACTGTCTACTGCCAAACAGCAGTGTGCAAACATTGCTGTGTTCCGGTTCGAAAGGCGTTAAAGCTAGTAAAATTTTTGGGGCAACGACAATCAACATCTTATGTCTTAGGGCGAGTATAATGTAATGCAGCTGTACAACAGCTAAACTAGACCATGTTGTCAGGGGCAGGCGTATCACTTACCATCATGTGAACACTCGATCATCTCGTGGCTTTGTTGAATAAAAATTTATATATGTATCATCATCATCATTATCATCATCACCCGATAGATGTCCACTGATGGACATAGGCCTCCGCCAAAGATCTCCACATCGATCAGAACCATTTCATCTAGAACTATGATTTCATTTCGACCAAATCAAACTAGTGTTAAATAGTATATTTATAATAAAAAAAAATATGATTTCAAAACAGTTTTATTAACTTAATCCCAATTGTCGCTCTCCTTGAATACCGAGACGCAGTTCGTCGCAGCTTCGCTGTCGAATCTCTCGATAGGTCTCTCCTTACTCTCCTTCCTGTCCTTACTGTCCTCATTGTCGCCCTCAGCTTTCCGCCGACCATTCGAGATGGCTTCGGGTCTCTTGTGTGCTTGATCCGAATTGGATCGAGTGAGCTCAGGCTTCTTCGGCGGCGGTTCCGTTTCGTCGACCTGGACGTAACAACAACGATACAGTTGAGGATATCAAAAAGACACAGGAGCGTGTATGGAAGTTTTTTAAGTTATCTCTTTAACTACTCAAGTGTTACTCTTAAGTATAGATCTTTTACATTAACAGTTATATACAGAATCAAACCTGAGTCCGATCGAACAGATCTAGCAGATATCTAACTATTAAGCGATGGAGTGAAGATTTTAATTATTTCAAAGCTATAAAGCGAGAAGAAGTAGGATGTTTACACTACACCGTAAGATGTTAATTTTCACCGTCACAACAATTTCAGTAGATATAGCAATCTTCAAACCTTAACACAATAATACGTACACCTTGCTTAGGGGGATGTTCTTGTATGATTCCGAGACGTGGACTACGAGAAAGCGGGACAGGGAAACAATTGATGCTTTCGAAGTATGGTGTTGGCGAAGGCTTCTCCGTATACCATGGTCAGTCAAAAGGACAAATGAAACCATCCTAAAAGAACTCAAAATAACCACTACGCTCTCCACAGTATGCCAACAAAGAGCCCTCAACTTTTTTGGGCCCATCATGCGTTCTCCAATGGGCTGTCTCGAAAGGCAAGTTATTTTGGGGAGACTAGAAGAAAGACGAGCTCAAGGAAGAGCCTCCACCACTTGGATGGAAGCGGTTAAAAAGGCGGTGGGTGGCAGTACAAATCGTACCGTCCACTCTGCATGTGGCCGTACTCAATGAAGACTGTTTGCGCGTAGTCACGACCCTCAGCAGTAAGGGAGCGACGAAAAAGAAGAATAGTAAGGAACATCTTTTAACGGTCACCAGCAAGAGACCACCTATTTTTTTATTAATAATTGTTATATTTAAGACACATTATAACTAGTTAAGTCTTATTTAATTTTGATTTTGATTATCGAATAACTATATTAGTAGATTTTAATGTAAAAAATATATATATTATGATTTAATACTACATAAGGATGAAGAAGGACGAGGATGAGAAGTGTATAGTGTACAATATTATTTTGATAAGCAATAAACGTTGAGATATAAAAGTACTCTGACTCAAGTATTGTAATCATAATAAAAAAAAATCACACAGGAACATTAAATTGCTGGTGTGTGTTGCTGAGGTATCCTAGGGTTGTCGATGCGATGCAGTTTACCTGGAAAACGCCAGACGATGTCCTCTTCCTGGGCGGCGCCGGCAGTGCGGCGGAAGCGCTGTTCGAGCGCGCGCGGCTCTTGTCCGAGCAATCGGCCGGCTTCGACACCGAACCTGCGACAGACGTGGTAAATAATTTAAATTATAACTTCATCACCAGCCAATAGACGTCCACCGCTGGACATAGGCTTCCCCCAAAAATTATCACATCGATCGGGAGTCTGTCATAGTAGAAATTAAATAAGATATAGTGTAAGTTCGCTCGTGGTGGAAGTGAAACTTTATACAGATTAATAACTAAGACAAATAAACTATGAAGATGATAAATAGAGTCCACAATATTATTTATTGTAGCTGGATAGAACAAGAGAGATAGTAGAATTATTTACTACAGATTTCAACGTTCTCTCTCTCTCTCTCTCTCTCTCTCTCTCTTCATATATTTATAGTATATTCAGAGCTTAGTATACGGCGGTAGAGTAATACGTTGCAGACCACAGCATAAAGTAGAGTTGAAGAACAGAGAGACTATACAGTACCGCGTTCCATCTCATTCTTCTCACAGCCTCAACAATATAAATACATTTTCGTTACAATAAATAAAGTTTTTCTTCAAAAACTTAACAAGTTATGAAATTACTTTAGGGAATAATTTCCAAGTTGAATAAAGAGAAATTGTAAGGTTCCAAAATCTTTTAAAGTACAAACCTTGTCGCACTCTCGAAAGGTCAGCTGTGGTCCTGTGAACAGAAAGGATAATTGTAAATCGACTAAATCTTATGTACGTTTTAAGAGCAAACGCCAAAGGACACGGTGATGGTGGGCGAGTTAATTGGTATCAGGGCGCATCGACTAATTGCGGCGTGCGGCGTGCGGCGGGACACCAGCGCCAGGAGTCGCATTCACCTGTCAGCGCTCCGTGTAGGAGCCAAGCGGTGTCCACGCAACACGCCTCCTTGCACCAAATTACTCAGCTCCAGTCACGAGTTAACTCATTTATCACTAACTGAAAAACATTAATTTCGGCCATTTAGATATACATCTTCAAATGTTCAGGGTAATAATGCCATGTTTCAAAATTTTATGCAATAAAAGTCTAATATTATTTAAAAAGTGTAATTTTCTTTGATTATCAAACAAAAAACAAGAGATTTGTTGAGTAGAGAAGACATATACATACTAGGCGCCAATACAATCTCTTTATTAGGCTTTAACATCCGGTAACATGGTGAGGAATGAGGACTAACATGTCCAAAGAAATTTATTGAAAAATGACATCCACCAATCAGCGCTCTTTTAACATGATTGATAGATGATCTTGAATCTCTCCATTTGAGTGAAAATCTCCGAGTCCCAGCTGTGGGCATTTAAATCTCTATATATATATATAGGCGATATTGTGATTCATTGACCCATCACGTGACCTCAGAAAGTATTAAATATAAACACTCAAAATTTGGTTGGGGTGTTCCTTCTGCCGTTTAAAGGCCAGCCAAGGATGTATTTTACAACATCCCTTCCACAAAAGTACTTGCCGGGATGTTAATAATGGGAAAAGATCCGGGAGACAGGACGGTAAGTATTTCTGACAAATTTCAAATGTGATTCCATATTACGGCCAACAAAGCGGAAGGTTCTAGATATAAAAATATATTTAATATACAGGTGAGGTGTAAGAGGTCCCGCACAATAACTCACGGGACTCAAGCCAACTTCATCTGCTCGTGGTGCACCCTGATAACCAACAAACGAGACCCTGGCTCTCATCAACCCGCATTAAGCTAGCGTGGTGGAAAATGACTCATATCTCCCCATACGAACACCTACACACGTGGAGATCTTTGGGGGAAGCCTGCAACATTGCGCTCGTCTCATCGCTTCGTAGAATAAAAGAAATCTCTCAATTCGCAAACAGAGATCTGAGCGTTTTAGGAGGATGTTTAACGTCCTTCAGCCCCCATAACAGAGGCCTCTGAAGGTGGCGCGGATCATGAATAAGGCTTCAGCTTTAAAATTAATCTGTTTATAGTTACTCCAAGGGAAATGTAGTGACTTTACAATGTTATCGCACTCCAACCTCATAACTGTCCGGATATCGTACAGTGATCATCGCGCTGCTCCCACGTCTGACAAATTAATATTTTTTTTTTGCTTTTCATTTCAAGCACATGGAATGGTGATTTATTGGCGGCGACGCCGCTAACGGTACGCGCGGCTGGAGCTGGTGGACCATTAAATTTTTTCAAATCGGTTCCAACCGCGCCGTTTGGACATCGGTATGCGTCAGGCGCGCGGTGGGCGACTTCTTGCGCGCTGCGCCCCGCGACCCTCGGCATCATATTTAATATTAATATGATGCGAGAGAACACCGCTCCAGGACCATCGAGACGGTACATCTATCAAACGGCGTCCCGATAAGGCCCGAGGCGCGCCTCCGCCGATGACACCCGCCTGTGGAACTATTTGATTGACTTGTTACTTGACGTTCTTGCACGCCGCCGCTAATAAGCCGTGTTCTCGTCACCGATGATACATCGGCTCGGGCACTCGGAATCCGGTGATGCATTACAAATAACACCAGCTTTACTGGGCCCGCCATTTCGTTCGAACAACTTCACAAATTTCTGCTTATTTTGTTCATTAGGAAGTAAATTGAGATGAAATAAAACAGCGATAAAGCGATAGAAATAAATTCACACAACGTGTATGTGACGTTTGACGACGAGTCGAAGGTCGGTACACCTCCTCATCATCATCATCATCCTCTCTTATCATCGTCAATAGCTGGACATAGATCTCTTGTGAGACATTCAACAAAACACAGGGGTACAACTCGCACCGCCAAGTACATCTCTCCTTGCATTTCCTCTTTGGTGTATATATGGTTAAATGATAACGATGACAGTGATGACGACGACGGTGATGATGACGATTATGATACGGTGACATCATAATCGGTCGGTGAGTCTCATTTCAAAGTGGAACAATGTAATCGTACAATTCTGTTCGGCGACAGGAGTTGGAGCTGCGATACCTGGAGACCTTCATTTAAGTTAATTGGTTGTGTGTCATATTCTAGAAAGTTTCAACATGGACATCTATATCAATTTTAATTTGGAATTCAGCATTGGTTTCCGTCCCGTTATACATTATCCTTTAAAGGCAAAGGATTGATTTATTCATTCAGTTCCATCATCCACGTCTGGAGGGTTTGTACTGTTTCTGTTCGAAAAGGTAGTCGCCTAATTACGACTCGGATGCTGCTGGACGTTAACATGTACAACACTCCACTAATTTGATTTATTCAGATAGAGTTCAATGCGGCGCTAGTTATGATGATATACACTGCACGACATGATAACTACAGCGCTCTTCAAACATCGATAGCAAAAGTTTAAATGTAGTTATATATATGACTACATATAAATTGTAAACTAATAATTAGTTGTTATAATGGAGTATGATATCGGAAATTCGTACTATAATTAAAACTTTAACTTCCGGTCAAGCTTCCTCCTCATCAGTTGTTAGACGTCCACTGCTGGACTTATGCCTTTCTCAAAGATCTCCACAACTATCGGTCCTGCGACCATCAACAATCAACATGCCCTCCGGTATCGCAGGGCTCTAGGGACCGTCAATTGTAGGGGTTCATATATAGGGATTTGGGCTATTACTCACCACGCTGGCCCAATGTGGGCTGGTAGGAGCCAGAGGCTCGTTTGTTGGTTATCATGTGCACCACGAACAGTTGAGGTTGGCTCGGGTCCCATGAGTTGTTGTGCGGGACCCTCTACATCCCCAGTCCAACTTATAATACGATCTCATAAACAGTTTTTTATACATTCATATATATAAACTTTTCAATAATTAAGAGGCTGAACTAATTCTCTCAAAATCACTAGATAAAATACATATTAGATTCGAACCCGGGACTTCCGTTTCAGCGGATAACAATTGCGCCATCAGATGCATAATAGAAACAGCTTGATGGTAGTAATAGCATTACTAGATTATAAAATAACAGGATTACGTACTTACGCGATGTACAGATAATATCGGCAGAAAAACCACACGCTTAAGCAATTATAAGCTGGAGTCAGCCTATAGGAGACACCAGGGATTCTTAATTGGGGATACGCCATGTTTATCATGCGTTAAAAAAAATGTAAACGTTGATATAATTGATCATTAGCCCATACCTCAGTATCCATATTAAATCATTAAGGAACCGTCGTATATTTACATCGTCGCATATCTAATATAAGTTAAATGATTAAATACCTTTTAATAATGTCATAAAGCTTAACCATTTTAAGGGTTAATTGGGGTGTGAAGGATCCCGCACCACTCACGGGCACCAAGCCAACCTCTGCTAGTGGTGCAGCCTGCTAATCGACTAACGAGGCTTTGGGCCAGAGTGGTGGGAAATGTCGCGGAGAGCTGCTGGACGCGGGCAGCGTAGGACCGGTATGTGGGGGGAAATTTGGGACTAGTGATTATCCGGCTGATGATGAATGATGAAGGGTTGACTAATAAGGTCACATCGCCGGTTAAAGTGAATCTGTATTGCGGCCCGGAGATTGTTTACGCAGGTTCGCAACGGGCGCGGCGTTCTATCGTACCTCGTGTCGTTAAATGCGCAATTAAATCCATCAGGATTCCTTTAATCTCGATTGGAACAGGAAAAAATACGACAGCGGCTATCCTCTCTTTATATGGCCTCCACAACTGGACAGACCCGACATGGATCCCAAGTGTGGGTACTCCAAGTTTTATTACCTCATTAGTTGCATTACAACTATTGATAGCTATTAATAGTATTGCCTTAACATAATACTTCGATATGATATTTTACAAGGTACGTCCAACATTAATACTACCTAGTACACAGAGTATTAATATTAGAATTTTATTTTATTTATACCTTTTTGGACTAAATAGTCATTAATATAATTTTACTTAATAATAATATTACTTATAGATGGTACTGAGTATTAAAAATATTCGAAGTATGAAGTCGAATCAATATATTAACAGTTACTGGAGCATCATATATATTATTTAAAAAATACTTATTAAAAACTAGTTTTTATTTTTATATACAATGTTGTGTTTACAGATATACTTTATTTATGAAGATCAGTACATTAATATCAAATTCTATCGCCAACTATAAATTAACAGCCCTTTTCTTTACAGCAGGGTAAATATTGTTTTAAGTTTTTTCGATGCTTTAACCGTTTTTTAATACTAGTATTTTATATATATATATACATATGCTAAAGTAGAGTTAAAAATGTGTTTGGTAAACGTTAAAGTATAGGAAGGTGTGTTTGTTGTAACATAATAGCGTAAGTTTAGAAGGCGGGCAGGCGAGAGCGAGCAGACAGTTACTACGCCTTAAGGCTTCCTCTATGTTTATTGTCGCCGCTTCGACAAGCGTTCGCCAATGGGTAAATCACCCCACAAACGGGTGTTAGGGACCGCTTATATGGTGCGAAGGTCCAATTTCGGAGTTAGATTTTATGGACAACGTATTGTGACACGCATACGGCCTGCGGGATAAATAAATGGCGACCGCGGAGGTGTGATAGATTTTATTAAGTTAATAACTAACGTGTGAAATATTTCGTGTTTATTGGCCATTAAAACGTAAAATAAACGGCCGTTTTATTGCACCCACTGCTGGGACTCTAGGCCTCTCCTTAACAACGAGTCAAAGCTATTTATCAACCACATGGGCCTAGTGTAGGTTGGTGGATGTCAACGCCCACAAAAGCTCTAGCTCTTGGATTACGACATTTTCCTTCACCAGAAGTTCGAGCTCGGTTTGGATTGGACCTGCGACTCAAAAACTACATCATCATGGCTTTTCAACTATTGGCGCTTAATAATTTATTTATAGGAATATAGTTCAATTATCGCGCTGAATCAGTAACCCAGGTTCCTATAGAACTGTAAAACCTTGCAATGTATGTAATAGCCCCACTCATAATATATATATATATATGCTCTTTCTTTTTTTTCCTGCAAATTAAATTTCATATCTTTTCTAAGATATTCATGTTACATGGATTATACTACTATATACATGGATTCAATTAACTTCCTCCACTCCATTCATGTTATATTTATATTATTGATATGACAATAATCATATCGTACAATATAATTTTTTTAATTTTCAATAAAAAAATTCTCCGATAATATTATTGTCCTAAAATCTTTATACTGTAATATATATAATAATTAGGTACTATCAAGAAATAGCAAGCTCTCATAATGTTTGACGTAAAAAGGTAATATACAAAATGACCATATCTAGAAAATTCGTCTTGATTTATTTGAAACTGAGAGCTGTTGTATGAAATATATATTTATATATATAATAACATGTATTATTAATAACGATACGTAATAAGTTATACATTAGAGACACGGACGTTGTTTTCCCATTGTATGTAATTGAAAGTTGTACCATTTAAGGCTCACCACGATTCGGTCCTTTGCGAGCTCAACGCCTCCGCTATCGGACCACAATTGCCATAACAATTCACAAATGAAATTGGTTGCCTGTATTAAGAAGCGTACCGTTGATTATTTACTGAGGCACCGGCCGCTGAACACATATGGTCTTGGGCCATTTCGTAATAATTTCATTTTAAGCCGAAATATAAAAAAAAAATCATCACGACTTTTAAAATCGATCATCAACACCCTTAAAGTTTCGCAAGCGATCGGTTAAGGATTCATATGGGGGATTTAGGCCATTGCCCACCACACTGACTCAATCCGGGTTGGTGGGATCCAGAGCCTCGTTTGTTGATTAGCAGTATGCACTACGAACAGGTGATATTGGCTTGGATCCCGTGAGTTGTTGTGGAATCCTTACACCCCCTTAAATTTAAAACCCAATAAAATTCGATATTAGTGTTAAATAGATCGAAAGCTTTTATCAAAAATTATAAAATGACAAACTACTATAATATCTAGAAGAGAATAACAGAAATATATATATATATATATATATTATAAACCATTTAAATTTCCCACTGCTGGGACTCTATCTGACAGTTTGTTCGACGAAGCGAGGAAACGAACGACAGGTTCACCTGATGGTAAACGATACATACGCCTGTCAATAAAAACCAGGCGCTAGCTAGGATGATATACACTGCACCACATTGCGCTCGTCGGTAGATATAAGATGCATAATAACCGGTGCTGTGGTGATAACTGAACGGTCTTTGGAAAAAAAACCTACTATCACTAAAATTTATTCTCATCACCACCTACCACCCAACTAACTTCCTTTTTTTGTTACTGAAGGGAAGTCTTCGAAAGATACGGCACTGAAAATCTTTCAGCGTTTGTTCAATTCCGTCATTCACGAGGGCACAACGCCCGAAGCATGGCGCAGGAGTATGTTGGTTCGTTTCCTCAAAAAACATGATAACACGGCTGAAGAACCACAGACCAATCTCGCTGCTGAGTCATGTTTATAAGTTGTTTTCGATTACGAATCGTTTCGCTGATAGGTTTAACGACTTCCAGCCTCCCAAACAAGCCGGTTTAAGTAAAGACTTTAGTACCATAGACCACATCCACACTCTGCGGCAGGTTACACAGAAGACCTATGAGTATAACCGGCCACTTTGCCTAGTGTTTATGAAGTATTAGAAAGCTTTTGATTGGATGGAAACCTGGGCAATATTGAGGGCACTTTAGAGATGCCAGATTGACTATCGGTATATCCAACTGTTGAAGAGCTGGTTCGAAACGAGACCTATCCAATAATAATAATAGCAGCGAGGAGTGCACCAAGGAGATGTAATCTCTCCTAAGCTATTTACGCTGTACTAGAGGACGTGTTTAAGGTTTTGGATTGGAATGGGTTAGGCATCAACATCAATGGCGAGTACATCACTCATCTACGGTTTGCCGATGATATAGTCGTCATGGCGGAGAATCAAGAAGACCTCAATAAAATGCTCGGTGACCTCAACAGAGTCTCTCAATAGGTAAACCTGTCATATCAATATGAGCAAGACGAAAATCATGTCCAATACTCATGTCCAGCGCCACCCAGTGACAGTTGAGAACTCAGCACTCGAAATTGTTGGCGAATACGTATACCTGGGGCATACGATCCAATTAGGTAGATCCAACTTCGAAAGAAGTAAATCGCCGAATCCAACTGAGAATGGGCAGCGTTCGGGAAACTTCTCAAGATCTTTTTGTCCAAAACCCCTCAGTGCTTAAAGACCAAAGTCTTCGAACAGTGCGTGTAGTCAGTGATGACCTACGGTTTCGAAACTTGGTCGCTAACTATGAACCTTATAAGAAAGCTCAGAGTCACACAACAGGCGATGGAGAGGACGATGCTTGGAGTATATCCATCGGTTGAAAAGATGATGATGATGTAAATCCACTCGGTGGTCTAAATCAGTGCAGTCGGAGAGGCTCCAGGAGCTCTTATAGAACGTACCAGTGCCCCTCTACAGTTTGTGTTACACGTCTCTAAGGAGGCGCCTAACCCTCCTAGATCCATCGCTGAGCCATACGCCGTCCAGCACAGGGTCACTTATTGAGCGATAAGGGCCTCCACCTTGAAGGCCCGTAAAACTTCTAGACCCTTTTAGTCGCCTTCTACGACAGGCAGGGCTTATCTTAGGCGTATTCTTACTATCCGCAGACTACAGGGCTGGCCCTACCCACCATAGTACCATCATTTACTGTTGGCAGGTCATTGTTACCACCGCAACGACAACTTCTACCGCGAAACTTTACTGTGCAAACATTACTGTGTTCCGGTTCGAACGGCGCTGTAGCTAGTGTAAACCACACATTGTTCACTCAACACGTTGGCACACGCGGCACGTTGTTATGGCTGGACCTGCACTTTACCATCAGGCGAACAACCCGCCTGTCTCGCCGCTTAATGTAATAAAAAAAACCATCCAGCGCTGAACGCGCGTTAAAATTATACTATTCGCTAGTTATGTTTTATTACTATGATAAATTATCCGTGTTAATCCTTTGCTGGTGCAGTCAGCCGGTTGACCGCGAGTTATGGCGCCCGTTTGTAAAACAAAACTCAAGTTAAATTACGATACAAGCGCAGTTTTTAGCCCTGCGCCATTATCGGCGCCTGCAAATGCCGCTACAGGCATTGACATTTCATTATCTAGTTAATCAGCTATAAAAACATACGAACAGACAGCCGTTAATACTTCATCACGCGGCGATATACGGGTGGTGGTTTGTGGGGGGATGGTAGCGGTGTTTTAACACAACAAATAAATATTTATATAATGAGGATAGGTCTTTGTTTGTTCGTCAATCACTTGAAAAAAATTTTTTTTTTTTTTTGGTGGGGAGCTTTTATCCCTTGGGGATATGTCAGCTCCATTGGCTCAAAAAAAGACAACACAACAAAAAAAACTTGGGGTGCTAATACTGTGGTCACAAAATATTAAACAAATCTTGAGCAGCCCCAGACTTCGGTTCAAACTACACCATGTGTAAGACGCCTGGATCCAAAGTATTGATGTTAGGTTTACAAATCAACTCCTCTCTTCTACTCTCATATTTTAGACACTCTCCTTCTAATTAATTTTCATAAACATTTTCATGGAGTTCATTGAGGGACGGGACCGGTGGCCGTGCCGATCATAACGGAGGATCGATCGATGTGGAGATCATTGGTGGAGGCCCAAGTCTAGCAGTGAACGTCTGTCGACTAATAATGATGAACATTTTCATTTCGCATTATTTCTGCGATTGCCATGGTAACGGTTGCTATAGAAAGACATTTCCGACTAATCCTACATTACAGCCAGTAAAGTGGCCACACACAGAAATGTATGCACGGAACAGTAGGACTATTCGATCTGATAAAATTGAGCCGTAATATATCCTCAAGGAAGTAGCAATAGTTCGCGTTCCCGAGATGACGCCGGGCTAGATGCAAATACCAGCGAAGGTTCACCAGCGCTTGGGCAATTAACTTCTTTCTATTGGCTAATCGGTATCATGTAATGTGATGAGTGCTTCTTCTACTTTAAGACTTAATGTCTCATTCCGACATGGTTGACACGCATCGCGTACATATGCACTGTGCTAAGTGTTTACTGGATGCCGTATGCCTTACGGGATAGCTCAGATAGTACCTCCATTCCGCAAAGTAGAATAACTATTAAAAAAAAGAAACTTTTGAGAGTTTCATAAAAAGAATAGCTGAATACCCTAAAGGATATTCTTCCCATAAATATATAGTATAATATACAAATGTATACTGGTGGTGGAGGTTCTATTGCCAGAGACCGTGTATGTAAATACCACCGCAGCGCCTACTTCTGCCGCAAAATAGTCCTGTGTTCAGGTTTGAAGGGCATTGCAGTTAGCGTTTTCTCTCAAGGCGACGAGTGCAATGTTGTGCAGTGTATATCATACAACTAACGCTACGTTGTTATGGACAAGCGCGTTACCATCAGGTGAACGCCCCCCTCGTCTAGTCGCTTCGTTGAATTAAAAAAAAAATAGATTCTTTTTAAATATTTTCCTTTATTAATTGACTACTTTACATAAATCATCAGTCCAATTTATGCAGTGTAAGCTCGTCACAGCTGCGACGCGAACCCGGGACCGCGTGCTGGTAATTGGGTCGGCGACGCGGTCAAGCGGCGGGGCAGCTGCGCGCGACACGACACGACACGACGCGACGCGACACGACACGACGCGACACCGCCACACGTAATTTGCCCCGGACACGTCGCTCAGTGTAATTGGCCGATGGCCCGCCATTAACTAATGAGATCGATACGATACGATCGCGTCGGCGCGCGCGCAAAGCCCCCGACGTCGAGAGCAGCCCGTTATGACCGCCTTTTAGAGGCGACGATTCCGACCCGCCGTCCGAATCGTCAACTATAACGCCCCCCACTTGACACTTGACGATTTCGATGCACTGTCAAGATAAACTAAGGAATCGGACGATTATTAAGCACCAGCTGTACCTCGCCCGCTTTGCTGGCCGTTACATAGAATTAGATTTGAAATCTAGACTTGAAATTTTTCAGAAATACCCAACTCGCCGCCTCTTGGTCCTCTTCCCGTTATTGACACCCTCGTAGGAAAAATAATTTTGTTAAATCCATTGTTATCTCAGCTCTAAATGGCAGAAGCAATATCTCAAACAAATTTTGAGTCTACATCTTATAGTTTTGGAGATCTCGCGATGAATCAATTAATCACTGGATTTCTCATATATTCACGATATAACATTATAAATATAAGCAGTTAAAAAAATATCCTGTTTTTGAAATGCAACGTATTTTCAGACGGTGTGTATTTGGATTTTATGAAACGAAAAAGTGTAACGACGAAGTAAATGTATTTCTAGGATCTGAATAAATGAGATTATACATTAAAATGCGTTTTACTCATTCTCCAGCGCTCTCCACACTACACTTCCGTTATGTGATGTGAAAATATATAACAAAAATTTTTTTTATAGCAAATCGAATAATTTCTATAATTACAAAAATGTTAATTTAAGTGCTTTAATTTATCCTCCTCTCTAAAAAAGAGCTCTCTCTTTCCCATTCACTGGTAACCATCTACATTACATATATATCTCCTTCTCATACAAATTAGGTACAGGTATACCCCTAATCCCCCCATATAAACTTTGAGAAGGCCTATGTCCAGCAGTAGACGTCTATCGGCTGACGATGATGAGACCCATAATACTGGAAACCGCCTATTCAAGTATCACTGCAACGCCTGCTTCTAACGCCCAAACAGAAAGATGTACCAAGCGAAATTACCGAGGTAACAAGATAGAATATATCATTGCAGAACAGTATATATGGTGCATTGGTATTACCTATTTCTTATCATCAGGCGAAGTAAATATAATCATAAAACAAAAAACCATGTCAGTACATTACTTGCACTATATTTAGGTATTCCCAAAACCTTGATAAAGTACTAATTATAAATACTGTGTTGGACTTTAAATATTGCGAGTAATTAAAACGTTTGATAACGAACGCATAATATAAAGAACCTCGCGACTTTCACTGGAGGCAGGTGACGGAAGACGTCCTGATAGCTGCGTCAGGATGTCTGGATGAGGTACATTCGATTTTAAACCGATGCCTCTAACATGACGTCGGTATGTATCAAAAGATTTAATACAGGCCTCATTAAGCCTTAATAAACGGTAATTTTTTTTTTAAGTCCCATATCTGATTCAAAATCTGCTCTATATCAAACCGATCGGGCGGAGAGAAATCTTAAAATCTGATTAAGGGTTGTGAAACCGGATATGGTCGACAGTTTTCTTTTTAATTAATATGATAAAGGTAAGGATATAATTCGTCTTCACTACTTGAAAACAAATCTAGACTGATTTAATCCATATTTCTATATCTTTACAAAGTATAAAATTTTTGTTATTGTTTTTTTTTATTTGCGAGACGTGCGAAACGTTCACTTGATAAGTGATGCAGCTTATGCAACTTTGCGCCAAGTAGGATAAACACAATACCACACTGTGCTCGCATTGAGACATAAAATATTAAGTCACGTTACCGCAGTAATTTCAATAGCTACGCCCTATAATTTTTTTTTAATTATTCCTTATGATCAAACCTTCAATATCTCCTCTGTTCCTCAGGATTGACAGACAGTCACCTGGGCATTATGTCCGCTGTCTATCATATTGATGGTGGATATCTCTTGCCGGATACTATCTAGGTATTTACCACTGCAGGTATTTCTGCCGCCAAACACGTGATTGACCTAACTGTATGTAGTTTGAAATATGCTGAATTTAGTGAGATTACCGAGGTAACAAGACTACAGCTTAAATTTCAAGGCGATGAGCCCAACGTGTTGCAATATATATCAACCTAACCAGCCCTACCTATCGCTTATATCGTCGCATCGTAAAATAAACAAAGTCATATTAATGTAAGATTAAATAGATGAAAAGTAAAAAAAAAAGTTTAACAAAAAAAAAATTGACGCGGCTGATATCACGGTAAACACTTGTCCTACTTTAAAATCGACACAGCTAACTGACGTACAGACGTACGCGTCGGTCCGTTGCCACTGGGTACACGAGACAGAGCTAAAGCTTTGAAGTCCGCGACGGCATTTTCATGGATTTATAGACCGACTGGCTAACTTTAAATACAATGTCGTACGGAACCCGAGCCGGGGCCCGAATGCTATTTAACGCGAGCCAACTCCATGCAAAAGTACCAGCGGCCGACGTTTAAACGTCACTGTCCACGGGCCCCAAGCGAACGTCACATAGCCCACTACGTATCGACTATTATAAGGGTATCTACACACTATATACGGCAACGCCACATATATAGAATGTTATGTATATACATAAGAGATTTTCACCTATGTAGATACTCATCATGATATCTCTGGAACTATAAGGCCTGGAGGCTTGAAATTAGGAATAATATGTTCTTTTCCCGAATATAGGTTAGCTACAGATTTTAATTACGGCGCAGAGACATGGCATCTGACCATCAGGCTGGGTCACCGATTCAATGTAGCACAGAGAGCGATGGAGAGAGCTATGCTTGGCATTTCTCTAAGGGACAAAATCCAGAGCGAAGAAGTTCCACGGAAAACTAAAGTGGTCGACGTAGCTCTTAAAATATGCAAGCTGAAGTGACGGCTGATGGGGAGATAAGTCTTGGAGTGGAGGCCGCATAAGTGACGGACGCCCTCTCTCCAAATGGACCGACGACATCACCAGGGCGGTCGAAAGTGCGTGGATATGAGAAGCTGAGGATGGCATTTGGTAAAAGACATTGGGGAAGGCCTATATCCAGCAGTGGATAAACAAAAGCTGATTATGATGATGATGATGATGACGACAGATTTTACAAAACTCCTTCCCCAAAGAGAGTTACAGAAAGGAGAAGAGAAGGGTGATACAGTCAGCAAAGTGGGCAAGAAACAACTAGTATATATATTCTACAGGTGATAGGTCTCTGTTACCAGCGACTGTCTAGGTATCTACTACCGCCCATCAACCCTATAGTCCCGGGCTCAGAGCTTGATAAGAGAACCTTAAGAAGATAGAAAATGCAAGGTGGTTTGCTGTAGGACAATGTGGTTGATAAGAAGAGATTTTACTTTTCTTGGGTCGTGCTTAATCAGAGTGAGGGACACCGGTGAATTCCTTAACAGATACTGAAGCCACTTCCCACCGCACAGAATAAGATCACCGACGGGGTTTTAGTGGGTAGAAATCCCACATAACACTGACTTCCCCCAATAGTGGGGTATCTTCCGAACATTTTCCATCCGATACAAAAAGAAGGTAGGTACGCCTGCAGCTTGTACTTCTGCCGCCAAAGGCTAGTGTTCTCACATTATTGTATTCCGGTTTGAAGGGCGTTGTAACTAGTGTAACAGCACTGATATGTTTCCTAGCTCCGTGTAAAAAAAAAAGAAATGTATATAAATATTTGCAAAAATTAATCATTTGTCATCCAAACTATTACTGCAGATTTGAAATCAAGTCGGAAGACGCAATAAAAAAAAAAGTTTAATTAAAAGGATATCGCTCTCTTCATTCTCATTCTCAAGTAGCCTATCCGGCTCCATTGGTCTCATCTATCTGGATACTAATTTGTTTACCCACATACGAATACCTCGAATCTAAATAAGCACAACATATACATATGAATCTGTATATCCAAGACACAAAACGTTAGGAGCATACGAAAGGTCAGACGAAGGATAACCCGAGCTCATGCACCCTCCATGGTTAGTACTGACGGTGTACTAATGGCGCCGCCCGGCCGCGCTCGCCGCACTTTGTTGTCTTAACGAGCTGCTATTAGTCCGTCGGAGGCAGTCTTTATTAGCACCCCTGGGAGGTCCTGTTCCGCTATAACATTCACTTGGGAGGTAAAGTAAGCACACACGTGTATACTCCCTCAATCACAACCGCTAACTGTATACTTTGTAACACGGATGTCCCTGGTCCGACATGAGAGCCGTGGTGATGTTCAGTTGCTGGCAGGTTTATATCAGACCCTCATGTTTTCCGTTTCATTCCAGACAACGAGGCTTCAATAAAATCTGAAGGAACTATTAACAGATAAATTGAACTTCATTTAGGCGGTAGTAGTGAAGCTATAGTAAAAGCTGATTTTATTAGCTATTACTTCCGGTAAGAGAAGAGACGAGCGAATCGTTTACCTGATGATTAGTAAACAACGTAACATTATTTAGGATGATATACACTGCATCAGCATGCGCTCAACCTCAACAAACAGATGCTTAGTCTATTTACCGCAGTAATTTCGTACGTAAAATCGAGTACGAGTACTACCGTGGCACCAGTGCTGCAGAAACAGCTGGAAGATTTAATGATGTGTACGGCGCTGGTGTCGCAAAAGAGAGCACGGTAGGTACTTGGTTTCAACGTTTTCGTTCTGAAAATTTCGACCTTCAGAACTAACCCCGTGGACGGCCGGAGACCAAAGAGGAAAGTGAAGAATTAAAGGCTATTGTGGAAGCGGATCCATCACAAAGCACTTCAGAGTTAGCTGCAGGCTTCGGGGTAAGTGACAAAACTATATTAATCCACTTGAAGCAAATCAGGTAAGTAAAAAACTTGAACGATGGGTACCTCATGCATTGAGTGAATGGAACTTGCGAACACGCGCCGACTGCTGCTGCTGTGTTACTTTGCTCAACTGACACAATGATGAAGGGATTTTAAATCGAATCATTACTTGTGATGAAAAGTGGATACTGTACGATAATCGGAAGCGCTCGTCGCAATGGCGGAACCCTGGAGACCCAGCCAAATACTGCCCTAAACGAAAACTGACTCAGAAAAAGTTACTTGTGAGTATTTGGTCGACTAGCGCCGGTGTCGTCCACTACAGCTTTCTAAAATCTGGCCAAACGATTACGGCAGATATCTATTGTCAGCAACTGCAAACCTGCTGCATGAAGGAAGAACTAGCTGCTAAACAACCGGGTTTGGTCAATCGCTCTAGGCCACTGCTGCTTCACGACACCGCAACACCACCACCACCACCACCACCACATTCTGCACAACAAACAACCACTAAGTTAGATAAGCTACAATTGGAATGTCTGCAACATCCACTGTACTTCCCGGACCTTGCCCCAACAGATTACCATTTTTTTCGGAATTTGGACAACTTCTAACAAAGAAAAAAACTCAACTTCGACGCGGCAGTCCAAACCGCCTTCAAAGAGTTTATTCATTCTTGCCCCTATGGTTGTTTTAGTAAAGGGATCAATGAACTATGATATGGCAATGCAATGCAAAGTGCATAGATAACAACGGTGCATACTTTGATTAAATAAATATATTTTACAAAAAAAAATTACTTTATATTCCTCCCGTACACAACGACAGTTTCCTATGTAAGGAGATAATATATAAATGGTTTAGTTAGTATGGGATTTGACCGACGTACAAACTAATTACAGGACATGTATGTAAAGCACAAGGACCTCGACTGTGGAGTAAGGTTTTGAGTATACAGGAGGGGGGCGCATAATATATCGAGAACGCATAAAGTCTTATTTTACAGCAGTAAATAAAGGAATTTATGGCGGCGGCTGGTGGCTACGGGTCAGATCAGCGCGGTCGTCAGTCACGAACGTTTAAATCACAGCGAGTGACGGAAAGTGCCGACTCATCTCACTGTGCGAGTGGACAACAGCCCACCACATTGCGCGTGCCACAGCGCAAACGGAAATTCCTTTTAAATAAGCTATAGCTTTTATCAATAATAACTGGCCTCTGACCTAATAGGTCTCTGTTGACGGAAACCGTCTGAGTAAATACCAGCGCAGCTTTTATCTCTGCCGCCAGACGGTACGGTGCAAACATTACTCTGGTCCGGTGCAAAGGGTGTTGCAACACAAGCCTCACGCCGACGAGCGCGGTGTTGTGTAGGAGGTAGGAATGTGGTGTTGTGTATACAATACTAACTAGCGCCACGGCAGTAGCTTTTCCTTAACAAAAAGAAAGTTTTATTTTAAAACATCTCCGGACAGGATTATCACTTACTATCAAGGGAACGTCCCGATGGTATCGTCGCTTTGTAGTTAAAAAAAAAAAACACACGCATAGCCTAAAATGGCGATGGTATATTCCGACCCACCTCTTCCGCGGCTAATTACACTACCCAGTATAATCCAACTTGTCAACGGATAAATTAACAGCAGCGGCATACATATATCGGTAGGACATCTGCGGCTATTTAGCTTCTTTGTTTGTTTTTTTTTTTTACAACATTACCTTTAATAATTTCAAGTAAACGACATTTACCATGAAAGGAACATTTAGCCCACAAGAAAATGTTCGCGCGACTCGTTAAGGCGCCGCACCGGCCTACCTTATAATCGCTTGCCCACGTTGTTAACCACAAATTAAAAAAAAAAAGACGCATAACCAACATACTTGTACAAAATAATACCATCGTTGTATCTATTAGCAATATGAAATAAATAATAGCAACAGCCGTTTGCACTTGCACTTGCAGCAACTAGAAGCATTTGGCAGCGCTTTTGCTGATTTTCTTGCATCTCATTTAAATTTATTTTCACACAAAGTAACAGATAAAACTTTTATATTTTAAACATTAGTCTTTTGGCAAGTGTATATCATACTTATCTTCACTCGAGCTTATCTCTATTACTATGGAACATAGATAGGAAATTTTAGTTCTCTTGTTCCTTCGACCAAGGCCGTCAACTTCAAATTGATGCCGAAAATGCAGTAGGCTTCATGGCACCGCACTAATCTCAGGTAAAAAAAAAATCTTAATAAATTTAACAAGTCATCTTTGTAAGAGTATATACGCAGTTCTTAGGACAAAAAGAACGATATCAGAAAGGTGAACAAGATATCAATCACCACATAAAGAAAAATAAATAGTTTCACAACGTCTAATTGTTCTTGTGACACTCATCATTAAAATGTTTTCCGCCGTGACTCCTGAATTATTGTGATGAAGAATTAAGCCCTTCTTATTGATCAGTGCTGGTCCTTTTTCTCTTAAAGCTTGGTGTGACCTTTCCAATTGTGCATTAACCACCTTTCACTTGTAATAGTTTGTTTGGTTGGTAAGATTTCATAATGAAAAGTACCTTTAAAATTTCAATAAAACAGCCCTCATCATCTTTTTGACGTGTAAGTGTCAATTTTTCATCACCGATGAAGATTTGCTCTAGAAAATGTTATCGATTTTGATGAAAGAGAAGCGAAATGTAGATTGTGACTCTATACTATGTCTAATATGCTCTTCATCCGTCATCCGTTACAAACTTTTTGCAGTAAAGCTTTTGAAATTATGCTACAGACGTAGGCTATGTTGATGAAGTTAGTCGCAAGCAGTATTCTAAATAAGCACTACTCAATAGTTAGTTGGATATTGCGGTGCGATCATGTTAGTGGGGGTAGTCGTGTAGAGCGGCGCAAATGGTGGCGTAAACACGAGGGCCGGCCGCGTGCCGATGCTATCGCCCCCCGCGGCGTTACGTTGTTTACGGCCGGCGCTGGCGACGCGCGACAAGCGATCCTGGCGGTCCCGGCGATCCCGGCGACCCCGCGCTGATCCACTCCGAACAAGTTCAGGTGAAACGGTAACACGATAGTTAACGATCAAACACAACTAAACCCCATTTCTCTAGTGGTGTTCGGTGGCGTTGAGCTATGCAATTTTTACTTGAGATATTGCGGCTGCATTGCGGACCTTTAAGAAATTGGTAAGCTATTTACTTAAAGGCCCACAAGTCGTATTGGTTCGGAAATATCGCTGACAACTGGTTACACAAAATTGTTGTGCATGCACAAAGTTGCGCTTAAAACGCACAATGAAAGGATGTGGTGATCCGGTTTCATGCCGGTGGTGAAGACAGAATTTGTCATTGTATCGTCTACTGCAATGGTGGGAAACAGCGGTTTAAATAATTTCAATAAACTCCTCGTCCGCTCTGATAGCTCAGTACATAAGCTGAACAAACGTGTGCATTATATGCAATTTTTATATGTATAATATATAAATTCCAGCCCAAGTTTCAAAGGAACTTTAATCAACTTTGAAATTATTTACCTTCAATGCGTAGTCGACAAAATCGATTATTTTTTAATTCGGAAGACCTACATACGATTAAAGTTTACAATCGTGGCTACTTTCACATTTTTAATCTACCGAAATGCGAACTAAATTTGCAACAATGTTGTCTTCCAGTACTAATACATATAGGAGTCAATCTGGGCGTACCCGCAACAACTTATCCAGCCTCATTGTCTTAATATCTTATTAAATATGAATTATAACATCATTGCAGATAAAACAGCTTCAAACGTTGTTATTGAAAGTTTATTAAACGACAAAGCGACAAGAGGAGCATGGAGTTCATCTGTCTGTAAGCGATACCTCAACTTACCTACTACTCAACACAACCTTTGCGCTCGCTGCGAAGAGAGATGAATGATTTGATTTAAATACGCTGTTGTACTGTACCGGAGATTAAAAGTTAATTTACCAATAGAGAGTTACAGTTATAACAGTTAAGAGAACAATAAGAGAAGGAAACACAATTGAACAATACGGCGAGGTATATCTCGCATATACCAGCGCTGGAAGTAAATGAGAATGGAATATGATAGCACGTGTCGGCGGCATGCAAATGCGCGCGCATTAAAATGCAAGATGGCGGAAGCGAGCACGCGAGGTCGCCGGGTCGCGGTATCGCCACGCCACGCGCCATTGTCCGCGCCACCGCACGGGGTTACCATAAACAAACTCTCTTTAATAAAATAATTTTTTAATTAACAATGTAGAATATATTCGTATGGTTAGATTACATTTATACTAGCTGTTCCCCGCCCGCTTTACTGGCCGTAATATAAAATTACACTTGAAATTTGTCCCAAATATTTCTTAAGTGCAATGTTAATAAATCTTAATTAGAAATAAAATTATGAAAAATCTATGAAATGCAAATAATAAATAGCCTATAACGATCTACAAATCATTCCGCACCGAATACTCATATTCCCGTGTCGATACGTTCACTAGTTTTTACGTGTTTGGCAAACAAAGGAAACTCATTTTCATTATATATATATATATATATTATAAATTAATTGCTTGGTTATTGTTTGATATAGGGTAATATAGTATATAACAAAACTACTCCTTTGGTATTTGCTGTGAAAGATATCAAACTGGGAATAGCTAAATTAAAAACCAAAGGTCATTTTTAAGTTTTGCACCAAAAAAAACGATAAAATCATGTCTATAAAATTTTAACCATGCAATAAATATATCAACAAATAACAATAAAAATAGTGCAAAAACGGAGATGCATTACGATGAATAACTTAAAAAATTATGGTCATTTTGTTTGGATTCATGATGATGTCAACGCTGCGAGCCATTCGACTTTAACAGCTTATCTGACATTGGGCGCGTGGACCTGGATCCACGGCCTGTGGTCATTTCCACTTTCGTCTGCTATTTAAACATGTTAGTCCACAAAAGAGGTTATATACTACCGCCACCCTCGGTTTTTGGGCTCTTGACAACCGGAAGACTTTCAAATTTTCTCTGGAGTTATAATAATCATCTTTCATGACATGACGAGTTTATAATGGCGAGATATTGTAAACCGTCCCTAACGAATAAACTTTCTAATCAGATATATTGATAAAAAAATTTAATAATTCTGATTTTTCGTAAAATAAATTTATTATTTGAAGAGGAAAAAACACGTATAAAATTTATGTTTTTAATATTAAGACTGAAAAATTAAGTTTTGATATGTATGGCAAAAATTACTCTCTTTTCGAGTGTTATTATGAGGTCATAGCATGTTTTGACACACATATATATATATATATAGGACTTTAGATAAATATTTAAGAAAGGTAATGTATAATATTATATACAAAAGTACAATAGGAGAAAGCTTTTATCCGTGAAACTAGCGAAAGACCATGGTCACCCGGATAGTACACTCTCACGATCCGTTAAGTCGCAGCCTACAATGGCCCTGCTTGCCCGGTTGAACTAAAATCCGGCTGGAATACTCCGTAATACGAGGAATCACTTTAATTATTTAATTTATTAATAGTTAATATAATTTGAGGGGATAAAATATCAAAACCTAGAAAACCTGTTAGTCTCTTACATAATGAACCCTTACCACTCTACTAAATACTTAATACTATTCGCAGTGTTAAAAAAAATTGCCAAAATTCATATAGATCGTCTTCTCCTGACTGAAAACTTGAACATGCACATGAAGTTCAACCTGTCTTATTCTCTATACTCCGAGACTACTTGGCTTTTAAGTGGAACCTATCATTCCATCAAATAAACCTTATTTCCTACCTCGCTGCTACTACTTGCAAACTAACGTGTTCGCAGTATGCGCGGACGTTCTCGGATAAAATTGACTATGTCAGCCACACTAAGGCACATGAAAGGCAAGATACGCACACACACACACACACACGCATTTCCTACCCCACCCACAAATTGCGTGTAAAGAGAAACAGGAAGTAAAGTATTCTAGATAAACATATCACGCACTTCAGGAATTATTTAGGTGTTGAAATCTATATAATTAATCGCATTTGGATTTTAATCTCATAACAGGATTAACGGGATAGTATTTCACACTAATTAAGTAACAGTAAATAATCTTTATTGCCTATATCGCAATGAGGTGTCTGGATTTTCTAGACTCTGTAACAAATTCATACAAGGGAGCGCCAACTAACATTTTTCAAGTTCCATGCATAAGAAAACTGTTTTGTTATTCAAGAACAAACAATGAAATAGTTGTTTTTATATATTTAAGGGGCGTAAGATGTCCCGCACAAAAACCCACGAGACCGGATTGCGGTGTACCCTGCTATGCAACAAACGAGGCTCTGGCTTCCACCGGCCCGCATTGGGCCAGCATGCGGGGAAATGGCCCAAGTCACCCCCTATGAACCCCTACAAACGACGGCCTCAAGTACCCGGCGATGCGGGCAGCGCGGAACCATTCGATGTGAAGATCTACGAAATAAGCCGTGGACGTCTATCCGCTGATGATACATTTATGGATTTCGATATTTTTTTACGCAATACAAACTCTACTAAAAACGCTTAAATCTTCAATTAATAAAGATGGACGAAGATGTAAACAATAACACGAACATCAGATGTTTTTTAAATACATAATAAATAATTTAAAGAACATTAAGGGGGAAGGGGGAGCGTTGCTTCCAGTAAAGCTACGCCTCTGATCTACCACATCGAACTATATCAATATGATTACCGATTATAATTTACGATTTACGCTACTTTCTTATTATTTTATCAAATTATGTTCAAGAAGTTTTAGTCAAATTTAACCTTGATGAAGGTTAAAAATTTTTTTTTTAATTTCACGCACAATATCAGAATACTTGAATAATTAAACTCACTGAGAATTAGATTTAAGACTTTCAGAAGTCCTTACGGCTCTTACTCTTGATATTTATCATATACTACGTTTAACTTCTATGTATATATTGTGGTGAGTGTTGTTAATAAAGTTTACTACCACTATTTAATATATCCTGTCGTTCGGAGTAAAACCGACCACATAAAATTCAAGATATCTCTCGAACTGGAATTATGTATTTTCAATCTACCGACAGGTTTAATATTCATCAAATATACATATTAAAGTATATTTGTTACAGTCAAATAGCGTTCCGTTTAACGAACGTATAGAAATTGTATTCCTTTAATTTGGACCAAGTGATTCCTTGACTTACTTCCTCAAGGTACCCACGAAGAACTGCCCATCATAGAGGCGTGCGCTGTGGACGGATGCATTTGAGGCCGGAAGCCGCGGGGGACCATCGCGCGATAGTAGTACCACGTATGAAATCTGAAAGACGGCATTCTCATAGCTCAAGCCGACCGCACAAACGTACATTTATCATATGTATATCTCCATCCAACATCTATTCACAGGGTCATCTGAAGGTGTCTAGTATTGTACGATTTGCTATAATAATATCATTTCGCTAAAGCACTTTAAAAACTTATTAAATCGATACATATTTCCTAATACAGTTTACGCGTAGGTAGTAATCTTTTGGGATGTTGAAATTACTGAAGTTGCCAACTACCTTTAAATTTAACTAGTTCATGATGAAGATCGAAAAGAGATTGCTCAAAGTGAATATGGTATTAGAACCATTGGAGGGATCGCTACGTCTGTAGTTTAGTTATTGTTTTTATACCGTCTGTGCTATAACTAGTCACCATATAAACCATTAGATCCTCCGACACAATTATCACAGCCACAATGTCTTATAACAAAATAGGTTCCCAAAAAAAGACGTATTGCATGAGAACCAGGACCAGTGCAAAAAATAGCTTAGACCTTCTAGTAATTATTTTAAGGTTCTTGCAATATTCCTATCGACACCGCGTTGCAGGAGGAACATCGTAATATAAAATTCGTGTTACAACGAAACCGTGCTATAAGATGCCGTGTGGTAAAAGAGCTACTCAAAATTTTGTCGAATAAATAGAAATAAAATAAATATACATCATCCGGACGTCTGTGGGGTTCAACAAGTAATATCGCGGAATTAGCCAAATGCGGTTTGGGGTAATATTTTCTCATCACATCTTGTTCGAAATTTAAATGATAATAAAATCCAACTATTCACTTTTTATACGGCAGAGATACATATGATTATATAAATAAATGACTCAAAATAATGATAATAATGGGACACGTATAGTTTTCATGAAAACCCTAATTTCCGAAACCATTACTCCAAAAGGTTTTTAACGGACATTATTCCCTTTGACACTACTTCCAAATATAGAGTACTTACTTCCTTTTAGCGGTCTCAATGATCAACCTATAGCGATAGAGGAACAGCCATAGCATGTAAAAAAAAACTCAAATCATGTCAACCTCCATTAAGAAGAATCTCTAACGCGCTCTACTATATATATAATAATAAGATACTTTACAATCATCTAACATTGTACTATGCGCTTGCGCATGTTTACGGGTTTATTTATATAAATGTATATGAGATTTCCACCAATATAAGAGACTCATCGCAATATCTCTGGAACCATAAAGCCTGGAGACTTGAAATTTGATAGAAATATTCCTTTTACCGATTATAATTCAGCCAAGAACGTATTTAACACATTTTCTTCCCCAATGGGAGTTACAAGGCTGTTAATAACGAGGGCACTGGTAATATTTCTGACAAATTTCAAATCTAATATTACAGCCAATAAAGCGGACGGGGAACAGCTAGTTTCCAATAAAATAACATACGAATATTTACACCTGACCCAAACTGCTTCGTTCGTTTCTAATAAAAATCTGCCTGAAGAAAATTTGTTACATATTGTATTTAAATACAATTACTAAATCACTCCTTATATTAAATTATATACTTATGGAATATTCATCGATCTATACAAACAGATCGAGAATCTCAAATGATAGAGGTTCCGGTGTACATACGGAAATGGCACCTGAGCTACATCCATGCAAAAGCAACACATTGAACAACGGAGACAGAGCGAAATAATATAATGAAGATCGGAAACTATAAGTGACAAAGCACATATTATTACTGGAAGAGCAAATGGTTAGAAATGGTAGAGTTATGAATCAAATAAGGCATGCAAATTTTGTTGATAAAGTAAAAATTAAGTTTTTAGTAAATCCCGACCGCTGTTCCCTACTACCTATATATTCAAGTTTTTTTTTTTAATTTTTAATACAAATTACAACAGTATGACTCGAACGGGAGGTATGTGCACTATTGATAGGATGCATAGGTGATAAATGAAACAAAATCTCATTTAAAAAGTTTATTAGAAAAAAATTAAATCTCACTTAAACATTACGCCTCGTTAGAGTCACATTGTCGTGAATTACTGTAAAGCAAATTCTGAATAAACGCAATATGTGAAACAGTAAAAAATTAATACACTTATAATAATTTTCGATTAAAATAGATAAAAAACTGATAAACTATTGGCCACCGGATGGTCAATAATTTTATAAACGAAAATGCGCACAGTTAAAGAAGTAAGAAGATATATTTTTCACCAACAAAAGGTTAAATTCTAAAACACACAGTGCAGGATGACTAACCACACTATGCCAGAGTACACTGGCTCACAGAAGGATGACTACTGGAACAGCTAAAATGTAGTCAAGAATAAGAACATGGTACCATAGATATCCAAACAATAGGATTATTCCATGCTACACGTAAAGCGCATTACACAAATGGCATAGCCTAAACTATTTTTTTTTTTAAATATAAATTTGGTCAATACAACCTAATCAAATAACGTATGAGACTCCGAGATTTCCTAATTATAATAATAATAGTAATCGTAATAATAAAACCGATTTGTAATAATACTTTTCATAAGAACGCTTTTCACAACTACATATTTATTTAAATAAATTTCCCGTCGCTTTTAATAAATTTAACAGGGCAAAGGTATACGGATTTTTTTTTGTTAATTTAACTAATTGCTAACCGTTGTTTCAAGTGCATTACAACGCTAACGGTAGCAGTGCGTCAGCAACCACTGATGCACTGTGAAATCATGGTTATCCAGGAGCACCAACATCGGTTGGTGTACAATTTTTTTTGATTGCAGTATTGTCCCATTCTGGTGGTAGTATTCAATTTTATCATTACTTCATTTGCAATAAAATTGTCTTCGGGGTTAGCCAATAAACGAAAAGGAAAGAGGTACCCACGAAGGAGCATTACATACCATTTATCATGACTCCCACACTTGTCATATTTGAGGGCGACTTTCTAGATATAGTACTATTCTAGATATGTATTGGAATGGAAAAAACAATATTTCATAGATTAATTATAATATAAACTTAAGTAATATAATGTTAATCTACACTTTACTATACTTTATTTGTGGTGGTTAAGTAGCATCAGAAATATTAAACAAATATCATGCAAGTTTTATGTGGCGCCCAACTTTCTGGAAGTAGATCGGTTGAGCTGATGCTGATGAAACTTAAAAAAATTATCGAGATCGAAGACGTTAAAAAAAAACTTAACTACTACACTCTTCGTCAGAGTTTGTAAGTGTTGAAAGTTTTTAGGCATTTCATAATTAATTCTATGCCAATAGCGGTGTCGCCATATTAAAACCAAAAGCTCAAACCCCTCCTACATTAAAATTTTTTTCAAAAATTTTTGAGGTAGTGAATTAAATAGTAAATATATGATTTGAAAGTGAACATTAAAAAATAAACACAATTTCCTCAAGCTTTCAAAAGAACTCTTGAAAAAAAACGTGTCGATTGTTTATGAATGATTAAAAACGAAGGCATTGTCGCGATGTGAGTGCAATAAAAAAACTTAAACAAATAAGAACAATAAGCTACGCAATAGTTGGAATGAAGCCATGCCTTGGGCAATAAAAAAATTTTTATAAAAAAAATTATTAATAATGATTTGTGCGCAAATAGGAACAAAGACAAAATTAAAGTAAATATAACATCATAATCGATATCACGCGCGATCATCGATGTGAATCTATGATCAATATCAATCGATAATTGATGATAATCGAGAACCGGTGTCAACCGTTGTCCGGGAATTTTTTAATGTTAAAAAAGAAAGAGCCGAAATAAAAATGAGCGAACCAGCCCAGACATAGGACGCTAAGATGTAGAAACAAGTTCGTATCGCAAATGCATGAGATAATGATGCGAGATAAGTTTACGCACACGGTAGTCATCGGCTGAACCGCCGGCTGCGGCGGCGGCGGCGGGGGCGGCGGCTGCGGCAGCGGCTGCGCCAGCGTCTGAGAATAAAAAAAACTTTTTACTTATATATTTTTTAATCTTTATTCATATCATTGATACCTATATGAAATTTAAGAATACGTTGGGCCTGAATCATGATATTATATTAAAATCAGTTAAATTATTTTATTTACAACGCAACACTTGACCTCAATATAACGTGGTTGGTTTTTTCCTTTTATTTACGTGTGTAACAAAATGCTAACGGTCGCACACCACGGAACCAAGGGCCGGCAACGCGGTAGTGTCGAACTCCAACCGACTAAAAATCTTCACACATTCCAATCACTTCCGACAGCATGCACGAGGGTCACGGGATAACATCGAGCAGTTCTTCCGCAACACTCGATCGGCGCCCAGATCGAACGGGCCCGCCACGGGGAGGGATGTCAGACACCTCTCCCGACATCACATGGTTGGTTGAGACTAAGTGGAAAAGCATCATCGCTCAGAATCCTTAGGCTCCCGTATCGACAGCCGAAACACAGCAATAGCGTTATTACGCCAGATTTATATGTGAGTGACGGGTATGAAAAGACTATCAAAAACTAATCTCCTCAGCATTTGGCTCCGAAATCGAACTAAGGACTTTCGTATTACCAAGTTACCTCTTAACCACGGCAAATACTCCGATAGAGTTAAAACACCCATTCAGTTTGTTGTTACTAATAAAATACATTAAGTTTTAATAGTAGTTCACCCAGTGGTAGGGCTCTGTCAGGGGAGACCGTCTGGCTAAATACTACACCAGCACCTATTTCTGCCGCAGAGCAGCAGCGGGTAAACTTTACTGGTTACCAAGATTTAACATCTTACGTCTCAGGCAAGAAGTGCAACGTATATCATCCTAACTAGCGCCACATTTATAGGCAGGCGTATCACTTAGCATTATGTGAACGTCCCATTCCGTCTCATCCTCAAATTAGATTTTAAAGAGATGTCGTAAAGCGTCACCTTGGCGTTGAGAAGTTTGTACTTGGCGTAGGACACGAGCGAGATACGCGCGTTGTTAGCGAAGGTGCGCGCGACGGTGCGCGCCTGCTCGCGGCGCGAGAGCGCCACGAACGCCGTAGTTTCGTCCAGGAACTGTACTGTTATTGGTCCTGCAAATAAAAACAATTATTCATATGCAATTTTTTCATAGTATAGTAAAACAAATAAGATCTACTTGTGATTGCTTGCTCATAACAGTGATAAAGTCCAGTAACTTTATTAACTACAACACATACATAACATAAGCTTTTAGTCATGGTATTCAGGATAATGCCTATTAAACGAGTTGACTACCTCGCCTTTCAAGATAGTAAACATTGTGTATCTGTTTTTGCTTGCAACAAAAATAGTCACAAATGGAAGTAAGCTTCATGGATCTGGACAAGACCTTTAAATAAAATTACCATTTTATTTCGATATTTAATGGTTTCTCCACCACCAAAACACTATCATGATAGATATTTGAGTCTTCATCAAAAGCTTACCGAAGGCACTGAACAGCTGACTGATATCATTCCTCTGCCATTCTTTAGGGAATGTCAAGTGGAACACGTGGTCTCTTGACGGTGTTGCTGTAACGGAAACTGGTGTTATCAGTGTATAATGACATACTTTAAAGATAGAGAAAAAGATCAATTTGCACCATATTGCAAATAAGATAAAAAAAAATTATAATATTGGACATAAGATAAAAAAAATAATAATATTGAGGGCTTGAATGGTGGAGCATTCTCGTCTAATTACTGTAGCTCTCATACGATATTACAACACACAATGTTGTTATGCCTGGGGCTCCAAAATCGAACCAGGGATTCCCCTGTTACAAAGCAAGCTATTTACTTACGATCTGCTCCGTTCAAGTTCATATAGGGCGAATCTTGGTGTGCGGTCTTAGCGAGGAACAGCTTATTGAGAAACGGTTTGAGTGCGGCGCAGTCAGGACCCGGCAGCCGACGGGGTCGGTCGCCTCTCATCATCGCTAAATGCTGGTGCATCGCAAGGAAACACAGCCCCGTCACGTAAGCGTCGAAACCCGCCTCGTGCAGTTTGTCATCAGCTCGACGGTAGCCGCGACCTTTTATAGACTCTGAGAGAAAAACGAAAACGTTAAAAAATTATAGACATTATACTACCATTAAAAATTTTTGTTGCTTTTTATTAAAAAAATATGGTGAATCTGATTTTTAAACAGAGCTGTTTATATTCAAAACCATTTTTTCTTTTTCATCGATTTTCTTAATAACAAAATTAAAAAATATTCTTGAAAGTAACTTTTTAGCTTGTGAATTAAGAATCAGTCAGTAAAACTAACAACTACTACTTCTTCCGAAAAAAAAGTAAATATCATGAAAGAGATTTATCCTACCTGCTTTAGGCACAGAGAATGGTGGTTCTGATAACGTCGCTAACAGATGGTGTAGAATGCTGGAATTCACCTTATCTTTGAATGGAGGCAGGCTTGACATATACTTTGTATCCAATAGCCTGTGGGATAATACAAATATTATAATTAAATATCTAAAGTAGTTGAAAAGAGGCCTGTTGAGATATCACTAAACAAGAGTGGGAGCTAGGCCCACCTGTTCATAAAAAGTCCCACCAATGACAGTCCACTGGAATTGAGCCAGGGATATCCTTGTTACTAGCCAGATGATTAGCCACTTGCCATTGATGCAGTTAAAGAATGCAATTGAGAGAAAATTATAATGGAAAAGGTTATATTTATAAAAATATATGAATTTATATGAATAATAACCTCACCTTGGAAACATGCAGTGTGCATACTCCTTAAATGATGTATAGCTCGCAGGTAGTGGTTGGAAGAAATGATTGAGGGTGTGTATGAGATCCAATAGCATGTTGTGTCCTATCACCAACTTCTCCTATAATATACAAATAGAATATTTCAAACAAAAATTTAAACAATACCAATTAATGTAATCTATCTAAAATATAAATCTAGTAAGTGTAATCATAAGAACAGTTAAGGACTTGAACAGTCTGTGAACATCATTGTTTGTATCTAGCTGTGACATAAAAATCTTTATGAAATAAGAAAATAAGCTTCGTCTAAACCTGTGCACATTATCACATATAACTAGATCTCCACTTAGGTGGGATTGCTGTAATAATTAGCCACCATTTATAAATTACAATCACCTTGACATTCCTTTTGAGAGTCCAAGTCCAAGTAGCGATAAAATTACTGCCCTCAATACTTTTACATAAATATAAACGTAAATATTAAATAATTTAATATTTAAACTTACTGATTGACTGATCATTCTCGCAACTTTCGAAAATCCAACAGCATCTTCGAACTCTTCCCATTCTTTCTCCTTCTTCTGCGAGTCCTTGTCCTTCCCATCACTCTCTGAATTTAATCTAGTCACTTTAAGAACCCTATATAGATAACAATAATTTTTTAAATCAATAATAATCATATATTTCCATTTTTTTAATGAAGAAGCAACAAGACATCCAAAATCTTTATTTGATGGAAAGCGAAATGCCTGCCTTTAAGAAGTTTTTTTTTGTTTTACGTGGGGAAAATGCGAGGACAGGTTATGTCAGACTTGCACCAACTAAAACCCCCACGATGTTTCACCTCATCACCTGATGGCAGGGTCACGGGAAAGCGTATTCGCACTCAACCGCGACCCCGCCAGCGCTAGCCACTTGCACGACCCCAACTCGTGCCTTTAAAAAGTTAGCATTTTCATACAGCACACTGCATGTCTCATCATCATTCTGATGGACATTAGTTGAGATAAGGATGCTCCACAATTGGGCACAGGTCTCTTCTTTTGTATTATTTTCTAGAAAACATAGTCCTACATTGTTTAAGTGCAGTGGTTCCCAACAGTTCTTTCAATATCGATTGTCGACCTAGCAAAAAGGTCTGCCAATGCTACATGCACCCACATTATGTCCAAAATACGACAACTTTAGTCTCATTTTAGCAGTGACATTAGCTACAATGTCAAAAAAATAAAAATGCCAATATACATGCTACTGTTTGTCAACAAAAATAGACACTGGTCTTGCCCATCTAGAATACGACAAGAATTTTCCACCTGTATATTGTATATTATTTTAACTTTGTCCACTCATAACTTATTAAATATAAAATTAGTTTACCTAGATTTATTCTCCAACACTTTTGTCTCTATGAAAGCCTCACTCTTAAACCGAACACCCAGCTCTTGGAAGAGCAGCCGCCTGATGAAAGCATTGCAGCGGTCAATCACCATTTCATCAGCTTTGTTCTCATCCAGGAACGTGCGGACCTTTTTACTGTATACAACAGTTGTACAAACTGCATAAGCCAAGATAAAACAATAAACACAATTAGCTCATAAACTTTCATAATTTACTTGAAATGCCTTTTATTTTCAATTAATAATAGTGTACATAAACATACATGAGCATTTTGAAAACAAACTATAGTTAAAAAATTATCCGACACACATATGACTAAAGTGTCAGAAAAGTTTTCATATAATGGATACTTTTACAAAATACATGGGTTTTGGTGGAATAGCATTGTTGTGAATAAATTTGATGTTCTACAATTGCCCATAATCAGTTTACTCTCCCAGATATCATCAGTATAGCAATCTTACTACAAACTGTGTTTGTAATATCCATTAGTGTTAGATGAACCATACTGTTTATATTCAAAAAAATAACAAATACCTGTGAATTCATTTAAAAATTAAATTTATTTTTTTTCACACTTGCCATATATCTTCAATTTGTTGTTTATTTTCCTCTGGTATGGTAATAGCATCCTTCTCATTACAGTAAAACTTTTGACGCTCCATTAGGCTTTCACGTAGCCTAATCTCTGCTGGCTCTGTCATGTAAGAAATACCTAGAAAAGCAAACATTTATTATAAATTAATTAATAATTCTGAATTTTGTGTTAAACAAGTATATTTGTGGTAATAAATTTAATTTTTGGAATATTCAACACCCAAAATATTATCTATGCATAAAAAAATGCTTTTGAGTGGTGCAATATTAATCAAAATGAACAATGAGTACTTCTCAGAAAAAGTTGTGTATGTTAATAAAATGTATAAAAAAAATTATAAGTAGAAAGTTTGTTTTAGGTTTTTACTAGTGATATCAAGATAGTAAAACAAAATTAAAACTTATCTTTCTACAAAATAACTTACTAAAATCATGAAAGCTACTAAGTACCATTTCTCAAAACTGTAACATTATTCCCTGTGACCTGTATCAAAATGAATTTTTAACAAACCTTCTTTAAATAATTTATTGAAGTCAAACCCTTGAGAAGCTAGGAAGTCTAGGCTGGAGCTCTGGCAAAGGAACATTTTTTCTGGTCCAGGACGTCCTCTCGGAAATAAGTAGAAATTGTAAGCGTCGTTCATATAATGATTTTCCTTCTGATTCCAATAAAATGCACACAATCCGTATTGTATAAGTAGAAATTCTGTCGATCCGTTTAACAAAGTAGTATAATACTCTTGCGGGGAATCAAACATTGAAACATCCCGTCCATTTATGAGTCCTGTGAATTCAGCATCAATCACTAAAAAATCAGCTTTGTCAATAGACTCACTAATTAGAGGCAGACACTCTCGAAAATCTGTAAAAAACGGAAATTTCTAATACTTGTAAATAAAACGGACAACATCAACCATATAAAGGGATACGTACTCTTTCGGGTCACCTCCATATTGTACGAATATAACGTAGTTATAGTTACATTGACAAATGGATAATGTTTTTTTATTTTAATATGTTAATACCAAAATAATTACAAAAGAGAGTAACTTTAACGGCGCGCTACTCTCCCGCAGTTGGCAGTGACAGTGACAATTAAAAGGATCATTAAAATTCCAGTGTGACCAGTACAGCATAAAAAAAATAACAGATTAATTAATATTTCTAATTTTGAGATGCTTACAGAATTAAAAAGTTATGTGTAAATTAATTCATTGCTTAATCACAATATTTGTGTCAATATTGTTACAAAATGTTTGACGAATAACAAATTAATTATTACGAATAATTATTTAGAGGATACAAAATAATCTTTAAAAAAGAACTGCCTAATAATTTTCAACTCGCTTAAAACATCATGAAAATACTTTCCATCGAAACACGTAAATAAAGAAAATAGACTAATTAAAAAAGTTCTTTTTGTAACATTGTACTACATTATACATTGCGTATTTTTTCTTCTAATTTCTTTTGACTCGGGTCAGAGTTCTTCTATACATAGACATTTATTGCATTTAGTAAAAAAAATTGCATGCTTATTTAGAATAACTTACATATTTGGCGATAATCAGTTGCGAATACAACACAGAATTTCTCAGCGCCGCTTTTCTTTATTTATCTTTGCAGTTCTCTGTGCAATAAACATACAAAATTCTAAAAACTTGTTTCTAATTTTCTTATTGCTAATTAAATAACTTAATTTTCTTATATCGGTTTTTGAATCTAACGCTATTTCTAAATCTATTTGTTTCCTGTCGAACACCGGGCACTCCACAATAAGGTATATGATTGTTTCTTTTTGTAAATGATTGCAGACACATGCCGGACTATTCTTACACTTGAAGCGAAACAAATCCGCCATGAGCTGTGAGCACTTGCTTAAGTAACTTGTCTATTTTTATTTTTTTAATGAGTCCATATGCTCAATGGCAACCGGAAGAAAGCGCTTGGTGGTACTAGCTGTCTTACCTTTTTTTATAACGTCGATTCCCTTCGTCCAACGTATTTATACGAATTTGAAGTTTGATTAATGATACATTGCATATTGTTATATATACTAAATTACGGTTTGTTTGCTTTGGCAGATGATGTAGTAAAATGCTTGATAACTGCCGCATGCACTTTCACAAGATATATGTCCAGCTGTGGATGTCTATCGGCTGATGATGACTATCGCCTTTAGATAAATTAAGCTTTTTGACAATAAAACGTGCTCGGCTGATCTATCTTCGTACATTTTTTTTAATAACTTGATAAACAATAGTACAAGAATTTTGGTGCTTAAAAATACTAAAATCATACATATTTGAAAATAAACAAAACATTTATTTAAGTTGTCTTTAACATTTGTAAATAATAAAAGTTTACTTTAAACCTTTTTCTATATGAATAGAAAGCCTCTCGTACGCGGCCTTATTTCTATATAAATGTATATTTGACTTCACCTTCTTGATCAGAAGCTGTGGATCTATGTCACTAAGAGCAATAAGAGCATCTGAAAAGAATGAACGAAAACAATTTTATGTATAAGTATGCACATTATTACTATTTAAAGAGAACTTATGCTCAGTACTGGGCGTCTTGCGGTTGCTGATGACGTTGATACAGATTTACTTCTATAACCTAGAACGTACTTCTCTACTATTGGCACTTATTTTTACTTGCTAAAACTGAAGAGGTCGGTGTTCAGGAATGTATATCAATAGGCTTAAATTTTGTGCGATAATTTACAGTGATTTCTGCCATCATGGCGTCTATAAACGTTTGTTTAAGTGACGATGAACTTTTGTAATAAAACTATAAAAAAGTATATGTAACAAGAAGAACTTGGGTCTCACGACGATGAAATATAATGTTCTATAAACTTCCTCACGTTAGGTCCGGTTTATAGCAGAATGAACATCTCTCTCATATCTTCGGTTTGTTATATAATAAAAATTACAGGTAGCTTGCTGGCCTAATGGTTAGAGCGCGCGGATTTCATTCCGAAGGTCGCAGGTTTGAATCTCGCCATGTACCGATGACTTTAATATTTAAGTTATGTACATTTGTGAACTTAAATATCAAGTGAAGCAAAACATCGTAAGTAAACCCGCACACTGAAATAATCTTTGTGTGTGTGTGTATGTGGTGACCCCAATAAAGTGGCAACAGGCTCGCCCCCTGTTACATGGGACCTAATCTGATCACATCTGGCGCAAAGTGGGTGTTTATTCGCCTCTGCGTACACGTACTGGGAAAAATGGGCGTGATAATATAAGAAAAATAAAAAATAACATCGTTTTTACCGAGCATCTCATTACGGAAGCTCTCGTCTGGGTCGTCGAGATGTATCAGCATGGCGCTGTAGAGCGCGTCGACGTGTGCGCCGAACACGACCACGTCGTAGGGGCGCGGGCGGCACGCGAACAACGCGCGCACCGTTCCCACAGCGAACGAACGCACGCGGTCGCTGCTGTCATCCAAACGCTTCAGCACACCTGCACGGTGACACAACTATTATAGACGGATCGCGCAATATAAATAATATACTCACGCGCACACTACATCTAAATGATGGATGAAACGTTCTTGACTCTCCTTTTTGATAAAAGGATCCGAGTCGCTGCAGAGGAATATTAAATGGTTTATGTATAATATTAATATTTTTACTCCTGTACCCGGCGTGGTGATTTTATTCTAGACTGTATGATTCTGTTCTAGTAGTATATAACCTAGCAACAAACAACATCTTTTTTTAATTTGACTGAATGTCCACGTGAATGTACGCGACACGCCCACCTATGTAAGTTAAATTAAAATGATGTACACAGCATCTCATGTTGCTAGTTGCCTTGAGACACATGATGTCTCGTTACTCCAATAATTTCACTGGCTACAACGCCATTTAAACCGGATAATAATAATTCCTGCACACTACCGTTTGACGGCAGAAATACCTTGCTAGGCAGTTTGGCATCAAAAACTTACCAACAACAACATTCTCTGAGCCCTTTAATTTGAACTTTCAGACCTCAAGCATTACTTAAAGAGTACTTACACAAGTAATTTTAAAAAATTCTTACCAAAATACAGTTTATGGAGCACTTCTGCAGTAAAGCAGTCGCGCTGCTTCGCAAGCGATGCGAGACAGCATATGGCCCGCATGGTATGCTGACGCGTCAGAGACGAGTTGTCGTCCGCCAGCCCCACCAGCAGCGGTACCATGCGCTCTATGAAAGGCTCCAGGGATTCTTTCGTAGGGAACAAATTTACTTTCTGAAATTCAATCAGTACTATTTCTAACAGCAACTAGAGAATCCTTAAAAAATAATGCTGGACAAGAAACATCGGGTGTTTTTGAGTAGTAAAGTATTTTTTTAACATCTTATGGAGATAAAGTATTACAAGTTTAATAGTTGTTTTTACCTAGACATTATCTGAGATTTTTTTCAAGCTAAAATGATGATGATTCTATAATGCGATTTTTGGGCGGTTTAGGGAATAATTTTGCAAATAGTATTTTTAAGATTTTTTTTAAACAATATCCAGCTAATATATTTCCAATAAACTGGAACAATGTAAATATTGCAGATTACAACCAACAAAATAAATTGTAATTAAATACACTATATATACTACATTAAATTGATATTTCAACAAACAGAAAATTATTAAAGAAAATAGGATATAAATATTGGTAAGAATATTTTTTTGATATATACACAATTTAAACAATCAAACTTGTACACTGTGACCACATTTAATATTACCTTGTCGTTATTATCTCCGTCGGCACCCTTCTCAATTGAATCTGCTCCGGTCTGCGGGTCGTCCTGCAGCGCAGAGCAGAGACAAGCCACTGCAGCCGTCCGGATCGCTTCGGCTGTTCTCCCTGGCGCCCACACCAAATTCGGCAGTATGACATCTGTAAGCAATCCTTTATTTTAATCGATACGGGACTGGTTAGACCTGCTGCATTATGCAGCATTGTTCATCAATTTTGCACCGCATCAGCTATAAGATCCACCAGCATCATTCATCAAACAATCAGCTTTCACTCAGCGTGATGAATAAATAATCGAGCGTCGAAATCTCACTGTGAGAAAATTCATGTATACATGTGAGGATACATACCCTCAATGACGACTTTAAGAAACGCCTCCAATTTATCCATTTCGCAGTTCTTGAAATTGGTCTGCCGTTGCAAAAGTACGGTGGAGAGCGCAGTAAACACTTTCAATTTAACCTCAGGGTCAACCTTCGGTGTTGCCAGGCATTCGCGTAACAATGGCGCTATGAGGTGCAGCTGGCTGCCCATCGCATATCCTGAAAGATTGAATGGAATAAAAGACTCGTTTACCAAAAACCAATATTATGTATACTACATTGACTTTAAACTTGGGAGCCAGATAGGACATATGATCCACAATCTCTTGCCTATTAACTCAATGTGAAATGGAAATGTAAGTCCACATCAGCTGATGATAACGATGATGGTGATTTCGTTCCTCCTAGTGTTTGTCGGCCGGGGCACCTGTTTTATTTTCACATTCTTTTCCTTAATTGTATTCCTTTAATCATTCTCTTCTTCCTGTCGTCTTTCTATTATCCCAGTCTCCTCTTACATATTTATTTCTCTCTCATTCCCCATTCTATTTCCTTGAACGCTATGATTTAAATGAGGAAATCCAGCTATTCTTTATTTACAAACTATTACAATTTCCGTTTTATTAAAATCATATTACATCTTTCATTGTACTCTTATTTTTATTGTTTACCTTCTCATTCATCGGTAACAACCTCTAAGCGATACATGAACATACATACCAGAGTGCAAGAGGACACACTCGAGCAGACACCTATCAGGAGTGAGCAAGGTCCAGGTGAGCGCGTCGCTGGTGATATCCACAAGGATGCGCCTGATGTGACGCTCGTACAGAGACGTCAGACTACGACCACATCCTTCTATCTGCCGCAGCTTGTCGAGATTCGCTGGAAAGAGAATGTATAATTAAAAACCTAACTGTTCGGAGTATTTAAAAATTATGATTATGTTTTAAATGGAGAGAGTAAACTTAAATATTCGCAAGCATACCTAAAGGTAAAAACATAAATACATAAAATCTTTTTTTTTTAAAACAGTACTCACATAGAGTCATGAACTGCATCCTATCGTCCACTGGCATGGCGTACACGGTGAAGTTTATCATAAACAACTGTTCAGCTACAGGCGCGCACTCCTCAGCACAGAGATTTATAAGTGCTTCGGTTACGTGAAGAAGATTCTCTTGGTATTTAGGCTGTAAATGTAAAAAGTAATAGAAGAATAAAAATTATATTTAATAAATTAAAAAAAATATTTAATGGTCCCATTAATGAGTCTTCGGGCCTCAACTTTTAAAGTAAAATTTATTGCTATTTATTCTTCTTAAAATATATCAGATTCCTCAAAATATCTTTTCTTCACCGGAATCTCATCGGGGATTAAACTCACGCCCCGTGCTATTATAGGTTTGATTACAGAACAAAAAAAAGTAATAGATACCTTCCTCACTCTGCATCGGTCCGGATCGGACAATTCTTTACACAGCTCCATCATAACTTTCCCCTTCACGAGCTCAGCTCTGGAGCCTTTGAGGATGTTAGCGATCACCATTAGCACTGGCCAGGAGTCCACATCTGCTTCGAGCAGCGGCCACCATGTTTCGGGAACGATGAAATAACCGAAAAGTTCTGACGCACGTTTAATCTAAAATATTAAGTTAATATTATAACATCATCATCATTAGATGCCCTCTTCAAACTGAAGTTCGGCGATCAGATACAGCACCGTCTCAAATCTTAATAACGTTATACCGATTTTTTATCTCGAAGAATGAAACAGAGAATACGCAATAAGAGCACAAGGACGAGTACAGTATATATAATTAATTATTGAGAACTAACTTGACCTCTTGGATCAATAAGCCCTTTACAGGGTATCTCTTCATAAAAAAAAAAACGAAAAACCGAAATACAATTCTGACATATGAAGATACCATGCCATTTTGCAGTTTAGCATCTTAAAAGTATTTATGATGAATGTTATCCACTATACAATTTTATACAGGAATGTGATTCACCTCAAGAATGACCCTAGTATCCTCGTCCCCCGCACCCCTTTGCAAGATCTTCACAATGGTATTGGCATGCTGCGTAGAACCCTCCTCTGCACAAAGCACCAACCAGCACAATAGTTGTCCAACGCGGAGGCGTGCATCCGCTTGCCATCCATCCATTTCTGTTGTAAACAATGATAATTCGTTACATTTATTTACAATATTTAATATACTGCTTTTTTGTAAAATCTGATGGAGTATCACAACAAAATACATAGTACCAATTATTACATCTCATTATATAATGACTCTAATGGCAGTGGCCAAACAATTTTCTTGTAACAAGTAGTCCTGCAGTACCAGTCCCTAGATCAATATCAGGCAACATAGAGTTTGGTCAATGGTAAAATTTTTTCAACTGCTAATTATCTCATGATATATGTAGACTGGCATAACTGTATTGCAGTCTTGCAACTGTCAGCATATGAGAGTATTCTGGTTCACTACACTTCAGCATCTGTACTCTCAACAAAAAGAGAATTTGTATCTATGTTAACATATGTTGACACAATTGTAAGTGATGATATATCAATGCACTGGTTTGTTTACTTGCGCACCTTTAGCAATAGCTGGTACAATTTTCCCAATGTTACTTTGTACCAAACATCTACATCCAAAGTTAGGGCGTTTCACATCAGGATAATGGGATGGAACATCCTTCAAGAAATCCAGTTTCTTTTTTAAATCCTCCTCATTCTCCTCCAAGTACTGAAGACCAATGTCTGACCAAAGTTTCGTGGCTGTGTCTCTTATATCAGCCATCACATCACTCAGACTGCAATTAATATTATTTAAAATTAATTATATTTGTTACAAGATTACTGATATGATTTTCAGATGGAAGTCTAATCAACAGAAACTTAGAACACCAGATTTAAACCTTATTGTAATTATTGCTATCATCATCATTCCCAGATGGGTTTTACTTCAAATAATACTATATGGTGCAAGCTACACTTTATATCTAGGTTTACCTAGTGATACATCTGCTTATAACAACTTGGCTATAATTAGGATAATATACACTGCACCACATTATGCTTATAACTTGAGACATAGAATATGGAGTCTCATTACTCCAGAAATTACACCAGCTACAGCAACTTTCAAAATAATGTTAGAACACAATAATGTTAGCACACGACTGTCTTGCGAAAGCAATAGGCGCTACAGTGGTACCTATCTAGAGGATCTCTGGCAAGACCTAGTCTTTTATGAAGTTCACATTCATAATCCTCTACAAAAATTAATATGATGGTTTACCTTGTAAGCAATAGTGGTATCATACGATGCCAGAATGAATATCGGTCTCTATAGTTTAACATCCAGTTACCAACTTCCAGGGTGACCTGCATACGTACTTGTGTGTTCTCATCAAATAATTTTTCAGCCATTGGAGTTATTGACAGCTCAAAACACTTAGCATTGCCCACAATCACTACTGCACCTGAATTATTTTAATTAGTTTTAAACTAGTGTAAATATACAATCCATCCAAATGTTATGTGGTATAGTTTTTACTGGGATTTTATTGTAAACTATGCTATTTAATTGTAAAATAGACCTGAAAAACCTGTTTTGATAATGAAAATGGTTACACTATAATGAAATTAACAAAAATTATTTATTTGTTATATGTTAAAAATTATATAGTTTCTCGTCTATATACTAGATAGAGCTATACAAAAATTACAACTCAAAATAATGAAAGAATATGTGTTTAAATTGTTATTAAACATGATCTTACCAATCGCTTTTATAGATGCTACTCGTACTCTAAAATGCTGATGTGCAAAATTTGACAACAACGGTTTGATAAAACTTTCCGATTGGAGATGAAAATCTCTTTGTAGTGTTTTAGAAAGCAATATAATGCATTCACAGGCTTCTAATTTAACTTTAGGGAACGGATCAGTAGTCGTTTTAGTTAATATATTAGTAAAATCGTTGAAGAAAGATGTCAAAAGTTGGGTGTTTCTGTATTTTTCTATTATTTTATGCACCAATTCAATTAGTACCAAACGGATTTCTTCAGAATCTTCTACAATCTCTACGCAACCAATTCGCCTTACAATTACAGGTAATATATAGGTTAAATAATAATCATTAAGAGGCAAATTTTCAATAAAATTTGAAATAATCAAGGCACTTATTTCTCGACATCCTTCAGAGGGATCTGAGAAGCCCTTAAGAATATATGCATAAATTTCGGGAAATATATTACTAAAATCGCAGTCACTGTTTGCAGGATTTTCAAATAGTTCTTGATTTATCTTCACGTATGCATTTTTACGAGCAATTTTTGATTCACTTTGTAAAGTTATAATATATTGTTCTAATGCCGCTCTTGGATTGTTTTTAAATTCTATATTAACTGAAGACATCTTAAATTGCTTTAAAAATTATCTCACATATATCCACTTATTGACAAAACAATTGAAAACACAGAATCAAGGAAAATTATTATGTTTATACACAAGTGTGGTTTCCATGACAACAATGATATGCACTATTTTATACAAAATGTCAATAGATATAGATTGTTAAGTTGTAAGTTTGTTATTATACAAATAACTTATACAAATCGATATTAATAAAGTTATTGTAATTGTATTACAAATAAAGAGTTAAAACAAAAATGTAAAACATTATTCACAATTTTACTTTAAGTATCTGCGTAAAACAAATCTGTGTTACTACTTTTAATAAAACGTGCACCAATAGTAGCCGGCCAAGTAAAGCTGTCAACGTCTTCAGTTTCATGAATGGACGAGACTCTTTTATTACAACATTTTCATTTTAGTTTTGCTATTTCTACATCGTCTAGTCACTTGTGACTAAAATTAGCATTGATTTTACGAATAAAAATAATACAGTAATGTACAAATTAAGTAGCATTTATTTACTATTCTTGGCAGCTGTGCTCCAACTAGTCTTAGCATTGAAGGATGGCGAGTGCGAAGTTTGTGTTAAAACAGTTGAAAAATTTGCGGCCACGCTATCGGACAATGTTAAAAAGGATCCGAAATTAATTGAGGCAGAGTTCAAGAAATTTTGTAAAGGCTCAAAGAACAAGGAGAACAGGTTTTGTTACTATTTAGGCGGATTAGAAGAATCGGCCACTGGTATTTTAGGAGAGTTATCAAAACCACTCAGTTGGTCTATGCCTGCCGACAAAATCTGTGAGAAACTGAGGAAGAAAGACACGCAAATATGTGACCTACGCTTTGATAAACAGATCGATCTAAACAACGTGGATTTGAAGAAGTTGAAAGTACGAGACCTCAAAAAGATCCTTAATGATTGGGATGAAGTTTGCGACGGTTGTATAGAAAAGACGGACTTTATCAAGAGAATAGAACAATTAAAACCCAAATACATGGGCAGATCTGACCTATAAAGCAGTAGCGTAATAGGTAAGATAAAACTAATAAGGACAGGCTTTCCTTATGTGTCTTTGTTTCCGTAGGTGGGTGTGTGGATTGTATATTAGATATGATATAAAATTTTCGAAATGACAGCAGATTGGACTAATAAAACAGCTTATCAATATGCAATACACTATGTTATACTGTATAATACATTACCATTCCATTTGTCATAAAAGTTATGAGTCTACGTAACTATTATAACAATTTAATTATTCTCATCAGCTGATAGAAGTTTACTGCTGGCCAATAAGGCTACATTTAAAGATCCCTCGGATATATTATTTGAAATTAAAAATATCTTATACTCTTGCTTGATACAAATTCATTTTTAACTGTGTAGTCTGTGAAGCAAAAGTTAATCTTGGCTTGTAACTTGATCCTTTATATAATTTGTGGAGGTTTTGTTAACATGTTTGATATATTCATTTAACTAACTTTGTAAGCTATTTTTATTTTTAACAATAATAAAAGACATCATCTGATATTCAAGCTTCCAGTCAAGTCAAAGGTCAAGTTTTCTGGATGCATAATTGAACAATTAACAATAGTTTTTTTTTCCATATTTACCAATCAATAACTGTTTTTTATCTTTGTTTTAGATTAAATTATTCTCAAGATTAATTGTGATAGGAGCTCCAATAATATACAAACTGGATTCTATAGAAACAAATCCTGGAGGCTGGTTAGACTACACATGAAGTGATTGCATGAATTCCTGCGAATGTTGTGTGCTGCATACAATAGACTAAATTATTATTGTATTTAAGTAAAATATTTTTACTAAACAAATTTCGTTTTATTTCCTGATACTTCGATATATTTAATCTGTCATAGTTATGATTCTTATTAATACATTGCATAGACTAAAGATTGAGCAGAATCTTTATCATGAGATGTTTTAACTGGAATCTAGAGTATAGAGTAACATATCTATTTTGGGAAATTATATGTCTCTGCAATAAGTTTATAAACAAAGTTATAATTACTGTGAATGTACACAGTCATAAACTTTCCTGTCATAATCTGGATAGTAAGACATATATGGAGTGACTGCATAGTGCAGATGTTCACAAATTCTTCTAAAAGTGTCAGTGGTATAAACGCGGACAATACTAGCCCTCCTATATTACCTGCTAAAGTGAAACAATCATTAACATTGCCAAAACTAGTAAAGCACTTGGTCCGGATGCCATACATATTAAAGTTCTGAAGCTTCTGGAAGACAGATATGTGGATGCACTAACACAGCTCTCTAACCAAATTTATGATTCAGATAATCTGCCCAATGACTGGCTCAGATCTATGTTTATTACCTTATCAAAAAAGGCAAAGGCCAAAAAGTGTTGCAGAGTACCATACGATTAGTCTGATGAATCACGTACTCAAAAGTTTTCTTATCATCTATAACAGGATACGTGCACAAGGCGATGGGTAATTGAGAGAGAGTCAATTTGGTTTCCGGTCAGGTATGGAGACTCGAGAGGCATTGTTTGCCCTCAATGTTATAGTTCAAAAATGTCGGGATATGCAGACTGATATTATACTTTGCTTAATCGATTACGAAAAAGAATTTGATCGTGTCAAACACGATATTCTTTTGCAACGCCTGAAAGGCGTTAGTTTGGATGGCAAAGATATCAGAATCATTACGAATGTGTACTAGAACCAAAGAGGTACGATCAGAATCGAGGACACAGAAACCGATCCTTTGGAAATACGCCGTGGAGTGAGGCAGGGGTGTATTCTGTCTCCCTTGTTATTCAATTTCTACTCGGAGGCAATAATATCAGATGCGCTAGAGGAATCTGAAGTTGGCGTCAAAGTAAACGGCAAAGTCGTAAATAATTTAAAATATGCTGATGATACTGTGTTGATAGCCTCATCATAGCAAGATCTTCAGACATTATTAGACAAGATCCATGAGTGCAGTTTAACAGCAGGGTTAACCATGAACGTGTTCAAAACCAAATGTCTAGTTGTTGCAAAGAACCACCAAAATCTATGTCGCAATATTACCGTTGCGGGTTCAACGATTGAGCGGGTGACGAAGTATAAACCTTGGTGCATGAGACAACGAAAAATGGGATAGCGAACAAGAAATTCGTAACCGGATTAGAATTACCCAACCCACGTAGAAAAAAATGGGTAAAGTTTTATGTTGCCGTCAATAATCAATAAAGCTCAGAGTAAGAATATTACAGTGTTATGTGTGGCCTGTGGTAACGTACGGTAGTGAAGCCTGGACTGTGAAACCCAAAACTCAAGGTTTCCTCGAAGCTTTCGAGATGTGATGTTACCGTAGAATGCTACGTGTTAGCCGAACACAGAAAGTTACCAACGTGTCGGTGAGACCCGCAAATTGTTGCAGACCATCAAGAAAAGGAAAGTCGCATATCTCGGACATATTTTGCGACACGATAAATATGAACTGCTGCAGTTAATAATGATGGACAAAATCGCAAGCTACAGGCGCGTTGGACGTCGACGTCTTGGTTACGTAACATCCGGGAATGGACAAATATTACCAGAGTAGCACTTTTTCACTTGGCACAAGATCGAGAGAAGTTCGCTGTACTGACGGCCAACCTCCAGTAGTAGAGAGCCACAACAAAATACTATGTAAAGTAGCTGCTATACTTTTTTTTAGGGGGCTCTTAGCCCTTAGGGATATAGCAGCTACTTATGTCTTACTACTACTCTGGTACTGTGTGATGTTAGCAGCTAATTATGCTTGTTTCCTAAAATGATATGTGGATGTTTGTGAAGTACCCATTTCATTGTCAGTATTGCAACCAATGCTGTACATGTTTCCTGTAAAATATTCCACAAAACATGGATATGCACTGTTTGAGTTGAGTTCACATGCTTGATATTTATTTTATTATTATTTATTGTGAAAGGTTTCTTTTCTCTCAGCTTTGAGGCTGGTAATAACTGCATTTGCCAAGAAAATGCAGTGTGAATTGTGTCTACTGATCTTCTACTAACATGAACTTTCTTACAATTCTACAAATATTTAAAATTACAGCTTTTTGTAAGGTTATGTATTGGGTTATTATTACTATTATCATAGGTTTTTTTTTTTCTCAGCTTTTGGGTAAAATATTACTGTAACCATATTGATAAAAATTTCATATAGCAGGGGAATTAAAGATTCATAGACTTTCAATCTATTTTATTTAGTGAAGAACAAACAATTTGCATCTAGAGTATGAACATATGTAATTTTGACTGTAGTAGATAATGCATCTAAATGCTTCAGCAGCTGTGATTTAGTGGTACTTGTAGTTCCTGTGGTGCTCTAGAAAGAAATAGTGAATATTTAAAAAAAACTCAATTTTTATTTCATGTAAAACCTGAGTTAGGTTTTAGCCAAGGGCTGGTATTGACTAATTGATAATTGTACAAAGGGTAAAAATTGTCTAATAAAAATATTAAAATCTTTATTAAATTTATAAAAAGTTTTTTTTATTATTTTAAGGATTAAGTAATAATCTAAATACAATTAATATATTTCTACTTCTCTACAGTTTTTAAGACAGATAAACAATAAAAACTATTAACCTTTATTTGAAAATTTTTAGTTTTTTGATACCAATATTGAGAAACTTATACTTACTAATTTTGCCATAGTTAATCAGATAAAAGAAAGTCATTGATCCAACAAGGAGTTGGAAGAAAGGTGCCATACCCACTTTCTTTGGCTGGACATACTTGTGCTGCCATCTCCACCAGGCTGTTCAAATCAAGTTAATTTATATTTCATTTATATGTTTAAAAAATGTTCCAACAAAGTATGTCAACTGTATAATTGAAGAATCTCTAACAAGGTTATTGAAAAATTACTATTCGTCTACATAAAAAATATTTAATAGTTAAGTAATGAAAGATTTGATGTCACTGTTCAATAAAAGACATTATGATCATACCTCGTATCTAAAATATAATAAATAAATAATAAAATAATCATTTTTTTTATTTTAATTGCTACGGAAAATTAGATATTAGTGCTATAACCTATGCTATAACCCTGAAAATTTTAAATGTAATCACCTCGACTACAAGCGCCCATGAAAGCCGAAGGGTGTTTGTTTCTGCGCGCAAGCCATGCTCCGAGCTCGTTTATCTTAACTTGACCAAAAGGAGTATCAGCTGGAAATAATAAAAATTTCTAAATTACATAATCGAATCCTGCCTTATACTAGACAAGTATATTCGGTAATTGTTACTTACGTTTGCCATAGTATCGGGCCGGATCGTATGGGCCGTGAACCGAGGGGTTATATTCCTTAGGGTAGTCTCCAAAAGCCATGGTCTTTCGGAAATATGCCGAATTTTACCAATGGAATGAAAATCTAATACAAGTCGAAAAACTTGCACAGACTATATAACATAATTAATATCCGAGAAGTCTCAAACGACAATGTACTTTATGGTTAATTAATTTTTAAAAATTTTAATTGAGCGACTACACATTCAAAAAAGGATGTAACATTTTTGCATATTTTGTCCAGCTTTTTGCTTATTTCGTTGTTTTTATACGACGAAGTCAGGTATTAAAAAGAATTCATAGTAAAAGTACTCAGTTACATTTTACTAATCACTTTTATAACTATAATTCAATGGTGATAAAATTCAGAAAAACTTTATTTTTGCTGTAAATACATTTAGGTATATAATATGTTTCTTTATTTAAAATATTATAATAGCTATCGATAGTATTAATATTGCATGTCAATATAAAAAGTCCTGTCAAAAACGTTGTCATTACTTGTCACACTGAATTTATTAATCTGTTGAAAAGGATTATACAGCAAAAATCGTTGTTGAGCCTATCTAGTTATATTTTGTGTTTTAAATAAAACAAAGTAGAAATAATGGTTCTGGAAAGTACTATGATATGTGTAGATAACAGCGACTACATGAGAAATGGAGATTTTCTTCCTACGAGACTACAAGCACAACAAGATGCTGTAAATCTGGTATGTCATTCTAAAACTCGGTCAAATCCCGAAAACAATGTGGGACTGCTGACTCTTGCGAATGTTGAAGTACTTGCGACTCTTACCAGCGATGTTGGTCGTATTTTATCCAAGCTGCATCGCGTGCAACCAAACGGAAACATCAACATTTTGACCGGTATTAGAATCGCACATTTGGCTCTTAAACATCGTCAAGGAAAAAATCATAAGATGCGTATAGTTGTATTTGTTGGTTCTCCTATTAACACTGATGAGAAGGAATTAGTAAAATTAGCCAAAAGGTTGAAAAAAGAAAAGGTAAATTGTGATGTCATTTCGTTTGGCGAAGATGGAGAAAACAATCCTTTGTTGACATCATTTGTCAATACCCTTAATGGTAAAGATAATTCATCTGGAGGCAGTCATTTAGTATCTGTCCCAGCTGGTGGCTGTGTTGTATTATCGGAAGCTTTAATCTCGAGTCCCTTGATAGGAGGAGATGGAGCAGGTCCTTCAGGTTCCGGATTATCGCCATTTGAATTTGGAGTTGATCCTAATGAAGATCCCGAACTTGCTCTTGCTTTACGTGTATCTATGGAGGAGCAAAGGCAGCGTCAAGAAGAAGAATCTAGAAGGCAGCAGGGTAACACTGATACTGAGATGAAAGAAACCAAGCCTGGTGAGTCTCAAAACACTGGAATGGAAAGAGCTCTTGCTATGTCTCTTGGCAGAGAAGCTATGGAGCTTTCTGAAGAGGAACAAATTGCTTTGGCAATGGAGATGAGCATGCAACAAGAGGCACCACAGGTTGAAGAGAGCATGGATGTATCTGAAGAGTATGCTGAAGTTATGAATGACCCTGCTTTTCTTCAAAGTGTTCTTGAAAATTTACCTGGCGTTGATCCACAAAGCGAGGCTATCCGTAATGCCATGTCTACTATTAAGAAAGATAAAGATGACAAAGATCAAAAGGACAAAGACAAGAAAGATAAAGATCAGAAAGATAAGGATGGGAAGGGTTCGAGTTCAAAAGATTAAGAGTGTTATACAATTTTTAATTATTCTCGTAAACTTCAAGAATTGCAAATTGCTCTTCTTTACTCCAACAAGGATATTGTAACTGCATAATTGTTTCATTTTCATTATTTCCAAGATATCCAATTAAGTCCTTCTATGCGATTGTATTCTGGAACAATGTTTTTATTCCTTAGAATAAATATATATTAAATTTAACGAATAACAGTTTACTAATTTGGTCACCAATGTAGACACTGGCCAACTCGAATAATGACAAAGGTATTTTGCACGTAAACATAAGGAGTCATAGTTTTACAAGTCCAAACCATTCTTGAAGAATATTAACTATTTTTCATAGGTTTTTATACATGATGAAATATTATTAAAACCTAAACTATAAAACTTATGTGCTTCACAAATTCGGCGCAAATTTGTAGATAACAAACAAATTTTTCTTTAATACCATTATATAAGCAGGTCTTCAAGTTCTTACAAAATGCAGTTGGCAAAAAATATATTAAGCAACTTTCAAATTGGATTCTAATTAACACTAAATGTAAACCTGGATATGATATTACTGCTTGGTGCAGTCTCCACCAGAAAAATACTTCACTAAGAGTTCACTATAAAATTAGCTTCGTTATGATATAACCAATCTTTGATATATGTATAATAGTTTTCATAACACAAACAACATAACAAAAACTTCAAGAGCATAAATTAATTTCCTTTTAATCATGAAGTTATCCTACTTCCCAAGTGAAGCATCAAAATTTGGTAATTAATCTTTTTTTTATTGATCTATTTTTCTATAACTTCATGTTAATAGGGAAAGTGAAATCTCTATGTAAATAATAATACATAAAACATTTTAAAAAAGTATTCTCTTTAATTATGAAATAATTATTGTAATAAATGTCTGTCTAGCTCTAACATTTCAATTCTTAATAGGTTTTTACAGAAAAATTATCTCATATGTCAACTGTTTCATTTGTGATACGCACAATGTTGACAATATTTATTAGTACACTTGTGTAACACCCAGGCATGCAGGCAGAAGATCAGAACCCAAATCCACTCGTAAACTGTTGTTGGAAAATATGTAAGAAGTTAAATATAAATAATATGTTATATGCAGTTATTGACAATATAACTATGTTATATTTTCCGGCGCGATTCAAAAGATAGTGCAATGTTTTGAGGATCTCAGTGATCAACCTAGACATTCTTTGCCAACAGTAATCTACCACCAGGAAGCGACTCTAAAAGTGGTTAAGAAACTCAATGCTCCAAATTTAACCAATAAATTTCGATATAATTTTTTAACGATTTTCAAACATCTAATACAATTGTCGATCAAAAACGTTAACATTACGTTTAGAAATTAAATTCTAAACAACAAAGGAATATATTCATCAGTAGCGAGGATTCAATTGACATTTTAATATTCAGTTAACTTGTTTATATTTATTTGAAATGTTTGTAATAACAGAAGAGAAGTATTAAATCACTCGTTAATTTTTTTTTATTTTTTATAATTGAAATGAAGATACTTAAAAGTATCTTAATAATCTAATGTTACACATTTAGACTTAACTTCAAATTCCTAGTATTAATGATTTTCCTAAGAACTCTTTAAATTCCTTTCTAAACAAGCCTGTGGTGAAGATTTGAAAAAAAGAATCGATAGAATAAGGTGATAAAAACTTTTAACATATTTGAAAACGGCGACATATTCATCTACAGATACAAATGTATTACAGTAATGGCGGCAATACTGTTACAGTAATATGTTTGAATCAATAGATGTTAGAAATAAACTATAACCAAATCATTATAAAACGTACTCGAATCGTTCCAGAAGCTTCTGCTTTTATATTTGTCCCGCGCTTTAATCAACAGTCCCCGCCTTTTTACTTCGTCGATGGGTTCCGGCTTTTGAATAGCTTTTCTGTTTACTGGAAATCATATAAAAAATTTCAAACACTTTGAAATAAAAAAATTAGTAGCTATTATTTGTACTTGTGTATTAATAATTTGATCATCATCAGTCGATATTTTCTTGCAAATCGAGTTAGATTTGAAATGTTTCGGTGACAGCTGCTACCCACCGTTTCCTTAATATTTCTGTTTGAATATTGTTTTCGTAAACATTGGAGAGAATACCTACTTTAAATATATTCGCGAGAGTTAGTGTTGAGCATATGGATTTACTATATTTAAAAATAAAGCATGAAAATGATAGAGAAAATTGTTTTTTTTTATTATTTGATATGTTCGATCTCGATCCCACGTAGATTTAATGATGATACGGCCTGTGGTGAACTAATGCAGATTTTAGATGTGTAGATTTTCTATACGTATCTTGGTGCGCGCCAAAATTTAATAATTGAAAGAAGGCTTTTCGAGAAAAACAAAAAAGATCACTTTACCGTTTTTTAATGTTTTTTCAATGTTTCGATTTAAGAACGTCGTTTTATTCAAAAGTACATATGAGCTTTTAATGTCTTCTAGCTGTGGTTTAAATTTTTTACAAGCAGAGTTTGTTTCTAAAAAAAATAAATAAGTGTTAGATGTTATAATACCGGGCCTAGACTGGATTTTGGTCCATATAAGTCGTAATTGTTATTAGATATGAAACATATTCGTTTGATATACATTAATTTAACTTTAGGCAAAACTCTTAATAAATTAGACTTTCGTGCAATGAGATATATTATCGATGAACCAAAATTTACATTGAAATAAGTTTTAAATAAAATGAATTTTGTCGCTAATTTTTTTTCTATACATCCCCATTGACAAGGAGCTGGAAGAGGACAATATAGGGGACTGATTAATTTGTAATGAATATAAGTAGAAAAAACAAACAATAAAAACAAAGGTTTCCGATCATCTGATCTGGTCAAAGTACTTAATGGAATGAGACAAACGATTAGTATTTGTCAAGTTTGACATGTCCTGCAAGTCCTGGCAGAACGAAGTCTTTAGGGTTTCAATTTGTGTTCTTCTTGTTATACGTTTATCTTCCGCGTTGCGTTCTGCAAGGGGATATTTAGTTAATAAATAAAACTATATATTTATAGGAAACATAACTATATACAGTTTAATAAATAGATGTATATGAATAAATTAATATTTGCAAACAGTCCACCAAGTAATACAAGACAAGTCTTTTCAGAGCTTTCACCGACGATTCTAATAAGTGTAATAACTATATTATGATAAAATATTTTAGTATTGTATACTTAATATAGCTAGCTGTGCACAAACACAACAGCTATGATGCTTTATCAGCAGTGTATATATATTGTTACAGAGATCATTCGACGCTGTCGAAATCTTTGCTAGCGACCACTTTGGAAGCATAACAACGTCTATATCTTTGACTCAGCATCAAATATTATCATGTATTGATATCCTAACATGACGTTTTTGTGGTGTTATTTTTTATTTAATGAGGCGACGAGACGACCGTGACGTTCACCTGATGATAGGTGAGACGTCTGCTCATAGCAACGTAGGACTAATTAGTATGGTATACACAGCATCACACTGCCTTCGTCGCTTTAAGTTAAAAGATGTTAGGTCTCGTTAACCCAGTAATGTTTGCACATTAGTCTTTGGCGGGAGAAATAGGAGCTGCGATGGTACCTATCTAGACGATCTCCGGCAGAAAAGACCACCAGTACAAACACAACTAGCGTTGCATTGCTATGAGCAGACATATTACTCACCATCAGTCCAATGTACTCTCCATATAGTAGCTCTGTAGTAAAAAAGATTTAGAAAAAGGTAATTTATTTTTTAACCAACCATATACTCATACCTTTATCACTCACGTTTTTCTTATTAGTTTCGTCATTTTTCCGTTCATTTCCTTTATTTGAAAATTTACTTTTAGGTGAATCTGCAAAGTGGGTTCCGTAGGGATTTGAACAAATATTACTTTATAATTATTATAACAACGAAAAGAAAATAGAACCAAATGGGAACGAAGAAGAAAATTATAATAAAGAAAATATTACGTATTTTACATACATGAACGAGGCGTAGGTATTTTATTAAGTTCACTAGGCTTAACGATCCTGGGACTGTTGTTGAACCTCGGCCGAGAATCCAAAGAGATCTGTTGCACTAAAACAAAATAAAATGACTATTAAAATTTGGTTGGCGGTAAGGATATTTGCATTTGCGCACACGCATCTAGCTAGCTACAATCCTGTTATAAATCTGCCGCCGTAACACCATCAGTAAGTTCTTGCTGTCAATATACGAGAGCCGGAGTATTCTATGCAAGTAAGTGCCACCATCTTCGGCCTCATAGTAGCGTAGGATTTAGGTGCAATGTTAGCCCACTATAGAAAAAGAAGAGGAATGGTCTTATTTGATAATTAACTTTTCGAAACCATTACACTCATCACCACAATTGTTGGCAATTAAAGACATATTCTGTCTTATAAATATTTAAATAAAAAGTCAATGTCTTCGAGGAGCAAAAAAAAAATTGAAAAAGTGAAATATCTAACTCATAAACTTCAGGTATACTAAAAGGCTAGGCTATGCTATACGTATTATTAAAGAATTTATTTTTCTTACCGGTTTTGACAATCGGAGTTCTTGTCTTAGAGACTGGTGACAATCTTCCACCTTAAAGTAATGTCATTATTGTCACAAATGGCGTAATAAAATATTGTTAATAACTTTTATATAAAGATTATACTTATATATAATAATATACCAAAGGCGTGAAAAAGTTGACTTTCGTGAACTTTTCTTATTTTCTTACTTCCATAAAATCCCTTCCCCTTTATTTCTGGGGAATCTTTAAACAATACCCTGCTTCTGGGGTAACGGATGATTATGTGGGCATAGCTACGACAAACACCGGACCACATGGTATTTATCGTCGATCTAGGTTCCTGATGATGTTAGCGCTGCAAACTATACGACTTTTACAGCCTATCTGATATGATACTGGGCTCGTGAACCCGCGTCCACGACCTCTTTCCAAATAAAAAGAATATTATGTGGAGTGTAGTTATCTGACGGCGGATTTTCACATCATGTGTCTGGTTCTTTGGTTTTTCTGGCGAATCTCCTTAGTCGTCGAAGGCAGGCGCGGACCCGTGCCCGACTACCTTCGCCTGTATCGAAATCTATGGGCAATGAGGACCGCCCCTGTTCGCGGGTGTACTTAGTGTACACGGTGTGTGACTAGCTGTGGGGCCGCGTTCTGAAGCGAGAGCGGCGTGATGTCGAGATTCGAAGCGTGTTGGTAGTGTCCGAAGTGTGTGTGGTGAAGTGGGTGTAGTGGGTGTTGTCGGTGACTTTGGGTTCGTGTATGGTGTGAGGGACCATTGGGGATGGTGGAATTAGCGCATGCCGTGGTCTGCGCTTTTTGATCTTGGGATTCGAGGACGGCTCGTAGTTGGCCGCTTTGGTTACCAGAGGGTTGGCGTGAGGTGACGCGTTGAGAAAGTATGTTTCTGAGCACTCCCTGAAGTGCTCCGTAATGGTCTGGAGTTTAAGGTCGCTGTGATTTCCACATTGCGCTGGTACCTTTCGACATAGGTTGCGATGCGGGTGAAACGGTTTTGGAGAACCTGCAGGGGTTTGAGTCTTGCTTCGGACGAATGGGCTAAGACTACGCTGGCATAAGACATTATAGGTCTTATGCCATTGCATTTTAGAGAGAGCTTGCTCTTCGTGTACAACTGGAGGTATAGCTTTTCCAGCAGTTGGGTCGCTTTGTTTCTCTCCTTGCGAATGTGGGCGATGAAGTTGAGCCTGGCGTCGAACGTGACGCCGGAGTATTTGATCGAGTTCCTCCATGGGATGGACTGGCCGAAGAGGGAGATTTGGTCACGTTTATCGCCGCGAAGTACTGACTTCCAGTGAAGGGTCGAGGGCCTTCGATGCATGAATGGCTTCATTTTTTTCCGGGTTTACGTCGATACGCCACTTCCAGAATCACTCGCCTAGGCGAGTGGTCGCCCTTTGTAAGCGACTCGATATAATACCCAGAGCTCTGCCAGAGTGGTAGTGAGCGGTGTCACCCGCGAAAAGAGCAAGGCTGACGTAGCAGTCTTTGGGCATGTCGCTCGTTTAGAGCGAGAAGAGTAGCGGAGAGAGGCAAGAGCCTTGAGGGACGCCTGCTTTGATCGCAGGTTCTTTTAGTGGGCAATGAAGACTTTAAAACCCTTTTAGTCGACTTCTACGGTGGGCAAGGCAGCATATCTTTGTCCTATTCTTATTAGCCCGAGACTACGACGTAAGTTTTTTATTGTTATAACAACAATAAACATCTCGCTCAATTTTCTCACGTCTGGCAATCGAAGCCACTAATAAGGATAAGGTCAAAGCTATTTATCTGTCACTCTATCCCCCCGTAAATAAGTTATTACATTTTGTATAAATGATAATTGAGGATAGATATGGTAATTGATTCTCTGTTTATATGCAATGATAGTTTTTGTTTCACCTATGTAAGCCCATCAAACACTGTGCACATGCACCAGGAGTCTACAAGACAATCCAACTTGAACTACTTGTGCTACAATCCGACAACAGAATACCTAATTTGTGTTAGACTGTTTGATTTATAATGCAGAATCTATGCAGCCGTTCTCCTACTACCTTCGTTTGTATAGGAATGCTCGTGTATTTCTCGTACGTGGCGGTTTTCTGGGTCAAATAACACCAAACTTTGATACGATGGTGTAATGTTGTAGCCATGAATTTTTTTTTAATGGAAACTAAAATTGCTCTTTGTGAAACGAATCCGATTACATTAATATTCTTAGTCAGTTATCAAGATTAAATAACTAGAATATTAAAACATTAACATTAATACTCTACATATGTACTAAAATAATTGTAATAATAAGTACATTATATACTTAAAATATCGTTTTATATTCAAAGATTTTTTTTGTACTCAAAGCCGCCATATGCAATAGTTGTCAAAACGAGTATTATTGTTTATGGATTTCGTCTATGTACATCTACCATAAGGAATATTTTACTCGCATAAAATATTTTGAACTTACTGTTATCTGCTTGTTTAGTGGCGACATTGGATGTTGTTTGCAATGGAGGACTCTTGTCAGGGGATGCAGATACACCTGGAGGTTAAAACATAATTTCGGCATAACAAACAATCTTTCAAATTGTATCGACAAAAACATCTTAGCCAGCGAAATAAATCATTTATTGAGATCTTAACTATTCACGGTTAACTGTATTAAAATTATTTAAGGCATTTATTAATACTTTTTATTGATAACGAGCTATCACTTCACTTCAATTTCACATGGTGTTAAGAGACATGAGGCCGTAAACAGTAAAGCGTCATCTTCTAGAGTACTCCTCTGGTTTTCGTATGTTGACAGACGGAACACAGACGATGTTATAGAGGCAGATTTATAGCATGATCATAATTGCTTTCTGGACGGGTTTAAATAACTGTATTACTAACCAAAATTCCATGGAATTCAAAGAACCGACTATTCTTGTAGCGACAAAACCACCGATTAAAAATTGTGCATTAATATCAAATCTTTACCATTAGCAGATCCACTGGGAATAGAAACAGGGCTCTTTATTCGCTCCTGAAAGCGAGCACTCTTAGACGACGAATTACTTGTTTCAAGAGCTGTAAACATTATAATATGAATGTTTTTATTAACACGCAAGGTTTGATGGCGTATTTTCTTATCACTGACGACTGTCAGTAGTATTATACAAGATTTGGAGGGGCTAAAGTATAGTCCGTATCCTATCTGTCTATGCATGGAATACCCCATACAAAAACAAAGGTTCTGGAGTTATTTTTAAAATATTTTTAAAAAAGTTCCCGATTTTCTAGGAAAAAATTGGATGATTTAATTTCTTACTTATTTCTACACAAATTTTAATGTAATAATTATTGTTTAATCATTGTTTTATTACATTAAATTAATAATCATCACTTAGAGGCTAAAACTTTTAATTTAGGTTCTTTGAAAGTCGTGACAGTAAAAAATAAAGAGTTATACTTACATTTTTATTTAATCTTAAAATAAAATTTTATTTGTAAAAAATACTTAGAAAGCATATAAATAAGTACGTCACTTCAATACCTGTTGTAAATTAGTCAGAAGAATCAAATTTGCGCCAAGAATATTAAAAAAAAAACTTAATAAAGTCATAGAGATATTTCTAAGTCTCAAAGCTATTCTAATGAGAACGAAGGCGAACAGTTCTCATTAAGAATAATAACATAAAACCAACAATATTTCGTTATGCGTTCATAAATTTCAGGCGAGATACTACTTTACTAGGTCAGGTATAAAGGTCGACAAGGGAGCTGCGATCCCTCTGGTGTTGCGAGTGATCATGAGCATCTGTGATCACTTTCCACCAGGTGAATTGTTCGATCATTCGCCCAAACTTTCTATAAAAAAAAAAGAAATCTACAGCTTCTTTCAGTCCAAATAATAGTTAATAATATTTAAAAATAAAATGTACTAACACACACGGCCAAAGTTTCTGGTTTTTCTTTTAATTTGGAGCGGGCTATTATGTAGAGATCCTGTCAGTGATTTAATTATGTTATTATGTGTGGCGTAAACGAAACCGACGTACTTCTCTTCTAGGAGAGTATAGGTAAGGCGGTCGACCACTTCTATGATAACCCGATATGTTTTAATAATAACAGCGTTCGTTGTCATGTGACATCAACCAATGTGTACTCCTCTCGAAATAAGAAACAGTTCCAACAGTAGAGACAGGAAGTGACACATGTCGAGGTGGACCGATAATATAGTAAAGGTTGCGAGAAACCCCCGGATCTAGAGAACGTGAAACCGATCAGTGTGAAGAACTATAAGGAGGCAGAGTCGTGAACCCACGGATCAAATTATTAGTAAACCCAAGGTGTCATAGTGATTTTATTCATTAGTAATAGACAAAGCGATAGACTGATGGTTGCATATGAGGTAATCGTGTTAACCTGAAGATAATCTAAAACATATCTATCCTGTTGACATTTTTTTATAATCCACGCAGCGATATGATGAACACACGTACACAGAGTAAACCCTGTGGTAAGCAACAGGTCCGTCCATAATAATGAAGTGTGGGCATATTGTTCTCGCCACGTTAAGACACGAGATGCCAATAAATTTGTATATCTCAAAGCCCTTTAAATCGGAACAAATTTATCTGGGTAGTTGACCAACGACACAGCCACATATAAATTAAATTCTAATTCACCAGTAAAATAATTAGTGTAGCACTTACTGCTGCTGACGTGGTCGGTCAAGGTAGATTTCAAACGCTGGCGACAACGCACACTCTTGCTCGACGATACACTCTTATCTCGTGCTGGTAAACGATCTATCACGAAACAGTTACTTTATATTTTTTGACGAACAAGACCTTTATCTGATCGTAAGCCATACGTCATGGGATAACAATGTTTCGCTAGTCATAATAATGTATATTGTACTGCATTGTTGTATTCCATTGGAAGGGAAAATAGAATCTTCTAAAGATACACTGCTTTTGGAGAAAAGGTTACTTGAGATTTTTGCCCAATAAAACTCCTTCGATGATTATCCTCAGGACGTGGCCCTGGTTATATCCTATGAAAGGCACTGGTACTGTAATTTCATTAGCTACAACACCGTTCAAAGCAGAACAGTAATATATTTCCACACGTTCTAGTGCCTCAAAACAGACACTGCAATTGAAGCACCCCAGACAGTCTTCAGCAGAGACCTACCACCAGTAAATTTTTCTCATTTTCTTTGTCGATAGATTCGATTTTCTGTACATATGTATTATATTGTTTGCTTACTACTGTACTGCAACATAGTTTATGCAGAAAAGTGTCTATATGTTATTTCTACACTACATTTAAAAATGTTTGAATGATTGAATCACGTTTCTGATTGAAGCAAGGTACCAATAAAAACACTAAATACAACTTTGTTATTTATTTGAGTAACAACTTAAAGAATAATGTACTTGTACCTTTACAATAATTACTACAATTAAATAAACTAACATATAAGAATATACAAAGAACGTATGCGAATAACGTCACAATTTAAAATATATGTTAACAGACCAGTTCAATATAAAAAAATAAATTATATCAGAAATTGGTTATTTTCACGTTGTCTCCGGTAGGAATATTATTTCCATGCCTGGCAATTATATACAGCAGGAATCCACTAGAATAAACGATTAAAATAACAAGATGAGAGACGAGAGTCTCGTCAACATTTTGAAATTTTATCAGAGTACTCTTGACCACAGATAGAAAAATTTACATGAACAAATAGCTACACCGCCCATCGAAACCAGAATATTATGATCATTTCATTCTATTTTTATCCAATGTGGAATAAAAGCCTCACCTATTAATTCCTAGGGTGACTGCACCAATGTTATCTGCATTAAAAAATTCTCTCCGATATTCATAAAGTCGGCCCATCAAGGCAGACATCCCACGTCATGATACGTGGTGAACGCTAAAGATCGTCATCATCATTTCAACCGAAGGGCGACAACTACTAGACATAGGTCTCTTGTAATGGGTTCCACAAAGCACTGTCTTTGCCGGACGTCCTGTACCCACCTAGCAGAGGGTCTGCCATTACTGCGCTTTCCGCAATAGCATCGCCATTCCCGCACTCAGTCCCCAAAGTCCATCGGTTCTACGAGCTATGTGCCCGCCCATTGCTACTTCAGCCTCGCGACTCGTAGGGCTATATCAGTGACTTTGGTTCTTCTGCGGATTTCCACATTTCTGATTTGATTACGCAGAGATACGCCAAGCATCGCGCGCTATGTGACTCTGAGCTTTTTCATGACGCCCATAGTTAACGATAAAATTTCGGAGCCATAGGTCATCGCTGGCAACACATACTTTTTGAAAACTTTGGTCTTTAGACACTGAGGGATTTTGGACGAATCAGCTTTGCGAAGTTTCCCGAACGCTGCCCATCCCAGTTAGATTCAGCGGTTTACCTTTTTCGAAATTGGATATACCTAATTGGACCGTATGCCCCAAGTATACGTATTCATCAACAATTTCGAGTGCCGAGTTTTCAACTGTCACTGAGTGGTGCTGAACATGAGTGTTAGACATGATTTTCGTCTTGTTCATATTTATATGAAGGCCTACCTGTTAGAGACTGCTGTGGTCATCGAGCATTGCATTGAGGCCTTCTAGAGTCTCCGCCATGACGACTATATCATCGGTAAACCGTAGATGAGTGATGTGCTCGCCAGTGATGTTGATGTCAAACCCGTTCCAAACGAAAAGCTTAAAGACGTCCTTCCGTGCAGCGGTAAAGAGCATGGATGGAAGAGCATGAATAGATCTCGTAGCTTGGTCCTGCATACGGATTGACATGGTGGCGGTTTCGTACACGCTCTTTAACACTTAGATATACCGATAGTCGATCCGGCATCTCCCAAGTGACCTCAATACTGCCCAAGTTTCCACCAAATCAAAAGCTTTTTCATAGTCCACAAAAACTATGCAAAGTGAGAAAACCCTTTGATATCGCTCAAGGATAGCCACCCTTTTTATTTATACAATGGAGCGACAAGACGTTCACCTGGTGGTCCGCCCATAACAACATGGCTCTATTTAGGGTGGCTGGCACCATTTTACCATATTGCGCTGGTCGCCTTGGATCATATGCTGTTAGTCTAATTACCCCAGTAATTCCACTAGCTACAACTTCCTTCAATCCAGTACATAGTAATGATTGCACACTACTGTTTGGAGGCAGAAATAGCAGTGTGGGTGATACCTACCTAGACAGTCTACGGCAAGAGACCTACCACCACTAAATAATAGCCACCACACAGGAAGCCACTTACCAGTACCTACCTGATAATATGTATATGTCCCCATTGACCGATGTATAGGAAACCGTAGCCATTTTATTTTCTATGTTTATAATGGACGTTGGTGTTTTGCTACAATACAGTACGTTGTTTTAGAAGTCCGTTAATAAGTTTCCGACTAATTTAAAACCTTTTTATCATTTTTTTTTATAATTATCATGAGGGTGGTTATTAGCCAGATGAGCTTGAATAAAACTCTACTGATAACTAAACTCCTCATGAAGCCTCGGAATTGACCTAGGAACCACCGTGTTACTAGGCAATGTCATATCACGTAGCTATGAGCACAGATGCTGTTAAAATCATTGATGTTGTATCCTTGAAATGAATTTTTAAATTTATTTTATAAGGTTGTCGGAAACTTACACAAACCATGCGGAAGGCACATATACAAATGCTACATCAAAACAAACTACAATGGCTAACTACCGATCTTAGTTTCTACATCAGCTTTACTACAATGATCGTCAGTTTGCAGTGTGACGTTGTGTATTCCCGTGTCCAGTTGGTTCGCGTCGCTGTAACCTGCATCTGTGTCTGTGCTCTCGGAGCTACCTGCGTGCGTGCGCGTCTGGGGGACGGTAATGACGGGCGACAGGCTCCGATCAGGCCTGCGCTCGCGCAGCCTCGCTCTTTGCGCCGCCTTCAGTTCCATGTTCACACAATGCTCGGCGAACATCAGCTGCAGTGGCGCGTACATGAGCGGGAGCAGTTCCAGATCTTTGATTCTTATCTGTTAAAAGGGTTTTAGCATCATTTAATGGAGTCATTTTAATTGGGCCGTGACCCCATTGTCCTTACAGAGAATATTTAGTTTTTCTATTATAATTACTTCAACACCTTAAATTTGTTTCTTGAACGAGATTCAACATCATCATCAATAGCCAACAAGCATACACTGCTAAACATAAGCTATTCCCAAAAATCTCTACGCCGTCCAGTGTCCAATGTCTTCAAAATGAGACTGTTGTAGTACCGTAGCACCAGCTCAAAAATTTAGTCTTTGATGCCAAATTATTTTATTACTTTTATATACTTCTAGGACGGAATAAATAAAAAATATCGATTGTCCTGGAATCAGTTAAAATCGCTTCCACAGTACCATGTAGCAACCGTTAAATGAGTTAATCTATAACTAAAAAATAATAATTAAAGGTATTGAATAAACAATACACTTTAGCTCATTGTAAAAATAAACAGCTTCGGTTTTTTTTAGTTTGTTTATGGAGAGTAAAGTAAAACTGCATTAACTACATAATCAATTTTCTAGTATTGATTGTGTATACTTTATGCTAATGTGCGATCGGGATGCAACGCGCCATGAGGTCACGTGAACTCACGCACCTGCATGTTGTCGAAGGCCACGCCCACGGTGGTGTTGTCGCGCAGTATGTCCGTGTTGAGTCGCGGCAGACGCGCGTATCGCTGGCTGAAGTGCGTCAGTACAGTAAAACGAGCGTTCATCCGGCGGCCGATATCGATCGCTTGTGACGTCGTGGAGTGCATCTTGACGCGCGCCTCGTCCGCCAGCTCGTCCTCCATCGTCGCCTCGTGGATGAGCAACGTCGAACCTTTACCTGCGCGGAGGTTATCGTAATGCACGAGTGTTATTTAAAGCGAGAATTTGATGATGATGAATTATTGTTTATGGAAACTTTTATTCATGGTAAGTCAAAGAATAATCTTTTAAACATATAACACTACATTAACAACTACCTATAGTAGTTTCACAATTTGTTAGCATGGTGGATAAATAGCATTAACTTTCACATTACAGGAGTAGTCCCCAGCAGTGGAACCATTATGTGGAACCATTACGTGTTATTATGATTCATCATCATCATTAGGTGCCCTCTTTAAACTGAAGTTTAGTAATCAGATTGAGAAAACCAATTCGATCCTCAAGTATTCTTTTTAACTGATGGTATTTAAACCCGGTCAATTCATTTATGTCGTTAAATCCTTTCTTCCCTTGTCTACCAGGTGCATGTTTTCCAGAAAATTTGCTCTCCAGGATCAACCTCGGGAACTCATAAAGGGATCCTCTTTGACCGTGTCCGAAAAATACAACATGATGATTACACACAGATGAAGTTAGCTTATACAAAACGACTCGAAACCTGGTAGTTATATATTGATACTCACCAATCTCAACCAGTTCCCTGCAAGGTAAGGTATCACCAGAGTATGTGATCTTGTAGTCTTCATTTATTTCGATGGTCACGCCGAACGCGTTAGGACAGTGCGCCACCAAACAGGTCGTGATGCTTTGCGCACCGATACTAGACAAAATGGCAGACGACATATCTCCTTCCTCCGACTTTACATTCCCCTCTTGCTGGTACAACTAAAAAGAGATTGATAGAGATGACAGTCCAACTACTTTCTTATTAACCTTTGCTAAATATTATTATATTTATTTAGTTGTAATTTATTATATCCCTGTATAAGCCAAAATCGATTTTGGAAAAGAGAGTAAATATCCACATAACATTGCAAATAGAATTTAACGGTAATGATATAATTAATTATAAATTCATTCTTTTTTTGTTATCGAGGAAGTGAAGTGTCTGCAAAAGACTGCACATTTCTGAAGGGAAGATAAGTTTATGTAGAAGTTCTACACACTAAATAAACACCACCTTTATCGACCGGAAACCAGAAATCCGCTCTAGTCCCTTTTAGTCGCCTTCTACACGATGGGCCTAAGTTACCTTAAACCTATTAAAAATTTATTAAATCTATCGAATTTATATACATGGAATTTATTTATTTGGTGGAGACGGCATTGGGGAAGGCCTATATCCAGCAGTGAATAAACAAAGGCTGATAACAACAATTGACATCATAAACTATCGAACACTTTACAACTACAATCATAAAGTAAACTCTTACTAGGCTCTGGTTGGGTATGAGCGCGAAGTCGTCCCGTATCTTCTCGAACTGCTGGTCGTATAGCGACAGCCAGGTGACTATCTGCCCTGGCGCGAGGAGGTGCATTGGTTCATAAGGTGCGTGAGAGTCTTCCAGCACTACAGCTCGACGGGCTTGCAGTACACCAATTAAACCTGACCATCAACGATAATAAAATCTATTTATAATAAATGTATGTGAATAGCTGTAGTAACTCAAGATTAATAGTAATAAACGCCAAGAGGCATAGGTTTGATCCTCAGCGTTCTTGATAACATGGGACAAGAACATTAAGAGAGGATTTTATTTATATTTATATTATACTTGTAGCACAACTCTATTATTTGTTTTGCCTTATTTATTCATATGTTACTAAATATAAAAATGTGCTGCTTGCATATTTTTTTTTGGCATCAATCAGATATACAGTATATAAAAAAGATAACACAGTGTTATTTCCAATTCGAACGTAAGGCTGGCGGTTATTGAAAAAAATGAATTGGAGGTTGACCTATCCATAAGAGTAAAACTATTGATGAAAAGAGAGCTATATATATATATGAATGTAAACTTACCGATGTGATGATCAGCATGCAAATGTGAGATGTAGACAGCTTTCAATGTCCTTAGGAAACCATGGACTCGCTTCGGACCAAAGAACCGAACGAGCTGCCCGAGTGTACCTTCGCCGCAATCCAGCAACATCGAACGCGATTCGCTGCAAAGAAACTATGCACATGAACAGAATAATGGGGGAATCACAAAAATAAAAGTGAATAAGGTTCTTCTAGGCTGGTGCTGTTTACCATCCAAGACTACATCGACAGATTCACTTAAGGCCATTCTCAAAGCGGCAGTCTACACATTAAAATGAAAGAAAATATATACTTGAGGGAGCATTTCAGCCTCTTTCGCAAAAGTTTGTCTCTTATATTTTTATGTAAACCTCTGCAGGGTTTGAACCTACGTCTGTTTGAGATATTTTGCACAAAGCTAACAAAGTAAACCATTAAGTTCTCTTATTTGTTCCATCAAATACAATCTACAAATCTGTATATTTAAAAAAATGTAACTTACTCGATTTGTACTACAATAGCGCTGGTGTTCCGTGTCTTACTAGGTATGCATGAACCAGTTCCAAGAAAAATGACCTTCGGATATTCCATATCGCTAAATTTTTTCGTGAAACACAATCTGCTCACATGTTCTTTGTACTGCTCCAAGCTTTTAGCAAAGCCATCCTCATTCATTGTCTCCTTGATATATTCTTGAATATGTAGTTTTGGTTCCACTGACCTGAAAGACATTCAATTTATTTTATATAAGGAGTGTTGTAAACTAACTAATATGATGATTAGTGTGCAAAAGTGGGGAGCAGGGGAGGTCTATGGTCAGTGGATATCTATTGACTGTTTACAATCTTGACATTAAAATAGTATGCACAAATTTTTAAAAACGCAAATCTCCGATGCCGATGGACTACGCTGACACATATTTGTCTCAGGAAGAAGATATTAATATTATCTTGTTTGTTATGTAATGTATGTAAAAAATTATTAAAATTGATATATTATTGAAGTTATTAAATCTATAATCAATAGCAGTTTTAATTAATGGACAAGTTGAAAATTTGTGACTAAGTAGTATGCCTATCGTACCTATCTAACTGTTGATCAGGCCTCAAATGGAATATAGTTAGTGTCCTGCCTGAAAAATATTCAATTGCGCTGTTGCTATTCCCCTTCTCACTGTCACCTTTGCTACATTCTTCTGTTGCTATGATATTTTGAAACTGAGCTAGTGCAACCTAAAAAAGAAATTTATCTTCCATGAGCTTACACTCAACATGGGGAAACATGCATATTTATATAAATCTAAATTAATAAATTTATATTTAGTTTACTTCATTAGCACAATTAGTTATTCGATCATTGTGCTGCTTGGTTATTAAAAAAAATCACGTAAGTTTTAATTTCATACTTTTTTCTTCACCTCTTCCGACCATGACGGATTCGCAACACTGTTATCGGTTGGTGGATTTTCATTCCATACTGCTGGTATGCTCATGTCACGCAGAAGAGGGAAAATATCTGTATCTAGTAAGTTCAGCTTGTGTTGGGTTCGATGCACAGCCTCTGAACCCAGGCATGTGTTTTCTTCGTTGAGGACAAGATGGCGTGTTGTAGAACCGAACATTGAAAGGAAGGCCTGATAACTGGAACAACAACAAACAGAATTCATGAAATTCATTGCTATTATGCGATTCATTACTGACAATTTGTCATTTAAGTAACATTTAATTCATAATAAATTATTGTAAATTTTATTTAAAAAATCTTACGTCGGATGGTGAAAGACATGAGGCGGTGAAAAGTGCACAATTATTGCCGGCACGTTTTCTTTGGGGTTATCTCCATTGTCGAAATGCAAAGAAAACTCTTCCTCTTTAAGATAAGATATATCAGGAACTTCAATCACTACATTGGATATAAAACATTAGTATTAGTTTTATTATAAAAATATATTTGACAAAGTTCCGAGATAAGTGCTATGTTCTTGCTATTAACAATTGGCGCTAGTAAGAATGGTATACACTGCACCACATTGTACATATTGCATTGACATAAAAAATTTTAAATTCTAATCCTTCATTAATTTAACTAGATATCCTTTAAACCAGAACACTATTTTATTAGCACACTACCCCTTACCAGCGGAACAAAAAATGCATCTATGTAGATGATGTCTGACAACAGAAGTGAAATACCACCGCTAAGAATTTAAAAACGTAGGAAAATCTTTTACTAATGAGAATTATTAATCAGAGCTTAATGTTGATAATAGAAGTTGCAATAATGATTACAATTTAATAGCCAAACATGCTAACCAATAAACACAGGCCCAGGGTCATCTGGAGTCTTTACATCTTTGGACATGACAAGGGTCCCATCTGGTAATATAACATCCTGGCCATTCTTGAGCTGTCCTAACAATGGGCCTGGTTTTACTCCCTTTTCCACACACTTCTCCAGGTCCAGAGAACCAAGTTTCTTCTAAAAATAAAAATAAAATTGTAATATAACCTATATAGGAGGGGATCTACCCTTGTATTGGACAAATAAATCATACCTTGAGAGTACAAATATAAGCGACAGTGCTTTGGTACTTTCCTTCAAGTTCATTCAGTACTTTAATATTTTTCTTCTTTTGAGAATCTGGAAATTGACTTAATTCATTTAAACTTTCTAGTAAAGTAACACAGATAAAAAGTAATATTACTGAATACCTTAAGAAGTGTCTATAATGTTACAAGGTATTCTCTTCCAGTCAACCTATTCGATTATGAAAATAAAAGGAAAGAATGCGATAGAAATATAAATAAAAATAGATGTAAACATTGTAATAATTGTATAAATATTCTGTACTAGCAGAAATATAATCGACACAGTGATCAAACAGTTTCAGTATTAAATTTATTTAACTGAATATAATACAAAAATGTTTTATCATTACTAAAATGATTATTATTACAATAGTAAAAGAAAAAAGATCTAACCTCTTTCCGATGGCATCTTCAAATTGGGTTTAGCACATTTTTTGTGCACCGTTTGAATTTCCGAGTGATAATAATCAGTATCATCATGTATAAACTCCTCTAATATCTTGTCCCGATTACTGTCATCGAGCTTTTGCTTCTTTGCTGGATTTAAATCAGGTTGGAGTACAGTTTCAGGGTGTCTGTAAAGTAAGTGCCAGGATAAAGATATAGCAATGATATGTTATCTATATTTATACATCTTATTGCTTTGCTCTTGTTGGTGAACATCCACTGACCAGTGCAAACTTACTTATCTTGGTATTCTGATACAATATTGGACATTACTCTCTATTTATTAATGATGATAAAACAGAATCAACATTTTTTTTTCTTTTGATTCTAGTTTTATTTGCAAATAAGTTTTTATTAATTAGAAAATAATACTCACTACTGTTCCCAATTTAATGTGTTTACTTAAGAAAAAAATATATTGTTTTGATAATAGACTAAACAAAAAATATATAAATAACATTTTGTCAATACACCAGAATAATGTCTACATATTCCATTTAAGTGACCAATGTTGGAGTAGACAATTTTATTTTTGGTAATAATATGCTCATATTTTCAAACTCGTCTGGTCTCCGTTGCCGGATTCTGTCTAAGTAAATGCCACCGCAGCGCCTATTTTATCACCAAACAGTAGTGTGCAAATGTTACTGTGTTCCAGTGTGAAAGATGCGGTTGCTCTTGTAACTACTGGGGTAATAAGTGGCCTAACATCTTATGTCTCAAGACGATGAGCGCAATGTGGTGCTATGAATACCATTCTAGCTAGCACTATGTTAAGGGCGAGCGTATCACTTCATGATCATCATCAGCCGATAGACATCCACTGCTGGACATAGGCCTCTGCCAAAGATCTCCACGTCAATCGATCCCGTGTTCCTTGCATCTAGTGGGTTCCCGCGATTCTCAACAGATCGTCGGTCTACCTTGTGGGAGGGAGGCCTCCCAACACTACGTCCACCGTTATGCGGGTGCCACTCGATGACTTTATTGCCCCATCAGCCGTCGGTCCTTCGAGCGATGTGCCCTCCCCACTGCCACTTAAGTCTAGCAATTTTGGGCTATGTCGGGGACCTTAGTTCTTCGGCGGATCTCCACATTGCTGATTCGGTCGCGCAGAAAAACTCCGTGCATAGCTCTCTCCACTGCAGACTTTCAGCCTTTTTATAAGGCATCACTTACCATCAGGTGAGCAACCCACTCGTCTCATTTTTTCATTAAATAAAATTAAAAAAAAAACACCTAGAATATTGTAAAAACGTTGTTCAAAAAGACCCAGAGTATTTTGGACAGGCTCTACCCAATGCTTAGTGTTATTGGTAAAAAAAGATATACTCACAATAACACATACTTGACAGTCATGACATTATCAACAAAATCTTCACTAGGAGTGCAAGGTGCCATTATAACATTCATTTCTTTCATAATGATAAACCTCTTGGTAGCTTTGTATAATTCGTCCTTAAAACCAAATATAATTACAATAAGAATAGGTGCATAATAAACTAAACTATGTATGTTTCAGCAAACATTCTCTGATTTATTTTTATTATATCATCTATTTTATTTTATTAACCTTAACAGTAAATTACTATTTATGACAGGAGTAATGACAGGTAAGCACAGTTGAATATCAACATATGTCATTTTGTTTGACCAGTGGAATGTGTCCTTGACTCATAAGAGAGAACTCCAAATGCAAGGAGAAGGAACTTAAAGTTGGCTTTAACATAGTTATAAATAAAGTCAAAAAAGTTTTTATTAGTTTTAGTTTTAAAAGTTGTTCTAGAAACAGGATAATTTCCTTTCAACGTTTTATTTCACAAGAAAGTTTAAGCTATGGGATTCAAATAACACTTTTATATTAACTAATATATAAAAATGTTATTTGAGTATGAGAGGGTGAATAAATAAGTGTAATAATTTGATAGTGATTATTACCAATCCCTCTGGTCCATGCAAAGTGATGTTTGGTACACCAACATCCTGTAGTGTTAGTGAAAGTCCTGGAAGCCCACCAATATTCTTCCATGTCTTGCTGGTAATGAAGATATGGTCTAGTCTTGTTAATTTGACTTTATGCTCATGAGCTAGTCTCTGTGTAGACTCCCCACAGTTAAATAGATACCTATGTAAAAAAAACAAGACATGTTAAATCAGTTGAATACAAAAAAACAACATGCAGACTATTGATATGAAATAATAATAAATACTGGGTATATCTAACCAAATAATTAAAATGTCTGCAATAAGAAATTTACAGTCATTTATAATTTATATGAGATATTTGAAACATTATAAACATGTAAAAAGGATGATGAACGACATGACAATTAGCTAATATATATATATATAAGGCATTGTGAATTTTATCCAAGAAGTCTTTCACCCTCTCTAGGCCTTAAACAATTTTGTTTTAACAATTCGTAAGTATATTAAGCAACTGTAACTGCAAAGAAACTATCTAGATTGTTCAACTACTTTTACCAAATAATTATTAATATGTGCACTACCATGTTATACTAAACAAAAAATATATTTTTTTATTATACAGTGAGAAGACAAGAAAGTTGTACCCCTATCACTTAGGCACACAGCATCACATATGAGACATAAGATTTTAAGTCTTGTTACCTCACTAATTTCACTAGCTACAATATTCTTTAAACCAGAACACAGTAATGTTTACAGATATACATTGGCACAACATTTACAGAATTTCAGCTACATATCACTATATTATAATACATTCTTAAATATTTTCCATCCTTTTTTTAGAGTCAGATGAAGAAATTATAATAGCAATTGCAGATATTCAAGTATTTCTACAATGTTTTAACTATCCATTTAAATTCTACTTAGGGGCAAATGAATATTAAATCTTGTACATATGTAGAAAATATGATATCCCCACTTTTATATAAAATTAATTGGCTATTAATTTATTTCATTAAAGAGATGCAATAGTATGCTAAGTGAATAAACATTGTTACCGTTTTTGGTCTGAGCAAAGATATAATGTATTGGGAACTCCTTTAGCTCCGGAACCGAGAACCTGCAGATAAACTTTACTTGGGCCATAATTTTGATCCTTTTTAGAAATAAGTTGTCGTTGACGTTGTGCCTGAATAATTCTTGAAGTATTTACTTTAGGCATGTCAGCTAAAAATTTTAACAACTGTCGAGTTTTGTCTTTTTGGTATTGGCGAACGTTATATTGATTTGAACTAACTACAAAACGAAACAACACTGTTGTTATACCGTACATGTGTTTAGAGGTTATTAATCACAGGCACTGGCCAAAGATTAGAAACGTTCACGTAGTATCTAGAGAATATTTATTATTTTTAAAGCATTTTTTTCCATTATCTTTACAAAGCTACTGACGCATTTTTATATTTAGAACAACATACAATTTTTCTCTTCTATTACACATATTATTGACAAATAATTCGAACTGACATCTGTTTACCCTGATAGAGAATATAATTTTAATATATTTCGTTTTATGAAATGTCAGAGTATACTGTCAAATATCGTTCAGAAATACTGATCCTACGTTTATTAATAATTTCATGAAAACTTTGCTATGCAGTATTAGAAATTTAAATAATGTATTTTTCAAATAATTTAAAAACATTAAAAGTTAATTTCACCTTTTAGAATTTTGCAACTTTGTCATTGTTACCATAACAAATATATGAATTAGTATCTGTATAGTGTTATTTGTAAATGACTACACTGTATTAGAAAAATGGCGTTTTATACAGCTGTAGGTTGCGCAATTTATATGTAAATGTGCACTAAAATTTTAATCAAATTTAGTATTTTATGTGTAAAAAATAATCCATACATATAAAATGATGTATGTGTTTAATTAATCGTGTCAATATTTTATTGTGTTGTGTTATCATTCATTGGTGTAAACCTGTCATGAACCGTGTATTTTTTGTTGTGGTGATGTATTAAAATTATAAATAATGAAACGAAAAATAATGTGGCTGTGCAAATAATGTAACAATTATGGGTATGTTATGGGTGATATTCTTTTCGGCGTTGACGGGCTTACATTTGATACAAGGGTTACCTTTGAAGCCAACGCCGCAACCCTACCTTCACGGTTAGTAACTAAAATTACATGTTTTTCAATATTTTTGTACTTTGTTATACAGTAACTGATAAATATGGCTAGACATAACAATATTCTTAAAAAGTTAATAAGCATTTGCATTAAAAAATATATTGTAACGAGAAAATAGTTATTATCAAATTTTCATTAAAAATGCCAATGAATTAGTACTTTGTTATAGACATATTTAATTTAAGATAAATACTTAAATATCGCTCCGCAGCAAGATGTGCTATAAAAAAATAAAGTATAGATTAGTAAATTTTAAGTTACCCACATTTTTTAGTAAATTAAGAAGTTCAAATTTTTTGTATAATATAACGTTCTTTAGTAAAACATATATTACTACTATGACATTAATAATAGTTTAACAGCCTAATCAGTAACTGTGATCATACACTCATTTAATAAAAAAACAAACAATAACATATATATGTAGTATATTTAGTTTATAAAAGTATTCTATATATGTATTACTATTAAACAGTCAATTATGGTAATATAAATTCCGATCTTTTATAAGTACTTGTATGAAAATTAATATATACTAAAGCAATTTTACCATCATATGTAAATATTTTATACATACACCTTTAATACATTGAATATGTATTGGAATATAAGTTTGATTTAAGCATTAACCTGTTGATTACCATCTTGGTCAATTAACTCTTGAAAGAAAAAAAGAAAATCAAAAGGAGCAATTTAGTATTATTTATAGTTAATTTTGTAGGTGTTGCATGCCTAAAATATATTATAAAACAAAAGAAAAACAACATTTACAATTAAGTTAAATTTTGTTTTCATACAAAAAAGCAAAAAAATGAGTAGAACTTTCATTGGTAACTGTATAGAGAACATTTTTTTCACAGTATTTTTATTTACTAACTTGAATGAAATAGTAAAAATTATATTAAAAAATAAAAATTAAATTGCTTATGTGTAAAAGTCTCTGTCCTCTGCAAAAAAAAGAAATTAGAAAACATTCATTTGTTTAAGTCCTTTAAAGTATTTATAATTAAAATAAACATTTTGAAACAAGATTATTTTCTAATTTCTGGAAAGGTGCATTTATAACATTAGATAATCTAAAACAGGATATAGAGGTAGGTTAAGTATAATAGTACATGCACTGTAATTCATGCAGAGTACTTTGTAAGGGCGTTTTAATGTCTGTCATTTAATTTTAAAACATCTGTCAATTATATTTAATTCATCATTATCATCAACTGATAGACATCCATTACTGGACATAGGGCCTCCCCTAAAGATTTCCACATCAATCAGTCCCTCGTTGCTCACAGCCAGTGAGTTCCTGGACTTCTTACTAGATTGTCAATTCACCTGATATTTAATTAATAGTTCTTATATAAAAAGTAATTTTCAAACATGTTTGTTAAATAAAAGATGACCTTCAGGTTATATCACAGGCCATATTTAAGGCAATTTTTTACACATAATTACAAACATTTTACTCAAATAAATAAAGCTGTATGAGTACTATTAATTAATTTTTCCTATATTAGTTACTTGTTAAGACCTGGGTTAAGACAATGAGTAGAGCCTTTATTTGTAATTAGTTGTTCTCTGCTTGCTTTGTTGGCTGTCACTCCTCATCATTGCTTTGGTAAAGGGATTTTGTAAAATATGTTCTTATCTGACTTATATTTAGTAAAAGGAATGTTCCTACCAATTTCTAGGTTTCTAGGTTCTATGGTTCCAAAAACATCGAGATGAGTCTCTACCTAGGCTGATATCTCATATATATACTAGCTATGCCCTGGCTGGTTTACTGGCCGTAATATATAAATTACAGTTCAAATTTGTTTGAAATATTCCTTGAATGCAAAATGCAACCACAAATGACTTTTTGTAGCAACAGTTACCATAGCAATTGCATAATTAATATGAAATTTCAATATTTATGAAAGTGATTAGAAATAAAATGACAAATGATCATTGAAAATGAAAAATAAATAGCCTATCTACAAATCATTCAGTGTTGAATGCTGATGGTCCCATGTTGACATTCACTAGTTTCAATTTTTATATTTTTTGATTTTCTTCAAGAGTGCAAGGTATATATTTATTTATTTATTAAAACTTTTACAAACATATTTGAACAGATGATATCTCTCGGGTCCCGAACTAAGCACAGCTTGTATCTCAGGACCCTAACTTGTGAAGGTATTTGGTGCCACTACGAGTATCCAAAAAATGTTTTTTTTTTATTTATATTGTGTATTTATAATATATATATATATACATATATTTATGATGTGTGTAGGTGTTAGTTGGGTGGCATTTATTTAATTAGTCTTTCTGTTTCTTCATATGACATGCTGTAGAGTGGGTTTTTCTTTAAAACTTTTTGCACTTTGGATTCGAGCAGAGTTTTAGGTTAATGTTTGTCATCAAACCATTATATATATGAGGGTGTGAGTAGGAACTAATTATACTACTACAACTATAGTAGGAAGATAATTACACTCTTACTATTGGAGTTGTAATTCTGTTGTACTGACTTTAGGGAGTACTATGCAGTTTCTGCACCTTAAGTGTTGCGTCCAAGATGAATAGCTGGCAAACAAGTAAGACCTTGAAATCTTTATATAAGCTATTAGTTGGATAATGAAAAGGCTTGTTAAGTATAACTTTGATAACAGCACGTTGGTCCCTTTCTAAACTCATTAGAACACTTGTTAGTACCTCTGCTAACACTTATCCAATATTGAATAGTCAATTGACGTATAGGGTAATAGATTTGGCACAAAATATTAAAAGTTACACAATCTCTCAATTTTTTCATTACATGTATAAGCTTCCTAAGTCTTGAAGATAATATTAAGATATGTGCTCCAAAATTTAGTCTCTCGTCAAGAAGAACTCCTAGATATTTGACTGTTGTTGTTTGGTTAACCGTTTTGCGATTACAGTTACTTGGCAACATGCAGATATGTATCTTTAAGGGCCTGTAGTATGTTAGTAATGAACTGCTTGACCTTTAAAAGGTAATGTATGATGTCTTATTGGTGTTTAATGTAAGTTATTTTTTAACATGTTAGTGACCCGATTTAGTCCCCTTTCTGCTGTGTCCCAAAATTGGACCCAAGTTCTATCGTGAAAGAGTATGGCTGTATTATCTGAGTAAGAGGTTATATCAAATTTCCCAATCTATTGATCGATAATAACATGCAGCATCCAACTTTTTTAGAATGAAACCTGTCAAAACTGTCTCAAAGGCTTGTGATAGATCCAAGAAGATCCTTATGCAATATTCCCCATTACCAATATGTTTTGATACCAGATTGGTTAATAGTCGCAGCATCTTCGCTTGATCTACCACATCGAAAACCATATTGCTTGTCTGAGATGAAATGATATTTTTCTAAAAAGTTAACTAGTTGTCTATTTACAACTTTTTCTAGTACTTTTGATACCATACTTAATAGAGCAATTGGCTGGTAATTTTCAGAGTAATTGTGGGCTGCAGTTTTATGTATAGGTGATAGTATAGCGGTTTTGCAACATTCTGGGAAATTTCCTGTACTAATGCCTTGATGATGTGAGCAAGTGGAGCAGCTATACTATCTAAAGTATTTTTTAGTAATGGTACAGTTATTTGGTCTAATCCCGGAGAGCTATTATTATTTTTAAAAGCCTCTTTAATAGAACTAACTTCCTGAGCATTAGCAGGTTGTAAATAAAGAGAATTAAAAGTAGATAGGTGTTTTTAATGAGTGCTGCTTGTGTCAAATCCATTTCTAGGAGTAATTTTTTAGCAAGTTTGTCTCCCATTTATGAGAAGTATATATTGCATAATATATACATATTTATTTTTATGTGTATGTATATATATTATATTAAAAAAACATATAAGTTCACAATTTAATATTGTTTTAATGTACTGAATTTTATTTATCACTTTACATCTTAAGCAGACTTCTGTGAACAGATATATTTATAGTGAAATTAAATTAGCTCTAGTTTTCATTTTGTTTAGTTTTATTTATTGCTTGTTTAAATTTCAGAGGCAAATCAAATTGCAGCTATTGAAGGATGGGGCACACACGGCATGTACATATTGCCAGCGCTGGCGCTGGTGGTCACCGCTGTAGGACTACTTTTTGGATGCACCTGGTGCTACAGACATAAAGACTGCAAGGTATGAAATTGTCATTGTTTTAAGAATTGTTTATTTTAAAGATTATTTTCTAAGTTTGATTAATTATGTAATTAAAATACATTGTTTGATAATCATAAAAATGTTTGATAGTAATCACATTTCAAGTTGTTTTTTTTCTATGCAACATTATATTTTTAGATAAAATGAATCTAAAAGATGTAAGGGAAATAATAAAAAACCTATACTTAACAGTAGAAGATAATAGCGATATTTACGTTTTTGTCACAATATTATCACAAAATTTTACTCTGAAGTAAATTGTTATCATTTGTTATGTTGTTAATTTCAGTAGAAAAAAACTCACTAGCTAGAGTTTTTTTTTTATTTAAGATATTGTAATTAAACATCGATATCATTCAATTATTTATATCAATTAAAGATATAATTAACAATATAAGTCTTAAGTTTTTCAGTATCATTTATAAATATTATTATCTTTAATACAAATTAAATGTATCAATGTATATTGTTATTAACTGAAGACTTATAACAAAGTTGTAAATGGTTTTTTTGTTACCATTTCTATTTATTAGAGCAGAAATACAATAACTTCTAAAAGCTGCAGATGGTCAAAATATTTACTGTTTAGAAAACTGCAAAAGGAAAATTTATAAGAAATCTTTTTTAGGTATTTTTAAACATTTGTGGGAAGTGTGAACGTTTTCCAGAACCTAAGGTCATTCTAGAGGAGTATTAAATATTTAAAAGTACTTTGGCTGCTTGTGGGCTTCGAATGAATGAATTTAATATTATGTACTTATGACATTTGTGATGTCGGCGACTTCCCGGGTTTATATGTTATGCACACCAGAATTATAATTTTAAACAAATTTATGGACCACGACCGGATGTGAATCACGATCTGGAACTAAGCCATTCCTGCTCGACACTAAAAAATGTTGCGTATCTCATTCTACGGGATGTGTAGGTGCTGTTAACTTCTGTTGTGGCCGGCACTTGATTAAATTGTGCTTTTCTACTTATTCATACAACATATCAGTTAGCGTTATTAACGCAATTATTCCTTATCAATTGTTTTGTAAACAAAGGTATATTGTTTCCATATTATTTTTATTCGATAAAACGAAGAGACGAGCGAGACGTTCATCCGATGAGAGATATGTGCTCTTCATGAAAACGTGGCGTAAATTAAGATGCAGCAACACAGCACCACATTGTGCTCTTCGCCTTAAGACATATCTCAGTAATTTCACTAGCTGCATCGCCGTTCAATACACACGGCAATGTTTGGACCCTGCTGTTTGGCGACAGAAACAGTAGCTGCGGTGGTATCGGTATAACCATTTTGTTACCAATAAACTCATGGCTTTTGGTATTATGGTAAATGGTGGTAGGCCTCTGTTTCCGGAGACTACTTAGGCAGGTACCACAGCAGCTTCTATTTCTGTTGGACAGTATTGTGTAAATAGTAACGTGTTCCGATTTGAAGGGTGCTGTAGCTAGTGAGATTACTGAAGTTACGTGAGGCGCTAGTCTTATGCATGAATGCGACGAGGGTAACGTGGTGTAATATTGGGCGAATGTCTCGTTGATGAAATTGCTTTGTCGATTAAAAAAAAATTATGATGATCATTGAAGTCCATTACTGTCCGTCCACTGTTGAACTTAGACTTTCTTAATAGTGTAGGAGCTTTTGTTATATACAAACCCTAAATAAGATTTGCCACCGGAACGTCTTTTTATATATATATATATATATATTTTTCATAGGGGAACTCTTCGAAAAATTACTCTGTCTTCTGGCGGGAAGTCAGAATTACGTAGAGATTTTTACCCACTAAGACACCCCCTCAGTAGTCAACTTCGGCGTTTGGAGAGGTCACGGGATCTCTGTACGGAACACAATCGCGGACCACCGCAACGTCCTATCTTAACTGTTTCTTGTATAAAAAAATTACTATTATTTTTTAATTAAAAAGTTTAGTGCTTGACCTTGATAACACCTAGTATTAATTGGTGACGTGTGATTTGTGGTGGTATAGGCACTAAATGTATATAGTAACAAACCTATTCACCGTTGAAGACACCCATGTCGTTATTTAGACAGGAAAGATGACACCGGCAAAGTTGTTGTACTGCTTTGATGTCCTAATCAGGGACGAGGAGCAAAACCTCTTGGTAGCTACCTACCTAAGAGGGAATTTACGAAAGGATGACGGCTCGACCCATGTTTGCTGGTCTGGCGATGAAAAAAAGTAAAGAGTATTTCATGTAACTCCAACGCACTCTTTGAAATGTTTCCTGTTGAATACCGCGAGTCCAGTCTAGTTATGACAAGTTCAGTTATATGGCTTAACCTCGGTGTTCTCCATCTGCAATGTTATTTCGGTTGTACCGGCTTATCCGGGCGTCTCTTTATTGCAATCGCGCCCTTTATTCGCCAACCGGTTCAAGGTAAATTGCTGAATAGATCAATTTGTAGCCGCGCTTACGTCATTCGCACCTCATTCTCTCTATATTTGTATTTTAGCTTTTTGCAGGCGACGCAAGAAAGTACGACACATCCGCGACCTTCATCCGTTTCCTTTTTATAAAAAAAGTTAATAATAATATATCTTTAGTTTTATACATACCCTTTTTTTATTCCCTCGCGGATGCAATGACAGGTTATGTCGAACTTGCACCGACTAAAACCCGTATCATGTTCCACGGAGTCACGGAAACGCTTTCGCACACCTCCGCGGCTTTCCCAGCGCTGGCTGTACCGCGCAGCACCATCTCGGCGTGAACCCCTCTTTCCATCCCTGCAAGGGCGCGCCGAAACAGCGCGCCCTGTTCTCGGCTCCTTATCTTCACTTGGACATCGGATCCCCTCGAATCCATCATCCAGTTGCTATAGAAGCCAAGAATGAAAAATCTGTACTCTCTACGGCAGTCTGGTTTTGAGCTCCGCCGCCAACCGTTATACAGCCCCATAGGATAGTGAGAGCGAGAACCGCAATACCGATAACCCTCTCCCTTCGCGACTTCACCACGGCTGCGAAGGCTAGTGCAAGCCTGCTTCCACGGTCAATAATTCTGGATATCTCCTATATATATATACTCATATATATATTAAAAATTATAATAAAGCTTCTCTTGTGGTTGACAACGTTTTACTGGTGATAGATCTCTGTTGCCAAATACAGCTCCCACATTCCTGTTGACAAACAGTAGTGTGTAGATATTACTATGTTTCGGTTTGAAAGGCGCTGTAGTTAGTGAAATTATTGCGGTGACGAGACGACATTTTATCTCAAGGCGACGAACACAATATGGTGTTGTGTATATCATTTTAACCAGCGCCAGGATGTGGGAAAGCGTATATACCCTATGAAAATCTCGTCATCTCATCGCTTCGTTAAATGATAAAACAATTTTTTTTTATTTAATTAATCGTTTGTTTATGTAATTATCTTGACTCCATTCACTTACCAATAACACCTGATGGTAAGCGGCGCTGCTGTACTGTAAATAATGGCAGATAAAAATGAGTTTATCCCAACGTCGTATCTTGTTACCCTACGGCAACAGGGTTCCGTTGGTTATACACAATATTTATGATGTACCGCTTGATATATTATAATGTTCTACACTTTATCATCTATATATGTATAATATTTTATTTTATATATTAATACTATGTTAGATATTTAATATATTTATATATAATATATATATATGCGATGAAATCATGTAAACAATCTCTATATAACTTTTTAACAAGAAGAACGGCTATGTGGAAATCTTTGGGAGAGAGAGGTCTGTCATCATCAGCCAATAGACGTTCACCGCTGGTATAGGCCTCCCCCAAAGATCCCTACATCGATCAGTCCTGCGCTGTCCGCATCGCCGGGCACTAGGAGGGGCCGTTTGTAGGGGTTCATATGGGAAGATTTTGGCCATTTCCTGCCAAGCTGGGCCAATGGCGGTTTAGTCTAAAATTTGGAAATTTGTTGGAATAAAATTTAGTTAAGCAATTTGGTAATCTATACCGTGAGCCACTAAGACTCAAACAAGACCGTGTCTTATGCAATACCTTATGAGATCTATGTCCAGCAGTGGACGTCCATCGGTTGATATGATGATGATTTAATAAAATTCTCATTGCACCACTATTCATTGTACAAAAATGATTGTATTGATTTCGAATACTTTAGATCTCCTTAAAAAAATTAGGCGTGAAGATCGTTATAGAAAATGTTCACGGCAATGATTTCGCTATTCGTTCTGTCATAGATAAAACGATTTTTTTTTTAATCGACAATGTCTTTAGTCTCGGATAAAGGGAATCGATTTCGATGTCAATAAATTCATGATTTTAAATTTATCACCGTCATAAATATTTCATTTGGCTCGCAACACCACTGTTCAAGTGACGACGCATTTCGAGTATCATTTGGCGCATTGCATACATATATATAAGAGTTAAATATTTAGGCAGTGGTAGGTCTTCGTTGCAGGAGACCACCTAAGTACCACCACCACAGCTCCGATTTCAGCTGCTTAACAGTAGTGTGTAAACGATACTGTGTTCTGGATTGAAGGACGCTGTCAGTAGTGAAAGTACCGCGTTAATAAGATTTCATATTTTATGTCAAGGCGACGATCATAATGTGATGCTGTGTATATCATCCTAAATAGCGCCAAGTTGTTCTGCGTAGGCGTCACTTACCATGAAGTCGAGGTGTTGATTAGAATAAAATTAATTTTAGTCAAATGGCAAATATATACAGCATAGCGGAAGGTTATATCGAAAATGTAGCTCGCACAGTTGGTTGTGTGTTGTGTGTGTGTGTGTGTGTGAGTGTGTGTGTGTGTACGTCGGATGGAGTGTGCGACAGTGTTGTGTACGGTAATCAGCGGACGGCGGGTCGCTGAACCGATGGTATCGTGCCCCACGTGGCTCAGTCGCATATATCATTGCTCATTTATATGACCCCTAGTACAACGTTGACCCCGATTTAGGTTTGAAGCGCTTTGATTGTTTCTCTACTACTATTCTTTCTTCTCTGTCATCAATATCAATAGCAATCTTTTGTACATGTTACCAGTAATTTTATACTGTTTTTTGAACTATTATCGAGTCTTAGCGATTACATATACGGTCACTAGACTCCAGCTTTAATTCTTGGGCGATATATTTATGTATTTGGTTGGATATATATATATATATCTTCTTCCCCCCATTCGCTCTCCTCCGTCCACTATCTAGCTATAATCATACATTTTTTTAATTCTACGAAGTGATGAGACGAGCAAGACATTCATCTGATGGTAAGTAATACGCTTGCCACAACAACGTGGCGCTAGTTAAGATGATAAACACCGCACCACATTGCGCTCGTCGATATTGGTACCAATGATGTTTAGTCTCGTAATTTCACTAATTACAGTAACAGTAGCCTAGTAATTTCACTAGCTACAGCGCCGTTCACAACGGGTAACAGTAACGTTTGCACGCTACTGTTTGACGACAGAAATAAGCACTGCGGTGGTACTTACTTAGGCGGCAAAGGAGATTACACCGAGCCCTGTCTTAATATATAAGGCGGCAACCCCCAGAAAATAAATTGTCTCATTACTCTTCATCTGATCTCTCCCTTTCACCAAACAATAACAGAGACAAATGACCATTTAACAGTTAGTTATAATATTGAAAGTGGGTTACTTACTTTCGAAAGTAATTGTCGTCTGCTGTTGATCTATGATCACATGGAAACCTCCAACTAATGAATCAATTTTTTTTAAGGTTTTGTACCATACCGCAATTTTTTTTTACCTTTGAAATGTTGAAATTATAAATGGTGGTAGGCCTCTGTGGGTGCCACCGCAGCGTCTATTGCAGCCGCCAAACAGCAGTGTGCAGATATTACTGTTCCTGTTTGAAGGGCGCTTCAGCTAGTGAAATTACTGTGGTAACGAGACCCAACATATTATGTCTCAAGACGACAATGAGCGCAATGAGGTGCAGTGTATGCCATTCTAACTAGTGCTACGTTGTTATGGGCAGGCGTATCATTTACCATCAGGTGAACGTTCCGCTCGTCAGGTCGTTTAATGAAATAAAAAAAAAATTGTTTCAAAACAAAGTGGTTGTGGAGAAAAAAAATATATGAAACATATCATTAAATTCTATTTGTTTGTCTTGTACAAAAGTTTGTTACTTAATACCGTGTAGGGGGAAAAGGAAGAGGGGGTAAGGGGTTGGGATTTTGATTACCATTCACATGCACTAATTAGTCCATTCTAACGTTAACTCGTGAAGCAAGTGGGATGGGACAGCCTGGGAGTCAATTACTCATCATGCTTCGGATAGTTGGCAGAGCAGAGCAGTTTCTATTCTCCGCCGTGATGCATTCAGTACAGGTATCGGATATCGATGTAATGGATTTTAATTTAGTCGTTCCGTGTCACTCATTCTGATGCCCACCCATCCCAATTGTGGTAACAGTTATCTGTATTACGCATATTTAATATATAACGTACACCATATATATGGAAACCATCGTCCATGTAGGTATCATCGCCACTACAACTCCTTCCGCCAAAAAGTAAAGATCACTGTGTTCCTGTTGGAGTGGCACTCTAACTAGTGAAATTACTGCGGTAATAAGATTTAACATCTAACTTACCAAGGCGCTGAGCACATGCTGACGCTTCGTTTAATAAAAAAAATACACAGAATTTTTTTATTATTTCTGAACTTTACACTCTATGGTGCAGTAGTTAAGCTCCTTATTACGCGGAAGTCTTTGGTTTGATTTTGATAAAAAAAAATTTTTGATTATTTTGTTTTACTTAGTTATTTAACTTAACAAAATATATATGCTGTATCAAACAAATTTTAAAAATAAACCTTTATTAAATTCATCCCCACAGACATACTTATAAACTAAAGAATTAGACTTAGGTTATTTGTATCCCGTGTAACTTATATGTGCTATATGGAGTCCATTTTTTTACGGAATAAGTTATTAAAAATACACGTTTAAAGTAAATATAATTACATTCAAAGCGATTAAATGAACTGTAACTGCCGGAAGTTGTACAGTTAAAAGTGATAGGCCATAATTTGTAAGGTTGCTTGTATACATGCGCTTGATTCATTTGGTTTCTAAATAAATGAAAAGAGTTAAGAACAGTTCAGAGGACCATTGGTTTAGGGCAGGGGTCAGCAACCGGCTTGCGAATCATATATGCGGCTCTTTGGATGTGAAGTTGCAACCCTTTACTTCCATACGCATAATCATATTATTTATTTTATAAAACAAAATTTTTTAATATCTTTCTGAATTGATTAACTGAGGGATAGGTACCATTGCTACCTCTCAGCCACATGCACTTGCTTCTCACGGCTCCCCTCCTGCGTGACGCGCCTCCTCACTGTGAACATTATATATAAATAAATAAATATTTTTCTTATCGATGAATAGATAATAAAAAAACTATGTTAATAATTTTTGTAGCTCTTTAAAAACTTACATATTACGTAAATTGTAATTTTTGACTCTTCCGACTCAAAAGATTGTCCACCCTTGGTTAGGGTCCAAATAACGACTTTAAGACAGAAATCAGAATCTACAATTTAACCTTAATGAGATCAATGAAGCAGGTACTATCTGTCCTAATTTGGCTGCTGAAAAGATTACTGTGTTTCAAACATTACTGTTACTGATGAAAACATAACTGGTGTTGTTATTAAAATAACCTACGAGACGATCACCTTATAGCAAGTGATAATTTCACCAGTTACAGCGCCGTTGAAACCGGAACACAGTAATGTTTGCACACTACCGTTTACCTACCTAGACTGTCTCGGGGAACAGGGTCCCATCACCAGTAACAAACCGACATGTTCTTTTAACTTCTTCGTTTTATCTCTAAATCTATACTTACCTACTTAGATGGCTCTAGTTTATCGTGTTAGAAAGAAATACTTGCTCTGGCGCAGCGACCCAAAGTGAGTTTAGGCCTTTGATACAACGATAGAAAGAAATTGCAATTTTAATACGATTTTTTTTTTTAGTTTAGTACACTAAAGTGTAATATTGGACAACAACTTACTTTTTATTGGCGGTAGATCTCTGTTATCGGAGATCGTCTAGGTAAGCAATCACCACAGCCCTTATTTCTGCCGCCCAACAGTGGCTTGCAGATATTACCGTGTTCTGATTTGAACGGCGCTATAGCTAGAGTAATTACTAGGGTAACTAGATTTAACATCCTATGTCTCAGGCGACGAGCGCAATGTGGTGCAGTGTGTAACATCGTAACTAGCGCCATATGAATACGGCCAAGCGTTCATTGAATATCAGGCGAACTTCCGCTCGTTTCGTCACTTCGTAGAATAAAAAAAAAATAATTTTATGTAATAAATTAAGTATAAAGTAAAACGCCTGAAATTCAAAATCAGCTGCACCCACATTGTATCGCCAGCTCGTCGCAAAATGTTACTTACGGCCTTCAACCGACAGCGCCATGTAATAAATGGGTATTAATTTTCTTTGGTAATCAATGACTCGCCCCACGATACACCCTGGCCATTAGTAACCCCACCCTAACAGCGAAATTAGAATATGACATTATTTCTGTATGAATTGCGTTTGTTTTGTTACTTTGACATTAGTATGATTTTTTTTACTTTAAACTGTATTATGAAGTAATTATCAGTACACATATTTATCGGATGTCTACTACTGGTAATCCCTGTTACCCGAGACCATCTAGGTAGGCACCACCGCAGTTTTTTTTTATATCCAAGGAAATCTAAAAAGGGATTCTGCTTATGTGAGGAAAACAAGGTTATGCAGGATTTTTACCCATTAAAACCCCCTCGGTAGTCATCGTCAATGTATTGCGGAAGGTCCCAGGATCTCCTACGGAAAGCATCGGTGGCTCCGGCCATCGCTTTGCTGCGACGAGCATTAGACCATCTCTTGTTCATCCCAGGCTCACTTAATGGGCACTGAAAGCCCTTGTTTTCGATGCCGAAAACCTTTTTAGTCGCCTCCCACGACAGGCAAGGCCTACTACCTTAGTCCTATTCTCAATAGCCTGAGACTACAGGCAAACCACCCCAGCTCCTATCGCAGCTGACGATACTGCAAGCATTGCTATTTTCCGGCCTCTGTAGGTAGGCACCTATTTCTGGCTGCACTGACTTCCAGTTTGAAGAATGCCGTAGCTAGTGTGATTAACGAGATAACTTAATTTGACTTCATATATCTATAGCCGAACAGCTCAATGTATACATACTTAGTGAACTAAATCATCGTTCAAATGTATCGCCTACCAACGCCTTGAACACCAGGTTTCGGAAGACTTGTATTGTACTGTTTTCCTGATTGTTGTTAGAATTAAAACTTATCAGGTGAGCATTCCTTTATCTGTATCACTTTCATCACAACCTCGTAGACTTGTTTGTTTCGGCTGTTGCCGAGTGTTGTCTGTCTGGATGGTGGCAGGTGGGCGGCGGTGACTCACGCCCCAGTGGACGGACAGTACCATCGCTTTTATTAGCACCGTCTGTAATTAATATCCGAGCACTCATAACGGTGACTCATACTGGTCCGTACTGACGCGCACGATACTTGATATATTCATGAAATCCTTTTGTTTTGCAGGACTATTTGTATACAGTTCAAGGACATGTCTTTCGCTTTTTTTGTAAGATACTACTAGCAAAAATTTCACCTATTTCTGAGTGATAATTACTTAGTTACTGGTGGTAAATCTTTGTCGCCGAAGACCACCTAGATAGCTAACACAGCAGCTCCCATTTCTGCCGACAAACAGTCTAGTATGAAAAGCGGAGCATCTAGTGAGGTTACTGAGGTAACGAGACTTAACATCTTATGTTTCAAGGCTTCGAGAACTATGTGATGTTGTGTGTATCGTGCTAATTAGGACTGGCGTTTCACTTACCATTAGGTGCACGTCTCTCTGGCTTCATTGCTTCGATGAATAAAAAAATAATTAACATATATCTTCAAGTACTACGACAAAGAACTTACTGACTATTATAAGTTATATTTTAAACCGGTGTATAGCGTTCGTTCGCGGTAAACGTCTTAAAAGGGCGCCGGTTCAATCCCCACTGAACTTAAATATCCGGATAAGGAAAACATCACGACCTAACAATAACAGCTCTCATGGACAAGGGATATACCAATCGGCTCTTGGCCTTCGTGATAAATAAATGGCCATAAGCCCCTCACATGAGAGAAGGCTCTGAGTTACAGCAGTGGTAACAGTAAGAGGGTTATTAAAACAAAACTAGTGTGCAAACATTATTGTGTTGCAGTTTGATAGCTAGTGTAATTACTGAGGTATCGAGACCCAACATCTTATGTTTTTGGCGACGAGCGCAATGTGGTGCAGTGTATAACATCTAACTAGCGCCACGTTATGGTCGAGCACTTACCATCAGGTGAACGTCACGCTCGTTTCGTCGCTTAAAAGTAAACTCGATTAGTATAATGTTTCGTCAACTATTTTCACTTTTAAGTTGTTTAAAAATAAAGCACACCTTTCAATTCTAAAATCATCTTATTTTGTTATGTTATCACTGTTTACCCTTTTTAAATGAATGTCGGTTAAGTTACAAAGATATTATATTTAACATTAACAGTCAGCACTCACGTAAAAAACGTGTTGCTTACCAATAACAATGAGATTTTATCATCAATTGTTTGTTTAGTCATTATTTATTATTGTACCATCATTGTAATAGCTTTGCGATGAGGAAATAGTGTTTGTTACTACCTACTTTACACTCCTTAAAAATAAAGATTTCTCTTAACCAGTACTAAAATACTATATTCCCCAATCCCGTAAGCCAATAGTAGCAGATACATTCGTCATACCCAATTTGGAAGACGTATCCCAAAAGATTGTTAGACTTTAGTGACAGTGAGCAGGGCACATTGCTCGAAAGACCGATGGCCAATAGAGCAGTAAGGTGCCTGGGTGGCGCCCGCGTACCTCAAAATGTAGCATTGGGAAGTCTTCCTCCCACAAGGTGGACCGACGATCTGGTGAGAATCGCAGGAACTTACTGGATGCGAGCAACGCGGGACTGATCGACTTAGAGATCTTTTGAGGGAAGGCCTATATCCAGAAATAGACATCTATCGGCTGATGATGGTGACCCTCAGTTATAGACATCATGAGTCGGAATCATGATGAAAAAAACTTGTTTATTTTTATTTCATTAATTGCCTGAATAGTACATAGTTAATAAACTTTGCAATGATCGTGAAAATTACTTTTGATTTGCAAACCAGTGTGTACTCTAGAGCCTTAAATCATATTTCTAGATTACGTCTGAACCGGTCCTAATTTATGATTTCCGTTAGAATATCAAACTTATGTAGGAGACCATAGGGTTTCTTTAATTGCAACGCTGCAGTACTGACATTGCAGTAAGCGCCATAGCTCAAAACTTGGCAACCATCCCACTGCGAACCTCTGATGAAAAGCAACAAAAGAATTCATCTCTCAGCACTTTTCTATCTTCTTTGTAACAGATGAATTTATATTATGCTAAATTTCGAACGCTTAATATACAAAGAAATCATCATCATTAGGTGCCTTCTTCAAACTGAAGTTTGACAGACGGATTGAGAGAACTAACTCTGTCTCTGTGGATAGTTTTTCTTTACCCAGTAAATTGCTTTATATCATTAAACCATTTCTTGTGCTAGCTACCATGAGAGTTTTCCAGAAGTTTTGTCCGCTAGAATCAACCTTCACCATCTTTATGAGGTGCCTTCTTGAAACTGAAGTTTGGCGGTCAGGTTATCAACTTGGGAAAGTCCTCTCGTACAAAGGAATACTTTATATAAGAACTGTGAATTTTATATGTATTATTTCTGTGTAATGTAGTATGTCATGAAACTAGTCTTTTAGTTTCGGGCTAGTAAGAATAGAACTGAGGTTTAAGCCCTGTATGTCAAGGAAGGCCACCCAAGGACCTTTAGGTTTGCAGGCTTCGATCGGCCAGGGCCCATATCGCTAATTCTTGAATTAAACGAAGGTCTTGTCTTTGTGGTAGCACAGCCAAGGGTATTAGATTGCTATAGGACGTGTTTAGCTAGAATACAAAGGAGCACCAGTGCGTTCTATAGGAGATTTCAAAGCCCTCTTAATGTACTGAATGGAGACCACCGAAAGGATTTTAGTAGATGAAAATATCACATAATGATTTCCTTTCATAATTAAGATGTTTCAGAAGGTTTCTTCCTCTTTTCCCCATCACAAAAAAAAGATGTTATAAGTCAATTAAACCGAATATAGGATTTTTTTAATATGATCTATATATTTCAATTTATATAATTTCATCATTATTTTGTGAGTACGATATTGTTAATGATAATCTTGATGATGAAGAGACTTCAAACGTAATAAAATTTTAATTGTATAAAATGCTTTTAAAAATACATTATACTTGCACGCAATTACAGGTTTATTTTCCGTTACCATAATTAAAGCTTAATAATTCAACTCGCGTATCTCTTCTATATGCGGTTTGGAAAAAAAATGGTCCAATGCGGTTCGCGACCAGTTACAGCTTCGGTTAATAATAGATGATCTTTATTTACGTTATATATGTTAACCTTCGGCGGCGTCATTGTTCGCGAATGTCACCGCGCGCGCCTCCAACGGGAGCAGACATACAGATAGAACGAGATAAAGCGTCAATACACTAAACCTATTGCACTTTGCACACTGTAGTCCTACATAGTTACAGACAGACATCGTTTGCAAAATATAGTACAGGCGTGCAGCTCTGCTAGTAGAGAATACCACATTTCTGCCCAAGACCTAAGTAACATAAGTTGCTGTGGTATAATAAGACTGTATGATATACACTTCAATCTATATATATATAACTATCATCATTATCGTCAGCGGATAGACGTCCACTGTTGGACATGGGCCTCCCCCAAAGTTACCAACATCGATCAGTCCTGCCTTGCTCGCATCGCCGGAAATTAGAAGTTGTTATTTGGAGAGGGATTTATATGGGGGATCCCAGCACGATGGCCCGACGCGGGTTGGTGGAAGCCACAGCCTCGTTGGTTGATTAGCAGGGTGCACCACGAGCAGGTGAGGTTGGCTTGGGTCTAGTGAATTATTGTGTGGGGTACCCTTACACCCCTGTATATATATAAATATATATCTATATATCTCTCCAGATATTCATTCACCCATGCCGAGATCTCGGAAAGTATTAGATGTGAAGACTCAAAATTTGGTAGATATATTGCTTCTGCCATTTAGAGGTCAGCTAAGAATAGATTTTGTGAAATTCTTTCCTCAAATGGAGTTGCGGGAGACTTATAAACAGCAAGTTGTTACTTTTGAAATTAAATTTTTCCACTTTTATCATCTATTCAGTATTCTCGTGAAAACATGTCATCATATATACAACATACAGTACAATAGAATGATGTACACACATTGACGTTCAGGCAAGTCGCGACAGAAAGAATGGTGAATGTTTCTAATAAAATGGTATTGAACAAAAATTCTTATTTAATTGAGTGAATTTTTTATAAAGAAGAGAAGGAAAACACTTAATATTCTTCAGTGAATGTCCGTCGTTAATATACATACGTATCTTTATGGCACTACATTATCATTAAATATCTTAATAAATGTTTTGACTTGTTAAGAATGTTGATCATTATTTTATAGCTATCGATAATGATTACACATAAATATAAACAAAAAAAAAAACGTCCTTTTTTACTCTTCTACTCATTAAAACAGTCATTTTGTGAACCTAGACGATTTCTAGACTTGTCGAATAGGAAAATGATAATCGCCTTTATTCTCAAAAACAAAATGACTCCATAGTAATGACTTCAGCCCTTTGGTACTCAGTCCCCTCGCACTTTACCCGTGTTCCATCTTGAGGGTGCTCCGGCGGCGGCAGTCCTGCGAGGGAAAACGGTGTTCTCAAGCGCCTCATGCAAAACTTAGAACTCGAACGTTAAGTGAATCGTACACTTAGGAACTACTTTTATAGCTTCAAAGATATGGAAAGGAACGTTCTTTCTCCTCTTGGAAAAGAACGTTTAATGTTGCTGTCGCGATTAAATAAAGTAAAATATTAGTGTTTTAGATTTTTCGATCCTGTCCTTAAAAATATCGTTTTTTACAATGATATAGTACAAAAGATTTTGAATTTATTTATCCCAGTACTTTCACTAGCTGCAACACCCTTCATCCTGGAACTTAGTGACAATGCTCCAGTGGTTATGGTTGTGCACAGAGATTTTTTCACCTCTGTGCTTATCTATACTTAAAAATAAACTTTGACAACAGTCAAAGCATAAGTTGCCTTACTCTTGAGTGAGTTGAGATATTATTATTTAAATAGGTTTAGGGGTTTAAGAATTCCCGCACAACACTTCACGGGATCCCAGCCAACGTCATTTGCTCGTGGTGCACCCTGCTATTCAATAAACGAGGCTCTGGCTCCTACCCACCCGCATTAGGCCAGCGTGGTAACAGAGGCCCGAATCCCCCGATAAGAATAGGGATTTAAGACATCAAATCCCCCCATTTGAAAAGATTCGCACACTATCGGGTAGGGTATCCGATAGTGTGGGAACCTGGCATATGTCCAGCAGTGGATGTCTATGAGCTGACGATGAAATAGGTTCAGGGAGCCAGGGTATGCAATGCTTATTTACCTGTATGAAGCGCACGGCCCTGCAGATGATAGTATTCTAGATGGTCACCGGCAACCTATTATTAATCTGTTAAATACTGAATGACGGGACAAAGACTTTTAAGTCAGACATCACTTGATAAGTTTCAAGGTCTACTATTTCACGCATTAGCTTGGCTTCGTAATCCTACAGTGTCACGAAACTTGTTCTACGTTTCACATAAAAAAATATATTGAAAATCTTTAACAGAAGACGACTTTGAACTACAAACGGTTTAAACACCCAGTTTACTTTAAGTGCGATAAGAAATTGAAATAATAACAACATGTTTATCCGTGCTTGTATTTAATTGCCAACTTTCTCTGAAGTTATCAAATTCAAGCAGTTCTTTGCTCTTGTCCTTCCTCCTGCCCTTCTGGCATCTATGTGTGGTCGGCGCAATACGTACTTCTCTTCCATATCTTTGTTCTCGTTGCTATATCTTAACTAAACATAAACTGAAAGAAACTAAGTAAATGTATGTATATGTGTTTACATACCTTAAAGAAATGACGGCCGTTTTGCCGGTGAAAACGGTAGTAATGGGATGTTTCAAATGATCTCATCTCAGGTTACATTCCAACATTTCTTAGTGGAAAAGATACAAGTTGGAAAGATACTGTTGATCATAGGTTTCCAATGCGGGCGGCAGCAGCCGTTAATGGGCACTGGAACTTTATTATAGCACAATAAAAGAAAGAGAATAAACTTTTAATTTGTGATTATTTATAGATAAAAGACGTATATATATATATAGTGAGTACAACTAATGACAAAAGCAGGTATTGGAATTCTTTTTTTTTTGTAAAAGGGGCGGTAGTAGATAAACAGTCGGTAACCTATCATCATCAGTCGATACACATCCACTGCTCATAGGCACTTATGCGTCCTCCAAAGATCCCTACATCGATCGGTTCTGAGACTTGCCGAGCACCAGGAGCTGTCGTTTGTAGGTATTGGGCTGTTTCCCACCACGCTGGCCCAATGCGGGTACGAGAGTCTCGTTTGTTGATTATCAGGGTGCACCACGAGCAGGTGAGGTTGTCTTGGGACCCGTAAGTTGTTGTGCAGGGGACCCCTTACACCTATGGTGACCTATGCTGTATGCCTTATTGTTAGATCGTTGTATCGCGATGTCATTATTCATGTATCGTGTTTTGTTGTGAAGCGATTTAATTATTCACATAGTCAGTACATCAATCATAAGGGGATTCAAAACATGTTTCAAATATTACATGAAAGGAAATCAATTATCGTTATGTTAAATGTTATACAGATGTAATACGAGTGTATGTCCGTACGAGATTAAGGCCCGCGCATACCGAGCAGTAGCCCGATGCCGCATACGTACGCACCATTGTTCGGTCCATTGTTTACGTCGCTCATTGTATATGCGGCACCGGCATGATATGCTGATGATGGATGCGTTTATCGCACGGGCCATTCATACCTAATTCCATTCATCGTTTGACTAATCGTCCATGTTGCTCTCATCGGAGGAACCAACAACATTTATTGGACCTATCTTCTTCGTCTGATCGCTGTAAATGGTCCGTGTTTGAATGTGCCATTTGATTTATAAAGTTTTAAATTTTTAATGTTTAAGGTGAGTACATTTTTTGTATGAAATCGTGTGCATCATGATTGTCATTTATAATATACTTTGTGCAAAATCTTAGTTTTACTAATATGTTTATAAGATGGTTTCCTCTAACGTTTTGTATATAAACAGCCGATACGTTCCCACGCAGTTTTATTCACACATTATTCAGTATACCGCTATGTTGCAAATAGTGCACCGCTGTATGGATTGTAGTATTCACAATTTGAATTATCGTTTAGGTAATATTTTTTTTTTAATATGCCTACGTTCAGACCTATCTTTAAATCTTGTACCATTGTTTGTAATGCGAAAATTTATTCAACTGTAAAAGATTCATGTTTTCCTTAATTTTGTTTCAATGTAAACAAAGAATAGTCTTCATATTTTATATATATATATATATATATATTTTAAAGATTGAAAGATCTATTTACATATAGATCATAATTAAAGAATTCATTATCTAAAGTGTGTATAGTTTAAGGTAAATTCTACGATATAACAATAATTTTGACTTATATATATTATATCAGCATATAAATTCCTAATCTGTAGCGCCCTGCTTACAATTGCTACGTTCATAATGTTTGCAATTAGCATACTCATTCAGATGCCGTCTGTATTCAGCTCCAGTGCCGTCACCAACTCGTCGCACCGTCCTCAATCACATCGCTTGTGTAAACAAGTGATTTGGCTAACAGATCGCGCACCCGTAGTGCTGCGACTGTTTTCTAGACTCGATATTATTATTATATAAATAATGTTTTTTTTATCACAAAAAAAAATCAGCAAAAGGTGAACTTAATGTGAAAGGATTATTCTCTCCCGGTCAGGTTTGAGTAAAGGATACAAGTCGGGATATCGTTTGTGTACCGATGGTCGTTGATCCATACACCTAAACACAATCGAGCGTAATATATTCTTTGAATTTAAGAAATTAATAATATGCTCTCTTTAAAATTTGTACTGTACTAAAAATATATTTTTATATATCCAATGACTAAATCAATGATCGCATTAAGAGATGTCATAGTGTTATTTGTTTATGACGTCATGACTTGAAATGGCATAGCTTTTAATCAAACAATACATTTCTGATATTATAAGTACAGCAAGGTCATGAGGTGCTTTGTGGAATCTCCTACAAGAGAACTGACCCAATAGTGAACGTCCATCGGTTGAAATGATGATGATGAAGGTCATAAACATAATAAACAATATTATTTCCGTTTCAATTGGGTAAATATTGCGATTCATTTGTTGTTCGTATACTCCAACTAATAGACAATGTTCCTCTCTTGTCTCATCTATTACTCACATATGATCGGAGCTATCCTCCTTATAGATTTGATATCTCTGCTGTGAAATTTATGTAGATGTGTGATATTGTTTTAACATCGATACTCTTCGCTTCGCTAGCTTGGAGCTTATCAACGGACCGGCGCCAAGATGCTAGGAATTTGCACCACATTCGAGATTAACATGCGTTATATGTCTCGTTAGACGCGACCACAAGGAAATGGAGGGTCAATCACACTTTTATATGTTCACAGGTTATTCTAACAAATTCCTTTTTACCATACAACAGGTCCGACACACCTATATTTATAAACTATATTATAAAATGCTATTCCCTGCCCGCGTTGCTGTTTTTACACTCTTGCAGCTTCCTATGGAGAGAATTTTTTTAAAATGCATTCTTAGTTGATCTTTAAACGGCAGAAGTAATATCACTACCAAATTTTGAATCTTTACATCTATCTAAAGCTTTTCGATGCTGTGAAACATTTATCACGTATGTCTATTCATTGCCCTTTCTTTGACTTCCGCCTACTAGACAATACCTACTTTCATCTTTATCTCTTTCAACGGTAATCGTTTAGTTTCCTCTTTCTTTTTATAAATTTTATCCTATTTTCTTTTGGCTCTTTAACGCTAATCATCTATTTCGTATAACAATGCTTTTTGTATTCATTATTCATAACAGTTGTACCTGTTGATCAAAGATAACAATACAAATTAAAGCTGCTGAATTGTTTTTATATATTATGACGATATATAATTTTTTTATTACGGGAAAGGAGAAAGGCGACGATAGAATGATTTCCTCGAAATAAATTCTGCATTGTTCCAGTAACCTATTGATAAGAATACGTTAAACTGCTGGGATTGTAATCATGACTATTACCGCGTATACACATAGAATATTATTAGATTTTATAAAACCTTGAAATACGAAAAAGAAAAAACGATCAACAAATCGTAAATTTTTTTTTATACAACGAAACGATGAGAAAAGTGTGAGTTTCATCTGATTGTAAGTGATATGCCTGTCCATAAGAATGTGGCGTTATTAAAATTATATACTGAGCATCGTATTGTGTTCGTCGTCTTGAGACGAGACGTTTGCTCTCGTTACCCTAGTGATTTCACTAAGTACAACACTTTTCATACCACCGTAATGTTTGCACAGTACTGTTTTACGGCAGAAATAGGAGCTGCAGTGGTACCTACTCAGACAATCCTCGGCAACAGAAATATACCATCAGTAATTATAAACCCTCTCTCTTAAATTTTACGTCGTAGTGAATTTGAATAGGCGAAATATCTAAATAAAAGGAAGACAATGACACTGTAACTAAGCAAATCGCCAACGGCTTTAGGGAGCGAAAAGGCTGTGAGCGGAAGTATTAGCAAAGGAGGGGACTCTCAAAGGAAATACTGATCAATTCAATAATGTCTTCCGGAAAGGTCAACTGCGAGGGGACAAAGGGAATAGAGAGACACGTTTTAACTTTTGTAATTGTGTAAGGGGATAGAAGGGTCCTTCTAAAATGATACAATTGAAATAAAAGGGCTTTTTAATAAAAATGTAATAAATATTAAAACAGATATATAATCCTAATGTTCCCAACACTGGGAACAACAACTTGACTGCTCGCGTAAATAGAGGCAAGGACATTTAGGTAAAAATTCTGCATTAAAATGAATTACGTCAGTTCCAACACGCCTGCTGCATAATATAGAGTAAATATTATAAACGAGACACGGGCATTAAATAATATCCTTAAGCTAAGAAAATAATACAAAGCAGGATATAGTACGATACTTGTGGATAAGTAACTCTGTCTGCAGACCATCTAAGTAGGAACTTTAGCCATGCATATTTAAACCCCACTTACTGTACTTATTATTATTACTACTTATCACTTACAATATTATTTCATCTTCCTCCTTTCCTTTCCAAAATTATATAGATATTTATATTCTTATAATTTAAGACAGGTTAGTTAAATCTCGGATTCCACATCCGCAATCCCTGAGTACAATTAAGCTGTAAAAGTGTGGCACCGAAAAGGGAAGAGGGAAACTAAAGCTACTCTAATGACTAAGGCAATGAGACTAAGCATTTGTCTCAAGGTGAATACTCTATTTTTGTGCTGTGTAAATATTTCAATAAGGAAAACGACTCACATGATCCAAGCCTACCTCACCTGCTCGTGGTACACCCTGATAATAAACAGACGAGGCTCTGGCTTACACCAATCCGCATTAGGCCAGCTTGTTGGGAAATGGCCTATATCCCCCGTATGAATCGCCAAAGTGAGAATCTTTGGTAGACGCCTATGTCCAGCAGCGAACATCTATTGGCTGATGATGATGAAACGACAAACTCTCGTACAAGTAAAATTCGCAATACTCAGTGCATAATGATGTCATCGATTCCGCAATGTTAGCGCTGGACAAATATTTATTTATTTATTTAAAACTCTATTTGCACACACAAAAAAATTTACAAAATGGAGGGACTTAATGCCTAATGGCATTCTCTCACAGTCTACCCTAGCATTGAGCAGAGAGCAAAATTATGGGTGGCAGTATCGTGCAAGTGGAAATATATATATATATACATATTATGAATGTGTACATATTATAAATACCATTGTAATGCATATAAAAATTATAAATATAAACATCAGTATCACTCTGAAAATGTTACAAGTAGTACAAACATTGCGTCACATCCTGTTTGTATAAGTATACTGCAGTGTTGTCGGTCAAGGTCATCGCCTAACAAACATATACGTCATTATACACTTATTTTTTATACAAGTAAACGACGAGACAAGTGAGACCTTCGACATAACATGGCGTTAATTAGGATGGATATCATCATCATCAACCGATAAATGTCCACTGCTAGACATATGCCTCCTCCAAAGATCAATAGGATGGATATACTGTACCGTAATGCGTTCATCACTTCAAACGTAAGATGTTGAGTCTCGTTACCCCAGTAATTACATTAGTTACAGCACCCTACAAACCGGAACACTAATGTTTATACACTACAGTTTGGCGGTAGAAATAGGCGCTGCAGTTGTACTTACATAGACCGTCTCCAGCAATGGAGATCTACCAGCAATGCACACCAATACACACGTGTATATATATATATATAATTATAGTACACCTCTATATAATATAGAGTTTTGTTTTTTTTTTCTAAAATTTAACTAGACAGAAGATCTATGTATTAAAACTAAAGAATTGGCGTTTGTACTGGTGGTAGGTTCCTGTTGCCGGAGACCATCTAAGTAGGTACTACGGCAACTCCTATTTCTGCTGACAAACTGTAGTGCGCAAACGATACTTTTTTCTGGTTTGATTTGCGTTGTAACTAGTGTAATTACTGCGGTAACGACATTAAATATTTTAGGTGTAAAGACGACAAGAAAAATTTGGTGCTGTGTATATCACCTAAAATAGCGTCACGTTATGGGTGGGGTTTACTCGCACGTGGAATTTAGAAGAGACCTACGCAATACCAATAGTAATCTCAATGACATGCCATTATACAAAAATATATACACAGTAGCTTTAAGATCCTCGAGTTGACACTCAATTGGTGCATCACCATCCAAGAAGTCGCAATTCTTAACACTTGTTGACTTGTCCGCGAATTTCTAACACCTGATTGAATTTACTTTATGATTTTCTTTAAAAAAATCTATGTACTAGCCTTGGGAAAAATTAAACATTAATCCACCCATATTTGGGGAGGCCTATGTCCAGCAGTGGACGGTCTATCATCTGATAATGATAAAAAAATATTAATAGGAGTAAAGAATTGAACAAAAATTATAGTAATGAGCTTTGAATACGCTAAACCTAAGTACCAAACATACGCTCACTACACACATACTCACACACACACACACTCACTCTCTCTCATACACACATCACACACACACACACACACACACACACACACACATGCACACACACACACACATGCACACATACACACGCACAACGCACGACCCACGCACACACACACACGCATTATTTCTGGCATAATTTAACGCATGCTATTAATACAACATAACAGAGAACTGATACATTGAACATGGAGTGCATTTTTATTCCACAAAAAACAATTAATTTGTTTTTAATTCTCTGTGCCGCTGCGTATCTCGAACGATACGTATTAAGCTCGCCCTGATGCGCGCGCGCCTATCGCCTCGTGGTGCCCGCGCACGCGCAGTCGCAGCGCTGACTCACGCGCCCGCACCGCCGACCTATCTGCATACAGCAGTCGTGGCGAACCTTTTGAGCACGGTGTTCAAATTTTTTGAAAAATCTAAACTTAATTTATTGTCACATATCACAAAAACAATATCAATAAAAGAAAAATAGTAATATTCATAATTTCCTTAAGTAGATTATGTTTTTATGCCATATTAATGTTGAAACAATGTATTTTAATGTTTTTGATATATATATATATTTGTTACTTGTACATGCACTTCTGGTTTCGGAATTAAATTATTAATTACTTGCTACTACACACGCAAGGCTCTTAGGTGTACTGATGGTAAGTCTCTGTTGCCAGAGACCGTTTAAGTGGGTAACCATGACAGCGCCTATTTCTGCCGCCAAACACTAATGTGTAAACAATACTAGTTTCCGGTTTGCAAGGCGCTGTAGCTGGTGTAAATACTGGGGCAACGAGACTACGTTTTATGTCTCAAACTACGAGCGCAAAGTGGTGCAATGTATTACATCCTAACTTACTATTAGGTGAACGTCGCTCCCGTCTCGTCCTTTATAAAAAAAAAGTGGAAAGAATTTTGTAAAATCCATTCTTAGCTGACCTCTAAATGACAGAAGTAATATCTCTACCAAATTTTGGATCTAAGTCTTAATGCTCGTGATGGAGCAATGAATCTTTGTATATTTCTTATAATAATATAAATATATGTATATATATATATATATATATATATATATAAACTACCCTTTATGAGGGCTAAATATTTGAATCAAGCACTTTTTCCTCTTTATACATGCAAGTCATTAAAAATGAGCTTCCGTGTCATAGGTTTGCCATCACTGCCGTATGTCGTCTTGGTCCGACACAAGGATCCATTCATCGTATACCCTATCACAGACCGCATTCATCATACTATATGGAGCGGCTGATATGTTAACTGCGTATTACGTTAACGTCATCTCATTTAATATGCGAGATTTATTATGAGATATTATACCCGAGATGCTTGTCATTCTTATCTAATCATTACATACATAAAATGTGCAATTATTTAAAATTCAGTGTCTCATGAAATTTTTTTAAAGAGAAACTACAAAATTATTTCACGTCTTTATTAATATGGTATGGTAGTACTGACGAGACAATATGGTATAGTGTACATCATCCTAACTAATGCCACATTGGTATGAGCAGTCGTTTTTACCATCGGATGAATATCTACTTCGTCTCGTCGCGTTGTCAAATAAAAAAAACATCAATTGAAACTTAATTGATTTCTTATAGATATAAAATAATTTCTTATAGATATGATACCACAATTTTTTTTTGTAACAAATTACAAAGGTATAATATTAGGAGTGTAAGGAGTCCCGCATAACAATTCATGGGACTCAAGCCAACCTCACCTGCTTTTGGTGCACCTTGCTAATCAACAAAAGAGGCTCTGGCGCCCACTAACTCGCATTGGGCCAGAGTGGTTGGTAATGGCCCTTATCCCCCCATATGAACCCCTACAAACATGGAGATCTTTGGGGGAGGCATATGTCCAGCAGTAGACGTCGATCGGCAGATGATGCTGGTTATAATACTTCATGATATACTTACTCGTTCCAACAGAATAACCATAACACTTGAACCTATATGTAAATGATTATGGCTAATAATCAAGGCACAAGATGAAAACCTTTGATAGTTTTTTTTATGTAATTAAGCGACGTGACGAGCAGGACGTTCACTTGATGGTAGGTGATACGACCGCCCATAACAGCGTGGCGCTAGTTACGATGGTATGTGCTGTACCACATTGCGCTCGTCGCCTGATGATATGTGCTGAGTCTCGTTATCCCAGTAACTACACTTAGCTACAACACCCTTTAAACCGGAACGTAATAACTTTTGTATACTTACTGTTTCGCGGCAGAAATAAGCGCTGCGGTGGTACCCACCTAGACGATCTCCGGCAGCAGAGACCTACCCCCAGTTATTTTAACATTAATTATTCCACAGTATTGTTGTCTCGTCACTTAAGTTAATAAATAAATTGTTATTTGTTTTAATGATTAACAACAGAAGATTATGAGGTGGTCGTTATCAGCAAAACAGAGATATTAACTAATCTATAACTAAAGCGGCGGGAGTGGGTGTGGTTAGTGGCGTACACACCGCACCCGCTCGATGCGACCCGGTTAGACCATGTTCACACAGTCGGATAATTATTTTTAATGACAACATCAATGACAACAAATTTCTTTAAATTTTTAACAGTTGATAATCATTAAATAATTATTTTTCAAATATCTTTCTTAAAGCGTCAAAATAACCTCCAATTCGAGACATAGGCACAAAGATTCCACATCGATCAGTCCAGCGGATTGTCGCGAACTTTACCTGATCATCGGTCCACTTTGTCCACTCTACCAAATGTAGCTCATAATAAGCTTTACGGTATGATTCTAATACAACAGCATCTCAAATCAGTTTTATTTTTAGCATGGTTTATTCATTTCCATAAATATATCTATCCTATATCTTATATAGGGGGTGTAAGGGTTCCCGCAAAACAACTTAATAGACCCAAGCTAACCTCACCTGCTCGTGGTGCACCCTGCTAATCAACAAACGAGGCTCTGGCTCCCACCAACCCGCATGGTGGGAAATGGCCTACATCCCTCTACATGAATCCTTACCCGATCGATGTGGCAGTCTTTGGGGAGCGCCTGTGTCCAGCTATAGACGTCTATCGGCTGATGATGATGATGATATCTTATATAAATGCTTCCCGACCCATTTTGATCCCGTACTCAATAAGACTTTTTATTTATGAGTACCAGCCCCCAGATAACTTCGTAACGACTTCTAAAGACCAATCTCGATTCTCTTAAGCTGTATCTTTGAAAGATACTCTCTCTATATAAATATTCTGTAGTTCCTTAGTAAATGATTAATTAAAATTTACATTTACACATAATACATTACGATTATTTATATAAGGAAGTATTTTAGCTTCTCAATATTTCCCTATATTAATAGGGATAGGAAACATTGTCCTATATCACTGTGATTACAACAGTCAATGTCCATGATTATGAATATCCTGACCGATAACTGAAGTTCTCATTTATATAATTAATTTCACTAGATTCCACACCGTCTTGTAATTGTATGAATCTCTTCATCTGATTTATGAAATCTTTATCACTTTGATAGGGCAAATATGTTGCATCTTTTTTATGTCAACTTCTCTCTGATGTAATTGTTCATGTTTATGACCTGTTATTTAAACAATTTTCATTTTTATTAAAAAATTACACAAGCTACATTTGACTTACATTACCCTTATTTGTTCTTACTTATATCTTGTGCTTTTATTATTATTGACATCCCCCAAGATGGAGCAGAGGGCTTTTGCAGTGACTTAATCGCGTTCGATTTTAGGCTACACCCTTAATTTCATTCCACGTCTTCTCAATTTTTTCACCTAGTCTTCTGTCCGGCGCCACGTCTGTCTGAGGTGACCGCTCTTGCGTTTCCCTTGCAGATTCGAATCAACCGCCTGCTTGGTAATATGATTGGGATCTCTTCGTAGAATATGGCCAATCCAGTTTCATAATTTGTAAATCGGTTGGAGATTCGCGGCAGAGTTCCAGGAGATTTTCATTCTAGATTCTCTCGGGCCAGTGCATACCGAGAATTTCGACAGGCAAGACAACGGTTGACAAAAACCTGGAGCTGTTGCCAGATGATCTTGGTGACCTTCCACGTCTCACAGCCATCATCAGTACGGATTTAACGTTAGACTGGAATATTTTAACCTTAACACGACGTGATAATTTTCTTTGATATACCTTATTATCCTACACACTTATGGATACTATTGTGCACATGTGTATCATCATCATCATTTCAACCGATAGACGTCCACTGCTGGACATAGGTCTCTTGTAATGTACTCCACAAAACACGATCTTACGCTGTTTGAATCCAGTTCCTTCCAACGATTTTTTTAATGTCCTCATGTGTATATAAAGTAATATTTACTTGTGCTTATTTTTATACTAATTTCTTTTCTATTAGCTCCGTTTAAACTATCTATCTATCATTAACCATGTATCCGGTTCAAAATAATATCTAAACAATTTACATGTATATAAACTTTGTTCATACATTAGCAGTTTGTTAAGCGTTTATAAATAGGTCAGGAATTATGATTTTTTTAAAAAAATTGTGAAAAATTAGGTCGCTGGTGTGAAATGGAAATATTTCAGCAAAACAACGTCAAGATCACTGAAACATGGTTGCGGCCCGTTATTGATATATACGGCGTGCGCTTGAGGAGGTGAATAAACGGTATTGTTTAGTCTATCTCTCATTCACTCATTGTAATCATTAATACGTGGAATCGAGCCACGTCATGAACTGAACTAATGACGACAAGGTATCATATCATAGCAATGCCTTATCTTCAACAGCCTCAGCAAATAAAAAGGGACGATGCATTAAATGTTTTTATAACTATATGTTTTAGTCATTTGATACAGCGAGGAAACGTTCAGTGAGATTATATAGTGGTACCAAATACTAAAATTTTTGTTAATTTTCTAGCAAATATTTATCACCAGAAAGAGAATGGTGCACGGTAATACATTTTTATAAGATGCAAATACTGTCATTGTTACAGCACAAATAGGATGTATCGAATATGTATAAATACCATACGCATGACGCTTTCGTAGTAGGTATCATTATGAGTAATATTCACATTATATTCAGAAGTTTAAAAAAAGACTTATCACGTTTTTGTATGTATACGAAATTAAATGATGCATTTTTTTATTAGTCTCATCAATACACAGTAGCAATGAAATAGTACATTTGCAAGCATTGACAAGAAACAATTAAATCCTTAAAAGATAGCTCTTCATTAACAATTTTAAGTAAACTTCTTAATGATTAAATAGATAAGATAGTGAATTCGTCTGCCTGCTTACTTCCCATAGCAATGTACTTAAGATCTTTATGTAACATCAAAATTACTCCCATCGTTTTAGAACACGTTTGATCATACAACTATCACCAGATAAAGCGGTCTTTGAAATGGTATTTAGTAATGTTTATCTACTGTCTTGCAGAAATTGGCTCTTCGATGGTAGCGAGACTAGCAATAATCGTATTTCCGTTAACTCTTAGTAATTAAAACTAAATATATTCAATTTGAATTGTAGCGTTAAATAATATTTAGAACACACTTTACATAACCAAAGTATACTGTGTATTAGAAGACCGCTTCCGTGAAACCTTTGATGACGGGACGGAAAAAAAAATCCTGTTAAAAAAAAAACATATTTTTAAAAAGTTTTATTAGCATTATTTATACTACGTCATGTTAGTATAGCTAAATGAAACGACAGTTTCATGAAAAATACATTACTTTATAAAAAAAACTAGCAATGAAACTGTTTTTGATTTAGTGTGTGTCCTTACAAACGGGTCTTTCTAGTCAACTTGTATATAAAAAAGAAGGGTTAAATTTAAACTACTCAGTTAAGGGTTGAGAAGAGACTCAACTGCTTTCTCAGCGTAGCTTACTAATTGTTTGTGGATTTTTTTATACCACTAGAGTGGTGAATAGGTATACAGCTCATCTGATGGTACTCAGTTACACTTGCCTGGTGGTAATCATAAGCGCGATGCCGACCGAAGATAAACTTTATAACTTTTTTTTTAAAAGAAACCTATTCTATTTCTTCTTGGGAAAACCTCGACAAGGAGTTTAGTTGGAAGTAGATGTTTTTCAAACTACTTTTTTATAACATCATTAATGGCCTCCGACTGTTAAAGTCATCGATAACAAGTAAACACCTATAGCCTCATCGTCGTTTAACGTTAAGTGAAATTAAGGTTATATTTTAGCTCAGATAATATGAAAATCATATATCACTCGCGGCTTATAAAACATCGCATTATTCGCTCTCAACGCCGCCGAGAGGATCCATATCAAGATGTGAATTCCTGTTCACTGAGTTACTGAGCAATCACAAAGAACGCATACACTGCAGTATTCTAGCGTACGTCATCTTTTGAACCGGCGACGGCGTCACGCCTTCACACTGCAGCGGCCCGTGCCGGTTGTTCGTTGACCTTTTTAATCCCGCTGAAGAGTTTCGTAAACGCCCCCTCTTCGCCCTTAATGCTCTTCAAAGTTACCGTCATAAAGTAATTAAAGAGGCGCACAGTGTGAACGAGCGAGAAGCAGCCTCATAGTATCTTAATGTAGCTGAAATTCAATTCTGTCCATCTTTCACATCAACGTCTAAAACATTAACATCAACATTTTATTATTAGTATAAACTAATATCTTAATCTTTAAATTTTTTAGACCGTGAATAAATAATATATACATACAGATAACTAGATTAAAATATTTTTTTCTTTATTCTACCAAGCTAACCAGAGGAGCGAGATGTTCACCTCATGGTAACTTAGGATGGTACACAGCGACACGTTATATTCGTCGCTTTGAGACATAAGATGTTTAATCTCGTTACCCCAGTAATTACACTACTAACACCTATTAAAATCTACTTAAATATATTTTTGTTTCATTATATATTAATTAGTATGTCACTAATTACAGTTTCATCTCAACATACGTTTCCTAATAAAAGTGCAATACTATTGTTGTGAAGTCGTCCCTGTGAACTGGAGGTACAAAGATGATGATTGGTTCAGCTCACACAAAGATGAGTGCACTCGTAACCCAGTGCTAAGCCAGTGGGCCTGCAGAGGCTCGAGTGGGGCACTCAAAGCGATCCATTTTCACTGCAATGCTCCTATACGTTTCATTTGTTCCCGAGCACCCGAGTCACAGTGTTAACAATAGAGATGAAAATCATGGTGTTTAACGCTAACTAAATATATATATATATATATATTTTGTTTCACATCCTTTCAATCGATAATTTTTTTCTAAAACAATAAATGATATTATGTTTAACTTTATACTTTATATTCATTTACTTACCGTCAAAGTATTCAGTTATTACTGTGGGGCATGAGGATTAGAGTAAACGATACCACAGCAAGATCAAAGTAAGAAATGTGACGTAACCTGATAAAAAAATGGCTATACCTATATTATTTTTTTTTATATCTTCTCTTATTAATATTTTCTGGTAATATGTCTACACATTTTGCTGAATTTTATCTCAGTGCGTACACCACCACAGCGCTTTTTTATTCTACCAATTTATTTAAAAAGTAAGTCCAGTAAATATTTCAATTTTTTTTTGACTTTGATACGGGTAAAAGTTTCACCTGGTGATAAATGATACGCCAGCTCATTAGAATGTGTCGCTAATTAGCATGATGTAATATAAACTGACACCACATTGTAGTTGTCGTTTCGATACAAAATGTTTATTCTCGTTACGCTTTATACACCTACAGCGCCCTTCAAACCGGGACAAACTGATATTTGGCGGGAAATAGGAGCTACCATGATACCTAATAAACGGTCTCGGGCAACTACCACCAGTAATTCAGCTGTTCGCTTCATCAAATAAAGATAAATATTATCTGCTAAAGAAATAACATATAAATGATTGTTTTAACTTGTTCAAAGTATTGTTTACTCTCATGTTTTCTGCGTCTAACGAGCTCGCTGCGAGCCAACTTGAAACGAAGACACGAACTTTACTTGAAACTGTGTGCCTCATTAAATATAACCACCAAATGGAAGTGGAAAAGCCGTTCTAGCAAAATGTACTCTTATATATTTTTCATCTATAATTTATAATATATTTATATCGAGAAGTCGAGGATATATGTTTTAATGAATAAGCCAGTCAATAATATATATTAGGGGATAATATGAAAGTACAATTTTCTCAAAAGCGAAATGCATTTATTGCGCGATGGTACACGTGAATTCCTAACGAAAATAGAGCCCAATATTAATGACATTGTATTGCTGCCAAAATTGTTGGGATAGCGTGCTGGGCATTGACGCTCTTTTAAATTTCAGTGGGAATATTTAGCACACGCTTGGCCATTGACAAAGAGTACTGTAGTTTTTGTGGTCACGGTGATTTTTACACGTACAGCGAATCGCACAGCTTCGAGTGGAGGATTTGTTGACTCTATAAAGTTTTCACAGCTATCACCAATGGTATTTATTTAAATATGACTCATAACCTTTTCACACACACACATATATATATATATATATATATATATATATATTGTTGTATCAAAAGATTACAATATTTAATATATTTTTTGTCTACAATATCGTGAACGTAAAAGTAGTCTTGAATTGTTTACTTTTGAGAATAATAGCGCTATGAAAAAAATCAAATACACAGACAAATATTAAAAAACACTACATGTTCTGGTGGTATCTGTTATCGGAGAATGCCTAGGTACCACCCGAGCTCTTATTGCCGCTAAACAGTAGTATAAAAAAAAAACAAATATAAAGCTAAATAATGAAATGCCAAAAAAATACCATAAACTATATTTTTAGTTCCAGTAAGTAACACTGTATAGTTTTCTTTAGTATTTAGAAATGTAAGCTTTGATCGGACAACACTCCAGTGACAGGTTTACTGGACAAATTTATTTCTAACATGCAAAAATCTTGATATATTACCTCACGGGCAAAACATCGAATCACAAACATTTATCACGATAAATTCAATACCCACGCATTTAATGGTGGTAGGTGTCTGTCGCCGGAGACCGTCCGGATCCGTACCATTGCAGCTTCTATTTCTGCCGCCAAACGGTAACGTTCAAACATTACTATGTTCCGGTTTTATGGGTACTATAGCTAGTCTAATTTACTGGGGTAACATCTTGTTTCAAGATGACAAGCACAATGGGGAGCAGTTTATAAAATCCTAACTAACGCCACGTTGCTATGAGCAGACATATCATCTACCATTAGATGAACGTCCTGCTCGTCCCGTAGCTTCATTGATTAAAAAAAAATTTTTGTTGACAAATACAATCGAGTTTGTCAATTTCTATGTACAATATGGCTGTAAGATAAGTCTGCTTATACTATCACATTATACCTAAAATTAAATTACCCCTGGCAACTTCTAGATTACATCAATAGCATATTTTTTTCAAGCCTTGTATAAATTTATAGTAATAAACTAATATTGATACTTTAGGAAGCCGCTGGTAAACGTTAAGATGGTTCCACATCTAAACCAATAAATATAAATATCAAAGGTTACATAATTAAAATTTGATTCAAATGAATGTGTATATTCGCTACGGTGCTAGGGCTTTGCCATTTATCCGCCATGTCCGAGACAGTTCCCAGAGTTCGCGGTCATTCGCCACACTGTTCTACCAAGAAATCGATCTATGTTTACCTTCCAGTTTCCATTGAACTGTTTTCCTTAATACTTTTATACATTATTCATGGATGGATAGTCAAGATTTGTTCTACAAGTGACGTGTAAGAGGTCCCGCACAAAAATTCACAGTACCCAAGCCAACCTCGCCTGCTCGTGGTGCACCCAGCTAATCAACAAACGGGGCTCTGGCTACCACCAGCTCGCATTGAGCCAGCGTGGTAGGAAATGGCCGATATTAACCCCTATAAACGCGGAGTTCTTTAGATCAAGCCTATGTCCTGCAGTAGACGTTTATCGGCTGATGATGATGATGATATTATTTTTATATATGCATGTACATTGATTATTCCTGCTTTATTTTATTTTCGTCGTTTTTTTTAACCTTTTAAAACCGTAGACATAAAAGAGCAGTTGTAATTCATAAGTCACCGTCACTTATTAGCGGTACCGTTACATTAAACGTGAAAGTCTTAAAAAAACGGTCATAGTCATCAGTCGATAGACGTCCACTGATGGACATAGGTCTCTCCTCCAAAGATCTCATCGATCGGTCTTGCGCTGCCCGTGTCAAGCGGCTTCCCGCGACCTTACAGCCAGCATAGTCTTCGATAGTGACAGGCACCAGGGACCGTCCTTTGTAGGGTTTCATACAGAGGGATTTGTGCCATTTCACACCACGCTAACCCAATGACGGTTGGTGGTAACCAGAGCTACGTTTGTTGATTAGCACCACGAGCAGGTGAGGTTTGGCTTGGCTCCAGTGAATTGTTGTGCGGGACCTTAACACCGTTTTTAGTTTAGTAGATTGCGTGCACCTTTTGTCGTATTCACTGATTAAATTTGATAACAAATTACACTTGTAATGGTAGTATGGGTCCATTATGGCCTATTCCCATTACAATGTTTACAGTTCGATATCGCAATCCGTGCCGTAGTTGGGATTCGCATTGTGCGGATTCTGAGCATTGCCATAAAGCGGTTTACGGCTCCATTGTTGGGTGACATTGGCTGGTCGTGGGGCCGCGTCCCGCCAATTGTGCGCCGTTGTCGATGCGGCAATACGGCTCCAGTACCCACCGCCCATTCACTTCAGCGATGGCGGTTCGTACCCACATATATACTAGACGAAGCAACAATAGGATAATGGACGGATCTCAAATCTGTAAATATATATATCTTACGAAATATCTTTAGTCACGTCAATGTACGAAAAACCTTCGAAAGACACAGCACAAAGCAGTATTGTACTATTCCATTACAAGTTTTCATAAGTTTTTCTCCTTCGTCTTTTTTTTATGAATCTTTTTAGAAAACTAAGAAATGGATTTAATGAAACGTAAAAGAAATAAATATAAATGTATTTATAGAGTAGGGATGTAAAAGAATGAGATAATATGCGTTTCTATAACATACAGTATTCCTAAAAACTAAAAAAAAATTGTTTGGTATCGAATAATTTACATCTTTACTAAAATGTTATTTTAAATATTTCATTTTATTTCTCTCCTTCTCTTTCGTTGTTTTCTATTTCAATTAATTAAATAAATGTCTATTAGTCTCTCTCTTTCTGTTTACCACCTCCATCCAAGAGAATGGTCAACATGATAATGAATGCGAGCGACGTGGGACAGATCGATGTGGAGATCTTTGGGTGATGCCTATGCAGGGGACGTCTATCGGCTGATGATGATGATCCAAGCGAATGATCTGCATACAAATACAGATCATTCTCTTACAAATTTATCATAATACAAAGCTTCATTTCATGTTAAGTGGTAATGAACTTTGTAGTCAAGTGTCCTCCAATAATACTCTTACATTAATATATAAATTTTTTAACACAACAATGCTATTATGCCCAACGATTTACAATATAAGGGTGTTCCTGAATCGGGAAGTTCCGTGTTACGTCATGAGGTTAATCACTGCTCACAGAGAGAGTTAAACAACGACACTAAACTAACATTGAAGCTTATTCAACCAGAAGGAAATGTAGCAAATCGATTTGTATACAATGTCTCAAAAGAAATCGCATGGCGTTTTATTTATCACTCCTCACAGTACTTAGCATTAGGTGCGCACTAACCCGGCACCCACGTGGTCCACGAATCATCTATCTGCTGGTCCTTAACGAGTCCTATTTTGTATATCTATCTAATACACAAGAATTATGTCTAAGATTTGTTAAATTTAGAAAATACTGCACTGCATGTGGATGTATTTTATAACATTCATACTATTATGAACATGCGTGCGAAAGAAACCTCAACGCTAGTTACCAATTCTTGTCTGAAAGTACATTTTTTTATGTAATTAAACTACGAGATAAGCGGCACGCTTACGTTTACCTGATGGTAAGTGATACACCCTCCCATTATAACGTGATGCTAAATAAGATGGTATGCACTGCACCACATTGCGCTCGCCACTTGAGACAAGATGTTGAGTCTCGTATAACTAATTACACTAACTATAACGCCCTTCATTCCGGAACACAGTAAAGTTTGCAAACTATTGTTCAGCGGCTGAAATAGGCGTTGCAGTGCTACTCACCAACACGATATCCGGGAACAGAGCTTTTGTCATGCGATTACCTTCTGCTACGTCCTATTGAAATTCCGGTTCAAATTGCTCCAGCAGTTTTAGAGCTAACCTGATGCAAATACAGATAAACTAAAGGTTATTAAAGTTCCTTTCCATTTGTTATTGTAATATATAATATAACGGTCAATTTACGTCCCCATTGTTGGGGCACATGCTTACCCCCTATATGAGGGCGATGGGCTATAGTCACCACGCAGGCCCAACGCGGATTGCTGACTTCACACACACCTTACAATAAATTCTAATTCATGTGCAGGTTTCCTCGCGAAGTTTCCCTTCACCGTTTGTCTTTCGCTATTGTTACTTAAGTACACAAATACACATAACTTAAATATTTAGTCACCGGTACATGCCGAAATTCGAAACCGCGACCTTCGAAATGAAGGCCGCACGCTGTAACCATTAGTCCAGCGAGCTACTTTTGTGATATAAGCATGGTGTAAATTAGTCATTTACAGCTTTTCACTTAAATCATATAAATTATAACATACAAACACTTAATTTATATAATTCGACGTAGCGACAGGACAAACGAGACGTGCAACCTGATAGTAAGTAATACTGTAATAAAGTGGCGAAAGTAAACACGATGCGCTCTTCTTATAACATAAGATTTTAAATCTCATTACCCCTGTAATTTCACTAGATAAAATGCCTTTCAAACCGGAAGACAGTAATACTTGCACAGTACTGTTTCACGGCAGAAACAGGAACTGCGATGCACCTGACGGTCTAGATCTGTAGCTATATATTTGTATAAATTTAAATTTATTATTATAATCATTGAATATTTTTAATGTGTATCTTTATATTGTTTTTATAATAACAAAATACATTTTCTGTTACCAGCCCAATGAAGGAGCAGACAATCAGGTAGTGCTCATTAAAACAAGGATGTGTTTTGTCTGTAGTTGTGACTTCGTGTAGCCGACCGCTTGTCGTGTTATATGCTGGGGCTTTCTACTTGTACAATTCATACTGTCTTCCGCCTCTCGAACTACCTTCATATACATCCACTTTCATTACTAAAACCGCAGAAATTTTTAAATAAAAAAAAAATAATTATGTTTAGTTGTCTAATCTGTATCATTTCAATTTTGTGTTTCTTATGCAAAGATCAGATATTTTTATTTCCTGCTATTAATAATCTCTTGTAAATGCTATGCATGATAGTTATTGTAGTTTTTGTTTTGACATGATGTTAGTATTCAATGTTTTGATCTCGCTTCTTAATCGGTGATTTATTTATTTAAATATATTTAGTTTGGTGTTGTAAATATTTATACCAGATTCATATTTTTCATCATCAGACGATAGACATCCGCTGCTGGACATGGGCCTCCCCTAAACATCTCCACATACAACCAGCATGGCCTTCTGTACCGCTGGGCACTACGGCTGGTCGTATGTAGGGATTCATATGGGGGGATTCGGGCCGTCTCCAACCATGCTGGCTTAATGCGGGTTGACGGAAGCTAAAGCCTCGTTTATTGATTAGCAGGGTGTATCACGAGCAAGTGAGATTGGCTTGGGTCCCGTGAGCTGTTTTGAGGGACCCCTTACACACCCCCTTCATCCATACTAACTTTTGTCAATAATATGTAAAAATTTAATATCATGGTACACATTACTAAGAATATTTTTTCTAATTTTTACATAAAATATATAAGATAGTCGCAATCAGCGTTAGTTATTTGCTTAATGAAAAGTAAAAGTTTTAATATGTTTCTTAAAAGAGGCTAAGCTGAATACGAATTAAAGCGACGTTATGGTTCTGCAGTTGTTCGTGGCGACCGCGAGCATCCACGATGCACGCCGCGCACCGCCCGACTCCGGGTTTTCGGAGCCAGCCAATAACAACATCAGCGAGGACAACAACAATGGGCCCATCTCGCTGCGGGAGATGCAGAACATCGCCAACAACAACGCAACCGCGTACATCGTCAGCGAGAACGAGGAGAGGAACAGGATCAGCCGGGAGTCGGTGGTCGAGTTCGAACCACTGCCGGACGGGTTAGGCGCCCTTGACCCACTGGAGAGATGCGCCGATTGGTTCGGTATGTTTCGCAATCGTTATGATTATTATGTATCTCAAATCAACATGATGTTCACCTGTTCACCTGATGGTAAATAAGTCAGCTATGAATCTAACTTTCGCTTGAGTAATATAAAAAAAAATTATAGTCTGTTTATAATAAGATAAATCGAATGGTCTTCCTTCTTCCTCTTCCACAAATTCAAAATGCTGAAGCTATCAGATTCAAATTTATTAAGTTCTTGTTATGTTGTCATTTGTAAATTCAACTTTCTTCCTGGCGAACCTCTCACCTCATAACAAACGAGGTCCCTGCTCCATACATGGATATGAACCACCATTGGCAAATATTACCGTGTATCGGTTTAAATGGCGCTGTAGCTAATGAAATTACTGCAGCAATGAGAACTAACATTTTGTCTCAAAACAACGCTCCATGTAGTGCTGTGGTATTATCCTAAAAAGCCTCACATATTTACGGGTAGGTGTATCACTAACCTTCGGGTGAAAAGCCTACTCGTCTCTGTCGAATGATGGTTATTCTGGGAGTGTAAGCTTTACAACCTGCGGTTATATTGTCACTGATTATCATGTGAAATTGAGGTGTTGCACTATGAAATAAACCAGTATGTTTATCGTCACAACAAATCGGTCGTCTTACTGTACCGCGTCGCGTTTCCTTTTGCCAGTCTTATTTCTACTTCCTGGATTAGACGGCCTATTGTATATTCAACGATGTCTTGCTGTTGTACAATGGGCATAGGTTTTTAATAACGCTTAGTTCAAAGATCACTGTACCGCTTTGTATCCTTCATTCGTATTCATTTAATAGTTATATATTAATACATTCAATACTTTTTAATTTCAAAACGTTAGTAGTTTCAGAAATATTTGCATATTAATATTAATGACAAATTTTAATAGTATTTTAATAAAAAGAAATATTCGTATACTTCATGAATTAGTTACGTAGATTAGACAGTGGGAAGCTGCCTCCTTTACTCATTTTGAGTTTGAATTTGTTTAAAACTTAGACAAATGGAAAAACCTCAATTTGGCTTAACAACGTCTCTCGTAGATTTTGACTGTTATCAATCTTAAAAATTCTATTAAAATTGTAAATCATCACACATATGCAAAACTCTTAAAACAGTACAATTATTGTCAACATCTAACATCAAACTGTATAGTACGTGTATAATTGAATCTATTTGATTTTTTTTTTATAAAATGAGATAACTTGTTCAGTTATTTAGAAGTTTAAAACATCAAATTCTTTACTTGTCATAATATGTTCTCCTTATTATTGGACAGGCGGAGAAGATCTCCCAAGAAACCGGCTGCAATATCTCCGTGAGATTGGAAGGGGATGGTTTGGCAGGGTATGTATATCATAGCGTCACCTACCCTCAGAAGTATTCTAAGCATTAATGAGAGCATGAAAACATTGTATTCGGTTCATGTTATCTAATATGTAATAGGCAGAATATAGAGAGGAATGGAGAAAAATGTACACACAAAACCGATATGTCATCAATTTTTATTACATTAGGAATCTATCACCTTTGAATTACTTGGCAGTAATATTATAGTTATTATTTTCATAATTTTCTAAAGCTTATTTACACGTGGTCATATTAAAGGCGTAAATAAGCGTGGTTAATGTTTACACAGTACTAGAATAAATAATATGACATGCGCCATTAGTTTAACTCGCAATAAGAGATGATTCATTTGCCGCTTTATTAATAACATTTAATGTTTTCTGATTATAAATGCAATGTGACTAGGTGGTCGAGGGGGAACTGGAGGATGGCACAACCACGACAGTCGCTGTGAAAATACTCAACCAGAACGCAAGTTTGGAGGATAAGGCGAGGTTCCTCGACGAGGCCAAGATTTACAGGGACTCCAGACACGAGAACATACTTGCATTTGTCGCTAAGTGTTTGCAAGAGGATCCTTGGATACTGCTATTCGAGCTTTGCTCTATGGTGAGTTTGTTTGGTTAAATTAATAAAGCCTAATAATATCATAGGTCTGTCGTAATTTTGATAAAGTTTCAACCCTAACAAAACAAAGTACATCTATTGCTTCCGCACCACTTCCTGACATTGTAATGTAATACAGTGGTAACGTTATACACCTCTTACATCACCGTGTTACGCTGAATCGAACTACCCATGCCATTCGCGTTAGCACGGCTCCTCGCTCTGTGCATTCACTTTGAACGGTTGACCCCTGGCCAAGCCATTTAACTGGGTGAACGTGCCATGAATATTTACTCAGTAAATATTTATCAATGAAACTCTTTACAAATAAAATATCTTCTTTTATCGGGGTTAAATCCTCTAAAAAGATATCTTGCTTCTGGGGGGAAGACAAGGTTATGTGGGATTTATACTTACTAAAACCCCATCGGTGGTCTTCTACGGAATGCACCGGTGCGTCTCGGCATTACGCCTAAAGCACGTCCCGGGTAGGATTGTAGCCCCTCGCTCTCATCCTCGCTTAGATATGACAAGCACTAGATCACATCGTACTTATCGTTCATCTCGGGCTCGCTTAGTGGACAAGGAGTGGCCCCAGCCTTCAAAGCCCACCAAACCGTAAACCCCTTTAGTCGCCTTCTACGACGGACGAGGTTTTTCTTAGTCTTATTCTTAATAGCCCAAGACTACAGGCAATTATAAATAAAATACCTAATTTTTTTGTGATCTTTATTATTTCAGTCGATAGAACTCATACCTGACAAAAATGTTGGTTCATGTTGATAAAATTCTTAACACATTTTGTAAGTCTATTTTAGACTATGCAGAACTTTTATGTAAACAAGCTTAATTTCCTAGTATGTATTGCTCATTAACTAGGCTGGTTATCTATTCGAAGGCTATGGCCCGTGAGAACCTTCGGGCCTCGGGGTTACTTGGAATGTGTTAATTACCATGCAAATGTTGTACACGACAAAGATACAAAGGCTTCCTAACATAACTTTAATAACTCTCTTAACGTCCCCTCTTCAAAAGAAGAGAAAGTGTTTGATTGTGTAGACGGATTTCTCATTTCTTTTAAAAAAATTTTCACCTCACCAGGACTTGCAACAATTTCTGGTGCTAAACCGTCCTAAGATGGCTATACTCAACGAAAGCGGGGTACCGTTGCAGCTCATGTGTGACGTCACTTCCGCACTCGGGTATATGCACTCACGAGGTTTCTTATACGGGTAAGTTGAACAAAGTACGTGGTTCGGTACTACTGTCATTTCAATATTTTAACAAATTCTAACAATAAATTATCAAAATAATCTTAGTTGAAAATTTTTATAAAATACATGACGGTGGATATATTACTAAAGTATTGTAGACCCATTATCTTTTAAAATGAAATACACCTTGCTTTCTATAATTTTATTACCTTTAATCAATTTTAATGTCAAAGAGATCATTAATTTATATAAAAAAAATTAAACTTATGTTTGGTACTAAGTCAAATTTAAACAACTTTACAAAGTAGCCAAGTAGTTGACACACAGAAGATAAATATTTTTGAATACATCTTTAATTGTCTCTACATTTCCATAAAGAAATTCTGATGCTATCTGCTAGTAATAGTGGTTTAATAATATTAAATATATTTCATCACCTTGATGGCTCGTTTTCCAGTAACTTGTGGAGCGGCAATGTGTTGGTGCGAGATGGTGAAGTGCCACGCGCTGTGCTGGGCCAGTACGGCGCAGCAGAGCCGCAGAACGACTGCGCAGCGCCTGAAACGCGTCGCTACCCTGCCGTTTATACAGTGAGTTAAAAAATGAATAGGATTCAAATCTGGACCTCGATGCCGGAAGCCGCTTTTCTGCCTCAAGAAACAGTGGTCGTACATGTGTTACTCCTTACTAGAGTACAGTACTAAATCGCCAGTACTTCAGTAATGTCATTAGCAAATTAATAGTTTTATTTTTGTATATTTTTCTTACTCGGCGATGCTTAGAGACGAGCAAAAAGTTGACAAAATGATACGCGCTGATGTCGCGCGAGTTTGGATATATACAAGAAATTTCCCTGATTACAAAACTCTTAAAAATGGGACAGTAATATTGGCAAACAATTATCTAGCAGCAAAAATACGTGGTAAGAAAAAAGGTAATTTTTTTTCGGACAAGTTAACGCTATGATTTTTTTTTGACAACTTCAACAGCTTCATTGGAATCAGGGGTCGCGGATCAGATGTTCGCTAGCTAAATATAAAAATAGGTAGTGCGGTAATTTTTTACTATAGAGGTCTTCGACTACAGAAAACTGCCACCAGTATCGGCATTAAAAAGGATATGGTCACCCTGTTGATAAATATGTGATAGAACTACCATTTATTTGAAATGTAGTTCCGGTGGAAGAAAAACATTGCGAAGACACCGGACATATTCTAGAGATAATAGATTTGATGGACAAGTGACAACCGCCAACTCCGCATTTTTTGGCGAGTTGGCTTTTATTCTTTCTTTGTGAGAGGTTCCGTGTCACATTAGTGACAGTAATAACATAATATATATATTTATATATAATTGTATCACTGTTCAGTGGCAAACTATACATTACTTTTTTTTTAATGTTGACTAAGTAATAATAATTGTTTCAGAGCAACAGTGAAGTGTGGTCCCTTGGCACGTTAATTTGGGAGATATGTGTGTGGGGCTCTTCGCCGCCTACATCGCCTCCGCCATTGCCAGACTTACCTTGCCCATATCGAACACATCTGTAAGTAAAGATTGATTAGGCTTAATACAATAACCTAAACTAAAAAACTTTTCTTTCATCCATAAAATCCCAACTCTTCAATAATCATGTCATATTGCACATGTACACAGTGTTTGACACTTGGTTTACTGTCTGTTTATGGTATATCTATTTCTTAATAAAGAGTAATTTTTGTAATAAAAAAATAAAAAGAAATATTAAATATCTTTTATATCATGAATGATGTAATTTTATATATATATATATATATGCGTAAAATCTTGTAGATGCTTTGTAAGCCTAATGTTAATGGCGTTACGAGGCGTTAATACATACAAAGATTTTAGGTAGACATCGACATACATAAAATTCTTACTTGTTTTGCTAAACTACAAGCTTAGTAAATATAAAAAATCTGTTTTTCAGATACCAAGTAATGCAATTGTGTTGGAATTCAAACCCTGATAGTAGACCATCGGCAGCTCAAGTCCACGCCTTGCTCAATCACTTGCACACCACACAAGTGCGCAGCGAAACTACACAAGACGATGGATATGGTAGCAGCGATTTCGAGGAGCGATGGCAGCGACTTAAACCTAACACCATTCCTAAGGTAGATGAACACGTGGCCATAGTACACGTACCGTCCACATCAATGACGTCCCATTTTACTGGATCTGATCAAGACTTCGATAACCCCCCTACCACACAAGATACATTGAGTGTCGATTTAGACACGGCTGTCTCTCGATCAAGTAGCATAATGTCTGACAAAGACCCACTGTCGATACAAATAAAATCCGAAAGTATGACTAATCTACACGGGTCTCTAGAAGACGTAAGAAATATTTATCTAACCCATAACGAGACTCCCGCTATAGAATGTCATCAAGGTAATGTGAGTCTTGATGATAGTAAAGATAAGGATAATGATCGCTCCGACAGCTCTATGGATCCGTGGTTAAAGGATATCATCGCGGGTAGCCAAGACGACGTCAGTTACTTTAAGGATGTAAGTGATGTTATTAAGAATCTCGATAACATATTAAATTCTGAAAAGACTTCAAGCTCCGAATCGAGCAGTCCTTCAAGAGATAACCTAATCTTGGAATGTAAAAAAGATTATCCAATGCAAAAGAGTATGGTGAAATCTCCCGGGATCACCAATTTCCAAAACATTTTACAGATTGGTTTCGATTCCGAACTTCAAAGTGATGCATGTGAAGACGACGAGGATGATCGTGATACTATTGGTACTTTGAGTCACTCGTTTGAACGGCATACAGATTCAATCAGTCAGCATACACTTGAAAACATAACCCCTGAAACGCCTATTAAAGATTTAGATATTGCTAAAAGTATTGATGGACCTGAAACTACGCATACTAATGTTAAGCACGATATTATTGTAGAAGACTTAAATAGTGAATTGCCAAAACATAAAATAGATCTTAGTGTAAGTAACATACCCATGTTGAAAGAACTGTGTGTAGCCTCAATGCCTAGTGTAAGGAAAACTATTGTTCAACAACTGAATGTTAGAGAAGACTGTCATACACCATGTGATAATAAGTTAACTGATGTAAGGATTGATTTTAATGATGTTGGAACTAAGTCAGTAGATGATATTACATTAGAATCTGAAGAAAAATCTAACACTGAGTCGGTTACATTACCATTAACTACAGAAATAGATCCAACACAAAATATAAAAAGCAATTTACAAGATGTCAAATCTGATAAAGAAATCTTGCCTAATGTGGAACAATTACAATCTGCTGGTGAAGACATTATGATGTCTCTAGTCATTAATGATATTTGCAAAGAAAAAATACATGAAAACAAAGATGAATGTACTACGCGTGAATTAGGTAAAATAGACATTGCCGATTATACAAACAGTGAAGAAGGTTCTCATTTTGAAGTTTTTAAGTTAGAAACTAAATCTTCGGAGGATATCACTAAAAGTAATACTGACATCTTTATAGAAAATGAAAAACTTCGAAAATTATCCGAGTCTATAGTGCCACCTGAAAAAGTACAAAATTTAGTTATAAATACATTGAAGCGCACAGAAAACAATAATTTAAATGAAATTACAGTAGTAGGAACTGAAAATGCAGTAAATGATAAAAGTATTGCACCTGAAATAGTACAAAGCAATAGTGAAAAATGTATTAGTAATGGCGATGTACAGATAGAAGAATCAATTGATTATGTAGTTAATAATGCTAGCATTACACCGCATAGATCTGACGTTAATGAAAAGGCGATTGAAAATGTGATTCAGGAATCGACCAATAATGATATTTATATGGATCTCATTAATGATACTACCTATGATTTGAAAGACAATAGTGTTGATAAATCTGATGTATTTACATTTTATTTAGAAACAACCGGAGTCACTAACGAAATGGACTATTATAAAACTTTCGTTAAAAATGATTCTACAGTTTATTTAGATCTGCCTAGTATAATAAATGAAACTAGTAGTTTTCTACATTTAGAAAGAATTATTTGTGACCAAACTACAAATCTCGAAGAAATTTTTTCCAGCACACCAAAAGGTAGTGACGGTTCCTTCGCTAACACCATGGGAATCTCGACTATAGAAAATGAAGCCGTGCAATTATCAGAAACCAAGGTGCCAGAATATAACACTGGTGTGACGTTTACTAAATTTGAACAAGGATGCGTCCCGGACAACATAAGCCCTTTAGAATCGCCTACTAAAAGTCATCACACCGATACATACGACGAAAACAGTTCAGTCGTCTTAGGTCCTTTCGAAAACTGCTCACTTGAATTATACAAAACTACTAAATCTGAAATGGTCGATCTTCCAAAAGAAGAACTCTTAGCGTTTTCATCCAATTTCAGCGAAATCGACCTCGAAACACCTTCACCTTTACGCGACGGGAACTTTTTGAACGAAGTTCCTGACATCATCCATGATGATTCGCAATTTAACGATGTCATTACAACAAGTGAAATTAAACCGGAAAATGCTGATGAACAAAGCGATAACACTGAAAATACGTACGAAAAATCTAATACGGAGAAACGTGTATCACCTTCAACGCCACCCAACTCTCCCGGAGTTTTCTTAGCTTCAACTTCACATCAGAAGTACTTAGTTGACATTGATTTAAGTACACCCATTGAAAGTGTGCCGCACACCACAGTATCGACGCTCACTGATTCTGCACCCCAACCATCGGATTCAGGCCTGAGCTCTTTGCAAAAAGAGATTGATCTGAATCAAATAGAACTACATATAACGACAAAGCTCGCTATGGCGGAGAACGAAAACAACATGAATATTGAATATTCTGGACCTCTAGCGGTAGAAGGTCTCGTTTTGGAAGAGGCGTTAATGCCAGAGAGCGATGCTATTCCGGAATCCTATTTAGCGGGAAGCGGAAGGCAGTTAGAGAATGCAAGAGGATTCGCTTTAGATGAAGAATCTGAGAGAGCTTTGCGGAATGAGTTAGAGTTGAAGCTGCCATTAGCACAGGTAAATACTTTAACTAATATTTATTTAAAAATAGTTTTGTTATGAAGCAAAATTTTGATATTTATGTGCAATGGGCTTCTACGTGCTGTATAATTCACATGGTGTTATAATATTAGGTCGTGAATGATATAACATACTCTCCCAGATTACTCTCAAATATGAAGAACCGGAACACATTAGTGCTGTAATGGCAGCAAATTTGTAAAATGAGCCAAGCCAGCCAGTCGGTTATTAAAGAAAACTCTGTTACTAACCTCGAGTACGTCGAGTATCTACTAAAGTCGAGATCATCTATTCCGTATCAGAGGCCTCTGTGTTACTAGACAGGTTGATAACAAAGAATTTATAATTATTAGTTACTTATCATTTTATCAATATTTGATACAATCCGGACTCTACATGTTTTGCTTAATATACCAGGTAGCTGCAATCGAGCCGGCAGTGGAAGTGGAGCCAGAATGCAGAGTGGAATTACCACCACCACCCGACCTGGTGCTAAGCTATCCGGGGGCTCTCAGCCCCATCTTTGAGGAGACCAAGCAGCAGCTTTCGGCATACGAGGATGACACGCACTGTAAGTACATGTAACGATATATATACATTATTCGTATGTGTATATCTGTGTTTTTAAAATTTATGCCACAGGTGTATTGTATCTTTATCATTAAGTTTTTTTTAAATACCATTTACAGATAAAATTAATACACTTGTGCTTTTGTAGCGGAAAAAAGTAAATGTGCACAAATAAAACGCTTAGCGGTAGTAACCAGAAATACAGTGTTAAAACACTGTCATAATTTGTAAATTACTGTCACCAGGGAACACATCTACGCGTACGGAGTCTTCGGAAAGCTACCCGGAACCGTGCAATAACTCGGCGGATGAGGTAACCGATCTACCCACCGGCGCTCAGAGCGGCGCGCACGAGCACTCCACGTACACCGTACGCTCACGAGACAACTCGCACAACCATACGCTCACTCTGCAACGGGACATCGCAAGTAGTAAAGAGTTAGTATCCTTACACGCAACGTGTATACGTTACGTTTGTTGGAATACTTTTTTTGCACAATCAACTAGACCAACAACAGAGTCCTGGATAGTAAAGTAATATATAGTAATCCCTCCTATAACACGGTAGCGCGTTATAGGAAAACGCGTGGTAATTTTCCCGTATAACTAGTTTTTGTGACCCCGCATAACGCGTTACGTATAAATTATTCACGTTTAACTTTTCTTGCTAAAAGGGAGTTTAAATCGAATATTAAGATAAAACTATAATATGAACGATATTTGTACGTTTTATTAAAATCCAAACTTAATTAAGAACATTTTAAATAAGAAAACTTTTGTATATGTACCAAAAAAATAGTTAATTTCAATTGACTACTAATTATGAACTGTACAAATCATTACAAATTTCACAGTATAGAAATGTAATGTGGGAAATCCTCGCGTTATATGGGGAAAAGCCCGTGTTATACGGGGATTGAAATCGCGTAATATGAGAATGCGTTATAAAAGTACGGTGTTATAGGGAGTACCTAAGATATTTAAGAAAATCGATTTCCTCATTGTGCTTATTCCATTGAAATATATTTATATTTGGGTTAATGAAGATGTTTTCGTCTTATTAATTCTATTAACGACACATTTAAAGATGACATTCTTGATTGTATGCCCACAATGTTTTATTTTGTTTAGATACTTGTCTTATCTGCTCTGTTTTAAAAAGTCGTTATAATAATATAATTATATTATTAACAGAATGACCATGAGCGCCGACAGTTTAAACGCCAGCCCATTAAAGAAACTGAAAGACGAAGCCCTTTCGCAAATCGACGACAGAACCTACAATAAAATAGATGATGAGAAACTTTCAAATTGTGAACTACTTTCACAAGTATCACCGTTTTTATTGAGTCCGACGACTGACACTTCAGCGCCCGATAACTCTGACAACATTGCTGGATATTCGACATTATCCAAACCCACCCTACCGACCGATGTTAAATCTTCTAAGCCTTCAGAAACTCAATGCCTATCGAAAGCTACAAGTATCGATTCGTGGTGTTCAAACGATACTCTCTACAATGTTGAAGAAAATTTCGACGATCTTGCAATGGACCCTGATTTACCAATTGAATTTGAAGGTAATGATGAACCAAAAAAAGACGAGAAAAGCGAGAGTACAGACACCCTTACTCACGACGAAGACGACAAAGAAATGAGTCATTGTTCCACTTACATAATTCACGACAGCAAATCCGAAGAAGGTGATATTTTTTCTCCGGATTCTATCACCGATAACGTCAATAATACGTACACGAAGCCGAAAATGGAAGCAGAAGCCACTCCGTCCGTTATTGTAAAGTCTGAACTGAATGATTCTACCAAAAATACACAAACAAAAGACTTGGCTTACGGAACGCTTATGTCGGGATTACCTTCATATTCTAACTGCACCACAGAAGTTCTGTCGGTTGTGGAGGAGGTTTGGCAGACAGCTCAACCAGAATTAGTGAGAAGGTCCCCCCTAGGAGATGATTTTAATATTACACCTCCACATCATTGCGCAGATAAAGCACCTATAGAAAGTAACAGTCCAAAAACAAATAAACCAAAAACCAACAAGATGGACAGTATGGAAGCAACTTGTCTAAAAGATAGTTCTGATAATGAAAGTAAATCTGCATCGGATGGTACAGGATTGCTTATCCAAATCGACGACAGCGTTGACTATCGTAATATGGCGTACTCCATCACAAGCACACCACTAACAGAGTTAGAAGTTGTCGTAGATGATAGTGTTAAAGGTATACCGTTTTTATTACCCGATATAAGAACAGAGGATGCCGACTATACTGCCGATAAATTACCAAATTATCAAACATTTCTCCAATCTGCTGAAATACGACCACAAGATTTATTTACGAGCGCCGATAACGAAGTTACGGGTTCTAATCAGGACACAGAAATTCTTTTAGAGGGTGAAAGCAAAACTACGAGTGGTACCACAAATAAAGACAATTTGGAGGTTATTGAGCGAACACTGACTTATTCCGATTTCGAAAACTCGGCGACCTCGAAGCCGCAGGAACTGAATTCGCAAGAAAGATCGACAAGTAGTGGTAGTGATAAAAATTCCGGAGATTTTCGTAATTTTGAAAGATCAGCCTGTATCCGCCCACAGGATCTATCTTCTGCAATCGACGCCAGCATCCTGTTGCTGACGAAAGAAAGAGAATCGAGTGGACTCACTATGGAGTGCCCAAGCGTGAATCGAACACATCGATCAGAAAGTTTAGTAAATGATCGCGATACTCAAAGTTTAGTTATAAGTCCGCCTAATGCAACATACTTAATCGAATCTCATGTTAAGAATAGTAATAAGTCTAGTGATATATTTGTAACGGATTTAGATATTGAAGATGAAACAGAACAACCCCATTCTATTATTATAACCGAAAGTCCTTTATTGATGAATATACACAGTTCAAATTCCAGCAAAACATATGATTCCAGTACCGTTAATGTATCGTATGATTCAAACGAGTTGTTGTATAAACCGCCTAAGACAGATCCTACAGAGATATCCAAAGTAAATGGCATTACAAGTAGTAATAATACAATAGAAATCGAAAGATTGAAAAAACCAGAAGTAGTTTCTAATAGTATAGATGTTTCATATATTACCGTGTCCAGTAATGATCACAAAACAGAATCAAATTCATCAATGATGAAGAATGAAATTGATATTAGTTATAATGAAGGCGGTAGTCAAAATTATGCAACTGTAAACTTTTTGAATGAAGCTTTCGAAGAACTCCTAGAAAGTAACGTAGATGATAACGATAGCAGAGATTTTGAACCTGGCGTTATTAACAAAGACCAACCAGATGATGGAAATCAATCTGATCATATTAACGCTGCAAAAGACACAGCAACTGAGGAGTCCGAAGAACATGTGGAGAACATTTATGAAAATATAGAGCAATACAAAGCAGTGAATGGCGTCACAGAGATGGAAGAAGAGAAAATGACATCGGTGACCGAGAATTTTCTACAGAATGAGAAGAAATTCTGTCAACTAGGTTCTTACTTTCCTTTACTCAGTGATATAAAATTTACAGGTAAGTTATTTGTAGTTTTCTTCTTTATCGACTCGTCGTATTCTATGGTTTTTTTTTTAATTTGTAGAAGCAATGAGACGAATAAGCCGTTTACCTGATGGTAAATGATATACCTAGCTATTACATGGCACTAGTTAGGATCATATACACTGCACTACATTGTGGTCGTCGCTTTGATACATAAGATTGTAAGTCTCGTTATCCCAGTAAATTCACCAGGTACGATGCCCTTCAAACTAAAACAGTAACATTTGCAGACTACCGTTTGGCGGCAGAAGTAGGTATGACGGTACCTTTTTTTTGTTACGAGGGGAAATTTTCGAAAGATATCATGCTTCTAGGGAGAAGTCAGAGTTATGTGAAATTCTTAGTCACTAAAACTCCATCGGTGATCTGCATCAGTGCATTGTGAAACGCACCGGTGCCCCTCTACACATTTTGTAAACATCTCTCTGAGGAGGGTCTTAACCCTCCTAGGCACCATCGCTGAACCATACGCAGTCCCTCGCAGGTTCACTTGTTGAGCGATAAGAGCCGCCTTCCTCGAAGCCCGCGAAACTTCTAGACTCTTTTAGTCGCTTTCTATATATCTTATTCTTACTAGCCCGAAGCTACAAGGCTGAAGGTGTGGCAGTACCTACCAAAACGTCGTCTACCATAAGTAAAATTGGAGTATAACTTGTATTATAAATAAACAAGTATTTATTACAATATTATTAGTTCAATGGTTATCACATAAAAACAGGTCCAGGGACGGAAATTATGACCACGTCATTCAATGAAGACTCGCCCACTACTGAGCCGACGTCACCCGAGTGCGAGCAGAACAGTAAACCGGATACGGCCACGGATATACTGAAAGAGTGGGACAGCGATAGCGACTCGCACTCCACTAATTCCTCCAGTGGAGAATTTATATGGAAGGTTAGTACGTCACCGGGGTTGGACACTATAAAAACTTTCTAATGCTATTATATTTATATATATTATAAAAACAACAGTAATTGAAATATATCTTGAATTTACACCGGATGCTTGTTGCGTGGGAATGAATTTTGTAAACTCTCTGGTACTCTGGTATAAAGTTGACCCCAAAATCTTTCCCCCGCCTTCACTGTTTTTGTTGTATGTTCAAATTAATGCATCAAATGTTGAAAATAAACATAGAAAATTGAATTTTTTTATAATTAGTAAGAAAATCATAAAAAGTATGATTATTTTTAAAAAATAAATCATATAAAAACAACAGAGAAGTATTAAATGAACATAGAAGTTTATGGTGATTAGTTTGTGTGGTGCCTTGTAACCAACCCCTATTTAGTATATTGTGGTAAAAGAATGGTGTGGTGTTTGTTTAAACTCTTTATGTATCTTACACGATAATTTATTATAGATCCTATCCAAACTGAATATATGACCCTATATTATATAAGCCTTTACACTGTGAAGTGATGAAATTGAGCTTCGTTATTATATATGTATAAAAACCACCCCCCTACCCTCCACTTGTTTGCTGACGCCGTAAAGTAGATAGATAGTCCCCGGTATTGTTAACATTGATGTTATACACATGTACAAGGCCTTTACCTCGCCGTTTCCGGATCCTCGAGCTCTGAGTTTTAATAAGCTATTAAATTGTGATTAATTAATTGAACAGAAGATTATCTTTCGCTTTTTGTTTGTTCTTTTTAAATATTGCCGTAATGCGGGAAAGGGGTTCAAGGTGGTGAAGCTCTCTCCCTGAGAATCCTCTTCGTATAGCCGACAGACTGTAGTGGGCGGACTTTACTTACTGTGTTACGGTTTGAACGGCTTTGTAGCTAGTATAGTTACTGCGGTAATTAAACTTGGTATGAGCAGGCATGTTGCTTATCATCACAACACGTGAGCGTACCGCTAGTCTCGCCGCCTTGGCAAATAATAAAAATTATAGTTAACCAGCTGAAAAACCCTAGAACCAACCATAGATAATTTCATCCTTCCGTATTTGAAGTTTACTTTGTTGTGTATAGTATAACAATTATTTTTAATATATAGCCTTCTCCTATGAGGGCATAGGCAGAGCAGAAGAGATATGCCGAACTCTTTCCAGCTAAAACCTCACGACATCCAGCTCAACGCTTTTTGGCCGGAACAACGGAAACGCTATCGCATACAAGCGTGGTCGAATATAGCATAACCTAGCAAATGTAATTTATAAAAATATTATATATTAAATGGAGGACAAACAAAAAGTGGAAGATAATCACAAATATATATATATATATATATATATATATATATATATATATATATATACATATATATATATATATATATGCATATATATATATATACATATATATATACACATATATATATAAGTCAGTCGGCTTGTACAAGTGTAACAATCGTGTCGGTGTCGGTGTGCTTGCATGTATATGTAAACGTGTCTGTGTGTGTTGTGTGTGGCGCGTAGGACGGCGACGGCCACGTGACCTCCGTCGTGCCCTCCACGCGCTTCGACCAGGTGAGTATTATGTACATATAAATATTTATATCTATGGACATACTCACTCCCCGACTCCCGCCGCCTCCGATCCGCGGGGACGACGTTCTATAGAAGTTTCATGATCGCAATCCATCCCTCTGATATTCTTCTACATGCATCAATGAAAGTTCAATGTAAAACGTCGTACTTTGCGGATTACTAGCTTTGCGTTGGTTTTCGCTTCACTTTATAGTGCATAAACAATTTTTTTTTTATTCTCTTTACATTACTTTTCATTATTTTATACTAAATATGTCATTGATTTTACATCATCTTGTGTGCATATTGTGTGTGTGAAATGAAAATGAAAACTGTTTATAGTTCAATCCAATTGTTTTGGCGCATTTGTGTTAACAATTAATATCATCTGTTTTAATTATATTTTAGTTATGAAGCGACATTAACTATAAAAAATAAAATATTTAAATAACATGAGTAGACATGTCCATATGTTTTTAAAGAAAAAATCAATATTTCAACTAATGAAGTTCTGTGATACAAAATCAGTCATTAATGGATTTTTTTGAAATTGATGCACTTGGGGGAAGACAGATGGAGATTTCTATTCTATAAAATCAGAACATCACCGCCGTCTTCCCGTCGTTATGCAAAGATAACCCGGAAATCCTGACAAACTAAATTTGCTACAAGTACACTCTCCCATATATAAATAAATGTGATTATAATTACATTATAGTATAAACATTGTATCCTCCATGCTTCTAATAATAACAATAGTTCTTCAAAATCTTCATTATAATATTTAATATTTACAACCATAGGAAAAACTAATATTGGGTGCATAATTTGTTGAAATTATATCAAGGCCTTATAATATTTTAAAACGTCATTTAGCAACGGGAAGGTGGTTCCCAAGCGCAAGATGGTCCGGAATTGTCCGGTTCCGTGGGTAACGCGTCCTCTGGCTCGGACGGCTCGGAGGGCTCCGAGGGCGACGAGGTGGAGTTCGTCCCCTCTTCGTGGGACTGCCGTGCTGCACCAGCCAAATCCTCGCTCCGCAGTCTCGAACAGGCGGCGCCGGTCAGTGCATGATAAATTATTTTCTTTTCGTCTACAATCAATATGTTGCTGGTTCTCATCATAAAGGCTTGCATCTTCACTACTTTATAAGACCTCAGCGCTTTACCATATTTGAACCGCATTCTATTTATACTGGTGGCAGATCTCTGTTGCCGGAAACCGCCAAAGAATAGTGTGTAAACCTTGCTGTGTTCCGGTTTGAAAGGCGCTGTACTTAAGGAAATTACTAGTGTAACGTTTTTTTTTTAACAATTAAGCAACGAAACGAGCGGGACGTTCAACTGATGGTAAGTGATACGCCCACCCATAACAACGTGGCGCTAGTTAGGATGGTATATACAGCATCTCATTGCACTCATGGCCTGAGAAAAGATGTTGATACTGGTTTAACATAGTATGTCTCAAGACCACGGGCACTATGTAGTGCTGTGTATATCCTAACTAGCGGCACGTTGTTATCGCCAGATGTATAACTTACCGTCACGTGAGCATCTCGCTCGTCTCTTAGCTTCATCTTTATATGTAAATGAACGTCACGCTTATCTCGTATAAAAAAAACCTTCCTAATCCACTACTGTAAATAAGCAGGACAGTAAGAAGCGAGTCGTGTTCAAACGGCAGAAGTACCACTGCGTGTACGAGTACCCGCGCGAGGTCGCCGAGGTAGACGCGGAGTCGCCCGCCTACCTGCCCGACTTCTCCACCTACTCCGGTAACACTTGTCTTATTCACCCTTATTAGACAATCACAGAACTGTTACATACAAAATAAACAACTGAACAACCAACCAAATAATTGCAATTGCTTCCTTCATTCATTGGGTGTGGTCACAGTGGTCGTCAAGTAGTAAAGTATAATTTTTCGCTTTACTGTGCTAGAAATTCATGAGATAACGAGACCTAAGCTTCATTACATGGAACGCAGTGTCCAGTGTATACTCTGTTATAATAGACTAGTAAAAAGCCCGGCAGTCAACAGTTCTGCAGTTCAACTGCAGTCAGACTGCAGTTCAACTCAAATTGAATTACTCTGAGCAGGCGGCGAGGACGCACTTTTGCTTACTGCCCCCACAGGGTTTTTTTTTTTTAACGTGTATAACAAAATGCTAACGGAACGCACACCCCGTACCAATACTGGGCCGGTAGTGGGGTAGTGTCGGACTCCAACCGACTAAAAAGCTTCACACGGTATTCCATCACTTCCGCATAGAATGCACGAGGGTCGCGGGATAACGCAAAATAAACCATCCGCAACCCCCGTTTGGTGCCCGGATCGAACGGGCCCGCCTCGGGGAGGGATGTGAAGCATCCCTCCCAACTGACAAAATCCCTACACTAAGCGTCGGAATACAAAACGCGCTGCCAGATACGCCCCAGGAACCCTTTCCGAGGGGGGCGCCGCACCGACGCGCCTTGTCGGTCGCGGCGCCAAGTTTCTCTGCCTAAGGAGGCAAGCGGCGGTGCCCCTACAGGGGTTGCCCCTTCTACTTGTTAAATTGCTCAAAGTAGAGTGCGATGAAGGAAAGGAAGGAGCCACCGCTATTCAGTGAATATTTTGTTTATTAACAATCTTATAATTATTAATAATTGTTGGTGAAATTAGTGAAAACGTATGTGTGTATGAACAGCTGTCTTACATTAAAATCTTCTAATTATTATCGATTTTAATTGTTACGGAAAATGAATTTAACGATGATAATTGCATGCATGCTATCAGTGTATATCATCATCATCAGCCGCTAGACGTCCACTGCTGGAGATAAGCCTCCTCCAAAGATATCCTCATCAATTGATCCTGTGCTGCTCGCAAAACCGCCAGCCACTAGGAGTCATCGTCTGTAGAGGTTCATATTGAAGGCATTTAGGACTTTTCTCTCACCACGCTGTCCCGATGCGGATTGGTGGAAGCCAAAGCCTCGTTTGTTAATTAGCAGGGTGCACCACGAGCTGGTGAGGTTAGCTTGGGTGTCTTGAGTTGTTATGCGGGACCCCAGTGTATATGGACTGGTTGAATCCGTGCCAACTCCACTCCTTTGGCTGGTACTGCTACACAACAAACCAATAAGCTGTTGACGATAAACTGACACACACTTAAGCTGCATATGAATAAGATTTACCAGCTGTCATACGTGCAAGGAGATGGTTTAGCTGAAGCTGAACTATTATGACTAATATAGTTTAGCATACTGGTAGACGTAGTATTGGGAGGCCTTCCACAAGGTGGACCTACAATCTGGTAAAAATCGCGGGAACCCACTGGATGTGAGCAACGCGAGACCGATCTATGTGGAGATCTTTGTGGGAGGCATATGTCCAACAGTGGGCGTCTATCGGCTGTTGAGGATAATGATGAAACTATTTTCGATTTGAATTTGAGTAAAATTTTTGTCATTCCATATAAACATTACCCTTATTGCACCCTCTACTAGAAGTCCGTCTAGTCCTTCACTCGATCTATCAGTGTCAAGGTCATCTATCTGCCACGATGCCCAAATCCAGGTTTACGTTTACGAAAGAGTTTTACTAAATGATGGTTTCATCACAATGTTTATTATACCGGGAACTCAGTTTTTACTTTTTCTTCTTTTGACGATTGCAGAATGGGACCCTGCTACAGCAGAGGACGCAGAGCTCGGCTACGGGCAGCTATTCGGAGCGCCCAACCCCCTCGATTTGTTCTCACTCCGGGCGGGCATAGCATTTGGTGCAGGTTAGTGACGTCACTCATATACCTTGAGACATTCCAATGAATTTCGCAAATGATCAAATTCAATTTGCATCCGACGATTCTCTTCTTCATATCATCTTCAGCAGGACGTTGGTCCACCTGGCTCTGACGGATCGTAAGGTAAAATTCTGACTCCTTTTACCATTGATCATAACTGGATTAATTTTGATGGATCTAACAGACTGTTATTATATATATTAATTAATATTTATATAGATATTAATTTTACTTTGATTAAACTAATTTATTATCTTTTCTAGACTACGATGAGGATTTCTTCATATCATCATCAGCGCGGCCGTTCGAAAGCCTCGGCGTGATGTCCACCACCAGCCAATTCTTTCCCGGCATGCATGTCAAACCGTCGCTACTAGAACGCGACATTGACGACCTGGACGAATTCCCACCACCTCCGTCACCACTCCCACCGACTACTACACTCACACAAACAAGAACCCCATCCCTAGACTTCACAACACCCGATTCCGGGGTCGAAGATATCACACCAGGGTCGACAAGCACTGAGGATGACTTCAAAACGAAGAAAGTTCCTGACAGCGATGCATGTTGGAGACCAGTCGACAGTGCCAGCTCCAGCGAGTCGGTCAGCCCCAGCTCGCCCGGGGGCGAAGCACTGGGTGGACTGAGACACACTAGGGATAAATTAAAACTAGACCTGCCACCCAGTCCGCACATACCATCGCCGCGCCACAATCGAGTCTTTAACTTCGTTTTGGATAAACCGAAACGACGGAGTCACGAAGAGCGGAACGAAATAGGAACTACTCCATTAGTGATGACTGACGAAACGCCTATAATCACCACATCGTTACCGCTGCAAAGGGAAGCCGATGACGTAATCCCTGAACCAACCTTTTCTACTTTCGGCAAATGCGCGACGAAGGTGACCGAGCCGCAGCAGAAGGCAATCATCTTGACTGACGATATCCAGGAACCAGAGAAAGAGGAAAGTACGAATCCAAAGGTGGAGGCGGTGAAAGGGGAAGGTACTGTACTCGACAGCGGGGACGAGGACTCCGGTATAGAAAGCAGTTCGAAAGCAACTCTCGAAAGAAATAAGACATCACCGAACATCTCCTAAATATATCTAGATTATAATTATTGTGTATATAATTCTCATCGCCATTGTTATTAGACGCTTGTACCGCGTAAAGCAGGAAGTGCAAGGAACTGTTGTGTGGAGTAGGATGGGGCGGCAATTATGCTGGAGTATAGTGAATTGAAAAATTAAGTGATAACGAATATACGATTTACATGTTCCTTGCCACAATGCAAAGTTATCAATTATGTGTTGCCGTAGTGTGAACATACTAAGACTATTGTTTAATTTTAATTGTGCAACGTTTACACCAATTACGGAGAACCATCCATTGTTAACCGCTCACACAGTTAATCAAATGAATACCTGTTATATATAATGTTTGATTTAATGATTTAAATATATGTACAAACGATGCACTACCCTCACACACATATCGCAGGTGAACAGTTTATATATATCCTTTCAGTTAACCGAGCTGCACTGAAGAACTTACAACAGATTGTTCGACGGAACCATGGTACAAATAATCGTGAATTATTCTATACACTTAGCTGTTAGCGCTTTCTATTGATTATATATAGTATAATCGTTTAGACGTGTAATGGCCGTAGGATATGGCAACTTTATTAAAATCTCTCCGGTCTGTAATACAGAACCCCGTTATACTTTATTCGCAGACACATTTTTTATACATATTAATCTGGCAACGATTCCCAATCATAAAAAAATAAGTGAGGAGTCTCGTCTTTATGACAATTTTGTAAATTGATTTCACTTGATAATGTTTTGGAAAGTGGAAGGTTGTAATCTCTGTATTTACTGACGTATTGATTTAAATATATTGATGATAACCTTGGCCTGAGGTGAACTAGGATTTTTTTTTTACTGTTAATGATGGAGAATGGATTCAATGAATTGATTAGTGCTAAACGGTTGTAATGAAATCCTTGTACTTGCTACATTTTCCATACGTAATATTTTTAATTCATTATCTTTAACGTTCGTAGTGCATTATACTATATTGTAAAAACGCATGCGTTCGGATACACGCACAATCACACCTGAACACATACATTTTTTTTTAATGATAAAGAAAATTTTATTTTAGTGAATTTTTTATATAATTTTGTTTTTTATAATCATTTATACAATATATTCAAACTATCGAATTTTTAATAAAAATTAAAAATGTAACGAAAATTTATATAGAATTTTTTTAAATTAAACCGTTGTACATAATATAAGCAGTGTTTAGTATTCAGTTATCACTTAATAAAAGTTATTGTAAATTTATTTGTTGAGGTAGGTTAGTGTATCCGAACGGTCGTTGTCTATGTAATTTCTCTATTGGCACTGCATCTACGCACAATGAATATTTTGCATCGTCCATCTTAACACATTAAGGATCGCAGATAAATCTGATAGGCGCAGATTTTTGGAAAAACTTTTCACATCTGTTGTCCGATTTCCAACAAAAGAATAACTTTCCAAAGTATGGATTAGATGAAGGCGAACGGTTAGACTCTCGGCAGACCGAAGATTTGACTATCAAGTAGTAAGATGTAAATACATAAAGTAGAATGGATTAAAATAGGTGACGTCTAAATGCAGCGGGTAGAAAATAGTTTATTTCGCGATGCGGAAGGAAACGCGAATTACGAGAAAATCAATTTGCGTTGTTTAATGTGTTAAACATTCTTAAAGCCATGTTCTCTAAAACTTAAACGATTTGGTTAACATTATTGTGCTAGGACTTCGATGACATCCTCCATGTCGCATCCGTGAAGAAAGCCAATTGTTAGTTAATTAAGAAATTATATTAGATAAGTGTAGAGTAGTCTCTAACGTGCGAGTACCGGGGCGGCGGGCGGCCGGCGGCGGGCACTTGCCGACGTCCTTCAGCTGATCAGAGTTTTGATGAAACCGGAAATCTAAATCATGTATTTGTTAAACTATTTATTAACACCTGTTTCAATTTAGTTCAAATATTTTTTTAACTGTCGTCAATGTTCATCCGATTCAATTATTCGAAGACACTGCTGATAGATTCCTGTTGTTGGACACTTCCAAATGGTAGTGTGCGAACTTTACCGCGTTCTGGTTTGACGGGCTTTGTATCCAGTGAAGCGCCGAGGATTGACATCTTTTGTCTGCATGTGAGCACAATATGAGGATGTTTCATTGTCATTTATCATATACTCTCGACTCACTATTTTTATGTTCTTGAGAATAAATGAAACGCCTTGTACTTGTGGTTTGAAATCTCACTCTGTTTGGAAAAACAATCATAATTTATTAAAAATTCGTTTTAAAACGAAACAATTCATTTAAATAGCATATTTGGGATAATAATAATCCCGTGCCCGCCGCCGTAGCCCGCCGCCTGCGCATGCGCCGCACCTCCATGTATGAACCTCATGTGCAATTCTTCTAATTTCCATATCATTGCATTGTTTTAGTTGTTTAGTTACTGCTGTAAATATAAGTTAATGTTATCGAATGAGTAATATTATTATTATTATTATTTTGATTATGAAAATTTATTGAAAGCTCGACACGGTTCATTGTTGGCCGCGCGTTATTATTTGCAGTGTTAGCGTAGCGTTTCGTTGATGTACAGTTGTAAATACGGGGTGGATGTCCGTCCCGTCGGGAGCGCCGCGCGGGCGCGCTGGTGCGCGGGTGCGCCGGGTCGTTGCCCCCGACGCGCGCCCGACCGACGGCCAATAGTATATGAGATGTCTAGATTTTTATAGTATTACACGTTAGATGAAGTCGTGCCCCGAACCAATCGATACGTTTCCGTCGCAGCGGCATAAGTGAACGTGGGAATTATTTGAATGAATTGAATTGTCCAGTTATTATCGTATTTATTGTTTGTAAGTTGTTGATTTGTACGATCTGTCGAATTATTTTAGTTTAGAATACTTGAACGCATCTGAAGTCTTTACATATTGAGACTTTGGCGAGTCTCTTTTAAAAGTATTTATATGAAAATAAAAATGAATTAATTAATAAAATTTGTGACTCAACATGATTATCATTTTCTGACCACCTAACATCTATTGTTTTATTCGACTACGAGACGAGCGAGGGTAAATGAAACGAACATAACAATAAGTCGCTAGATAAGATGTTTACCCTACACGACATTGTACTGAACACCTTGAGACGTAAGACGTTCAATCTTATACCAGTAACTTCACTAGCTACAGCGCCTTTCAAACCAGAACAGTAAGTCCGCACACAACTGTTTGTCGGCTATAATAGTACCTACCTAGGCGATCTCCGGCAGCAGGACCTTCCATCAATATAACCAGTGCACTCTAAATACATCATAAAGTATAATCTCTGTCAACTGAAATGGAAATTATCTACATAGCCTCACACCTAGATGTTTTTGAAATGAAGTTTAAATCTGCTGTAAAATTATAAGAATATATACATATGTTAAGCGAGCAGTGTATATATAACGCCGGTAGAAGTATAAAGGCGAGAAAAGGCACTTTGTAAATATAACGCAGGCAAAACCAAAATATCGCGCTAGTAGATGCATAAAGCGAATTCGTTCAAATATGTATTAACGCGATATAATATAATACGACATAATTATCTTGGTATAGGAAAGGTTCCAAAACAGTGGAAGGTAAAATAAATATTTCTTAAATAATCAATTTATTGTATATACAACAACCACCGATCCTCACTTAGCCTACATTAAAAAAAGGGGTTAAAATTCTTCCCTATCCAAATAGGAATGTTGTATTGTTTATGATAGTGAGCTAACGGCGCATGGGACACCGCCGCTTGCCTCCTTAGGCAGAGGAACCTCGCGCCGCGACCGACGAGGGCCGTCGGTCCGGCGCCCCCCTTGGAAAGAATTCCTGGGGCGTATCTGGCGACGCATCTCGTATTCCTACGCGTCGCCGCTTAGTGATAGGGATTTTGTCAATTGGGAAGGATTCTTCACATCCCTCCCCGAGGCGGGCCCGTTCGATCCGGGCACCGAACGGGGGCTGCGGAAGAACTGTTTAAAGCGTTATCCCGCGACCCTCGTGCGTTCCTTGCGGATGTGATGGAATACCGTGTGAAGCTTTTTAGTCGGTTGGAGTCCGACACTACCCCACTACCGGCCCAGTATTGGTACGGGGTGTGCGTTCCGTTAGCATTTTGTTACACACGTTAATAAAAAAAAAAAAAACGGCGCATGGGACGGTAACTACCGCTCTGTCGTCAAATCGATTAAAAGTCATAAATTAATCGTAATATTTTATTTAAGTCTTAGTTTAGTATTCAATATTAAAAAATTTATTGAATTCAATCCAATACCAACATTTATTCACAGCGACATAAATATATAAAGTTTACATAATCACAATAAATAAAATGGTGTCGTCTATTTTTTTTATACATATTTATGAATTAGTGATGTTAATAATTCATAAATATGTATAAAAAATATAACAATTTTTATAATCAAAAACTGTTTCTTCATTAATAACATATCGAGATAACCTATAAAAATATTTATTCACTAAAAACACGTTTTTAATGTATATAAGTTGGCTTTCTGAATTAATATATACGACACTAATTAGTTACATTATTACTTCAAGTTTTGACCAAAGACAAAGTCAAATGTAAACAATTAAATCAACATTTTTTCGTTTTTGATACACAAAACGCAGACAATAACAAATACACATAAATAATCTAAACGTATCATTCTCTCCACATTTAAGTACTTCCTGATATACCTTGTGTTTGTCATCATCATCATGCGATAGATGTCCACTGCTGGACATAGGCTTCCCCCCAAAGATTCCCACATCGATCGGTCCCGCGTTGCTCGTTGCTCCGGTGTTTGTCATATATACTTATATCTCATAAGTGTGTTCTAATAAAAAATTACATTAAAATCGAGAAAACTTATTTCAACGTCCTTAACAAATATTACTATATTACAGTTATAAATGGAAGTCATTACTGCAATATATTTCTTTCTTTACTACTCTTCTTTTAAATTAATATGTAAGACAGTAAAATCGAACATACGCATTGAGTGTATAAAGTGTAAATTTTTTTTTATATTAACCAGATTCAAGTTTTAAGTGTTTTTGAAGCGAGGCTCGCACGCGGTCAGCTCCGCCGCCAGATGATGACCAGGCCGGAGACGTCGCTGGTGGCGAGCAGGCTCTCGTCGTAGCTGAAACTCACGCCGAGCACGGCGGACGCGTGCCCTGATTTTAAATTGTTTAACATTAGTTTCACAGTAGTTCTTTTCGAGCCCCCAGTTATTTGGCGAAAGTAATGGCGTAACACTTTAACACTAACAAATTGAATAGCAAGCACTAATTTTTACTGCTATATGGCTATGAGACGCGGAAGGTCACCAAGATCATCACGGACCAGCACCAGGTCTTTGTCAACCGTTGTCTTCGCCGAATTCTCGATATTCTCTAGCCCGTGAGAATCTACAATGACAATCTTCTGGAACTCTACCGTGAATCTCCAAACTGATGTGGATGAATGTGTGGCCATACTCTACGAAAGGATCCCAACCATATTCCCAAGCAGGCGCTTAATTGGAATATGCAAGGGTAACGCTAGAGCGGTCGCCTCAGACTAACGTGGCGCCGCACAGACCGCCGCAGACGAGATGAAAAGATCGGGATGACGTGGAATGAAATTAAGGGTTAAGTCCAAGACCGAACGCGATGGAGAGTCACTGTGGACGCCCTTTGCCCCATCTTGATGCCAAAGAATGTTAATGATAATAACAAATTTTCCCTCTTCTCTCAACATAGACAACATTTTACTGATTCACTGATGGTAGGTCTCTATTCTAGGAGAGTATCTAGATAGGCCAATGAGTACTTGGACACTTTCCTAGAATCGCCCTGACCTGCACCACAGCGCTAAACAATAGTAAGCAAACATTACTGATATTGAAAAATACAAAACGTCGAGCGCAATGTGGTGTAGTGTTTATGACACTAACCAGCGTTCCGCTCGTCCCTTGGTGGGCGTGCCAATTGCTATCAGGTGAACATCCAGCTCCTTATACCCCTTTATCTTTTAGTTGTCTGGAAACCTTTTTTGCTTTTGAAACGATTTTAGTTGAAGTCTAAATCCATCAGTGTCACGATAGTGCAAGATTTCTCTGTATTTTTGTTGCACCTTGCAGCTTGTTGACGACGGGCTGCCCGGCGTGCCCCTCGATGTCCAGGAAGTACACGCACGCGTCCTCGCCGCCGCTGACCACGCATACGCCGCGCCGGAACGACATGATCGGGCAGAAGGTCGACTTGACGCTGTGCCGCCGGTGTGAGGTTTCGAAGCGTTTCTTCAGCGCCAGACCACCCTCGCGATCCGTGATCCTATTAATTTATTCAAGGGAAGAGTCAGACTTCCATATCTTTAAAATATGCAGTCAAAGGTTCAAAAAGTTTTTTTTTTCATTCAGATGTAGTTACTGCCTATGCTTGATGATGTAGTCGCCCTCGTTCACGAGCTTCTACTTCTCAATCGTAACAATCTAAACCGACTGGTCCTACTGGTCTTGGTCATCAACTAGCCCCGATTCATTAGAAGCATCCACTGCTTCCTTACTGCTGCTACCTTCACAGGCGTTCTCATGGTAAATAATACATATCCCATAATAATAGACATGTAATTAACAATTTGCAGTAAAATACTCGACGTACTCGAAGAAAAATATAAATTGATGACCAAGTGGTTATTAAGACAGCCATGATCTCAGTCATGATTAAGAGCTTTTTCATGGTACAATCAAACCGATTTATAAATAAAAGATGACGTCACGTTGCACATGCATTGACTCTAAAAACTTATTCTCATGCTGATAAATACATAAGCATTGTTGCTCCCATGACCTGAATAGGTAAAGTGAGTTGTCCGCGGCGCTGACGAGCAGGGCGGGGTGGCGCGCCAGCCAGGGACTCCAGCTGAGGCTGCTGACGGCGCCGCCGACGCAGCAGCGACGCAGCTTGCTCAGCGCACCCGTGCCCGACGTGCGGTAACTCACTATCAAGCCCTTGAATACAATATCAAGTAAAAAGGCCGAGGTAAATAAAACTGGTAAGGCATTGAGACCCTCAAGTGGCGACCACGTACTTGTATACATGGAAAACCCTCCACAAAGTGGAACGTTAGTTGTCGGCGGCTCTGGACCGATCTCTATGAGGACCTCAGGGTCTGTTATGTTGATGATAATAAATAAAGCTCAAGATTGATTTTCGAAGAAACGTGCACCAGCTAGAAAACGAAAAAACTGTTTCGATGACCTATAAGGAGATTGTATATGAATCACGATCACAAACAATCTCTCTCGACTTAATTTCGATTCAAAGATGGCATTATATGATGATAACTCAAAGGTCTAGTTTGGGTGGTGGTGGCATTTTTTTAATCCGACCAAGTTAGCTGTCATTACCAACCGAAAGACGTCCAATGTTGGACCATGTACAGTCAGCATGGCCTCCGGTATCTCTGGACACTAGGGGCTGGTTGTTCATATTGTGGGATTTAGGCAATTTTCCACCATACTGGCTTAATACGCGTTGGCGGGAACCAGAGCCTCGTTTGTTGATTAGCAGGATGCACCACGAGCAGGTGAGGTTCGCTTGGGTCCCGTGAGTTGTTGTACGGGCCCCTCACATGCCCCTGTTACCCACGTGAGCTGACGAACCATTAATGTAATCAAAATATCCACGAGTGATCCGGGCGTCGATTCGGCATCAACACGATTATAGAAAATAGATTATAATTCTTTTTAAAACCTTATCGTTAGCCGCCCAGAACATCCGGCCGCTGGACTCGCACGCGATCGCTTGCACCTTGCCGCCTAGTATACTGCTGCCACCTGCGAAGGTTCAATTCATACGTAATTTTTTTTTATTCAACGAAACAATGTGACGAGAGGGACGTTCACCTGCTGGTAAGCGTCCTACCCATAACAACGTGGCGATGGTTAGGATGGTATAAACTGACTACATTGCGCTTGTCTCGTTACCCTAGTAATTTCACTAGCTACAACGCCCCTCAAATCGGAACACAGTAATATCCGCACACTACTGTTTGGCGGCAGAAACAAACGCTACGGTAGTATCTAAACGTTCTCTGGTAAGAGTCACCAATGTCGATCATGTTAAACAATTTCTTTTTCTCTCTCTTACCACAAGCGGAGTCGAAGCAATATGTATTTTTATCTCTATCTCTGCTATCTATTAGTCCTCAAAAATTACAATCACTTCCAGTATCAATATGTAAGATATTTTTTTTATTTGCAGAAGTACCATGATGAGCAAGGTTTACCTATGGCGAGTGATGGTCCCACCTATATCACTATGGCGCTAGTTAGGATGGCATAACCTGAATATACATTGTGCTAGTCGTTAAGATGTAACATGTTCAGTCGGGTTACTCCCAAGATTTCCTGGCTATAGGCTAAGTGACCATTTCATCATCATCATTATCAGCCGACAGACCATAACTAACAGCAAAGAGTGACCATACACTAATGCGTTAACCGCTATTTTTGAACTAACTTGGTGAAATTTGAAAATTGTGCGATATTGAATAATGCCGTCATTAAAATTAGTTGTCCTCATTATTAACACGTTCACGCCGGCATGGGCCACCGGTGACCCGCACTAAACCGTCTTATCGGGCGGCGTGGGTCACCGGTGACCCGCACTAAACATTGAATTTTAATGATAATTATAATCAATAATGTATCAGAAACATAATTTTTGTTCAATAACATAAACATAAAAATAGAGTATTATACAAAAAAATCAAATACGGTTTAAATACCAAAAATTTAATATTGTTTTATTTATAACTTCATTATTTATTGTTTTTTGTGTAATTTGTTGAAACAATTCAAGCAAAGTGCTGGCTGTCCCTCACAAAGATCATAATACGTCTTAACTCTTTTTATTTTTATTCTATTTTTTTAAGGGTGAAAATTAAAAAAAAAACTTTTTAATCACCTTTCGAATTATAATTACTGTCTGAAATTTGTGATCAGGATGAAAAAACGGCACGAGTTATGAAATTGCACAAAAAATGTGTTAAATCAAATTGGTACATTACCTCTGGGATAAATTCCTGTAGATACATTTAGCACTTCCACCATTCCCCTGGCGTTACCCGCCTTCATCTTAAGTTAAGGGTATTTATTTGTTTTCACATTGACGGTTCTTCTACAACCATTTTTTTTTTCTCACAGAGCGATAAAACCTTTAAACAGGGTGGTGGTACCTATCCAATCCGTTTTAGGTGATAGATCGCTTACCACCATTACTTTATTATTGTCAAATCGAGACAAATGGATACTTACATGAAGTACTCTTAATATTCAAGTACAATAACTATAGCTCCATGTAAGCGGAATGACATTTTTATTTCACCCACTTTGACAACTACCCAGAAGTTATCCAGCGATAGAGGTGTTCTACCATCAGTGTATATAAACAAAGGATACAATGACCATGTTATTGTTGGCCGGTTGGAAGGCACAACATAGGAGGGGCGCATCGAGCTGGTCGCTCGCTACACGCAGTCGCGTGCGCCGCGGCACATCCCACAGGCACAGCGCGCCGTCCAGCCCACACGTCACCAGCAGCTCATTGGAAGCAGACCAATCGCAGCCTCAACATACAACACAACCACACAATAATTTAATGATGAACTGAGTCCAGCCAATATTACTTTTAACAGTAATAACACACTGCTGATCGAGATACACTTCTTACTAAAACAATTGTACACTTATAATGTATGTAATATATTAGTATTACTGCTTAATAAAAATTACCACCGTAATATTCTAGTCTGAACTATGTTCATGCACATGGTGTTATTGCATGCGGTTTTCTTGGCATGTGCAACAGTTACTGATAATTTGATACCAATTGGCCTGATACACATATTTAGAGATGAGTTTTGATTAATAATTGAAAAACCCTTACCAGTAACAGCTTTAGTGTGTCCATCCAGTATGACAGTGACTCGAGGTGGAGTTGCGGTCACATCACATATTGACACAGTACCATCACTGGAGGCACAGCATAGCTTTGAACGATCATTGTTGGCAAATTTTACTACACTTACTTCCTCAGTGTGCTAAAAAGACAAACTTTCAATAATAAAATTGCCTAACTTTAAAAGTTTAAAATAAAATATGAAGTGGGTGGGATTCAGTCTGGGATGACTGGAAAGGTAAATGTTCAAATTATAATAAACCAGAACCCAAACAAACCTGATCAAATATATGATGAACTCCAGAAAACGCATAGTTTTCTGATATTGATAAATCATTCTTTTTTTTAGAATGAGTGCTAGGGTGATCATCAACAGTTAGGCTTGACTGAAAATAAATAAAACATGAATTAATATTTTTCTAAAGAGAAACTAATCAATATCTTTTTGAAAGAAACTTAATGAAATCATTTTATGTTAACCTTAGTGCTCAATCTGGCTCTTGAAGATCCAGAGCTAATTGAAATATTATCTTGTACACCATATCGTCTCTGAAGTAGCTGACTTCTGATATTGATATACTTTTTGATTGTTTCAATATCCTACAACAGAAAAAATAGACAAAATTGTTATATAAAGGCATATCATGTAAAATGATCTGTCTAAATAATAATTATTTTATGTAAAATACATACAATAATTTAAGAGTTATCAATATTATAAATGAATAAGATTAAGAATAGAGTACATTAAGAATTAGTAACATCTTACAATTATAAAATATCTCATTAAATTATTTAATAAAATATAAATAAAAATAAATTTGTTTTACTTTATTTAAAAAGAAAATATATTATCACCTTAAATTTTGCATTTTCACGTAAAAGCTGACTGCGACGCCGAATGTACAATGTTTCTGGAAATATGAATACTACAGAAACAATAATGTATTAGGAAATTAAAATAATTTTATATACACAGATAGGCTTTTTACATATTAACCTGAGTTTGATGTGTTAACTAACACACTAAACTGATTACAGTCCACATTGTCAGTTCCGGTAAACACAAAGTGGCACTAAACTTTTAATATTAAGCAAAAACAAAAGAATTAACTTACTAAAATTTGGATTTCCTGGTGCCCGGTATGCATTAAACCGTGCATCGAGAGCAAATATTTGTTGCTGGAAAGCAGCCGCCATTATTTTAAAATATTTATTTATATAATTTTGCCAAATTGTACCATTGTTTTAATTTTAACTTCAAAACAATTTAGACAGATTTGTTACCCGACTGACAATAGCACGGACGTCTTTTGAATTACCTTTTTGTTATGGTAACATTAAATTTTTTATAAGTAATGCTTTTCCAATATATTTTTTTTATTATAATGTATAGTATTTTATAACAACTCATAATTAATTAAACTAATTGTAATAATTTTGCAACTTAAAGCAGACAAGTAGCCTTTTTCTGTGATAACATGGTCACAGAGTCAGTGAATCTCTTCACAGATTTCTCTTTTCTTTTCACCGAATCTACACAATCTTTACTTCAAAACAGCATTTTAATTCATATTTGTTACTGTTAGCTTGCGAGAAGTTTAGGTGACGAGTCTCAATGTTGTATAGCTAATGATTTTAAGGAGTAATTTCATCCACCATATTATTATAAAAAAATTAAAACGATTACACCTTTATGTAAAATCCTGCAATTTACTGATCATACATACTTTAAGCTATTTGTTCGAGTATCCAAGCCAACCACCCTTGATAATTAACAAGAGGCTCTGGCTCCCACCAACCCGCATTGGGCTAGCGTGGAGGGAAATAACCCAAATCCCCCATATGAATCACTATCCATTTAGGAATCTTTGTTGGAGATATATATATCTATCTAGCTGTAGACGTCTTTCGGTTGTTGATGATGTAGTGCCTCTTCATGCCCAAACATTGGCTGGCTGTTAATTCCGAAAATACTCGATAGAATTTTTTTAATGATATTAAATAAATTTACACATTATAAACAATAATTTTATTCGATATTATACATCAAATCATATAACATTATAGTATATTTTATTGCCTTCCATATTATTAAAATACGAGTAATTCAAGACTGCTATTTTATCTTTGTTACATAGGTATGATAGGAAGGGTAAATAAGGATGCAGATATTACTATTTTTGTAAATTAAACACACTGTGAAGACAATTTAATGGCTTTAACAGCGTGCTTTGCCCTTTTTGTAGCCTCTTCTTTGATTCTATACCGTTTTTCTTTTTCTACTAATCCTATTACTACATCATGATGTAAAGCATTTTTAATAGTTGATTTAGCAAAAAGTTTACTTAACACATAATCATCATCATTGACTGTTTTGTTTTTTTCTGAACTATGCTTTTTTTTCTTCACTTTTTTAATGGAGACCAAGTTTTCGATTATTGGATCGGGTGATGGAGAATGCTGCCTTTTTTTATGATGTTCGTTCAAAATTTCAGTACCCCTACCTTCAATTGGAAGCTGCTGTAGTAACAAAGTTTCTGTATTAATAGATGATTTTTCTATATTTTTGGTGTTAATATTAATATCACATATTATTTTGCTTTCACTTTCCAATTTTTCACCTGTTTCTCTTTCATCATCTTGATTTTTCAATACTTCTTTCAACAAATTTTCTTCATAGTTTTCTTTAACATGCATGTTGACAATGTCCAATTCAGATAATACAATTTCAAAGGGAATATTAGTCACTTTGTCATTAACTAAATTAATTTCAGGTTTTACAATTTTCGGTGGGTTTAAAATCATTTCTCTTTTCTTCTTATATTGTTGCCTCGGATCTTCTACTGGTTGAGATAGTGTATTATCATTTCCAATTTTTTTACTAATCTGTTTAGCCATTTTTTTCATTGCATCTAACTTCTTTTTAGAAAATGAAACACTTCCACTCAAATGAATGCTGTCATTAACTTGTTTAGTCCTATTATTAATATTAACTTTAGTGTGCTTGAACAGAGATGCTGTTTCTGTGTCTCCTTCAAAGTTTAATTCATCTAGTGTAAAGAGTCCTTGCAAAGTACTAGTTGTTAAAACATTCTTTTGATTTGGATCAACTAATATTTTATTGCTTAAGAAATTTTTGAAAATTTGTCTCTGATAAATTTTTTCTTCTATTGTACCTGCGGACAAAAGTCGGTAAACCGTAACATTTCTCTCTTGACCAATCCTCCATGCTCTTTCCTTTGCCTGATTATCAGTAGCTGGGTTCCAATCTGGGTCATAAATAATTACTCTATCAGCTCCTGTAAGATTGACTCCTAAACCTCCCACTCTGGTTGTTGCAAGAAAAACAAGATATTCTTTATTCTCATTAAAGGTTTTTATCAAGTTTTGTCTCAGACTAACACTTACACTACCATCCATTTTTAAATATTTGTAGCCCTGAGTTTGTAAATGTAATTCCAGAATATACAACATTCCTCTAGACTGAGAAAATATTAGAGCCCTATGACCTTGCTTTTGCCAAATTTTTAATAGAGAGTGTACTACTGTCATTTTTCCAGATCTCTTCCAATATCCAAAATTTTCTTCATTGACTTGTTCATTATCATCTTGAGCTTCATAGAGATAAATATCAGGATGATTGCATATTTTTCTCAGAATAGACAAGGCAACAAGAACTCTTGCTCTCAGTGGATCTCCAAATTTGTTATCTTTATCTAAAATACTTCTGACTGTAGCACTCATCAAGTAACCCATGTATAAGTCTCTCTGTTCTTGAGTTAATGCACAAAACAACACTTGTTCATTTTTATTTGGCAATTTTATGTACTCTTGTACTTCAGCCTTTGATCTTCTCAGCATGTAAGGAGTAATAATGTTTTTGAGAGCTTTTGCTATTTCTAAAGCAGTTGCTTCCTGTGATTCTGTTGCATTAGCATATCCTCCTCGAGTGATTGGCACAGCAAAATGCTCCATGAACGCATTGTATGTTCCGAGAAGGCCAGGCCTCATGAAGTCAAAGAGAGACCATAATTCTTGTAAGCTATTTTGCATCGGTGAACCAGTGATAAGTAATTTATGAGATGTCTGAAATTTTTTTACTAGTTTGCTCACTTGAGTATCAGGATTCCTTATTTTGTGCCCTTCATCTAATATTAAATAGTGCCATTTATGAGATAACAAAGATTTAATGTATTTAACTATACCCGCATACGTGATTAATAGTATTCCATGAGATGATTGAATTTCCCGTAAAAGCCTGTTGTGATTTCCACTGTGTGAACCAGAATGATGTAACACAGCAATTCTGAGATTAGGACACCAATAATGAAAATGAGATACCCACTGAAATACAACAGTTGCTGGTGCCACGATAATTGAAGGTCCAAGTCCAACCCATGACCCACTGTTGCATTTAGAAAGACCTGCTAAAAACGCAATTATCTGTACTGTCTTCCCTAATCCCATTTCATCTCCCAGTAAGCCTCCAGATTCCATTTGATGCAATTCCCACAACCATTTAACTCCAGTTCTCTGATATTTGTACAACTGTTTCCAAATGTATTTAGGTACATATAAACCATTTTGAAGATCATGATTTTCGTCAACATCAACATTTCCATCTAAAACATATTTAATATCTGCTGTGAAATACTCAAAATTACCATCACTTTTTCCGGAAAGAACAGACTTAAGGTTCTGCTTCCAATTATTAATTCGATCATTAAATATTTTGCTATCACCATCGTCGATGATTTTCTTTAAATTTTGTGGTTTGCGAACAGATAAAAAGGACGGTAGTCCCTGTTTACACTCGTCATCACTAGAAGGTGAATAATCTATGTCACTATCGGAAGCACATTCTACCTGAAATTTACATTTTTGATTTTCTTCAAAAAGCTTCTCTTTTAACTTTAATTTACGATTGTTTATGTTATTTTTGTTTTGTTTTTGAGCAATAGCTTCAGCTGCGCTTTGACTCTTTTTAGAAACTGCGATTTTACTTCCTTTGTAAGAACTTCTTTGTTTTGCAAGTGCTTGTTGATTCTCCAGATATTTGTTTATATCTATCATGTTTAGACTTGTTATAACTTAAAATAATCTGTAACATTACATTTAAACTGGACTGATACAGGTATTGATATCACTGACTAAGTGTAAATATGATTGCAGTGGCTTCGATTATTAGTCCTTTGACCGAAACGAGTTTTATCTTTAAAACAAATATTTAATAGAAAAGGATTGTAGTCAAAGTATTTAAATAATTAAAGAGTAATTTATAAACTTATTCTAAGTTACTTTTTAATTATTTAAGTGTTAATTAAAGAGTAATATAAAATGATTTAAACTTGTTCATAACTTAAACCAACCATGGATTTATAAATCTGGATGATAAAAAATACAAATGTTATACATTATATTTTCATTTAAATATATCATGAAATTATGTAACCGATAAGGATATACTTGCTAATCAGTAGTTCTATTGTATTTCAATATTTAAAAAATATTTTTGTTATTTCTATTTAGGTCTGTCGAGATGAAATTTTTGATGTGCTATTAGACCATGTAACACTGTCGTCTAATTGTCATCTTGTTATAACTCTTGATATAGCGTAGGGTTTTTATTTTTATATTATATGATATTTGTTACATATATTACCATTCAAACTTGTATATGAAAATTTATCAAAAACGTGTATTATTTTGTTAGGATATGGTATATTTAAAAGCATAAATCTATCGTAAAGGTAGTTAGGACAAATACTGTTTGTCTGCCAAGCTTAGAGGAAAATTTCCTTGGACAGTGCTATTAGGTACTCAAGTACTTCATTTATATCTAAGCTGAATTGAAAATGTCAGCTGGCAGAAGAAAACCACCACCTCCGGGTTTCAGTTTCAAGCCACCGGAAGAACAAGTTAATGTGTATGTACTAGTAATTTGATACAAACTTAAATGCCATTTTTAATCCTCAAAAAAATCTATTAATTTATATTTTTATGGTTTTTTTTAAATATTTTGAAAATTACATTTCAATATAATTACATAATTCATTTTGTTAGTAATTATTTTAATTACTAAAAATCTACCAGTTTATAGGCTAATTTACCTTGTCTAGCTCTAAAATTCTTGAAAGCAATTAATTAATGGTTATTAATTAATTGCTTTGACATCATGTAGTGGTTACTACATGATGTCTGATTTACAATTTGGGTACAGTCATGTATACGGCTGGTCCTATCATATTATATTTATGTAAATACTGTTCACCATAAGTAGTAAATTGCTAGTTAATGTTGAACTTTGTAATTGTAATGTTGTAAAATTGATTCTAGTAATTGTTAAATACCAAACATGTTATTTAGAATAAAATGACACTGCAGTCTCAAAAGTCATACTAAAGTATAGATACAAAGGTTAAATTGTTTTATTTAATAAACATAGTTTTTATTATTTATCCTTAGTACTCCTCCAAGAAACCTTGACAAACAAACCACAATCACTGTAGATGACAAGACATTCACAGTGCATGCAGATGACCTGGTAAAAATATGTGACCTTGGTCGTGGTGCTTATGGCATTGTGGAAAAAATGCATCATAAACCTAGCAACACTATAATGGCAGTTAAGGTTTGTGTTTAGAAGAATTAGTAAATAAAATTTGAATTAGAGAACATATTTCTTTTATACTATTTGTTATTTTTTTGAATTTTTGATTTTGTTAGTAAAAAAAAATTTGTTAGCAAGATAAAATTGTATTATTCTTTTTCACTTTTAGAGAATAACTGCAACTTTTAACACTCAATCACCTGAGCTGAAACGCCTGCTGATGGATCTTGATGTCTCTATGAGGGCAAGTGCATGCCCTTACACAGTACATTTTTATGGAGCTATGTTCCGAGAAGGAGATGTTTGGATCTGTATGGAAGTCATGGATATGAGCCTGGATAAATTTTATGCAAAAGCCTATGCAAATAAAAGAACAATACCTGAAAATATTCTTGGCAAAATTGCATTCTCTGTAGTGAGTGCTTTACACTATCTTTATTCGGAACTCAGAGTTATACATAGAGATGTAAAGCCATCCAACATACTTATAAATAGAAAAGGGGAGGTAAAGATGTGTGACTTTGGAATTTCAGGCTACCTTGTGGATTCAGTAGCTAAAACAATAGATGCTGGCTGTAAACCTTACATGGCTCCAGAAAGAATTGACCCAAGTGGTAATCCAGGACAATATGATATACGGAGTGATGTATGGTCACTTGGTATATCCATGATCGAATTGGCGACTGGAAAATTCCCCTATAATACGTGGTGCACGCCATTTGAACAGTTAAAGCAAGTTGTCAAGGATGACCCTCCAAAATTGCCTAGTGGAGCTTTCTCACCAGAGTTTGAAGACATGGTAACTAAATGTCTTAAGAAAGATTATAAACAGAGACCTAACTATGATGCATTATTATCACATCCATTTTGTCTAGAACACAGTAAAAAGGAAACAGACGTAGCATCCTTTGTTCAAGAAATCCTCGACTTACCAAGCCCCAGTGACGAGTGTTAACGATAACCTTTCATTTACCTATAAGTACAAGTGTTTAGTAACTAACATTAATTTAGACTTTTGGTTGAGAGAACATAATTGAACATATTAACATATTAATTTGAAGAGTAGAAAATCATTATTTACAGTGTTGCCTCACTGTAGAAATTTATTTTCAACTGCAGTACTGCCAGTAATTATGCAAAAAACTTCCAAGTGTGAAGAACTAATAGTTAATATTTAAATTTGGTAGCAATATCACGTAAATGGATTGTGCATAATAATTAATATTGAATGAATTGTGTACTCGATATATAATTATTGAAGTAGACTTAACACAAAGTGTGCCAGCCGGTATGACAGTCATTCGGACAGTAATAACTATGATGTTGGTTCAACCTCTTAACCTCAATCGTGGCCTTGTAGTGTACGGCCTAAGCGTGGAAAGTGACGATTAGTGTCACTTTGAAGCAATAAATAATTATACATCACAAGTTAAATAGTCGAAATAAACTATTTGTTTAAAAAAAATTGTTTCATTGTTTATGTACTAGTTTTAATTTCCTTTTATTTTTTGATTATATATTGCAAGTTCATTATTATTAACATTATTTATTGCATTAACTGTCTAGTTAAATAATATTTTCAGTATTTTCAAAACCCAAAGAGATTACAAGATCGTTTTTAATTAATCTAGAGATTATTAATATATTTCACAAGTCACTGTTAGTTTTGAATTGTTGATAATAGGTCTTTAGGTTAACAAAAGATTATAGAATAAAATATAATAATGATAACTTGCGTGTTGACCAGTGGATACTAATAGGTTTAAATGATTATGAAGATGTTCTCACTGCTCGAATTCGGAGCCTTTTCTCATAAAGTTTTTTTACTCCAAGCTGTGCGCTTAATGAGAAACTATCCTTTTTTACTACATATAAAATAGAAGGGCGAAATTCTATGGTAAATGTAATAACTACAGTTGCAAATAAAAGTAATGGCTTCTTAATTATTTTTGGTATTTATTGTAAATGTCACATTATCAAAATCACTGGACAAAACAAAATTAAGTACAAAATATTTCGCATAAGTACGTATCAAGTACAATGTTGCATTTACTCTTAAAACTAATGTTGAATCACTCAATAGAGTCGTCGAGGTATGGATCGTGTACGGAACCATTTCGTTACGCTGTTGTTTGCATTTTAACAGTATTTTAATTGACTAGAACTGTTTGTGCCTTAGAATGGTGAGTTCATTCCCAGTTTCGTGCCGAAGTCCAACCGCGCGCGCCGCTGGTTGCGAACGTCGGCTCTGTGCAGAAGATACGAGTTATGTTGTAGATATGAATCTAGACGTACTATTAACAAATAAAATTGAAACCTAAGCGGAAATCGACCATTTGTAAACTTTTTTTATTCGACAAATGATACGAGCTGGACGTTCAACTAATTAAAATAAGTAACAAGTAAGTAGGTTGCGAGAAACAGTTGGATGCGGGCAAGGCAGGATCGATCGATGTGGAGATCTTTGGGAGAGGCCTATGTCCAGCAGTGAACGTCTGTGGGCTGATAATGATAATAATATAGCACTTGTTAGGATTTTGCACAGCACTATTGTACTCGGTACTTTGATTAACTTACTTACTTACTTAAATTACTCGATTCACTAACTACCACACCTGTCAACCCAGAACGTCCTCTAGTCGCATTGGACGGATACTGTTCTGCTGTTTATTTATTTTTTATTTTCATATTTATTATACTATTGTTGCAATTTTTCTTACATTGTATACTTAGAGTATTCATTGCTCATGAATTGAAACGGTTTTCGTCATTGAATCAAATTTCGCACAGAATTTTTTGCTAATTAATATTTTCGGTGTGGAACCGAGAACTTTATATATATATGCACTGACTTAATCTCCTGCCACTTGATGAGCTCGTTGATCACGAACACCGCGAGCAGCGAGAGTGCATACGCGGCGGCGAGAGGCGCGCGCACCTCATACTGCAGCGCGCACACGCCCCACTCGGCGCACCGCCCGTACCACGTGCTCACCATGCAGCCGCTGAACGCACCCTGCAGTATTATCCTACGACACGAAATTTTTTTATACACGACAATGCGACATGTCAAACATTAACGCTTGATACTATGTTAACAAAACACCACGCTATATAATGCTAATCGTTTTGTTACAAGACGGTACGTTTTCTTTATCAGGCTGTATGCATCTACTGATGAATTTGCGTTAAAAATATAATATATTAACATATCAACCACCCATAATTATTATAATTTTTTGATTATTAAATAAAACAAGTAACTTACAAAAGAGCCACCGTTCCCAACCACACCTTGTTCGTCCAGAAGCCGCCTCGCCAGATTGAGCTTTGTCTTTGTACGAACGACAAAGAAATCACGACTGAAATAAAAAAATTATGTTTATACATTTTTCATTAATGGCGCTGTGTATTACAAAAAACGGTCCTACGTTCTGTGTACGCTAAACACAGAAAGAGAATAATTACTTGACCACAGCAAAAAAGAGAGAATAATTATAAGATTGTATCTAAACATTTCCCAACAAATAGTCTCAAGTTGACAGGGACAATCGAAATAAACATTAAAGAGAGAAAGTTTGAGAAATTTCCAAGATTTCACATAGAAGAAACTAACTTTATTTAAAATAAAAATTTTAATTATTAATTTATATAAATAGATTGAACATAGCTAGCGAGTTCATATTTTTAATCTGCCGCCATAATATTAATGACATATGTCGATAGGTATACCTATAAGAACCCAAAGAATTCTAAGTTAATGTCAACACCTGACCCTGGCTTAGTCCAGTAAAAAAACGTGATGATACATAAAATGCTTGTGATACACGATAAAGCAGTGGAACCGTGCACTCACTCAAATGCGCGGTGATGAGGGCCAGCGTGATGTGCTGGGCGCGATAGAAGCCATCGTAGAAGTCGTCGCCCCAGCCGTGCCAGCTGTGCAGCGAAAGGTCGCGTACGCCTGCCCTGCTGCCGTTGCCCGCGTTCACCGGGTACACAAGCCAGCAGGAAGTCGCGCCAGTCGCCTGTGCGCGAATACTTCGTTACTAAGTGGCAATGTTGTTGAAGGCATGTTGTATGCTCAGGAGTGATTCGTCCACAGTAACCCCCTCTAGGCAGTATGTACACTTACACAACAAAACTACGACCAGGACTTTTACCTAATGGTAAATGATACGCCTATCGAGTCACGCTGGTTGGGAAGCACGTCCAGCTCGTCAACCAACTTAAAATATTTTTTAAACCTCACACATTAATGTTTGCACAATATTATTCGGCGACAGAAATAAGAACTGCACTGGAACCTACCTAGACGGTTTCCGGCAATAGAAATTCGGTGCTCTGCATCAATCCATTTGGAGAGACTCCGGGATCTCTTATTGACGGCACCGGTGCCGCTCTACACTTTGTATTAACACGTCTCTGAATAGGAGCCTAACCCTTTTATGCACCATCGCTGAGCCATATCCTGTCCCATGTAGGTTCGCATATTGAGCGATAAAGGCGCCCATCCTCGAAGCCCGCGACCCCTTCAGTCGTCTTCTACGACAGGCAGGGCTTACCTGAGTCCTATTCTTATTATCGCGAGACTACTGGGCAGCTGGCAAAAGAGACCTACCACCAATAAACAAACACCAGTGCCTTAAACGGTTGCAATCTAAAAATATTTAAATCACTATTTATATCAATCTATTTTAAAGTTTTTTACTGTCACAGAATTCGGCGCAAGCGCGCGACACGATCCTAGTGTTACACTATGTTCATCATTAATCACAACATTTTTCAAACTAGGACTAGTACAGGTCTAGTACAGGAGGCATACTTCCGCAATCTGTTCGCAGAAGCTGCGCAGCGTGAACCCGTATAGGGCCAGGATAAATATCGCGGAGGGCAGGAACTTGCAGGCGTAGCACCAAAACACGAAAAGCGCCATCTGGTGAGGAATAACATTGCGCGCTTATCAATTTGTGGAACTGTGTACATTGTTATCATTTCTATAAAACACATTTACCTTTTTGTGTTCTTTGGCAAAAAATATATAATACCTGCAGAAAACTTCAGATTAAACCTTTATCTACTATGACCAGGCTAGAAACAAATATATTCAACACTGAACATAACAGAGTAACTTAAGTAATTTCGGAGAAGACGTTACGTTGGTTTTTATGTTATACGCCAACTCCCGTTATTTTAGGAACACGTTGAGCGCTTGAGAGTTATAAAGATTTTTACAGCTCATCTGATACTGGGCTCCTAAACTCAGATCCACGGCCTGTTGTCTGTTTTTCTAAAGATATTGAGTGCTTGAAAGATGTTTTCATCGCTTTATAACACAGGTTGATAAGTTTCGTTACTGCAGTAATTTCAATAATCACAAATCTGCCATGCAAACTGGGAAATAGTAATGTTTGCATGGTTCTGTTCGGTAATAGAAAAGAAGGTGCGGTGGTATCTGCCAATAAATCTTATGTGATTGAGATTAAATTAAAAAAATTCTGTTAATGCTCAAAGAATACTTTGAATCGTAGATCGGTATGAGGGCGCGTGGCGGCGCGCTGCATTACTGCTGCGCGCACCGGCTCGAACGCCAGTGCGCACGCCAGCAGCGCCACGCAGCCCGACGCAAACGCGGCTCCACCCGCGCTCAGCGCCAGCGGCAGCAGCGAGCAGAACGAACCCACCTAACAAACGTCACAGACGAAACAATTTGTATGTGGAATCAATATAAACATTAACATGTAAACAATTTGAAGTTCTTCAAAAAAGTCGTTAAAAGGTTTCTGCAGGGTCGGCAACACGCCCAGTGATACCTCTGGAAATACTGGTGGTTATGAACTGCGGTTACCGCTCAACATCAGGCGGGCCGCATGCCTCTTTGCAATCTAAGTAGTAAAAAAAAAGATATGTGGTGCTCATTAGAACAGTATTTACATAGGCCCATATTGTACTAATCGACATGAGACATAGGATATTAAGTCTCGTTATCTGAGTAAATTCACTAGTTACAGCTCAGTTTCACACTGGAGCACAGTATGTTTGCGCACTACTGTTTGGCAGTAGAAATAGGAGCTACATTAGTACATATCTAGATTGTGTTCGGCAACAGAAACCTACCATTGACCATGTTCCCACAATTAGGACTTGAAGTATTTCCTTATAAGCGACTTAGAGCTATTTACCAATTACGCTGGCTAGGGGCAAATCGGTGGATGTCACATGTAACAAAGAACGCAAAACAAAAGGAGACGGTGACAGTATACCTGCAGTAGCGATATGAAGCAGGCGCTGCACATCCAGAACTGCGTACTGTTCCACAGGCACATCATGAAGTGACGCGACATCGTGATCAGGGCGAACAGCGACACGTCAGCATCGCGAGTAATCTGCGCATACGCACCCGTTACCATTTCTTAAATAATCACAACGCTTTCAATATTAATTCTACATGTGCACGCTAGTAGCAACAATACTTGTCTATTAGTGCTGTGTTGGTACCTAGATAGTTTCCGGCGAGATAGATTTAAACTTGTAAAAATAGGATTTTTACCAATGTACAATATTTATTATCCGTAATTTTTTTAAGCAAAAAAAAAACAAAATTTTCTGTAAATTACGGTTTTGTCTATGATTTAATTACTTAAGTGTTATTTTTTTTACGAGGTATGATTCTTATTGAATGGACTTTGACGCATTTGTACTCGCTTCTGGTTGCACACTGGGTTAGTACCTCATTCTTGGAAGCTTGCAAATGTGCAACCTGGGCTGGAGAAAGGTAGATGCACAAATTCTACTAACTATAGACCCATTTTAATTACTTCCATAATGTGTAAGGTTATGAAACGTATATTGAATTCGAACCTCACGGCATGCCTAGAGCAACATGATCTCCTCAGCGACCGACGATACGGATATCGCCAAAACTGGTTTATAGGAGACCTTCTGAAGGTCTCCCTTCTTGTCTATGTCACACATATGTGCGGCGAGACTCTTGAGAAAAACGGGGAAGCCATAGTCGTTTTTCTGGATATTTCTAAGGCCTTTGGTAGGGTCTGCCACGACAGCCTTATAAGCAAGCTTCCTGCGTAAGGGTTATCTATCGGTATGGTCAATTGAATTAAGGATTTATTAAGTATCCGACTCCTTCGTGTTGTTGTCAACGGCTGTTCATCCAAAGCAATGTCAATCAGTGCCGGTGTTCCTCAAGGATCCGTTCTCTCTGTAACTCTTTTCTTGCAATACATTAATGACCTGTTTATACCTGGAACTTTGGCTATGCAGACGATAGGACATTTGTGTAGAGATACATGTTGACTGATGGAAACAGTCGTGATGTAGTACAGTCCAACACGGAGGCCATGTTAGAGGCATTGAATGTCACTTTAGAAGCGATTTCTAACTGGGGCGCGAAGCCAATCTGGTAAGATTGAATGCTTCCAAAACACAAGTTGTGCAGTCTTCACGTCTAAAAGGAGTATATTAGAGGCTGGTCTGGTCGTGTGTGGAGTACTGGGGCCATATCTGAGCAGGTGCTACGAAAACTCATCTAGCAACACTAGACACGGTGGAGAGGAAGGTTAAGAAGCTTGTTGGTGATCAAAAACTTGTCACAACTAGGCTTGGAAGTCTTGAACACAGGCCGTGTGACCAGTCTAGCGGTGTTCTATATAATACATTTTGGAGACTATCCGATAGAATTACACGATATTATTCTCCCACCCTCTTTTCACCGACGGACGACCAGAAGTACGTTGAGTCTCCATCCTTATGTTGTGTTCATCCCTAGTGTGCAAACAAAGAGCTAAACCTCTTTCTTTAAGAGAACAGCAAATGAGTGAAACAACTTGCCTGCGTCAATATTACCGTCCAAATACGGCGTAGACTTACTTTAAGAAAAGAGTAAATAGGTTGCTACAAGGTTAGTGCGCCTTATCACCACAGATCACATTACCACCTAACATCAAGTGGGATCACGGTGAAGCGCTGATCTTGAGGGTATATAAAAAAATTAATCGAGAAAACCTTATCGTAACTAAGCACATTTTTGTGCATATTCCTTTGCCTGAGTAAAGGTAGGTCGTGTAAAATAAGTTGGGTCATCGTAAGAGAAATAGCTATGATGGAGGGGTTACGAGTCTCATATATAAGGAATGACATTTAATTACATACCTTCGTGTTGCAGTAATTTGTCAATGGCTGATTTTGCCATTTGTTCAATAACTTCATGAATGCAGCGTGAAATATTAATAACAATTATCTAATGAAAATTAAATTTAAAGAATTTAATTATTATAATATAAGAGATTTTATATTAGCTCTACTTTTAAAGAAAATGTTACATTTCGTTCCTATTGATCAATGAATTTGTAACTTACCGATAGGGAACAAGGTACAGAGTTGAGTGCCCGGGCGAGCTCTATAGGCCCGATGCAGTTCTGCGGCATTTGATACGGCGGCATTTTCTGGCATAACACCGGATATAAAGGCTCCACGGCGATGCTGTGAGGAACAAGTTTATTAATACTAAATGGGTTAAAAATTTATCGGAACAAAGCAATCAAGGATCTTGTACTATAGTTAAAAAAATATATTAAAGTTTGTTTAATTGAGTTCAGAGCTCCGACGATAATAGACCAAACAGTTACATGAGTTAAACTTATTACACCCTCTTTTTGGTTCCGATATTTAAAAGATTATAACTGTTGAAATTCAACTCCTTATAACAGAAAACTAATAGTACATCAATTACAAGATATGGAATACATTATATATGTATACGTAAAGGTACAATGGGCGATCCTATTGTTCAGAAAGCAATTTCATCCAGACAACCCGTTGGAAAGAAAGACATACCAATAGCAGAGAGAGGAAAGTGGTGCACTAAATAATTAGAAACTAAAGCATTTGATGAATGAAGCAAGCAATAGCACAAATAGGAGTTTGGAACTTAAATTTCATGATAGTAGTTAGTCAAGATTAGTAAACAATTTTATGATAAGGAAAAGGTAAGGGACTTTTTTGCGTGATTACTGCACGGATCATACTTTACACGCGACTGTACCGTGGTCGGTGGATGAAGATCAGTGTTTCGCCTGCATCAGGTGAAAAATATACTGAACCATGGTCATTTGTACCACCGCAGCGTGCACACCCGTGCCCGTGCACGGAATTATAATTTTTTGTTCCAATTTGTAAGTTTGTTTTATATTTTAGTAAGTATTGTTATGTTTCAATAAACATATTATCTATCTATCTAAAGGAAAGGTCCGTAACCATTTATAGCTGTGGTTTAAAAACAAGTAAATAAAACATATGATAAAAACAATACACGCATATTAAATTATATTAAAAAAATTAGAAACGTTTTGTAAATAATAAAAAATGTATTATTATTACAGATAGACCGGGTAATTACGTAGTTTATTAGATAATTAAATAATGCACAAACCTAGCGTCTGCCTGCATAAATATCTCCATGTTGAGGCAATTGGCCGCCGAACCCATTACGCACACCACTTCGCCATAATCCTAGAATGATATTACAATGAGTTATATATAGATAAATACTTCCTCACTTACAATCACTTTCTCCAGCAAAGAAAAAATGGTTTCTTTTGGTTATTATTATTTATGCACTAATTAAGAATATTGATATATGAAGACATCATAATGGCGATCAGAACGGGGTGGATGCGATGCCGCGTTTTATGAGAGATTGGAGAAGGCCAATAGCCAGCTGTGGATCAAAAAGGCTGTAGATGATGAAACTCGATAAGGACTGCTGAAGGAGAACTGTAATTATTGTCTTGTTATAGAGTAAACGTTACAAAAAAGTTATGACGATTTCTGAAGTTGTACCATCCTATACGCGGGTATTGCTTTAATTCAATCATCAACCGATAGACGTGCTGAACATAGGTCTCCGCAAAGATATCCACATTGATTGATCCACAGTAAGCATGGCCTCCGTTACCACCGAGCACTAGCGGCCCTTGTTTCTAGTGGTTCATATAGGGACACTTGGGTCATTTCCCATCACGATGGTCTAATAAGGCTCTGGGTCCCATTACGCAAGTTTGTGGAAGCCTGACCTTCGTTTGTTGTTTAGCAGAGTGCATTATGGCAAGGTGAGGTTGATTTGGATCCCGTATTTTGTGCGGGACTTTTTAGTGTCCGACTAAAATGGTAAACGATTATATGTTACTGGTGCTAGGTTTCCATTGACGGATAGCATTTTTATAAGTACCACCACCGTGGCGCTAAATTCTGAACCCAAATTGTAAGGTGCAAAAAAGATGCGGTTTCAAGGGCGTTGTAACTAGAGAAATTACTGAGGAAATGAATGTATCAGTTATATCATCTTAATTTGTGACACTTTGCTATGGACGAGGGCATCATTTACCATCATGGTTAGCATATACCGTAGGCTATGAACGCTTTAAATACCGAAGGAGTCACTGTGTTGTGTACCTGCATAATCTGTATCATCTGTCGCACTGAGCTGGAGGCGCAGTCTGTGAACAGCGACACGAGTAGCGGCACGTTGTCCACCTGCTCGATGTGAGGACGAATGTTCTCTATACCGCGCGGCAGCTTCGCCTGGAACAGTTCGGTTATTATACCAAAGTAGATAAATCCTGGCGGAGGCCGTATTACCTGGGCACCACGGTAACGCCAGTTTACGAGGACTACAGCAGTGGGTAAATGTCAATATTTTTCTGTTTGTACGTTGTGATGAGACCAGCAGGAACTTTACCTTTAATAATGGTAATGGTAATAAACGGTAATTTTACGATATATTCATAAGTGAGTGTGTCTATGTGAAAACTCACGCGGTTGCTCATGTCGAAGTTAACTGGCGCGGAGTGATCGGTGGAGTCCGTGAGGCAGGACAGCGAGCGGCACGCATCCACGGGGGAATCCGCACCTTCTGCCTCGCCCAACAGTGAGTCCGTCGACTGATTCGACGCCTCTATACTGCCGCGCTGTACGAAAAAGCGTGATTATAGTCCAAATGCCAACAGAATGTAGACCGAGTACCGACTATATTAATCCTCTTTGAATATTTCCTATAAATTAATAAAATAAATAAATAAAACTCAGTTGGAGATTGCACTATTTCCCATTGATGGGTTCATTACCGAGACCTCATAAATAACATAGTAAGGCGGGCGGAAACTCGCAGCTTCAATGCCCTCAGCTCTCGAGCTTCCGATGAAGAAAGATATCGTGATATAACCGACTTGATCTTCGAACAGCTTTCAAGAATATATAAACTATATTAAGTATAAACATTAGTTGAAGTAACCTTGAGTCCACTGTGAGTGGTGATAGAATGCCGAGCCTTCTTAATCTCATTGTCAAATTTAACGGTTGTGTGTTCAACGTTGATGGCGCCCGGTGCGGACATAGACAGAGCCTTCGAAGACGTCATGTTGTTACTGCAAAGTGAACCAACTTGCTGGATATTAAGACACGTATAATGTGTAATGTAACAGATAAATTTTAATCCTACGTATATATAATTAAGGATGTTAGTTGAATGTGTTGTTAGATGTGTGCGATCTTTATGTACATGACCATCTGGCGATTTAGAGATGAAACGTTTACAATACTTCATTGCGGATAACTAATATAAAGATAAGAAAAAGCTGAGATGTATTTAGAGAATAATTTATGGAAGAATGCGCTAGAGATGCGTTATAAAAGAAAAACTTTAATAATATTACTTAATTTTTTATTCGACTGTTAAAATATATACGTGCATATTAGACATAGGAGATATAAATAAAGATCGCATGAACGAATGTTATTCAAGAATTAAATATAATATCAAAGATTGTTTGTATATTGTAGTGTGGTGCTATGAAAATCAACTTGAAGTGTGAATACTTGCTCAAAAGCTAAAATTAATGGGTAGAAAAAAAGCAAAAATCGAAACAAATATATTAGATAATGTAAAATAAAAACGAGAAATGCTATTCTTTCGGTCATTAACTTTAGTTAGAAATTGTCAAATTTTAATTCAAATTTAATGACCAAAAGCAAGTTTTGTATTATTCTATAGTAAATCTTACGTCACACCTCATAATAAAAACAATAAAAGGTTTTAGTTTGTACCTTTGCTCAAAATGGAATACAACAGAATTAACAGAATTTTCATTGCACCTGTCAAGAGCACATTTCCTGTTAAATATTATTATTTTCTAATATAATATTAAATTCTGAATTAATAACATACAAAAATTATACAATTAACAATCTGAGGTACGAGTTGAAACTTATTATATTACGAAAGTAAAGAAATTTGATTAAAGTCATATGAAATTTGTATTTGTTAAATAGATATTCGCAAATTTATAGTATAGTCGAAATAAGTTCCGAGGCCATGGAGTATGAGGTGTGACGTAGGAGCGTGGCGCGATAGAGCGTTGATTAGACAAACCTATGGAAGCCGAGCGTGGCATCGCAAGTGCCGATGGCCCTAGCGAGTTGCGAGGCGGTGTTAGAGCGCTCCTTGCCTGCTTGCAAGGTTTGCGACGACAACGGCGAACCCCCCTTGCTGCTGTCGACAATATTCTTTAAGTGGGCGTAAAGGTTTTGAACTGCTTTCTTGCAGTGCCTAATCGCGTATTCACCGCGATCACATGTTGTGGAGTATATTTGATGGTGGAAGTTTTTGAAACCTGGCTAGCTACCACTCTTTGTCTCCACGTGTTGCAAATCGGTCGCAACAATAGCTTATTACAAGTGCCAATAAATGAGATCCATAGTATTATGCGGGTGCATGCTCCACCATCCACGACCTCATTGTCATTATGTAGAATTGAGGTCAAGTTAGCACATAGTAGATAAAAAATATATATTTTACGTTGGCAGCTTTACCACATTTTGACACGTGATCATCACAGATAAAATCTAGTCTAGTATTTTCTCGTTTTAACATCACAGATTATAAGCAAGTAATACATAACCAGTATATAGACAGTTATACAATGAAAGACCCGAATTATTGCACTTTCAAGTGAAAATTGAATTTATAGTTATGAAATATAGCTTGCAAAATGTTTAAAAAAACTGTAGTTACATTATCAGTAGTAACTATGGTTTATTTAAATCCATACAATGAATAGAGAGCGCTTAGTTTGATAATAGAAAGAAATAAAGCTTAACAACATCAAGAAAACACTAATTTGTTCCTATTACAACGGTAGTGTCAAGAATAAGGGGGTAAACTAACAAAACAATAGAAATTAATTAAGTAGGACAGATCAAGTGTTACGTGTACTATAACTTAAGTATGTATGACATGTGTATGAAATGTTGAAGTTAAGTTTGTAAGTAACAATGAATAGTTAAATCCGCATCCACATGGAAAGTAGCGTTCATCGGTGACAGTTATTTCACATTTAAATATCAATTTAAACATAAGTTTTTAAACATTATGTTATAATGAAATTAACGGTATTATTAGCGCGACAAAAAAAATTAAATAATAAACCCGCAGATGTAACAAACAAAAGTTAACCAACACACTTTTATTAGTTATAATAAATTATTTTGAATAAAAATGTTATATGCTGTGTATTTTAACATATACTTTTTTTTTAGCTATCCCGAATAAAACACCTGTAGTAATAATATTAAAATTATTTACAAATCTACTTTAATATAACAATTTTTTTTATACAGATCATTTTCAATTGCCATAGCGATCAGTGCATCAAGGAATTCATCCAGATGGTAAATGATAAGATAATTACAATGTGACGCTAGTTAGGATGACATACAGTGCACCACGTTATTCTTGTCGCCTTGGGTGACAAGATGTCAAGTCTCGTAACCGCAGTAATTGTACTAAATACAACGCCCTTCCAACTGAAACATAACTGGAACATAGTACTAGCCAAAGCATTCTCTTAATATCGCCGGTCCACTGTTGCTTTATTTCGTTAACAGTTTATATGAAAGGCAGTGCAGTATCGAGGCTCACCATCTTCGACCTGATGATCAGACTATAGTACATAAAAAATAAATTCACATCCGTTACACCAGTTACAGAATTAAAGGTTCATACCTCGCAGTGCCGTCGCTGATGAGCGATATGTGACAGTTCCACCCTGACTCCAGGCCCATTTTCTCGCTGAACACCCTCGAGCGCAGCTCGTTCTCCTTGCTAAAGTGCACGAAACGGATGCACGCGCGCTCGAGCCGTTCGATTAATTCCACCATGTCACTTTGAGCTTGGTACTGCATCGTCACCATGCCTATGAACACCTGTAATGTATGTTTCCATTTAAAGTTACATACAGCTTTCATGACGCATCAGCCGATCGCCTTATGATACGGTGATCCCTGATTCAATTCAGGGATCACACATGAAATATCTTTGGTGATAGATTTTTGTTCTCCTGTCTTCTTCTCCTTTCCGTAACGATACAAAGAGGTCGATGCTGTGAAACGTTTGCTCGCTGTTGCAACTCCGCTTATATCACTGGGTACAATCACACGAGAACTGCCTCTGAATAAAATCTTTGAAACAAACCAATTTTTTTTATTAATAAACTTGTGCTTGTTGGTTTAAAGATTTATTTTTACTGACTTTCTAATTTTATTAATTTTTCTTTCCCTTCCATTTAATTTCTAACATACTTTTTTTTGTTATACGACTTCACCTTATCTATTTCCACGCTTTTCGCTTAAATAAGACTTCATCATAATCATCATCATCATCTCCATCATCAGCCGACAGACGTCCACTGCTGGACATGGACCTCACCCAAAGATCTCTACATAAAGTTGGCATGATTTTCGGTACGACCGTAGGAATATCTAGTCGAAAAAAAAATAAGACTTGCAGTTTGTTATTTATCTCTTAAATGGTTATTAACTTTATCTGTTCAGTTAACAAACCTGGTTGCACTGCATGTCAAAGAATCCGTCAGCGTCGCCGACGTCGTCATCAGTTATTTCGTTGAACAAAAGGGAATCTGGAAAGAGAAAAAAATACTAAATGTATCATGATTTATTACCAACGACTCTATTTAACATTATTGTTGTTCGGGTCACTTTCCCGAACAAAAATATATTTGAGTTATATTAGTTGGTTTTGAAAACTGTTTACGTAAATATAATCTCAATTCAGCACCAGTTGAAATTGTACTTGAGGCAGGTTTCTCTTGCCCTATCCCCTCTACCAACAGGTTCCCGCCTTATAGTGGTGGAGAGGCTTAGTAGCCGTGGCTTGGTCACTCACGGTAAAGCGAAGAGGAGCCTACCCAGCCGGCCCGAGGCGGCCGCTCCAGGTTAGAGCTCCTATTAAAGTGAGCTCCCCTCAAATTCGTGCCGGTGGGCTCCAGAGGTGGCTTTATAATGGTTGGCGCCTGGGCCCATAGTCAGATTCGCTGCTGGGAGTCGGAAGAGTTTTCCCTCTTGGCTTTGGTGGCCTCTGGATGATGAATTTGAGTCGATCACGGAGGATTGCGAAAGCGTTTCCGGGGCTTCCCCGTAAACCGACAAGGGTGAAACATCGTGGGGGTTTTAGTTGATGCAAGTCCATCATAACTTTTCTTTGTCCCCGCGAAAACAAATTTGCGAAGGAATTTCCCTCATGCAAAAGAAATAAAAAAAAAACAAAAAAAAAAGGTCTCTATTGCCGAAGTCAATCTAGACTCTGTTCAGATTTGAATAGATTTGCAGGTAGTAAACGTTCTTGGAGTAATAAAACATACCATTTCATGTTTCAAGACAAGTAAACGAGGCATGATGTATATCATCTTAACTATTGCTTAGGGTAGGTATGTACCAGGAGGTGATGCTGCAGAAATAAGCTGCTGAGAGGCAGCGAGAAATAAACACCCATCTCTCAATTCGCAGGCAGAGACCGGGGCGTCGAAGGAGGATATTTTATGCCTTTCAACCCCCATAACAGAGGCCATGGTGGCGGATTCGGGGAAAATCTGTCACCAAACATAAAAGGCCCCGAGGTGGTGCGTGCGGTACTTCCGCCTAATACCTGTATAGGGGATGGAGAGTGGTAGCTCCACACCCAGACGTGGTCTTATCGAGGCCTCTCGCTGTCGGAACCACGGTAGTGTGCGAAAGCGTTCCCGTGGTTCCGGCCAAATGCGATGAGTGAGAAATTGTGGGGTTTTAGTCGGTAAGAGTCCGGCATAACTCTTCTGTTGCCCCGACAGCGGAAGGGTATCCAATGTAGGAATTCCCCACAGAAAAAAAAAGGTATGTAACTTATCATCAGGTCGTCCTGCTCGTTTAGTCGCTTCAACAAATAAAAAATTGTTAAACGGCGCTACCCTTTATGCGTACTTTAAAACATAAGCGTTCCGGAAATTGACTTTTAAGAACAGCTATGGTATAATAACACTGACCGGTTGAGTGAAAGTGCAGAGCGGGCGCGTCCGCCCACTGTTGGGAATGCGGCGCGTATAGCTGCCGGCTGTCCGCGGGCAGCTCCAGGTACATGCGCGACAACGACGGCGCTATCCCGCGGGTCAATGGCCTACAATGTGCAATAAGTTGACATTATGAATCGAAGTGATGTTAAAGTTACCACTCGTCGATTTATGTAAGGTATGTTTTAATGTTATATGCAAAAGCTTTCAAAACTTAATAATATTTAATATCGGAAGATACAACCATAAATCTGATAGTTGTGTATCCTGTGTATAAGGGGAAAGCGAAATCAGAAATGAAGTTAGATTTAAAAGAAGATACAACAAGATATAGTATTTTATTACCAAAAAGAAATGTATGTTGCACAAACAACCACAAATAAAAATATTCTTATGGAATTTTGATTTTCGTTAAGTATTATCGTTTTAGATTTGAACTTTGTATTTACTTGACCTTAATAATTTTACATTGTTGATCATTAGACATAATCTCTGACAATTTTTTTTTGTAGTCAAAACAAAATCAAGAATTCTATAAGCTACATAATAACAATAATGTTATTACGTAATGAGCAAGTTCCAACTAACTTGTAAGCGAATGCAGTGCAGTAAGCAGTGAGGGAGTTCCTCTGATAAAAATCTATTATCTTCTTGCGATCTGAAGGCGATATTGGAGTGAGGTCGCGGCCGTTCCAGTAGTCCACGCACGAATCCAGTATAATGTCCGCGGTACCCTAAATTGAAGTTTCAACATCATCATCATTAATATTTTTAACACCACTACTACTGAGTATAGATAGGTGGAAATAGTTTAGAATTGTGATATTACATACATTAATACAAACTATTATTAAATTTTTCTGAATTAATGACATATCTAAAAATTAAAGATAAACCAGATTATTTCCCACCTGCGTCAGCATCTGCAACTGGTTGGCCTGATCTTTTACCGTGACTGCTAGCATGTGCGGCAGTGGTACCTTGACGCGAGTACTGAGATGCAATGAGCGTACGAAACGAGTCTCGCGTCTTATTGTGTCAGCTTGCTGGTAATCAAAATCAAAATTAAAGAAGATTAAGAAACAAGATTAGTCTACTTCAGGAATCCTTTACATGAAGAATGCACCAGAACGAGCAAAAATTACTCTTGTAATACATCAGTAACGGCAGCTTGTAGTTAATATTTCTACCATTGGCCAAGACTTCGGCCGCGCCAATCTAAATGCTCCGTAGCCCTATGAAATAAGGTTCGAATAGATCCCAGCATCAGCTGTTTTTGATTTTGTGTTTCATTGCTATTTTTTTTTAGTAATATAATGTATTTTTATGAAACTATCGTTTTATTCAGCGATACTAACATGATGAAACGTAAATAACGCTAATAAAACGTTTTAAAATATGATTTTTTTTTCCGTCCCATCATCAAAGTTGTCATTAGTACTATCGTCTGTTTACGTTTTCGGAAGCGGTTTCCAAACACCCAGTATAAGGTGTTAGGCTTAAAATAGAATTAAAAGAAATAAGAAATTCTAAGCTGTCATAACTTACCAAGTGTCTGAAGATGGCGAGACAATCTTGAACTTTATAAGATTCTGCGACGGAATCGGTGAAGCCGATTTGCTTCGCCAGCTCGCACAGGCATCGTCGGTTAGTCACTGGCACCAGGTCTTCACTGCGTTCATATAAAAGCTAGTTATCCAGAAGATAAGGAAATATTTAAAAATAATCTCCTCTTAGTTACTGGCGGTAGATTTCTGTTGCCGACATGGTAAGTTACACCGTAGTCAATTTCTACCATAAAACATTACTGTGTAAATTTGACCGTATTCCGATTCAACTGCCTCTGTAGATTGTGAAATTTTGGGGCAAAGTGACTTATAACATCTGGTCTTACCGCGGCGAACACAATATGGTGCAGCATAATCTTTACTAGTGCTACATTGTCGTAGCTACAAGTTTCACTTTTCATGCGGTGAACGATTCCGCCATCTCCTCAAAGAGTTCTGCGTAATCGTCGGTTAAACAACGAGACGAGTAGAAACTCACTAGCGACGTTAACTAACCGTCGATCAGGTTGTTGCCTTGAATCATAAAGCTTCTGAGCATACGTGGAAGGTATATAACGGGAACGTACCTATTTTGGGCTTCGCAGGTGAGGTGTGCACAAAAGTGAGCGTACGTGTGCCGCGGCGTGGGCGCACACGTGTTCAACAGCGCAGCAAGCCCGAGCGGCTTGAGGCGAGCTATGTGCTGCCTCCAGCGCTGCTCGTCAAACTCGACACGGAACGGCGCGTTCTGGTCGTGCGTCAGGTCCAACACCTGTACGGAATAGGAATATATTAAATGAGCACACGTATCCGCATATAAAATTTAGTGCTAGTACAATGTGGCATCCGTGTACCAGTAGCCGTAGTGCCCCACACGATACACCGACGATCTAGTGTATGTTGCGGGAAGACGCTGAATGCGGTCAACGCATGACTGATCGGTGTGGAGATTTTTTGGAGAAGCCCATGTCCAACAGTTAAACTCTATTGGCTAATAATATTGATAACAATATTTAAACGTAAATCTTAATTTATGGTCAAGGTACATCGTTGTGGTATAACGACATATCTAGTTTATATATTAAGGTGATGAGCGTGATGTTATATTGAATTTCTAAATGGTAATAGTTTTAAAAACATGAACAAAAAAAAAAGCAAAGTACAGTTTTACAAGCATTATAAACTCTTTGAAAGCAGAAATTTGCTTACATTTTTTTAATAGATAGACAAAAATTTGCTTGACATGACTGCTGTTCCAGATTGGTTTTTACATTAAAGTAAAAAAAAACTCAATTGTATTATACTACACCATACTAGTAAATAAAAAAAATACTTACTTCCACAATAGTGGAAGCGTCAGGGTTAGGTTTACTATCGCCAACTTCGAACGTCGTCTCACTATGGTGACCCATAGAGCCTACGAGGCTAGTCTTACTCGAGTTTTGTGACGCCGGACTTGAGTTACGGAGGAAGAATACCTTTTCTGCAGTTGGATTTGGCCATGACAGTATTCCTTTTTTATCTATGCAACACAGAGCCTGTAATAATTTATATTATAACTTTAATTTGTACTAACTTCATAGTGCATTGGCACTGTTTCGTTTCTGGAGCCACATTAACTCTATAAACATAATAATCTATACTATAGACATATAACGAGGAGAACGAATAGACGTGTACAGTTCAGCTTGTATACGAATTTGGCTACCTATATGCGACCGCCACTCAAGGACTATGCTGCTGTAACAGCCGTCAGATTAATATACCCTCAACTTATGTTAGTCAATGTTAATCAACATACCGACAAAGATCCAAGCACGTGGACTATGTTCGCAGTTCTGGAGACCATATCCTCTCTGCCCAATAGTATATTATAGAAAGTCCTCCACAACGAGCGCAAACTGTCAGGCTTTAAGTTAGATTCGCTGAGTGCTTGTATTAGCGGATCACTTGCGTCCTCCGATATCGAACAGGATTTTGGTCGGACATATTTTTGTCGGGTCTCCGATAGCAATTTAAATCTGAAAATATATATGCAAAATATAGTAACTGATATATAGTATAAAACATTTTTAAAACAAAAACAATGAGATGTGAAAAAACGATATATTCTAACAAAAGTGGAATTTAGTATATTCTGGTATCTGTGACAGTCCAAATAAGGTAATATAAATTTATTCCGCAGGACGAGCAATCATGAAGATCGAGGTATAAATCACCATATAAGTCAGTCTTAATAAGTTAAAGAAATATAATCTTTTCAATTGCAACATTTACCTCGCTAAACCATAACAGTTAAGAGTAACCCACACTATTGGGAATATTATTTGCAGAAGTGGAAGTGATGCGGCAATTGTTTGCAGGAAGTAGATCTCTGTCCAGTGTGTGATGCCGGGTAGATGATACATATGACGAAAGAAACTAGCAACCACCATAATAGATATCACAAGTGGTAACACTATGCCTTCCATTATTTTGACAGTACACTGTTGAAAAAATGCTAATGTAATGCTATTCAATTCTTCACAATAAAGGGTAAGTACAGTAAGTAAATAGCCATAATACTCTCCTTGTTATAGAAGAATAAAAGGGTTGTTATATAATCAAAATTCTTAAAATGTAATAAATTTTGCTTCACCAAACCTACCAAATACCGCTGTTTTTCAAATACTGTAACTGGCCTATTAGTAGCCTGTTCTAAAGCTTGTTTCAAATTTTTTAAATATGGTGTTTCTAACATCTTGTAAGCTTTATTTTGATGTGGTATGCGTACCCTAGGTGTACTAAAATTTTCTTTATTCTGGAATTAACAGACAATCATCAATAAAATTATATTAAATATAATAACCATAATATAACCATGAAACGATATTTATAGAAACTAGTAATTGCTTGCAGGTACTTCTAATACTTCTCACTTGTGACATTTACTAATAATCATAAACTACAGATTAGCATGTAATATATACTGTACCTATGATTACAAAATGTTAACATGTACTCAAAGGTAATTAAATATTTGTTTCAGTAAAACAATTTCATTGCTTGTAATTCCTGAATGAATTGAATAATTATTCAGAACAATATTTTATTGTCATTATTATAAAATAAGAAAGTTATTACTTGGGCGCCTGGTTGGAAAATCTGTCCAAAGAAAAGTTCTGGGTCTTCTGGCTGAAGACCTTTGCAATGACCTGGGACTTCCTGACCGGGTCGTAGAACTATTACATCCCCCTCCACAAGTAGTGCCCATGGTAAATTAACTATGGTTGCTGAATAAAATTAAGGCTGATTACATTGAGAAATCTAAATGGTAGTAAAACATTAGTTAATAATTATACCATTTTATAAATAGCATATCTTTTCCAGTAATTTAATTTTAGTAATGTTTATAATAAAAATAAATTTATAGTTGTATTAGTATAACCAGATATTTTGATCATACATGTACTATACATTAATATAAGAAATATTCCTTCTATATGTAATAAATAAAATCAGATACACTAAAAATTCTTTTTAATATAAACTAAATATTAAAAATCAATAAAAAACTTATAAGCAATATTCATTATTAAAAAATTTGAAAGTTATGTTGTACTTACAATCTCTATAAGTCCATTGTAAAATAACACATGGAGAAAATGGGGCACATAAATGTGGATAATGACTCTCCTTCCATAATGCCTTATCTATGCAATCATCTAATGTCTCTAAGTAAAACGAAATTTATACATGTTAATATATTTGCAAAATGTTTACAAATAGTGTTAAATTAATACTTACTTATAACATTTTTGACACGTAAAGATATTTCATTTCTGTGTATATATTCTTCATTAAATGCAACAAGAAAGTTTATGACTAATATAATAAACAGGAAAAAAGCTTCCCATAATAAATAAGATTTTGCTAATATTGTTTCACCTATTAAATAAGTGAGAATTAAACAAATAATGTAGACAAAAATAATCGTGTAAGCAACTCCCGATAGAAGAACTTTTTCAGATGAAAATGATATAATATTGCGAACAAATCCAAATCTGGAAACGAAAACAAAAAATTGTATTTATTGGAAAGTAAAAAAGGAGTAAAGTTAAAATATATTATACTTATTGAGGTTTTTTTGTTTATGTTCATTTATCACAGTGTGAATATCATGTCGTAATTTTTTCAAAGCTTCTTTAGTTGGAAATCCGAGTATGTGTTGTTTAATATCATCTTCCATTATAAAATATTCGTTTTACATTCTGGATTACGATGTAAACATTTTAATTCTTAATTATGTAAAACCTCACAAAAAGTAAACATTTAATTTTTTTAAATATTTGTCATTTGACACTTACTTCTTTGGTTAAGAAGCGTGGGATTTGGTCATATTTATTTTTAATTAAATAGCCTTATTTTTTGTCTTTTCTTAGCTACTTTTTAATTTATGTTAATTCTTTTTGATTAAACGGCAGCTTATTAAAAACTCTATGTTCAACAACTAATAGTACTTTAAAAAAAATAATTATGCATCCAATTCGATAAAAATATAATTGTATAAAAAAAATCATTCATAATAACGAATAATAATAAGGATAGCATTTTTAGATGTGTATTGATAGCAACATTGCGAACTTTTTTAATTTATTGATTTGTTTTCGACAGATCAACGGAGTGAAGTTCGTGTTACTCAGAAATACGTACTCCAAAGTTTTTCTTTCTATTTTATGTAAGTACTTGCGCTATTAAAGGGGTATTAATTTTTGATACGTTCGTCTGGACTCTAGTCGCGTAATCTAAAGTGATCTATAAACATGTTTACGGTACAACGGTAATGGTGGTGATAAATGTGATGTAGAGTAGTCGGGTTTAGTCAGTCAGCCTTGTGTCATCGTGTCGGGACTACAGTGCGCCATTTAGCTCTTGATGTAAAAAAAACAACGAATGTGTTTATCATTTTTGGAAATTGATTTAAAACCACAATCAGTAAATTTAAACGTAATGTTGCGGGTAGCGAGTGATATTTAGGACAATATTAGTAATGGCAAATAATTCTTCAGATTCTTGTTATCGAAAAACGAAGTGCAGTTCGAGAAGGGGTCCATTATTTCGATCATGGATTCTGTGCATTTTAGTGAAGTGTTTTATCAGTTTACCCTGCATATTTTCAAAATGCTTAGGAGTCGATATTACAGTTGCAGTATACCCTCAAAACGACTTCAATGTCCTTTATGGTGAACCACTAGAAGTATTTTGTGTAGCCGAAAATTACTCCTCTGATGACATCGAGTTTACATTAGGTGGAAATCTCGTGCAGTCTCAAAAAATTAATGAAACAACAAGAAGACTATATACAGAAAAGCCTGAAAAACAAGCAGCCACCTACTACTGCAGAAATAAGAAAACAAAGAAGAATTGCCCAATACGAGTTTTAGTTGATTCACCTCCAGAAAATGTGACAGACTTTAGTTGTGTATCTAAAAACCTTGAGGATCTGAATTGTTCATGGTTTCCACCTATAACCAATAGTAGCATTAATTGTTCTATAACATTCTTCATTAATGGAAACTCAGTTACACCATGTATTGCTAAAAGAAAGGAAGTTAATAACAGGACTATGTATTATTGCTCTTGGAATACCAGTAGTTCACCCCGATACAGGCAACAGGAGGAACAATATTTCTTCAATCTGAAGTCATGTAATGTATTTGGTTGTAATGAACAGAATTTTACTGTGGATCATTTTTCAGTGGTTAAACCAGACCGTCCAACAGATCTGAAGGTTCTCAGTAATGGTACACACAGTGTTACACTGCAATGGAGCATTCCTAATAATGTTGTTGATTTGCTACCATGTGGCGTAGAACATAAGATTGAGTATCAGATAGCTAAAATTGACAATACAGCCTATTTTCATAGTGTTGATGCTTCTTTTCTCCCTCCAAATAATAAAACATATAGATTTCAATTAACAAACTTACCATATGCACATATGCAATATGAAGTGAGAATTTATATAAAGTCAAAAAAGGCTGTTAATGAGGAGTTTTGGTCAGAGTACAGTTATAAAGTATTCTACACAGCTAGTGAAAGGCCGGCCAGGCCACCAGAAATGACAGCTGGAGGTTTTGACCAAGCAATATATAACAACAAAAGGGTCATTTATATATATTGGAAACAATTGGAGGAATATGAGGAAGCTGGTGCTAATTTCACATACAAAGTGCTGATTTCTCAAGGAAGTAAGACACAGACTTTATTAGCAGATAAAAATAAAAGTCTGAGCTATGTTTTTTTAGATTGGGCTTCATTGGAAGGTATGGAAGTGTCAGTATGGTCTCTTAATGTGAATGGGCAGTCAATAAACAGTAGCCACATGTACATCCCTCCTGCTAGAGGTACTCATTCTTTAGATGTAACTTCATTTACTAAACTTGCTTATGAGAATGGAACATACGAGTTGTCCTGGGTTGGAATAAACAGGATAGATAACTACACTCTTTTTTGGTGTCAACATAATACCACCAAAATTTGTACTGGTCGCATGAACTTCACAGTTTTAGAACCATATAAGCATAATCATGTAATAAATCTACCAAGAGATTACAAGTATCAATTTGCAATCTCAGCTAACAATGATACTAAAACAAGTGGCATGATTTGGGCTAAATGTGACATTTCTAAAGATGGTATTGCAATGTATGGATTTCCAGTCCATTTAAAGTATGATGCTCCTGGTAAATCATTTGTAAATCTGAGATGGGTGATGGATTGTGCATTACAAGCAGGAATTATTACAGGTTATAACATTACATATTGCCCTGTTATTAGAACAAGCAGTTTATGTGATGCGAGTGTAGGAAACTTGTCTGTATATATCTCTGATCCTGCTAAAATGGAAATAAACATTACAGATCTACTACCATTTCGAACATATCAATTTACAATAGCTTTGAACACCACCTATGGTCTAAAAACAATAGAGAATGCCACAGCAGTAATCACAACATCTGAAGATACACCAACAAGTCCAAGAAACATCACTATATCTGAGGTGAAAAGTGATTCTTTAATTATTTCATGGGATCCCCCTCTTCATAGAAATGGCATTATTGGTAAATATGTAATTTATAATTATGGAAGAGAGTTCTATGTCGATAAGGTTTCCGTTACAGATACATCAAGAAGATTAGTAACTGTTACAGGACTTCAGGGATTTACTAACTATTCTTGGACTGTTCAAGCATGTAATGTGCCTATAGGTTTATGTTCTAAAATTGGTAAACATGAAGGCATATTTGTAAGGACAAGAATTGGGCCGCCTAGTAGATTGAAGGCTCCAACTGTAAAAAATAATCCTGATCTGCTAAAATGGGAAAGACCCGAAATACCTGGTGGAACTGTTGATTACTATGAAGTTAGAAGAATTAAAGATGATCAGGAACCTGAGATTATGAATGCTACAGATTTGGTATTTCCTGTAACTCACTGTGAAGGAGTAGTTGGGAGTGAGACTTACCAAGTAAGAGCTGTAAATTACGATGAGGACTCTGCTCATGGAGCCCTTGCTGACAAAGAGAATGTGAACCTTACCTTCCTGGATCATGGTAGCAATGTTTACTATGGAGAATGGAGTGAACCAAGTACAGTAGCTTGTAGAAGTAAAGACGGTTTGGCCATGACCTTAATATTAATGGCTGTTTTTGCACTCATAGGTATTGTGTACTGTTCAATAAAACTTTATAAGAAATACCGTAAAATGGAAGACATAAAACCCGTTTTGCCAAATGGCTTAGGAATTCCAGAAAAAGATATATCAAAGTATACATTTTCCGGTTGGAATCCATCAAACAAAGACGAGAAGCCGTCATCTGACGAGGTATTATTGCTTCCTAACAGTAAAACTACAGTCTCGTCTACGGATACTAAACCGAAAACGAATGATAACTGTGGCGCTAGTGACCATACAGACAGTACAGCTCTTTCCGACTCGTCTCGTGAGCCTGTCGACAGACAAGTGTCTACTTCGGATGATGGCTCAAACTCATCATTACAGTTGGAAGTGGAAGCTATAAAAGATGACGAAACTAATCAAAATCAAGAGGAGGACTCATCCAACGATGATGTGGAAAGTTTTAGTGAGAACATATCTCGCTATGTTGATAATGGCTTTAAGAAAAATTCTACGAGTGGTTACGTCCAACCAACAACTGTTGTAAATCCTGCTACTGGCTATGTGCAATCTGCGCCTGCGCCTTTGAAAAGTCCCCCACAACTCGCCCCAACGCAGCCTGCCAGCTCAAGTTATGTAATGGCAGGGTTAACACCACCCATTTTTACAACCGGGGTATCAGCATCAGGAGCGCCGAGCAATCCGCCTCCAACCTCGGGATACGTGCGACCCGAGGACGCACAGTCCAAATCAATGTTGACGTTCCCCGAATTGAAGACATTACCCACAAAGTTGTTGGGGCCCGAAAGCTTGCCCATAATGCCCACCTTGCCACCGCCCGCGAAAACAGTTGCGGACAATAGCTACATCCAGTTACAGTCTTTGGATGCCATTCCTAGTCTTAAGTCAAGTGTACGTAACACTGTGCCATTGAAGCCCTCCGCGTCGAACGGCTATGTGAGTCCGGAGGATGTAGTTATCAATAAACATTTGAATAATATGCTGTCCGCGGGGCAGCTCGCTGAGGAGTCCGCCATTTTAGACCCGATGATGTCCCCCGATGCGTACTGCCGTTTCTCCTGGAGCACTGATCCCGCCAACGACAATCTCCACTCGTTACTCGCTGACACGCTGTCGTTAAACTCCAATAAGAATTGAGTCAATAATTGCGTAGAATAGTGACACAGTACTGATATAAATAGACTCTGTAGTATCCGACTTGTAAATAAATGGACTTAACTAGCTTTATTGAGTGCTATATAAAATATTGGACATACGTAACTAAAACAAGAGATTGAATGTGTTGTCTAGTGATAATTCTTGTGCCTTATTAATTTATTTTAGGACATTTTAAAGAAGTTAAGTGGGTAAGATTTAAATTGTATTTTTTTGTGATTATTTTCTCACTATCAAAATGTTTTCATTGCTATACCACTAATAAATATGTGTTGTGTTACGAAATATTGCATACATTTTGCATGTCAAAAAAAAAATTATCACTTCGGTAATAATATTATAGTAAAAGTTTCGGTTGTTACAGAATTATTCCACATACATAAAACAGCCAGCAATGGAGGGTATTTATAAAATCAAATTGATCCCAAACGATCTAAGCGTGGAAGAGAGTATATTGCAGATTGCTGAAACACTCGACAACCTTAACGGGATAGTTGATGATGTTTTTAACCGCATCACGCTCAGGATCAAACAGAACATGGAGAAGACAGACAATTTGAAAAGAAGAATTGGGGAATCGAGAGCTAAAGTAGACAAACTCACTGGCATGCAGAAAGCGGTCAAAGTATTTTCAAGCGCCAAGTACCCAGCGACGATCGCTCATAATAATTACAAGTCCGTATTCGATCTGGACTGTTACCGACATGTGCCACAGAAGATTACTCTAAGTGGAGTCACTCAGAGGCAGGCGAACGAAAAGAAGATACAGGTTAATATTTATACAAATTATTCATTTATTTATTTATATAAAGTGTAAAAGAAAGTACAAACAATAATATTTTTTTAGGAGAAGCTTCATTTCTATCACGTTAAAGTCACCGACTCGAATGATTTAAAATTTAAGACGGATAACGATTTTGAATCAGTGATAAACAATGTGTCGGCAGTAGGAGATCTACTGATCTTCAACACTGACGAGAGTCCGTACATACGCAGCAGCAGCAAGACGCCCGTATATACGCCGGGAGCTATCAGTGATGAGAACAAAGTATCTTTGGAGGAAGCACCGCCGTCTATTGTCAAGAGGAACATATTGAAAAGGGAAGCTGACGAGTACATGTATGCGCCAGGAATGGGAATGGTGAGTTTATAAATTGTTAAATCACTCGTCTCGCCCCCCACAAAGTGGATCTACGATCTGTTGAAGGTCACGGGATATTGTCTATTGAAATGGAGAGATCTTTCAAGTGGAGGTCTATTGGATGATGAAATGAGTTTCCTTTTAATTACAATGGATAAATATTTTTTCAGTACATTATTAAAAAATATGTAATCAGCTACCGAAGTTTTCGCCGTCTGCCTTGACTATATTGTTTAATGCGTTTAAATTGATATGTTTATGAAAATTAACTGCGAATGATTAACACGACTCGTATTGCTAGGATTGTTCCTCCGGGCATTTGCGGACCTGGGTTTCGTTCCTTTCTGTATTTACAATTTTTGATCCCTTCCTCATTCTTTCCTTCCATCCTCAGGACTGTTACTTTTGAAACTGGACAAACATGTAGTCGAAGCATTACGAGTATCCAAAATCTGTATTAAATCTTTTTGTGTAAAAGTATCGGTAGACCTTTTTTTTGTTATCGGGAGTAAATTTTCTAAAAAGATACCCTGTTTCTGGGGGTAATACAAGGTTATGTGTGATTTTTACTAACTAAGACCCCCTCGGCGGTCATCTTCAGTATGTTGCGGGGGAGGTCCTGGGATCTCCTACGGAACGTATCAGTGCCTTCCGGCAATACATCTAAAGCACGTTCCAGGGAGGGTAGTAGCTGTCCGCGATATCCTCACTTTGGTACGACAAGAATTATGGTCTATTTACTACCTCGTACTTGTCATTTATACTGGGCCTGCTTGGTGGACAACCAGGGCACACATCTTTAAAGCGCACGAACTCAAAAAACCTATTTATTCGCCTTCTACGCCAGGCAGGACTTACCTTTAGTCCTATTCTAATTTAATAACTCGACACTACAAGGCAAAGAGATATCGGTAGGTCTTTAAATGTAGATACGAAAGCGGTTTCCAAGGTTTCAGCTCGCGGATACTTGATCCGCGAGCCCTGAGTCCGATGAAGCGGCAATGGTTGTCAATAAAACTGCGGCGCAAACATCACCGTAAAAAAAATGGTTTCCAAGAATTGCAAGTTCGTCTCGATTTTTTCCTACGTTAAATATCACAGTGCTGATGTTAACATGTTATAATAGAGAATTCTCAAAGATTAGGTTTTAAAAAAAACACTGAGTAATTATAAATTTTCCCATACATTATGCACAAACAGGATCTTAGCTAAACCGCCGTATGGTGTTAACGTAATGTTTTATCCGTTGCAAGCACATCAATCAGATATTGAGTCAAAGGAATTTCCCCATAGTACTCGGCAGCCGTTGGCTTTCCTCGTCTCATGGAGTAAGATATAATTATTTAGTACTTCCACGAATCAAAGAACGAAAAAAGCGTATTGAACCTTTTTTAATGATTACGAATCGCGGTTTGATCGTGGGTGGGGAAAACATGACGTTAGGTGTAACAGATGGTCGTAATTTAAATAAATTAATATTTTTAAACACTATAATAAAAAATACAGTTAAAAATATTAGTAATTTTATTAGAACAATGAGTCTATTAGAATACAGCACTGTAGTCTCAGGCTAGTAAGAATAGAACTAAAGTAAGCCTTGCCTGTCGTAGAAGGCGACTAAAAGGGTCTAGAAGTATAGCGGGCCTTAAGGGTGTGGACCCTTCTTGCTCAACAAGTGAACCTGCATGAGACACCATATGACTCAGCGATGGTGCCTAGGATGGTTAGGTCCCTCCTCAGAGACGTGTAATACAAAGTGTAGAGGGGCACCGATGCGTTCTATAAGAGATCCCGGAGCTTCGCGCGAATGCACCGATGCATACCACTGAGGGATTATAGTTAGTAAGAATCTCACATAACTCTGACTTCCCCCCAGAAGAAATGTATCTTACGAAAATTTTCCCACCGAAATCAAAAAATAAAAAGTCTATTACAATAAAAGAGCTGATAGTAAGTCTCCGTTATGGAGAAGGTCTCGACAGGTATTACCGTATAGCCTATGTTAACAATGGTGGTAAGCCTTTGTTGCCAGAAATCGTACTAGCTAGGTACCACCGCAGCTCCTGTTTCTGCCGGCAAATATTACTGTGCAAATATCACTGTGTTCCGGCTCGAAGTGCGTTGTAAATATTTAAATTACTGAAGTAACAATACATAACAGGTAGTGTCTCGAAGCGATGGGCGCAATGTATACACATGTTAGGTCTTTGCAAATTATATTCCATCTTTCGTTCTAGGTATAATGTACAATATTAAATATGTATGTCTATTACTTACAGGCGTACACAACTTTGGTTATAGTTTGGACTAAAAACATGAATGTGAAAAAAGAAATTATGGTCTACAATTAATTAAAATATACAATCAAATTTTGAACAAATATCAGTTTTCAAACAATCAACCGGCAGGTATAGCATGGTGGTGTACATTCAACACAGTGACATATCGCAGAAACCATATTCAATGAATAACCATTAAATATCAGAGAAGTGATGTACCAACTTATCTTTAAAAGCATTTCTAGGATAGATTAAATGTATAATAAGTATTGCACATTCTGGCTATCGGGTGGTGTATTTCAGGATTAGTTCTGTACTTGGAAGACTTAATTTTGGTTATTGGACGACTACGGTAATTGCGAGGTACACTAACATTTATGCTCCCAAGTATAGACGGTGATTAAATTTTTCCGATTGTGTAGAGTAGTCATTTTAAAGAATTTTAAGCGATTGTCGTAAGTGCTTTTGTATGAAAATCCGGTTGTCTTGTAGGCTAAGTATCTGGTGTATGATGCACGCTGGATTCCACATTATAGAAGCGTGTTCTAAGTGACTTCGTATTAGTGTTGTATAAAATCATTCGAGTTTGGGAAGATTTGAAATCTGTAGTCTCGTTTTAGGAAACCCAAAATTTTAGATGTGCTCTCTACTACTTTGTTAATATGGTTGTTAATTTTAAGTTCCGTATGTATTATGACTCCCAAGTCTAAAATTACATTAACTTTTGATAAGGCTATTCCATTTAAAGGGTAGACCATCTCCATTGCATTCTTTTTTCTAATAAAAGAAATCTAAAAACACTTAGCTACGTTAAGTGACATTTTGTTTTCGCGGCACTATAATTCTATATTGTTTAAATCTGCCTGTAAAAGCTGCACGTCTGTTGGGTGATTAATGGTTTTAAAAAGTTTTAGGTCATCGGCAAACAAAAAGAAATTGCTATATTGTACTACGGCACTGATGTCGTTAATGAATATTAAAAACAGTATGGGTCCAAGGTGAGAACCTTGAGCAACCACGGATTGTGCGTAATAAGTATTACGTCCAAAACCATTTATAGCAATTTTTGGTGGCCTATTGGATAAATATGTTTTAAACCATTTTAATAAAGGTACATGTATCACCATTTTTCTAGCTTCACGAACAGTAAATCGTGACTAACTTTATCAAAAGCGTTGCTGAAGTCGGTGTAAACAAAGTCGATTTGACGACCTCTGTCGACCTCGCAGCTCACGCTAGAAACAAATGACACTAGATTTGTAACCACGGAGCGACCACTTCTGAATCCGTGTTGATGTTCCGATAAGACATCATCTACCTGTTTATATAACACAGGATAAATTATGAACTCGAATAATTTTGAAATGCAAGATAATATTGAGATTGGTCCGTAATTTTGACTTTAGTGTTGTCACCATTTTTATATATGGGAAAATTCTAGCTTTTTTCCACTCATTTCGGAATTGACCAGAACATAAGGAGTGGTTATATATTAGTGTTAGTGGCAATGTAATAGCAGACGTGAATCTTCTAACGGACAAAGGCGGTATATTATCCGGTCCAGCGTCCTTGTATACATTAATACGTTTAATAGCTTTCAGGACCATAATTTTCTGCAAGTATTAATTGTGAACGATCATTAAATTTCTTAAGGTTAATCTGTACTATTCGTGACAATGTTACAAGTGTAAACGGAAGAAAAGTGATCAGCAAAGTGATTGGCTATGTCAACTCCCGTCGTGACAGTAGCGTCATTCATATGGCTGGAATGTAGAGAGATTGCTCCATTTTTCCTTTATATATCGTCAGAATAATTTCGGTTTTTTTACATATGTCTAATTCAATTTGACTTTTATAATGACCGAGCGTTGATCGCGTTAGTTTATTACGTCTATCGCGCAATATTTCGTATTCCAATTTATCGCGTGGGTTGCCGAATTTACGAAAACGTTGGCGGATTCGGTTTTTTCTTTTAGAAATTTCGTAATCTGCTTGTTAAACCAACGAGGGTATTTCGAATGTTTAAGTTGACGCTTTGGTGCCTATTTCTCTATTTTATCAAATAAGTTGTCGTAGAACTTTCAAACCATATTATTGACATCGCAATCCTTAAAAGTTTTAACCCAGTCAATAGACTTCAAGTCCGCTATTATATCATTATAATTAGCTCTATGAAAATCGAAACATTCGCGATTGTGTTGCCGGAGACCGTCTAGGTAGGTCCCACCGTAGCGCCAATTTCTGCCGCCAAGTAGTAGTATGGGAACATTACTGTGTTCCGGTCTGAAGGGCGCTGTAAGTGGTGAAATTACTTGGGTAACAAGACTCAACATCTTGTGACAAGTCGACGAGCGCAATGTGGTGCTGTTTGTAACATCATTAATAGCGTTACATTGTTTATGGGCGGACGTATTACTTACCATCAGGTGAACGTCCCGCTAGTCTCGTCGCTTTGTGGAATAAAAAAACGTAATATATGGAGAAAGCAAAAAACTTTTTTTCTGAGTATTTATACATTTAAGTATATATCGTGAAAAGTCAAGTTCATCATCATCAACCGATACACATCCTGGTCATAAGCCTCCCACAAAGATCTTTACATACAATCGGCATGGCCTCCGGGCATTCCAATGGTGGTTAGTGGGAGTCAGAGCCTCATTCTATGATAAGCACGGTGGACCACGACCAGGTGAGGTTGCCTTAGGCCCGGTGAGTTGTTGTGTGGGACCCCCTACATGCAGAACCTAATATGTAATAGTCGTTTCATGAGGACAACGTTACACTCGCACTCAGTTTGTCACTAATCACTCATAGTTAGTAATACGTCCCTCTAGTATTTCTACTAATTCACTCTAATGTGTCGTTAGGTGCCTGAATTAGACATGCCGCTCGACCTGCCCCATTTACCGGGCGTCGCCGGTGACGTTCAGTTCTCCGTCACCACCGACGGTTCCATCGCACCGTCAGCGGTCACGTCGCCAGTAACCAACCTCGCCGTTCCGGATCTACCGGACTTGGATGTGAAAGATCTGCCGGACTTTGACGAGCCGGTGATGCAAGCTGTGCCGGACGTGCCGGACGCGCTGCCTCCGATACCAGCGGCGCTGTCGGTACCCGAAACAGTGCAGGTGCCAACCGTGATGGTTGCGCCTCCGCCGCCACCGCCACCACCACCGCCGCCGCCGCCGCCACCACCGCCGATGGACTTCTCGATACAAGAAAAAACAAGGTAGGATTTATTTATCTCACTTTCCGAGTTGACCTTGACAACTTGTCAATGTTGACGAAATTAATGATCATCGAGAACTAGAGTATTTAAAAAGAGATACCATTGATCAGAGTGAATATAACTTACACATTGAATAATGTTAGGACTTTTTTTATCCAAATGTGCAAGGCCAGGAAATTTTTCATTTGGTGTTAAGTGATACGCTAGACCAGAAAAACATGACACTAGTTCGGTATACACTACACCACACCTGATTCGTGAGATGTTAACACACACTAGGCAGAGAGGCGCCTCTCAAATCGGAACACATTAATGTTTGCACACCACTCTTCGACAGAACACAGTACCTACTTAGACGGTAATTGATCTACCACCAGTTATATAGTAGTTTGTGTTAATACAAGATCCACTATTACTACATCAGCCGGTAAACATTCACTGCTGGACATAGGCCTCCCCCAAAGATCGCCACGTTTGTAGGGCTTAATATGCAATACGGGTTGGTGGGAGCCAGAGCCTCGTTTGACAAGCATGAGAAGGTGAGGCTTGGATTCCGTTAGCTGTTGTGCGGGATCTCTTACATCCCTCTTTTATTAATTGATAAAAATTTTCAAATAATCGAAAGTATTTTAACCACTACGTAAATTAAAAAAAAAGTTATTTCTGCCCATCCAAGGGAATAAGACAATTCGATAAAATTCGAAAAATATATGTGAACTGAGGAAACAATCACACCCAAACAATACTCTGCTGGTGCACCACGAGCAGGTGAGGTTCACTAGGGTCTCGTGAGTTGTTGTGCAGGACCCCTTACACCCCTCGGTATAAGACCAATATTGTCTAAATACTTTTTAAGCTCTTATAAGCTATTATTTAACCAGCATGGATTGTGTGTTCTCTGTGGTGAAGTTTCTCTTTTTTGAGAACTGATGACTACAAAAATATACGACTCTTACTCCACATAGAGACTAATAGTACATCTCTGTTTTGGGAGATCATCTAAGTAGGTTCCGTTACAGCTGGATGTTTTATCCAGAGTGCAAGGGGGCACCGGTGAATTCCGTAGGAGATCCCCTCTTAATGCACTGAGAGAGCCCACCGAGGGGATTTTAGTTGGTGGCGGGTGGGCTAAAAAATACTAAGCAAATATTACTGTCTTGCGGTTGGAAGGGTTTAACTAGTGGAGTACATATCTTACTATTCGAAATTTATGTACAAGTTTCGCTCCTTCAAGTATTTTAAACGTGAATTTGTATATTAATAAGTCAGGAGTGTTTATAAACTAGAAACCACTTGCTCCATTATATTATACACTAATATCTAAATACTTCAGTCCGTCTGCGTATTTAGTGTATCAAATATCTGCTTATCTTATATTAGTACTATTTAATCTCTTTATCAGCAATGGCCTCGTATACTTATCATTAAGATTTCTCTCAGTCTCTTAACGATTTTATCTAAAAAAAGACCTGTTTTATTTAATTTCATGTATTTCTTTAACATGTAATATATAGAAATCTTTTACTTTTATTGTCAAAGAAATGGGATAATTTATAAGAATATATTGTTTGTCTGTCTATCCTTTCTACATTTATTAACCGACATTACTTTAGCCAACCCGCACTTGGCCTGAATGATGACCAAGTGCTGTGCAATGGGAATATATTTGAGCAAACTGTTTGTGTGTTGCATCATTTTGATATAACCTCAATAATTCTTTATTAATCTGCAAATGTCGATTATCAATATACCCGTTTATTTATTTTTGTATCTACTTACGTATTTAAATAGTAATTACATAATAATTATAACAATATTATTATTATTCTACCCACACCAGACGGTTATTCGAACAAGTCCACACAAAAATTGTTTGAAAGAGATCTAGTTTGTTTCGTGGCATGCATTTTGTTTTATAGTTAACATTTTTCTTTCTAGTTTGCTGTAAAGTATATAATATAATTAATACGAAAATAATATTACATGCAAATTCGTTGAGATTTGCATAAAATAACATGCATTTGCATATTCACAAACTTGATATTTCAGGTCTATTGACTATGAAAAATCCTATTAACACTTACCTAGATGTAAAATAATCATTGCAGTTTTAAAACTTTTATTTTTTATTATGCAAATAGGCAATATTTTTGTGTTTAGTGACTATATAGTCTTCTTGTTTACGCTAGATCAGCGTCCATTGTTAAGAGGAGTTCTAAGGGAAAAAGTATCAGCTAAATTCGTAACATTAGAAGCCTATAGCGATCCGTTGTTAAAAAAAAAATACTTCCGTCTACTATGTGCTATAAGATACTGGAGTCAAAATCGCTGCCTAAATCAACACGTCATTAAATTACATTTTTTTTTGTTCCAATCTAACGATTTTTTTTTATAAAACACATGTGACCGGAGACGCGAGGTTACTATACTAAGTAAAGAAACCTCCGCCCTCGACCCTTAAACGTCATATGTTAACTTTTTTTAACACCAGTTTCACACATTAGCGATCATGTTTTTCTCTACCTGTTTTTTTTTACGTACGCCATGTGCCAAGACAGTGCTACCTAACCTTTTTTGTTCAAGTGCCCCATATTGAAACTTCATCTGTTAGTACTCGTCAAAACTACTCCAAGAATGTGGTCTCCTTACTCTTAATCTCTATCTATTGTCAAATTTAACTTTGAATTGTACACTGTTACCTTAGTAAGATATTAGTTATATAGTTAATTTTAGACTACATTTAATAAACAATAATATTTATAAAACTTAAGTATCTTATGTTCTCAGTATTTTCGCCATTACTAATATAATTTTAGAGTACTCTTAGTGGGACTTCGCGTACTTCTAGTGCACCAAAGGTTGGGAATCGCTGTGCCAACAGATTAAACTGTTTAAGCCAGTTTATCGACCCAAGGGTCGGGTGAGGTGGAGTAACAAAAACACATGAGGCTAGTCTTGGAAAATCGATTAGTGGTCCGAAGAGTTAATGGCTTTCCTTAGAGCTTTTACGAAATATATAAGTTCAAAGGAATGACTTTAGTGGCTCATGTTTATTTATTTCTATACAAGTTATTAATTATAGATAATTATATTTGCAATCATTAGGTCGCTTTGAAAAAAACAAATAATGCATTAACACTCCTTATATATATATATGTCTAAAAATTTAAAGCACTAAAATTTATTTGATTGCTAAAATATTCTGGCGGTAGTTCTCTGTTGCTGGAGACAGTCTTGGTAAAACCTATCGCAGCTGACAAAAAATAAAAATTTAATTCCGGTTTGAAAGGCGCTGTAGCTGTTAACATTATATGTCTCAAAGTGACGAGTATAATGTGGTGTTGTGTATATCACCTCAACTACCTCCGCTTTTATTATGGGCAGGCGTATAACTTACCATCAGGTAAACTTGCTCAGATCAAGTCGTTGAATAAATAATTATTAGATATTGTAGTAGTTCCTGTTCACTATTTTTAGGTTTAATTATATGCTTTGTCTAGAACCTTCGATATTTAGTTGTTTATATTTACTGATAACATAAGTATAAGTCGCGTACAGTTTAGATTGCGGTTATCAAATAGAACAGGAATAATGATGTCGCAGCAGGGCAAGCGATGTTTGATAAAATACTTTATCGATTCAAAATTGTAAACACCAATGAAACAGCTTCTCTATTACATTTTTATTATTTTTTTTTAATTTAACGAAGCGAGGAGACGAATGAGGTGTTTATCTTATGGTGAGTGAATACGCCTGCCATAAAAACGTGGCGTTAGGATGATATACACAGTATCACATTGTTTTCGTCGTTTTGAGACATAACTTGCCGAGTCTCGTTACCTCAACAATTCCACTAGCTACAGCGACCTTCAACCTGGAACACAGTAATGTTTGCACAATACTGTTTTTGAGCAGGAATCGCAGCTGCAGTGGTACCTAGACGATCTCTGGTTGTTACCGAAGAGTCCGCCGAGAGAGATTCTGTCATTATTTTTGATTAATTTTTCAGCTTCATCCGGTTCAGGTTTTACTGATCCGTGTATTAAATTATAAAAATATAAAAGTATATATGTATTTCATTTAATCAGTATGTATACTTATAATACATATATTGATCTTTTTAGTCCTATATTACAATCTGTAATAGCAACACACAATTACCCAAACCTTACAGGTAAGCTGTGATGGAATCGCACGTTTATAAGACACCCTTAAAATGTTTATTACTCTTGGTGGGTGAAATATCATTTATTTTAGATTTTTTAACTAAACTTAGCAGCGTCTTAAATTATCGTTTTTTTTTTTACATTTTTACTAATAGGCGTGATATTGAAAATGTTTTAAAATAATGTCAGAGAAGCCAACTTCAAAAGTCCAGCTATACAGCTTTAGACAGTAAAAGATAGTCCAAGGATTTTTTATATTACTTCAATAATATCTTCGCTGCCTGTGGGAATATTTTAAGGTTAATGTTAAGTCTTACGTGATAGTTTAAGGCGGGCCTTGTTACCATTTAGAGAGTAGACGAGCAACACACGACTTCATGTTTACAAATGATCCTATATGCGTAGCGCAGCACCAGCGGCACCGCCAACACATCTTAGATTCCACCATTGTGAGCTTTTGTCATTTACACGGTAATAGAGGAGCATTGCGTGAATTGTAAATCAGCATCGCCACCACTCCGAAAAGGGTGGCGTAATAGAAAACGGGTTTCGTAGAAAAATGTAAATGCTTTCGTTTTACCACGCGGCTCGGATCATAGTTATGGGTCATTTGACCTCCAGCTCAGGCCCCCTCGATGGAATTACAAATAGGCTAACCCCTCGTAACGTGGGTTTAACAGCGATTTAATACGCCACGGTCGGGTACAATCCACTGTGTCCGTATAGGCGGGTTACAATCCACTGTTCGACTTTATTTCTTTCCTACATTCGACGAGATGAGCGAAACGTTCACGTGTGGTATGCCTGCTCATCATAACATGTAGCTAATTAGTATGGACACAGCACCACAATGTGTCGTCGCTTTCAGACATAAGATGTCTAGTCTCATTATCCCAGTAATGTCACTAGCTACAGCGCCCTTCAAACTGGAACAGTAATGTTTGCGCACTACGGTCTTTCGACAGAAATAGGGGATCGAGCGGTGGTACCTATCTAGACGGTCTCCGGCGACAGAAACATACCACCAGTAACTAACATTTAGAAAAATTTTAAAATTTGTCCACAGTTATTTTAGTGGAGTATAAAATTGTAACGGTTACATGGACACTGGGGTTTTTTAAACATTTCGGCGACAAACTGGCATGTGGCTCGTCTGATGCTAAGCGGTCACCGCAGTTCTAACCGCGAGTAACATCAACCGCAGTATCACTGATGTTTGCCGACACTGTAGCAGAACCGAGCCATTTACTGGGCTTGCCAGACTGAGGCCCTGGCCTGCGATAATATATAGGCCACGGTGTTGTTCCCTATCATCCGAGCCTGTCACTCGGCAAAACACGCTCACCGCTTCTTATCTGCCTTTAAGGCTAAAGTCGGTTTGGTTATACTAATGTGTTTCTTATCTTGCGTTTCAATACTTAAAGAAATATTTAAGATTATTTTCATTCATCATACTATACATCATCATAAATAGGTTGCGCATGAAAGAGAGCTAGCAGACTGTAACTCTCAGTCCACCGACTCCTGCAGCAATTATCGCGGTAAAGGTAGATCGACACTGTGGTACTGTTATAGTGGTCGACGCTATTACGTCACAATTCGACATCACTGTCCTTCTCTAAGGTCTAGGCAATCTGTTATCTCGAGATCAAATCAACGAGATAATGGGTCTGTAGCGGCGCACGCGCACAGTTCGCCGAACTATGTCGTTTTTGTCGCCACCTATCGCATTCACTGCGGACGATCGAAACATAGTTTAGTTTAAAAAAATTGCAATAAAATAACTTCTGGGCTCAAAATTCGTAATCATTAAAATACGTTTTTCCTTTACAGCAAAGAAACTGAAAATAAATAAACGTTTTATGGCATCTCTTTTTCGTTATTACGGTTATTAAAAAACGTATGCATAATTTTCTAGAAATTATATTACACTCGTACATTATTGCCCAAGATGCAATTTTTTTTGTTTTTTGTTTTTTACGAACTAAAAATGGTAAAAAATCATATTAAACGATACAAAAAAGAAGCGTATACACAATTTTTTCCGAATTTCATAACTTTAAACAAACCAATGGTTAGAATTCAGAAAACTCAGTAAAGACTACATTTAATAGCATCCCCGCAATAATTTTGCTTACTAGTTGGGAGGGATCGATATGATGAGCATCTTCTCTAATCGAAGTTTTAGAGTGGAAGCAGTTTACATTAAGTTTGTAGGACGCCGTTCTTCTAGGTAAGACTAACGACTTCATAAGAGTGGTCGATAATGAGTGGATACGAAAAGCTGAAACCCCACATGGTTGGGATATTACTGGTTGTAGATCTTTGTTCCTATCGTCTAGGTAGATATCACCGCAGCGCCTATTTGTGTGTCAGTAGTGTGCAAACACTACTGTGTACCGGTTTGAAGAGCGCTGTAGCTAGTGTAATTACTGGGGTAAACGAGGCTCAACAACTTATGCCTTAAGGCGGCCAGCACAATGTGATGCTGTGTATAACAATCCTTACTAGCGCCACGTTGTTATGGGCTGGCGTATATACTATCACATGAACGTCATCGTACATCGTCATACTTATACTAGATGATGATGACTATAATGGTGCTAAGAGACAGCACGTCTGCGTGCTTTGATTTGTACATTGTTTTGCGTAGCGCTGCGCAGAGGCCCCACTTAGCGGTCCGCCGTCTGATCGGAGCCCGACCGGAGCCTCAGCTCCGTGCGTCACATTTTAAAAATTACTCATACCTCGTGGTGACGTATGATTACGTTCACTTGTACGTACACAAATCATTTTTCCTGTTACCTACGTAATTTGTAACATGTGTTCGGTAACATAACTGAGTATTTATAACTTAATTAATAATAATCCTACCTACGTTTAGTTCTACCGCCATTGTATATTTATTTTTATTTGTTTATTTTATGTTAGCGTTAGCATATAAATGCCAAATCATTTGTAAATTCAAATGTATGTACAGGTAGGACTTTCCAGCGTGTATAACATGAATCCTAGTTAATTAAAGTAACCCTCGACTAGAACTGGGGGCCGTCTCGGAAAGAAATAATCAAGACCATACGTTCACATTGTCAACCATGCGAGGGTTGTTGGATATCGCATGATCACGCAAGCTGTTTAAAGAAGTGTTGGTTTCCTTTATTATAAATAAGTGGCTATATGTATATGTAGATTGTTAGACTTAAATGGCAATGGGCAGGGTACATTGCTCGAAGAACTAACGGCCGATGGGGCAACAGGTAGTGCTGCGAGGCTCTCCCTCAAGGTGGACCGACGATCTGATGAAAGTTGCGGCAAACCGCATGATGTGTGCAGCGCAATACCGATCGGTGTGAAAATATTTGTGGGAAACTTATATCCAGCAGTGGACGTTTCGCTGATGATATATATATATGTATATAAAAATTTAAATTCGATTAACTAAGACTTCGATACAAATTGAGAGTTAAGTGAGCGAGCGGGTTGTCGGGCATAGGGGGAGGTTTTATTTACAAACCGCTCTCTTCTCGGTACTCGGCGGCTAAGTGGAAGCAGCCACTTTGAAAACAAAGGCCGTGTGTACATTCCGGCGTGCTGTTTTGTACAAATAAAAGCGTTGTTTGGCTCCGATGACGTCGCACCGAGCGCAAACGGGCGCAAGTAGATTTGTTTGCTTGTTTTCTACACACTCCGTCCACAAAGTGAAGTAGGCAAGCTCTTAACACTGAATTGTTCAAAACAGTCAAAGCTATCGTTATCGTTTTAATTAAAGTAAAAAATAATCTTCTACCATTTTTTTGGTAAATTCTTAATACTTTCTATTCTAATAATGTTGAAAAAAAAATTATATATATGTATATAGAAATTGTCAAATACTTCTGCATTTATTAGGAATTTTAAAATTTTTTCAATATTACACTTAACTGTTTCTATAGAGATACATGAAAACAAATGTTTACTTTATTAAATTTTCAAATAGATAAAAAAACAATCTAATAGTGTATCAGACATTTTTATATAAACTTTCAACCAATATTTTTTATTCAAAGATACGTCTAATATAATCTGTTATCAATTTAACTAGCGGTCTCCAAACTATATAATTATATATAGATCAAAAAAACTACATATAAATGTATATATACTATATAACTATATAGGACCACAAGAACAATCAAATTATTATTTAAATCCCGAGGACTACTGGATTTTTATGTAATAAATATTTGTAAAAATATGGTCTGGGAACATATAAAAAAATGTATACAGTTACTAAAATGAAATAATTGTAACCAAATTATCAAAGCTCTTTTTTCAACGTAGCGACAAGACCGGGATATTCATCTGATAGTAAATGACATGCCTGACCACAACATCTTGGCGCTAGTTGTACCACGGTATACACTACCACATTGCGTTCGCAGAAATAGGAACTGCGGTGTTACCTACACAGATGGGTCTCCGCCAACAGAGACATCATAAAATAAATGTATATTAATAAACCATAATAAAATAAACAATTAAGATTTCAATTCATATTAAAATTAAAGTTTACGTAATAAGTATTTTCTACAGACCGGTGAAATGTTCACGTGGACCACTCCACTTATTTGGCGACCGCTGAATTTAACTGTAAAGCAATTGGAACCGTGGCAGTTTATTGAATGGCAGTTATATTTACGCAGATATCAGTCCATGTTTTTATTGTTTTTGGTGCGACAAATCACCGAAATAACTTCAGCCATTTTACTGGTGGTAGGTCTCTATTGCTGGACTCCGTCTAGCAGCGTCTAGTACTGTAGCGCCTGTTTCTGCCGACACAGCAGTGTGCAAACATTACCATGTTCCGGTTTAATGAGGGGCTATAGCTACTGTGATTACTGGGGTAACGAGACTCGACATCTTTTGTCTCAGGCGACGAGCGCAATGCGATGCAGTACCATCCTACAGCTAGCGCGAAGATGTTGTAATCAGGAATGCCATTTACTATCAGGTGGACATCCTGCTAGTTTCGTCGCTTCGTTGAAAAATTGAAGGACTTCATAATTTAGTTACAATTATTTATCTATCGCCACCTTGCTATGGGGATATATATACCATCAAGTGAACGTCCGGCTCGTGGTGCACCAGCTTTTTGCTTTATTGAATAAAAAAAGTCATCGCTGTGAAACTAATGCATTAGCACACAATGTGTTTACTTAACAACTTGTCATCGGCTAATGAGAACGTAATCGTCAAAGTGGTTTTTTATTTATATTATATTGTTTAGATAATACCCTAGCTTGAAGGACGTAGGACGTTGAAGGATAGTTGAATTCAAGGCCTACTGAGTAGCTCGCTGGCCTAATGGTTAGAGCGTGCGGTCTTCTTTCCGAAGGTTAGGTTTAAGTTATGTACATTTGTGACCTTTAGTAACAACAGCGAAATACAAACGGTGAAGGACAACATCGCGAGGAAACCTGCACATGAATTAGAATTTATTGTAAGGTGTGTGTGAAGTCACCAATCCGTATTGGGCCCGCGTGGTGACTATGGCCCATCGTCCTCAAATTGAGGGTAGGCCTGTGCCCCAACAGTGGGGACTTAAATTGGATGTTGAAAGAAGCCTACCGGAAGAAATTTCATATTGTAATAAGTAGTGTCTTTGTACTTCTATGTATGTTATATGTTCATTGTAATTTATGTGTGCATATATAAATAGGTTGTTTCAACGTAATAGGATGGAAAAATATTTCAAACTTCATCATCATCAGCCGCTAGTCTTTCACGCTGGATGTAGGCCTCTTCTAAAGATCTACACAGAGTTCATTGAGGGGAACTGGGGCTTAGCCCACCACGCTGGACCAGTGGGGAATGGTGGATGGTTAGGGCCCCGTCTGTTATTCAGCAGAGTGCACCGCGTCCAGGTGAAATTGACTTGGGCTCCGTAATATATTGGGCGGAACTCCTTATTGTCTTTCCACCTTTCAGCGTAAACGAGAGTCGTGATAAACTTGTGAGGGGCGCGGGTTCGATCCTCACTGAGTTTGTCCTTCGTAAAGAATTCGACATGTTCCAAGTACAGCAGCTTCCTTGGACATGTAATATCCATCGACCAGCACTTGTTTAGCTTGGTTGATAAATAATTGTTCTTTCCTTGTGGGGGAAGTCCTCGGTTCCCAGTAGTGGAATAATACAGCTGCTTTTCTATTCCATTCATATTATCAATGCCAGGGGTGTGCATAAAAATTTTGTATAGGATATCCATACATCACCTGTGGGTGGCATGGTGATATGATATGGTAAAGTATCATCATGGTTACACTTGGAAGGGTATGCAGTGCTTATTTGTCTATATAAAGCGCATGGTTATTGCTTGTCATTTTCCTAAGCAATTTGCTTTAATACCCTTTACGTTACCATTATAAATGATAATGATGTATTTCATTAGCATTAAACAGTTGTAGTATTTTTTTTATTATCGTATCATTAATCATCGCTTGTAATCAATGTATAAATTAAAATCATTATGTATGATGTAATTTGTATTAGCAAAAGAATTTGTTTTGATAAAGGAATTACACTAAGTTTCAGACTGAGATAAACAATAATAATTACGGAAATCGTTGAACCACCTTTGAGAACTTGATTCCTTTCATCCTAGGTCTCAAAGCGTCGGACACTATTTGGTGCAGTGTATATCATCCTAACTGTCGCCGCAAGGTTTATAGGTATACCTCGTTGCTTTTTGCTTTGTGTGTAGCTTCGGATATATGTTAATTGTAGTCATACAATTTTTTTTAATCAACGTCGATAAAAGACTAGGGGGACGTTCACCTGATGATAAGTGATATATAGGAAATGATGTAGATATAGATTTTGTACACCACATTGTGCTCGTTGCCTTGAGACATTAGATGTTTGCAGACGTCTGTTTTTCGGCTGCAATAGGAGTTGCGATGGTACCTAGATGGTCTCCGGAAATACAGATCTTCCACCCGTGAAGTATATATAACTGATGTGGAAAGATAAATGAAGTACTCGTACAATTCGAGAATGTTCTATTTGTATTATGTTTATAAGATAAGTAAAGCGAATTTAATTAGCCGTGCGCTCAAATATATTGGTGTAGTGTTATCACTGTTTTGAGGAAAAAACTTAGACTTATGACTATAAATATAATTTTAATGCTGATATCAGGCAAAACGTTTCCTTCCTTTAAATATTATTGGCGCTGATGTACACCTTCAACACAGAATACATAAGTTACGCAATGATTAAAGTATATCGCTATATATGTTATACTTCGGACACATTGCTAGGAAAGACGGAGAAAAGCTTGTGGTTCTGGCAAGGTGGAAGGAAAAAGGCCGCGGGTCCGCAGCCTAACGCGTTGGTCTGATCATGTCCATAACACACTCGACTCTACAGTCTACGATGCTCTCCGAGTAGCCATAGCAGATAAGACAAGAAAACGAAACATAAAGATAAGAGGGATGGGTGTAGGTAGTTACGACCCTCAGACATGAGGAATACGATTTTGAGAAGAAAGATTCATTTGTTCTGCTTATAAATACATGTTTTTTAGATCACGAAGCGACTATACTAGCGGGTCGTTCACTTGATGGTAAATGATATGCCTGCCCATAACAACTTGACGCTAGTTACAATGGTTTACACAACATCACAAAGGGCTCGTCGCCTTGAGACATAAGATGTTGATTCTCGTTACCCTAGTACTTACACTAGCTATATCGTTGTTCAAACTGGGCGATAGTAATGTTTGCACGCTGCTGTTCGGCGGTAGAAATAGACGCTGCGGTGATATCTACCTAACCGTTCAGCGGCCTCAGAAACCTACCGCCAGTTGTGTACAGCGACTGGAGGTAGTCTTCGTTATTGGAGGTGGTCGGCATAGGTAGGTCTTTGTCGCTAAACAGTACTGTGGCAAACGTAATCGTGTTTCGGTTTGAAGAATAAGTAATGAAATTACTGAGGTGACGAGAACAATGTGGTGCAGTGTATATTGTTCTAACTGGCGCCACGTTGTTATAAGGTAAGCGTATCATCATGAAGTCAAATAAGGAAATATTTCTAATGTCTGCGAATAATTGTTAAAGATTGCCAGCCTCTATGGGCAGGGACTAAGATCTTAAAATGGCGATCGCTTACCGGAGGACGTAGTGTCGGCAGGCCTCCAACCAGGGGGTCCGACGATCTGGTGAAGGTTGCATTAAGCAGCTGGATGCAGGCAGCGTAGCATCAATCGATGTGCCGATCCTTGGTGGAGGCCTATGTCCAGCAGTGGACGTCTGTCCGCTAGTAATAATGATGATGATGATGAATAATGTTTAGCTTGAAATATAAACCAGCGATTATAAATACGAAATTATGGTTCATATTTGTGTCTTTAAATGATTCAAGAATTTTACAATATTTAGCCAAAAGATGGAGATTAAAAACTCCTTTATTAAAGGCCGTTTATTAAACGGGACTAAAGTTTAATCTGAGAGTAATAACATCTTAGTATTGAGATCTAAGACTAGAAAGTTCATTATCAGACGAAATGAAAACCAGACTTTATTAAACTATCTATATTCAAATGCCCTTTGAATTTTGTTTATTCACTATTCAAATTCAACTTGGAGAATCAAATTACTTTAAAATCAAGTTAAAATTAAGTTTATTTATTTACAGATTAGATATGCTCTTTTAAGGTACAAGGTTATAGAGGGTGTCAGAAGGAGAAATACTTTTCTTGTCTTTGTAATGCACCCGCCCATAACAACGTCGCGCTAGTTAAGATGATATGCACTGCACCACATCGCCTGAGACGTAAGATGTTGAGTCTCATTACTCCAGTAATTACATTATATACTTCGTCATCAGCCAACAGACGTCCACTGCTGGGCATAGGCCTCCCTCAAATAAGTGCATACCATCTTAACTAGAGCCACATTGTTATGGGCGTGCTTACCACTTGCCATTAGGTAAACGTGCCGTTCGTCTCGTTACTTAATTACATAAAAAAAACAGTACTTACCATAAACACCTATGGTATATTTTAACTATTGGAATGATTACATATATTTATCATTAATTATGTATGTTTGGTAAGTATGTTCTGTCTCTATGTCGCAGTGGTTTAGTGCTTGCCTTGTAACATGTAAGTCTCTCGTTCGATTTCGTGATCACACTGTGGAGTTTCGTTGGCAGGGGTGTTTTAACCTTTCTGGTTAGTCATTACTCTCATATTGTAAATCTGCAGATATAACAGCATGTTGTTGCATTCAGGTTTATAACATTATACCTATGCTCCACCATCCAGTCGAATTTCGACTTAACACCAATTTTGAAGACTAATATAATAATAGAGCGATATCAAGTATATAGGATAAGATGCATTAGAAGGTTTGAGTTAGCGTTTTGACTCCCAAGCAGAAATTGTCAAAATTGTAGAATACAAAATTTGGAAACTTATCTCGTTTCTGTTTGCATACATTTAAAAATTTCAGTACATTAATGTAGTAAAAGTGGATTTTTTTTTCTTACAATTTTCAAATAGTCGTACAGGTATTACGTTTCCATTATCCAATTAAGGGGCCGTTACTCCGAATCGGAGAAGTCAGGCAAGTGTCTAGCGTGAGGGGCTTATGCAAGTTATATTCAGCGTAGTTTACATCATAGTATAACTCATCATTTATTTATTTCTTCAAAGCTTTTATTGTTTATAAAATAAATTTAACAAAAAATCTGATTTAATGTCAATGAGCATTCTCATCAGTGGAAATGATTGAGGTGCATGTTACAGACGTATACAACATACTACCTGTTCCTCGCCCACTCTGTTGACTGTAACACCCTTACATCTTTGCGAAAGTAATTTTGTAAAATTCTTTTTTACCTATATTCTGTAAAAGGAAAATCCTACCAAATTTTAAGTCTAGGCTTTACGGGTCCAGAGATATCTTGATGACTGTCTACATGGAGAGAAAGCCTTATAATTATATAATGAGTACGTAGTATGGAAATATATATATTTTAAGTACTTATTTTTAAAATTAAATTAACTAATTTTACTTCAGCATAATTACCTATCTTTTAAACAACTTGAAAGAATATTTAGATAGGATTAGGGAGCTAGGATATGAAGTGCTGGTTTGACGATATGAAGCCCATGGTCCCCCTGTGAGGCTAATGAATATTAACATTAATGCATACATAAATATTAATGATAACTGTCAACAGCTTAGACAAAAGAAAGAGGGGAGGGGAAGGTATTTCACAGTGTGCATTGACCGTTCTCTTAAACCAGCTATACTCAACCTCTTTAAACCATTTTGAATTATAGAGACTTTAAAAACAAAACCTTACAGCCGGCTGTCTGTATTGTTGGTGGCAGCTCATTTCAAAATACAATAGATGGATAGGTGAAGGTGATAAGTAGAACTAGCAGTAGAGTAGAAGTTCTTCGATCTACTGCTAGCTTTGTTCTTCAGTTCTGTTCTGTTCGGGAGATTTACATAATTACATTAACTGTGTGATTCAAGTGCATTATATTCGTATGATTTCCTAGTAAATAGGATGTTTTTAATTCCAACGGACGAGTTTCCCTGTGACGTCGCGATTCCGAAGCTTAAGCCACCGGATGCATATAATTTTAGAGTATGCAAAATATTCCTTTGTTATTACACCGAAACCTCGTCCGTCGCTCACGAAATGCAATTCCGTTTATTTTGAACTAACCATATTTCATTTGGCGTAATGTAAATATTATCAGGAAATGTACAGCTTTGTGATTCAAGCTAGTTTTATGAATTGGGAATATATGATTATTCAAATTGTAAATATGAACGTGGTGTATGAAAACAAATTTTTGTGTGTACAGTCATGTGATATTTGGTGGGTGAAATGAAGTTGCTTTATTTATTATCTTATTTATATACAGCTTAAGTGTCTGTCAGTGTCGCCGATAGCTCATTAGTTTCCTGAGTACCAACTAATAGAGTGAAGTCGCCACGGAATTCAACTAGTCCATATACACTGATAGCATGCATGCAATTATCATTGTTCATTTCAATTTCTATAACAATGAAAATAGATAATATCTAGAACGTTTTAATTTAACTAGAATAGCAGTCAATTCTGTTAACTACTGGAGTTTTACTAGTCATATATAACAAAAGACTATAAGTTACTTGTGAATGTATTTAGACCAGACTGGAATACTATGTGATGATGATGATGATGATGAATATATTAAGTTTTATTACAAATAAAATAAATAAATAAATTTTTTATTTGCTTTAAACAGGTACATACAGTCATTTCCCTACATAACTATTTACAAGGTAGTGCCTAGAAATTTTTATTTTTCAGTATTATTTATTTCGTATGGCATTAAAATCCATAGTGTAATACTCTTCAAGTGTAAAAGCTACATAGAAAATTTAAGGTAAAATAAACTTCAGAACGTCGTGAAGACCATTAGTGCATTTAATCATTTTTTTATTATATTTAATGATCCCTACGGCAGATCCATATAATTGGCTATTTAAGCCCAATAGATACCCTCATGATATACGTTAATTTCAAGAGAAATAGTTTTTCCGTGATAGCGTTTAACGTGTAAACGTGTAACGTGTAAAAGTACGTCTTTTATTAATATTATTGCGTTTATGGTATATAAATTTACTGATCATATTACCGAATAGCGCATATTTTTACCGTTAAACCTTAGTATGGAAAGAATCTTCCATTGCGGTTTGAAAAATGTTATAGACAATGAGATATAAAGGAAAAAATATCACAAACGAATTATCTCAGCCATAAATACGATAAATTTTTATGGCATTTATTATATAAATAAACAATTTTTAAACTTCCCCGTATTCTATAATCGCAGAATTGCTCATCAATGTTATCTGGTAAGGCGCCTGTGTTGTCCGAGACCGTCTAGGTTAGCTATACTGAACCAGCGGCTGGACTTTTGGAGTTGGCCCATCTGATGTTACTTTATATTAAATAATTTTGAATGTCACGCCTATTTGTAAATTGCCCATTAGAAGTGTTATAAATTATATACGCATATATTTTTTTTAATTCGTTAAGAAAAACGAACAATCGCGATAACATCAAAAACAAAAATCATTAGTTAATGTTGTTTTGAGGTCCGCGTCATCATAGCTATCGCGCTTTCGTGACCCTCATGGAAAAAAATTTCAACACCGCTGGTCAACCCTGATCAGTGGTATTGAAATTTTTTGTACTCAGGAATTGCAGTTGTGTATACTTAGCGCCACGTTGTTGTAGGGCGTACGATAATGGTAAGTGCATCAGGTGAAACATCCTGCTCGTCTCGTCGCCGTGTTGAACAAGTAACATAAATTACTATTAGTGTGAAGGATACGATACATAACGCTGATGTGTTAAGTTAATAATGCATCAAAGTGCTCCCAGTTCGCAGTAGTGCGCCGTGAAAACTGCACAGGTAGCGTTTCACATTCGCGCTGTGCCCGCGCCTTTCCTAGAACCGATTAGCCTTATCGGACCGAGATTTCCTCAAAGCGCCGTATTATTTAGACGCGGTGCCCGGTAACCGGACTTAAATATTTCTGCTGAGAAACGTAATCACACAGTTTATATGTAAATATTCAGAGGTCCGTTCCTAACAAAAGACAAAAAAAAAATTTTTTTCCCATTAATTTCCAATTTTCCGTCGATATTATTATTCAGGACTTTACCTTATCCTATTAGTTACAACATTTGCTTACATCATATTCACTACTAATTTAGGCTATTCACACTTTTTCTAACATAATTTTTATATATTTTTTATTACATTACGCTATCTAATTATCTAATATTCACAGAAATACACAGAATATTACTGTGTACATATGTATAAAGTAATATTTACTTATCCTTATTTCTATTGTGGCGCCCACGTACCGGTAGACTTAGTGTTGGGAGGCCTCTCTCCCACAAGGTGGACCGACGATCTGGTGAGAATGGCGAGAACCCACTGGATGCGAGCAACGCGGGACCAATCGATGAGGAGATCGCCTGATGATGATGATGATAAACCTAAGCTTCAAATTGTCTCTAACTTGTTTGATTTCATATTGAATTGATTATTTGATTAATTGATTATTGATTAATTGATTTATATATTGAAATCGGCCTTTTGTTATTTTGACAATAAAGTGTAATAAATAGAGTGAACAAGATCCAAGTTCTAGGGTTTGCTAAAACATTGTATTCAATTTTTTACCTGCATCAACAAAAGTATGTTGATGTTAATTTATTAACACAATGTTATTATTCGACCTTCAGAACGTTCGGCTCGCGCTTCCGCTAACCGCTTAAAGCTCTGCTTAATTATTGCTATTAAGTTATGATTCACACGGCTTATGCAGGTTTGTGTTGAAAACTGAATAACTTACGACGCATTCTAAGAAATTAATTCTACACATCGTATAAGAAACCGTTTGATAGCGTTGTTAGAATCAAGTTAAGCAAATAGGTAATACCGTATACATTTTAATAGGAATATATATAAATAAAAATTTTAATGTATGTTGTGGTTCATCATTACCATCAAGAACAGATAGACGTCCACTGCTGGACATAAGCCTCCTCCAAAGATCACCACAGTCAGCTTGGCCTTCGATACCGCCGGGTACTAGGTGCCGTCGGGTATAGGGGATTTGGGCCATTATCCAACACGCTGGCGCAATGCGGGTTAGTGGGAGCCAGAGCCTCGTTTGTTGATTAGTACGGTGCACCACGAGCAAGTGAGGTTTACTTAGTGACGTGTGGACTTAGGTAGTCCCGTGACGGACTCCTTACATCCCTTGTTGTAGTTACAATAGACCTATGCACAGCAGCGGACGATGATGATGATAATTTTATGATATTTTAAAAACAATGTCCTGAATGTAATTTCAAGATTGCTTGTGATATTACCATATCATTTGATTGTTTTTAAAATATTATAAAATTATCATCATCATCGTCCGCCACGCTAGTTCCCAATTTCAGCTCCCAAACGGTACGGTATAAACATTACTGTGCCGGTTAGAAAGGTGTTGTAGCAAGTGAAATTACTATGGTAACGAGTATATTCTTATATCTTAAGACGACGAGCACAATTTAGTAAAATATAAATATTCTAACAAGCGCCACGTTATAACGAGCTAGCGTCATCATCATTACCAGCCGATAGACGTCCACTTCTGGACATAGGCCTCTCCCAAAGTATGCCACATCAATTAATCCTGCGCTGGCCGCATCCAGCTACTTCCCGCAACTTTCACCACTTGGTGGGGGACCGGCCAACACTACCGTCTTCTGATACGCGGTCACCAATCGCGGCCCTTAGTGACCCATCGGCTGTCAGTCCTTCAAGCGGACACATTCCTGCGCATTGCCACTTGAAGCTTACGTCTGCGGATCTCCTCATTTCCGATTCGATGGACTAGCGTATTATTTACCATTAGATGAACGTTTCGCTTGTATCGTCGTCGAATAAAAAAACATTAGATATATTTTTTTTCTGTATCAAGCTCATAAAGTAAAGACTAAAGTGTTACACAACCCACGTCTATTTCAGAGATATTTATCATTATATCTTTATAAGTTTTATTATGTTTTCGTTATCCGAAAATGGTTTCCAATACCGCTAAATAATAAAATGTAGTCGAGTGGGTGGGGTGGGCCAATAAAAGAAATATAACAATAAACTATTACCCTAACACCGCTATAAACTAACGAAGACGCTAAAAGTAAAATCTTGTAACCGCCTCCGAGGAGGACGACATCGATTTTAAAGGAAAAAGGATAGTCGTTAAAAAGGTTCAATGTCCTCTAATAATCTAAAAGGACTCGTTATCAGTTACTTGCGGTAGGCGTTTACCTGAAATGATCAGGTGAAAGTGGGCCAAAGCGGAGAAACATTTGCCTTGATATTTTTTATCGACAATTTAATGTATGGCCGCCATTTTAGATAAATATTTTTTAAATCAAAAATTACTTTAGTTATCATCAATCTCATTAGTCCGTGATTGTCTTTCATTGGATATTTATCTGGTTCCAGTTTGCATGTGCCTGGTGTTAAGGTTATATAGTTCTGTTACCTACTTCTTTTTGCGCATTACCCGTAATCAAACATTTAACGCTAAAGTAATATAATAGGTATTTTACCTAATATCATACTTTAAAAAGGTAAGTTATCATCATCAGCCGATAGGTGTCCACTGCTGGACATATGCCTTCCCCCAAAGATCTTCACATTGATCTGTCCAGCGCTGCCTGCATCCAGCGGCTTCCTGCGACCTTCGTTCATATGGGGGGAATTGGAGCATTTGTGGAACACAGAGTATCGTTTTTTGATTAGCAGGGTGCACTACGAGCAGGAGAAACAGGTGAAATTAGCTTGGGTCCCGTGAGTTGTTGTGCGTGACCTTTTACACCCCCCCTCCCGCCAACGTAAACATTATTTAAATAAAATATACGCAGATACTTCATCAGATGTTCATTAGGAGAAGACTATGTTCAGTAGCGGGCTGCCACGATCTGAGGATGATGTTGATATTGTGATGTTTGTTTTAATTTTTATTCGACGTAGCGACGACACCAGCATGACGTTCACCTGATGGTAAGTCATAGGCTTGCTGATTACAATGTGGCACTAGTTAGAATTATTTACACTGCACCACATCGCACTCGCCACTTTGAGGCATAAGATATCTTGTTACTAAGTAGTTTTACTAGCTACAGTGCTCTTCAAACCGGAACACAGTAATGTTTAAAAACTACTGTTTGGTGGTAGAAATAGGACCTGCGATAGTATCCATTTTTTTTTGTTTCGGGGAGAAAAATCTTCGAAAGATACCTTGTTTCTGGGGGGAGTCAAGGTTGTGAGACTCTAACTCAACATTAGGAGCAACTCCGGTATCTCTTGTAGAACGTACCGGTGCTGTAATGTTATATATCTCCGAGGAGGAGCCTAACCCTCCTAGGCACCATCGCCGAGCCATACGCTGTCCCACGCAGGTTCGCTTGTAGAGCGATAAGGGCATCCACCCTCCAAGGCGGCAAAACTCCTAGACCCTTTTAGTCGCCTTGTACGACATGCAAGGCTTACCTTAGTCCTATTCTTACCCGAAACTACAGTGTATCCACTTAGCCGATCTCCGGCAACAGAGACTTACCACCAGTATACGTGCAATTGGTACATTGGGAGAGCATCTTTGTTCAGTAGTGGACTGCTGTGACAATGTAATATTGGTTTTAACTCGAACATCTAGTTCGATTCTCGTGCCGCTGCATTCGGCTTTTTTCGAAGCAGGCCGAATAAATTTACTTATAGCGTCATGTCTATTTTCTGGTTGCTGGTGACTACAACGTAATCTTTGTCTTTTGCACAAAACGACAATTGTGGATAAAAAGGGAAATCGTTAGAAAACATTTAAAAATGAGCGCCGGCGTTGTTATTAAACGACGACGTAACAAGGTCAGTCCGCCATTAATTACACAAGATGATTACATATCAATCATAGATTATCTTCTATTACGCTGTTCTCATTCACATCCTTCATTACAATCACGTGATTGGACGGAAACATTGTGTGTATTATGTAAGAATCCTGTTTACTCGTCATTATCCTTATATGTAGTACGTACCTAACTACGGTAATACACTGGCGGTAGGTCTCTCACTGAAGGCCGTCTAGGTAGTCTACCGCCGCAGTTTTTCTGTCGCCAAAAAGCAATGTGCAAATATTATCGTGTTCAGGTTTGAAGGTCGCTGCAGCTACTGTTATTACGGGGGTAATGAGATTGAACATCATATGAAGGCGACGAGCAGAATGTGGTGCTGTGTATAACATCATAACTAGTTCTAGGCAAGCCTATTACTTACTATCAGGTGATCGTCTGGGAATGAAATAAAAAAAATCTTAAATAAAAAAGGAATAATTTTCATTTTTAAAATCATCAGACTGCGCGTAACTTCGGTGTTAGGGCTAATATGATATACAGGAAAGAGCACAGTAGTTTGCTGATGATAAGTTGCGCGAGAACGTAAAGTGCGTGTCTACCGTTCCTCGGTTTAAGTCCTCGACGTGTTATGTGGGTTATGGTCATGTCATGGTCGTCTATTGTCGAACGTTGCCAAGAAATATTCAGTCCCTATATAATGGCTAATCATATCCAACGCTTTATGCAATTAAATGGCAGAGGTCTCTTTTGCCAAAGACCGTCTAAGTACCTGGTACTGAATCTATAATTTTTGCTGTCGACCAGTAGTTTGCAAACATTACTGTCTTCCGATAAGAAGGTCATTATAGCCAGTAAAATTACTGCGGTAATGATACTTAACATCTTACGCCTCGAGGCGATGAGCACTATATGGTACAATGTACAATACTAACTAGCGCCACGTCGTTATCAGCAAGCGTATTACTTACCATCAAGTGAACATATCGCTAGTCAGATCGGTTGTTTTAATTTTAAATATTTGTAGTAATTAATAACATAGAGCAAGGTAGTACGAAAATAATTTAGACACATTAAATAAGCATATATGTAGACTTTTGTTTATAACTGATAAATACTATATTTGATATGTATAACGAAGAAAATAATGAATTGTCTCCATGAAAATGAACACAAACGAATTTTTATGGTGATCGGTGGTGTGTCACCGTTCACCATGTTCATCACATGTAAGATATCGATTGTAGTAGTATCGAGTCCCTTTCTCTATTAAAGGATTGTATGAGTAACATTTTCTTATGTGGTATTGTGTGGTTGAAGAGTCGCATATTTATACATTCACCTGATGGTGAGCGATACGCCTGCCCAAAGTAATGTAGTGTTATACAGATTGATATACACTGCATCACATTTTGTTCGTCGCTTTGGGACTTAGATGTTGAGACTCGTTTCCCCAGTAATTTCACTAGCTACAGCGCCCTTCAATGCGGAACACAGTAATGTTTGCAGACTACTATTTACCGGTGGAAATAGGCGCTGCTGTGGTACCTTTTTTATCCTGGGGTAAATCTTAAAAGATATCTAGCTTCTGGAGGGAAGACAAGGTTATGTGGGGCTTCTACCCATTAAAACTTTCTCGGTTGTATCTCTCAGTGCATTAGGAGAAGCTCCAGAATGTTCATAACGCACCGGTGCTCACCTGACTCTGGCTAAAATATCCCACGGAAGGACAAAGCCCTTCTTAGCACTCACGCTGTTCTACGGCAAATACAGGAGCATGCATTTTCCGTCCTTCTAAGGCTCGCTTATTGAGCTCTGATGGCCCCCACCCTCAAATCCCACGAACCTGAGGACCTTTTCAGTCGCCTTGTACGACAGGCAGAAAATACCTTAGTCCTATTAACATCCCGAGACTACAGGGCTGGTTGGTAGTACCTAGACGGTCTCAGGCAACAGAGACTTACCACCAGTAATGTATAATGTATCGCATGTACTTAAGTTAACACGAAGCTGTAATGAGTAATAACAATTTATATGCAAAATAATATATAAAATGTTAATGTCATACATTATGCTAACGTAGAACCAAAATATGTCATCATGTTGTATGTCAGTCGTCCTTGACTCTCATTTGCATATATTCAATGCAAACGACATATCCATGTCGGTTTGTTTGTCTGTATGATTTATTAGTCGGAGGGCTCATGCGATGCTCTTCGCATTTTAATTCTTGCAAGTTTGGACCCTGATTGAAAACTGTTGATTCTCTTTAAATATTTTACATCATCAATACATAGTGTGCAATGTGGTGCAGTATATAACATCCTTACCAGCGCCACGTTATTACGAGCAGGCGTATCACTTATCAGGTTAACGTTCCGTCTCATCGCTTAATTGAATTAAAAATAAATATCAGATCGATGTACAGATGATGACAATTATCTCAATCTTCTTAAACGTCCAAATGTTACCGTTATTATTCTTGTTAACCTGGGTAGTCTCTGATGTCGGAGACTGTCTAGGTATGTACCACTGTAAGCCCTGGCCCTCAAAACTCATTAAGCTAGCCTTAGGGAGACGGCAAAAGCATGGTGGTCTTGTCTATGCTGTAACACAGCGTGGGTGCTAAGGTTTTGCCCTTCCGTGGGATGTCTTAGCCAGAGTACAGAAGGGTACCGGTGCGTTCCGCAGGAAACCCCGGAGCCTCTCCTAAGGCACTGATGATGGTCACCAAAGAGGTTTTAGAGTGTAGAAGCCCCACATAACCTTGCCTTCCCCCTAGAAGCGAAGTATCTATTAAGATTTCCCTCGCGATAAAAAAAAGGCATATAGCACCGCTGCTCCTATTTTTGCCGCTAAACCAGTGTGCAAACGTTACGGTGTTCCGGTGTGAAGGGTGCTATAGCTGGTGTGAATACTGGAGTAAGGAGACTCAAATTCGTTTGTCTCAGGCGACGAGCGCAATGCAACGCAGTGTATATAACCCTACAACTAGCGCAGAAGATGTTATTAGCTGGCATGTCTTTTACTACTTCCTATAGAAATTACTGAAGAAAAGGTCAAGTCCCAAGAAAAATCATCATTATTATAGCCTATTATCCAATACTTAACGTAAACTTCCCCAAACAATAAATGGAAAATTAAGTTAAATCTTAATGTGCGCCTTTCTATTGAGGAGAAGGAAATGTAGAGCAGCAAGTGAAGGTAAGTTTATTGAGCGTAATGCTTTCAGCGCATCCTTTATGGTTTCTCAGTAAACGGCAATTTCATCTTTCCGGTTAGCGGTAAAAGAAATCTCGTTAGTGCTTCTGCAGAAGGCGGCGGACGTTTAAACGGGATGCTTTTGAATTTATTTTGAAAGCGCCGCTTCTTATTTAATTCAATTACTTTATATCATATAGCTCCATCGGCGTCCTCTTATGTTTGCTCTATGTGATAGCTAAACGGAATGCAATTATACTTTTTTATTTTTTCACCCTTATATTGTAAATATGTGTATGTATGGTGTGAATAAACTTCCTATTATTATTATTATTAAAGTTTTCACGTTTAACGCGCTCGTTACGTACGCCATACACCCGTTGAATTGCCAATCTCCGTTTCTATATTCGCCTCGCAGAAGATTTCGAGTTTAATAATATAATCTTTAGCTCAGTGCGCAGTCTTATCTATTTGGAATCTATGAAAGTCAGGTAGCTTCCTAGAACTCCAACGGCGTTTTAAAATCTCCGAGTTTAATCAGCGATCAGATGCCGGCCGCGTCTCTGAATCTGCCTTCAACTCGAAAGCAGTTCTGATAATTCAGCGCTGATTAAGCTAACTCGTTTCGCTGCGAGTTGGGAAAATCGAGATGCTATCGATCCTTATGTTAATTATTTCTCGTTACGAACGGCTGCGGGTATGCAAATATCTTGCTCCCATCGAATCAAACTACTTGTTTAATCTATCTGCACCGGTTTGTAACTGCCCTATAATATATTTATTTCGTTTAATAATAACAGCACAAAATAACAGATATGTATATATATATATATATATATATACAACAACGATAAATAATTAAGCTTTTTATACTATACCGTTTGTAAATATCTCATTATTATCTAATCATGTAAACTGAACTCGCCCTTCACATTACAATATTCATAGAGTTCTTTATTCTATATATTCTTTATCTATATATGCTGCTATTTAGGTAATACCAGAGATTCATTGCCTCATCACGAGATCTCCGAAACTAGTAGAGGTCAGCTAAGAACAGATTTTACAAAATTCCATCCTCGAAAGGATTTGAGGTGTGTAATAGCGTCCGTGGGGTTGCGGGAATATTTTTGACAAATTTCAAGTCTAAATTTTCAATATAATTCTATATTACGGCCAGCAAAGCGGACGAGAAACAATTAATATATCTATGTGTATATATATATATATATATAAACATGTTTTCAATTTTAACATTTTATGAAACGGACAAACATAATGCTACGTAATTGTATACAAAATTTATCTATAAAAATCCATTTTATATTCTATGTAAATATTTACTATTATAATTAGATGATGATGGTGTTTAATGTAAGGTTGTAAATTTTGACTTCTTTTGTGTTTCTTTTCGGATACTCGGGAAAACTTAACAACTATCTTGGACAGTTAAATTTTATAAAACTTTATATACTAAATTCGCTAGGAGACGAAATTGTTTGATTATTTTTTATTAGCTACTTAAGCCATAATAATATTCATATTAATAAAATTTCGTAAAGCTATAAACTATGTTTTACGAGCATCAATTCCACGAAAAAAATCGCATATCCTTATTGGCTATGAAATCAAGTTGTTAAGAAACTACTTTTTGATATAATTTCTTACTCAACAACTTATTTTAATACAAACTAATGTAAACACTAGATTGAAGGTGGTAATAGTGTTCAACGTGAATTAACATATTCTTTTTTTTTTATTCAACAAAATGACGAAACGAACAGGATATTCACTTCGTAATATTAGGATGCGCTTGCCTAGGTTCGTCTAGATAAAATAATATACATTGTAACGTTGTACCTATTTTAAAACATACGATATTTAGTCTCGTTATGTAAGTGATTTCACTAGCTACAACACGCTTCAAACCGGAACACAGCAATGTTTGCACACTATTGTTTAGTGGGAAAAATAAGAGCTACGGTTGTATAGGCGGTTTTTACCAATAAAGACCTACTATATGTATAAAGGTGGTAAATAGAATCACAACAGATTATATGTAATCTACCATAGTATAATATATATGTATCATATATATATATATATATAATATTTTGTATATATTAATATTTATTACAACTGCCTTTAAAATTTTTCTTACACAGTGTTGATTGGTAGAGAATACCATCTAGACATTAGTTCGCCCTCTGTACCATGTACAATAAGAAATAAATTGAACAATAATAAAATAATATTGTCAGAAAAATTATTACAGTAGGCAAATATTGCTAGAATAATAGTAATTCTATTGACTTGTAAGAAACTATAATGGATCCAGAAGTAATAGCTTTATACTACTGTAATATTTCACACAATATTTTATGAAATCATTGTGTATATTTTCATTAACCATTTTTTTATTATTTTTTTAAAATTGTAATAAAAGAATAAAGGTGTTTTACTGATTATTTGAAAGATGGGAGGGTAAATATCGTTGCATTCTACAAAGCGGACATCCGTAGGCATCGATTCATTACGGCTCGGAGAGCGCAGTAGTGTAGTTTTAATGATTATAACGAGCGTAAGGAATCCCGCACAACAACTCAAGGGACCCAAGCCATCCTTACCTGCTCGTGGTGCACCTTGCTAATCAACAAACGAGGCTCTGGCTCCCATCGACCCGCATTAGGCCAGCGTGGTGAGATGTGGCCCAAATCCCCTCATATGAACTCGCACAAATGTAGAGATCAGCTCATGGTGATGGTAGAGAATGATTCTATCGGGATAAAGACTGTTGGATCACAAAAATAAATATATATTCAGTTGGTACTTCTATTAACGTGCAATGCTATTTTCTGCCCATCTAGAGTATTGTGGAAAAATTATCTCTCACATGACATGAATGACGTCGTACAGTGATAACGAACGGCTGTTATTTGTGACGTTTGGACTAGCGAACAACTTAACCAAATATAATATTTATATGTGAATTTTCTATTTATGTGATTTTTGTATAGATATAGTTACGCTAATAGATAGAAGCCGTGATAGCTCAGTTTGTAAGGCAGTCGAACACGCTATACGTCTCGTAAAGGCAAGCCTTCAATCCCCATTGCACTTGAGCTTCCGGAAAACATCGAGAAGAATCCGATTTGTTTCGGCAGCTTTCCTGTTCATGTGATCCATCAACACGTACTTAGCCAATGTGGTGGATAAATAGCCTTGAGTCCCAGTCGAGAGAACAATAAGAGATGTTGTTTGGTTATTTAATTTTAATCCAATACATATCATAGCAAAAAATCGTAAAGTTATCTCTAAAAGGTATTTCTCATTGAATACGCTCAGCACGATACCACTGTGAGGAAACCGACATATTCCAATAACGGCAGCTTTCTTGGTCATGTGAAATTCACGAACCCGCTTTTGGCCAGCGTCGTGAATGGTCTTGACTGGCTCCTTGTAAGCTGTGGCTCCCAGCTGTGAGAATAAGTGAGCCGTCTATAAACTTTTATAATTGATCAGGAATATTGGACCGTTGTATTTGCATCTTAACGGTTATGAATCGCCAGCAGAAATTCAGAAACTTGTCAGTGGTATATTGACCTCGCGCCTGCGATAAAGTCTTTATCTATATGTAGTTGACATTTTAATAACGCCACTGATAAACAAATTGTACTAGTCTCTTTGTATAACTATCATTTGTAGTCACAGGTCACAAATAGATTCCTATACCATACGCGATAAGGCTCACAATTGTAACAGGGATGGTGGTGTTTGATGTTACGATTATAAATCAAGCGGACAGCTAATGGTTGAAGCGCGCACGCGAATTAAATTATCATGCGCGTGCAAATAATGTTATTGATCTATAAATAATTTTAATCGATCGATATATATCGTTTGGGAAACTCCGCCACGTCCTCACCTCCCAAATACTCCAATGTCTCAAGACCCAAGTGTTTAACCAGTGCGTCCTCCCCATCCTTACTTAAGGTGCAGAGACATGGCACCTGTTCATTGAGCTGGTCCACCGATTCAAAGTAGCACAGCGAGCGATGGAGAGAGCTATGCTTGGCATTTCTTTAAGGGACAAAATCTGGAACGAATAAATTCGACGGAGAACTAAAGCTGTCGACGTAGCTCACAAAATATGCAAGCTGAAGTGCCAGTGGGCCGGCCATGTGACAGGCGATGAGGGAAAAAAGTCTTGTAGTGGAAGCCGCGTACAGTTCGCAGAAGTGTAGGTTGCCCTCCCTCCAGATGAACCGACAACAACATCAGAGCGGTCGGAAGTATGTGGATATGAAAAGCTGAGGATCGTATTTAGTGGAAGACATTAGGGAAAGTTTATATTCAGCAGTGGATAAACAAAGGATGATAATGATGATGATAATGATCGCTATACAATCCACGGGGCTATGTCAATTTTAAATATTTCCTAATTAATCACCTAATAACATTCAAATCTTACATAACTACATATAAATTAATCTTACTCTTTTCTTTACTCACTTTAGAAAATACCGTTATGTTGATTCAAAAACTCCAAGCAGAGAGATACTCCTGATATTTCTACTCTCTATCAATCTGGCGACGCTCATGGGAAAGCCAATGACTTTGTGAAATTATTTTCTTGATTATAAGATATCTAATGCTTTGATGGGGGTGTAAGGGTACCCGCACAACGACTAACCGGATCCAAGCCAATCTCATCTGCTCGTGGTGCATACTGCTAATCAACAAACGAAGCTCTAGCTCTCACCGCATTGGGTCAGCGTAGTGGAAAATGGTCAAAATTTTCTCATATGAATCCTTACCTGATCGATGTGGGAATCTTTGGGAGGGGGTCTATGTCCAGCAGTGGACGTCTATCGGATGCTTTGAAAATTACTGAGAGTTTAAACAAAGCTACCAGCACATTTTTTATTTCAATGTAATCAGTATATTATCAATCATCTTAATATGAAACCTTGATAGCTGTTTATAAGGCGGCCGTATCCGCTGTGCTTCTTGTAGTGCCGCGGGTTCGATTCTCTCGGATCTTGAGCTTCTAGCGAAGACAAAACATCACGAGTGAATCAACATGTGCCAACAATGATAGATTTCGCGTTACTGTTTTTCAGTTTCTATTACACTTTCAGACAATTATTATGACTATACATAAAACTCTATAATGAAATGCGACTGAGAATCAGTGATGCCTTATTGGGATGTAAAATCTATTGGTTATCACAAAGGTTTAAGGATACCGTTTTAGAGTCAATTTACACCCGGTTCGATATTGTTTAGATGAGGTTGTTGGTGATGGACTTGGCATCACCACCTCTAAGTTCTTAGTATTTGCCGTTTGTCTTCAACTCATTTGTTTAAATTTTCATAGATGTCAATTATCATTAAAGGATTACTTCTTGGAAGTTTGTTTTGTATTCATTAGCGCCGTCTATGTTTTCTGATGCTGGGTGACCTTCGTGACTCATTCGCAAAAATACGCTTTCAACTTCAGCAAAATTTAAAGTGTACAAGTGTAGATTCAATATCCTCCTAGTTTTAGTTGTAAAACAATTATTTTTCTTCTAGAAAAATTATTGATTATTTAAGTGATAATGAGGCCGTGCTTGATGAAGTGAGCTCACGTAAAATACTCTCGCTTCTCGTTTAAAGAACAGGAACAGCAAAAGTTCAAGAAAATCCTATTTTTTTTTTAGGAGAGAAAATGCCTTCATATACTTACCGCCGCAGTGACACAGACTGTATATGTCGGACTTGCACCGACTTAAATCCCCACGATGTTTTACCGTAGTCGCTTTACACCAGGGCCACGGGAACACTTTCGCACATCTCCGCGACCCCGCCAGCGCTAGCTCCACCGCGCAGCTCCACCTCAGCGGGTGAGACACCCGACCCCCACACCCCCTTTCTACTTCTGTAAGGGCACGCTTGAATGCGTCCGGTATTCACTGTCATCTGGGCAAAGGATCCAGCAAGTTAGACCTACCGCCAGCAATTTCGCTCAGTTCTAATTAAAACAGTTCACAGATAAATTATTAACAAAATGAGATTATCATGTTTATAAAATCTTTTATCCCCGCCGAATAGTCTTCGTTTAATGATGATATTAAAATGTTAAATAAACATTACACTGTCTGTAATATATCTTAAATTAAGCATTTATCTTAGATCTTATTCAGATTCATATTTGTATGGTAAATAACAAATATATTTGCATTTCAATTAGGCACCGCGTTTGCGCAAAGGATTTGAATTATTTATAAATTAATAGAAATATACCGGAGTGGAGTCTTATGACCACGATTTGCTAGTAAGTTCATTCCATTGACCATACGATTATATTCTTAGTATACTAATATTAATAATCATTATCCGTTCGAATGGTGACAAGTGATTTACCTGCTCATAAAAATATAGCGCCAGTAAGTCATTGTTCCCAGAGACCGTCCAGGTAGGTACCACCGCAGCTCCTATTTTTGTCGCCAGGTAGCAGTGTGAGTGTGCAAACATTACTGTTTCAGTTTGTACGGCGTTGTAGCTAGTGTAATTATTGGGGCAACGATTCTCAATTAAAAAAAAAGTTGGAATAACATACACTGAGACATGAAGATGTTAAGTATCGTAACGTCTCTTATGTCTCTAGCTACTACGCCCGTCAAGTCGGGACACTGGTGGTAGGTCTCTGTTGCTGGAGACCATCTACGTAGTTACCACTGCAGCGTCTGTTTCTGCCGCCAAACAGCAGTGTGCAAACATTACTGTGTTCCGGTTTGACGGGCGCTGTAGCTAGTTTAATAGTTGGGATAACGAGACTCGACATTTTATGTCTCAAGGCAAAAAGCGCAATGTGGTGCAGTGTATACCATTGTAACTAACGCTACGTTATGGGCAAGCGTATCATTTACCATCAGGTTAATGTCCCGCTCGTCTCGTCGTTTATTGAAATAAAAAAAATCATGTAATATTTGCTCAATACTATTTGACTACAGAAATAATAGCTGAGATGATATCGAACTAGACTGTCTCCAGCTACAAGGATTTACCACCAGTAGAACTTATTGTACGTGTGTCTAAAGTATTTTAAAAATAATAATTTTGCTAAAGAATAGTGACGGTGTCGTCTCGTATAAAGAGGATTCTCTATAAATATTATAAATTCGTATGATATTTATTTTCGATATTTCTGAATAATAATATAAAGACTCAAAAGTATAGTTTCTTTGAAAAAAGAAAATTGTTCGCAAATCCAACAATGTGACGTTGACTTCAAAGAACTACCTAATAATATAACATACTTTGTATTACGGGCGTAAGTTAATTTCGTCGAAGTATGCTCTCAATATACAGATTGACTTCATGAATATTAATATGGCGAAATAGACATCATCTATGAGCTAATGAATTCATGTCTTGCTACCTTTCCATGATATACAATTTTCATATTTTATTCATTATAAAGACAGCTTCGTATTAGATAGTAATAGATTGAAACTGTATAGCATTGTATTTAAATTACTCTGCCGTAGGTCACCATCAGCTGTTTTATTTATTTATTTAAAACTGTAAGGTGGTAGGGTGTGTGTAAGAGGTCCCGCACAACAACTCCGGGACCCAAGCCAACCTCATCTGCTCCCTGCTAATCAACAAAGGAGGCTCTGGCTCCCACCAACCCGCATTAGGCGTGCGTGGTGGGAAATGGCTCAAATGCCTTCATATGAATCTTTACTCAATCGATGTGAAAATCTTTTGGGGAGGTCTATGTCAGTAGTGGACGTCTATCGGCTGATGACGATGCTTTGAAGATTCTGTGAATATAAACAAAGCAATATTAATACACTACTTGCACATTATGTGCAGATAGAGTATTAATATATGAAAGCTTACAAAAAACGCCCGCTGGTCCTCGGCAGGTCGCGGAAAGCCGCTGGGCAGCGCAGGGCCGTTCGATGTGGAAATTTCTGGGGGAGGCCTATGTACAGCAGTGGACGTGTATCGGCTGATAATGATGATGATGATTTAAACTTTATTTACACACACCAAAAAAAATTTACAAAAAGGCGGACTTAATGCCTAATGGAATTCTCTCCCAGTCTACCCTAGGATTGAGTAGAGAGCAAAAGTATGGGTGGCAGTATCGTGCAATTGTAAAATATATACATATTCAAAATGTGTTATTGGGTTATAATAAGATTTCGTATTATAATATAAATAATAACAATAAATTAATTAGTAAGATCACTTTTTAATGTATAAACATTACAGCAATTATAAATTATCTGTTTATACTAGTATCATAAAAAAGTAATAACGAGTTAGCATTGAACAATGGCTATTTATTAGTGGCGATATCATCATACAAACCGAAGTCCTGCTTGACCTACAAAGGCAATGAAGTGGAGTAAAGTAATGTCTTAATTAGTATAACGTCTCGATGCGATGATAAAGACGAGGTAAGAAATCACTTGTAACAAATAAAGTAATATTTTTTAATTGGAGCTCACACGCACTACTTGTTGACTAGGAGACCGTCTGCGGTGGTTATCATCGCAGTGCCTATTACTGACGCAAAACAATAGAATACAAACATTATTGTGGAAAAAAAAACTAAACAACTTATGTTTAACAGTATATATCATAGTAACTAGCTCCACACAATAAACTAATAATATATAAATTGAAGCTCAGTACAGAATCTGCTGAAGATTGCTAGGAATATTTGTATAAGCTATAATCAAGCTTATTGTGATTTTAGAAGATTATGCTATACCATTTCTATCTAAATAGTTGACACATACTGTATAATAATTATATCGACGAACAGGTTTGAATACGATCGAAATGATCTACGTACGCACTAATATCCAATTACTACATCGTAAAGGTGCTGGGGTAAGGGAACTCGTTCCCACGACGCGTCTATTTCTGTTTGGGCGCCGGAGCGCCGCCTGTCGCGTCATCAGCAAGTAAAAAGTTCTGGGAAACGTGACCGCTCTAAAGTTATTTCAGGCGCCACTGCCAATGTCTCTCTTCGAAACGATTACTTCCTCGTGTATGTGTTCACATCGAACAGGTATTATTGGTGTTGTTCTCTGTACGTTCAAACAAATCTACGCTCGCAGCTTTATTATGTTTAAGGAAAATCAATATTTTTTATTTGGTTATCTCCTTCAGTGTTTAACAATTAAAAGATGAGGTGTTAAATGCGGAGTGCAAACTAGTGATTGTCCTTTTTTTGATTAAGTAAGAAATCTTCAAAAAATTCCGTACTGTTGAGACGGAAAATAAGGTTATTTGGGATTTGTACCTACTAAAACCCCATCAGTGGTCGTTCTTAGTGTTCCGCAAGAGGTGCCCAAATCTACAGAACACACCGGTGCCTCTGCGCTTAAGCGAGAGAGCTCGGGATGAACAACAGGCACGAGACCACTTCATACCTGTTGTTCATCACAAGCTCGCTTATTGGGCAATGAGGAACCTGACCTTCAAAGCCCACGAACCTTTATAGTCGCCTTCTATAACAGGCAGAGCTTACCATGGTCCTATTCTTAATATGTAGGTGTTTGTTAGTGTGTCTGTAAAAATGTATTGTTACGTTTTATTAATTATTTTCAAATTAGACTCGCATGAAGTGTCAACGGTTTTTTTTAAATCATCAATCCTTAGGCGACCTCTATTGAACATAGGCATCCCCAAAACATATGCATAAATATTACGCTGCTCGCATGTAGCGATTTCCTTCAGTCCCATTCTGGCCTTCCATCACTGCATCACTGCATAGTTACATCGTATTGCGACTACTAATTAAATATCATTCTCCTCCTCATTTCATTTCTTAATATATGTCGAGGATAACGCAGACAACAACCTAAGAAAACCTAATAGCGCATGATGAATAACTCCGAATGTGATCGAAGTGTGCTTTTGTCTCCTTAGCGTACTCAAGTTCTCATGATCACGGCAATACTGTTATAGCGGCAGATTTACAATATTAGGATAGCCTGACAGATCGATTTTATAAAAACCTTTCCATCGTCTAAACTTTTTTATCAAATAAATCATTTGCGGTACAGAGCAGTTAGTTGCTGCCCATTGAGATCAATCAACCATTCAACATTATAGTGTTGTAAGACATTTTAAGAGAATTTATTTGTAGGCTTTTTTATAAAACGATTTCTATAAACGTGAGAAATCTTTTGTGTTGCATCAATAACGTAACGATTGGCAATTGCTGAAGTTGCTGCTCGGCCAAAGTAAGATATTTTACATATGAAATAAAACATTTTTAATTGTATACGAAAGTCTTGTTTCTACTAGCTGTTCCCCGCCCGCTTTGTTGGCCATAGTATAAAATTACACTTGAAATTTTTCTAGAGTATTCCTTCAGAGCGACAGCAACCGCTAAAAGCTTTCTGTAGCGACCGTTACTATAGCAATCGCAAAATAATACATAATAAAAATGTTTATAAAAGTTATTTAGATATAAAATCATGAAGGATATCGTCGGTTCTCAACGTTGGCAGCGGAAGCTACTCTAGAAATTCTTAACACCCCCAGCCCTGCCATTGCCATAACTGCTGGCCAGAGCTAGAAGTAGCAGCGCTGCCGGGCATTCGGGGCTGTTTGTATTTTATGCGCCATACATATGGTTTTGCCAATACGCCACCACGCTTGGCAGGCGGGTTGGTGATCACAGTAGTGACTATCGCACGGATATCGCTGCTGCACGATTACGGTCTGTAGTATTTGATGAGTGGTTATAGTGCCATTAGTCGATCGCCAGAGCCTCGTTGGTTAATCCGCAGGAAGCACCACGGGCAGGTGAGGTTAACAGTTTAGGAGATTTTCTGGGACTGGGTCTCTTCCTTACACCCCGTGATGGATATTTTTTTTTAGTTTTGTATATCCTATGAAGATTATATAAAACTAAAAAAGTACACCGTCTACAAATAAACCGCATCGAATGGTTATGTCCCACTAGTTTTCAAGTGATTGGTGAACAAACACAACCATTTTCATTATATATATATTGACATAGATTAACAAAACTATAGAATATAAACAATTTAAACTACAGCCTGTCAACGGTATCGTGATTTAAAGGATGATCCGAAGGTCTCTCCATGATGACACGCGATATAAATCGCTAGTCAAGAATGAGATCAATCTGGTGTATTTTCACTATTGCAACTCATTGTTTATATTCACTTGATCATCGACAAAATACTCTAACATAAACAAATTTTTGTTAAAAAGTATTAAAATTTATAATCGTGTACACAAATATTTGGATTCTCTTAAATATATTTACTAGACTCGACCAAAGCAAAAAGGTAGTAGTAAGTAGAAGCATTAAGAGGTGTAAGGGGTCCCGCATAACGACTCACGGGATCCAAGCCATTCTCACTTGCTCGTGGTGCACCGTGCTAATCAACAAAGAGGCTCTGGCTCCCGCCAACCCGCGTTGGACCAGCGCGTTGGGAAATAGCCCAAATCCACCCATATGGAACACCAACATACGGCAGCCTCTAGTGCCCAGCGGTAACGGACGCCATGCTAACTTCTTGTGGAGATCTTTGAGGGAGGTCTATGTCCAGCAGTGGACGTCTATCGGCTGAAGTAGAAGTATCAACTGCTGAAAAAGATAAATGAAAAAAAATTAATAAATAAAAAAAACTCATATGACAGACTCATTTTTTTAAAGTAATCAATCAATGTCATCAAAGAGCAGTGACGGAAAAAGTGAAACATTTCGAGTCGGTGCGGTGTCCATCGCGTGTTTTAAAGGTTACCATGAATGATTCAACGATACAAGGTTTCATTGGAAGTCTGCTCGGAACGGGTTTTTTTGTTTATCCAACCACGATCTATATCACATAATCGCTGAGTTGGCGACCTTACGCTCTTCCATCTGAGCTATCAGGTTATTGCGAACAAGAGTATAAATAAACTGAACCCGCACTTAACTAATTATAACTACTTATATTTTATGTACTACATACTGTGCCGACCCCACACAGATGGAAAAGACAGGAGGAAGAAGAACTACTATATATTTAGTGATGTAATTTCTATTTACTTTACGAAGCGATAAAACCGGCGGGACGTTCACCTGATGATAAGTGATACGCCTGTTTAAAACAACGTGGGTCTAGTTAGTTTATTGCATAGATAAGATTATGGGAGACCGTGTAATTAATAGGCTGTAGGCGTTCTCCAACAACAACTCACGGGATCCAAGACAATCCTCATCTGCGCGTAGTACACCCTGCTAATCAATAAACGAGGCTCTGGTTCTCACCAACCCGCATTGGGCCAGCGTGCTGAAATGACTCAAATGAATCCCTATCCGATTGATGTGAAGACCACTGCGTAAAGCCTAGGTCCAGCTGTGGATGTCTATAGGCTGATGATGATTAGGTGTAACTAACATTACTTACTAAGGAAACCGCAATAAGATGTGTAAACATCTTTGTAGTCGCTGCGTTTTTCTATAGTAGAGTCCTTTATCGTTTGGTAAATTTGTTTTTTATCCAAAAAATTCTGTGTGGTAATACATAATAATGTAATAAAAAAAATTTTTTTATTCATTGAGTCGAGTGGGACGTTCACGTGTTAAGTGATACTCATCGCCTTGATATATAAGATGTTCAGTCTCGATACCCCAGTAATTTCACTAGCTACAGGGTCCATCAAACCGGAATTTAACAATGTTTACACACTGCTGTTAGTCAGCAGAAATACGCCCTGCGATGGTACCTATCTAGATGGTCTATAGCAGCAGAGACCTACCACCAGTGATGTATATACGCCAATGTTTATTTTACTTAAATTGTAACAATCAATGAATTGTTGTAGTAATTTAAGTTTTCCTTCTCCGTCTTCTACAAAACTCTACTCAAACTTTGAAAACAATTATAGTAATTAACATATATGTTTTTGTTAGTAATTTTCCAATTGTCATTAATTTGTAATAACAAGATATTATAAACAATAATTATCATCAGTTTATTATTAATAATCGCGAAATCGTTCATTGTTTGTTTTCTAATGAACAGTAGTTTTAATGTGACCGCTTCACCGTATTCCTTTGTACAATAACAAAGTATTTCATCGATCGCAACATAAATGATTCATATGTTATCCGTATTCTGTATACGTTGTAGTTATGTATACTATTTCTTAATACTTTCAAGAATTAATCCTGTGATATACTGTGAAAGATGAAATAGATAAAGAAAAACAACAAGAGTTCTAGTAGAATAATTGGAATGAGTCGTTATAATAATCTTCAATTCGATGATCGGATATGATTATTACTTAACTCATACACCTACAATTTTTTCTTTTAATTACGAACTCTCACCAATTAAAAAAAATGTTTTGTTGTTATACTTAGGTCATAACTATATGAGATATGATATAAACTATATGAGATATGATAACTTGTTATACTTAGGTCATATAACTATATGAGATATACAGTTAAGAAAAGAGAGAGAGTCACCATTTAACTAACTACACCCAGCTTAATCTTGTAAGAAAGCTGTGCTTCCCAACCTTTCTTTCATGTCTGATACCCCTTAATTAATTTTTTAACTCTTACACCTTCCCTCATACCTCCATAACTACTCCAAAAACGTTGTTTCTCTTAAGTTCTACCTAATATCAATCTTAAAATTGAAATAATCTCTATTCATTCTGCAGCACCTTTATTAATTTATAAGATACAAGATTTATTTCATATTTCCTATATATATATATATATATATATATATATATATATATATATATATATATATATATATAAGAGACGATGAATCTATGACATATTTCCTATATATATATAGGAAATATGTCAGATTCATCGTCTCCTCATCTTTTCTCTGAAACTAGGTAAAAGGTAGTTGCGGGGAACAGCAAGTGTCTATATAAATAAAATGTTTGAACATCTCAATATATCCGTCATCAATATAATTTTTACGTACCTCCGATAGGTTTCCGCGTACGCCTAGTGCTACCAATGGTTCCACAGGATGCCAATTGCTGCTCAAGAGGGTATTAAATTCTAAGGGATTTAATCTGATCATGAGAGGACCGGAAGACATATTTTACGTAACATGTAATCTTAACGGTACTTTTTTATTGTCAACAGGAAAGAAACCCCTAAGCAATCATCGGCTCCGACTTCTGGAGATGCTCATGCTAACCTGATGGCGGCGATACGGCAAGCGGGAGGCGCTGGCCGGGCGAAACTTCGCTCGGCTGTGGAATCCACGCCTGCTAAGGTAATTGCCACCCATCCTCTGATGTATATAACCTTTTACCAATATATAGGAGTTGTGTTCAGTTATGAAAAGATCGTAGTTCGTCTTTTATTAATTAAAATAATAAATCTATTAGATTAGTAGAGGTTACTTCTGTCTAGAATCATGTTTTCCAACCTTTTTTGTGGTCTGCCCCACATTAGCCTTTCTAAAATTCTATACCCCTAAATAACATACACAATTTTTAATATTAAAAAAAAATATTATTATAAATTTGCCATCATCTGAAATTGGTGCAATTATTTAAGAATGTGCATTTTTCGTTAAATTTGGCACTGTAATCAGGCATGGCCTGGAGCGAAAGAAAGCGCAGTTAAACTCGTGTCGAGTGCATTTTCGAATTGCCTCCCTTAACAATCAAACTGCCCCTCTGTGGGTCGCCGGCCCCACATTCGGAAACACTGATCTAGAAGTACATCTATTATATTGTATTTAGTATATATCTGTATAGTTCTGCAAAGATATAGCGGTGTGCGCTTCATATAGGAAAAAAAGGACTATATTCTAACTTAATACATCTAAATACAATAGTAATATCTAAGTTACAAAAGGTATACGACTATGCTGAATTTAAATCGATGGATTTACTTTTAAACATAGATGAGCACATTGATTTCGGGTACAGTATATATTTCTTACCCAAAGTCTGCATACTTCTGCTCACACGGCGCCGTGTAGTCGGCCCCTTATGAACTAACTTAAAATTATTTAGAAACAATCTTTTGAAGAACTTAATTTTTTCGGCCCTTGTTTTTTTTTGCTTAACTTATTTTGTTTTTTTTTTAACCAAATATAACACTCGTCCGTTATCGTATTACTTTTACGTATTTTGATGTATAGGTTAAGAGTAACCTCCATCATAGCTTTCACCGACTCAGCTTGAATACATTCCATCAAAAAGGATCAATTTGTATTAAAAAACTATATCGCTAACCATTAGCATGTAAATTTTATATTATTATAGTTTTCTATTATTGGTTAAATTTACAGTTAAAGTAATTTAAAGAGCAAAGGAAAAGTTTTATTATTAGTTAATTATTTCTGGTAGATCTCTATCGCCGTAGATAGTTTAGGTAGCTACCACCGCAGCTGTCTATACCTGTAGCCGAACACCAGCAGCAATGTGGAAACATTACTGTGTTCCGGTTTTGTAGCACAGTGTGGTGCAATGTATATCATCCTAACTAGCGCCATATTATGGCCAAGTCCTATCATTTACCATCAGGCGAACGTCTCGATGCTCTCGTCACTGTCGTTTACTTTTATTAGAAGGTAAGCATATTAATGGTTTTGATGACTTTGTGATGCTAAGTTGGAATTAATATGCATAATATAGATGCTGTCTAGTCTGATAGGCTACGTAATAAACTACATATGTCGTGACCCATTTAGTGACAGTAACCTTCATCAAAACATCATCATCAGCTCTTTGCCAAGTGTAATCCCTCGCAGGTAAATATATTAACTGTCTAGACAAAAATATTGTATTTTGTTTAGTTATCTACGTCCAACAAGACCAGAACTTTCGCACAGCAAGTAGCGAGTCAAGGTTATTGTACCAGTGCACTGGTCGAATACGAGTTGTCATATGTCGAAACTATCCAAACGTAATTGAACATAGAAATGTAGATTGTTTGAATAACAGTGGATTCCACAAATAAAAAAAAACAGAGTTGTCGTCAACAACGCGCCAGGTTCTGCCAGGAATCGATTGGGGAACCGGTCCCCGGTACCGCACGCCGGCCACTGCGCCAAGTGGGCCGTCAAACGACATTCTATTGCCGCGATCCAGAGAGTTCCGCCGCGCTTGTACAATAGTCAAGTCTACATATACCGAACCTGTTATCATCATCTGCCGATTGACGTCCACTGCTGGACATCAGCCGCCCCCAAAGATCTCCACATACAGTCAGTATGGCCTCTGGTAGCGTTGTTCACTACGGGCTGTCGTGTCTAAAGGTTCGTGTGGGGGGATTTGGACTATTTCTTACCACGCTAGCCTAATGCGGGTTAGTGGAAGCCAGAGCCTCGTTTATTGATTAGTAGGGTGCACCACGAACAGGTGAAGTTGGCTTGAGTCTCGTGAGATGTGCGGAAACCCTCACAGCAGCCTGTTATATATACCGAAATTAACTGTTTCCGGTATTTCATGGTCTGCAGTCCTTTGAAACATAGAACAATTACTATTGTCGGAATCGCAACCGCTGATCACTCACAAGACAAATAATATCTTCACCAGCGATTCCAATAAGAATTAGTTGCCAACCAGCTCCACTTTTCAATTTGAAGTTAACATCTCTTTCTCGGAAAGAAACAGATTTCTTACTTCATACTTTTCAATTTCCCGCAAACGTATTCGTGTTCTTTATATAAAGCTGCGCATATTTTCCTTTCTTTATTTTCTTTATAAAAGCCGCATTAGAACTGTCTAGTTTTTTTTTTTTTCGACGAAGCGACGCGACCAGCGAAATGTTCAGCTGATGGTAAATAATATCCTCACCCATAACAACGTTGCGCTAGTTAATATGATAGACAAATGCACCACAATGTGTTTGTCGCCTTAAAACAAGATGTAAAGGTCTCGATACCCCAGTAATTTCACTTGCTACAGCGCCCTTCAAACCGTAACACAGTCATATTTGCACAATACTGTTTGACGGCAGTAATAGAAGACTACACCACTGTCTCTGATAATAGACACCTGTTACCAGTGAAGTTATGAGAATTGTCATCTTACGTCTCAACGCGACGAGCATGTGTTGTGTACATCATCCTAACTAGCGGCACGTTGTGAGGTGTGGGCGTCTATTATTTAAATTCAACTAAATGACTTGTTAATGTGTCGACGCTTGGCCGAAGAAAAAAAAAATAGTACTTGTCTATGAAGAGTCAGAAACCATAAAAAGGTCATGTCTATATTTAAATGCAGAATCCTTCTCCGTATATTGAACCTCCGTTCGCGTAATTAAATATTTCTTTTGATTGTTGTACGGAACAGCTAATTGTTTATTTATTTATTTATTATTGTTTATTATCGTAATTTATGTTTATATTTAGTTTTAAAGATATATTTTAAATATAAGGAGTGGAAGGGTGCTACTTCTTTAAAAGGTTAATAAGTATATTGGTTTTGGACTTGACTTTTAGTGGTGGTAGGTCTCTATTGCCGGAGATAGTCTAGGTACCACCACAGCGCCTATCTCTACCGCCAAACAGCAGTGCGCAAGCAATACTAAGTTCAGGTTTGAAGGGCTCTGTAGCTAGTGTAATTACTGAAGTAACGCGACTCGACATTTTATGTCTCAAGTCCTAACTAGCGCCACGTTGTAATGGGCAGTCGCTCGTATCGTTGCATCTTAGATTAAAAAAAATATATTTCACATTTCTCATGCGAGCCACCGTTCAGCCGACCTCTGCAACAAAAATCGAACTATTTCTGTAGCGGAACGCCGCCTCCGTACTCCCGCACAATTACACTCCAAGCCGGACGCTTCAAGGAATCAACCGTAATTGTATGCCCCGGAGTATTTCCGAGAAACGCAATTACTCTGTCAGTGATAACGTTGTATTATTGATAATGCTATCAGTTCACATTGTGTTGCGCGTGTGCGCATGCGCAGACGGATGTGTGTGTATATGTATGCGGTTTCCACGTGGTGCTAGTTATACAAATAAGCGATCTCATGCATGTTATTACGCATACCGATCATAATTTTTTTTTTATCTAAAAACTCTTTCCTCATGTATGTGTATTTATAAATCTTCATTAATGCTGAATGTAAGCATTCTTTTATACACATTCAAGAATTAAAATTTAATTGCGATTTTATTTACCTTTACAAACTTAATAGTTGATGTAAAGTTCACGCCTCAACTTAAGTTATTCCGAATCGTTAACATTAATAATTTAACATCAATATTCATTAATACAAATATAATCGATTTATCTAGAACTAGCTTTTGGGTTTCTGCTCATTTAAAAAAAACAAGCAGATCATGACGTAAATATATTAGTTGTAGGTCTCTGCTGCCGGAGATCGTCTAGTTAGGTAACACCCCAGCTCCTATTGCGGCCGACAAACAATAATGTGCAAACATTAATGTTTTCCGGTTTAAAGGTCGTTGCAGTTAGTGAAAATAATGTAGTAACGAGACTTAATATAGTATTTATAAAGGCGACGAGCTAAATATGGTGTTGTGTGTCTTAACTAGCGCCACGTGTTACTTACACTCAGGTGATCGTCCCGCTTATCTCGACACTTCCTAAAATAAATAAACCTAAAATGTTTTTTTTTTATATTTTAATCAAAATTAAGCATTCACAATACAAATTTTCATCCCATATATATAATTAATATTTTCGTATCGGAAAGTCGGTCTGACCAAGGTTTTAACTCCCAGATCTCAATACCACAGTTTGACTGGAATTGATAATATTATATATATAACTTCAGTCATCTTTCATTATTATTAATCATTCACTCAATTATGGTAGTGAAAGATAATTGTACCTTTATTTTTCGTATTTTGGCATTATTTTTGTCGCAATCAGTATTCGCTATGTGCAAACAATTCACACTTGCCGGTTTTTAATTACCAACGCGGCTCGGGTGGACCCGCGCCCCGCCGATTCGTTGAAACATTCGCCCAGCTTTTTGTCCAATGCCCACGGTCCTCGTTTCGTTTGAACGAAACAAACGAAAAAAAAAAAAACAGCTCCCCGTATTCCCAGTGAACGATTCCGAGACATGTATGGACGGGCGGTTGATCGGTAGTTGGTAACTGATGACTTTCACTTTTGCGTTTTCTTAGTTTAACGTCACCAGTCCTCATGACGTCCGGAGTTAACCTTTCGGCGGCATTAACTAAATTGTTTTTTTTTTTTCCAATACAAATGTAATTAAAATTACTGTTAATGCAACTGTTTCTTTAATTAACGACCGAAGCGACGCTTTATTACCGATATTCACACGATGGTAATTGATACACGTCTGCTCATAAAAACGTGGCGCTATTTAACATGGTATCCACTGCACCATATTGTGCTAATCACCTGAGACATACGATGTAAAGTCATTACCTCAGTAATTTCACTAGCTACAACACCTTTTACACAGAAATAATAATATTGGCAAACTACTGTTTGGCGGTAGTTATAGGAACATCGGTGGTACCTGGACAGTCTCTATCAACAGAGACTTACCACCGATGTAGTTTTAATCTCAATATAGAACTAAATAACTGAGATAGATAAAAAAAAATGCCGTTGTTATATTTATTACTTTATAACAACCTGTATTCAAACTACAATTTGAAAGCTGCAGTCGAGTACGTAGTTATGTAATTAATCATTCGTTTTTTTTTTAACTCTTACATTAAACTATACCGAACGAGTAACGGCTGCGTATATCATTATGTGCTTATCTATAATTATTAGTTAATAAAAAAAATAAATGGTTTAGTGGGAACTTAACATAAACAACTAAAGAATTCTTCAATGTTGTTTTTGTTAAATAATGTTTTTAATTAATTTCTTAGAATAGTTCACAGCGCAATAATAGGTTTTATCTCTTCTCGAGAAACGATAAACATTATTATCTGGTCTGGTACGCATTGTTTTTAAACGAAATTCTTTAATTTGTTGTAAAAATGCTCGCAATAGTTTCACAGCATCTATATCAGACTAAAATTTATTTATATACAAGTTTTTTATATAACATAAAGATATCGACTGCTTAAAGACTTGTGTTCTCCCCTAGGCGACCCTTAGCTCATAACAATTCTTTGCTAGTTACTCTACAGACTGGTAGTCTCGGGGTATTAAAAATAGGAATAAGATAAGCTCTGCCTGACGTTGAAGGCGACTAAAAGGGGTCTAGGTTTGTGAGCCTTAAGCGTGGGAGACCCTTAGAGATCAATAAAAGAGCCTTAAGAAGACAGCAAATGCAAAGTGGTCTTATATTAGGTCCTTACATATGAAATTACCGTTTTGTCGTACTGACCACTTTGATCTTAAATATCTCTTCTTTGGTTATGAATTCCAAATTCAAATTTATAAATTAATTTAGCTGTTATATTTGAGTTTTGAAAACAGTCATTCATTTGTTTTTTCCTCAATATTTTTTTCCTTTGGCGTCGCTTATTACCGCACAATGGTAAACATGAAATATCGGTATATTTACGAGTACGAGTTCTACCGTGGCACCAGCACCAGTACTGCAGGGAAAACTCGAAGGATTACTGTGTACGGCGCTGGTGTCGCAAAAGAAAGCACAGTACATTTTTGGTTTCAACGTTCTCATTCTGGAAATTTTGACCTTCGGAGCCAACCCCGTGGATGGCCGGAGACCAAAGATGCAGCTTTCCAAATTATTGATTCTCGCCCCTATGGTTTTTTTTGTAAAGGAATCAATGAACTACCTATGAGATGGCAAAAGTGCAGAGATAACAACGGTGCATACTTTGATTAATTAAATATATTTTACCCAAAAAACTTGACTATATTCCTCCCGTACAAAACGCCAGTGTCATATGTTAAGACCTAGTATTTGCCGTACCGTGCCTTGCTAAAGTAGGCCATGCCTTACCTTGAAATATCTTTAACCAGACTGCAGCAGATCACCGATGCGTTCCGTAGGAGATCCCTGAGTCCTTCCTGATGCACTATAGGATACCATCGGGAAAATTTTACGTAGAAATCCCTCATAATCCTGATTTCCCCAGCAAGTAGAACATATTCCGAAGATATCCACCCGATACAAAAAAATAGGTATACACTACACCACATCATACTTGTCACATTGAGACATTAGATATTAACTCTCGTTACATCAGTCTGTTAAGCAGCAGAAATAGAAGCTGCGGTGGTACCAACCTAGAGGGTCTCGGGCAACAGGGACTTCCCACCAGCTTAATATACAATCCCTATATCTTAATAGGTAGCTCGTTAGCGTAATGGTTAGAACTTGCGGCGTTCATTCCGAAGGTCGCGGGTCGATTTTCGGTATGTACCAATGACTTTAATATTTAAGTTATGTACATTTGTCAACTTAAGTAACAACAGCGAAATACTAACGGTGAAGGAAAACATCGCGAGGAAACCTGCACATGAATTAGAATTTATTCTGAGGTGTGTGTGAAGTCACCAATCCGCATGTGGACCGCTCTCATATTGAGGGTAGGCATGTGCCCCAGCAGTGGGGACGTAAATTGGCTGTTATGGATATCTTAGTAGACAACATAATTTTAACATGAATTTAATTATCATTTTGATCGTAATTCGATGACTGGTGTAACCGATCCGGTAATGGAAAGTCATGCCCATTACTTGTAACGTGAACCGGTGTAAAGGTACGAGGTGTGTCATGAATCGATATTTTGCTCAAATGGCTGATGCAATTGTTTATCTTAATATTGTATATAGTTAAGGAGGTTTATATCAGTATTTGAAAGGTCGCGGGAAGCAGCTGGATGCGAGCAGCGCGAGACCGATCGATGTAGATATCTTTGATGGAGGCCTACGTCCAGTTGTGAACATCTGTCGGCCGATGATGATATCAATATTTATATCAATCCTTTTACCTTATTTTCTACATGAAAAGCGATTGGAGATTGTGTAATAAATTCACTTTTCTTTATCTCTCTCGGCAAGTGGATAAGTACAATATAGTGCTCTATAAACATACTAACCTACCACCATATTTAATGGCTGACATACCACTTACCATCGGTAACTTTTTTTTCGTGGATAATCAATACAATTTACAATTCAAAAATCTCGTCTTTTAATACGCTTTAACTTACTATCGATAGTCGATTTTAAACATTTGTTTATTGACGGAGCGACGAAACGAACTGGACGTTCACTCGATGATAAGTGATTCGGTATGCCCAAAACGTCGAAGCGTTAATTAAATCGATATACACAGCAACAACACATTATGCTCTACGACTTGACATTTAAAATGTTTAGTCTCGTTATTCCAGTAACTTTACTAGCTAAAACACCTTTCAAACTGGAACGCGGTACTTTTCATTGGCATGTTTGCAATTTGCAATGTTTGCATAGTAATGTTCATCGGCATATATACGAGTAGGACCTAGCCAGGCGGTCTCCGGCAACAGACACCTACCACCAGTAAAACCAGTTTCTTTTAGCTTAACCTAAAAAAAAGAAATTAGTAAAGTCGCAGTTTTATAATGCTGCATATCAAAGGCTGCATAAATCGAGGGTAAATTATTGTAAAGCTTCAATGTAAAATTGTCAGTCAAGGATATAGTTGTTGAAAGGATTGTACAAATCATAGTGAAACGTCAAGTAATTAAAAGTAACGTGGGTCTTCTTATCAGCCGGTTAACGCCCACTGCTGCGCATAGACCTTCCTCAACGATCCTCGTAGAAAAGGGAATTGGGCCTTAGCTCCACCACGTTTACTCATTGCGGGTTGATTGGTGGTCCGAGCCTCGTCTGTTGTTTAGCAAGGTGCCTTTGACTTGGGCTCCGTAAAAAGTTGGGCGGATACCTTTATACCTTTTAAAAATACTTGAGGGGATATGGAGTAAATATTTTAAATAAGTTAGTATTTCGTATTTATTATATAGGGACTCTATGTCCAGCTGTGGACGTCTATCGGCTGATGATGACGATAGGGAAAAGAGTTATCAAAGTTATACTAATATCTATCATCGGCAGGAGTGATAAATAAGATGAGATTAATAATCATAGGAAAAATCATTCATGAATGGAGCAACTATATTTCCAGTTGCTGGAACAGTCCTCATTATAGTTTCACTTCATATCGATTCGAACTCGCAATGTTATATCGTTTAAACGGAATCAATAATTTCCATCGAAGTGCTTCAATTCTCATGAGGCGGCTTTTGTCGCCCACTTCCCGGGAATATGTGGTGTGCACGCTCCATTCGGAGACGCGTTTGTGCGTCTCTTTGTTTTTATAGATTGTTCGCTGAAACACCCCGGCCACAATAACACTCCATATTTACATCAGCAATGGATAACTGGTAATAGAAAAAAAGAATTCTCTATATATATATATATTACTACTACTAACTTGTCTGGCGTAACGACCCAAAGTGAGTCTTGGTCTACTACACAATAGAGCGCCAGCGTTGCCTGTCTCGCACTGCCCCTTGCCACTCCAATATATGTATACCTTGACGATTGAATTTCATATAATCCATTCTTAGCTGATCTATACTCGGCATATGGGGTATTCCTATCTATAATTTCAAGTCTCTAGACCTTAAGGTTCTAGAGATATCGTGATGGAGTCCCTACATAGATGGATATCTCTCATATATATAGATTACAAGATTATAATAAGAAATTAACAAATGAAACTTCTCTAGTTTGTATATTACTAAAATTATTGTGATAAAGTTATTCTGAACTGTTGTATATATTCTGTGGTGGGTTTTTGTGCCATTTAGAATACGATTCTCATTAAAATCTGCTATAAGTGGGTCCGGGACAGCCGAATGGCCGCGCGTCCCCGGAATGACCACCGCCATCTAAAGTATGTACATTTTGCACTACGTAGAATAACTTGCTCTCGCAATTTTTTTCCCCCTCGTCCATTTCTCGGTAGCTGCTCGTTGAGATGCCGCACGCTGCCTCTAAAAAGGAAGAGCAGGTTCGCTCCCAAATGTTTATTACTTAAATTATTCAATTGAGGGTTATCCTGTTATGGAGATTCTGTTAGCGGGTCGCAGCGGGACCGCGCTAAGCAAATATACAAATCGGCACCGTGTCCTCACCGTCTACAGAGCTTACTATTGCTTGTCATCGTAAAGTAATCAAATCAAATGGTACACAATATAGCTTTTGTCGTCGTTTAGTCGATTTACATAAACTCATTTATATCGGCTGCAACGCCGCTGTTCACTTTATAATACACCAATATAAAAAAACGTTTATCTTCTTGTTTTTACTTAGAACGATGGTAGATGTCGGTTGCCGAAAACCGGGAAAGTAGCTACAGCAGCAGCCCTACTTCTGCCTACAAACAAATATTACTGTGTTCCAGTTTAAAGAGCGTTGCAGCTAGTGACATTACTGGGGTAAAGAGACTATATTTTGTCTCAAAACGACATGCACAATGTGATACTGCTGTATATCTTAACCAACGCCAAGTTATGGGCGTATCACTCACCATCAGGTAGATAGTAGATCTCGCTCATCTCATCGCTTTGTTAAATAAAAAAAATTAGAGTATATACTTTTACATGTAGTAAATAAATATGCGATTCAAGCAAAGGCTTCAGTGTACAGTTTAAATAGTTATAAGTTTATATCATCTAACACATTTAAATGTACAGTTAATAATATTGATGTAATAAAATAATAATTATTATTCTCTATTAAAACAGTTGGTAAACAGATATATGTATTATTAAGTGCTTATTTACACAAAATACGCAATTAATCGTGACGTTCGTCATACGAATAATATATTTAATAGGCAATCCGCAATAAATTTCAATATAACTGTAAACATCTAAAATCCTGTTTAAAGGTTATTAATGTATATAAATATATTGTGTTAATCATTATGTAGGATTTAGACAAAAAAATTATCAAAGATTATTTTGTGATAAGGCTGGGAAAATCTGTTGTGTAGTACCATCATCAGAGGCTCTCGTTTCATAGAAACTTCATGACGTCATAAACGACGATAAGGTATAAACAAGAAAAGTGTATACATTTTTGTGAGATGAGGTTTATGTTCCGTATTAATTTAAACAGCGTTACCATCAGTTGTAATGCAACGACTCTTTCATCATCAGGGTTTTTTTATAATCTATTTATGACTGAATTAATTCTCATTACTCCAGTAATTTGACTAGCTACCAACGCCATTTAAGTACAACACAATAACGTTTAGAACACTATTGTTTGGCAGCTGCAGGAGCTGCAGTGGCCTAAACGGTCTCCTGCAACCGAGACCCACCATCAGTATAACGCAGTACTTGCTTACAACTATACTTTTTAACTGATGATATTTAATCCAAGTCTACTCTTATATCCTCAAACCATTTCTTCCGCTGTTTACGAGCAGCACAATCTCTGGGGGTCATCCTTCCAATATCAAGCTTGGTAAATCATAAAGACGCTCTTGCTTAATTACCTCTTAGCATTATTCTGTTCATTATTATCTTCTGACGGCTTCTGCTTTTCCATTCTAAGATTACAGCTGTTCAAAAATTTTAAATCAACTGTTCAATTACAACTTCCGTGAATATAAGTCAAGAGTTAACTAGTCTAATTATTTTACTACAATATCTATTTACTTATCCTGTTTACTGTTAACTGGACGTGTCATTGAGCTTCAATATATATATATATATATATATACGATACGAGATTATTTCTGAGTATGTTTGTGATAATTTCTATTTCCATTCGCCCATCCCTAATAATCAGAATGTCGTGAGTATATTCTATACCGACATCCTGACTATCACGGATGGACAAACGGAAAATTAAAAAAAAAATCATTAAATGAACTATTGTTATCTTTATAGTTTAGCACTTTTATTGTTCGGTTTCCATCCTGAATGTAACGGCTTCTGAGTTGTGTGGGATGTGGTAACCCAGATGAAATACATTTGTTGATAGAGTTTGCCAGAACTGAGGCCATTACAAATCTGTACAAATTAGATGTTGGCCTATTTATAAAGTTTGCCATAGGGTTTGTTCCAGGGAGTTGTTCAGAATTATCCCAGCTGCTGCTCTCCCACCATTGCAGTAGACGCCGTAACCCCAAATTTCAACCTCACCACCTGGATGACTGGCGTGCTTCCCAATCATCCAGGCTCCGTTATACGTTTTATGCGCAACTTTATACCACACCTCTGAGGAGTCGGTTTTCGACAGCGGGATTTCCGAACCAATACGATTTAAGGACTTTTAAGAAACGAGTTATACCACTTAAATCTTTTTCTTTATTCATTGAAGCAACGAGATGAACGAGACGTTCACCTAATTGCGCTCATGATACAAATATATTTGTATAGATCAGTGAATCCGTGGTACTCATACGCGTAAAGAGATCCCTTAGGGGTACGTGGAAATCATATTGGTGACGGCGGAAATACCAAGAAAAAAGTAATTTACTAACAATAGACAGAGCTTAAGAGAAACAAGACATATTTCTAAAACTTTTATTAAGGGGTAGATTAACGAAAAAATGGTGGAAAGGTAAGCACTGGTATAGATAAATATATTTAAACAGTAAGTTTTTGTCCTCCCCAGGGTACGAAGGCAGCGGTCGGCGGTGATCTCATGGCAGATCTGCACGCTAAGCTGTCTATGCGCAGAAGAGGTATATCCGGCGCGGAACGAACCGGTGGCTCGCTGCTGCAGACGCTCGCCAGCATCATACCCGAACCTGGTGACCAATCAACGCCCCAACAATCATCCAGTGACGACGACTGGGAGTAACCTGAACACTTTACTGAATAACTCGATAAAACATTAACCAAATAAATGAATAGAGTAGGAAACATTTTGACATCTATTAACAATTAAAATGTTCCTGTTATTAACAAAACATGTTGATTAATAATTTATACTACTTATTTAAATACGACGGATGATTATGTAATTTTAGATATCTGTAGTGACCGGTTCGGATGCGGTTTTGGTCAATTCAATGGCTGCACCTTCTCGGAAACGAGTCGTAATATCGCATGAAATTATCGATGGCGCCCGGCCCGCTCGCAGTCCTTATAAAATGTCCTCTTTAAATCTAAATATGATTAAGTTAAAAAAAAATCAATAAACAGAAAAGATACTTTCAACTGGTTATTTTACATTGTAATGTGATCGAAACTGCAAGGTGTTCTTCCAACAAAGTGGCGGGTGACTGTACCACATTGTTTTTATAGCTTTTAAGTCGTTAATCTCGCTATCCAAGTATATACATATGTCCTTTCAAGTCGGAACTCGGGCAATTTTTGCATAGTACATTTCGATGGTAGAAATAGGCGCTGAGGTGCTTGACTACATGGTCGCTCACCACTCGAGCAACTCGTCTATTATTACGGTCATAATGTTGGTAGCGATTGTTTACGTACACACGGATTTCTATTCATGAACGCGGATCGGAAAGGGCCCTCCGGTTCCGGGAGGTTATTACGATAATCGCATTTCTCACTAGCGGCCGTCTCGCTTTCGTTTCTGGGAAGGTGCGCAGGCGCGGGCCTTCCTTGCGAACTATCAACTGGTTCGGGCGATTAGCATTTCCAGAATTGTGAACGAGAAAAAATTGTACACACATCTGTGACTGTTTGTCTTATAATCGCTATGCGACGAAACTGTACTACCTGTGGACACTTAACAAATATATTTTGCACGAAATTTCTTCGTATTTTTCGTATACACACGTTTTGGCTTAAAATAAATTTTCATATATTTCGAAATAATATTCGATTATTTATTAATATCGTAAGGTTATCTATTTCATTCTCTATGGTTTATATATACTACAGGCTAACAATTGACCTCTACGGTTACATGGTGAAGCACACTAGGCTAGAAAACGACGGCTCTTATATATATCATCACAGGTTTTGAAAGTGGTAACAAGCTAGGCGGGTTATAAATAATCCTACCATCAACCAAACATCACAACATGTAGCTCCAGGATTCGAGGATATCCGTATAAAACAAGCTCCAAGGAGACAGTTATATAAATTTATTATAGTTAAATTTATCAACGTATATAAAGGTGTTACTGATGTGAATGTTTCGTAGATAATATATGATGACCTAGAGTGGAGTATGAAGTAATAAGCGGTCGACCGATAGCGCTGGTGACGAGAACAAGCTGAAGAGGTTTCACTTCCATTGTGTGACATGTATAGAATGAGGACGGACTTTAAGCTTTTTATGATATTGATATAAATAAAATTGTTCATTAACGATTTATAACGTGTTGTGTATTAGAGCTGGGTAGAAATAGAACTATCGGTTAAGAACATGTGATGTGCGTGGCCTATTTTGGGAGGTGCTAAATATAATATTAGGCGTACTACATATTTTTAATTTTCACGTTTTCACTTCCGCTTAGATATCCATTGTTAAAAGTTTATGCTTCAAACATTAATCACCGATGAGGCTTAATTGTTGTGAATTTTTAGAACTACTTATATATATATATATATATATATGTATAAAGCATTTCTGATAATTTACATTAGTTATGTAATGATGTAGTACATTGTATACAATTTATTAATTTGTCACTTCAAGTTTTATTAAAACAAGTTATACAAAGTTGTCGCGTTAAGCTGTTGCATAGAAATGAAAGGAAATGTAGACATCGAAAGGTGGATGTTGATGTTTAAGAATTATACTGTTAAGCAAGTATAATACATTTACATATTTATTTTTATAATCAACATAGTGAATATACGTGTTATATATTAATCGGTAAATTAAATTAGGTTTTCTCTTCCCCTGGGTAGGAACGAATATGGAATGTTGATAAGAAAAACCTTTTCATAGTGTGCTTCCATTCGTGGAGTATCTGGAAAAGAAATATACAAATATATAATTATGGTCGATAAAATCTCTAGTTATTTAATAAATACCTAGGCTTTGTTGATCGATGAAAGATTTTTACGAGAATAGTACTTTTATTGTGTAGTCACTAGACAACGTGATGGGTTTATTTTATATGGGAAACGTTTTGTGGATTTTCGGCGGTGCCTTTTTTGTTTCTTTTAAACGGCATTTGTATGCAGAGCGAGGTGTCCGTGAAACGAACAGTTAAGTTCCGACGAAACTAGCTGTATGCACCCGAGCTCAGTCGTACTATACGTGGATTAAATTCAGCTTACTAATCGTACGGAATAACCCGGCGCGGAGATTGTCGCTGGAATACTTAAATAGTGGCCCTTCACACAACGAATACTTGTACAAACATTTATGGTTATCTCTGTATGTCGGAGTTATCTCATATGTATTTAAACTATTTATTGCCTCAAAATAGTTAAAACTTACATAATTTGTTTTGATCGAGTCCCCTCCATGTTCTGATTGATCGTCGTTTACGGCGCCCTGTGATAGCTCAAGCCGAGCGAGTGGGGCGCCGATTTAGTTAATAGAAGCCGATTCTTGCCTATAAAGCATGAATCAGACCTCAATAGATCTAGATTGGTGTACATGTGAATGTCTTCTTCGTATATCTTCACCTATTCTCCGCATTGAATGTCAAGCGCGAGCGCAGGAACTCGTATAATAAATGGCGGGATTGATTAATGACCGCTTGACATAATCTCACCGCGGCCACCACTCATACATAATGTATGGACTACGCCGGAATTAGCTTTGGCCGTGAGAAAGTCGCTTTTTCTAAATAAACACTGGTAAACTAGCATCACATAAAATTTGTGCCGTCGTAACAGCAGCTGCTTTCAACTCTTGAAATAAATCATTAATATCCAGCACCAACTTTAGAGTAAGGCGTGAAATTAAATCTGAGTAGCTTTAAGGTGGCTTTTATAATGTAACTTAAGAATTGGCTTATATGATGTATTGTTAAGTAATAAATTTGTTGATGAAATTATGTACATAGTTTAGTCTATACATCGATGTTTTATTGTATAAACTTAGCATACATAATTATTATGTATTTAGTTAATAACACTTGCCTTTATAGATTTATTTTAAGTACTGACTGATTGGTTTATATTATCTTGTGCTGTTCTTATACAACTGTGCGTTACATTTGTTTTTTAATATAAATATATGACAAATGCAATTTTTTTATGAATCATCAATACAGACATGATTATTGTGTAATAAAATTTTCTTTTTTAACTGTTACATTTTAAACTCGTTGAATGATTAAATTATTTGTGTAAAGCTAGCTGTGTGAATGAGTTCCCCGAACTTTGCCTACAAAATGTATTGCCGGCGGATACGCCGTTGTCGTTTTCTGTGCTTGTAAAGAGTTGTAGAGTAACGAGGTGCCCATTTTAAATGTTTAATCATGATAGTTATTGTCCTGTATACACACGTTTGTTGTACGCATTGAAATTTAAATGTTACGATGTAGGATGGTATGTCATTAATAAATCAATTATAAACCGAACGACACTTTTATTACGTTCCTTCTATTTGTCACGCCCCTTTCTATCTGAAGGTCGGCTGATACTTCATACATAGCCGGTCCTCTTGTGCAAAGTAAAACAATTCCACGGCGGATGTAATGCTTCACTTGCGAATTTTATTTTGGCCACTTCCGTATGCCCGCATGTTTTGATTTTTTCTTTTTCATCATCGAGGCATCGACAACTGGGATGGGTAGGGTTCGGGAAAGTTCGCAAGCTCTTTTTGTCCAGAATCCCACAGTGCTTGAAGACCAGTCTTCGAACAGTGTGTGTTGCCAGTGATGACCTACGGCTGCGAAACTTGGTCGCTAACAATGAGCTTTATAAGAAAGTTCAGAGTCACACAGCGAGCGATGCTCGGAGTATCTCTACGTGATAAAATCAACAATGAGGAGATCCGCAGAAGAACTAGAGTCACCGATATAGCCCTACGAGTCGCGAGGCTAAAATGGCAATGTGCGGGGCACATAGCTCGTAGAACCGATGGACGTTGGGGTCTTAAAATGCTGGAATGGTCACCCCGCATCAGAAAGTGCAGCGTTGGCAAACCCTCAATAGATGGACAGAGGACATAAAAAAAATTGCTGGAAGTCACTGGATTCAAACAGCGCATGGCCGGGGTTTGTGGAAAACATTACAAGAGACCTATGTCCAGCAGTGAACGTCCATCGGTTGAAATGATGATGATGAAGATGACAATTGAGGCTGTATTGGTTATAACACATCATGTCCAAGATACATAACTTTGACAGTCTGCATAAGCTTCCGGGTCACGCTTGATACTTTAGAGAACCCTTTAATTTGACCTTTTTGATTTTAGATGTCAGAAGCATACGATAGTCTCACATAATCTCTACTTCCACATGCCGTCTAGTGTTTGAGATTCTATGCCCCTATATTATTTGTTTACAAATATGTTCATTCACATGTGGTATATTTTACTCATATCCCGAGTTTGTCTAAAAAAAAAATATTGTGTTTTATAATCGACACCGTCAAATCAATACTAAGTTCCCACCAGAAACGAGCGATTCGGTAACGTTATAGGGTCAGCGACTTCTTTTTGAACATTCCGATTATTTATAACGGCAGAGGCACCTCGCTAGAAAGCTACGTGTTTCGGGTTTTACACGGCATTGCCCCAGAATAACGTTCATCGAGATTTCTCGGTATAACAGCGACGAGTATTTCGGAATCGGAAATAAGGATTCCGGGAAACCACTGGCCTCAGCGGCGCGCGTGTGAGGACGCTGCCTCGCGTGGGTGTGATAAACAACCTTTAACCGCCACAAGTTCTCCCATTATCATACGCTAATAGCATATCACCAACTTTTAATAATAAAAAAGATAACATTAAATTCAACGAAATCGTACAATTTATAAATAAGTACGTATTTTTTTTTATAAATCTAGAATATTCAAATATATGTCTCAATTCTATTTATCTCAGTACCAGGAAACATGCTTCACTAACAAGAATTATATATATAGAATATAGTCGTGTGACGCGACACCTATATAAACAGAACTATTAAGCAAACCAAAAAGTAAATTTGGCATCTCTAAGAAAAACTACGAAGGATTTACTAGGAGTAAAACAATGAATTTTTATGCCCGTGACTACATTTTCGATTCATTCTAAAAAATAAAACCACAAGTGGCGACATAAATCTCTAATTATTAAAAGATTCTAACAATTTTTAATTCTTTCAATTTCTTTTCACATTTTGTCACCGCTCGGCAACAAGCTGAAAACATATCATTACATTCTTCCTAGAACATCCTTTTATCATTGAGCATTCTCACGAGCATATACTCGCCTACACTAACAACAACAAATTGAATTTATATACGACTGGACAATTTTGATATCGACAACGCCGTTTTTTTTTTCTTTTATATAGTGAGCTTTAAATTGGCCTCATTATCGCTTAACGTTATGTAACAATAAGCTGATGATGGTGAAGCATGCTAGCATAGAATTTAGCCTAGACTTTCATACCGCAAAACACAACTTTTTATAACGGCAGTTTTGGCAATATGAGAGTGGTAGCTAGCCAGGCGGGTTAAAAAATCCTACCATCAACCTAACTAGATCACAAGTGGCCCCGGAATCAAACCGGGGCCCACGTGTTATTTAATCTTTGTTTGCTGTTGCGCCACGATGGCTGTTCATATGGATAGTATAAAGTATTATAATACTTTCCTAACTTTGTCGTGATATTTTCTGTATATTTATCGAATATAACAGCTTCGAATTTCTCCATGCAACCTATTCTTTATTAGTAATGATCTTACCTTCGTGATAATCCAGTGATTAAGGTAGCGTTTAAAAATTCGTTCAAAAGTAGTATTTCTTCGATAAATTTTATGTCTTAGTGACTAACGATTACATTTATGAAGGAAAGGTCCGTAAATCACAAGTCTGATAAATTTCCAAATTTTTTATGTTTTTAATATTTTTTTATTTAAACAAATGAGAGATATATTTAGACCCACATTAATTGTGGGAATGATATTTTCTGCATTAATAAAATAGTATGTATGTATCGAAACAGTGGTCTGTAAAATTGACAGGAATTTAATTCAAGAATTGTATTAAAAAAAAATTATACTAACGAGGCCTCAAATAATGTTATATTTTTTTTTATTCAATTAAGCGACGAGACGAGGTAAATGTTCACCTAATAATTAATGATACGCCTGCCTATAACAACGTTGCGCTAATTAGGATGATATACATTGCATCACATTGCGCCCGTGAAAAATAAACTGTTGTCTCGTTACCACAGTGATTACACTAGCTATAGCGCCTTTCAAACCGTATTACAGTAATGTTTGCGCACTACTGGTTGGCGACAGAAATAGGCGTTGCGGTGGTACCCACCCAAACCGTCTTTGAGAACATGTTATTGGTATTTAGTGGTGGTAGGTGTTTGTAATAAATACTTTCAATACATTTAAATATACAACTTTTTTAACAAGATATAGCTTAATAAATTCTGTATTTATGCGATTCGTGTCAGAACAAAATTTATGATTAAGTCCTAGAGCACTCGACATGTTTAATTTCAGCTCGCGTGGCGGTGGTTTTCTTTTCTAGGAAAGGAAACTACTTATGCGCGCAAAGTAAGTGCTACGTTCTTGGCCGCACCAAATTCGAAGATTAATGATAATATTGATTCAGAATTGTTATGAAAAATTATGCAATAGATGTTTGTGTAACAATAAATATAGACGCAGTCATTATAAAAACATTACTAATAATTGAAAGACCGTTAAAAAATATATATCGAAAAAAACGTAAAAACTTTTTCATTTACTATAAACTTTTTTTCATAGCTTAAATTAAGTATTTATTACAACAAGATAATTGAAAACCTAGAAAAAACTTTTTTGAACGTAATTTCTGGTGGATAAAAACATGTTCAACAAAAACGATGTACGTGATTATACGGAACTGCATTTTCCAATTGTGATCGATAACTAAGTTTACACAATTCCACATTCGTGTCACGAATAAAATTCGTTACAGTTTTTACATTACTATGCAAAATCCAAAACCTAACAAAGAACCTTTAGGCATAGAGTCTCGCCTAATAATTGCTATTGCCTTTTAAGAAAGTATCTTAATTTAAGCCTTACTAAATAATTCTTATAATTAAATCATGTATATTTATTTCATTTCATTGATTTAGTTCGGTATAAAGACTTTATAAGTTTAATGTGATGTTAAAAAAAATGAACCGCTATTAGGCTTAAAACCAGATACTACTATTATCTAGGTAGCGGATGCCAGATCCGTGATGCTTGAATCTAATGAAGTTATCAAAGTCGTCAGGAAGACTCTAGGCTTTAGAAATATTTTATTTAACACGTTACGTAAAAGCCAAACCATGTACGTTTCAGTTTCTTAAATGTTTTGTTGCAAATGCAATGGATCCCTTCTAGAAAACTTAACTATTTATATGTTTTTTCTGCAAAACTAGTGTTATGTATAAGACAGCAAAGATATACTTTTTCGTTTCTTTGCGAACGTGAACTAACAAATTACTTCTAGATCATCTTTGCAATGTTAACATGGGTGTTAATCAAGTACAGTAAATTGTTTCATATTAATTTAAAAATAAACAAAGTCCATCGAGCACAAAATCGTTAATTTAAAATAATCAACCGCAACTATTATTATCACTTATGCATATATTACGGTTTTAATATTTAAACAAGTTTTGCTTATGCTATCCACAAAAAATGTCTATAAAACTTTTTAAAGGATTTGTCCATTGTCGTCAGCTTCTTTGAAGATAAATAAAAATTACAACTAACGTCAGTTTACAGAAGTATTTGTTCTTAACTGTTACTGTTTCTAAAGTTCTGACCCTAGTTTTCTTTATATTTGCTCTAAAACATAAATATTTTGTGAATATGTCTTATATTGATTTGTTGGTTTTTTTTAAATAAAAAAATATAAGTCGAATTAAAAGACTTGGATACATAAAAATTAAACGAAAATTATTTGCTAAACTACAATTACATAAAAAAAATACTTTTGTAAAACGTTTATTGTCAAGATTCTTTTGACATTGACGTCTGTACTAATACTACACGTGCACTTGCGATTTGAACTTACCAAGTAATTTTCAAATTAGTTATATGAAGTACAACAATTAATAATTTTAGTTATTAGCACTTAGGATAATTATAGAATAACTTCGCATATTGTTGTCTAATTATATTTATAACCTTAAAAACAAATCTTAAAATGTTAAAATCTAAAAGAAAAAACCCAGAGGTTGTCGTTACAGAGACTGCGAAAAAAAAGAAAGTTCATTTCAATGAATCAATACAAGAATATAAAGAATCATCTAAAAAAAATAAAAATACTGGTAAGGTTAACCAAGAACCGAAAAACCTGAAATTTAAAACCAAAACTAATAAAGATATAAACAACACTAAAAATTTTGAACTTAAATCTAATCCTAAGGAAAAGGGCAATAAGATAATCTCTAAAACAAAAGGTAACTTTGTTAAAAATAAAGGAAAGTTCAATAAAATTTCAAATGCGAAAGGCAAATCAAACTTTTCAAAGGAAAAAGATGGTGAAAAACCCAAATGGGCCGAGATGAAAAAAGAAAAGAAGAATTTAAGGTTGATCCGTCGTAAAGCAAAATCAACTGCAGAAATATTTGATATTTCACATAAAGCCAAAATGCTGTCTGCACAAATACAAAGGTAAATTGAGCTTGAATGTATGAAATATATTAATAAATAAAATTGTTATACATATATGCAATTGTATTAGATATCGCTTAGATTACATTTTACTCTTTTTCCTTTGCAAACCCAGCATTTTATCATAAGGTTTAACATTATGTATAATTTAGGAGAAAGTTTATCAAGTAACATTTAATGAAAATACTTAAATACTAGGGATTGTTAATGTATGTAACTGTCAACAGAGTTAGTTAAAAATATTTATAGATTTGTTTCATAGATTTTGCTCTTACAGATATTTCATCACTAAAAGTATCACCAACTGTAAATATAAACCAATTGCCTTATTGACAAATATGTTTCAACATTCAATATTATTGCAATGTGTTTACCTTCCTAGAAAGAATTATAAACGAATAGGACAATATCTTTTGGGTTATTAAACTATAAATAAATATTCTTTATAGGAAAGTAGTTAAACCAGATTTCAAGATGAAGGCTTGCACAGAACTTCACTGCTTATTGAAGGGCCAGTATAAATCCATTGCTCTTACTCATGATTTGAGCAGAGTAATTCAAGTGTTACTAAAGCACAGTTCAGAGGATATTAAGAATGAAATAACTGAAGAATTGTTAGATATTATGGTGCCAATGATGCAATCTAAGTATGCACAACATGCTGTGAAACGGATCATGAAGTATGGTACAGACTTTATACGTCATGAGGTTATAAAGAGACTCTTTGGGCATATTGTATCCCTGGCTACACATACCATTAGCGCACCAGTATTAGACTATGCATATAGTGAATTTGCCACAAAGAAGGAGAAATTATACATGCAGCAAGAGTTTTATGGAGAATTGTATAAAAGTGTATGTACACTTAATTCTCTATTTACACATATGGTTTTGTTTTAACATGATTTTTAACAATTAATTTAGGTACTAAAATTTAAGATCATATGTCTTTTAATAATATATTTGTTGAATTAAATTATGTAAATAAGTATTCAATTATGAGTAAGAGTATCACTTACCATCAGGTGAGCAACTTGCTTGTCTCACCTCTTCATGTAAAATTTTTTTTTCCAAAAATATCTTTTTTGTGAACAAAGAATAACAAAAATTATTACAATACTACAAAATAATATTACAAAAAAACAAAGAAGCTTTTAGCGAAAAGATGTCAATGTTTTAAAAATTTTGGTTAATTAATATTATGCAATACTGTTATGACTAAATTCACAATAATTTATATAATTTAAGTTCAAGTAAATAATTACAAATTTTTTCATTATGATTGTTTTAAAATTAGCTAGTTATAAAAGTCTCAAGTTATAACTTTTTTATAGCTGTGTTAAACACTATTGTATAATTCATATCTTTATTTTACAGTCTAAAGATGACAAAGTAAAGACTCTTAGTGATACATACAAGGACACTCCAGAAATGAAGTCTGCTATAATACAATCATGCAAAGTGAATATACAGAAGATATTAGATAAGCACCTACATGACAGCGAGTTTGTAACATTATAATTTAAAAATTGTTGTTTAATATATCATCATCATCACTTTGTAACAGTAGTTCAACACTGGACGTACACCTCTCGCAAGGAACCTCATTAATCAAAACATTGGTTATATGCATACTGTCGCTGCTAAAAGCCTTGTACAGATGTCTTTCAATCTGATCAGGGGGAGTAAAAAGAGCTTTTCATGTGTCCTTCATACACATACTGTGCCCTTGAATTCATTTACCTATAATGGAAAGGATGGGTATTTTTTCTGTGTTGAAGAGATCTATTTTGAACAGTGTATATAAACACGCTGAAATTATTTAAAACTAAATAACATAACTATAACAAAAAAATTATAATTTCCAGACTATTTCAAACTGTACTGCATGATTATATTTGTGAGTGCACATCAGAGGACAAAGTAGAACTGATGTCAAGCTTAAGTCCTCTTATTGTTCCTCTCAGTAACTCACTACCAGGTGTCAACACAGCTAGCATATGTGTGTGGCAAGGCACCAACAAGGATAAAAAGGTATAGTTAAGTATGTAATAAAAAAAATTATTACATGCAAATGGTCTTTCCTATTACCAATGAAGTCTTCATTAGAAGAACATATAGAGTTCATAACATACAGAACATATAGAAACATCAATAACCAGCTAACACTTAACTCCCTAGCTGTTCCAGATGTCAATTGAACTTCAGTATTATAGAAGACAGGTCACCATCTACAGCTGAATTGTGACCTAACACATGTCAGACAATTGATATGTCCATATATTTTCATTTGTTATTTACTTTTCAGACAATATTGAAGGTTGTAAAGGAGCATGTCGTATCTCTGTGCAAACACAAGACAGCTTATCGATTACTCTTAACAATATTTGATGCTGTTGATGATACTGTTTTAGTGAAGAAGGCTATTGTATCTACTTTAGCTAATAACTTTAAAGATATTGCCAAGGATCATTGGGGTAAAATGGTGAGTAACACTTTTAATACAAATGATGTAGTTAAATTAAGATGAGCATAGTACTTAGTAACATTCAATTGTTATGGGCGACTGTACATGCATTTGATGACCATGCTGTTTGTGCCATTGCTTTGTAAATAAAAAAACACTGCATGGCATGATTAACTGGTGGTGTCTCAGTTACTAGTTTGCTGTCTAGGTAGGTACCACTGTAGCTCCTATTTCTGCTGACAAACAGTAATGTGATAACATTTCTGTATTCCCGTTTGAAGGATGCTGTAGCCAGTGTAATTAGGGTAACTAAATTAACATTTTATGTTTCTCTGTAAGCACAATGTCTGGTGAATATCTTGTTCAACTCATCGCTTCATAGAGTCGGAAAAAAATAGCAGAAGACTTAATATCTGTATGATCACTCCATATCATATTTCAAGATACAGAACAATTACATATGTAATCATTTTGATATATTAAAAGTGAATGTGTTGGTAATTTTCAGGTGTTACATTGGCTTGTAAAACCCAAGGATCCAGCGGCTTTTCATCCCAGCTTCATAAAGTTTCTGAATGATGGTGCCAAAAGTGGTACATCCAAAAAAGATGCCGAAATTCGTGTCTCTGAGCTAAGAGAAGCTATTCTGCCTGTTCTGAAGCAAGACATGAGTTCAGATCCTGAATTTTGGTTAAGCAATAAAGCTAATTTCCTTCTTACTGTTGCTGTACTGTCAATAGGTAATTTACTGTCATATTGACTATTTTTGTTCTTAAAGTACTTCTCCAACTAGTGTATGTCGCCAATCAGTGTAGTACAGTACTTTCTGTCCTTGGTTCGGCAGAACAAATATATAGGATATAGTCATATATATAGTCTATATGCTATATATTTTCTTTATTCAGTATTGGCTAATACTTGACCTCAATTACCTCTGGTGTTGTGACAACTGTTATGGTAAAATACTACCACCATCCAAAGTGGCAGTAATTGTGGTTTTAAGATGGAACTAAGAATTGATTTACTAATAATGCAGTTAGCCTTTGCCTTATGGAGGCAGTTTTATCTAAATCTTTTCTAACACATTTAAATAATTATAATAATGTTGGAAATGCATAATTAGAAAACTATTTACTTAGGAAGTTATAAAGTATTATATATCTTTGTTTACAGAAACTTCGAAAGAAATATTAGAAGCTTTAGCTAGTGTGATCTGTCAGTCCGATTGGGTGGTTAAAGTTGATGAAAAAGAGGTATTGGCCGTTGAAGATGCAGGTATACACATGTGTCTCAAGAAACTTGCCTCACTGGACAAAGATGCCACTGAGGTTACATTAGGAGAAGTGATATGCGAACACTTAAACGATGATACTGTAAGTTTATATTACTATTTACAATTATATTTTATATTATTCAATGAATTGACTTGATGGGCAGGACATTTATCCGATTGTTAGCAGTATGGCCCGTTTACAACAAACAATGCACCAAATTGTGTTTGATGCTTTCTCATTACCCCAAGAAATTTACTAACTACATTACATGTGTATGTACACAAGATCTAGTAGTAAAACATATTTCTCTTTGTTATTAATTTGTTTTTTTATTAAATAATTATACTGTCCACATTGTAATATTAATGTAACTTATACACTACTGTAAAAATGAGTTAAAAATTCCTTTCAGATTAAAGTCTGGATTCCTACAAATAGGGGATGCTTTTTCCTGCTTAAAATAATTGAAAATAATGATGAAAAGATTGCTAATCAACTTATAAAGAAATTGAAAATGCATTCAAATCTTCTAAAGGAGCAATCAACTGAAGGTGCAAAATTATTACTGCAGAAAATTCAAAAGAAATAAAATATTTGTTGAATTAATATACTTTTATTTTAATCTAAGATGATTTACTTAAAGTTACCAATACAGGCTCATTGGTGGAAAATCTTAGTTCCCAAGAACAGGTGGTATTATCAACACAGCCAATTTTTATGCTTCCAAACAGAACTGAGAAGCTGTATTACCCTTTTCTGTAAGGTAGTTGAACACACTATAAGTCTTGGAAAAGTGCAGGAGTGATGAACACAACGTTTGCACACTCCCATTTGGTAGTGGTACCTACCAAGATGATATCCATCAACAGAGACATACCACCGGATAAATTTTATTACTTTGGTAAATAAAAAAGAAACTAGTACTAGTTTTCATAAATTCACTTTTCTAATGGATGATATCTAACTCAAAACAGTATATGAGAAGGCACAAATCACAATTATTAGTCTAGCTATTTTATTTATTTTCTTTGATCCATATCTGATCTATAGGCATTAATGCAGCACCTTCAATCACTTGCAATGATTTTTTTAACAGTTCATCTTCTATCTCCTTTATTGATCTGTGAATAAATATTTTTTTTTATTAATATACCCCATGTTCATTATAACTGGTACACCTTTTATATTCCAATTAGTACCTGCTAGCATCTAAAACTTCCCAATTATCTTCTTTCAATTTCTCATAAATATTTGCGACTTTCTTCTGAAACGTTAAGACTTCATATCTGCAACAACATTTTTTATTACAATCATTAATACTGATTTAAGAATATTGTGTTTTAAAATTAACTTTAAAAAAAAACTTTTACCCTATTTTAATACATGAAATTGTATTTAAAATAAATAATTGAGAAGTCTTCATTGACAACAATAATATTTTATATAAAATCCATATATTGCTTAAGAAATATAATAATAATTAAATATGCACTGTATTAAAATATAATATTGTTTAAAAATAACCAATCATTTATAAATTAAAATCAAAATGACTAACCGCTCATTGCCAAACCCCTTTCTCTGCAGAATATTATCAAGTGGCATCGTGAGAAAGAATACTTTGTCAGGCCTTGGTAAACCAGAATCAGGTGATTTACACCAACTAATATCTAAACCTGTGAAAAATTCACTTCAAATTGAGATCAAAATGAGAGGAATTTACAACTATAAAATTTGTACTGTAAATGAAGAAAATTAATACACAAAAATCTATTTTGAAATATCAATTTCTTTTCAAAAACTAATTTTAAACACATAAAACTCTTAATTACTCTTCAATAATAGAAAATATTTCATTAATGGACCTTTGGCAGCAGAAAATGCAACACCCGAATAACAATATCTATCTACAACAACACTGATTCCTTCCTCTAATTTCTTTATAATAGTCTTCGCTTTTTCCCATCTATTTGCTGAGAACAGGAGATGGATGGTTTCATCAGACAGATCATTCTGTAAAAAACATGAAAAGCATTTTGCAAGTGCCTCAATATAAAAAGAGTACAAGCAGATAAAAATCTTTAAAGTTCTGTTGGACATTATTTTAAATTAGCTTACTTACCTTTGACGTTAAGTAACTATTGATAACTTTACCTATTTCTGTGTTTCTGTCCGGAAAATTTGTATATTCCGCTTGGATTTTTGCTTTTATCAAATTTTCAACTGTATTGGAAAGATACATTACAATAAAAACAATGAATGCACTTAAGATAATTTACCAAAACGAGAAGTTATTACCTAACATCTTAGATTGAGTTGATTTGCCAGTTCTGTCTACACCTTCAATAACTATTAACGCTCCTCGCTTTAGTGTCATTATGACCGAATTTGTTATATATATATATATATAATTAAATTGAAAAAGGATAGTAATAAATTTAACAGTAAGTGTATTGAAACTCTGGGTAAGTAAAAACACTTTTATACTTCGTGTCTTCTCCTGTTCACTAACTTTCTTAACTTATTAAGTTTTGTTGATACTATTTAAAACTTTTATATTAAATATTTGCAGCTGGTGTAAACAATAATGCCAGTTAGCATTTAACTACTTTTAGCGGCTATTACCGCCACAACAAATGTGTCAAACGAAGTTAAATGTCAACATAAACCACAGACGCGTAAATCTTTATACGTGTTTGATATTATGCTTCATAATTTTTATATGATTCTAAAGAACAAAGGAAATTTCGAAAGACGTTATTAATGAAAAATTAACATAACGTAATTTTTACCTTTTACTAAGCACACAATTTTTAATTAATGTAATCTATAAATATGTTAAACTAATACAATTTTATAACACAAACCGAGAAAATCATTTTCTAATTGATTTGACTCTTTAGGTTATATTCAGAAAGGTTAATTATCCTGTTTCATATGATGAGTATTTAAGAGTTATCATTAAAAATCAGCACATCTATTATTGTGATAACAAATTTTTCTTTTACTTATTTGCATAAAGAATCCACTTGAAGAATTTGTTTCTAATCTTTAAGTTTATTGAGAAAAATATTCTTTATAATAGTTATAACATTCTTTCAGAAAATTACATTTATTTCGAAGATTATTAACAAATGGCAACACAGATAAAAAGATTAATTTTGGCATTTCTGAGTGACGCGCTGTAATGTGCGGTCGCTTTTCGTACTATTAGTTTGTTTTTATTATTGTGACTTGTTTTTATTTTTAAATAATCATGAAAAAGGGATATAAAGTTACGGACGTTAAAAGAGAGAAAAAGATCGGTGTAGCCGCAGAGAATCTTGAAGAGTTAATTGAGAAATCTCGTCAAAAGTTGGGAGTAAGTATAAATATTAAGTTTCATCATTGTTTAAATTTTTATTTAATTTCTTAACTTACTATACTTCATGTTAAATATATTTGTTTAACAGATAGGTTGCGATATTTTCTTATAAATCCTTTAACGCCTATTACATATAGGTCAAGGGTAACTTCCCTTGACCTATTTAAGAAAAACCTTGACCTAATTCGATTTGACGGTTCCTAGTTCAATGTCAGCTGCGCGGAGTGTCGGCTTTTTGTTGCCGAGGATGGGACACAGGTGGATGATGACGATTACCTTGCAACTTTACCACCCCAGACTTTATTCATATTACTAACACGGAAACAAAAAATGGTAACTGGTATGTTATGTAGAAGACATTTAAATAAAATAAAATTTTTAAAATCCATTTTTTATTGAATAATAACAGACTAATTAGGATAGTCAATATTAATTATAGCAATGATTATTTGTGGAAAGTTATTTTTGGTAAAAATATAGGTATCCGTAACATACTAACAATTTATTTATTAGTCACTTTAAAACAATTTCAAGATTTTTAAGTGTTGAATCTCTTAAGGTGCTAAATATGTTTTAGATTGTAATACATTTACATTTCTATATACTGCTTTCAATCATATTTTAACCTGAAGCCCCAGTATAAATCAGTTGTTTAATAGATAAATAGAAAAATATAGTTAATACATTTTACAATTAATCAGAAATATGATTATACATAATGTTATGTCTATAAAATCAAATGCATTTATTTAAATACAAGACATGAAGTAAATTTATTAATAACTAAAATTTTGAACATTGACTTTCAGATTTTGACTTCTACTATAATTTAATTAGGTCAACTAAAAAAGACTACATTGACACTGGTGTTGCCGCTAAAGAGTTCCTTACCACAAATATTAAGGATAAGTTTAAAGTATTACAAAAATATATAGCAGCTGCTGATGATGCTAAAACTATGCTCAGTGAGAGAACTGAGGATCCTGCATGGTTTGAAGGTGAGTAATTTGTGGCTCTCTTAAAAAAATTATTGTAATTGATGGGGTGAAGGTGCTTTCTGGACATAGGCTTTAATTGATCTTTTATACAGAAAAGAAACACTCATTGAGCTTTAGCAATAAGCTGCAGAATAAAATTAACACTTATTGTTAACTCAATGAAAATTTTCCTTACCAATTATTACTGGTCGAAATATATTATTATTTTATTTACACAGCAACAAGATGCGCAAAAACTAATGGTGATACACCTGCCCTTAACAATATCGTGCTAGTTAGGATGGTATACACTACACTAGGTTATGCTCCTCATCTTCAGACAAGATGTTCAGTCTTATTATTCCAGTGGCTTTATATTAAAATAGCCATTGGATTGAAACAGCACAAGTAATGTCTATCTAAAGTTAGTACTATCACAGCACTTATTTTTGTAGTCAAAGAGAAATGTGCTAATATTACTGTGTACTAGTTCAAATGTCTGTGAAATTAATGTTAATGATATTTAACATCTATATAAATAATATCATTATATCTATTAGATCCGAGTCTTAAATCAATAGACAGCTTATCTCAACACTTAATTTTTAAAAGTTTAATAATCCTGTTTATAGTCTTGATAGTAAGTAAAAAATACATCAGCTAACAAAAATAGCAAAAGGAACAAAAAAATAGAGAAGTCAGGATTTGAAATTTGATATCAGACAGGAATCTGGAGAACATCATTGCACCAAAATTGATAGCCTTCAATTGATTTATAATTATAATTAGAATGTACAATAGTCAACAGCGTACAATATTTAGGTTGTAGTTATTAGGAGTGTAAGGGGTCCTGCACAACTCATGAGACTCAAACCAACCTCACCTGCTTGTGGTGCACCCTGGTAATCAACAAATAAGGCTTTGATTTCCACCAACCCGCATTGGACCAGTGTGGTGGGAAATGGTCAAAATACCCCTAATATGAACCCCTACAAACGACGATCCCAATGTCCGTCGAAGGCTCGAAGGACCGAAGGCCGATGAGGCAGTAAGATCCTCGAGTAGCGCCAACGTACCGGTAAACGTAGCGTTGGGAGGCCTCTCACAAAGAGGATCGACGATCTGGTGAGAATCGCGGGAACCCACTCGATGCGAACAACGCGGGGCCGATCGATATGGAAATCTTTGGAGGAGGCCTATGCCCAGCAGTAGACGTCTATCGGCAGATGATGTTGGAAGTTGGCATGAATATCACATGTTATTATTTCTTAAACAAAAAAATATATAGAAAATAAATCCTAAAAGGTTACAATAATCTAGTTCAAAATAGTTTGAATAAGTGATACTCAATCCCCTTTTTTGATGGGGTACACGAATACGTTAGGTTTTTGCATGCAGCAAATAAAATTGAGTAATAATATTTTAGATTTTCGCCATTGTTACAAGTTGAATTAAACAACTATTTCATTGTTTATATTTAAACATTTGTAATGGGCGCGAAATTGAAGGAGGTTTAAAATTAACAACAGATAGGCCAACCACAAATTACCTTCTATCCACGATCTACTATATCTCCATATCTAGGAGTTTCGCGAGCTCTGAGAATGGTGGCTCTTATCGCTCAACAGGCGAACCTGCTTTGGACAGCGTATGGCTCAGCGATGGTGCCTAGGAGGGTTAGGTTCCTCCACAGAGACGTGTTAACACAAAGTGTAGAGGAGCATCAGTACGTTCTATAAGAGATCCCGGAGCCTCTCCGAATGCACTAATGCAAACCACCGAGAGGGTTTTAGTGAGTTAGAATCTTACATAACCCTGACTTCCCCCCAGAAGCAGGGTATCTTTCGAAGATTTCCCCCACGAAACAAAAAAAAGGTATATCTCCATAGCATTCTAAGAAAATAAATTACGTTTGTATAATATTGTAAGGGGTTACGCCCAACATCTTATGGAGCCCAAATCAACCTCACCTGCACGCGGTGCACCCTGCTGAATAACCCCCTAATGGAGTCCCGCCTTGTCGTGGCGGAGGGGCTTAGTAACCGCGGACCGACACACGGTGAAGTGAAATGGAACGCACCCGACCGGCCCGCGGCGAAGGCCCGGCCGAAGCGGCCGCTCCAGGTTGGATAACTAGAGGTCACCGGAGCGGCCGGGAGCCGCAGGGGCAGCTTTATGCAGCCCTTTACGGTCGGCTGTAGGGGCAGTTTCATACTGCCCTCTGCAGCCGAGGTGGGAGGGAGTACCCTCTGCGACCAAATGGTGTCGCACCGTGGATACGGCGGCGGTGGGGCCGCAGGGGAAGAGGCGTGTCGGTATTGCGATGCGCCGTTTTCTTTATCCTCCGTGGCCGTTAACGGGTAGCGGCGGGCCCAACATCTCTCTGCCGCAGGGAGCCGGGAAAGGTTTTCTCCCGTGGCTTCCATGGTTTCTGGGCGACTGCAGGAGACCGAGGAAGAGGCGCGCTGCATGTTCCGGCGCGACCTGGAAAGGGAGGATTTATTCCTCCCTCCCGAGGTGGGGCTAGGAAAGCGGTCAGCGCCGGCAGGGTCGCGGTTGCGAGCGAAAACTTTTCCGTGACCCTGCCATCAGGCGATGAGGCGAAACATTGTGGGGTTTTAGTCGGTGCAAGTCCGACATAACCAGTCCTTGCCCCCGCGAGGATGAGTATGCGTAGGCATTTCACCGACGTAAAAAAAAACCCTGCTAAATAACAGACGAGGCTCTGACCAACCAAGCCGCCCTGGGCCAGCGTGGTGAGTTACGGCTTAATTTCCCCTCAGTGAATTCTAATCAACGATGTGGAGATCTTTGTTCTTTGAGGGAGGCCTTTGTCCAGCATTGATCAGATGGTGATGAATGTTGTAAAAAGATTCAAAATCCAAACCTCCATTAGAAAATATGTAGATCGATGCGCAAAATCTTCACCTTTGTTCTAACGGATTCACCTTATTTCATAATAATATAAATAACGCTCCAGCATCTTGCTGGCCTAATGGTTACACTCTAGCGTTTAGAGCGTGCGCCCTTCGTTCCGAAGGTCGCGGGTTCGAATCTCGGCATGTACCAATGACTTTATTATTTAAGTTATGTACATTTGTGAACATAAGTAACAACAGCGAAATACAAACGGTGAAGGAACACATCGCGAGGAAACCTGAACATGAATTAGAATTTATTGTAAGGTGTGTGTGAAGTCACCAATCCGCATTGGGTCCTGCGTGGTGACTATGGCCAATTGCTTTCATATTGAGGGTAGGCTTGTGCCCCAACAGTGGGGACGTAAATTGACTGTTGAAAAAATAAATATATAAATAACAATGAGTTTCGTATCGAGGGTTGTTCATTCCATTATAAATATAGCCGTTTCGAGTGGCCTGGTCTCCATTGGAACATCGGTGCGGTGATATTGCAGTGCTCCCCAATTTGTGATATAAAAATGTTTTAGCCTATTGTTAGGAACTGCGATTATGAATGCTGAAGTAGGCTTTGTTCTGGATCTACTTAAATATAACGCACCGGCCTACTCCATGAATAATCAGGCCTTTATGCATATTTATCATTGAGAACTTTAAGAGTAAACATTTGTTTGTTTTTATTTGGCAAAGTGTACGTACGAATGAGATTTGCCATTTCTATATTTATTTATTTCATTACGCGATGAGTAATTACAGTAGATATAACGCCCTTCAAACCGGAACACAACAATGTTGGCACACTACTGTTTGGCGGTAGAAATAGGCCCTGTGGCGGTAACCACCTAGACGTTTTCCCGCGACAGTCCAACCACCAGTAAAATTTTTAAATATGTTTCTTCCATTGATGCTGAGAGATGATGGTGCTTCTTATGGATCAAATCTTAAAGACTTTATAAAGAAAGACTTAGTTTTACCATTTTTAAGTTTACTTTATTAAAATAATTGTAATTTAAGTTTCCAAACTTTTGTCAGGATTGGAAACATCCGAGAAGACGAAAGAGCAGTCGATGTGTAAAAGGGCGAAGGAAAGAATGAGGGGCTACTATTATAAAACTAAAACAGCATTAAAATCGTCAAACATCTACGTACAATCAAAGAACGGAAGTGGTAAGCAACTGATCGACAGGTTCCTATTGGATCTGCAGCGAAAGCTCGATACGAATAGTTACAACGAAGGCTACTTCAATAGGAAATCGGATAAATGCTTCCGTATGTGCTCTGACATCGGCCTGTTCGAATGCGGCGGCTTGTGGAACAATACCGGATGTAACTACGGAGGCGAGCACCTCATCAATCCTTACAGGAGTCGCGAGGAGAGGATCATATTCCAAACATGGAATCTGGATCACAAGATCGAACTGTCGCGCTCGATCATACCCAGCATTGTAAAAGCCTTCGAAGACTTGAGCAGAGGCAGTTGTGTGTGTATATCATGCGACAGGAGTCACGGCGACGGCAGCGTTGAGACTGATAGATATTACCTGCAAATATTTACACGGGACAATTTAAAGTTGGTTCATATCGTTTGCCATTACAAGGGCAGACATGATGCTCGTTCCGGTGTATATACGCTGTGCAGATCCTGCACCCGATCGCAGGATTTTAACTATTAATAATTTATCATGCATTGTTCCTTGTTTACTAAACATTTGTTTAAGTGTTAAGACAACCATTTTAGCAACCTGTGATATTAGTTATTTTTTAAGTTATATTTGAAAATTATTTTATCGATAATATTGAATTATGGTGCAATAAAATATATTTTTTACTATTTCATTTACGAGCTTGTTGTTTGGGAATAAACTAAATATTTTTTTTGCTCGCATATACCTAAAATATAATCATGTAGTGCTTACAATTTATTTCATAGACTTTCATTGTTTTATTTCATTAAGTTTTTACATATTGTGTAAAGGCTGTCTTTCCAATCTACCATACGTGATGCAGAGACGTAATAAAGGTAAGCACACACACATATATATTATAAATATCTCATTTACGCCTTTACTTTTGTTTCCTTTTTATTAATTGAGTTTAGCATAATTGGACTGGGAATATTCATCACAATAATCATCATCCCGGCTTCATATCCACTGAACCTAAGGAATATTTATGTCAAATGATTCCCGCCAAAATATTATCTTTTTTTATAATGTTTGTATTAACTGTCAAAATGCACATCAAATTTATGTACATGAATATATAAATATTATGTAGTCTTAAAATAGTGTTGTCATAACTTATTATATATATATATATATATATATAGTTGTTATTTCTACTCTTTAAATATTTGTAGGATTTTTATATTTCGTCATGAAATTTCCTATCTTTCACCCTTCGTAGCCTGTGAATTTTTACCATGTTGATGAATATAAGGCAAAATTATTTTTAAAACAATTTTTTCAATAATTGTTTATTTAATTATTTCATGAAGGGACGTTACGAGAAACATTTGAATGGTAATCGTGTGCTCATCAAAAGAGTGCTAGTGTGCTATTTAGGATGGTGATTAAAGAACGTCACATTGTGCTGATCAGCTTGTGACACTATATGTTAAGTTTCGTTATCATAGTAGTTGCACTAATTACAACGCCCTTCAAATCGGCACACAAATATAAACTGCGGCGGTTGGTATCCATCGACTTACAATGGCAAATATTTTTTTTTTTTATGATAGGTTTGAGATTTAATCTGTGGACTAAATAATTTAATAAATGGATATTTAACTGTTAATTAATAAGTTATTTGTAAAAAGAATTTTATTTTTATACTACGTTAAAAAGTGTAGTTTGTAACTATAATAACGACCGGGTTGTGTACTAAAATTTTTTGTATAATTTTTTTAAATGTTCGCTGCAATAGAAGTGAAAGTGAGTTTTTAGAAAATTAATTCATATACAGGGTGATAGATAGCATTATACAATTTTATAATTGTTTTTAAATATTTTTTTAACCACCTGTGTATTATAATTTTTTTTTAATTATTGTGATGTCATTATGAAACTGATATTTGTTAATTTATGTATATGAAAATAATATCGATTAAGTTAAACTAATTTATTAATATGAAATTTTACTAAAGCCACTCTAAACTAATGTCAATATATTTAAAATTTTAAATTAATGTTTTTTTGAACAGTGAAATACCTCGGTAAAATCATATCTGAACGAGAGAGAGCGTAGGCCATATTTTTTATTTATTAAAAAAAAATAGTCTGTGGTAAAACAATTCTTACTTGTTAATATAAAATAAGTGCTCTCTTTTTGTTTCTGTTCAAATCATTAAGGTTCTTACATATTCAGTATATTCAGATTTTTTTATAAGCAAGCTTTTTATCTTTTCTATCTATTTCATACTTAAAGTATATGTACATATATATTTTAAATATTAATTCTTTACATTGCAGAGACACTTGATGCAAATTGTTATATTTAATTTGTTCACGTTTCAAAGGTTGTCTACTAAGAATGAGAGGAAATAATATTAGCCTCATTATTTTTCGATGGATTCTATTTTTCTAACTTCGTTGTAAGTTACGTAGTGTAATAATACTCGAACTAGCCAAATTGTATATTGTTAGTGTTAGAATTTAGTATTCACGTATAATCAGCAATATTGTTTAGTGACAATATCATTGTGAAATCGAACATATGAATTATTAATGTTAGACGTTAGGGTTCATTTAAAGACCGGGCCCAAAAGATATAACGTTTTTCGAATATTTGAATCATTTGTCTCCTTGCGTCCAATAAAACCTGAAACATGGTAAAAAGTATGTGCTTCCAACATCTCTGATTATGATTATCCATATTAAAAACACTGACTTAACACTTGGTTTACCGAAGGTATATGTATACTTAATACAAGATTTAAAATTATCGCTTTCGAATTATTGATATAAAGAATATACGTTTGAATATCCTATAAGTAATAACAAATTACTTTCATAAAAAACAGATAAGAAATTCTTAAAGGAAACAGTCTTACTGTGAGACTTTTTTTACCGTATTCATTTTGGTACTTACCGTTCAGGAATTTGTCAGCCAGTAATGACCATTTGGTAAACCGAAAGTTAAATCGTTTTTAAAAATAATTATAAATTTGTTTTTATTTAAATGAACAATCGACGGAAAACGATTAACAACAAAAGTATAAATGCAAATATAAGATCACATTTGTCTTACGCAGTTACTAAATGAATCCGTATTACCGTAGCTAATAAATGAAGAGAATACTGTCTTACGTTTGATTTCACAGTTATATTATAAAATAGTAATTATAACGGTAGACGCTTCCATAATAGCTTTATAGCTGTTTTTAAAGTAGAGGTGTTTGTAGTTAAATAGAAATATTTAGATGTTCTGAATATACAGTATTACTGTTTAACCCATTCCAAATTCTGATAGATTTAAAATTACTTATAGACAGTAGAACGTTATAAAGGGACTACTGATTAAATATCTATATAGTGTTATATATATACATATATATGTCAGTAATATTGTATGATATAGCGAGTAGCAATAAACAAACGTTAAGAATTTCATTTTAATTAACAACACTACCTCTGTGTTACCAGAGCTTCAAACAAATTTATAGTTTTACTTAAAAATGTTAAAGGAATATATAAAAGCATATTTTGAAATAATTTCAATCGTACAAATAATATAACACGAATTATGTGCCGTTATCAATTAGACTGTAAAAGATGAACTCAGAAACTGGTTTTATTTTTTTCCTCAATTGTTTTTTTTTTATTTGATGAAGCAGCGCAAAGAGCAAGATCTCTTATGGAAAGTATTACTACTCTCCGATATAAAGTGGTCCCACGTACGACGATGTATGCAGTACTACGTCATTTTTACTGGTGGTAAGTCTGTTGCCAGAGACCGTCTGTGTAGGTACGACCGCAGCGCCTATTTCTGCCGCCAAACAGTATTGTGCAAACGTTACTGTGTTCCGGTTTGAACGGCGTTGTAACTAGTGTGATTACTGGGATAACGAGACCAAACATTATGTGGTAGTGTATAACATCTTAACTAGCGCCACGTTATTATGACCGAGCGTATCACTTACCAGGAGAAAGTCCCGCTCGATTGATCGCTTAATTGAATAAAAAATAAAACCACATCAAGCTTGTTCTCTTAATTAAGTTGATGTTGTCTCTTTAACTCGATAATTTTACTAGCTTTTACACCCCTGAAACCGGAATACAGTAATGTTTGCTCAAAATAAAAAAACAAATCAAGTATGTTCTCTAATTAAGTTGATGTTCTTTTTATCCCGGTAATTTCACTTGCTATAACATCCCTGAAACCGGAATACCGTAATGTTAACCGCAGCACAGTGTTAGTCGCAGCGTCATATCGGCTCACTATGTAAGTTTTAAGTGTCTGTTATTATCTTTATTAACGCAATGTAAATGCACTTTTGCCAACTAAAAACAAAACTATGTGGTCAACTATAGCAAAACCGCAGAGGTTTCTTCTATGTATATTCTCAGATGGTAGTGTTATATGTCCGACAGACTTGATACTGGGTTCGCGGTGCTAAAATCCGAGGCCCATTCTAATTTTTGATTAGCGCTAAGAGTCTAGCTTCTGCGGTGTTGGCACGACAGCAGGAACCCTGTCACCAACTACTTTCATAATTTTTTTCTTTAATCTTTAATTACCACAGGGAGACGGGGAGCATATGCGGTATCAATATATAAAGATACAATTACGATTTTACCGTTTGGGAGATATTTCATTTGGAATGTTAAAGTACACTTGTAATTTTTTTAACGTCAAAAATATTTTTCGCGTGTTCAAAATATGACAATTGTTATAACTGTTATATAAAAAAAAAGAGATATTTAATAGAAAATAAATAGAAACGCCTCTAATGGAAAATGTCGATTTATTTAGGACTTTTCCTTTTACTAACAGAAACTCTTGCTTAGCGGGGAGTCCTCTATAATTTTTTTTAATACAATGAAGCGACGAGACGAGCTAGACGGTCATTTGATGGTAAGTGATACACCTGTTCAAAACACCGTGGCGCTAGTAAGGATAGTATATACTCTACCACTGCACTCATGAAATTGAGATATCAAGATGTACTTATTACCCCAGTAATTTTACTAGCACACGACTCCCTTCAAATCAGAACAGTAATGTTTGGACCCTATTGTTAGGCGGCAGAAATCGGCGCTGCGATGGTACTTACCTAGACGGTCTCCGGCAACAGGGGACCACCATCAGTATACCATGTGCAATCACCTTGCAAACCGAGCTACCAGTACTAATAAAACAAAAGTAATTCATCATAGTAAATTAAAAAGAATATTTTGTTATAATCTTTAATTACAATGAATATTATTATTGTCATCATCTCCTCTTTCTTCCTGGAGTCTTTTTATTAGGGTTCCTTTGTCCTTTACCAGCTCTGGGCTTCTTGGCAGTGAAATTTGTTGCATTGCTGCCTTTGCCCTTGCGTTTACCTTTACCAGGTTTAATAGATTTCTTTTCCTCAGACCTCCTGGAATAAAACATATATTTAGTGATATGACAATAAAACAAGACCTAACAATTGTTGAATATTCTGGTCTATGCAAACTGTATCTATACTGCATATATATCAACATCATCATCCGATGGATGTTCACCACTAGACATAGTCTCTAGTAATGTGTTCCATCAAGCATGGTCTTGCGCTGCTTGAATTCAGTGGTTCCTAGCGATTCTTTTTAATTTCTCTATCCACCTAGTCTAGACCTAGAATGTTTGTATTCTAAGCAATGTTTGAACTAATTATTTCTTAATATTATAAAGAACAATAATTTATGTCAATCTATTCAAGCAAAATTACAGATCAATACTATCCAAGTCCCATTTATCAACATCCTCATTATTTCAGCCTATTGTAACTTACTTTTAAATGTCCAACCATCCCAACCTTTATTATAGCTAATTCACTTCAATATTTAATATTAATTGTATTCTTAACTATCCAACTTGTTGGAGGCCTTCCAACACAATGTCTATTGGTACAAGGGCACCACTCATGGACCTTACCACCCCATTGGCCATTGGTCCTTTGAGCAATGTGCTCTGCACACTGCCAATTAAGTCTATGTCGGTGACTAGTTCTCCTGTAGATGTCCACATTTCCGATTCGATTGCACAGAGAAACTAACTATCTACTTATATCTGTACTTACTGCACTTGTTCGTTGTGAATGTGTTTAGAAACCGCCTTCTCCACATCAAATTTAGGTCTCTTATTCAAAATTCTATCTATAAGATTCAAATTGTTTTCTTTTTCTGCCTGTGGTGTTGGTACAGGTGCCCGCCTCTTCCTCTCTTTGCCAGGTATTAACTCATGAACTCCCTTCCCTCGTGCCTCCTTTTCTTTAGGAAGTTTATCTTGGAATTTACCAAGAGATGCTGTTGAAGCTTTTGCTACAGCTGCAGCGGTAGTTAGCTGTAATTAATTTTGACGTTTTCGTTTTTTTTAGTAACATAATTAGTATTAACAAAATCTTTTATAGTTAATCATAAAATATGAAGCAATAACATTTCCGCCTTTGTTTAATTAAATATATTATATTCAAGATATTTAATTACCTGTGTTGCACTAGCTTTGTCGGAAGTAACCGGTAGACCCACTCTAGGTATTTTTACTTTTCTTGCTCTTGCAATATTTTTTAGTCTTTGCAGTTCATTCTTTGCAACCTTTTCAGACTTTTCATTACCTTTCTTTTCATACATATCTGTCATAGGATCAACATGCTGTGGTACTTCAATAAGCCAATTCTTTTCTTTCTCTGCAGCTGCTTTCTTGAATCTACAAAAAAATCATAATCATTATTAGTTAAAATACATGGAGTTATTATATTTTTCAGTTTAAGGTTTATAAACATTTTGAATGTGAATTAAACTGACAGAATAAGAACAACTGAAAGATATTCCCATTTGCAAATAATTTGTCAAGTCAAGAATATTGTGTAACAGATAACGAATGTAATAAAAAAATCATTATAACTTCAGTTAAGTAAGATTATCCACATATATTCAGTGTCATATTAATAACCAGTACAGAAATTTTGATACAAGTTAAGAAAATTACTTACCCAAATAATGGTACCCATTTTTGTAATTGTTCATCCCATTGTGCTTTATCTTTCTTCTTCTTTGTGATGCCCTTTGCTTTTGCAAATTCCTGCCATTTAGTTAATGGTTTAGGTTTCGGCACAGGTTTAGAGCGCGGCAGTAATGTTTTGGGAGCAGGCAGCCTTACTACTATTGCTTCATCAATTCTTTCTGTTGGTAACTCCCACACTTTGTTTAGTAGTAACTGAGTATTGTCTCTTGTTAAAGCTGCAAGATAATTATCCCTTTCTTTGTCTGATCTGCAAAAAAAACATCTTATTTTTATTGTTGTAATTACTTATACACGCATTCTTTATCCCTTTATAACTATCCTTAATGCTTACTCTAATGCTTTTATATCTAAATCATTAGTGTCTGAAGCAAGGAGAGTTCCAATATCAAATTCCACATCTAAGTGTTTTTCAACTGTTATAGGTTTGTATTTTTCGGCTTTTTTATGCTCTCTTTCTAAAATTTCATTGACTATATCCATCTTTTCAATATAATAAAAAAATAAACCTAAATCTAACGTTTTCTTTAACACATTTCAATTCACAAGTGTCTTTTGACACACGTGGGTACAGAAAAATCCATAAACATTGCAGTAACTTTTAACTTCCTTAGGCATAGGCGTGGCGTCTAGAATTTCACTTCGATGGACAGAAAAAAAAAAATTCGTTATTTTGTATTGTGTCTATTTTATTTCCATTTTTCATAAAGCTAAACTTTTTAAACGATCATTTTAGAACACAGTTCTTTTCATACGGTTGAGTCTCCGAATGTTAATTCCTCGGGAATGGGCTAATGATAACCATTATCCCAAGACTTACTAGTCGTCCCGGTAGTATTGAAATAGGAATCTAAAAATTCACAATAAATGAGGAATTAAAATCTACATAATCAAAATATATGAAACGTGTCATTTCAACGTATTAATAATTTATCTTATTATCGCCATGCATTAACCGGATTATATAATGATACTAAAATTTCGTTATTTAACTTATATAAAACTAATGATTCTAGGATTTTATTGTGTGTGAATAAAAATATGAATTTATTTAAGATTTTCTTAAGGCAACATCAGTTTCACATGTCATCTTTTCAGTTCCAAAGGTAAGGTTCTAAATGATCATAAGGTCTGATTGAAAATCGTAAGTTAGAATATATATTATAGTTAAATAAGAATTGATATAATGAGCATAGACGAAAAGAGTTACTGTTTTAAAGTTGAAAACAAATTCTTGGTTAAAAGTGGATGTAAGAAACGTATGTGGAGATCACTAAAGCAAATATTGACTGCTGAACGATCATTACCTTGGCCAAACGATGCAGTTTTGTGTAAGCATGTTTTGTAAATAACAATTTTTTTATCTGATTTACCAGTTTTAATAGATTCTTTTATCTGTATATTGAATAATTGATATGTAAATTGTGTATTTTAAACAATTATATTGTAAATAATCTATCATAAATTTTTAATGGCATGATGCTTTTACAAGTAAAGTGTCAGCACTAGAAAATCTCATATCTTCACAATTTTTTTTCTAATTTCTATATATTTAATTTTTTTTTTCAGATTACTCTATAAATGCACCACCTACATTTAAACCTACAAAGAAATACTCTGATATATCTGGATTACCAGCCCCATACATTGATAGACATTCTAAACTATTTTACAGCAATGTTGAAGAATTTACAACAATAAGGAGTTTGCCAATGGATATCACAGCGGGTTACTTACAGTTAAGAGGAGCTAATACAATTGTTGGATGAAAAAACTCTCCAAGTGATCTATGATCAGATATATGCTAATGATGCAAAACTAAAAGGCGAACTACTCAGACTAACTAAAGGCTTTTGTTGAAATGGGAGTATAATTATGAAATAAAACAATTGCTAGTTAAAATGACAAAACAAATTTCTCTTCAATGCAAAAAAATTTAATTTTTTGTACCATTTTCAATTTTTTTATGCATGATATTAGTATTACTTAAAATAAAACAATTTGTACTTAACTCAAGAGTTCTTAGGATCATAATAATATGTATGTATATATTTTTAAATTCAATAATTATGAAAGTTATTAAGTAATTTACTATTATCTTAGAGAGTTAAAAGTACTGAAAGTAGACTTAGAAAAACTTAGTTTAGAAAACAGTTTGCTGTCCCTATAATACAAATATTGACTAAACCTTGAATAAACTATCTATCTACCTTTTTGACCGGTGGCTTACCTGTTATTTAAGGTTTCTCACTTCTTACTTAAAAGCACATGAGTCATGTAAATGTTAATTGTGTAATTGTGACATTATTATTCCTTTATTTTGAAATATTAACAGCTGATGAAAATGTACTATAAAAACTAAAGTTGAGTCATTTTATTTAGTCTTATATTAATTTTTTAAGCACAAGTACATCATTAAATGATATGTTAATTGATATTTAATTAGGAAAAGTAGATAATTTCACAATGAATTTCTTGGCGGTGATGATTAATTTTGTTAATAAACTCAATTTTTTTGTACATATTTCATAAATATTTTTCTTTTTACTACACAATTGAATGTCAACAAGATTTTTCAATCCCGCATGCTTGGTAACCACTCTTATCTTGTTAGACCGGCATTATAACTTCTTTTATTTCGGCTATCAACCTATGAGAGTGAGAAAGATGAGAGTATTATGACTTAACATCATATTAAATTGAAGATAAAAGCTAGCCCATTGTAATTAAAGAAATGCCCTATTTTACTATCATGGAAACTAACATTATTTAATACTTAAAAATTATTAAAATAATTCCGTTTTACGATATTCTTAAATCGTTATTAGTTCGGAAAAGTCATAAATGTGATGTCAAATTGACACATGCCAATTCAACGTGCTAAGAAATACGTTTGTTCGTATAAAATTTGTTTGATATGTTTTAAAATATCTGTTAAACCATAAGTGAAAATGTCTTCATCATTTTTTTTAAAAGGTAAATCAAGGCAAGTGTTTAAAAGAAAAGGTGAGAAAATTAACAAAACTAAACCAAAAAAACAAAACGCGCCTAACCTAGAAAATGGTCAAGAATCTTCTGATAGTGAATTGGATATTAAAAAGTTTTCTGACGTAGACGAATCAGATAGTGATCATGAGACTGCCGAGGAAAAGAAAGTAAGATTAGCAAAGAAATATTTACAAGAGATAGAAAAAGAGGAAGCAAAAAGAGCAGAGTTGAAGGAGTTAGATGGAGTGATAGAGAAAAGATTACAGAAAGAGTATTTAGAACAAAAGGGAAAATTACGTTTTAACGTTGCGGATAATTTTATTGCACCAGTTGAAAGCGATTGTAAATTAATACGTGCAAGAGAACATCGACTACCGTTGACCTGTGTTTGCATTAGCCTGGATGGACAATTTGCATATACAGGTTGTAAATCTGGCTGTGTCATTAAGTGGGGTATTAAAGAGAAAAGAAAACTGGCTTGTTTAACTTTCAAAACTCATTCCAATTTTATAAAAGGAAGTGTTACATCCATTGCAATAACATCAGATTCAAAGTTCTTAGCTACTTCAGACGAATCATCTAGTATTAATATATGGGATCCTCTCACAATGAAACATTTACACACATTCAAAGGTCACAAAGACATTGTGACTGGCCTTGTTTTTAGAAAAAATACACATGATTTATATTCAGCGAGTAAAGACAGATCTATAAAAATCTGGTCAATAGATGAGATGGCATATGTAGAGACTTTATTTGGCCATCAGTCTTCAATAACTGCTATTGATGCTTTAACAAGAGAGAGAGCCATTTCCGCAGGCAGTAGGGATACAACAGTAAGAATATGGAAAATTGTAGAAGAATCGCAACTAATATTCAATGGGCCGGTGGGCAGCCTCGATGAGGTCAAGTTATTGGATGAAGAACATTTTGTATCAGGCAATGATAATGGTTCAATATGCGTTTGGAGTGTTTTGAAGAAGAAACCATTATGTTCTGTGCCTGAAGCCCATGGTTTAGACAATAATGTACCAAGATGGATTACCAGTTTAGCAACACATTTAAATTCTGATTTGTTCGCCTCTGGTTCATATGATGATAACATAAGATTATGGAAAGTGTACGAGGGATATAGGAAAATAATGCCTATGTTCAGTATAAAAGCAATTGGTTTTGTTAATTGTATGCAGTTTATAAAAGATGGCACGCAGCTGTATGCAGCGTTAGGTCAAGAACACAAATTTGGGAGATGGTTCAAGCAAAATAATGCCAAGAATGGATTATTAGTAATCAATTTCACTTTTAAATCATAATAAAAATAAATAAGTTGTAAAGTGTCTTTTATTTTGATATATTATTTAATCATATTCTTCTTCTGACTCCCCTCCAACTAGTAAATATTGGACAACAGTTCTGTGAATCCTTTTCTGTATCGCCCCAAGTGGATCAGCTGTATGGTGCTCTTGAACATCTAGAGCGCCTAGCCATGATTTGTTTATGTGACCGATCTTTCTCTTTCCTGCGACTCCCCATTATTACTATACCATAAATATCATGTGGCGTGTACTAGTAGATCTCTCCTTGTAAGACAACGCCCAAAGTTCCAGCTGTGGGAACATTAAAAGGTACGTTCAATTACAGAAACAGATCTTTGTTCACAAGTCTTCGGTGATGTCATTAGAACTTAATTTAATAACCAGCAATTTTTTGGTGATTTTATTAGAAAGTACGCCTTTGTTTAATTCTCTGTTGCACTTGTCGGGAGGTTCACCTGATAGTACGTAATGGGGCCGCTCAAAACAACGTGGCGGAGAATGGTACACATCACACTGCGCTCGTCGTCTCCGACAAAACGTTGTCTCGGTAATTACAATAGCTGCAACGCTCTTCAAACCGGAACATAGTAATGTTTTCGCACTGCTGTTTAACCGCAGAAATAGGCGCTGTGGTGGTTTAATAGGCCGTGGATCCGGGTCCACGCGCCCAATGTCAGATAAGCTGCTTAAAGTCGAATGGCTCGCAGCGTTATCATCATCAGGAATATAGACGCTGTGGTGGTACTAACAGACGATCTCCGGAAAAATATTTTATTTCATAATTGATGGAAAACACGCAGTTTTCGTGTTTTATTAATGAATATTGTCATTGCTGGTCGGTTCCAGCGTCGTAGATGCGTAGTTAGACCAGTGGTACTCGACCTTTATTCATACGGACCCCAAATACATGGTTTCGCGCAAAAATAATACGCAATGTTTTTTTAGGTTTTCGCGTTTGTTTAGGATTTTATTAAACACCTATGAACGGACTTATCCCGTACATTATATTTCGAACACCAGATGCGCGAGGCACAGGCTGAAAGTAAACGCGTTAGTCGACGTAGGAAAGCCTTCCTTAAGGTGGGTCGAGGATACGGAGGTCGCAGGAAACCGTCAGAAGTAGCTCGGGACCACTCGGTTTAGATATTTAGAAAGTCCTATGTCCAAGCAATCGATGGGACGGTTGGTAACAACGATGAAGGTAGTTCAGTATTGACATAAATATACTTAAAAGTAAATAAAATTGTAACTTCAGTGATCTTTTGTTCATAGCAATAAAATGGAATGAAACTGGTGGAGACTCTAGGTACCACCACCGCAACGCTTATTTCTAAAGCGAAACAGTAGCGCGCAAATATTACAGCGTTCCGGTATGAAGGGCGCTGTAGTTAAGTATTGGTGGACGATACTCAACATCGTCCGAATATGACGAGAACAACGTGGTGCTATGAACATATCCATATCAATCAGGTAAACGTCCCGCTCGCCTAGTTGATAGTATAATGCATGTGTTGAGGTTTATCATGAAATAAAACGATTACATTTACTATTGTTACTAACTTTATTTAATGATTAAATCTACACTCCTCTCACGCTGAACATCCCCTCTAACCGACGAATCTTCATTCTTGGTCAAGTTCAAAAAAAAATTGATCGGGTCAGTGTGTACTAACATTATGAACCTTTTCCTCAAAACGCCTAAAAATGACGCGGACTTCCGAAAACAGCGCAAGAAACATATTCCTATAGAGGACGTCAAGGTGTGGGTCTAAAGAATTGGGCAGGGAGGGGTACTTTCTGCTGTTACCGATAAACCTAGACGCGCGCATCTGCAAATCACAGCAATCAGCACAGGAAACTGCCACAGCAAACAGGCCAGCGAGCAGCACCGGCCTGCCAAACAAACGCTCATATTAGTTCGCATTGGGGTACTCCGCTGGCTGCCACTCGCTTCTGTCATCTACATCAACTTTAGTTTTACACTCGGATCTAAACATTCAAGTTAACCGTACGTTAAGTTGTGACAAGTTACATATAAACATTGCAAAGGTTCTTACAGTTAACCACCACCACCACCCTCGTGCAGTGGTGGTAACGGGTGATGTGTTAAGGAGGGTAGCGACAGCCAAGTGTGTTACCGTCGTAATGCGTGTCTGTCTCGGTTTGTCAATAAGTATAAAAGTTTACTCATAACTTATTTCACTGCAACAACGGCAAATCAGCAGTTGTCAGCAATCAGCACAACCCCCCCTTCCCGCAAACCGCCTCGCTCTCCCCGCGCACTCCACGCCCTGAGCATACCAACATTCAAGTTAATATAACATCAGCTTAATTAACACTAATGAAGTGAAATGATGCCATAACTAGCAGCAGGCTCGCGGAACTCACACCGGCAATACAAAACTATTATGCGGTTAAAAATAATTTGTTCGTACAGATGGCCTGCTGCCGTCTGGGTTTAAAGTTTACATAAAACTAAACATTATGAAAATAGAAAACTTATTTTAGACTTGTTTAACGGAACTAGTTACCATTCGAAGTTGTGCCATAAATTTCCCAATTAATCCCACTAATTGCATTGGTGTACATGATCTTCTTCAATTTTAGATAATTTTTAACCTGAAATAACTTATGACTTTTGCTGGTCATTGGAGTACCGATTAATTACAAACACAAACTAGAAATAATATCTCTTTTAAATCTCTCTTAACATACATGGTGGTAATTTTTATAAACTTTTATGCAATACAGAGTTTAAAATAACTGAAATATAAAAAAAGTTTCCTAATGAAAATACTAAATAATGAATGAAGGTTTTTTTTAACTTTAGAGTAGCATAGTTAGAACCGGCAATCATACATTAACTTCATTTGAAAGAGAAAAAAAATTACCGTACAATCATTACAATACATAAACTAAATATTAGAAACTTATAAACTAAACACAAAGACAATTTGTTACAATGAATATCTGCCACTATGTGTCATAGGTAGGTCTGATGATGCTTAACATATATGATGGGTTCTAGTACCTTGCCAGAGGCTGCTTGCTTTGAATCTTCTCACACGGCACAATAGCTCCCAGCTGATACACAACCTGTTTGATTGTAATATAATAAAAATCATTCATTACCATGTATCCTGGAATTGTACCATAAATGTACCATGGAACCTCGTGTCAATGAACATGTATTCAAAAGGCAATAGGAGGTTCCAAATGCAGTATAAATGCAACATGTAATGGTATAAAAGTTTTGGAATAAGTACCATTAAAATTAAATATTGCTATTAGGAATAAAATATATATATTAAAAGAATAGCTGACGATTGAATTGGTTTTCTCAATCTGATTGCCAAACTTCAGTTTGAAGAGGGAACCTAATTTAATGATGATGATAACTATTAATTGTAATAATTAATGTTAACTTACAAGATTGAAGGTACATATAGGCAAGCAGTCAAACTTTTCTATAAATACTGATTGTTTTCTCTATAAACAAATGATATAATATATAATGATAATGTGAATACAAGGAAACACGTTCATTTTGTAACAGGGAAAATAGTTATTAATTTTAAAGTAGTCTTAAATAAACATTGGCTTAATGAAATGTACATGCCACTATTATATGGCTATAAACATATAGCTTTGAAACTAGCCTCTCATTGTATCATCAACTTAAGATATCAACATTTGCACAATTGTAAAAGACAGATGATGAAACATGTATTAGACAGCTATTCTGGTTGAGTTTGTGACAAGTGCCACAAAAGATTTGGAAAACCCTGGTCCAGTGTATAAAGACTTACCCATCAGCTCAATGTCTGGAGCGGGAGCGAGAACGGCTGCGGCTGCGCGAGCGCCCACGCGAACTCTTCGAGTCCGAACGGGAACGGGAGCGAGAGCGGGAGCGGCTGCGCGAGTATGAGCGCCTCCTGGAACGCGAGCGCGACCTGCTGCGGCGCCGGGAACGGGACCGAGAACGAGATAAGCTGAAAGAGAGATAAATCATTACCCATTTATTTTATTCATTAAGCCACAATTACGTCGAATATTTTGTCAGATGAACAAACTGCAGTATGAAAAAAGAAAAACTAACCACCTTTCCGTCCATACATGTTGATTTCTCAATGTTAAAATAAAGTTTATGATTAAATTACGCTTACTACATATTGCCGATTTTAGAAATAGTATGTCTTGATTATTAACAAAATTTTAATAAACTGATAGATCAGCTACAAGAATCCAAAATCTAAAACCTTATTGATCGATTAAAAGTAATATTTTGTATTATTTCCTAAAAATGTTACGAAATAATAGTCACTTTAACAATTTATTTAAAAAAATAAACTAAAATTATTAAGATTTAAAATTACAATTGTACTAATACAGGACATTTGTAATACGAATACATATAAAAAACGGTTCTTTATACACATTAATAAATAATTAAACAGGAAAATTCAAACTTCACTACAATAGTAATATTATATATATATATATAAACTTAATACATTTATAATTGGCGAGTGCCGTAGGAAATTGAGGTCGTACCTGCGCCGACGATCGTAACGACTTCTGTAAGGTGAGGATGGCCGTCCATACCGCGCCATTTGTACACGAAGTTCCCTGCCGTCCAACATGCGACCGTCTAAAGAGTCCAATGCTTCTTCTGCATCTCGCCTATCAAAGAATCTAAAAATAACCCCATTAAATAACATGTGCTAATCATTTCAAACGTTGAAATAGTAATATTAACAAAAAAAAAACTATGTATTTTACCTCACAAAGGCAAATCCTCTGCTTTCTCGTGTATACCGATCTCTGGGAATATATATATCACCAACGTCGCCACACCTCTCGAAAACTCTTCGCAAATCTTCCGGTGTGGTACGATATGTTAAATTGTCTACTTTTAAGGAGACCATGCCATCAATACGTGGCGGTGGCCTGCCGTAACTCATTTTGACGTTATTAATATGGCTTACACACAATATATGTAGAATAAGATTATAAAGTCACGGATCAAAAAGTGAACAAGATGGCGTCACATAAATTCCACGATACAACACTTAGTATACGACCGCGTCCAAGCCGTGTCAAACATAGACTAAAACCAGAATATCAGAATGTCACAACTTTCATATTTGCTCTATGGTATATATGCAAGAAATGATAAAACATCGATTTTGCATAAATAAATACTTTTGAAATTAAACTTTTAAATACTTATACAGAAAATATTTATTTATTATTAACAACAATGATCTATACCCGACTTTCATATCTGAAGTTCCTGATATTATTTTTTAACAAATTGCCTACAAACATTGACTAGAATCTATTAGCAGCTCAAGAGTTTTAAAAATTACCGAATATGTGATTCACCTATGTTCTTGTTTTTGTAACGTCGCCATGGAAATAATAAATGAAATAACTTATGACGACTTGACTATCTTGTATATGTGTGATTGTATTGTGGAGTAAGGATTTAGAATATCAATGAATAAAATCGAGTAAATTGCTGGTAAAATTAGATTAAATAATATGGCCGGCGTGAATCAAGTTAGGAATAAAAAGCTATTACCAGACCTAAGAAAAGAAGGTTACCTTTCTAAGGAAATAGTGTTATCAACAAAGGAAAAACATGGAGTACCTACAGGCTCTAGACTTTTTTCTCACCACACATTAGCTAGCGTCAGAAAATTACATTTTTTTCACCCTCTTGCGTATGTACAGATAAAATTTTATTAGTATTAAAAATACAAAATACTTAAAGTAGCCTTAAACTTCCTAGCCATTTTTTTATTTAACAATTCAAAAGCTACGAACATAAAGCATTTTTATTGTTTTGCTACTTCTAAAGCTTTAATCATGTTTTGTAACCAAAAACCCTAATGACAAAAGCTGTATTGCTATTAATTTTTAAATACATGATGTAATGAAAATTTAAATATTTAGAATTGTATCCGGTAGTATTCCAGATGATAGTTTGGATATAGTGCTTGCGGCGACATATAATCACTCATATGAACATTTCGCTGACAAAGAGGACCTAAATTTGCAACCTGAAACGATTGGTTGTGAAACTTGGAGAAAATTAAGAAACACGATCGAGAAGCCTCCTATGGCAAAAATACCATCAGTTAGTTGTTAAATGTCTTTTATAGTAGTAGTCGTAACAAACGTTCAAAGTATGTAGTTGTTTACCATATTTCTTATGCTAAGTAAATGAGGTTTAATCATAGAATTAAAAGTTAATTAAAGGTAGAAATTGTTACGGCTTGTTATGTTAGTACGAGATTATTGTAGAGGAATGTTTTATTTTTTGTTAATAATTGAATATTTTACAAGCGTAGCGATTCAGTCGTTATTTTCTTATATTAGAAGATAATACAAACAATTATAGAGGATGTTAACAATTGACCAAGCCGTGTATGTTTTCTCTGAATGTACTGTGACCTTTATACTTTACAAATACACATATAAAATATTGTGTTCGTAATTTAATAATTATCAGTAGTGGTCTTACGAGTATGAAAAAGAGAAGTCTGCATATTTATTAGTGTATAAATTCATTAGTTTTGAAACTCCAGGGTCATCCTATGAAACGTGGTGGAATCACGGAGAAAAATTCTCCATTCAGCGTGAAACTGATGAACTCCGGCGTCCATTCATCGCAAACCAACCCTGGTTACAGCAGACAGCCGGCCGGTGGAGCGATATTTTTTTACTGATATGTTTCTTGAAATTTGTGTTGTGTATATAATAATAAAATGTTTCAATTGTCTTTTATTATTATTATTACCAAGATATCCCAGAACGATTTATAAACATGTTTTGAAGATAAAGAAAGGAAACATTTTATCTTTTTATAATTTTTATTTGCAACAGCTAGTTTACTTTTCCATTGTTGCGGCACAGGCCAACCCTCAATATGAGGGTGATAGCCATGGTCACCACGCGGGCCCGATGCGAATTGGTGACTTCACACACACCTTAGAATTAATTCTAATTCATGTGCAGGTTTCCTCGCGATGTTTTCCTTCTCCGTTTGTATTTCGCTGCTGTTACTAAAGTTCACAAATGTACATATTTTAAATGTTAGTCATCGGTACATGCCGAGATTCGAACCCGTGACCTTCGCAATGAAAGCCGCGCGCTCTAACCGTTAGGCCAGCGAACAACGTATAATATTTTATTGGCATTCAAAAAAATATGTGCAATTACTATGTTAACAATAAACTGCAAGGATTAATTAAAATTTTAATATTGCATCGCGAATCGTAATATTGTAAAACGGAGGTCATTCAGGATAGTGTCATGGCGCCATCCCTTACCACAACACTGATAATCGGCATGCACTATTTGTTGTTGGGAATAAGAATTAACGTTGAATTAGGAATCGGCAATATTTGTCACGTGTTTACCCTAATATCTTCGCTATGTTTGGTATACTGTATATAAAAAGACTAGTTTTAATGTACTGAGAGTGATTATTATGAGTGAAAATTTGTTAGAGTAGTGTTTATCCTTAAAGATAGAGTCTCTTTTCGGCAAGAAAAAAGATGTGGCAATATGAACTATGGAGGTCGGGACGTTTCCTGTCTCCCTTGCTATTTAATACTTAACCCGTAATTAAGTTCTATATAAAATATGCTACAAAATGTTCACTGACCTCAAATGAAGAAGCAAGCCAGATCCGGTGTTTATTTTATGTACATTTAAAGTTTAAAATGATTTTAAAAATTAAGGTAGTGTTCATGGTGTTTTACAAATTTCAATAAAGTTGCTGTGCGTGACCTCTTTTATATTTTTATACAAGAAGGTTTAGATGTCACATCATCTTTTGTTTTCATAAAAAACTATGTAATTTCTGGCAAATCAACCTCTAAGATCTTCATGAAAATTTATTATTTTTGTAGATGAAACCTACTAAATTACTTTTGCCGTGTTAATATTCGATTCTATTCTCGTGTTTGTAGGACTGCACGAAAAAGGTTATTGATGGAGTTTGGGGAACCACGATGTAAGTTTTTTTTATCTCGATATAACGTAGTTAACGGGAGTTAAATAGGTTTTATTAATAGTCTGATTTAGATACATGCGAGTTTTACAAAATTTATGTAAAGTATAATTTTACTGGACTTATGTAAAAAGCACTTTAATTTTTACCGTACAAAATATAACACTTAAAATTATATGTAATTTAAAACAGATTCCACTAAAAAAGCTAAGCGAGTGCGATCGTGGTACTTATACGAACAATATAAATCTCTTGAAAAGAATCAAATATACGGGGCTCAGGCGCTAAAAGATAGGTCATGTCAAGAGAAAATCTTACTCCAGGAACTGGAAGAGCGGCGTGTTCGACGTCAAATTTGTGACCAATCAGGAATATCACAGAGTGAGTGTCGGCTTCCAAAGGGCATTAACAGCGATGCCGGAACCTTAGCAAGTGCCAGCACCGACGATTTCATTGATAACTTTTGCGACTTCCAAGAATCCGTAGCTACCGTTGTAAATCTAGATCAAACATATAGTCTAACTTTAAATTCAAGCGACTACAATGATAAAAATGAAAATGGAGCTATTATTACCTACAGCGAAGATAGCACTACGAATAGTGCAGAGAAGGATATCGACACGAATTCCGATATCCAAACAAAGTTAGAGATGGTTAAACAAAGTATCGAGGAGACTATTCAGTTGCAACTTGACACGATGAAGGAAAATATCCAGTGTTTAGAGAGATACGGTAAACAATCTATTACAGATAAAGTGGCTGAGGAGTTGAGCGTGAAGTCTGTTAAACAGTACAAAGTGTGCAGCTCGCCGGAGTATGACAACAGTTTGCACGCCATATGGGCGCGATTGGTATCATTCGCTTATCAAGTATTACGCTTAAATCGTGGTAATGTTTAACAATTTTATATGATTTTATTGGTAGTTAGTCTGATGTCGACAAATTAACGGATTATGTTTATTATTTACAGGCAATTGCTATTACGATTATAGCTCACAATTTATGGCCGCTGTGTTAGTCTGTGATATTCTCTGCAAAGGAATCAACAGAATGTGTAAGTATATTAATTTTTATTTTCTTTTTCAAGTTTAAATAATGTTAAAACAGCAAAAAATTGTTTACCGACGTTTACTTCACAATTGGATTGTAATTTTAATTTTATAACTTTGAAACGACTATTTCGACCTAACCCTTCCCTTAATTAATATTAACCATTAAGAACTATGTGTTATATGTTAAGTCATTGTTATTATCATTTTAGCCTATTATTGTTCTCTAATGATCTTATGCTTTAATTAATTTATAGTTCCTTCTTTAAAAAGGTAGTAATCAATAACGTGCAAACTAATGAATGATAGTAATCTAATGTATGGCTGCAAATAACTTTGAGGAAAGAAGTTTTGGAGTTTTTCGTACGAAGTTATAAACTTTAATTAGATTTTTTTGATATTAGCCTTGTGGCTTTTCAGCTTCATTCGTGTCGAGGCTCTGATCAATCTACAATATAAAACAAGCATTTATTTACGGGAATTCATTACAAACTACGAGTGGTAATATTAATTTGTTAAGACCTTGGCGAATTAACATTTTCAATCATTATTTAGATGTCATTTAATTTTAGGTGATATTTTGCAGCCTTATGTGTCACCTGTTAAATTTGCAAGTGATGAATCAGTCTCCAGCATTGATAGTAAAACGAAAGTAAATAATAACCGCTCATTCAAAGGTTTTAGAAGGTTAATCAAAAGCAAGGTGATGTTAACGACAAAATTAATGTTTAATTTTTTAGATAAATTTTCTATCTAAACTAAGTCTAAATAAGATATAGTTACTAATTATTGATAAATATTTATCAATACAATCATCAGCAAGTAGATGTCAACTGCTGGACATACGCCTGATCCAAAGATCTTCACAACGATGTTTTTATTGTTTATGGTTTATAAATTTGTTTATTTTTATTAAATTTCAAGGTAATAAAATCATTGGCTTTCAGTTAAAACGATCAAAATTACACAATAACAGAAGTCGATGTAAGAAAAAAGTTCAAACTAAATGGCAGCGTCTGGCTAAAGAGAGTTTGAATAAGAGCAAAGCTCGTAACCGTATGTGTGAATGTGGTCCCTTGAACAATGTGTCCACATTGAAGCCTTTAATTTCCAATATATCTATATCAGACAGTTGGGTAGAAGAATACATTCAAAAGAAACATTTATGTAATGATTGTTGTAGTTGTCGTCATAAAGTTGATAATCCAATGATCAAATTGTCTCGTTATATAGATAGTGTACTTAAAGATTTTGATGATTAATTGTATTAAAATTAATTATGTGAAATATATATTTATTTCACCCAATTTTGTGTGTCATTTAATGCGTCACATTTAATTCTATTTCATTCTTTCCCAATGAAAAGAAGTAGTTTCTGGTGCCGATTGATAAGATGGATTTGTTTTTTACTTTTGACAAGCTGTTAGATATTATAAAACTTTTTATTAAAAACTAGATCTGTTTTTAAAATCAAGCGACGGCAGATCGATATTGAGATATGAGACCGTCTCTTTTTTATTTAGTTTTTATATTGATGTTAAGAATAGTCACCATGGCCTATTTTCAACGTGTAAATTTATCAACGGCGTCTTTATGGATTGGTAGGCACTGGTAAGTAGCTGGTGCTTTTTAATTAATTTAAGCGACGAGAGGAGCGGGATGTGGTCACCTGATGGTATACGTCTGCCCGTAACGTGGCGCTGGTTAGTATGATATGTATCACATTGTGCTTGTTGCCTGAGACTTGAGTTTCGTTATCCCAGTAATCACAGTAGCTACAGCGCCTTTCTAACCGGAACACATTTGCACACTACTGTTTGGCGGCAGAAATACGCGCTTCGGTGGTACCTACCCCTACGGTCTCTGCCAACAGAGACCTGCTACCAGTGTGTTGCCGAAGCCTACTTACGTAGGTACTATCGCAGGGTCTTAGTCTACCGCCAAATAATAATGATTTGAGGGCTGTTGCGAAAATACTGGGGTAACGAGATTTAATGGTTTAAGACTCACGGTGACGAACACAAGGTGGTGCGGTTCATAAATTAATTAGCACCTTTTTTCATTAGTAAGTATTCCACGTTATTCCTTATCGTTTTTCCGAGCTTCTTAGTGATGATGTGAAATGGTGGCGGTCATGTTTAGTGCGCATCCCGTTTTGTTGTAAGGTAATGTAGTCGAAGACAATGAAGTTTTGAATAAACAGTTATGACAACTGATATTAGCACGACGATAATGAGCATTACCGTGTGAATAGTTTTTTGTGCACCGATTTAAATATAATGCGGATAATGTGATAGAAAATAATTTCTAATTTACGTAATTTAATGAATAGTTTAATTTTTTCTCTCTTATAAGCGACGATACGAGCGGGACGTTCACCTGATGGTTTTTTTTTATGATGAAGATTGCGCCGCCGTTTTATTGACAATCATCGCGGCTTCATCGGACTCAGAGTTCGCGAATCTGGAATCCGCAAGATAAAATAATAAAAAAAGAAAATTAAACTAAAACTTTAAATGAACACAATAATACAAAAACTAAACACAAAAACACGAAAACACAAACCTGAAACCAAAACACAAATTAAATATGAACATATATATGTAGATAAAGTATGTAAAAGGGAAGGACAAAATATTGGATGCGGAAAGGTTGAAGAGATGGATAGTGCTATAGGGGAGAGATAAGGGGGGTGTAATTAAATATATACATAGACAAATATACATACGAATTTAAGACGCGCATGGTGCGCGTCGGATGGCGGCAATGACTATGAGGTCATCGGAGGAGGGACCTGGTGGTGATATGCTCGCCCAGATTAATACAGAATAGTGAAACATGACGAAACATACAAATTCTAAGAATAGTTTTTGTGGATACAACAAACATCAATCAACTCGCAGAACATTAGGGTGGTGAAATAATGGTCTCGACATTCTGCTTAACAGAGAAGGCTTCAAGTGCCGGTAATGGGAACATTAAGTCTTCTTTATATTTCTATAAACCCGATCTTTCATTTGAGTTTCAACAAGTTTAAAATAAAACAATACATCGATTTTTTTCATTCTTTATTACACAATTATCTGTACAACAGCCAATTTAAATAATAAGTTGATTTTACATATAACAACGAACGCTTCAAGATTTGTTATAGAATGAACCCGCCACCACAAATTTCAACGTAAGTTTTTAATTAAAAGATTTATATAAAAAATTTTGAGTTACTGAAATTATGAACACAAAAAAAAAAATTTTTTTTTCGACATTATCCAATGCTGCATTTTTCCAAATAATAAAAAAAAACTAAAACAGTAGACCACATACCCAAATGTCACTGTTATACTTTAGTAAATCCATACATATTTTTGTAAATGTATATAATTAAATAAATTAGTATATTTACTGAAATATGTAACGTTATATATTAAAATAACACAAAAATATATTTTTTTTAAATACCTCTGAACTTCTTCGCGTTTGGAAATTTAGCAAAATATATTTAAATCATACATACATGCAGGTTTACGAAAGTTATATTTTTTATTGTATGATACGAGTGCAGTTTTTATTCTTATTAAATCAGACTATTATTTTTTAACAACAGTAACAACTAAGTTTTTCGTTAATTGACGAATTTAAAATAGTTTTAATAGATGAAATAAATATTTTTATATTCTATATTGAACATGTGAACGGCAGTGATTGTGTGTGAATCGATGCATACATACATCGATTTAAACGAGTCATTGAATAATAATACATAGACAAGTTGCTTACGTCACGATAACCAAATGCATTACACCTGTGCGAGTGAAACAAGGGGGTAATAATGCACACACAAGTATAATTTTACACAGATATCACAAAGTCATTACTAAAGTTTGTAGTCTGGGATATTAGTGGTGGTAGGTCTCTGTTGTCGTAGATCATATAGGTAGGTACCTAGGTAACATTTTGTATCACAAGGCAATGGGCGATGGGCTTAATGTGGTGCAGTGTATATCATCCTACTATCACCATATATTTTTGGGCGGACGTAACATTTACTATCCGATGTATGCGTATATGAACACAACTTTTTACCTACAATAAGTTAACACTTGACCCCCATGTCACACAGTGTTACGTGATAACCTGGCTGTGGATGGTAAGGCCTCCTCGGCTAGATTAGTAAATTCCAAAATGTACCTAATTTAGCGTTTCGGTTTTCATCAACAAGAATGTACGCGAACTTATATTCTATGTTTTATTATTCTAATGATGAATTATTTAATATGGCAGCACCAATTCGTAGAAGCGAAATGTACAAATGGTAATAACATGGTACAAATTTAAATGGTTTAGATATAATTTGCAACAAGGGTATGTGTTTGTGAATAAAACTGAGTTGTCAAATATCTTTTAAAGATTTGTTGTTACAACATAAATGGATTTTTTAAAAAAAAAATTATTGACAATTTTCAATGTTATATAAAGGAGTAAGAATGAGTTAAACAATACAAAAAAGAAAGTTTTACATAGAAAAAGTATTACTGAATACAGATAAATAAATTGACATTACGAAAACAACAAAGAAAAAGATAATTTGTTTTTTAATTTTAGTAGGAAAAAATTTACTTGTAGGTACTTCTACTTTTTCATAGCATATGTTTATTTGTTTTTATATATTATAAATATTTATAATTTTACAAACAGATTCATATGCAAATAATTTAGGTCGTTGTTAAAGTCTACAACAATCAATATAACGACTAATCGGGTCTATTACATTGACATAAGGATTTTTTGTTCCAAATATCCAACCCATTCCTGTGAGAAAAGTCCCAGAGTTCCAATTATGGGCTGTTTATTAAAATCCCATAACATTCGTATCCCATAGATTAATGTTGAACGGACTTACATTCAAAACCATTAGAACTATAATATGGGACCTATAAGATACCCTTTCTCCCTGTAGTTATTAATATAAATCATATTTTGAAAAACATAAAAAAAAAACTAAAAAGTACACAAAAAATTAAATAGTATTAACAAATTCTTGTAATATTTAATTTAAAATGAAAATCAACTTATGTTTTCAATTACTTTCATCTCTTAGTTTTTCAAGCATTATTTATGTAACAGTTTCATTACATTTATCAGTCGAACTGGCAACACAGTGAAAGGAAACGTTTTTAAAAAAACCACTAACGACCGCCGTCTTTATTAATCTTATCTAGGAGATGTAACTTTTTTTTAAATGATTTTGTATTCTTTTTTTAATATTTTTTTTTGTAATTTTCAGGGATTAATTATTATAGTTTGCTACAAAACAATTAGCTGGTGGATACACATACCACATATAGAACAACTATTACTGTTAAGAATAATGATGTTGCATGAACATATATGTATATAAAAACGGTTGACCCTATGACACATGCAAGCAACCTCAGTGAAAAAAAAAAGTATTTCTCATAACTATTTTGTAAATTTTGTTGATTTATATGAATAGTTTTTCTCATTAATAGTATTAAATCTTTTCATTGTCAATGAAAATACTAACAAGTTACTTATACTAATCCAGGCAGGTGTTAAAAAAAAGTTATAAAATCAAGCGACAATTTTTTATCTGCGATTTTTTGTTTTTAAAAGAAAAAAATAGTATGATTAAATCAGATATTCGGAATTTTAAGTGATAAATAAATATTAACGGTGACCACTGGCCTGGATGTAAAATTGAGCTACTTTCGCCTAGTTGGCTGGTGGGTTGTCGAAATAGTCCACTTTGGGCTTCTCGTTCGTTCGTGGCTGGCTTCGGGATGCCCAAGCATTTGTGGACGTCAAAGTCGCCCAACCCCCCGTCGACCTACTGGATGGGAAATGATGATTATTTATTGGGATTAATGCAATAAGATAATGATACAAATTAGATCGATGATGTGGCATGGTACATGGGCATGATCACAAATAGCGTCTACAAATATTTTTTTTTGTGTAATTCATACCTGGTGGATGTTGTGGGTGTGGTCACGGGTGCTGTGTTAGCGGCGGTGGCGGGAGAGCGCAGCATCGGTCCGGGTACACGCCTCTTACCCGCCTCTCGCGCCAGTACCTCTAGAACACTCATCGCCGGCAGCCATGACTGGAAATATAACATTGGGATTTAATTATACTTGAACTAGGATTTTCTTGGCGCCACATACTCGTTTTTCGGCTGACAGAGGCACCCTTTCAGAATGTACTAGTAATTCTTTTTATTATGATCAAAATAATATGTTTATTTGTTTATTAGTTTACGTGGATAAAACCAACATTAAAAAATAACCCATATAAACAAAATATTTTACATATACTGGTGAAATGTTAACAAATCTATGAAACATTTATTTGTATGTGTGATTAATTATGTATAACTTAAATCATAAAGTATGTAGATCATTTTAGGTTCACAATTTTTTAATACATTTTATTAATTATTAAAAGATTGTATGGTGTGTAAAAGTAATATATAATTGATCTCATCATCAGCCCAGAGGCCTCCCCAGCTGAATATAGGCCTACTCCAAAGATCTCCACAATGATAATTGATCTATGCAAACTTAATTATAGAATACTTTGTTTGAGGTATTCGTAGAGGACAAATGAATTATATTATTAAATCTTTACTTTGTCAATGATATAATTAATTTGTTCTCTCTGGGTCAGGATATATTAATAGGGGTTGTACCTTTTCCTTGTCCGCTGTTGCCACCACGTTCCTGTTGGGCTCGGCGTCGTACGCCACGCTTTCGCATCCGAAGTGCTCGCACAGCTCGTGTATGAACTGCCGTTTCTGCCGGTTCATAGACGGGAACGAGTGCGCGCGAGTCTTTTGCTTCGACTGCGAATCATTTGACAATGTTAAAGAAGAACAAATCGTTAACCTGATGGTAAGTGACACACTTAGCCCTAAAAATAGCGTGCTAGTATGGTCGATAAATACCACACCACATCGGATTCTTTCTCGTTACCCTGTTTATTTCACTAATAATAGTGCCCTTCAAATGGAAACACAACAAAGTTTTCATAGTACTGTTCAGTGACAGAAATAGAGGCTGCGGTGATACCTACCGAAATGGTTAACAGCAGCAGAGGCTTATCGCCAGCATGTATAAAAGAAATCATTATTAGTTAGACGCTTTAAATTTTTTTTAAGACGTCATATTTCATGCGAAAAACACTCGTACTTAGACCTACCCTAAATTTTTGTAAAGTAATAATAATGTTACTTTTTTTAATGTATAAGGTATACAGTAGTCCATAGTCCACCTTTTTGGCGCGTTGCACCAATTCGGAGAGGCAGTCGTGCACGTGCTGCGCGAAGGCGGGTTCACGAGTGGCGGTTGCGCGCACGTGCTCGCTGTACCTCGGCGCGAGTTTCGCAGACACGTCTGGGTTCCGGATCTGAAGCGCGAGCGCGAGCTGACGGGACCGCGCCTCCATGCGACACTCGTCGTCGCACTCCAGCCTGTATCAGAACATTTCGCCAGATTTTTTTAATTCATCATCATGTCCTTTGTCATACTATTGCTATATTCAGACCTCGTAACGCTTTCCAAAAACCTTCAGGTTTTCGCATCAATAACGACATAGTCCGTTCATCTGGAGCTCCATTCAGCGCTCTTCATCTCTACATTCAGTAAGCTAATCTAAAACTTTTTTTTCTTAAAATAGTGTATAAAGGGTTAAATATTAAGCCGCAGTATCAATGCGTGGTTGATACTCTGTGTTACTAGGTGAAAAAATTAAAATCTAACAATGTCCAATAAATTACTTTGATAGTGTAATCAACAAGGGTTTAGTTATATTTACAAATTATTTTCCCTAGTTTTTTCAAATTTCATGGTGTGGTATATTGGTGTGCAATTTTATTAGTAAAAGTAATGCAAAAATGTGTTCTGGATGTAATTTGATAGTAACCATGTTTTTCTTTTTATTCATTCCTTTGTAAGAAAAGCAACATGTTACTTGTTATTTATTCCTTCAGTAACACGGTATGCGCTGTCATAAGGTTATAGAGAACCAAACATATAGTAATAACTGATAAATAGATTCACTTACGTCTTCAACATTGCACCAGGTCGTTGTACGTCTGACAGGTCTACAGAACCCTCCTCTTGCATTCTTGTTGCTGCTAAAGTACTCATAATCCTGAAGTGATACAAGTTTACTAATTATGAGTCTAACATGGCAGATGTAGTTTTTTTTATTATTATTAATGCTTAAGTGTTTAATAAGAAATCAAAACTTTTAATTAAAACTCGTCAAACTGAATCGTAATTTGTTTATAGACATTTTTAGTGGTGCTAAGGGAGAGCTTCTTTGAGACGTTGCATCAGTGCATAATGTGTCGGGACTCCTTCTAAAGCACCATGAAAGCACTGCAATATCACCGGGTTTCATTGGGTGGACACATCCTAGATATCCTTTATGAAGATTCCATTTGGAAAAATAAGTTGTTACAGTGTTTACTTACTTTGCATAGTCGCGTGCATTGTCGTGGCAGGTGCGCTCGGCGGTGCGGCGGCCGCACGGGCAGGTGGCGCGCACAAGCCGCCTGCACGGCGAGCTGCTGGGGCATGCACCCCCGTTGTTCACGTGACATGGCGCCGCGCACGTGTGGCCACACACCCCACGCTTCTCAGTGCAGGCCTGCTTACATCTACCAAACATACTAAGACCTGTAATTACCTTCTACACATACCCTTAAGTAACATCGAACAGTTTTATTCACATATATTTGATAAAACTAGAAGAGACGAGCAAAACTTTTCATGATGGTAAGCGATACGCTTGCCCTTAACAATTGGCGCTAATTACGATGATATATACTGCACAACATTGTGCTCATCGCCATGAGACATAAGCCTCGTTACCCTAGTAATTTTACTAGCTACAGCGCCGTGGTGGTACTCACCTTGACGGTCTTCGGCAATAGAGACCTACCACCAAACTTCATCAGCCGATAGGCGTCAACTACTATCGGCTGACGATGGCTTCCCCCAACGATCTCCACATACAGTCAGCATGGTGTCCTGTACCGCTGGGCACTAGAGGCTGTCGTATGTAAAGGTTCATATGGAGGGATTTGGATCATATCCCACCACACTGGCTCAATGCGAGTTGGCTGCAGCCAGAGCCTTGTTTGTTGATTAGGTGAGGTTGACTTTGGTCCAGTGAGTGGTTGTGCGGGACCCCTTAGACCACCAGACAGTACAGTGAAATTTACTTTAAGACTAAAAAAGTGACAGTAGTGTCCATTTAATTAAAAAGGATTAACATCCTTGCAATTATAATAAATATTAAATAACTCTTGGCTATAATTACTGGTAAAGGTTTTTCTTGCCACAGATCATTTATAGAGGTGCCATTTTAGAACTGTCAGTCAACAGAAGAGCACAAAATTATAGTGTTTAGTCTGGAGGATAAAGTAACCAGTGATATTATTGAACTAGCGAAATAACCTTTAGCTTCAAAGTGACGTGCACAATGTGGTGTAGTGTATATGTCGCCTTATTCGTTAATAAAAAAAATTTTATAGAGAATACTTGTAGCTTAGACGGAAATATGAATAATTAAAATTTACTACTGAGTCCAGTATAACTTGTAGTAATTTATAATACAAACTACTGGGACTAAAAACTTACTTTTCAGTATCGCAAGGGCCTTTGTGGCATGTCTTTGTGCAGGTGTGCTTCCCGCATGGTAGAGGTTTCCCGCACGGTAGACCGCATGAGAACTCTTCTTGAGAACATGGGATAGTTTTTCGCTCCTGAGTAAAAAAAACAAAACAGTAAAATTTTTACGCAGTCATAGTATTTAGTGAGTATTGTCATCCATACTGAGAGAAGAGTAGCAGGTTTGATACCCACTGAGCTAGCTACAGCTTTCAGCGAAGGAAAATATAGTGGGGAAAATCAACACATTGTCTATGAGAAAGTCCAGGATACCAGTGGTAACATTCAGTGATGTTCATGTAATATAGTGTTAATCTATATAACCTCATGTTGTCCGTGGCACATTTTGGTGGTGAGCACAACACAGGGTGGGCAGTCACCAGTGTGGCAGGCGTGGTGCGGCGGGTGGTGGCAGGGCCGCTCACGTCGGCACGGCGCGTGGCATATTGGTGGCCGAGTGCCACAGCGCACCGGCGGCAGTAGGACCTCTGCGCCACACTCGCAATGCAGCTCTTCGAAGCCTTAAAATATTGCAATATCCAATATACATACTATAAAAGTCAACCTACCATGACATAAAAATTTACACATAGTGTGACTATAAATAGCCCTTTAAGCCAGATCATTTTACATTACTAGATAGTATTGGTGACAAGTCCCCTATACCGGAAGCAGTTAGGGTTGATATCAAAGTAGATGAGAAAAAAGCTAATGAGGAGCAGTAGTTGCAAATATTACAATGTGAACATCCCTGGTACAATACTGGTATTATCACCAGATGAATGTTGCTTTATCACATGAAACCTTAGTGACAAGACGGACACTTACTGACTCGCGGACAAGGAGCACAGTGGCCAGTGTGACAGAACTCTTCGCAGCGATGCAATTGACACGAGAGCGTACGCGCACACACGACAGCACAGCGGTGGGACTGAGCAGCGCAGCACACTGTGCGGCAGCGGTGGCGACCGCACGATAGTTTCTGTGCACACATTGTATATAAACTAAATTACATATAAAAAAATTTTTTTCTAAATTCATATATACTTTATTCTACGTGAAACAATACAAAACATGTAGTAGGCTAATTACTAAGGGAAATCTTTACTAAGGAAGGGAGGCGAAAGTGAGGCTTTACCTTGTTACATTTCTTCTGGCACAGCACATTGTTGGTGTTTTCTGCTAATTCAGAACAGGGCACCTCGCGACTGGAGTGGCCGCAACGGCACGGCAATAATGTCTTGTCAGGACATGTTGCGCAAGCACCTGTTTATAGATAATAATTACATAATATGTATAATGAGGTTAAATTCGTAATGATATTGTAAGAGCTATCCGTCTTAGATGCGCGAGGTGAAGGAAAATCCTAAAAAAAAACTAATGAATGACCTTGACAATCTTCTTGCGAGAGAAGGCACAGATGTCCCAGTACTGACAACATTAAGGGGATTGCTATTATTATCATGTATGCAGTATTGTGATGATAAATAACTTTCTACCTATGTTAGTGTTTTTCTATAGAGAAACAAATAAATAGTCTTCTTGAGTACAAACTTTCACTGCCACAATGGTGCAGTGGCTCATTGATTGCCTAGTAACAAGAATGTCTCTGGTTATACTCTGTGGCTACATGTTATGCAATTTTTTAATAGTAGCATTAAGTTATATACTGCCTCATTGACCATTAATACCATGTCAAATTAACGTCATGTGATTATGTGGATATATTGTAAAAAAATATAAATAATTATTTCATAGTAATTAATTGAAATAATTTTATTAATTAATGATTAAAATGTTGCATGATCAAATACTTTCTTTTCATATTCCTTTCTCTTAAATGTTACTTAGTCATAGTATCCAGCCAGTCGGTGACATGCCCCTCACTCACCATTGTGGAAAAGTTGATGTATTATTATTATATTACATAATTTTCGCTAAAAAATCTTCATACCCTCATGACACAACTGTTTGCAAAAGTGCTTGTCTCCTTCCGGTCCACAGGGTAAAGGCTTTGCACAGATATTCCCACATAAAGGAATTGGGTCACTGCATGACTTCCGTTGATCTTTTTCGATTCTGTTAATAAAGAGAACGGCAATGTAGCTTATAAAAAGAAATTACTGTGGTAATAAAATAATATCTTATTTTTTAAAAGTAAGCTTAATGTTTGCAGTGTATATCAATCTAGCACCATATTACAAGCAGGAATTTCAGTTACCATCGGGAGAATGTCCTTCTTATCTTATTGATACATACAATTAAAAATTATAATAAATATAACATATTTTAATACTGGACTTTTTTGTTATTTATACCCACAATGAATCTCAGTGGTTTTTATCAATGAAATTATGTCAATAATTCCTTATAAGTAATGATAAATGATACTTTAAGTTTAAACAGAATCTCATTGTGCGTTCAGATAAACTCCAGGTTTATCAGAGGCTGTTTAGGATTAAAAGACTAGATTAAACGAATGGGCATAAATTTTTGTATTCGAGGTTGACAAAGACCAAACATTCGTTACAACAGTAATCTGAGCATCGTTTTACACGTATATCTCACCTGGTGTTACCACATGGGCAGGAGCGCACGTTCTCAGGGCGTAGTGGGCACGGTGCGCACGGCGGTGGGTGGCACACGCGCCGGCACACGTGCGCACCGCATGGGAGAACACGCGCGCACGCCGCACCGCAAGACCAATTGCTCGACGCGCCCGTTTCCGACGTGCACGGGACGGACCGACACTTCGCCGCAAGACAGTGGCATACTAAAACAGTGCATATTTGACAGTACTGCATCACATCCATTTACAAAGTAAAAATTTTTGTAATGAAAATAAAACTAAGAACAATTAAATGTTTAAAGGATACAAGTTTACTAGATTTTTTTAGTGATGGTCATATTTTCTGTCGGAGACCATCTTGATACACACCAACACAGTTCTTGTTTCTGTTGCTAAAACAGTATTGTACAAATATTACTGTGGTGTAGTTTGAATAGTGTCATAGTGTAATTATTACTGAACAAAAAACTTGACACTTTGATTTAAGATACCAGGTATGATGCAGTGCAGTCTATATTAATTTAACTACCCTCGCATTGTTATGGACTGGCAAATTAATTACCATCAAGAGAATGTTTTCCTTGTCTCATTGCTTTGTAGAATAAAAAAATAATCACCTTTCTCTCTTCCTCTTTGATTTATAATTTTAACACTTCATTTACATAAATAGTAGTGCCTTTGTATCGAGTGCATTAGACTTTATTACATGTGACTATTTTAGATATTACCAAAAAATAATTAAATCTAGCTTATCTCACTTTGCGTGACTGTTTCTGCGCAATCATCACAGACGCCCTCGTGACATTCGCGTTGGCACTGGTGCACTCCGCACGCCAGCATGCGTTTGCACTCGCGACCACATAGCTGGGGTAATTTACTACTGCACAGTACAGATCGCGTCTCAGCTCCGCAACCGCATTGCCTGCAATGGAAACATAGAGATAACCCCAAACCTGTGATGCACAATTAATTCGTACGAATTTTCTTTTTGGGGTTATGCATCTAATAACATATAAGCAATGAGCAGATCAACTTTGATGTAGTACTCACTTGCTAATGGTAGCTTGGCAAGGTGGACAAGGTCCTGGATGGCAACGCAATGTGCAAGGATGTGGGCAAATCCTTGGCCGACGACAGGACTTCCCACATGTGTGTGCTCCAACTGAACCTCGCGCATATTCTGGTGATCTGATTGCGCCGCACATGCAACGGTACTCGGTTGGTATCTCTTCATTTGTGTTTTGACATGCTGGGCAACGCCATTTGCCTTCTGCAAATTGTTAAAATAAAATGAAGACAATATAATACCCAGAAATTAAAAAATAAATGTAATCATCACACATCATGACCATTTCAACCAACAGATGTCCACTGCTGGACATAGGTCTCTCGTAATGTGTTTCACAAATTATGCTATCATATATAACATATATTTGATTAAATTATGCATTTTAGTAATAAATTCTACTAAAATGTATAGATTAATGATTATTTAAAATGTTGTATTAGAGAAGGAAGATTCTATAACACCCAATTTACATCCCCGCTGTTGGGGCACAGGGCTACCCTCATTATGAGAGAGATGGGCCATAGTCACCACGAGGACCCAATGAGGATTGGTGACTTCATACACACCTTAGAATAAATTCTAATTCATGTGCAGGTGTTCCTCGTGATGTTTTCCTTCACCATTTGTATTTCGCTGTTGTTACTAAAGTTCACAAATGTACATAAATATTAAGTTATTGGTACATGCCCAGATTTGAACCCGCAACCTTCAGAATCAAGGCTGCAAGCTCTAACCATTAAGCCAATGAACTACTGACAAGGAAGATTAAAAGAAACAAAAAATATTTATATCATTACTTGTTTAAAAGTAATTTGATTACATATAATTTTTAAGATAAACAATTTTAATTTACTGGAGATAAGGCATAAAATTTCCCAATCACAAGCCAATAATCTTCATTTAGACAGCTTACCACTTAAGCAAATGAAATTGCAGAATTTTTTTTATATTCCAAGTTATAACTATTCATTTTTATATGATTATGAAAAAGCAACTAATTTACCAACTAAACTGCTCATTGCCCATTTTCTAATACATCTAAGGTGTAATACATGGTAACAATTAGAACACCACCAGACAGGATCAGTTTGTTTGACACGTTCACAACATACTAGACATTCCAATGTTCCCTTATCTAGCTGATCACTCAAACGTTCCCTTTGTGTCATGGCTGTGTTACCTGAAAATAAACCATGTGAACAACAATTATGACATAACCTTGCAGATAGTAAAAAACTTGTACATTATATTTCTTTATGAGTTTGACCACAGTAGTATTAGTAAACAGTTTGAAGTGGTTTAAGCATTTGTTTTAGTTTAATACAAACATATAGAAGGTACAGGTTTTAAGTTAATTAAAACTTATAACTTTTTTTTATATAAATCGATTTAATGTTATTACACAATGAGTAAATACCTGATGAGTCATTGCTGGTTTTGGTTTTTCCTCTATTAGGACTAGCAGTCTTTTCGTTTTTAATAACTTTTTCAACTCTATCATCCTTATGTTGCATATATGAATTAGCATACTGTTCATCTTCTAAAACATTACGATCCAAAGTTCTAACTCGTTGACTGCCGACCCAGTTTCGTTGTCTCCCAGAATTCTCACCCCTCCCATTTCTTACATCTTGACTGCCTTTGTTTATAGTGCTATTATAGAAAGTTCTACCTGCGTCTGGATCTCTATTTTTACTTTTGGAATTTGGTTTCGTTTGATTGTTATCATTTGTATGTTTTTTATTTTCATTTCGATTACCCGTTTCATAGTTTCGATCAATAGGATCGGAAAAAGACTCTATAGCTTGTCTCTCAGTTTCACTGTTTTGTAAAGGTGTTTCTTTATTATAATAATTTGTTTGATGATTATAACTGTTAGGGTTAACACTATTACCAGCATTACGGTGACGACTATTGGACTCTTGATATGATTCATTACTTTGATTCATATGTTTATTATCAAAACGATTAATGGAATCACGGTTTCGATTGTTTGCTTCTAAATTTTTATAATATTTTTGAAAGCGACTGAAACTGTTTGTATCAGCTTGAGAGTTTGGTGTATCACTGTTAGTTGGTCTTTCCCTCCAGTTTGTTTCTAATAATTTTATATTACTGCTTCTAGTATCATTTGTACCATTGTCTAAGTTTTGTGATACTTGAGAAGGGTTATTTTGTGATTCTTGAGGGTTATTTTGTGGTATGGATGCTGCATTCATTGAACTTTTTGGTACAAATTCTGTAGCCGTTGGTGTAAGTTTAGATTTAACAACAATATCATTTGTATAAGAATTTGGATCTGGTAAAACAGGGTTATATTCACTTTGAACATTTGCTGGATAAATGTCTACATTGCTACTGCCACTTGAAGTGCCAGCTCCATAGTTAAACTCCATCTCAGCACTTTGTGCAGATACATTTTGATAACCATATTGATTATTAGGGTAGGCTGGGTACTGTACATTACTGTAAGTTGGGGTATTATTTTGTGAAACACTACTGCTCTGTATTTGCGATAAGAATTCTTCAAAACTAATATATTGGTTATTGGAATCAAATTGTGAGTTACTATAATAGGGATGATTCATATATTGACCATTAACATCACCATTCCATCCATTGGGTGGTCCTTGGTACTGGTTGTTGTATGCGTATGAATTATTCCACTGGGACATTTTGATATAGAACAGCGAAATATTGTGAAATATACTTGCTTCTTAATAATAAACTTAACTTTAAATTTTCAGTGTTTAGGTAATTTTAAGGGTTTATGTTGAAAATTTTGGCCACAGGCCGAAGCCTGAAGCCTTGGAGTTGAGTTTTCGAGCAGTCTGTAATATAACAAATCATTATTTCAGGGTACTTACTGGATTTTCGATTAACTGACATGTGCTACTTTTTATTATTTTCTAAATAACGTTAACTTACCACTTAAACAATGTTATATTACCGAAGATTATAAATAATATTTCTTTTAACAAACCAAAAATAAAGGAAAATAATTTAAGAACTCAAAAAATATTAAGTTTCTAACGATATGACAAGATGAATCGGATTCTGTGAATGGGGAGGGGAGGTCGACGTTGACAGTAGGTGTTTTTTAACAACACGAGAAAATATATAAAAGTCGAATAAACACATAATATGGATTTAACAATCATAAAGTAAACCGACATGTTTTAAATTTTAATTTAGACAATAGAAATAATTTTGAATTCATTCCTGTATTTAAATATTTTTTTTGTTTAATGAAATTTAGATAATTAGCGTTATAAAATACCTAAAATGTTGCAAGTGTAAAAGAAATTTCTGGACTACTGTAAACTTTGTTTATTAACCTTAAAGATATTTGTAAAGTTATATTTTTTGTTTATTAAATAGTTATATCGTATATATGTTGATATAATTAGGATAAATTCTTATACTATGATATATTTAATTACATTCTAAAACATAACTTTTAACTTTTAAACATAACCATAGGTAAGAACTGCCAAAGAAATAATTCAAAACATATACAAGTAAATCCCGATATGTACGTATAGAAAAAATATTTTAATTGTTTGGAATCATATGTAAATTTATTTACTTTTAGTTCACTTTTTTTACCGTAATGAATGTAAATTAATGAGAGAAAGTATAAATGTAAGAGATAAATATATAATGTATTGTTTTAATTCTGTGCATAAATTTTCCAAGCCGTAGCATTTTACATGTACATTAAAATACTCACACTACTCTACTCTTTTAAACATACTCATTTATTTATTGGAGATCTTTTTCTCTGAGTCTGCATAGACATCGAAATTAGTTCATTGGACGGTTTTTTAAAGCGTAGCGGGGGCGAACACCGAAGCTAAGTAGATTGAGATTTAATATAATCCTGGCTTCTCCCAAAAAGCTGGAAGTCTTTCGAAAAACTAACTCCTAAAATAAAATAAGGCCGGTACTTTCATTGCGGAATCATAGTTTACTTTGCAATTGTATCACCGACTTTAATTATCGTGAAAAGGATTAAGTGTTCTAAACCACTGGTATGACGTGATAATAAGCAATTATAGCAAAAGCTAGTTACCTTCTGTTTTGTCTATATATAATAGCATGCTGCTTGTTAGATACTTATGCAATAATTAAACTTTTGGAGTTTTTTGTTGAGACAGACATATGACTAGTTTATTTTCTTCAGTTCTCTTCTTCTTCTTCTTCTTCAGTAGACTACCTTATTTTCTTACTTAATATGATCCTGTGCAAACATTTCGACTAAGGGTACATTAATGCGAACAGGCATATTTTTTGCTGCAAGATTAACTATTTATTTGTATTTTTTTTACCCTTTTTTGCCCTTTATAGTAATAAAACAGTAAAAATAAAGCTTTTATATTGCTTTAATACACATTCAATTGAGTAGTTAATGACGTCTTTACGTTTACTTTACACATACTAGATATATATACTTTTATATACAGGGTGAAAGGTAATAGGTGTAAAAAATCTGGAGGGGCTAAAGTAAAGCTCGTATCCTATCTATCTATGTATGGAATACCCCATCCAAAAACAATGGTTCTGGAGTTATAATTTTTTTGAAAAATTCTCGATTTTCTACACTACTTTCTCTCAGCGATGGATTGGCCCAGGCCGACCAACACCGTGGTCCGCATGTGTCCTGATTTAAAACCTTGCGATTATTACTTATGCGGTCACATGAAATCTTTAGTATACATAACACCAATTAACTCGTTAGAAGATTTAAAGTCACGCATCATCGTCGCTGCTCACAAAGTAAGAGAACAGCTCACAGGGTGAGTCACTAGAACTGACTTAAGAAAAAGGCTTCGTGCTTGTATCAGGAACCGTAGCCGTCAGGTTGAGCAAAATTTAAATTCATTGTTAATTTAAATTTTAAAATCACTGGAAGTCACTGGATTCAAACAGTGCAAGACCGTTTATTGAACACATTACAAGAGACCTATGTCCAGCAGCAAACGACAACAATAAGCTCGCACGTGTTACAACAAAAGCAAAGGGTCAAATTAAGGGCCGGCGCGGCGTCTTCTTTTATGAGTCTCTACAGTTTGATATTTCATGGTACCTGGTTTTATTACAAGTGTTTTTTCTTCTAAGTTTTAGGAACTTTATGTACTTTCTTATACCTTGTCGGATAAGAATCGAAGTCAGGTACTTATTTATGGGCTTTATACATATTTGTTATAAATAAAATTTTGTTTTTAGATTAATTAAAAATGTAAGTATGAGGCCTTATTTTTTACTGTCTCGACTTTCAACGACTTTCAAAAACCTCATTTAAAAGTTTTAGCCTCTAAGTGATGATTATTAATTTAATTTAATAAAACAATGATTAAACAATAATTATTACATTAAATTTTGTGTAGAACTAAGTAAGAAATATAATCATCGAATTCTTTCCTAGAAAATTGGGAATTTTTCGAAAAATATTTTAAAAATTAATAACTCCAGAACTATTGTTTTTGTATGGGGTATTCCATACATAGATAGATAGAAAATGAACTATACTTTAGCCCCTCCAGATCTTTTACACCTATTACCTTCCACACTATATAACTAAGTTTTGTGTGAAAGCTCTTATTAAATGAGGTTCTCTTTTCTCCAATCGCTGTACAGCTGTTGAAAAAAAACATTGTGCTGGTACCGTTCTCGGCTATCACGTATTGTTCGAAAATCCATGAACAATTTAGTGCAAATCATTTTCTATACAATTCCAACAGTTTCACTTTATCGAAATCACTAAGAAAGTATAACACGCTTAAGTCAATTGTAATGTGTGTTTGAATAAATATGGTAATGGGTTGTGTAGTGGGATCGCAAAAAGCTCTCGTCCAAAATAATAACGTGAGTATTATTAAGTTGAAATAAAGTTATGTATATTTTTCATGATTATTTATACCGCAGAAGCGTAGTTTCTAATTCACTGAGTGTTTTTTTTATCGTTCCCCCTGCGTATTGTGGCCCAGGGACTTTGTTTGCGTTCACTTAACATCCTTGTATTATTATTATTACATTTATTTCTTAATTATCCTCTTTCATATTTTCCTCTTTTATCCTCTACTTATCTGGCACGCCTCTCTTCTCTATCATTCTTTATTTATTATTTCACTCATCCGTTACTCCTCTCCCAGTTTGCGAGGACCGTCGTCTTTCTGTGCTTGCTTCCGGGAAGAGCTGAAAATTCAAGCATCCACTGTAGCATATTTCCTTCTCTTCTTAATTTCCTTCATATTTCTTTTTCTTCATCATATCTTACAATTTGCTACTCCTGTTTTTATTGTATCAACTTTTGCTTTACTATACTAATAATATTATACACTTCTTTATTTATATATAATTTTTTTTATACATATTTACATTCTATTTAGCTTTATTGCTCTTTTCACAACTCTCTTGCAATACCTCAGGAATATTGATCGACTTTCGTCCTCACTCATCAGAGAGGCAATGACACCTACGTCTATCTTTTCATAAAATACTGTTTTTACTTGTAACAATTGTGTATATTAAGTTGTCAATTGTTTTATATATTTAAAATATTTGTTTATAACATAACTAAACTCACGTTTTACCAACTCACGGATGCAGATGGATCTCGTTTACAAATCATCCAAAGACAATGTTAAAGAATCGATGTTAGCCGCTTTGGTCCGTCTCGATGATGAGATATCCAGCAGCGAAAAGTCGCATCCAGCCGAACGGCTCGCTGTGGTGTCCGCTGAATTGAAAAGTATAAAGGAGGTAAATGAACTACACAATTAGTTATTTTTTGTAGCTTCTATAAATAATTAGAAAAATTCTAAATTAATTAGTAATAAATTAAATTAAGAACGTGGGCGCTAAAAAAAAAACCTATAAGTATTAAACTGAATCAGCGGATGATACAAAACCAATGAAGTTGCCGTTAACTGGTGATATGTCTTTGTTGCCGTAGACCGTCCAGGCAGGCACCACTGCAGCTCCTATTTCTGTTGCCGAACAGTAGTGTGCAAATATTACTGTGTTCCAGTTTAAGAGGCGCTGTCGCTAATGTAATTACTGGGATAACGAGACTCAACATCCTGTGTCTTTCGTGATGTGCACAATCTGGTGCTGTGTATGTCATCATAACTAGTGCCATTATGGGCATGTCACTTACTAGCAGGTGAAAGTCCAGTTCATTGGACTTTTTTTTAATTATTTGTCACACTTATGGAATCGGATGGTGAGTTAGCTTTATGGTTCAAAAATGTAAGGATGGACTCCTCTATAGTGAGCGACGAGATGATGGAAGTGGTCGGGAGCATAATTTAGTTGTATTAACCGATTTGTCAAAGCACCCCTTCTAGATATATATTTATTAAAATTTAATTTGTTGTTCAATCCAATACATCGTCCCAGCACATTTCACTTTTTTTATATCATTTTCTATATCGGCTGTCATATCGCGAACATGAGTTTATATTAAAAATCTCTTTATCTTTTAGGAGATAAAATTGTTCGAAGAAACCACAGCTTCTACGAAAATTAGTTCTGATGCGTACGGAAGAACCCTGCATCAAGTTTGTAGATACTATTTCCGTTGTTATTTTTTTGTATATTTAACGGGCTTGAATTCAGCATAATAGTACAAAGAAAATGCAATTAAATATTTACATCCCTTATCCTATTGACTAAAATCATATTGCCATTTTCGATGTCCCATCACATTCGAAAAGCATGTGTTCACACGAGAGAAATGATAAGAGTAATAGTAACTAGAAAATAACTTTTTGTTCGAGAAAGTAATTATAATTATTAATTAAAGATAATTTTACTTTTCTTATCAGATGTTCGTGAGTTTAGATCTCTACAGACGGCCGATGTTGGCAGTAGAGAATGAGGACTACATTGCGAACATTAATAGAAAGGTAAGAAATAATGGTATTACGCATTTCTTTTCATATTTTTCTACTTATGTGATATAATTATTCTCAATTAAAATATATAGGTGTTAAACAGATATGAGTGATCATTTTTTTAGAACATAAAAGTTTTATACCACACATGTTATTTTATTATCTGTAGGAAATGCGGAAAATCGAGTTAAAATGGTTATACAACAGGCATGAAGAGTTGGAGAAAGAAAAAAGAGAATTGCATGCGCATATACTACGCTTAAGGTCTTTATACGGAGTTTTACAACAATTACTCGGTAAAATAGTTGATATGAAATTGTTTTTAGTTAACACTACACCGCTTTAGTTGTCACGAGGGTTTAATGACACATTTTTCAAACCAAGCCGTCTAACTTGCGGTGTTGAAGGGGTGTAAGGTCCTGCACAAGAACTCACGAGACAGATGCGAACCTCACCTGCTCGTAATGCACCATGCTAATCAACAAACGAGGCTCTTGCTCCCACCATCCTGCATTGGGCCTAGCGTGCTGGGAAATCAGCTCAAATCCCCCCATATGAATCTTTAAATACGACAACCTCTACTGCTCAGCGGCACCGAACACCATGCTGACCGTATGTGGAGATCTTTGGGGGAGGCCTATGTCTAGCAGTGAACGTCTATCGGCTGATGACTATGTCTAACTTGCCACTCTTTTATTGTAAAACTGCTTTTAATAGAGCTTTTCCTTATTCGAGCTGTCAACCTATGAGATCCAGAGTATCCTGGATTAGAGCGCATTTCACAATCCTTGTTTTTGTAGTCTACATCGTGTGAAATTAGAATGAAGAGATAGCCCATTCATTGTAGATATAAATATAAAAAGCACCATTTTAAGTTTCATATCCAAATATATTTAACAAATTAGTTTAACGATGTTGTTTTCATCTGTGATGTTAATTGTTTTTATAATGTTGCATAATAAATCATGTGAAATCGGGATTAGTTTATTTTTAGATACTATTTGGCCAAATAATTTAAAAGCGGCAACACCGTTCGAAGAGAAGTTAAAGCGTTCGCGAGCAATATGCGACGCGCTTGCTTCCGCGAGCGCGCGACTTCGCGCTGCCGCTGATTATGCCCACGCTTCCGGGATCTCTGTCGATGATGCCGTGCTAGCGTGGAAGTTGACCTCTGTCGGGAAGTAAGTGAAGTAACTGGAACAATTACGAGTACTAACAGTAAGTCCTAGTGGTAATAAACTCATGGACTACAAATGTGTTTATGAATAGTATTCCGTGTAAAATACGAGTACGATGTTTTTATAACTGAGTTTGTTCCTCAATTATTATATTTTTACTAATCCCCATCAGCGATCTGTAACGTTTCGTCGTGGAAGGGTTGTAAAAGCCTTAAATACTAGTAGTAGGTTGTTTTTGGTGGAGACCGTTTAAATAATTAGCGCCAGTTTTTTCTGCTGACAAACATTACTGATACCGTACCACTTCCGTATATTAAGTTTAAATATTATAATAAAATTTTAGCAGTGGTTACGATCGTACAGTAGCATGCGCAGACGCATGTTGCTTGCTTGTGCGCGCGCGCTGTTACGAACGAGCTGCACGTCGTGTTTTGGCCGCATACGCCGCGCCTCGAGCTTCGCGCTCATTAAGGCTTGCTCTTGATTACGCTTTTACCGACGCTTTACATGACCAAAAGTAAGTATTTGATTAAGAATGTGGGAAATGGTGCCAACGTCAATAAAATTATATAAATACCAAACGTCTGTCAAATGGACCAACAGTCTGCTGAATATTACACGAAGTCGTTGCATGCAGGTGGCATTGAACTAATCGCACAAGAACTTTATGGAGGTGGGGGGGTGGGGGCTACATTGAGCATTGGAAGACATTGTGCTGAGATAATGTAAAGTTTTAGATTGATAGATGTTACGACAAATGTTAAATAAAAGAAATTAAATTAATTGCCCCGCAGATTAAAAAGCCTTACCCCCAGTGTTTGGTTGTCCTGTTTACTATATTTTAATCACCGTAAAAGCTTTTATAATTTGTTGCTGCAAGAACTAAATCCTGTATTTTAAATGTCCAGAAATAGTATTTAAATGTTTATAATAATTTTAACTTGCAATTTGTTAGCTTTAATACTAATATCCCTTATAAATACATACAGTATCGTATAGAGGACAGAATAGAACTTATACATATCTCGTTTTTTCAACATATTATTGTAATTTATTGAATTGAAATCCAGCTCAGCATTAAAAGGAAATGAGAAAATGTTGCAGTACAGACTATATTCTGTACTTTGTTTTCCTTTAGATTTAGGAATGGTGATGAAGTCTATTAACCGCTTTTTTTTTTTATTATTTTTTTATTTTTTTTTATTTACGTGTGTTACAAAATGCTAATGGAATGCACACCCCGTACCAATACTGGGCCGGTAGTGGGGTAGTGTCGGACTCCAACCGACTAAAACGCTTCACACGGTGTTCCGCCTCAACCAATAGTTACGAGAGTAGCGTGATAATAAAGTTTATTAACCGTGATTCTATTCTTTTCACATAATATTTCAGATACCGAAAGGCGATAGAAATTTTTATGCAATTCAAGGGTGCTCTTACACAGTTGATTGATTCTATTCATCAGGTATGGTCACCATATAGTCTTAGATATAAACAAGACTGTAAATAGAATAATTGTAGAAAAGTGAAATTTAGAAAAGGCATCGGATATTGGGGTGTAAGGGGTCCCGCACAACAATTTAAAGGACCCAAGCCAACCTCACCTGCTCGTGGTGCACCCTGCTAATCAACAAACGAGGCTTTGTCTCGCACCAAACCTCATTGGGCCAGCGTGTTGGGAATAGGCCCAAATGCCTCATATCAACCCACACAAAGGACGGCTCTTGGTGCCCGTTAGATCGCAAGACGCCGCTGGATGCAGACAGCATAGAATCGATCGATGTGGGAATATTTGGAGGAGGTCTATATCCAGCAGTGGACTTGTATCGGCTGATGATGATGATTGGATATTTAGAAATAAGTCAATATTTTTATGCTCATCGATGTATATAATTTGTTTTTTTGTTTAAATGAATTTCAGAATTTTTAATCAAACCTTATTTGTTTGAGTAATGGCTCAGATTTTTTTTTATTTAACGTCTTCGTTGTTAGACTTTTGATTGTTTTGTAAAAACTGTTGACGTTTTTTGGACGTACATGTTAAAACATGTTTCGATCATTTAGCAAGTTATTATGCGGATACCGATTTTTTCAAAGAGTTTCGAAACGTTCTGCATCGCAAAATGTAAATATTTACATAAACGGTGTAGCAGTACAAGTGCCTAATTATTTTACAGTGCTACAAGCAATGCGACAGGAGCGCATGACCCTGCCAACATTTTGTTACCACGAACGCCTATCCATTGCAGGCAATTGTCGAATGTGTCTTGTGGAGATAGAAGGTGGCTGGAAACCCCAAATTGCATGCGCAACAAACGTTTATAAAGACATTAAGATTCGCACTAATTCCAATATGGCTTTGATTGCCCAGGAAGGCGTCTTAGAATTTATGTTAGCCGATCATCCTCTCGATTGTCCGATTTGCGATCAGGGCGGAGAATGCGACCTGCAAGATCTGACGATGAGATTTGGAAATGACAGAACCAGATTCACCGACATACATTTTGAAGGAAAAAGGGCTGTTGAAAATAAAAACCTTTCATCGCTTATCCGTGCTGAAATGACTAGATGCATTCATTGTACCAGATGCATTAGATTTGCATCGCAAGTTTGTGGTATGGATGTTTTAGGTACAACAGGTCGAGGAGGCGAAATGCTGGTTGGCACTTACGTAGATAAACAGTTTTATTCGGAATTATCAGGCAATATTATTGATCTTTGTCCTGTTGGTGCCTTGACGGCTATACCGTACATGTTCAAAGCTAGGCCTTGGGAGATTAGAAGAACTAATTCCATCGACGTTACAGATGCAACGGGAACTAACGTCGTTATTAATCACCGATTTAACAGGGTTATAAGAATGCTGCCTCGCGAAAACGACGAAGTAAATCAGGAGTGGCTATCGGACAAAGGTCGTTGGGCTATAGATTCTCTCGAGATGCAAAGACTAGTTACACCAATGTGCAGAACAAATGATTGTCTAAATCCGATCGAATGGGACGTTGCTTTACAAATGGCGTGTAAGGTGATATGTTCTGCGGATCCAAACAAAATTATTGCTGTCGCCGGCCCACATTCCAACGTGGAGACATTAGTTACTTGTAAAGACTTTCTAAATATTATAGGCTGTGAAAACACTTATATAGAACGTTCTCTTTGTTACACAGGGTCGGATGCTGATATCCGAATCGGATACTCACTTAATATAAATATGAAGGATATTCCAAAAGCAGATAAAATATTGCTCATTGGCACGAATCCGCGTTTTGAAGCGCCCATCTTGAACACGTGGATTCGTCAAGCTTATATTTATAACGAATGTGATATTTATGTGATCGGACCTAAATGTGAATACAATTACCACGTTGATTATATGGGTACAGATATGTGTGGAATATCAAAGGCGATAACATATTTAAAGTGTGCAAAGATGCCTCTCATTTTTGTCGGTGTTTCTGTGTTAGGAACTTGTCAAGGTGGAACTTTGATGAAAGTGCTGATTGAAAAGGCAAGAACTTTAAAGCCACCGCCCGATTGGGGTCTAATAAATATTGTTACGTTAGAAGCTAGCTTCGCTGGTGCACTAGAAGTGGGGTGGAAACCTGGAGCGGTAGCAGCTCTGTCGGAAATTAAGCCCTCTTTAGTAATATCTTTGGGTGCTGACGATATCTTCTACGACTGGAATCCACCCGCCGATTGTATTGTAATATACGTGGGATTTCAAGGTGATCGCGGTGCTGAAAAATCTTCTCTTATATTACCGGGCTGCGCCTATACAGAATCTGGAGGTACATATCTAAATATGGAAAATCGCGTACAATACGCAATGCCTGCCGTCTCGCCGCCGGGCAAAGCCCGACACGACTGGAAAATATTTCGAGCTTTAGCTGAAAGCAGTAAAGTTTGTCTATGTTACAGTGATTTAGACTCTTTGTTCTGTAGGTTAACACAAATAAGTCCAAATTTTTCTCACTTTGACAAATTTCAGTCTAAACTATTTCAAGATGTAATACACGCAATGATCGGTTGTGCGCAAAGTTCTAATGCACCTATAGACGTTGAGATGAAAACGATGAAAGACTATTATTGTTCTGATATTTTCACATATAATTCTCCTACAATGATGAAAGCCCAAAAGGCAGTTATAGATTTTACTAAAATGTCTAAATACACCGCCATATAGTTAGTTGTATTAAAACTATATTATTTATTATTTTCTTACAATAAAAGATTTTCACTTTTTCTTTTTCTTGATAGTTAAAAAAGCTATTATAATAAGTAAAACATATTTTTAATTTTATTTACCCGTAATAGGTCTCTCTTGCCGTAAGACGTTAAATTCTATGAGTTATTGAATAGGCAGTACAGACAGGCGTGCTCTCCGTATAGGCAAATAAGCACTGCTTAGCTCCTTAAAACCTGTGGAAATAACAATGTCGTAAGTTGCTCAAAGTGTACACAACTATGCTAAAATAAAATTAATAAGTTTATTTGTAGCTATAGATAAGCACCACCACCTGCACCAGCCTGTAGGTTGTCATATTAACGGCGACTTACATAATAAATAACATATATGGAGACTTGGGTAACAACGATTATATGTAAATAAATTTATTGTTATCAATAATTTGTATTTAACAAGAAAATGTTGGTCGTGAAATAAAGAAAATAAAAGAAATTAATTTAGTTTCGTACACATTTTAAATTATTAAAAATCTCTTCCCTACAGGTGCTATTAAATACCGTGGACAATTTAGCAGCAGCTGAAATAGCTGTACAAAAGAACCGAAAGGATCTTAGAACAGCAAGAGTGAATGATATTGTTAAAAGTGGTTTAGCCGATCTTACTTACGACTGTGAGCTGTTACGGAATCTGAAAATGCAGAAGATTTAATTATGTTTGCTATAAAATTTTTTTGTTAAACGATTGCTCTGACCGGAGAATCACAAATCATATTTGAAAAATCTCATGAGTATTAAAATCAATAATCATTTTAAGAAGTTCCTACTTTGATGTTTTATTGTCACCGTGAAACTAAAAAAATCAAAAACTGCTTGTTTTATGGATATTGCTATCTATTATGGTTTTATTTTTAGGGATTTAAAGGTCCACAAGTCCAGGTAAACTGAGACCACTTGGTGTTGCGGTTATTCATATACGATGGTGATCACTTACTGTCACGCGAGCGCTATACATTATTGTGTACAATCCTTATAAATAATTTATTTTTTTTCATAAAGAAGTCTAGATTTAAATATACAAAATAAACAAAGAACGTATAAAACACAATCAAATTTTTATTAAATATCAAATATTGTATTGTCTAACACGATTCCTTAGCTATCATGTTGCACATCAACTTTATTATGGTAATGATAATACGGTTACAAATACACATCAAGTAAGAAAGATAGATACAGTTCGAGTTTCCGACACAAGCTGATGAAAAATATCTGAATAACATTTAGAATCTAATAGATGAAATTATTACATGAACGTATAGTACAGAAAGATAGTAATCAAATATATTGTCATGAAGGAACAAGATGTGGCTAATATTTGTAAATAATCTGTAATGTAATCATTTCCGAAAAATGACAGATAAGATAGAAAAATACCTTTTTTTTTTACAATGTGAAGAGAATAAAACGTATATGAAGTAAGAGAGAAGCAAAGAGTTTTGAGAGAAGTAAAGATGGAGTACACTCATTATTAGATATGTTTTTCACAATACATGGCTTAAATGCAAATTCTACAATAGTATCTACGCGATTACAATATTAAAACTGTATGTTTGGTTAATATTAGGACTTATATCTAACACGTTAAAGTATATTCTTGTGCGCCAAAGCTCTACAATGAGTCTTTGATGATTTAAGCATTGCAATCGCAATGTATTTTTTTATTATAAAGAAAGCTATTTTCTTGGAGTTAGATCTAACAAAAATACAGGCGAATTTGTCGGGTTGCTTCTTAAGATTACTCTTGAATGGATGCAAGATATATGTATAGATACGAAACAAAATCAATGTTAACATTTAGAAAAAAATAGTAATTGTTATTGCTTCTTCTGTGTCCTAGTTAAAATGACTGATAATTTAGTAGATTGCGAAGATTTGTATAAAAACTGATATGTAGCATGATGTGTCACGTTGTATTGGTCGCTGGTGAGTCTTTTTTACATCACATATTGGGCAGTTAAAAGCTGTGCGGGAACAACAATCACTACATTGTTGATAACTTTCAGTACCAAACAGGAATTAAGTATTTGTGCGATTAAATAGTTGTAATGTGAAAAATTATTAGTATCATTAAGTTTTTGAAATATGTAAAAAATTAACCTATTATTTGCTTATTTTAAATGAAGTATTTGGGATGCTTCAATTTGGTTAAAAGAGTATAGAATTCAGAAATTTCAAAGCAATGATCTTTTACAAGCGACAATTTACATATCTAAAAATTCTAATACTGGTGTCTGCTAGAATATATAAGACATTAATGCAGAACATAAATCTTACCTATGCATGTTTGAATGTGTTAGAGTTCAGATAGGAGTTCCGTATATAACAAAACGTGTTCCTTATTAATGCGCCACATTAAAACTACGTTTGATATTTCATCGTACAAATGATTATTAGGTCTACACCGTTTTCACAAAACATCCTTAGTCATCTAAGGTATCCATCCCCTAAAGTTTACTCTCTTCATCCGAAAACCTAATAATCTAGTCGTGAAATACTCTTTACCCAAAAAGCGCTACAAAAAACTATGTTAGCGCACTATATACGTAGTAAAAACATGGAAGCACTCCTGCGGACAGACTGTTTGCTGGCTATTATTTGATATTATTACACGTACATATTTTTTAAAATTTACTACTACAGTATCGAGACAAACAGAAACTTGATTATTATGTAAACTCTAAATATTATTGTGTATTTTTAAATCTCCGTGTGACTATTAAAAATACTAGTTAATATAAAAACTGCCAGTATTAATTACTATTCAATGTGCTGATAATAAAACATTATTTTTTTTTTATCGCCGGTTAGTCTGCATGACCGTATTACCTTTGCCCGATACGCATGTGAAGAACCGTAAACTTCAGGTTATTTTATTCTAGTACATACAAATCAAAATCCCTCGTTTTTCTAGACTAGGTGGGTACATTCTCTTTTTCTATGAATATCATTACAGACTTAGCGTTTGATGAGACATTGACTTAATTTATAAAAAAGAAACCTTAAAAATAACAATATATTTTCATACAGATGTTGAACATCAGGTAGTCTTTGGTTATAACAATAAATCAACAAATTAACAGCCAGGTTTCTAACCTTTAATGAATACTAACAGATATAGCATAAACTAATTAGACAGTAATTAGGTATCTATTTTTGCTGTTGATATTTTCTCCACTTCAATTGAAATTGTCTGTTTTATCATCATTAATATCATTGAATTTGAATAAATTCTTCATGTTAGTTAAAGCTTTTTAATGAAATAAGGTAGTAAGTAATTTATTATTTGGTAAGTGTTATAATTTCCCAAGTAATAAAGTACTAATATTATTTGATATCAAGCTATATGCCATTTTGATAAAAAGAGATATATTAAAGAGCTAAGTAAGCTTTATCATTTTCTTTTCAATATTGGTTAGTTTGAGCCGTAAAGTAACATTTAGGGATCATGGATTTTTTTATTTTTGTTAACAGTAATAAAGTAAAACAAAAACCTGGCTGCTGAAACGATTAACAAAAACATTAGAAATAGACAATTAAATAACATATAATTTATAGTGTATAAATGGTTAAATTAAAACTTTCTTCGTGTATGCCGAAGATTAGTAACCAGCGACGGCGTGGGCCGGGGAAACCAACTAAAATTTACACTTTTGTAATGGTTTTCAATTTCCTGCTTCTCAGGCATCTGTTTTGAAAGGAAATAAATAAATGTTAAATATTTGAGTATTTTATACTTGTCTATAGCTAACAAATAAATGATAATTGGCTTATTTGTTTTTATTTATCTACGCAAGCGGAACTTTCTGTGACACCTAAGCTTCCTAAACACAATCATCAAATCGTTTAATCATTGATATTTACTTATTTAATTATTATACTTAAAGGTATATAGACAATTAGAAAAGCATTAAGTTATTCGGGCAAGACAAGGTTACAAGTCCTAGCGGTGGGAACATTAAGAGGACTGTAACAGTTTGTTTTAAGAAAATTACGATATATAAAATAAGCAACTACAAAAATGTTAGTAAGTTTTAATATTATTGTTACTAAGTTTATATTTAAAATAGTATCGGTCCGAAGTGGGAATGTAGACTTGTTTTTATTAACTAAACTGTAATTTTTGAACGTTTCTTTACAACATTTTAATAATCTGTGTTTGACATTGACATTAAATCAGAGTACAATGTTTTAAGTCTATATAGAGAAATATCAAGTTAAATTATAAATAACAGAAATAATTTTTTTTTTAATAATTTTCTGCGCCTTCTTTTTTGTATGTGCTTCAATTATGTTAAATATCACATTCTTCCCGGTGCAGTGTTTCAAAAGGTGGATAATGTTTTTCATCGCTTAATAGTTATATAAATACCTGATCAGACCGCGATAGATCATGAAACCTCCGTACACGCTCAATACTATTGTAGCAGTCCACACGATAGCCAACACGGAACTGCTTCCCTCTGAAAGAGTAACAGTAGGAGTACAGTTATATTATGTGGTGTTTAGGTACATCATCATTAGGGTGAATTTATTACACGGTGGAGTTTATTAGTTTGTCGATCGAAGGTGACTGGAAAACAATCTTGATGTAATATTAATAATATCAGCTTTCCTGAATTAAGTACACAGACTTAGAAATTGTTGTATTTACCGATGTATCCATCGTGGTAGTTGTCGCGTTCGAGCCAGGCGCGACGCGGCTTCTCATCGCGGTCCACTGCTATCAAGTCCGATATCTCATCAGGCGTGCCGGTGCAATTCGCCCATTCGATTGTCACATATCTGAGAAATAAAAAAAATGTCTCATGTATTTTATGTTTGGTGAAGGTTGCAGGTAGCTGCTGCATGCGGGTCGATCCTTGTGAAGATCCGTAGATAATGTATGAAGGAGATTTATTAGTTACCTGGAAGAGGTTCTGCAAGGTTTGGAGGGTGGCACAAGGAGCTGCCGCGTCCGAGATCGTGCTCCACCGCGGCACGGTCCCCACACACCCCACGGCCCTGGCTGTCCCAGTTCCGACTCCTTGCAACCACACTCAACTTCGCATGTTTCATCCTCCTTAAAAATATTCGTAGAAAGTTTAATAACATTGTTTTAAAACATTTTATTTATTCATAAAGATCAGTATTTCTCTCATATTGGAAAATCGCCTATCTTTTGTTGTTAAATTATACCTTAAACTTTTATGTTATTTTGGCTTTAGAGTAAGTCTGATTAAATATAAATGGGAATTCTCTGCCTGTCAACTTAGGAATTGAGAAGAAGTTTTTGTAGGTGCAAAGGAATTTATCATATTTTTTACTTAAATGTATATTTATACACTTATATAGGAACACAATGTATAAATAACTATGTTAATAAAGACAAGTATATACATAATCAGGAATAAATAATATAATTTTTACTTGATAATGTAACGGAGGGGCCGCAATCCGTCCGGGTAAGGCTGCAGCGCATCGCCACGGCTCCAGGAAGGCGTCGGCGGCGTCTCCGCTGCCGCTCAGCTCGCACCGCGCGTGGGACACCTTGACGCCCCAACCGCACGCGTTGTACGCCTCTTCACCAGTGGAAGTCTGCAGTTTATTCCGAACATATTAAAGAAAAAAAAGAAGAACACTTCATTCTACAACATTTTCTAAATCACCGTGTTCTTTTCTAATAATTACATAACTAGGTAAAACCTTACTGGCGCTACGCACCGACTAAGGCAGGTACCATCTCTGCGCCTATTGCAGCCCGCCAAATAGTAGTGTGCAAGCATTACTGTGTTTCGGTTTGAAGGGCGCTGCAGCTAGTGCAATTACTGGGGTAACGAGACTTAATAACTAGTGTCACATTGTTATGGGCAAGCGTATCACTTACCGTCGAGTGACTGCTCGTTTCTTCACTTCGTCGAATATAAAAATTGTGTTACTATGTTTCATGAAACATTTCATAGCTGCTGAAATTAGCAGCTGTATTTGTAATGCTGTATACTCACCTGTACATGACATCCCAGAGTAGGACGGGCTATAAGTCGTAAACAGGGCTCCCTGGGGCACGGCGCCCGCTGTTCCGTCGGTGGGCAGGCGCGGCCGGGCCAGACGGCTGCCGTGAGACGTTGCCTGCAAAAACGCATCAAATATTTCTCTTTCTCCGTTTTGTAAAAACGCTGTTTTATGCTCCCTTGTAGCGTTATACTGGGCGTTAGGAGACCGCTTCCGAAAATGAAGACAGACGATAGTACTAATGACACATTTGATGAAGGGAAGGAAAATAATCGATCCTAATAAAAACAAATCGAATTTTTAAAACGTTTTATTAGCATTATTTGTGCTTCATCATGTTAGTACAGCTAAATAAAACGATAGTTTCATAAAAAAATACATTGCCTTACTAAAAAAAAACCAGCAATGAAACACAAAATCAAAAATAAGTGATGCTCGGATAACGAACGCCGCACCAATCTAAATGCTTCGTGTCGCTATGAAATAAGGTTCAAATAGAAACCAAACATATGTCGAGTTCCGGCCACGCTCGGGCTTTCGTTGATCCGAGCATCGGCTGTTTTTGATTTTGTGATTCATTGCTAGTTTTTTTTAGTAATGTATTTTTTATGAAACTATCGTTTCATTTAGCTGTATTAACATGATGGAGCGTAAATAATGCTAATAAAACGTTTTAAAATATGATTTTTTTTTAATCAGTATAATTTTTTTTCCGTCTTATCATCAAAGTTGTCATTAATACTACCGTCTATCTTCGTTTTCGGAAGGGGTCTCCTAACACCCAGTATTTGTCTTATATCATGTGAAATATGTAACATAGCGACCTATTTATTTCGTTGGTTTCTTTTACTTCAGAAGACCTTATTTCTAATTATTTTGCGGTTATTCACATGTAGGGATGATCTTACATGTGACCTTTGTGATGAATAAAGAAATAAATCGTCATCGTCGTAAGCTTACGTAATACACTTGTTGCACAATTTTTCTATAACATAATTGGCAGATTTTTTTATACGTAAGAAGTAGTAGTTGATATAATTAAAAGACATATTGATAATTGAAAAGAATCTTCACGGATAATTGTTGGCAGTAGTGAGAAGTTTACATTCATTAGTGAAATGAGGTAGACAAACGATGATAATCTTATCCTGATTAATGCGATAATGGTGACGATGACCTTAATGATGGCTGTGGTGGAGGTGGAGATGATGATGAGATTATTGATGATTATGAATATTATTTTTACCTGGTGCGGCGCATGTGTCGTGCCACGGTTGCGCCGCCGCACGCGCATGCCGACGTGTCCCAGGCGCCCCACTCGCTCAGCTCGCAGTCTACTCCGCAGGGCACGTAGCACCACGACTCACGTGCCTCCGTCGCGGTGACATTCTGTTGGTGAATGTACAGTAAACTACTGTTACCGACGTTCTAACTGTTCGCCATGGAGGTAGTTTGAATACTATTCTGAATGCTTACCGGACAAAAAGACTCATTGACGAACACCCCGTCACTTCGTAAGCATCTAACTGCCCTCTTCTTGGTACCTTCGCCGCACGGAGAGCCACCTTCGGTGCAAGAACATTTGGCTACATTTATATAGACATAACATATGTTTTAAACAATTTTGATATTAACAAAAGGATAATGACAACAGAAGAGCCTGTAGGCTAAAATAACGGTTTCTTTAAATCACCCATGGGAGTATGAGCCATAAGGTTGTTTATACCTAGAGGTTGGCAGTCATCCCATGGTGAAACGTGCCATGAGTATGTACGCGGTGCGCAGGGCTCCGCTCCGACCAAGTGTGGGCAGGGTGCGCCGTCGTCGTCCGCGGGCCGCAGTACAACTCGGGTGCGGTCGCGACGTCCGCCCCACTTCGTCTGAACAAATAAATAAATTTTAAAGTTTAAAGTAAAGCAAAGACTACTTGTTATTATTTTATTAAAGGAAAATTATAATATAATAAAATTTTTCCAAAAATAATTGATGTATAAATTGGGTTTATATGTCCGTAAGAAAAAAGACACTTGAGCTTCGCAATCCACTGTAAAGGGTCAATATGGTCGATATTTAATTACATTTTAATATAAAATCCCATTTTAAGAACTGGAAAGTATGATTTACAACTTGGATAGGTAAATCTACAGTGCGCTTAATGCGCTGGTCAGGAAATCAAAAGAGGTACTTTGAAATGAAATTCTTTGCCCATAAGCAGGTCATTCGTCATCGTACATTGTGAGGATGCCAGTATGTCCTATTCGTTATTAATGCCACTAATTTCATTAATTATCTTACTGTTTTTATTATTTAAACCAATTGACTATGGTTTGTGGAACACTTTACAAGAGACCTATATTCAGCAGTGGACGTCCATCGGTTGAAATGATGATGATGATAATGATGAAACCAATCGATGATACTGGCAAGATGTCCAGATGTTCATGACGGTAAGATACTAGTAATTGGTATTACAGACATGATTCTTGAGTCTTATTTGAGAGCCTTATTTGTCTTCAAAATTGGACATATATTTGTATACATATCTTTGGTGGCAGATACAACGAGTTTATGTCTAATATGTACCAAACTATATACATAGTCTGAAGCAAGGAGAGTTATATTGCTAGTAACGCTTGTGTACCAACTTGCAGTCGTTGTTACCTGTTCACAGGGGCTCCATTCAGACCACGCGCTGACCACGCAGTCGGCGGGGCATGGCGCGCGGCACGTGGCTTCTCTGGCTGGAGCCTGTCCCGCACCACTCACAACACATTCACTGTCCTCCAACTTCATATTATTTGAGTCTTGACAACTGTAATGATATGTCGATGTACTGTAAAGTCTGAGTTCCGCGGATACGACAAAAGTATTTTGTATTACGAAGTAGATTTGCTAAACTAACATGACAGTTCGGTTGATGATCGCTCTTCCGCAGAGCGCTTGTTGCGGCGCGCACACGGACCACTCGCCAATGATCCACATCGGTTCGGGGACGAGGCAGCTTGCTCGCTGGAGGGTCGCACCGCACTCCCGACCTCCTGCCGAGCCTTCTTCAATAACTTCTCTGTAATCAAAAAATTCGAATTAAAAGAATACCGCCTAAACATTACTTTTACGGTATGCAGCATATAAGAAGCCTTGTAGCTCATTAGTAGACTCTATGTTATATATTTTCTGTCTTCTGGCTGATAATGTATTACATTTAAAAACAATCATGAAATTCGAGACAGACACAAAGTCGTAAATATGACGGCCAACCTCCAGAGGCAACTTATGAAATGCTTAAAAAAAATCACTCATTGGTTAAAATTCACAGAATATGATTGCTGGCTGATGTATGCCATGAATCCTCTTAGATAGATGTTATTCGCAGTACCTTGTTCGGAACCGGAATGCTGCTCGTGATCCTGGCTCAGCGGAACACGCGCCCCACGGTGCCCAGGGACCAACTGCACAGTCGCGTGCGCACCTCACACTGCAAGTACCGCGCACTAGCGCAGGGAACTCCTCATCGTACGCTAATCCATCTGTCGAAGCCTCGCGGACTCGTCGGGGTCCTACATCGGATACCATTGACAGTAAGATTTATTTAGAATAATATTCATAATGTATGCGAAGAATATAAAATGTCTGTATCTTAGTTATATCGATTGTGACAATTAAAGAGAATACACATCACGATCATTGATAGCTGATAATTAGATATCTCTTTATATAACTAATTAGATAACTCATTTGTTTTATTTATTTAATTTGTACAATATTACCTGTGAGTGGATGATATTTCTTGCAAACATCCATGGGCACATCTCGTCCTTTAACCAGGCAGCGTGCGGCTCGTAATGCTCTGCCCTCTCCACACTCCAATCTTACATATAATGAGATAGCTGATATAGAGATTGGTCGACGACAATAGAAATATATAATTTATGTTACTTTATTAACATCATCATTATCATCAGCCGATAGATGTCCACTGTTGGAAATAGGAGTTCACCAAAAATCTCCACAACAATTGGTCTACAGTGAGCATAGCCTCCGGTGCCGTCGGGTACTAGGGGCCGTTGTTTGTAGGGGTTCATATGAGGGATTTGGGCCATTTTCCACCGTGCTGGTCTAATGCAGGTTGGTGGGAGCCAAAGCCTCGTTTGTTGATTAGAAAGGTGCACCACGAGCAGGTGAGGTTGGCTTAGGTCCTGTGAGTTGTTGTGGGATGCGACGTTATAATAACAATACATATTTGTATAATTTATATAACAATTTAAAACATACCCTGGTGGTAAAATACAGTCGGAATCAGCGGGCAGAAGCTCTAAGGAAACGCTTTTGCATACACAGTTTGGTACGTCAGGGTCAGAAGCGTCGAGGTATCTAAAAATATCGATACACAATGCATCAGACAATTTAGTTATTCTAGACCTAGATTAAGTAAAATAATCACTCCACTCACTCTCTTAAGGTACATATTTTAGCATATTAAAGTAATAAGCTGCTAAATCAGAGCAGTAATATTCACTTAAAAATTACTACAATGTAGCAACGTTTGGAGATGTACGTATATTATGATGGTAATAATACTAGATAGGTAATGAAATAATGAGTAGATTTATTGTTTTTATTTTCAAATATATCTACCTCTTAATTATTTTTTTATTCAATTAAGCAACGAGTCGAGCGGGACGTTCACCTGATGGTAAGTTAAACCCCTACCCATAGCAACATGACGCTAGTTAGAATATATTACGCCTGAGAAATAAAATGTTGAGTCTCGTTACTCCAGTAATTACATTTGCCAACCAAACCGGAACACAGTAATGTTTTTGCACACTACTGTTTGGCGATAGAAATAGGAGATGCCGTGGTTCCTACTCAGACGTTCTCCGGCAATAGAGACCTACCACCAATAACTGATACAAATACTGGTACAAAATGATATTAAGGATTTTGCGGTTTTTAAGACTCACAAACTTCTCTACATAAATTTAAAAGTCTTCGAAAAAAAAACTTATATTGTAATTGAAATGTACTTACTTCAACGGATCTGAACAGATGATATCACAAGTTAGGGAGATGACGCGGTCGCAAGTGTCGACGCACGCGACTACCGTGGGCGGTACGAGCTGCCCTGCGCATGCGCCCGCCTCTACTCGGTGAGAGTCTGAACCGCACCAAATGCCTGCAATATTATAATTGTATAGATCCTTTTCTAAAAATAGATTATATACTCTTTGTAGTAATGCTTGTAAAATCTCCTGTAAATTTATTGGCTCACAGATTTTTATTAGACATCTACAGTATTATCATCAAGGTCTGTTTATGTGTTTCAGTTCTGCTTTATGATTTCTACTGTAATTATCACTGCCGTAGTAATTAAAAGTACAATCATACTACGTCTTAATAGATATTCAATATATATCTAAATGTCCTAACAAATTTTCGTTACATGAGCGTAGATATCTCTTGACCAAAAGTTGACGACTTGTTATATTAAAAGCTTCTTATTTCTTATTGCTTCCTTACTTCTAACTCTGAACCCTAGACCACATCGCTGCCCTGGTGGCAGTCGGCAGATACTCCACTCGCCGGCGATCCAAGTGGCGTCCCGTGAGCGGCATGACGGCGGCACGGGGCAGTCGCGCGTGTCTTGCACTGGCCCACAGTTGGGACCGCCGTGAACGGTGCGCACGCGCACTTGCTTCCCGGGTTCTAAGGGTGTTAATATAACGTTTTTGTTATCACAAATTCATCAAGACCTTGTACGGTGCAAATAGCCTTCCACCAAAATAACAATAATTCTCGATCAGGTCTTCTTTAGTATACATACCCGTAAGTAACGTTGTGAAAATTTTCTAGTTTTATAGTTTTAAAGCCGACATGGTAACGAGACTGAACATTTTGTCTTCAAAACATTGTGTTGTAGTGTAAATATTTCACTTAGAGCCTCTTTCATGTGTATCGCTTGCAATGAAGTTGACGTCTTGCTCATCTTCTCGCTTTATTGTATTAAAAAAGTATAAAACAAATTAATATCAAATTGTCTACGCTATGGGTGGAAAGTTGTGTGAAAGAAAGTGAGTATGTATAGAGAATATTAACCGCAAGTGTTTGGACACGATGACCATGGCATCCACGCCTCGACCCTGCAACCGCGACGGCATCTCAAGGTGCAGGCGCGGCGAGACTGAGGACGTTTCAGAGGAGAACACCTGAAAGACGATATAAACGTTAGAAAATTATTGTTTTATTATCAAAAGGTAAAGATTTTTATTTCCTAAAAATATGTTACTCCTTCGCACTCACAAGGAATCTCGGACGACGTCAGCGTTGTTCTGGACACACATAACATTTCTAGTGATTTGACCTTCTTCTATGCACGGCTCCTCTTCATCGCTTTCGTTGTAAGGTTCTCCTTCCTATTATACATAAAATGGATTGTTATTTATTAAAGAAAATTTATGTATTTATAAATTAGGTAGTTATATTTTATATCCATCTTGCACATTGTTTTTAGTTAAAAGTGCACAGAAGCATGAGATATTTTTATAAATAGATCAAAAATCGGGCCGATTTCTAGCCCTCTCCTTAATTTCAATACTAGTTAAAGTATGATGTAGTCTCTAAAATATAAAGGCCTCAAAAATAAACTATTGTTTATTATAAACAATCTTATTTAAGGAGAAGCAGATTCATAAACATTTGCGTTTTATTGTGCTGTATATTGTTCTGTTACCTGCAAGTCGGTGTAATTTGTGACTGAAATGTAGTCCTGGTGACGACGTTCGCACGGGCCCCACGGTGTTGCCAGCCAAGAATACGTGGCGCAAGCGTGGTTGTTGCACGTCTCGTTCTGAACAAGTTGGTCTTCCGTAGGACAAGGCCAGCCGTCTGTCACAAATTTTAAGAATAAATAATATTAGCTATTGTACAAATATAAATATTATTAACATTGCTTCTTATAAATAAACCAATCCATCTTCAATTTCATTGTTATTTAAAATCATGAAGAAATGTGGGCAAGTTTACTTAAATTAAAACATCACGTCTTTTTGTTATATAAAAAGAAGAAAGGGAATTATAAAATTTATGGTTATACAGATCTAGAATATAGATTATTTTTTATTCTGCGAAGCGACGAAACAAGCGCAAAGTTCACCTGATAGTGAATAATACGGAAGCCAATAATTTCGTGACGCTAGTTAAGAAGAATATACAGCGCCTCATTGTCCTTGCCGCCTTGAGTCAAAGGAAGTTAAGTATCATCTCCCGAGTAATTTCACTAGCTGCAACGCCTTTCAAACCGTAACACGGCAATGTTTGCTTATTGCTTTCTAGCGGTAGATATAGGAGCTGTGGTGGTAACGGCTTAGACGGTCTCAGGCCACAGAGACCTACCATACATAAGAACAAACTTTAAATTTAAAATTTATACATTTAAAATTAAAACTGACTAGGAGAAGCGTGAGCAATTATTTGCCGGATCCTTGTCCTTGTTGGGCGTGGCCGAGCTGGAGCCGCGCAGGGGGCTGAGCAGGGAGACCAAGACGACCATGATGAGACCACGCAGTCCCCGGGGCATGCGATGCGACAGCGTTCACTGCGCGCCGGAGTACTGCTGCCACTGCACCAAGCACGCTGCGCCTCTTTCTGCGATGAAATTGTTCATCACTTAAGAGCACGTGAATCAGGAAATAGATCTAATGGTAACTGATTTGCTTAAACGTAACATTTTTATACTACTTACATCGTTAATTTGTGTTTTTTTCATGTCTTACTATTACAGTAATGAGATTTTTGAAAAATTTAAACTTACTCCGTCGTGACCAACACATCGCAGCTCCCGCATGCGTCTGCCGGGTCCGCACGTGGAATGTGGTTGGCTCAAGACGCATGGTCCCCATGGGAGTGCCTTCCATGATGCACATCGGGGCATGGTACACATACGTTTTTCTTCCAAAGGGGGACAGTTAGCACCACCACCAGATTCAGCTGACGTCACCCGTCGACGGCGAACACTGTATCCTAATTATTAATAGCGGTTAATAAACTAATTTTTAAATCGAAACCGAGTTAATTCATTAAAAGTATTACATACATTTATTGACTATATTGTTTATTCTGTTAATAGTATGTCTTATGTCTGTCAGTATATCTTATATATCTAGAAGAGAAGCGAGTTCGATTCTCAATGAGCGTGAGCTTCCGATGAAAGAAAAATGACATGGAAAACATAGCGCGAAAACACTATTGGATTGGATGGATTGTACGTGTCCATAAAAAGTACAATACTTTTTGTGGACACGTAAAATCCACCATCTCGCACTTGACCAGTATGGTGGATAAATAACTATGTGAGACGTGGCCCCAAGTTATGGCAGCAATAATGCTGTTTATGTTTTGAGAAACCTTATTACGACATTAGAAATATATATGACGTTTTTACCAGTTGCAGTTAGCTCTTGTACGGGGTAAAGTGGGCATCCATCGAGAGGTTGACATGCGCCCCAATCACCCCACTCGCCCACCTCACAATCGCGTGGACAGGGAACCTGAATTCAAAGATAGTTATTTAGGCAGATTTTTGGACTCGCAAAAGATAAATACTACATCACATTGTGCTCGTGTCGCTTTTAAACACGATATGTTTTTCTATTACTCCAGTAATTTAAAAAGTTAAAACATCCAATCAAACTGAAACTCAGTAATGTTTACACAAAACTGTATTTACTGAATTGCTGTAACCCGTAAAGTTAAAAACGACTAATCTTCCTTTTATTGCCTTGATGTCAGAGTTTTTTTAACAATGGCTGGTCTCTGGAACTATTAGTCTGCAAAAGCTTTCTAAATATTGACAGCACAATTTTTGAGAAAGGTTATTTCTTAATTTTACTTCGCGACCTCGAGAGATCGTATTCGAATGAAAAAATCATTACAAAATTACTGGAATTCTAGATAACATTAAAAGCGAAATTTATTATTTAACATAAAATCTTTGATTCAAGTATTGAAAGTCAAAATCTATAAGCTGTTTGCAAAAGAGAAGCAACAAATTTGAAAAAAATTGCCGCAAGATACTCTGTGGGCTCTACATGAAGATTTATTTTTTTAATATTCTAAAATATCTTACTTTCTGAGTAACTGCTTACTGTTTGTAAGTTAACGCGTTTTAGTTCCACACATCATTGTCAATCTAATATTCTTCAACAGTACGGTGTGCGTTGTTAGATAAAACATTTTGAAATTTTTCAAAATCAAAGTTACTCTATTCACGAAAAATTTTGTTACCTCGCAAGGCTGCACAAGAGTGGGCATGAGTGCGTGGGCGCACTGCGCCGGGTGTAGCGACCTGCCGTCGGCGCGTACGCATGTGACGTCACGCCGCTGCACCCCGCCCCCGCAGCTCGCGTCGGGGCTCAACTTGTCCAATTCGTCCGCTTCTTCATCTTCGTCATACAACGCGTCGCTATCATCGGCGTCGTCATCGTCATCTGCTGAGAATTTACAAATAATATATACATGTATTCAACGCAGACATGTATTATTAAAAACAATTAGTTTTGCTATCTCCTTTTAGATGTTGGTGTCAGAAGACATCATTGTCCTCATCGCATTATACCAGTGTGTTGGCATTTAAACGATAACTTCCTCATAATAAATTAAAAAAAAATCTTTAGATCTTCGGGAGTTACAAAACCATAAGTCAACTCAAAACTATAATGAATAAACTCTTATTTCGCTCGAAGAAACTCACAAGGAGCTGGGGTAGCGGGCTGAGAGATGGCAACACGGCATCGGCCCCAAGGTCCCGGCGTCCAATGGGCGCTTGCTTCCAATGCAGCAGGACGTACCTCTTCGACGACATCACATTCTTTTCCTCCGCCTGCAGTTGAAACCAGGAATTAACCCAGAGGATATTTTCTAAATAGTTTTACATTAACGATAGCTAAGTATCATAATGAAGAAAATATTCATTATAACTGAATATTTAATGAAAGAAGAATCGTTACAGTCATATATTAATATTATTCCTTTGTGAAGATCTGGTTAAAGAAGAATTAGAGTTAGTAATATGTTTATAATATATAGGCAGGGGTTTGTGCGCAACAACTTGGGATCATAGCCAACCTTATCTGTTCGTGGTGCTAATCAACATACGAGGTTCTGGCTCCCACCAACTGGCATTGGGCCAGCGTGGTAGGATATGACTACCCGTTCGCGTGGGAATTCTTAGAGGCCTATGTGTATACCTATACCTACCAGTGCACGTCTATCGGCTCATGAAGAAGAAGAAGATGGGTAGACCTGGTGGCCTTTGTTACCTGAGATTGCCTGGATAGGTACCGCAATTCCTATTTTTGCTGCCAAAAAGTATACAAACATTGCCATGTTCTGGTTTGAAGAACGTTCTAGCTAGTGAAATTACTGGACTAATATAACTTAACATCTTATGCAGTAACATGAGGCATATACCGACGGGCGTCTTACTTACCATCAGGTTCCTATAAATGTAAAATTTAAGTTAGGTATCTTTTGGTGGAGACTCAGGGGTTTTAAGCATTAGACATAACATTACTATGTTTGAAGGGAAGCAGGAAACGAGAAGATATCAAACCTTGGGCTAGTCGTCGCAGTCTCCTAGTCCGGACAAGGGCGCCGTCGGAACGCGGTCGCCATGGCAACCACTCAGCAAGAGAGCAATCTTCACGTAATACGCACACGCGAGTTGTGCCAACATGAGAGAGTGCGTTTCCACAGTACCTACGCAAAAATGAATATTGGAGTACAAATTTTTTTAAAGTTATCACCATCATTATTAGCTCTTGATATTTATAGCTGATCATGAGCTCGAGGCATGTAAAGGATTCCGCCCAACATCTTACGCAGCTCAAGTCAACCTCAACGGCACGCGGTGCACCCTAATGAATAACAGACGAGGCTGTGATCGCCTACCAACCCACACTGGGCCAGTTTGATGAGCTAATGCCCAATTACCATCTTGCGCGAAGGCCTGTGTCCAGCAGTGAACGTCTATCGGCTGATGATGGTGATGATAGCTTACGAACTGATGATAACAGATACTGTTAAAGCTACTATCTATTCTCTGATTATTTCTCCTTTATTTTTTTGTATCGCACGTCTAGGTTGGAGTGGCTTTTTTATCAGATTTTAACAAGGGTACTTACCCTCGCCAATTTTTCTACTTATATATTGCTTATAATAATTCCACTAAGACGAGCTCCTGGTGGATAGCGAAAGATGTTCTGACTATATAAAGGGAACAGGGCCAAGATGCTATCAGTGGAAAGGAATACGGGTAGCTGAGTACTTAATTAGTTTTCCCAAACTTATCGACAAACTTCAGTTTGATGAAGGCATATCATGATGATATATGATGTATGATAATACATTATAGAGAACAAGAGTAATAAGACTTGAAGGAACATGAATTCCTCAAGACAAAGGATAACTTACATTGCTTCTACGAATTGTCCGTCCTTTCTTCTGCATTGTACTTGACGCCTTTGCAATCCGAGTCGTGGAGTGTGTACCAAGGAGTCTTCTTCAATACGAGTATTGTATCTGTGCCGGAACGGAAACATGGTAAAATGTAGATATATTTCAAAAGTTAGTCCTGACACTGTAATTAAGACAACTAATGATACAAGGACAGCTTTAAACGGAATAATATAAAACTATTGCAGTTTACTGGTGGTGTATTTTTGTTGCCGGAAGGCATCTAGGTATCACTGCAATTCTCATTTCTCCCGGCAAATAGTAATGTGTAAATATTACTGTGTTCCGCTTTGAGAATCCTTGTAGCTAGTGAAATTACAGGGGTAATGAGTTTTACCATCTTAAGCTTCGAAGCGACGAACACAATGTTATGTTGTGTATATCATCTCAACCATCGCTTCGTTATAGCAAGGGGTATCACTTAACTATCTGATAAACGATTGTCTCGTTTCGTCGCTTTGTCGATTAAATAATGTTATTAACACCATCTGTGTATATTAAGATATTATTAAGTTTATTAGGTAATAGTATCTTTATGAATCAAATGTTATTTAAAAAAATACATACCTCTCAATTGTGCGATCGTTTTCTCCGTCGGCAGAGGTAGTACATTCAGTCCACCTGCCGACGTAGATCGAAAACTCTACATCGTTGATGTCCAAGCCTGCAACAATATGAAATTATTTCTTAAAATCATTGTTTTTTTATTAATCTTAAGTTTATTTAAAGGAAATTTCTTTAAATTTTGCCGTAATACGAATTACACAGTTAAAACAATATCTTCATCATCTATATGTTTATTTGGCTGAGGCCATAAATATGGTATTAGATCATTCGTATACTTGCAAGTAGACCTTGATATTTCGATGATATAGAGTAATTTTGGTATAGCAGAATATTAAGGTAAAAGACTTCTGGGTTACAAGGTGAGCTGGTTAACCATAGATTCTATTAAAATCTATTTACGCTTGTGAATAAATTGAAGGTAATCAAAAATATAAGTATTGGTTGCTTCCGTAATGTTTTATATAATATATATTGAAAACTATTTGTTGCTCACCCGCTTTGTTTCCTGTAATATAGAATTAAATTTGAAATTTAGTCTTGAAATTTGTCTAAAATATTCCTTTTAATGTCCAACGCAATATATCTAAAAAAGTTTTGACTATTTATATCATGTAGTTTCAAAGATTTAGTGATGTGTCAATGAGTCTCTGGATATCTTCCATATATATAGATCATATACATACAGAATGAAGCTTATAACTATAAGGAAATCGATGCAAATGTGACTTTAAATTGCAGTATGCAGTCACAATTCGAAGCTCCGTGGCTGATCTACCTGATAGCTCTGTATACCCTCGGATTTATGCTAATGCCGGTGAATTGAGAGTAATGTGCTCTTCGCTTACATTTAAGGCTGTATCTGTGAGAAGATAAAGAAGATGCTTACGTGAATTTACTACACGAAACGTACACCGTTAATGTTTGTATACGATCTATAGTCTCATTATTGTAAATGGAAAATTATGTCAAAAAGAATTTGTGAGCCGCAAAAGTGATCCATTCATGGAAAATCACAGATGAACTATGAATTTGTACTATACAACAACTCTGGTCTTTTGTATGACCGTAACAAGAGAAGTTTACAATAGGCATAACCAAAGAAGCTGTAATTCTAATTTTTGTATGAACTAATTTTGTTATGATCGTAGAACGATAGAAAATAAATATTTATTTTATATTTAAAAAATATGTATATAAGAAATATTGAAATACTGTTAAATCTCGCTTCTAAGTTTCAATTTGTAAAGATCTCTAACTTTAGTTAGAGATTTTAGAAGTTTATGTTTCCGCTAGCTGTAATATGATGGCTACAAAATATAAGTACCGCTTACAATAAAACTTTACTATATATTTGTATTTTCTTAATTCATCTAAATGTTGAAACGATAACTAGTTGTTCTGCACCCACTTTGCTGGCTGCAACTCCCTTTGGGGAAAAATGATTATAAAATCGCTTCATAAATGGCGTATACTAGGTAAAAGGAATATTCCTACTAAATTTCGTTTCTAGGTCTTATGGTTCAGCGATATCGCGGTGAATCTCTACATGAGCGGAAATCTCATATATATAAGAAAAACGGATTTTGTTTGTTCGCCAATCACGTGAAGACTAGTGAACCTATCAATATGGGAATATGAACACTCGATGCATTGTAGATGGTTGTAGAGTATTTATTTTTTTGAATTTTATGGATTAGAAATTAAATGATGAAGGCATCATTTTATTTCTAATTATTTTTTATGAACAATTTCATTTCGTATTATTTATGCGGTTGCTATAGTAACGATTGCTATAGAAAGTCGTTTGCGGTTGCAGTAGCTCTCAAGGAATATTTCAGACAAATTTCAAGTCTAATTATATATTACTGACAACAAAGCGGCCGGGGAAAAGATAGTAGAGATTACACTAAAAAACCAATTTTTGTCATATTCCGAGTGATATTAAAAACGGCTGAACCTATTTTATCTAGGACATTCACAGACAAGCAGTTGAATCTATAAAGTGGTAAATGTCAGCCCCACCTGAGCGGCTTGGTGGATAAATCGCCTTGACTATCATCCTATGAGAAAAGATTAAAAAGAATATTGAAAACATACACTAGATACTATAAACATCTGGGGTTCTATGGCAAATAACCTCCTCGTGGTGCAACCTGGGGTCACTCAGAGGCCTTCATTGTTGCAGGCTGGCAGTGAATAATCTGCCAAAATGGCGTCTTTCCGGATGTCCCTCTGATCAGCGGAAGACATATACATAAGCTCGTGGAACCCGTAAGCCTGGTTGGAGTGTCGTGGTCACGTCTCGCGGCTCCTATCGGGAACAGGGGTCTTGCCTTAGCTGGCCGGGCCAAGAGGAGAATACCTCTATAAAAAATACCCCAATCACAAGCGGCGGAAGCAGCGCGAGGTGATACATGGTTGAGGGGTTGTCAATCGCTACTGTTACTCACCCCAGATACCTGCCGTGGGCACCGTGGGCAGTTAATATACCACCAGGGGACAAAATTAGGAAAGAGGGAGATGTTCTGGGAGAACAAAAGGGTCGGCCAAGTGGGCGGTGAAGGCGCGCTATACGCTTAGACTCACAAAAAAATTTGGCAGGGGACAGCGATGCACGCGAGCAGACGGCTCACTTGTCTCAAACTTCGGTAGCTTCCGAGGTCTCAAGCAAGGTAATCCATGGAGGTCGCCGTTAAGTAACAAGCAATTACTGCCTCTACAGACGAAGAGAGCGAAGGTGCTGCATCGTCAACTAAAACTGGAACGAATACTAATCTCCTAGAGGTTGAAAACTTTGCCCTGGAAATGCAGTCCTATGCTGATATCTAACTGGAGGAGCTCATTGATCATCATCTCCTGCTAATAGGGAATGTTGCAGACCGTTCTCGTAATAGCAAAGGCAATTACGTCCGTCACTTGAGATTGGGAGTTCGCAACTTAAAAGTGGCGGCAGAAGAACTTAAGCGAAGAACAGCAAGCATTCATAAAGTTGTAAGACTTGAAAAGGAGAATGGAGAACTACAATCACTCGTAGTCTCGGGCTCGTAAGGATAAGACTAAGGTAAGCACTGCCTGTCGTAGAAGGCGACCAAAAGGGTCTAGGAGTTTCGCGGGCCTTGAGGGTGTGGACCCTTATCGTTCAACAAGCGAATTTGTGTGAATTTTTGTGCCTAGGAGAGTTAAGTTCTTCCATAGAGACGTGTTCGAAGAAAGTGTAGAGAGGCACTGGTGGGTTCTATAAGAGATCACGGAGCCTCTCCGAATGCACTGATGCAGAGCACCGAAGGGGTTTTATGAGTCAAAATCTCACATAACCCTGACTTCCACCCCAGAAGCAGGGTATCTTTCGAAGATTTCCCCTCCGAAACAAAGAAAAGGTAACATCAACATCTAAATCGTAACATAAAGTATTTTGGCAAACTAAATAATGATAATACTATGTGAAAGCTTGCTTAGAACTTCCGGTAGTAAACAATAATGCTGAAGGCGCGCCACGATGATGGTAAATTAATTTACTTGCTCGTACGGGTAGATTTAATTAGCTTTCAACTTTGTCGCACTCATGAAACAAACTAATTTATTAGACGGGAAAGTGCTGAAAGGTAATGCTTCTGTATTCTTGGATGCTTTTAATGCTGTTCCTGAAACTTGGGAACTCAATAGAATGTTGCACTGGAAGCACAATGAAATGTATTTATAATACTAGTTTTTAAATACTAGTTGTGTTATATTTTACGGGTTGTAAATGTCGAAGACTTTTAAAATATATATCTTAAGCGTAAACTTAACAGGAGAGCTTTAGAAATGAGAAGTCGTAATTCTCTTTACAAAGTAAACGCTTTAAATAATCTCTTAGTGTAAAAATTTATATAGTTAAAAAAAATTTATAATAAAAAAAGGAGTATATACATTTACAATTTCTTAATTATATAGTTCTAATAAAACACCTATAAAACTAAGGTTGTGTTTAATACATTTGTACTTATTTAAATACATGTGTATGAATTGCTCTGCCACCGTTCATTAGTTTCAAACCAAAATTTTATCATAAGGTATTTTTTATTTGAGAAGGGATTGTCTTCAGTAGTACACCCCCTCTTTTGGGAATCACAATTTTTTAGCAATGGACGTCCTTTAGTCACTGATGGCAATGATGTGCATATATATACAGGTAGCTTCTATAATATCGTTTTAAATATTTCGGACTAAACTTTAACTAGATATTGTTGATTAGAAGTAGTGATAAAAACAGCTATATCCGGTTTTGACAATGATTATTGTCAGTAGTGGACATCAATAGGCTAAAATTATGATCGATATAAGATTTATTTTAGTGCATACCGTAGTTTTGTAATGACATTGCAAGTATTTACGTAAGTGAATTAGTTACAAAGTAGTTTATTAGTTCTCTGCGGAAAATTCTGTAAACCCACGAGATTTACATTACTACAAGTTGTAACTTAGTTTATATTTTAAACTTCAGCTACTATCTTTGCAGCATTTCATATTTAAATACATCCTCGTCTATATTAAAATAGCCTACAACGATGTTCTTAATGTTTAATCATTTATATATCAGTTAATTTACTGTTCCTATGCATATCCGGTAAAGGTGGTGAGAGGCCTCCTACAAGGTGGACCGAGAATCTGGTGAGAATCTCGGGAACCCATTGATGCGAGTAACGCCAGACCGATCGATGTGGACATCTCTGTGGGAGGTATATGTCCAGCAGTGGACGTCTAACGGCTGATGATGATGATGATAATGCATATCATTAATTATCACAATAGATTCGGACCTACTCTACTGCTAAGTACATTGATTATTTCTTTCAAAACATATCGTCGAAAGGTGACAGAGATGGTCATCTCCGGCAACTGCTGACCATGTCTGCTGTTCTTAAAACGCCAGGTTACAAATTAAATAAATGCGTTAAAATCCCTTTAATTTTCATTTTCTTAAAAGTTGCTTTACGATAAGTTTGTTTTAAACCCTTTGGCATAACAACCACAAATTAAGCAGTAAAAAGCACTTCTATCTCCATTCACCAAGTACCGTGGATAAATTGAAAGGAAGCGGCGGAATATGACGGGCGCGGTCTCGCCGCAGATCTATTAGTCAGTTTATTCTACAAGTCTAGACTTGTTGAAAAGGATTACTCTGAAGGAACGTAATTTAATGGAGCTTAATCTGCAGTTTTATCCGGTTTCCTGTTTAAATAGAATTAACTAATTTCTTAAGCACGAATTGAATTTCTTAACCAAATATTTTTTATTAATCTATGTACTAGCACGTTAACTGCCTTCTTGACGTAGTAACTAACCAACCGTTTGTGTAGTAATACGGAGGTTTCTTGGCTTCTTCTTCTTCTATTCTTGGCTCATATATTGGTGAATTAGGATGGTGAAAGAGAATTTAAAAGTTGCCTGGCTAGCTACTCTCACACGGCTTTGAGGTAAAGCGAGTGTGCTTTACCATCCACTGGTCACTTACTACCATTTAATTAAGTGTTAGCCCATTTTAATCAAGTGTTTCTTTATCCAATCATTGCCAGCTTTGTAAAAAGTTTAGACCATGTTCTTTTTTTTAATTGCCTCTCTTGGAGATGGATGAACTGGAGATTGATCGTCAGATTTGCGAATTTACGCAATTTATTTATGAATTTATACAATGTTACAACACTGACAATGTGGTAAAGTCATTACACAAATGAAAGTAAACATTAGTTACTGTTTTTTTTAAATCAAGATATTTTAAGCTGCAAAGTAGAAAAAAAAGTTAAATAGAAATTTCCCTCGTGATTAAAATGAATCCCCATTGGGAACGAGGCGTGATGTACATGTATATGTATGTTGAAATGATCAACCAGTGTTTTTTTTTATTTAATTCAGCATGGCAGATGTTTTTTTGTAGTCCGTCCTTTCGTAATTAGTCTGGTGAATCTGAGGCAAAGGCGGGAAAGTAAAATACATAAAAATAATTTATGTTTGTTTTAAATGATTTTTTCTTACGATATGGATGCAATTATATAAACCGTTAAATATGTTTACACGTAAACATTTATATTGTCTAAAATAAATAGCTGTAGTACTAAAATCGTAAAAGCAGTCCCAAGATTATTGGCGCTATTGCCAGATACTCAGAGTGACCACCAATAGTGGTCTACTGGCAGAAATTTTACATAAATCAGTAGCAGAAAAAAGTATAAACAAATACAAACTTTTGTGTAAATAAACTGGTTTGATGGGAGCTATTGAAATTACCGGGACTATGATATATCTCAAAGCGTGAGCACAATGTGATGCAGTGTACATCATCTTATCGATAACGATGCGTTTGTGTATCCCCTCGTAAATATTCAACACAATTGCAATGTAGGCATTGACGTGATTTGTTTACGGAATATATGTTGGTACCCGAAATCGTATATATTCCTCACAGAATAGGAAAAGGTCCGCTTTAAATAAACAACGAATCCTTTGTAATGCTAAGCAGGACGTTCAACAAAGGCTTCCGGGTCCCACCGGTGGCTTGCGAACAAGTTTGAAAGTTCGCTGAAAATTTTGCCGAAATTCCGATCGTGCTTCAAGTATTAATGATGATATTTCTTCTCATATTTTGTTTCAATCCTGGTATTGTATTAGGTATTTTAAGTACCCTTCTCATTACACAAAATTAATATAGATGTTGTTGTATTAGTGTATATTTACAGGAATTATGTACATGAAAATTTGTGAATAAGATAGCTGTAGAGTCACCTGAAGGTATATAACAATGTTGATAATGCCTATATAATATTTTTCTTTTGATGCCAAGTTCTATTAAATTTTCATAGAGATCGAGATGAATGGTGTAGAAGATGATAAGTTGCAGTACAATCTGATGGAAAGGTTATAAAGCAGATAATAAAGCTTTTTTTTATATTCAACGTATCGAAAGGATAAACAGGACGTGCACCTTATGACTTACCCTCAGATGAACGTTTTGTTCGTTTTCATATGATATATTAGGTCCTTATATATAAAATTGGCGTTTTGTTTTAAATATATTTTATAAAGCAAATTTTGGTTTATAAAATATATTTAAAGTCTAAATATATTTAATTCAAAGTATGCACCGTTGTTATCTATGCACGTTTGCCATCTCATAGGTAGTTCATCCCTTTCCTAAAAACACCATGGGGGCGAGAATCAATAAACTCTTTGAAAGTAACTGCCGCATCTGAGTTGAATTTTATTCCTTGTAAGAAGTTCTCTAAATTTCGGTAAAAATGGTAATCTGTTGGGGCAAGGTACGGAGAGTACGGTGGATGTCGCAGACATTTCAATTGTAGCTCGTCTAACTTAGTGGTTGTTTGTTGTGCAGTGTGTGGTGGTGGTGTTGCGTTGTCGTGCAGCAGCAGTGGCCTAGAGCGATTGACCAATCTCGGTTGTTTAGCAGCTAGTTCTTCCTTCATGATTTTTCAGTTACTGACAATAGATATCTGCTGTAATCGTTTGGCCAGATTTCAGAAAACTGCTTCTTCGGTCTCCGGATGTCCCCGGGGTTGGTTCTGAAGGTCAAAACTTCCAGAACGACAACGTTGAAACTAAAAAGGTACCGTGCTTTCGTTTGCGCCACCAGCGCCGTACACATTAATCCTTCGAGATGTTTCTGCAGCACTGGTGCTACGGTAGAACTCGTATTCGTAAATATACCGATATTTCATGTTTACCATTGTGCGGTAATAGGCGACGCCAAAGAAAAAAATATTGAAGAAAAAACAAATGAATGACTGTTTTCAAAACTCAAATGTCTTCTTCTTCTTTCTCCTGCCCTGGTCCCACTTTATGTAGGGTCGGCACAACATGTTCTTCATTACCGAACATGTTGTAAATAGTTTTGGCTAAACTTTTTTTACGACCGGCCGCCTGCCTGACATCAACCCTCTTTTTGGGAATCTTTGGGGACGTTTTTTTTTTTTTTTTTCCCATTTGTATTTCGCTGTTGTTACTAAAATTCACAAATGTACATAACTTAAATATTAACGTCATTGGTACATGCCGAGATTCGAACCCGCGACCTTCGGATTGAAGGCCGCACGCTTTAACCATTAGGCCAGCGAGCTACTTTCAAAACTCAAATGTAAAAACTCAAAATGAATTTATAAATTTAATTTTGGAATTCTTACCTAAAGAGGAGATATTTTAGATCAAAGATGTCATTACAACAAAACGCAAATTTCATATGTAAGGACCTAATATATTACTTATGATACGCGCATAAAAATGTGGTGCAAGTTAATAACACGATTTTTTTTAGTATACTAAGATAAAAATTACAAAGTACGTTTGATCATTTCCTCTAAAGCGGATGCGGAGAGAGCCGATGGAGCGATCAAGTGGGCGATTTAAAGAATCGTTCAGATGAATTTAATCTAAGAGGTAAGAGGGAAATGCAAATTTAATTAAACGCTTAGGAGAATGTACGTTCGCTGGACTGAAAATAATTACATTAACGTTACAAACGCTAGTGCGGTTTGTGAAGAAACGTTTTCAATTATTACATTACTTTAAGATTCTAAACGTGACACAAAAAGAATTACAATGATCTACTTATCTCGAGAATATAAATAATATGCTACTATAACACATACATGCAGACGGTAGCTACTAAAAAGCAAAGAAAAATACATCTCATTTAATATAATATACTTTCATCATCATCAGTCGATACACGTCCACTGCTGGACGTAGGCCTCCCCAAAAGATCTCCACGTTTGTAGGAGTTCATATGGGAGGATTTGGACCATTCTCTACTACGCTGGCCCAATGCAGGTTGATGAGAACCAGAGTATCATTTGTTGATTAGCAGGGAGCACCATGAGCATGTGAGGTTGGTGTAGGTCTCGTGAGTTGTTGTTGTCCCCTTCCCCTTGTATACTATATGATATACTTTACTGATATTGAATGAGAATCTCTGATTATTAAACAAGGTATTTTACCAGAGTTAGGTTACTATTGCAGGAGGATTGATTAGATCACTGCGTAGCCATTTTTATAGTCATGCGGTCTGCAAACATTATTACTTGATTAACTTTGCGAGTGAAAGTACGGACTTAACGAGACTTATTTCTCAAGGCAACGAGCACATTGTGATGCAGTGTAGATCACTCTTACTAGCACCGGTTTTGCTGCTGGTAGGCGGTAGTGAGTAAAACATTTTTTTGTTATTTGACGACGACGTTCATCTGATAGTAAGTAATGACATACATTGTATTATATTGTGCTTGTCACCTTAAAAATATTACTGTGGGTAGGTTGGACGGACTTTGTAGTTTCCGAAATTACTGAGGTTTTACGTTTTAAGGCGACGGAAGCAAAGTCGACAACTGCAATTTATAAAACTATGTTGGTAAGTAATTATCTTTATAAGGCACAAATTACCTTTTTAGTAACCATAAAATCTCCGCTAGCAGTAAAAATTTCACAATAAACATTCTTTATAGGGTGGGGGGGCCGTACATTTTTATTTTACGGTTTACGAAGTAAAGCGCGCTTCAATTTCACGAGGCGCTCTCTGTCGTTAAATGTTATACCGTTTCTAGAAAGTACTAGCAATATAAATGATATTGCTTTCTCTAGTTTCATCTAGTATGCGGTTAATAATAATAAAACTTCCTTTAAACTTTATAATAATAATAAACTACCCGAACTGTTACCTAGGCGTCAGCCAATGTGGGTTAGTGTATGACGTATATCCTCGAAAGCGATTCCTCTTGGAAGTCGTTTTCGTCATGCTGTTATCATTCACAAATATAATATATTGTATAAAAAATAAAATTGTTAATATTATTAACAATATTATGCACTCACAAACTAGTATTTTTTGTGATATATTCTATATAATATATAGAAAATGTTTTAATGCAGACTCTGTGAAGTTATATCGAATATTTAAGATAGCGGCTTGTAAATTCCGGTCGCTATATCCGGCTGCGAGTCGGCGGCGGTATTCAATTCTTTACTCTTTTGTGGAATTTACTATGAAATTCCTACTGAAATTTCATTGAAAAATTATTTCCATAAAAATGTACATATATACATATTTGCAATAATTTAAGTTGGGCTTTTTAAATACATTAAACAGTTGATAGCAAACGGTAAAAATAAGTTCCCTTTCTTGGTCATTTGATAACGATATATGTTTTCATATACAAGGGTGAAAAAAAAAAGGAGTGCAGACACAAATCGGCTTACATAATTTACGGTTTATAACTGGAAAGTCAAAGAAACTAATATACCTGCTCTATATCATATAGCAAATATACTCGTACCTTACAATTTCATTAATATGTAAATAGATATGTAGATATATTATATGAAGTGTTGTTTCATGTGCTGCAACTTAGTAAGTTATTACGGTGTGCCATCGCCGGTCCTGTCTGCGTAGTAAAGTACCTCTTGCGTGATAAATAGCCCTGATAGCGGTGACAGAGAAAAATTATAACCTTAAAGCGAAGCAGTCTCGTATTAATTATTCAGAGATGTATATCTTTAATCCTAACATTAAGTTAATAATTTTTTTTATTAAAATAAGAGCTACTAAGGAAAATTTGGCTTAAACGTCTTAAAAAGTATTCGTTGTAACGTAGGCAAAAAAATGTTTTTTATAGCGTATATTTCTAACTAAGTGTTACTATGGAAACATAACTGAGTTCCGGGTATGAGTAGCGATGATAACATTACTCGGCTATCTCTGTAGATCTTCTGATAATCGCTTTTGCCTTGTAACACGGTCCTTGGTTTGATTCTGGAGGTACATGTTGCGGAGTGTAAATGTTGGTCTTTGAGAATCACTCTGGATAATTACAAGCGTCATATTATCAATCTGTATCAATTTGTTGCCAATAAAAGTATTGCTACATTTTGGAAGTAAAACTAAGAAGAGCAAGAGTATTCTGATCGTTCTTGCTTAACTTTCTCGAATCTTGTGGCCGCTTAACATCATGGAAAACTGTGGAAAATATATATTATAAGTAGAAAAGAAAGATGTATATTTTATTTATTTATGTGTAGTGATATATTATTTTTTAATTATTTTACATCGTGTTAAAACACAGAAACGTAGTCTATGATGAAGAGGGTTTATCTAGAATAATACAGTTATTATAGGTTGAAAATCGAAACATATCAATGATGTTACGTATGTTTACGTTTTTATGGTTGTTAGTTAGCTACACTGGTTCGAAAAACCTAGCCTCTAGTCAACCCCCACAACATGCAGCTAAGGTTGAGAGCCTTCGTGTTAACTGTGCATAGCTACAGCGCCACGGAAGCAGTTACAATGTAAGGTAATACATATAGAGGGTAAGTAAAATTATTGTTCTAATTTATAGCAATGTATGGAATCCATTGCACTTTCAGTTTACTGGTTATTTATAACGCGATCTAATAAAAATCTATTGTAATATAATTATATAAAGTGTTTTAAAGCAACCGTGGACGGGAGGCGGTTCTATTTGCGATACAAATTCAATTGGATCGCACGCGGCTGCGTCGGCTGCGATGCGATTAATGCACTTACACTGTATTGATCAGATTTAAACCAGTACATGAATTCCATAAGCTCCAGCCACTCGTATTGGTAAATCGATATTTAGATTAATAAAAAAATGTTTTACTGATGGAGGAAATAATAGGTATCACCTGCCGTTTAAAACTGTGTAGGTAAGGTACCAACCCACAGCTTATATAACATCTGTGTGAAAACCATTATTGTATGATGATTTTAAGGGTGCTTTACCTAGTGAGATTACTGGGGTGACGAGCATTAAGATCTTAGTGCCACTGGGCGTTATGTAAATCAATATCATTAGCTAAATATATAGATCCCTACGCCGACCGGTACTGTGTTGCTGTAGCGTCTCCCTGCGACTTTCACCAGGTTGTTTCTGAAATACTATAACATTACCATGGCCGGATTTTTATTCCCGAAAACTATTCTTTATCTTCAGCTGAACGTAATTCTTGTCTTATGATGAAGCATTCCACTTTTTTTTCCGACAACACTAAGAAACCAGTCACGATAAACTTTGGTTGAACGTAAATTGAACTCTTTGTAAGAAAGTTGAAGTTGATAAACAGTTTCAAAAACACAAGAAAATATAAACTTATTCCTACATCAGAATACGATACCTTATCTCTCATATTCTCTTATAAGGGAAAGAGAGAGAAATTATTATCATGAGAAATTAAAGTCGCGTTAGTGTTGTAGATAGAAAATAAAAATAGAAATGTAGACGCAATTTGATTTGTATATACAGTAATAAATATATGCAAGAGTTAATGATATATATATATATAGATGTGAAAATATATAGTTTTATCGTATCATTTGTTCCACAGTCGCTCCCCCTCATCACGGCTTAGGGGCCCGGTCGATTGCCACATTATTTCCCCGACCCCCTTATACATTTATTTCTGAGCACGGACCCTTTCTCTTCCAGCTCTATCGTGCGAAAGGCTTTGTATATAATGGCTGTGTATTAAGTAGGTCATATATATTATTTATAGGACCTGTAATGGGTTTACGTCTGCGTTAAAAGCTCACGGCATAGGTATTAAGTTTATGTTAGGTAATCTTAATACCTCTGTGTATAGGTCTTAACCAACAATAAAGACATTGAATCACTTGAAATTTTTCTATACAACGAATCGGGGAGAACCAGGCTTTCACCTGATGGTAAATAAAATGCCTAATGATTAAAAAACACCAATCACGGATTGTTTGTGGCTTTTCCCCTGGATATTGATAGCTACAGTGTCCTTCAAAAGTGAACGAATTGAGATTTGCACACTATCATAATTAGTATGGATTTGACCCGAAGCGATATTTATCAAGACAATTAGCGTTTACAGACGTTTGTATGTACTGAATGGGGGTGAGAAGTCATGAATGTTCACTACTGGAACTCGAGGTCTAAACTAAGATATAGTGGATGTCACTGTAGCTCAACTTGAATGATGTGGAAATCGAACTCACGGTGCTGTAAGATATATATTAGTTACGACTTAAAAACTGAGCTATTATGGCTTTGTTTTATTTTATATGTATTGGGTCAGTGCAAGAAATATTTCTTTGAAGATTTTTAGAGAAGTCTGTGTCCAGCAGGGGACAACTGATATTCATGGACAATTATCACATCATCAGGTAAATGTTTTTCTTGTTTTGTCGCTTCGTAGAATAAAACATCTTTGTCATTGATCAACCAATTTTTATTTCGATATCTGATAAATATTAAATATTTTTTCACAAATATGTTGCTATCGACGTTCCCCGCGAATAATCCAATAACCCTACTGCATTATTATATGTAGCGTATGCTATTACAGGGTTTTTCATGTTATAGTTATTTCCGCTTCTAGAGTCTGAAAAGTATTATCTTATTCATATACATGAAGGCATAAAAAATTACGTTTTTGTTCCCTAAAAATGTAATATAAGGACTATAAGCTTAGTTATAATCTTTCACAATAATATTTATAGCATGCTTGAGACAGTCTGAGTTTATAAGATATTTATATGTAAAAAGTTTAAAGTGTTAGACAGTCATTGCATTTTAGAGTTATTATTAAATAATAATATTTTTCCCGATTATTTTTAACTATACCAAATTATAGGTAAGAAGTGATGATGTAAGTTAAATGTACATTGGTAGAAAGTCCATTATGTACAAATAAAATAAATTACACTTCGTCAATTATTATAGATTATGTAACAGTGAAACTACCACAACAATTTACCAACTATTCGACAAATTTGTTGCAAACGTCAGACCAGAATAATTTGAAGTAATTTCGCCAGAGCGCTGTTCCATGTTTATAACATTCCTATAGCTGCGGCTATCTGGAATCCGTTCAGTTCAATGAACTATACGAAACCTATTTCCATTTAGAAAATATACCTGACATTGTATTGTATCTATATCTATCACATTTATAATGGAAATGGGTTTTGTCTGTTGGCCAATCACGTGAAAACTAGCGCACGTATCGACGCGGATGGATTTGAAAATGGTTATAGGATATTTATTTTTGGAATTTGATAGATCCTTCATCGTTATTTCTAATTGATTTTTATAAACATTTTCATTTCGTATTATTTATGCAAACAAGGTGTGTACGGGGTGCTGCAGAAAAACTCACGGAACCCAAGCCAACTCTCATCTGTTCCCCCCTCCCCCCAAGGGGTTCCCGCCTTGTCGTGGCGAAGGGGCTTAGTAATCGTGGAAAGAAACACGGTGAAGAGAAGTGGAATTTACCCGGCCGGCCCGCGGCGAAGTGCTGCCCGTAGCGGCCGCTCCAGGTTCGAGCACCGGATGGATAACTGGAGTTCACCGGAGCGGCTGGGGGCGGCAGGGACAGTTTTATACTGCCCCTTACAGCCGAGGTGGAGTCGCGGAGGGAGTACCCTCTGCGGCTAACCGGTGTTGCACCGGCGATGTGGCGGCGGTGGGGCCGCGGGGGAAGAGAAGTGTCGGTATTGCAATGCGCCGTTCTCTCAATCCTCCGCGGCCATTGACGGGTAGCGGCGGGCCCAACATCTCTCCGCCGCGGAGAGCCGGGAGAGGTTTCTCCCGTGGCTTCCATGGCCTGTGGGCGAGGAGGCCGAGGAGGGGGCACGCTGCATGTTCCAGCGCGCCTTAGAATGGGAGGGTTCATCCTTCTCTCCCGAAGTGGGGCTGCGAAAGAGGCCAGCGCCGGCAGGGTCGCGGTTGTGAACGAAAGCGTTCCCGTAACCCTGCCATCAGGCGATGAGGCGGAACATCGTGGGGGTTTTAGTCGGTGCAAGTCCGACATAACCCATCCTTGCCCCCGTGAAGACGAGTATACGTAGGCATTTCCCCCACGTATAACAAAAAAAAAACCTCATCTGCTCGTGTTGCACCCTGGTAATTAGCAAACGAGGCTCTGGCTTCCACCAATCCACATTGGTCTAGTGCGGCAGGAAATGGCCCGAATTATCTCATATGAACCACTTCAAATGACGATCCCTTGTACCCGACGGCACCAGAGGTTAAGCTGACCGTCGCGGGAAACCGCTGGATGCGAGCAGCACAGGACCAAACGATTCCAGTCGTAGATGTCTATGGGCTGATGATTATGACTATTTATGTGGTTGCGGTTGCTCTTAAGGAATATTTCAGGCAAACTTCAATTCTATAGCTAGTATACATACAAGGTGAAAGGTAATAGGTGTGAAATATCTGGAGGGGCTAAAGTATAGCTCGTGTCCTATCTATATACGTATGGAATACCCCATCCGAAAACAATGGTTCTGGAGTTATAAATTTTTTAAGTATTTTTCAAAAAATTCTCGATTTTCTAGGAAAAATTCGTTGATTTTATATCTTACTTATTTCTACACAAATTTTACTGTAATAATTATTGTTCATACATTATTCTATTAAATAAAATAAATAATCATCACTTAAAGGCTTCTATGAAAGTCGTGACAGTAAAAAATAAGGTGTCATACTTAAATTTTTATTTAATCTCAAAACAAAACTTTATTTATAAAAAATACGTATAAAGCACATAAATAAGTACCTAACTTCAATACGTATCCGACAAGGTATAAGAAAGTACATAAAATGTCTAAAATTTACAGAAAAAAAACACTTGTAATAAAACCATGTACCATGAAATATCAAACTGTAGACTCATATGAGTAGACGCCGTTTCAGTTTCAGAATACTGGGCCGATTTTTAACATATACTTTAAAGACATATTGGATCTAACTGAAGCTTATTACTGTTATATATTTTTACTAATTTATTACGTTGTCTGGTATGTGATTTAGATCCTATTGCTTGAACATAATATCCTAGAAATATCTTAATTCCTTACTAAATGTGTAGTATTGGCTAATAATTAAATCCTTAGTAAATAAAGGATTTGATTATTACTTATATTTTATAAATATACCTAACATTTAAACAATATATATCGCATGCTTTCGGCGGCAGTAGAGCCAAAAGTCGGCCACTATGATCATAATTCTTTCTAACGGAAGTTTGACAAGATGCGGCTGAAATATAAAATGGCATAGCAAAAGGATATTTTATGAGGTCGAAGATATAAAACGATTTATAGTATCAAGGGTCGCAGCTGGTTATTAAACTATCAATATGGCGTCATAGATTTTATTTAGATAAAAAAAAATCTGAATATGGGTACAAACTTTGTCGCAAAAAATAAGATTGTTTAAGATAATTTTATTAATGATTTACAGAAATTGATACAGATATAAAGATTTAAAGGAGAATATTAATTATATCCTTCACTGTGGCGTAAAGCATACATTGTCCCTTTGCCCAAAACTGAAAATCCTTCTTTAACCTCTCATTTTCGACCTATATCTATACTCCCATTCCTATCCAAAGTAGTCGTAGCTAGTGTGCGTAAATAGTTATCACAGTTTGTGTACCATCACAATCTGTTAAGCCCCTTTCGATCTGGTTTTAGACCGAGCCATAGTACTGGTACGGCTCTTCTTAGTCACTGGTGATATTAGGGTTAGCATAGAGAGTTCTACCATTACTGTGCTTGCCTTAATTGACTTCTGCAATGCGTTTAACGCTATCGATCACGACGTAATACTTCAGATCCTTACTCATTCAAAGATCTCTTTCGCAACTGTGGATTGGTTCTCTTCCTATCTTCGATGACGCCAGCCAATGGTTCGCATCAATGAGACTCCGTCAATCTGGTGTAACCTTAGTGTAGGCGTTCCTCAAGACGGTATTTTATCACCTTTGCTGTTTTCAATTTTCATTAATCTCATTATCCGTGGTCTTCAATGTGTGTACCATCTATATGCACAGGCTAGTGTGAATAATGCAGATGTAGCGATAGGCGAGATTAAGAAAAGCCTAGAGTACATTAACGGTTGGTCTAAGAGATTTGGACTAACTGTTGACCCTTTCAAGTGTCAAGCTATAATAGTGGGGAACCATCGGTCTATCCGTAAACTGGATTCAACAACTTTACCGGCAATAATATACGATGGTAATATAATTGAATTGGCACCCTCTGTTAAAGACCTTGGTCTTCACATCCACGCAACACTTAGTTGGCAACAACAAGTGGCGACTGTCAGCCAGAAAGTAATCGGTACTGTTCGAGCTGTCCACCGCTTGAAAAACTTTCTCCCGTTAAGAACTAAGGCAGTGATTGTACAAACTTTAATTCTCACCTATGACTATGCTGATCTGTGCTATTTCGACCTGAATGCAGAACTTAATAAGTATGACCGTCTTTTAAATAACTGCATTCTATTCATTTTCAACCTTCGTAAGTATGATCATGTATCTACGTTTTGTTCACAGTTAAAGTGGTGACCGATCCGTCAGCGGTGAAGCCTGCGTGCTCTCAACACCCTATAGTATATTTTGACTTTTCCTAAACTACCTCCTTATCTTATTTCTTGTTTTAAGTATTTAGGTACTAATTACAGCAAAGATTTCGCTCCTCTAACAACCGGCTTCTTTTGTGTCCTTCTCATACCTCTGATATTGTCCAGTCAGCTTTTTCTATCCAGTCTATTCTTCTCTGGAATGCACTCCTAACTATCAGAACAGTAACTAATCGGTGTACTTTTAGGCACAAAGTACGAGAAATTCTCCTCAATGACATTAGAACTAAGCCCTCCGTGAAATAATTTTTAATATTTAGTTAATATCATATATGTGTGTATATATGTGTATATTTATATGTTTTTTTTGTATGTGTATATTTGTGTATTATATGTTATATTGTAATTATTTATGTACATACCTTATTATCTCTGCATTACCTAAGGTAGATTGGATGATAATGTCAATGGCATTAAGTTCGCCTATACATGAGGTGTATGAAGTTAAAATAAATATTAAACAAATGTAAAATCAATGTATGTGAATTCACAATTAACCAATTTCAAAATCGTTAGTGATTTAACATTATGAGACCATCTTTGAGATACATTATTTCAAAGTAAGAAAGATTTATTAAAGCGCTCTTTAAATCGCTAAAAGAGCCTTGAATTGAGGAAATTCTTCTTTTTTTTTAGTATTTCAACGATTACGGGACATAATTATCCTAGCAAATATTTTTGCACAAAGATTCCTGCACGGGAGATACAATGATACAGGATAAGGTGATGATTAATAATGACAGGAATCCAGTATTTTGTAGACGTTACTTTAAATTTATTATCTATCGATTGTTAGTACATACTTAAAAGTTCACTGGTGATACAAATGAAAAAATACAGTTTAATACAAAGCATTTATATTTTTAAATGTAACAATTCTATGAAATTAAAGTTTAAAAATAAAAAAAAACTCTTTCAGTTAAACAAGCCCGACTAACAAGTGCACAAGTTGAAGTAAAAGAATTAATTGGGTCGCATCCTACGCGTAGCTGCACTTGCAAAGGACCCGCAACACCTCCCAGGAGGGGTCATTGAGTTCCGGAGGGCACTACATCTCCTCGTTTTCCAGTTGGTGCGTAACTATTACAAAATCTCACAGCTGAAAAACGAATAACTAGCTGCGGAACAAAAGGAGATATTTAATAAATGTTCCAGTGTCGACATTTTACAACAAGAGCAGAGGAGAGAATTTTTTCGTGATAATCATATTTTCTGAAACAACTGACTTTCCCTCGCTACCCTTATTGTTGAGGTTTACATCTTTACTAATGTAAAGTGGTCATGAAAGTGTTCATTATTTTTGTAACATAGTTTCGAAACCAACAGAGAGCACTGGAGCTTTTTAATTCTACTTCCAATCATTCCAGGATTATGCATCACCATGACCAAGAAGCCAAGTATCAAAGATATGACTCAACCACAGAAAAAAGGGATGGGTTCTTATTGTAGGCGTATCGTATTAAGCAGAAATTTCTTTCTGCTTAATACGATACGCCTACAGATCCTTCTATATTCTAAAACAATCAAAGTATATTTCTCTTCCATTTTCATAGACTACTAACTTGTTATGATTCTCTGTTGCCGGTGAGAGTTCAGATAGGAAAATTCAAAGGATTGAATATTCCGCAGTACTCGCATATTAGAAATTGCGGTAACAAAAAAACTGTTTAAAATAACCCCAACTTTTAAATATTTTTCATAGCCAGATTAAACTTAATGGAAGTTCTCAAGCAGGCATCAGTTGTACGCCACCTGAGCCACGGGTAGGGACAACTTTGTCGATTTATAAATGAGTTAATGGTTGGCTCACGAGCCCCCGTAGGGTGCGAGAATTATTAATTACGCTTAGATTTTGTAGCTTAGCAGCTTAAAGGTGTTACTTGTTGAAATATAGGTTCTAGTTTAATACGCTACACATATAGTTGGCAGTCCAGCAACTAGACCAGGAACTATGAACTTATAGTCTGTCAGATTATCATTTTGTTATTGACACCAAGGATTGTTTGGCCTAGACGTCATGTACGGCGAGGTTTAATAAGTAAATAATCGGGGTTAGGTATGTATTCACTCTTTTTAATTGAGAGTAAGTGACTCAAACTGTTGTTGTTTTCTTTATAAATGACAACATGATATAATAAAAAGTATTATTAACGAAATTTTTGTTACTCCTTTGCAAGGATAAGACAGAAAAATAAAAGAAATAAAACAATGTTTCACTATTTCGTTGATATACATTCTTTTAACTGCCTCCGTAACATAGAGAATAACCGCTTAATATATAACACGGAGAATACCAGTTCCGTTACGGGGCCATAAGTTGTGGATTATGGAGTTGAGGCTGGTTATCACCTATTTAACGTAGATATGCCGCCATAAGAGCAAAGGTGTGTTCTGACGTGCCAACATTTAGGAACCAGAGTATTCAGGGCAAGAACTCTTCGTTATTCAGTTATTAAACAAAATGCGAAATTGAGGCTAAGAGCTCACAATAGGTAACATATAAAGAATAACATGATAAAAAATAAAAAAATCAACGGTACACTCCACTCTGCGTCTTGCTAATAAATTTATTCCGCCAAGCATGTGACCTTATAACCATACACACAAACAACCTGGAGGTTCACTCGAGTTATCGATTAATAAATCCGACGTATTGCTTTTTATGGAGACTCGAGTGTTTCTATAACATCTTGTTGCCCAGCAACCAGCATTGTTCAATCGTCTAATATTAAATACTTCATAAATCACTAAATCAATCGCAAGTCTCTGACCTATAAGGATGTCAGGAAGATGGAAAAGAGTACAGCACACTGGTCTTTGTTTGACTTCAAGGCTGAATGTGTTTGTACTTAAGTATTTGCTATCACACATTTGCATATACGTAATCATACAGTAAACCGTCATAATCATATAGGTTTTGAGTCATAAAGATCCAGGCACGCTGTAGACCATAGTTCACCGAGTTCTGTAGCAGTTCTTCGTATAAAGGTCGCCTCTACTATGTTTGTGGTACAATAAGAAATTGTTTTTCCTTGTATATATTAGGTCCTTACATATGAAATTGGCGTTTTCTACAGGAGAAATATAAAGTCAATTTTTTTTTAAATATATTTAATTAATTAAAGTATGCATCGTTGTTATCTATGCACTTTTGCCATCTCATAGGTAGTTCATTGATCCCTTTACTAAAAAACGGGGACGAGAATCAATAAACTCTTTGAAGGCGGTTTGGACTGCCTCATCAGAGTTGATTTTTTTCCTTGTAAGAAGTTGGTCAAATTCCGGAAAAAATGCTAATCTGTTGGGGCAAGGTCTGAGGAGTACGGTGGATCTCGTAGACATTCCAATTGTAGCTCATCTAACTTAGTGGTAGTTTGTTGTGCAATGTGTGGTCTTGCGTTGTCGTGAAGCAGCAGTGGCCTAGAGCGATTGACCAATCTCGGTTGATTAGCAGGTAGTTCTTCCTTCATGGTTTGCGGTTGCTGACAATAGATATCTGCCGTAATCGTTTGGCCAGATTTTAGAAAGCTGTCGTGAACGACACCGGCGCTAGTCCATCACACACTTACAAGTAAATTTTTCTGAGTCAATTTTCGTTTAAGGCAGGATTTGGCTGGGTCTCGAGGGTTCAACCATTGCGACGAGCGCTTCCGATTATCGTACAGTATCCACTTTTCATCACAAGTAATGATTAGATTTAAAATCCCTTCATCATTGTGTCGGTTGAGCAAAGTAACACAGCAGCAGCAGTCGACGCGTGTTTGCAAGTTCCGTTCACTCAATGCATGAGGTACCCATTGTTCAAGTTTTTTTACTTTCTTGATTTGCTTCAAGTGGATTAATACAGTTTTGCCACTTACCCCGAAGCCTGCAGCTATTGTTTTGTGATGGATCCGCTACTACAATAGCGTTTAATTCTTCACTTTCCACTTTGGTCTCCGGCCGTCCACGGGGTTGGTTCTTAAGGTCGAAATTTTCAGAACGAAAACGTTGAAACCAAGAAGGTACCGTGCTTTCTTTTGCGACACCAGCACCGTACACATCATTAATTTTTCGAGCTGTGTCTGCATCACTGGCACGACGGTAGAACTCGTACTCGTGAATATATCGATATTTCATATTTTCCATTATGCGGTAATAAGCGACGCCAAAGAAAAAAATAATGATGAAAAAACAAATGAATGACTGGTTTCAAAAATCAAATGTACCAGCTAAATGAATTTATAAATTTGAATTTGGAATTCTTAACCAAAGAGGAGATATCTCAGATCGAAGTAGTAAGTACGACAAAACGCTAATTTCATATGTAAGGACCTAATATATGCACTAGCTTTTCCCCGGCGGCTTTGCTGGCTATAAAATTTGTTTGAATCCTGTGAACGAATTTCTATAGCAACCGCATAACACGAAATGAAATTCTTTTTAAAGTTAAATAGAAATTAAATTATTAAGGGTTTATGAAATTTAAAAAATAAATACCCTATAACATTTTCATAACATTTATATATATATATATATACATAAAAATAAATTTCATGTTTTATTACCTATTTTTAGTTTGAACAAAGGAGTAGGCGAAATTTCTAGAAATTCAAATTTGAATTAGAACAAAATGAAAATGGTCATTAAGAGATCTTTTATTCATTTATATAATTAATTCATTGTATGTAGAAATCACCCACCAACCTACACTGGACCAGAGTGGTGGGGCTGAGCGCCAATTCCTTCGCAATGAGGATCCTTGAGGGAGGCCTATGCCCAGCAGTAGGCGTTATCCTGCTGATAAGAAGATGTAGAAATTAATGGCTTTTGTTAATAATGTTATTACCGTTGTACTCTTCAACTTGATCGCGAATCCTGTAAATACGCGGGAATTCCGCTAACTTCAAACATATGTAGTGTTCCGCAGTATTGATTACAATGAAAAATGAGGTTTCTTATGGATCTCTATAGATCTGTAGCCGTGAAATAAAAATTTTGACTTCAATTGCTCTGTTCATTTCTGTGTTCATATCTTTATAAATTCTCCTTCATCCCTTTCGTATACTTCATTTTTGCAGATTGTGTGGCTATTGAAAAACCGACACCGCAGTGTAACCAGTGTAGCAACCAGCTGCCTGCACACCGCTCTGTCATGAACATGTCTCAGAGCGATCGGAATATTACAATTTCAATAAAATTGGTTCTCTTTACTTCTATTCGATATAACAAGAAATATTACTTCGCGAACTTTTTTAATAAAAAAAACATTACGAATTCAAGAAGGAGCAGCTATCTCAGAAAAAGTTATGTGAATCAAATATAATAAGGACGACCTTGCAATGAAAAGAAATAAGGACGAATTCTCTATTAATAAGAACGAAGCTATTTGTGTTTGAATAGTTATGAGAGTTAATTTTGATCTTTTGAAATAAACCCTGTTAGAATTTACAAATCTACAAACTCTAAAACTTTAACGTCAACTGTATGTAATATTTTATTTCAAGTTAAGATTTAGGAAGAAGTCACATTTTAGTTTTAAATCAGTGTGATACATATAAATAGGCGTAGTAAAATACTTTCAATTTAGATAGATTTCCTAAAGTTTCTGTCATACCTAGCACTGGACGCCTCGTACAGCAATAACTTTTCGTTACGCTCTGGCCAGGCTTAATTAAGGATGGAAATGAGTGACACTGGAGTACCGTGTAATGGGGCGCCCGTAGAGCTCTCGGAATTTTAATGATCCTCTCAAGGTGTTGTAAGTTCCTTTGAACACGTAGGTGGAGATTCTCTTTTTACGTTTTACCCCACTCCACCACCTAAGTTAGAGTCGTTGGGGTCTGCGTGAAGACATTGTTTCGGTTTCTTATCTACGATGGTTATCTTTTCACAGTTTACCTAATTATAATCATATTAATTATATACGAGTAGCAAGTTGAAGACGTATTTTTATAAGTTTGTAAGTTACATCATTAGTTTTTTTTTTAGTATTAAAACTATGTCAATTACAATATGAAGATATTCATGGTGGTTTTGTTAGAAACGGGTTTTAAAGATTTCTCATTGTAATTTATAACATTTTTAATAAACCTTCCTTAGCTCCTGAAGCTGAGAGAATATTGACTTGACGAGGAGCAAGTACAAGTTCTTCTTTTTTAAGTTCACTATACAGTCTCTTAACGACAAATAAATTAACTTGTAGTAATTTTATTATTATGGTTTTTTTTTGTACTTTTGTTCATTCTCTCCTACAAGTGTTTGTTGCATATGCGCTTTATAATTACTCCTTTTAATTTTGATTATTTCCTATTATACATTAAAAGAAGCAGTACATTTAGTTTTCTTACAATGCTTATTTTTTCTTAATGTGTTTTTTATTCTTTATCATCTTTCTTACTAATTTTTACCTAACTTCCGGACGATTTTAAAAAGATTTGGAAATTTTTTTGCAATTTATCGTTTTATATAATGTGTTATTTAAAATAACGATAAAGTTAGGTATAAGGGTTGGTAAGACGTGATTATTTTTTCTTGTTATACGTATACATATACGCATCGTACAATCCAATCAGTATTATCCTTTATCCCCAGCGATCATTTGTGGGTGAAAGTTTTGAAGGTTTGTTCATAAATTTGAGTTTGTTCTGGCATAACTTTGGACCTTCGTCAATATTTCCTAATTGCTTTTGTTGTTTATATTTATTCGCCACGTCTGTGTTTCCTTCGTAGTATATTTAATTAACGAAGAGTATCTTAATTTTTTTAAAGTATAACAATTAAAGCGTTTCGGTTTCACAGATAAAGTATTATGTGGGATAGGTATTCTAATAAATTAGCTTACCGTTTAATAAAATAGACTTTATTAGATTTTTCTGTCCTTACGCGTCTCGAATTTACGACGCCCACTCACAAGGTCATTCCCTTCGAAAAGAAAAATTATTTATAGCTAAGAGCGGTGCCGTCTTAGAAGTGTACTCCACAATTTGGGACTTAGCTAAGAACAAATCGGTGATAGCTAAGTCTGCAAATGCGTTTGTGTCTTAAGATATATTCACTACAAGTTATAGCGATTATAAATAAATACAAGGCTGCGTCAAAGGAAAAAAAATGTATTATGGTCTCAACTAAATTATTACTGTCGTTATTTTCATTACTATTACAATGTGTTATTCATTATCATCTAATCATGACCGCGGCAATCCATTGCTTGACGTAGATCTCTTCTTAGGAACGTCGCTCATTAAGATCTCTGGTCCAGTGGATAACTATGATCTTTTAAATTCTTAAGGCTTATTTCTTTAAAAAATATTTTGAGTTTTGACGTCGTCGATTTAAACACAATGTATTATACACGTGGGTACTGCGTAAGCTTCGCCGGAAGTAGAGGAAATGATATTGCGGCCCCACCGAAACACGATGCTTCCTGTGGAGGACGGAATCATACATTTTTAAGGTTTCGATAAAATGTACGAAAGTAGTTGGATATAAAATTTCTGGCTGAATGTTTATTTCCTTGACCATATTTTTTGCTTTGTGCTCCAATACTCTCTTCTATTCTCAGAATGGAACGTGAAAATTACTTTACTTGATTCTGAACCTGTTAACAAAAAACATTTGGGTAAGCTGAGTAAGCTGTTTGCTGACCGTTTTGCTTGCCGCAACATTCCCGCTACTCTGTTTGGCAAAGGAATTTTATAAAATCCATTCCTAGCTGACCTTTAAATTGCAGAAGCAGTATCTCTGTCAAATTGTGAGTATCTCCGTCTGGGAGTTCCGGAGATCTCGTGATGAGTCAATGAATCTCTGTATATAATTTATATGTATAGACGTGAATATTTATTATATGACAAAGATTAGTCAAAGACTTTCAAAGGCATAAATCACAAGGTTAATAACGTTCTATTCACATCAAAATTACCTTGCGTAACCCATACTAACGATCTCCTCTCCCCTCTTAACTCCCCTGTGTACCCCTCTCGAGTCTGCTTTAGTCTGTTATCTTCACCGCCGACGATTGTACCGACAGCCCTAATTGCTCTCGCTTGGCAAAACACGCCAAATTGCCTTCATTACCGTGGAGGTATACGGCAACAGTTATTGTTGTGTTTTATACTCCTAGTCTACACACTTTAGACCTCAATGCTGGAAAATCTGCTAACCTTAACTTGTTTTTAACCTACACTTCTATTTGATTGAGACTTGCTAGACGTAAAACATTTTACTGCTTTATCATATAACTAAAAAAGCAGTCATAGTAATGTAAATTAAACGATATAATGATGTTTTACTAGTTTTTGAAATTTTTGAGTAAAAAATGGAAATGTATCAGCATGATATATGCATCACTGTTATGTTTATCGGGAATATTAACAAAGTCGTTGTGGCACAGGGTGTTATCGCATCGTCGGTACACGCTCGAGCCTGAATTACGTTAGATATAATAACGCCTGATCGCTTCTCTCCCTCTAACACCACCTCCACCTTCCTTCCTCGCCCGCATACACAATGAACCTAGAACGCTGCTCATGTCTGAACTAATTCGTGTTAAGTTCACGCCTTTGTTAATGTAAACAGTTAAAATTTTTGTTTTCCTCAATAACCAATTAGAATATATATAACTTTGGTATATTGTATGTAAAAAGGAACACTGAAATATCAACAAAAAATAAACTATAACATATATAAATATTAACTTATTATATTATTTATTATTAATGGTAAAGCGTTGGTTAAGATTTGGTGGAATGAAACGATATTCCTAGATGAAAACCTTTGCTTTTTTTTATACAATTAAACGACGAGACGAGTCGAACGTTACCTGTTGGTAAGTGATAAGCCTGCACCACACTGCGCTCGTCGTCTGAGACATGTCTTGTTACTTAGTAAGTAGTAATTACACTAGTTACAGCACCGTTCAAACCGTAACACAGTAATGTTTACACACTACTGTTTGGCGGAAGAAATAGGAGCTGTGGTGGTACGTCCTAGACGGTCTCCGACAAGAGCGACCTATCAGACAATCTCAAAATTTCTGGTAACAGAGGCCTACCACCAGTAGTATCAATATTGACAACAAAAATCCATATAAAATAAACGCTATACAAATCCAACATCACTAGCCTACTCGTATATTGCTCGTATCATCCGTATAGATCAATCGCAGTACCGCCTCGAAGTCCATCTCGATAATGACTCATCCGCAAGCCGGACCCTTTTAGAAATTTCCTGAGAATACTCCAGAAATTACAAGAAAACTCTTTTTTCTGACGCAATACGAATTATTAATTACCGATGCCTCATAATTTATTCTAAATACGCCACCGGGTACCTGACTCACAGCATATCGCGCTCTTTATTATTCTCGAATGTTCTATTACTAAATTCGATCGCGACAACTTTTGTAACAGTACGAGTATTATATATAAATAAAAAATATATTAAAAAATACATACATAAACATTAGTAAAATATTATATGGAGCAAATTATCATGGACATTATAAATGGCATTTTTTATATATTTAACACCTTTAGCGTTCTACGAAAGGTTACAGGCGTATAGTTAATCCTTGGCATCCTTAGACTTGGAACCTTTAGTTTGGAAAATGACATTCCGATTATTTTATTAATGAATAAAAAAAATCTTGTAAATTTATTTTTATTACTATGATACGCAAAATATTGATCGATAATGACTTTTTATTTTAAATAACAATACAATATAATGTAAAGATCTAACATATAATAATGCACTCCGTAGCAATGACACTCACTGACTACATATACTAAGTCATCATTTTTCACTAAGAATATTTTCAGTTTTTCTTCCAATTTTATTAATTGACTATTTTCTTAATTTAGTACTCTTCATGGATATTATTCTATTACCTGAAATTTAATTAAAATTGTTGTTTTAATTATTAAAGGTTGACTACGGCTTGAATTGTTTATACTCCTAGTGTAATCAATACAAACAGTAGACAAAATGTCGAATAGCTACAAGTTTACGAATATCGATTTGTTGTAATTCAGCATTAAGACTGTATTAGGTATGAAATAATGTGTTTTACATAAATACAAACACTGCGAAATTCGTTATAATCGTGAGTAAAAAGATCACATAATATACCTTGATCTCTAAAGAAATACCCAATATTCTCTGAAGTTTTGACACGGATTTTCCATTTCACCTTCTTTAAGATTTATACCTTCGCGGAATACTTAATAAAGCGTAATTGATCCTTGATGGCTTTTACAAGTTTTATAAATCGAGCTTATGAACTTTTTCATGTAAAATTAGATTTAAGTACGAATTTTATTAAATGAGACAAGGGTACAGAAAGTATTTGTTGACCTTCAGTTACGTAAATTCGTTTTTGTTACCTTAAAAGACCTTTGATCATTAGATACCTAAATTCTCCTTTTTATATTATACGTTTAATTGTACTCAACATATAAAACTTTTATTGTTCACTTTACCAGCTCGTACCAAAATGTCTTTTGCAATATGACAAACCACCCTAAAGTTGCTGAAAACAGCTATCTTTTAGCGATAAAATCTACCTATTGTTTAATTTTATATTCTTCATATTATTTTTCTTAATTGTTTTAATCATATATCGTTGTAAAATAAAGTAGAATATATTATCTTAACCATTAGCTTCGCAGTACTACAACAAAATCATGTAAAACGTCGTGTAAAAATTAACTTTGTCGCACCCCCGTTCTTCAAGGCGAGGACCTGTTTAAATATTTCGGGAAAATAAAAATATAAAGTAAACATCGTGTCTCGATTACAAAGGACCTCGTAATACAGACCCTCCCATCTCCCCGAGCTGATCATTATTCTGAGAGCCAAGCGGCTCGTCGAGTTGCGAAAATTTACGCGCAAGATTATGTTCATTAAGTTACACAGTATTGAAGATGAAATATTTGCATGAACAAACTCCTCAACAGAATCCGCCTCCTGTGCAGAAGAGTATTAATATGTAGTATGCATACTCAGTGAACTTATGTATGTATTATTCTAATTTATATACGACACTGTTGATTACTTCCTTAATTAAAACTTTATTTCCACATCAATATAAAATATATGATTGACTTCATATAGAAACAAGAGGTCCTCTTCCAGTATACATATTATTTATAGAGAGGGAAATCTTAGATACCCTGCTCCCGGAGTGACGACAAGAGTATGTGGGGCTTGTACCAATAAAAGCTTTCCGTTGTTCATCGTCTGTGCTTAGCAGGAGCAAATGTAAGATAACGATGATGATTTGAATTAACGATGGACGTTGCTACAAAAAGAGATTAAATGGGAGTTGCCCATAAACGCTTCAATGTAAAACTATTCTTATAGAAACTGATGCAGGATCCGGGCATCTTCACCAAAGAGAGACCTAACGTTAAAAAGACTGAGCAAATATGAACGGTGTTTTTTTTAAAGAATTTGATGCCTTCAACGTTACGACAAATAGGAAGACGTATTTCATCGACACTGGTACTTAAGTCATAGCTTATAGTCCAATTGTAGGATCAACTTACACAATTACACAAACTGTACAGTATTAAGTAAAAACACGAAAGCTGCATTGGAATTAATGAGGTGATTGTCCCAGCAAATGCGGGACTTTGGAGAAATGGGAGGACATTATGTTTGTTGATTAAAGACATTAGTTGCAGCAAACGCGGCAACGTTCCGCCCCCTCCTTGTTTTTCGCATGGGTTAAATTATGATTACAAAATTGTTTATCAAAATTCTAAAAATTGGAAATATTTTTTTTTTATTTAATTAAGTGATGAGACGAGCGGAACGTTCACCTGATGGTAAATGATGCGCCCGTCCATAGCAACATGGCGCTAGTTAGGATGATATACAATCCACGACATTGCGTTCGTCGTCTGAGATATAAGATTTTGATTCTCGTTACCCCAGTAATTAACCTTCGACTGTCTCGCGGGCTGTTAGTGATGAGGACCGTCAGGACGACGGTTATGACTGGTGTACGCGGTGTATCGCGGCTAATGGGTGCCCCGATCAGATGCAGAAATGGCGAATGCGGAATATGGTGAATCGGTGAGCGGTGTCTTTGGAACTTGATGCCGGTTTCTGTGACTATGGCTGTGATGGGAGAGTCCGGTTGCCACTTTTGTCTGTATGGAGGTGAAGCACGTTCCGAGGATCACGATTTCTGCTGGTGGCATCGGTGGTCGGGACGTAGTACTGTCTCGATGCCGCATGAGTGAATTGAAGAAATCGTTAATGATGTGGGCTGTAGCCGGATGTTGCAAAAAAAAGCTGAATTCATTTAATAAAATTTAATTAAAATTAATAACAATGTAGCTTATTCTGAAGAAATGAATCTAATTCGATGTGGGATATTAAGCTGGCAGTTTCTTTCTGTCCCGGGAACTAGGTGTATCCAACGGTGTTGGTGTACAGTTACCAGGCACGATTTGCTGAAATGGAGTTGCATATAGATCCGTGTGAATCGGAGGCGATGCAAGTCAACGGGATTAATACGTTAGGGATCCGTAACACATAAAAATTATATCTAATAGGTTTTTATCTCACAGATGATATTTAAATGTTATGTTCAGTCTAAATGATTTCTCAAGACTGTATGACTTCTCAAGATTCATTCTCTAATAAAAGTCATGATGATTTTTTTAAGAAAATATGGAAACGAAAATCATTTACAAAAAATAACCGCTATCTATATCCCTGTTCAAAGATTTTATACATCAAAAATAAATTACGGATATCAGGGTTTTTTTTCATGTCGGCCTAATATATTAAATTATATCAAATAGTTATCACATAATTATTTGATATGATTTAATATGTTTGTCGAAAGTAAGGATTAATTATACAAATATGTTACGAAACGTTATCGTTATCACAGCACATTGTATATAAAGTTAAGGATTATTTAATGTACAGAGCGCTAACGCTTGACCTCAAGTGCACATGGTGAATAATGACGATAATGCCGTGGGTGGTGAAGCTACCTCGCCCGGAATACTCCGGCTCTCATATGTTGACAGCGGAAATAGAGTAATACTGTTAAGGCGGCAGAATATCAATATGGAGGTGGTAGCTAGTAAGACTGATTATAAAAAATGTACCTACCAAACAAACTCCACAATATGTGGCTTCGGAATCGAATCAAGGATCTTCGTGACCTCCGTTGCAGATGTGAGCAAATAAAGTGCGCTTTTTATGATTACTCAGTGAGCCAAGAATGATTGTGTGTCTTTGCGGCACAACGTAAGATTCATAACCATAGGTACTAAAAGAATTCTGCCCACAAAGGGTTAGATTCATGAAAGAAGCGTGTGAACCTTGGATGAACCTCGAAGAAGTAAGCGTATATTATCAGATTGTACATTGTGAGAATGAGATTTCCAGTTAATATACCGCCTTGATAACATGAAGATCCCTGGTTTGGTTCCAGGGTCAAGAGGTCGTGGGTTTGATGGTGGTATAGTTTATCCAAAACGTCCGTCGCCATGTATTGTTCCGGCAGTACATTTTTACGAGCCAATTCTTTTTCCTAATTATATCGACTGGTGCTTGACCACGATCCCACGTGATAGTAAACAGTGACAAATGTCTCTCTAATCGTAAAACACATTAGTCTAGTAGAAGTCTTAAAGATTGCCATATCATTTCTTGACGGAACTATTGCCACCAGCAGGCAGTTCCAATGTTCCAAATTACTGTAATATTGTTGTTAAAATTTGTAGTAATATAAACACGCTGTATAATCGTATAGTGATTATTAATTGAGATAACAAGTGTTACTGACGATAGCATATGTATTAATAAATATAATCCTATTAATGGAATTAGCCACTGAAATTTGTACGAGCCAATTGTTTTTTTTATTTAAATAAACTAGTGATTGACCACGATCACCCGTGATGGTGAGCGGTGATAGATGTCTTTCTCGTTCAATTTCTTTCTATTTAATGGTAAAGCTAGAAGAAGCCTTAAAGATTACCATCATATCTGGACGGTAATTCTAACACCGTACGGAAGGCTTTTCTAGTTTCTCGCACACCTCACCGTGTAAAACGAAGTCGAACGATTATTCTACTATTGTTGTTTAATAAAACTTCAAGCTGTATGTAATAATTATTTTTGTAAGTAGCAGATACTAATGACGATAAAATATTTATCTGTTAATATGATCTTATCAGAGAAATAAGCACTGGAAACGATATTACAATAAAAGACTTAATTGCGAAGTGGATGCATACATTGAGCATTTATTTGAGAACACAGAAGCAACTCGAAGCAAGATGCGCGCTCTGTCTCTTGTAGTTCTTGCAGCATTGTGCTTGTCAGTGACTGCAGGTTTGTTTTCGATTTATTAAAATGCTAAGAGTTTACGATATAATTATGTATTAAATATTTTTGAATGTTTTCAGAACAGAAAGGTATAGGTATCGTCGGCGGCTCCGTGACGTCAATAGAGAGCTACCCGTATGTAGCCTCACTGCTGTTTGCACCGGATTTGGCATTTTATTGGCAGACATGCGTTGGCGCAATACTTACCAGCAGGTTCATTCTCTCCAATGCACGTTGTTTCGAGTAAGTCATAAAACTTTTGATGCAAGCATTATTTAAATTTATCTTTGAGTACTTTGATGACAGTAGCCGAGATTGGTGGAAGCGAAGACAGTGTTCTCAACGACACTGAAGGTACATTTGTTTCTGAGAACCAGTTAGGTGATACTATGGCGTCTGTTTCTGTTGCCAACCAGTGCAAATATTACTGTTCCGGTTTAAAGAGTGGGTGTAGCTAGTGTAATTACGAGGATTACGAGACTTAACATACTTACGTCTCAAGCAACGAGCGCAATGTGGTGCAGCGTACAACATTCTAACTAGCGTTACGTTGATAGGTAGGCGTATCACTTGACATCAGGTGAAAACCAGCGGTTTCGATTAAAATATAACCAATCAACATTCTGCTTTGCTTTTATGTATTAATAAAATGCTGTTCTTCTTCACTGAATAATTCTGGCATACGTTAAAGTCTATGATGCTGTTGTGTTCTACTTCATTAATTTTGGGTCTGTAAAAATTTTTCTCATGATAAAATTTGTATTTTATATCGTGGTTTTACTTGCACGAACAGACGTTCTGAAATCCATAATTAATGTTTATCCAACTATAAGGAAATAATTAAGTTTCTTTGTAAAAATTTCAACATTCATCAGATTATATCTCTGGTTAATAATCCTACTATCGATAACAATCCGACTTATGTCGAAGTACTATTTTGTGTATTATTTATATATAATATTTTGTGTATCGTCAAGGTCTAGTAACAGCTTTATAAAAATTTATAATATACAGATTTTATATTAATAATTATTTCTAATCTTTATTGTAGTGATTCGCGACACCCCCAGATCATAAAAGAATACTGGCGAATTCGCATTGGTTCCATGCACGCAAACAGCGGAGGCTCCGTCCACATTATAGAAAGACTCATCATCCACTACGATTATGACCCCATATTCCATTTTGCCGACATATCGTTGTTGCGCGCCTCTTCTACCTTCACCTTCAGTGACACGGTTCGTGTCGGTTCCATTGCTGGGACTAACTATGTCATTGGCGATAAGCAAGAATTGTGGACTGTAGGATGGGGTAGAAGTTCAGTAAGTATTTTGAACTTTCTTTTATTCGAGAGAGCGATGAGACGAGCTGGAGGTTCAATTATTGGTATGTGATACGGCTCCCATCAATATGGTGCTAGTTCAGATGATAAACACTGCACAACATTGCGCTCATCGTCTTAAGCCACAAGATATTTAGTAATGATTAAGCGTTATACTTTAGTAGCAGATACAGGCACTGCGGTAATAACTACCCAGACGTCCGCCAGCAACAGTGATCCGCAAAACACATCTGCTAAGGTAATGTCTATAAGCCTCATTATTTTTATTTCAGATGAACGCAACGGCTTCTGAGGAACTCAGACGAATTAGATTGGAATATATGAACAGGAACACTTGTGTGGAGTTATACCGTCCTTTGAATTTATTTGTCAATAGTGACTTGATGTGCTCAAATTTGCCTGAAGGCAATAATCGGAACGAATGTCAGGGTCTACAAGGCAGTCCCATCCTTCATAACGGCGTGATTGTGGGTTTCACGTCAGTTGGTGTGCAATGTGAACAATCCCAATATCCTGGTCTCGGCCCACGCGTGTCTAAATTTACACAATGGATTGTAGAAAATGCACAATAATAATTAATAAATAATGAATTAACTGCAATAAATGTTTTGTGAACGATATTTTCTTTATTTATATATTCCTTAACTATTTTTTTATTATTATTAAAAGCTTTTTGAGAATTCATATACCATATACAAAATGCTACAAAAAAGACTTTGAAATCTGTTTGCTGCGGACGTATACTACAGGTTGGCATACAATTATGATTTATAATCATTAATTTTGATAAATGATAATAATTCATTTTTAAAAGCAAGAATAAACAAAAACAATTAGTTTTATCTCCTATCAAATCATATCACTATTTTGTTGAACAGTAAATAGGAAGTGGTGTCACCTTTGTTCTAGCCTTACTAGCGTACCGCAAGGTACACCGGTGGGTTCTCTAACCCTTTCGTGAAGGAATGATAGTGATCACCGAAGGGGTTATAGTTGGTAGATATCTAACATAACAGTTCTTCTTGGCTAAGATATCTTTAGACGGCATTCCATACATAGAAAATGGTGTGCTGATAACTGCATTTAGCAAATATATATCGCAGTGATGTTTTGCACATCAACTCATCATCTGGTTGGAACGTGAATGAAATACTTACTTTTATATTTGACCCAAAAATTACTTTTTATTGCTATTAAAATTATTAATCTTGTATACTTCTGCTTTAAGATTTTGTAGTGGGAACAACCATTTGTAAATGTTACTCTGAGACAGATGACGTTAGCGCTCTCTTGTTCTTGCTGCGCTAAAGAAGTAACAAAAGGTCAACTGTTTCCATGGTGACCACTTATGAACGCTTGTAGGACCCAATTTGTTCTGTTTAGCCGACCGAGAACGATCAGCGTCGTCATAACAACTGTACGAAGGGACCGAAGTCCGAACAAGATATTTTTATCACACAAGTACTTGCATAGTGATGTATTAACCGAAGACAACAAGAAAGATCTCTATTCGAAGCCTGATGAATGATTTTCTTTCTTTTATATGTGTAAAAAACATCCCTCTCAATATCCTCACTACTGGAATTTGGAGCGTTCTCTCATAAAGGAAATAATCTAAGCTATATCTTAGCACTTGGTCAAGTGTGGGTTGGTAGTTGTCACATGTCCCACGAACGATATTCTTCACGACGGAGTCGACCACTCGTAACTCTTTACAGAGTCATCCAACACAAATGATTCTTTTTGGTTGAAAAAGTTTCCTATAATTAAAACATTTTTTTACCTTTTGGGAACAACTGGCAATTTTATAATTAAATAAATCGATTAACGGAACGATAAAATCTCGGTTAAATTTATTACGAACCTTAATAAACTATCTTGTGAATTAATAACTATACCTTAGAACTGATTTTGAGAGGCACTACCATTAAATCTTAAGTCTGTCAGTTACTTCTAAGCGTCGGTAAAATTATCTACACTATGCGTACATTTTCAGTTTGTTACTTATCCAAGTTTTGCGTCGAATTCAAATTTTGCTTACAAATATATTATACAAAAGTAATGGAACAGTATCTAAAGTACCTGTTAAAGCTATAAGTTGCTATGTACATTAAAAGATGAACTATGTTACAAATTTATATAGTAACGTGACATACTTTTAATTTAAGGTTTATTTGTTAATTACTTTGTATCGGAGCTTTAAATGAACACAGTACTTTTATATTAATTGAACTTTATTACTTTTGAATGATGGCTACATACATAGAGAAAGTTAGAAGCTTACAGTTACATATAATTAACTGTATACATAAATTATGTTGTAAGTTTTCATATATAGTTTTGAATATTTTTTTTTCCATAAATATAATAAACATTTAGCTAGTAAAAGTTTATATACAAAATGCTGTTCGCATAGAAAGTTTTGAATTAATATAAACATGTAAAGATGTGTCTTTAAAAGGTAGCTTTGTTGCGATGACACAGTTTCAGTTGTTTCTAGACTACTGCTCTTTATCATCAGAGACTCCAGCGCAGTTTACGATCTATGAGATTGGAAACTAGCGTTATTTTATACAATCATACAAAACGTTAAGACAGACCTGGTGAATTAAAATGGCCGCTGTCTATTTCATTTTAGGATTTATAAACATAACGAACTTACTTTTGTGATGAAAGATTTTCGTTCACAGCTGAAACTGATCGCAAGGAAAAAATACATCAACTAAAGAAAATTTCTTTCCATTTCCTTGTTTTTTTTTATTCTATTTTGGTTTCGGCTTTTTTTAGTATTGATAAATTCATTTTAATGTCATCAAAATATTAGTTAACAATATTCACAAATATAAGGAAAGTTAAATTCTATAAATAGTTAAATTATGTTTAAAGTGTTCAAAGTTCATGTTAAATTACAAGAGTTTTATACAGTCAATCAGTGGAAGGTCATTTTCTCATTAAAGGGGAGGCCGCAGTAGGATATTCCGCAGTAAGAAATTTCTAATTTCACGCTTCCCTGATCTTCCACATCTAGTTAGTATTAATGTATGTGAAATGTAGCTTGTTTCTTTGTTTATATATATGTATGTATAAAACTTGGCTCTTCGTTGTATTCAAAATTTTCGTTCGTTTTAAATCCTCATTTTATTGGATAGAAAAAAATAATAGAGATTCACACCAAGGCTTTATAGTTTGAAAAAGTACTGATTAGTCAGAGTATTAAAAGTTAACTATCTTACTCGAACCAAAAACTTGGGGCAGTTAAATAGAATTTAAGAGGATTGTGTCTTAGTATGGTTGCTTCAGCGTTAAGCATTACACCATTAGCGTTCAGCGTGATATATAACATATAGATAGATCATACACATGTTCAGCCGTTAGACGTCCACTACTAGACATAGGTGTTCCCCAAAGATCATCCCGCTCCTCGCACTTCCCGCATCCAAGAGCTTCTCGCAAAATGTAGAGTTTTAGCCACTTCCCATCACCCTGACCTCGATACGGATTGTTGGGAGTCAGAGCCTTGTTTGTTGATTAACAGGGTTCACCACGAGCAAGCTAGCCTAGCTTGGGTCCCGTGGATTGCTGTCCCTTACAGCCCATATTATAAATAATCTTATATTCCTATTACTTATATTTTTCACATCTCTATTGTAAAATACACAAAAAGTTCTATTTTACTACAAGGAGGTCTGCTTTAGTTTATACCTGGTGATAAACGTTTGTTTGCTGTCCGGATTGTGGGCACCGCAAGGCTGATAATGTTTCTTTCAATATCAGCGAACGCAGCTTATCCGAAGCGGATGCTGAAGAAGCAGTGGTTCGAAGCCGAAATTAATATTTGTTTAGGTCTAAATCCTCGAACATATATTTTAAGGGTTGCATGTTGGGTACGATATGATTTTGTTTACGTTTTCAGTGATAAGGTATGGTGTGGTTATAGTAACAACAGGATATCCGACATCCGCACTTAACTAGCGTGATGAAGCAAACGATCTTCTCTCTACTTTTAATAAAAGGCCTAAAGTCCTACCAATTATGAAAACCATTTGTTTTATTAGTTTATTATCAGAATTACTTAAGCATATTAAGAATATATGTTACGTTCTAAGTTTCATATGACTTGTACTTTTTTTCTGTCTCCAAAAAAAAAAAACGAGTACATTACCAATATTTGACAATGGCAAGCGACGAGACGAGACGTCCATCTGATGATAAGTGATACGCCTGCCGAAAGCAACGTGGCACTAGTTAGGATAGATACACTATCACCTTGACACATGACACATCTTATTACCCTAGCAATTTCACTGGCTACAGTGCTCTTCAATTTGGATCACATTAATTTCTGCACACTCCTGAAAAAGGCGCTGCGGTGGTACCCACCCAGTCGGTCTTCAGCAACAGATCTACTATTCTAAAAAAATTTTAACAGATGAATAGAATATTTTAGTATTTAACTGATCGACGTCCACTGCTGGACTTAGGTTTCTCTTAAAGATCTCTACGTTTGTAGGGGTTCATATTCGACCCATTTCTCACAAGGCTGGCCCAACGTGGTTGGTGGAAGCCAGAGCCTCGTTTGTTGATTAGCAAGGCTGCACCACGAACAGGTGAGGTTGGCTTGGCTCCCGTGAGTTGTTGTGCTGGACCTCTTACACGCCTTTTTTATATTAATAATGAAAGTATTTTAACCACTACATAAATTAAAAAATAACTAAACATCTTCACATTTTTCAAGTATAAACATAAAACAAATGTAAAATTTAATAAGTATATTACTTTAACGACTTAATTATCTTTATACTAAACATGATAGTGTATGTCCTGTAAGGAATATATTTCGGAGCGAAACATGTGAATAATAACCGAAGTAGTAATATATCCTTACTGAATGAGACAATATTATAAAATTTGAAAAATATATGTGACATGAGAAAACGTTCTCACTTATGTATAAATTTCTTTCCAACATATAAAACATCAAATTGCTTTTGAAGTTTTATATTAAATCACATAACATTTGCTTCTTACGAAGAATATTTTCCACCCTCTACCTCCCAGTATGAATTGTGTTTGAGAAGGGGTGATGTGGCTTCCATAATACAGACGGGTTATATTAATAATGGTAAAAGTAAGTGACTCTTGTGTTTGCTTACTCAACATTTGAATGTTTGACTAAGTAAAGAGAAGTTTCCAGAGAAATTTAATAATTTTTTACTGTTGTATAATAAGGAGATATTTCTCAAATTGAGGTTGATATTCTGAATCTTTTTTTATTACTTACCTACCACATATTTAACTATCTATATAAACAAAGAAGGCAGACAGTACTATTACAAAATTAATAAGATTAAGTGATCATAATGAAGAAAACTTGTTAAGGAATTGTGAAAAATTCATGCATAATAAAGCATTAGTGGTTATCAAGTTAATTTTAACTTTAACAAGTTAAGTATACGCTGTGAGAGACTTAGTTGTAGTATGGATGACTCATCCCCCAGTGTAATTAAAAACACTCAATGAAATTAAAATAAATTGTATCGAAATGTGTTTTTAAGTACTAAGACTTAAATAACTATTAAAATAATACACAGAGGGAAATTGTGGAAAATTATTTCTATACTTAATAATCCTTTACAAAGAACAGCTAAGTTGGAATATTAACTTATACTTTTAAAGACGGACAAAAAATAATGATATAAATCGTTTAAAACATAGATAATAATATTTAATGACATAAAGAAATATTCATACATACACTAATTCTATAATCGGAGCAGGAACTAGGAATTATGTAGCACAAGATATCTTTATTTGGAATTTTTTCTCTCCAATCAATTATATTTTACTGTAATACTAGTAAAATAAAAGACATATATATAATTTGTATTATTATAAGAAAAACTTAAATAATTTATTATTTATTTATCTTACCATGCAATGTAAAAGCCTTGTATACTCCATAGCTTTGTGTAGTCGTACAATGCGGACTTTTACAAAGCCGCGATTCGTTAGCATTTGTTAATTAAAAATAAGCTTAATTATAGTAAAACGCATTTTACGATAAATTCATTGCATCGTTTTGTTGAAATCGCCACGAGCTTTATTAACATAACAGCAGTATTTTTCTGTTGAAAGTCGTTTAAGAATGGTAACCCGGGGACTAAGGTAAATTGAATTTGTTCGCAGCGTAGCGATAAAAAGTCGCATTAATATGTTTTACATTGAGAAAGGTATTTAGACGATAATGACAAAGAAGAAAGCTTGGTTTTAATAATATTTTTTTTTTAATGAAGTGACGAGACGAGCTGGTGTTCACAGGATGGTAAGTGATAAACCCGCCCTTTACAACGTAGCGCTAGCTAGAATGGTATTCACAGCACCGCATTACGCTCATCGTTTTGAGACATTAGATATTAAGCCTTGTTACCTCAGTAATTACAGTAGCTATAGCGCCCGTCAAACAGGAACACAGTAATGTTTGCATACTACTGTTTGGTAGCAGAAATAGGGGCTGCGGTGGTACATACCTCGATCAGTTCCAGACGGAGACCTACCACCACCTATTTGAGTCTCTCATAAAATGCAAACATAACTCTTAATAAACGTATTCACTCACCTGTATCTATAAGTCTTCGAGTATCAGATGCTTCATCAGCGTTGGAGAGATCGACTGCCAACACCAGCGCTATCCACCACAATCGAAGCATCCTGTAAAGAAGTTGTACATACAATCTTTTCTTATTACAGGTAAGCATAAAAGTTACTAGGCGGAACTTCCGCTCATCACTGCGTCTGTATAAAAAAGAAAGGACCAACATAATTTAAGTCAAATGTTTGTGTTCTGAGCATTATAAGTAAAGGACGACGTAAATCCAGGCTTAATATCGTTGACCAAGGAGCCGAAGCAAATCCAATAATGTAACATTTTCCAATCCATTGGTCTAGTAAATTGTAACAAATGACCGTTGACAAGCCACTGAACAAATACAGTTATTGGTAGAGAGAAAAAAAAAACTGATTGCCAGAGTAAAAATCGTTTTTAACTTCTTCCTTTAAAGGACTCGGTAGTAAGTCGTGATGAAGAATGGTTTTTCTGAACAAAAACGACTAAACGAAAACTACTTCGATCAATGTTCTACAATACGATCAGTTTCACACATTTCAAGAATTAAATGACTATGATCTGTATATATCCTTTTTTTTTATTTCAATATATATAAAGTACACAATCCAAGTATATAAAGCGATTCAGCGTTTAAAGTTATATAAAGTGGTGACCGTGCAAAGTGAACATTACCGTTAATCGCTTGAGCAAAGGTGATATGGGTAAGAAGGTTTCATATTATTGCCACTTAACGGAACCTTTTTCAGAGTTAGGTTAATTTATTGAATATTTCATATCGCGGCAAGGTAGCGCTTTCGGGCGTGGTCTTAAAATCTGATCAAGTTAATGGAATCCTCAAAAACGTATCTTATTGTGGTAAAACCTTTGAGTCGGTTGAACCATAAACATAATTCAATGGTTACAGTGGATTTTGGAACCCATTAACAAATTTAAGTTAGGTGTACATGTAATAAATTGTCGAAGGAATACTAAATACTACCAAATAAACATTAATGGTGTGACTTAATGTAAAAAGAAAAATTTTATATCAGTTCGCTTGAGAACTTTTCCTTTTACTCAGAAAGAATTCCAAAACTTAAAGTATGCATATAAAACTTGAACTATATATACATAGTAGGGGTAGTACGTGGTGTACGGGGTCTTGCACAACAACTTACGGGACCCAAGCCAACCTGAACTGCTCGTGGTGCATCCTGCTAATCATAAAACGAGGCTATGGCTCCAACCAACCCCCGTTGGTCCGGCGTGGTGGGAAATGGCTCAAATCCCTTATGTATATGGACCTTTACAAACGTGGAGATCTTTGGGAGAAGTCTATGTCCAGCAGTGGACGTCTAGCCGCTGATGATCATGATGATGATACTTGACAAGGACAGATTTAACATATTTGTCTTAAATTGTACTATATTATCCTTTGCCGTATTTAATATTATTTATTATTAATAGAAGGCTATTGCACTAGACTAAAGGGAAAAACAGGAAGCGGATGTAACAAAAAGCTGCTTGCATATATTTCAAACTTCTTATTGAAACACAATATTTTCATTGTTGTAAATTAACGGATGGGGAAACTCCAGGACTTCTCTCGTATCCATCCCAGGCTGTAGCAAACTTTTAACAAAGCGTACCGGCAAACAAATGTCGAGTTCCATTGTTGTCATCGCTTTTACTGACATTACGTACAGGAAGTTCTCCCTTAACAACGGAATACCATTGTGCAACTTCACTTCTAAATACTTTGCTATAAAAGGCATTTATTTGCGTTATAAATATTGTACATAAGTTGAACAAGAATATACTTTTATATTAACTTTAAAGAACTTTGCTAGTGACAATGCGTTAATACTTTGATTGATTGATTAACTCTATTGCTCTCATTAAAGAAGATACAATCAATTATTTAAAGCTATACATATAACCTAAACCGCAAAATAAATAGATAACGGGGTAACAAAAACAGTAAGCAATATATACCAACATACAATCATATATCATACATACTTATATTACATATAAATATATTTATAAATATATATTTAAACAAAGAAAATCGTCCATTAGCAAGCGACTTTATTCAGATGATATCAACGCAGTTTTGATCCAAAAATTAGTTTAGTTCTTATAGTACAAAAACGATTAACTAATAACATTTAATTATTGATTATAGTCGTTAAATTAAAGTAGTAATGTAATTACTAAATACTGTACGAAACAGTCCATAAAGAAAATGAATATTTTTTTCTTTTAGAAAACAAGATACATTAATAATGTCACCAAAAACTATCGCGCAGTCTATTTTGGACGCGGAGATAAAACATTCATTGTGTAGCCGGAGGGCTGAAAGCAAAGGATGGGGTCTTTAAATATCACCCTCAAAGCGAGGTCAACTTTTTCTGTCACAAAAGGACGTTTTTATCTGGAAACCTTTGTAAGATTTTGAAGATATGTCGAAAACATGTCGAGAATAAAAACACTTTTCACGCCCAATGAAGAAAATGTGGGTACACGAATTTTGCTAAACCTATACTACCTATACCTATCTATACTATCTACTTAGAGGCAAAGGTTAAATTATTATTATAATATTATTATAATTATTAAGGCTAAATTAAATTGTAAACAGTTATAAAAAAAATTGCCTTCAGAATTAACCTTCAAACTGTTGAATGCAACTATTATATGTATAAACAACAACACTTCTTTTAACCGGAAAGCAAATATTCGAAAAAACATTAAAATTTTTTCAAGCATTTTCATTTAGGTTTTTTTTTCACGTAACATGTCAATCCTTTGTGATAAATTACTATGTATTCCCTGGATCATAATGCGTACTCTAAATCCCTTAAGCTGAGTGATCGAACCTTCGTCTGAATGATGGACGGCATTTAATAATTGTAGAAATATTACTGTGTATATATATCAGGGGCAACTATAATGATAAAAATATTGTATTGCTAAAGCGGTGTACGTTTATAATAGGCATAAATATATAATACTGAACATTCCTAGAACGTGAGATAATATATAATATGCTATGCTGTTAGTGTACTAAATAAATAACTAAATATAGTAGAGATAATATCTAATTTTAAAGATTATAATAAGTTCCATTCATGTCGAAGCAGCGGGATAAGTATGACGTTAACCTGATGGAAGGAAGATGATAAACACACATAAAGGTTGTCGCTTTGAAACACAGGATGTTAAGTCTCGTTACCCCAATTTCAATAGCTACAACGCTTTCCAAACTGATACAGAATGTTTGCAAAATACTGTTCAGTGACGCAAGAACTGTGGTGATGATTGAACCGTCTCCAGCAAGACAGACATACCGTACGTAATTTTTTTCTCATATAGATGCCAGTGTAATATAACCGTTAGAACTATATCTAAAAACAAAAGTTTTCATACGAAATGGATAAAGTTTCTCCGGAATGGATGCCGCCATTATATGCGACAGCTGCGTAGCCAATTCCATGGGGATGAGTTTTGTAATCGTGTAAAAGTTTTAGGGGCGGAAAAAATGTCGACAGTTTTAACTGACGGCATACACAAACTAACAAATAATAACCTCAAACTGCTTATCCATTGATATGATTTGGTTAATATCCGAGAAGAGATTTATCTTATTTCTACTCATCAAAAGAGTGTAAAAGAACGAGCTGTAACAACATAGAACATATCCAATAGTTACAAATGTTAGTGACAACAAAAACACCACTAAAAGAAAAAAGCATTTTATTATACTTTTGTTATAATTAAGTTAATAAATGTTTATAATAAATGATATTAAGCAACTTATAGTAAAACTAATTGGAATTTTCGGTAACTTATTTGAATTCATGATATTTTTAATTATATGCTGTAACTATGTATGAATAACGTTATATATTAAAAAGTATATATGTATACAACGATATTGTTATCAATATAATATTAATCTTTTACACTACACTCATGTTATGTTTATTATTACTTTTTAATCACAACCCTGATAAGTGCTTATCTATTCCTTTTGTAGTTTACTCTTGTCTGTTTGTTACAGCTTATAACAAACCAGAAAAATATGAAATACCGTTTTTTGATACTGATGTATTGTATACACAATATATACTATAAATATGTTATATAATTTCACTTCGAAATCAAACACAGATCGCACTCTCGTATATAAACAAACGAATTCAATATTTGCACAAAGGTATTGCCATAGCGACATATTAACAAACATACGAACCGGATCGTACTGGTAATTTAAACATTGTGGTTTACGTATAAAGTGGATTATTTCATTTATAATTATTTAAATATTTGTTTTCCTAGGACTGTACTCCGCTGTGGACCACAATCAGCATTATCATTAATTAGGTGCTCTCTTCAAACTGAGGTTGGCGATCAGATTGAGAACACTAATTCAATCCTCAGCTTTTTCCTAACCATTTCTTACACTGTCTACCAAATGCACGTTTACGACAATAATAGACAATGATAATACTTTGTATTATATTTAATTTTTAATCTATGCTAGGTTTTCTGTTGAGATAATTTTATAATTTGTACCTTGTTGATTTGTAATGTATCACTGCTTCGTGTTATTGTTCATTCGAGATCTTTTTATTCATATTCCCAACGAGCTTTGCTGATCGTTATATAAAATTAGACTATCTATAGCCACTGTTACTATGGCAACCGCATAAATAATACGCAATGAAAATATTTATAAAAGTTGATAGAAATAAAATGATTAAGGATCTATGAAATTTGTATGAAATAGCCTGTAAGGACTTACAAAACATTCCGTGTGGAATAGTCATGTTCTCATATCGATACGTTCACTACTTTTCACGTGATTAGTGATTAAAGTAAACTCATATATATATATATATATATATATACACTGGTGAAAATTCATAAATGGCTCTTGTCTTTACTTAAGTTATAAATTAATGTTTTAACTGATAGCCGTGAATTTTCCCTTGTTAATAAATATCTTTTGTACACAGCTCCATTTGATAAATTTAACAAGTCGTACATATAAATTAACAAACATTACGTACACACAACAAAACAAACTCACTGTACAAATATAATAAGTCGGAAAGCTGGGGAGCGTTGGCTTTCTGAATGTTTCGAGATAAAAGCAAACTTGGAACTTTGTCGGGGTCGACGTTACGTTGTTCCAGTGTTGGTGTCATTATCATATATAGATTGGTAAGGTCCTTAACTCTCCACATTAACAGTTTTTTTTTAGCTACACAAAGCTATTAGTACATCCAGCAGTGGACGTCACATAGATGGAAATAACGATGATGAATGCGACTAGACTAGCAGGATCATCATCTTATTGTAAGACATACGCCGTTCCATAATGTGACATTAATTTGGATGGATAAACTGGACCATTATTGCTCATCGCCAAGAGAGATAAGATGTTATATCTCGTTATCTGTTATTTCACTAGCTATAATTCAAACCGGAAGCCAGTAATGTTTACTCACTAAGGTATGATTATGAACAGAAGACAGAATTGATTGAAAATAAATTAGATATTGTCTAAAAATATGTAGTATAGTAAATAATAGAAATAAAGACAAGGAAATTCATTTATTAATATATATATATATATTAAATAGTATACACAACAAAATAAAAAAAATGAAGTCTTATACAATAGCATAAGGAGAGAGAAGAAAATGGAGAAAAAAATTACTTATTACTTTTTAGTACAGATATAAGCCCTGCAGTGATACTTATCTAGACCTATCATCATTCTAAAGATTGAGAAAACCATACAATAGTTATAGAAGAATATTCTCGGATTCCTTTTTGATCCTTTTTTGTATTTTATTTTGCGATACAGTTTTTCGCGTAACTGGTGTATACAATACCACGCTGCGTAAAAGTAAATCCACATTTACCGGGTCCATAAGCGGTTTAATATAATCACATCAAAGTGAACATTGTTAAACTTGTACACCGGAAATGTAAGCTGATTTAACTCGCTGATTGAACGTCGAAATTTCGCGAAATTTTAACCGCGCGGTAATTCAAAGAAGCGATTAATTTTGTTTAGACAGCGCCGTGCGGACCGGACGTGGATATACTTCAATGACGAATAACAGTCACCGATATACAATGTATGTATATTTCCGGTTTTGATTAAGTGAAAAATACGTAGTCAATAAGTCTTTTAATCGATCGTTAGCGCAGGATCGATCGATAACTAAGTCTATTTATTAAATGTTATGTCATCATCATTAAGCATATATGGGCGCTCCATGGTGCTGCCATCTACCGTAAAATTATTGTAACCATATTTTATTACATTTTTCTGTATTTACATCGATTTGTAACATAAAATATTTGTAATTGACAGTGCTGCTACGTTGATACATTGTTATTTCTGCTAAAAATAAATACTAATATAGATTATTTATTTAAGACTTAGTTTTAATAAACCGCAATTTTATATTGTATTAATATTAAAAATAGTCATGTTATAGATCGATAATACAACTAAGGTAGAAAAATGCCTGACTGCCACTGAGAGACACTGTTATTTTGTCTTTTGGTCTGTGCAGTACTTATTTTGTAATAAACAAATTATTTTGGTATTTCACGTTTGTTTTTCATATGTATTTTGAGGATAATATCGGCTACCCGCCGACATGAGTATTTAAAAGAATTAATAAGTTAGTTTTTACTTTCGTAAAGATCTTAATAGAATGCACAATATATTTACTGTTGGTAGGTCTCTGTCGTCGGAGATGATTTAGGTGGATCGCAGCACCTATGCCTGTCGAAAAATAGTATTATTCAAACATTACTGTATTCTAGTTTAGAGGGCGCTGCAGGTAGTGAAATTACGGAGGTAATGAGGCTTGACATCTTATGTCTCATGGCAGCGACCGAATGAGGGGGGCAATGTATGATCACAACATGCGTCACGTTGTGTTGGGCAAGTGTACCACTTTCCACATGGTGAACGTCTTGACCGTCTCACCGCTTTGCCGAATAAAAAAAATTATCTATATAGGATTGTTTTCTATTGATCTTTCTTTAGAATAGTGGTCGGCAAGCAGACACTTGCAGGTCACAAAATGATCAATTATATAGCAATAAGTGTTTCATTCTACTACTAAAACTGAAATATCTTAATCTCAAACGTTTCTATATTGTTTTATTTATAAATTTATTTCGTTAAAATTGGTAAAAATCCAAACATTAGACACAACCAACGCTGGACCAGTCCACTTAGAGATCTTCAGTAGTAGTCTAGCAGTGGAGGTCTATGAACATTAAATAAAAAGTAAATCGGTCTAAATGGATCGGTCTAAAAGTTTTCCTAAATAATATTAAATTTTTATTCGGCATTTTCTTAAATAATGGAATCGTAAAACAGTGTGTTTTTAAAATTAACTAACGCCATATAGGTACAACACAATAAGAGGTTAGCGTGGTACGGGCATGTTATGTGGAGGGATGAAGGACATAAAACAAAGAAAGTAATGAGAATTATTGTGGATGGTTATAAGGGTAGAGAGAGACCGAAGAAAGTGTGGATGGATTGTGTGAAAGATGACAGGTGTAAGAAGAGTGTGAATTTAGATATAACGGATGATAGAGGGATATGGAAGAGAAATACTTACTGTGCTGACTCCACATAGCTGGGAAAAGGGTAGGAGGAAGAAGTACAACACAAAAAGTTCTTGATTTAAAAACTTCTTGTCTTTTGAAAAATCAACTTTCTTTGGCTTAATTCAGCTACCAATCTTCATACATTTTGTGTACAGAATATGTCTAGTTTTTAGTATTATTTAATACATTCGCGCTATAATCTGTTTATAGTATAATTTCAACAGCATGTTTTCGATTATATTGGATTAAGATGGTGAAGCTGTCACAAAAGCATGTTACAGTATACCGCCATTAGTCTGTCATGGCTCTAATGCTCTTTAATGGAGCAATTTCCTGTATCTTATAAAATCTTTCCACCCCTAGAACCTTACATAAGAGATTCAAATTCTTTTTATACTCATTTTCGCAATATATCACTATATTTACCTTTTCGAAGGACGACATACCTGCAAATGGCGGAGGATGATTGATTAAACGAGCTCGTACTGAAACATTTATTATTTAAGAGAACTTTTGGACAGATTCATTTAAACAGATTTACTTAATATTTAATATTTTTTAAAAGGCTTGGTCCGGCGTTGGTCCTTTCTAATTATTTGATCATCTATTATTTGATTACGATTCTGTTATGATTTCGGAAAACGCCAAATAACATATTCCACTGTAATTTATCTGGCGTTACGTCAGCGACAGGAGGAAGAGCATTTACATAACAACGTCATTTGTATGCATGCGGCGCTTTCAACCCTTTGTGACTTTGAAACGGCTTCCGGGGTGTTCGAAATAAAGAGGCAAAAGTTACGACGTGTTCTTGGTACATGGATCAGGATATATACAATACAATATATATGGACTTAACCTATTACAGTATTTACGTACTGTAAAGCAAAACCCTGTTATGTCAAGTGGATAGGAACAGCATAAAAGAGGTCGCAAAAAATCACATAGAAAATGACCGCACAAAATAACCCTTGACTATTTTGGGGTGATCAACTTTTAGAATCTACATTCAACAAGAACCTTTAGAATATAAAAAGTTAAATATTATTGTTAACCGACAAAAGAGGAAGTTTTCAATAAGTCGCTTAAATTTCTTTACATACTTTTTAAACTAATTTTTTCATATCAAAAATGTATTATCATAAAATATCCTATTAAAATTTAATACAGTCAACTCTATAGATAAAGAAATAGGATATATTACCTTTAAACCTGTATGATCGATTTATTTTAAATTAGTTTAATGTGAAAAACTAAAAATTTTAAAGCTAAACTGGAAAAAATTCTAAAAATACTCTTGAAGTCAGAAAAACATAAAATATTCAATTTCGTATCTGTTAACAATTTTTGTTATTTCATTGTTTTTTTTTAGACAATTAGTAATAGTTAAAAACATTAATATTAGATGTAGTAAAGCAGACAATGAACATCAGAAAGAAATTGAGTTAATGTCTCTACTGTTTTCATCTACCCAGTGAATACTTTCGGTTGATGTCATTTATCAATGTCGCGGGACAGTAAAGTCTCGAGTCACCGTAATTTTTCCTAACTCACAGATAGTTACTTTCAGCTAAGGATTGCGCTAAGATAAAGCCAATGTCACAGAGTAGGTATCTCTTCTTCCTTTTGTCATTATTACTAGAAGCTTTTAGATATCTATATAAATAAACAAAATCGAAATGGATGTTTCTAACATTAAAATAGTATTTTTTTAGATACTTATGCCGAAAATGTTTTATATCGATGTTTCTTCCTTGTAATCTTCGAGGCAGTGTTGCGAGTTCAGCAATGAAGATCTATCGGCTGACGATGATAATCTCCAAATCTGCCGAATTGAATTTGACGGAAAATTTATAAGTATGTAACTAAAACTGTACTTTAAGTACTTGACAAATGTTTGAATTTAAAAGAAGCAATGGTTTACTTTTGCATAAATAGTGGTAATACGAATGGAAAAAAACATACGAAATACATCTTTGAAGGATCAACTAGTAGGTAATAAGTCTCTTTATATCCTAAAACATATTATGAATAAGACTTACGAATAGAACCTTGTGGAAAAAACCGGAGTAAAAATAGTTTTCTTGTAATTGAATTCGGAGTGAGGTAACTATTTTAAGTTTATATTGATAGTTCCATTTTACATATAAACTATGTTAAATAATAACAGGGTATGTTTTTATTACGGCCTATGTGATATAGTAAGCGATACTTTTAACTGGATACTGATCCAGATTAGATATTTAATGCCATGTTGAAGATGCAGTCATCGGATTTTAGGATCGAATAACTGTAAACATTTTATCTCTAATTAAGGTCAAAATCGAATCTGTTTCTAATACCAATTAACAACTAAAAACAGTAATTAATTTTTCTCTTCTTGGCAGATCCAGTGCTTGACTTCGAACCAAATTGATGGTAAACAGATATAGTTATTCCCTCGTTTATTAAAAACTTCCACATCATACTAGAACGGAAAAAACTATATCGAAAAGTTAATCTTCGTTAGACTCTCGTGTGTCGAGGACGAAAACAGAATAATAAAAAAACAATTTGAGGATTGCAAGACATAGTTGATTAGAAAATAGTGGAAATCGATTCAGCTCCACCACCGCCTAATGAATATTTATAGTGGAAAAATTTGCATGCTTCCAATATTATAGTATGTCAAATATATGTAACTAAAATGATTTTTAAGAAAATTAACTCTATTAACTCCGTTGAAATTTTAACCTTAAAATACTAAACGATTTGTAAGTTAATTGACAATATTTTTTTTATTTAAAGAGAGTATGTGTTATTGCAATTCAATATTTAATCAAATTAAATACAACAGCATCATCACTACACTCAACAAACCGTTTTATTTCGTACCTAATACACAAATCCGTAGATTGCTAGCCGAGATTGCTGGTACCAGGTCTCTTTCCAGAGACGGTCTTGTCGTCTGTTTGTATCACCAAACAGTGTTTAGTAGTTCTAGTTTGAAGGGCGTTGTACTTAGTGAAATTACTGAGGTAAAGAGACAACAACTTATATCTCAATACGGCGACACACCATTTTATGATGTGTATATCATCGTAACTAGCGCCACATTTAAATAATAGATATTTGAATATACAAATTCATGGAATAAATATACAAATATCAAGATTCAATCCAGAATGTGATCCTTAATAAGAAGAAGAATTAATAATTTCCTATTGATTATATATCTTTAGTGAGAAGTGAGAATTGTAGACAATGAAATTTCCAAATATTATTAATGAAAATGTATCAAATATTATACGCCTCCCCAAAAGATTAACACTCGAATTAGTACAGCTCTCACATCCACCTATTTCCAAAGAGCTTACCCAGATCAAGGGGTATTCCAATGTTACGCTTGCCGATAAGCGGCTGCCATTCTTGGACCTTACTGTCCCATCAACCAGTCCTTTTGCAATATGCAATCCAGCAATTCTTAAGGCTAAGTCGGAGACCTTAATTCTTCTACGGATCATCTCATTTCTAATTTGCTCGTGCAGAGATTATAATACTAAGAGCATTTAAAACTATATAGATAGTATATAGTCTCTTTTCAGCCTGTTAACTACAAAAGAAAACTTTCAGAAGTGGAACTATGGGTACAAACTATATTAGAGGAAGCTGTAAAGTTCTAAAATGCTAACGATCTCACGAGAGAAATATTACGCGGGTATTAAAACAGTGGAGGAACTTAAATGGACGGTCTAATATTATACTGAAACTGTTTCAAACTCGATTTACTTTTTGTGTTTTTGAAAATGAGCACATTAACCAAATTTCTTTATTGGTTGTCAGATACTAACGCTTTCAGAAAGAAACTACGTTACCTATAAACTACAAAAATCTAGTAATATAACAGAATTATATCAGGTGGTGATAATAGTGTAATGATCCTTACAATATTCGCATAGGGTAATTTTTTACAAGTCTCGATCTCTCGTGATGATCTTATTGGTACAATACAAACTATACTAGCTATAGCGGTTTCCGAGACAGTTTTCTTCTGCCAAGTATAAGATGTAGGATTCTTCTAACTAGTACTTTACAAAGTAGACTAAATTTCGGTTTACCGCCAGTAGGGCTCGTAGTCAAGCATTGATCTGCCAAGAAAACTGAAGCTTTTATATTTCACTCTTGGTTGATGATTCTCAGTAAAAATAGATTTGGGTTTATCTATAATAAGAGATTTAAAATTCATAGTTAATCCATCTCAAAATTATCGACGAAGTATCTACAGTAGATATTTTAATATCATATTTTTTAAGTATCGCTTACTATATAGCACATAGTCTGTAACAAAAGGATACTCAGTTATTATTTAGAAAACAATATACAAGTTCCATTTAACTAGAAAAAAAAAGTTGAAAATTTATGTCCAGTTAGCAAGCTAGTCAGTAACACGTTTGTAACAATAGCAGAACGAGCTGATTAGCTATTATCCTGTTTATTACTCTTCATCCGTTGTATGCTGTCAACATAGAAAGGCGGAATATTCTGAGACCGGTTCATCTTCGACCTCATTTCCACTTATCATCGTATTAATTAAATTCATATTGTGTATTATGTGGTTGGAGAAACAATGAACACATGTTCCTAACCCACTTCGCATTCTTGTAACCTAGTTTGTTTATCATAACAAGTTCTAGATGAAACTTTGTACATATAAACACTGAAATGTATTGCCCATTTCCTTAAACGGGTCTACATCACGCAATAATGTCGCAATTGGGAACTTATCGGAATTGTTTCCAAATTTAACGTTGTCTTTTGAAGAGACGTATGGTGGTAGCTCTCTGCCGGAGACCGTCTAGGTAGGTACTGCTGCGGTCCCTATTTAAACCCCTAAATAGTATAATATATAAACACTACGTACGATTGGTGGTATAGCTATTAAAATTACTGGTTTAAGATGGCTTAATGCCATATCTTAGAGCAGACCACAAAGCACTCACATTGTTATACAGAAGGTTGTACCACTTACCAACTGGTAAACCTCTTCTTTTTGTCGTCGTTTCATCGAATAAAAAAATTATCCAATAATGAATTTAATTAATAAATTTTAAAGTTAATTGCAAAATATGTAAGATAGTAAACAATAGAAATAAGGATAAGTAAATATTACTTTATGCATTTGTACACAATAATACTGTGGTAATATTAGATTGCATAAGTATAGGTAATGTAAAAAAAAGGTAATTGTAATGTAACCAAAAATTACTGACGCTTTGATCATACAACGAAAACAAAATAAAAACTAACCTTAAAATATTTCAGAATTAGTTATTTAGTATTGGTATGGTAATTGGCATTGACCATACAAACCCATTTAGCTATATAATTAAACACAATTAATTAAGCCAAATCAGGTTGTTTTAAATTTCTTAACTAATCAAAATTATTTATACGCACGTCAATCGAATTGAGGTCAGTTTACAATGGGCCCTTTTCGAGAGAACTTAGAGATTTATACAAACCTCTTTGTCCAGAGTTGTTAATTGTTTAAGAAATCAAGACAAAAGAGCCTTTCAATAGTAATGAAGATTACATATACAATAATTACAAAGCTCTATATTATTCTCATTATCTTGAAACATAAGTCTCATAAAAATTTTCCTTAGCAGCGCAGAAGAGTCCGGAGAATACAGGACATGTTGAAACTCCTCGCAATGTATTACGAATGACCACCATGAGATATGTAATGGACGGAAGGCAGGTTATCTTCCGATAATCCTTCTACATCTCTAAATACAAAAAAGTATATAAAGAAAGAACAGAGAAGGGAAAGTACGCGATGAATTATATCTTCTACTACCTATTTCACAAAGAAACTATAAAGTAATATTGATAACTGAATATATTGAATTAACCGCGTAAACGGCCGCAATAAGTTCATCGATATTCATTTATAGCTCATAAAACTTAATTATAAGTTGTCGCGAGAAAAATTATAAAAGTTCAAGTGTAGATGTATTGACATTGTTTTATTTTGTAACTAAAAACCACATATCAGTACGCAATGCAATACAAACTTATAGAGATATTTGAGAGAGGCCAATGTTTGGCAGTGGACATCTATCGGCTGATGATGATGTCTACAATTTTATTACTTAAAATCAGATGAAAAGTTGACATATAGACCAAGAATAGAAAACGGAGAATTATACGGTGATAATTAATGTAAAATAGTATATAACATAGTTAACAGATTTATGTAGTTATAGTTATAATCGTTGAACAGTAACATAATCAAACTCAATCACATATTCGGCATCATGAAACGTATCAACCAGCGAGCCGGAAATACGTTTCAGTGCAGTTTAATTAAAGTTCTGAAATCAGTTCTGAAACAGTTTCGAGGTTGGGGCGTCACGTGAATTTAAATTACTATTATATATATTATTACATGTTGTAGTGATCGATCAGGTGGTCGTCTCAGCCACGAATTGGACTCCACTATAGAAATCTTGTGGTGAGATACAGAGATCAAGAACTGATACTTGTAATAATATTCCCCTCTTAGAATTATGAAGTTCCAGAGAGATCTAGGTAATGGATACTATTGTACTCCGTAATGACTTGTTAACCGAAGGCAACGGATACAGCTAGATTCCTGATGATGATAACGCTGCGAGCCATTCGACTTTAAGCAGCTTATCTGACATTGGGCGCGTGGACCCGGATCCACGGCCTGTTTATAAAAAGTGTACTACTTGTAGTGTAGCTATCCGACGGCGGAGTTTTTAATGACGTGTGTCTGGTTATTGGTTATTCTGGCGAATCTACTCGGTCGTCGAGGACGGGCGCGGACCCGTTCCCCGACTACCTTCGCCTGTATCGGAATCTCTGGGCGGTGAGAACCGCCCCTGATCGCGGGTGTACTTGGTGTACGCGGTGTGTGAGTACCTGAGGCGCCGCGTTCTGAAGCGAGGGCGGCGTGATGCGGTGATTCGGAGCGTGTTGGTAGTGTCCGAAGTGTGTGTGGTGACGTGGGTGTTGTCGGTGTCTGTGGGTTCAAGAGTGGTGGGAGGGACCCCTGGGGATGACGAATTTAGCGCATGCCGTGGTCTGCGCTTACTGGTCTTAGGATTCGAGGACGGCTCGTAGTCGGCCGCTTTGGCCACCAGAGGGTTCGGGTGGGTCGACGCCTTGTCGAAAAAAGATTCGGAGCACTCTCTGAAGTGTTCCGCGATGGTCGGGAGTTTGAGGTCGCTGTGGAGGTCCACATTGCGCTGGTACCATTCGGCACCGGTTGCGATGCGGGCGAAGCGGTTTTGAATAACCTGCAGGGGATCGAGGCGTGCTTCGGAGGAGTGAGCGAAGACTACGCTGGCGTAAGACATTATGGGTCTTACGCACACCTTGTAGAGGTGAATCTTGTGCCTGAGAGAGAGCTTGCTCTTTGTGCACAGCAGGGGGTATAGCTTGGCCAGCACTTGGGCCGCTTTGTTTCTCGCCCCGCGAATGTGGGCGATAAAGTTAAGTCTGGCGTCGAGTGTCACGCCGAGGTATTTGACCGAGTCCCTCCATGGGATGGACTGGCCGAAGAGGGAGAGATCTGGCCGCGTTTATGGCCTTGTAGGACCGACTTCCAGCGAAGGGTTGAGGGCTTTCGATGAGTGAAGTGGATGGCTTCACTTTTCTCCGGGTTTACGTCGATTCGCCACTTCCGGAACCACTCGCTTAGACGAGTGGTCGCCTTCTGTAAGCGACTCGTTATAATACCCGGAGCTCTGCCCGAGTGGTAGAGAGCGGTGTCATCCGCGAAAAGAGCGAGGCTGACGTATCGGTCTTTGGGATGCAACGGATACAAAGATGTACAATCCTTATAAGGATTTGCGCTACGATAAACGATAGCGTGATCTATTTTTTGTGGTGGCGCCATCTGTTGAGTTCTTTAAAAACTTCTCGTTACAATATATTATTTTGTTTCGTATATATGAATCGCAAATTTATGGGAACGGGCATTTTTTAATCGACGTGACACTAGTTATGATTCATTGCCGAAATAGATAAGATGTTATCTCATTACCACAGTAATTTCACCAGGTACAAGGGCTTTCAAACAGAAACACAGTAATGTTTGCACACTACCATTTAGAGGCAAAAAAGTGAGCTGCGGTGGTACTCATTTAGACGATCTCTGGCAATAGTTTTATCTCCAGAAAATAGCAAAGGACAAATCCATTATGATGCAGAAATTAATATTACCGATATTAGTTTCAGAAACATTTAAACTTTTTTCTTTTTGATGATTAACAATGAAATTGATTTTCGCGTTTTTAACTATACTAAACTTCATATATATAATGTATATCACACTACCTACGTTTCTTCTTCATATACTATAGATGATTTAAAATTTATTCATTTTAATATATTTATTTTTACTGTAATTAGATTTAATTCTTAACTAATTAACATTATTCGAAGTGAGACGATTAAATATCGATTCCAACATGGCGGACAGTGCGAATTAAAAAAAACGACGTTGGCAACCCCACCGAGTTAGTTAATGGACCCCAGCTGCTGTTTGAATTACGAGGCGCTGAAAAATTATTGCCTTTAATGAAAGGAGATTAAATAAACACTCCTTGATGTTACGTAAAAATTTCCATTATTTAATGAAAATCATTTTCATTATTTGTACAACGTATTCCATGAACGTCCAACTGACGGTAAGCGGTTAATGATACACCTATCAATACAAAAGATGCGACTATTGTATATTGTATATTGTATCAACAACTCGGTCAATTATTTCAGTAACCTTCATATGAAAACAAAAAATTATATTTCAATTAATTTATTCCTAATACAACATTTTGACTGCGAACATTAAGGGCAAAAGTTAATGATGAATTATGACCCAGCACAATACAAAGAACCATTGTATGGGAAAGTTTCCCAATGGTACTAACGATTATTTTTCTTCACATATAAAATGTATTTAGAAAAACGTAATTTTTTTATATAGAAGCAATAAATTATTCCATTGAGTCTATACGCTATACAAACAAATTGAAAATATTAAAGACTATTAGGGCTTTATTTATTTTTACAACAATATATGAGGAATTAATTTATTTGATATTAATGATATGTCTATTCATAGGCCGTTTTACAAACGCTGAAAAGTATGGAATCTTCGTCTTTGAACTCATCAGCTACTAAGTGAGCCTAAGGAAGATGATAAACACCAAGTAGTTTCGGGTAGTAGCACAATGATGGTACTAAAGCGAACCATAGTCTTCCGTAGAACGACCATAGGCGTTAATACAATGGGGCCCTGGTGCGTTCTATACATGAAGTATTTAACGTTAAAGAAATGAACTTGCCTTAAGAATGAAAATACTTTTTGAAGATGACTTTCTGTTTAATTTGTCACCATATAGCTGAAGTACAACAGCGTTAACATAGTTTTATCAAGTACCGTGATGGTAGTTAGTATTTTATAAATATTTATTTGCAAGTATGCAAAACATATACTGGTAGGACGCTTGGACTGCATCAGCTAGTAATTACATCAGCTCTGTGTACTATACAATAAGAAATAGTGAATGTAAAAATTCTTTATAAAAAGTATAGGGAGTAAATTCTTTAGAGAGTACAAAGTTTGCTCATTTTAAAACCGATAAAATTAAGAAAGTTTTAAGTGGAAGTGGGGAAATTTTAAAACTTATCAGAAGAGGGGAAACTGTAGCCGCCGTCTATCAATATTGATGTAAGACGCCCAATAAAAAATGTACTTAAGGGAACTATTCATTTTAATAAGGGAGTGTTTCTATGCATATATATGTGAGGTGATAACTTTGAATGTATTTAAAGGTTTCATAGTATTCATTCATTCTATGTCTTCTCCTTCAGTTTTTACATAATTTAATAGATATAAATTTTTAGGTTAACATTTATATCTAAGAAACTGATAGTACATTATTCAAATTGTAAAATCGACCTGTTATAAACGAAATGTATAGTGTTAACACGTCGAATTCGATCGTACGTTATAATATCTCGTATCTGACGAGGGTAGAACCATTATCGTATGCCGTGCGCACTCTATCTATATTCCCGTTCGACCTCAACATCCTTCAACTGACACATTCTCTTAGATAACGTTACACTTTACCATTAAACCGTGAGATACTGCAAAGAAAAGGGAACTGTGATTTAACTCTTTGAAGTCTGAACTCAAATACAATTTTTCAAGACCAGCCACTGTCCATGTTGCCTGCCGCTCCTTTGCTTAGCTTTCCTTTATAAAAAGCAAGAATAATCGTAATTGTTTTTCCTTTTAGTTCTTTTTTTCAATCCATATTCCAAAAAAAAATCATAATAAAAAAAAATCATCAAAATTGAACCTGTCTCTCTAATATTATATATATCCAATGTACAGGCTTAATCTTTACAGCGGCTAATTGTTTTCCTTGAAACCTGGTTACATTCCAAGGTTGCATTCTATGGAGGTCAGTTGATGGCAAGCTTTTTTCAATTCCGCCTAAATATCCCACTCACATGGTAAACAGACTTAAGCTCGCTTCATCATCTTCGACCTCATTTACTTTACCACCATTTAAAACTGAGATCGAAGTTATTTTTAATAAAAAAAATTGTTTTGTGTAAAAAGAACTTATAAAATGTGTATTCACGTCTTTAAACAATCCACGTAGTACTCATGTAAGGAAGTAACTAAAGCCAAACTACATATGTAATTTTATAACACAATAAATATATAATCACTGGTAGAAACAATAACTAAACATCAGTTTGTCCTAATTAAATAAATGTACTAAATTTTATATCTCATTGTACCTAATAACAAAAGTCTAGTATCTTATTTATATGCAGCTTAAGTGTGAGTCTGTTTGTCACCGACAGCTTAATGGTTTTCTGAGTAATAGTGCCAGCCAATGGAGTGAAGTTACCACGGAATTCAACTAGTCCATATGCACTGATACCGTGCATACAATTAACATTGTTAAGTTTCCATAACAAATAAAATTGTTAATAATTAGAAGAGTTTAATGTAACTAAAACAGCAGTCAATTCTGTTGACTGCCGGGCTTTTACTAGTGTAATATATAAAGGTCCATTAGTTTGATGACAAGTCAATGCTTAGATAAACGGAGTGTGCATGCGTTTTACAAACGGTCAATCAGACTAATGACGGTAAAAGGGTTTCCATTTAGAACAATGAATTGTGATTTTTTTTATATGTCATAGAGATTAAGAGTCCAAAACTATATACTAATCTCGTAAAACTGAGATATGCATGAAACTTGAACGTTATATTTATAAAATCTGATCAAATATAAATTCTTCATTATCATTATATACTAAATTTACTTTCATAGTAATCTAAAATATCCTGTACGTTATATAACACGATCCTATAACCATTGACGAGGGTAATCCGTTGTCTGACCTAGCATGAGCCTGGTTCTCGATATCTCCTTACACCGTTCAATGTTTAAGGAACGTTAAACTTTATCCTTAAGGTTCGATGAAAATTTATGGGCTATTGTTTCGAAGGATTGAACATCGCCTTAACCCGCAAAATGGAGAATACTATTAAAATTTTTGGTTATGTTAAAGTTGGTAAAGCAATTATCCTTACCGATAGATCCGTACTTAGTTCAAGTTAATTATGAACTGAAATAAACATAGTTTCAATAGAAATTGTTAGCCGATGCAAAATCACTTTCGTGAAAATTTTTTTTTATGTTTCAAGTGATCCACTTCTTAGGTGTACTCTTTACAACAATAATTAGTAATACAATACTGGTTCCATTTATTTATGACAATGGATTTTTAAGATCACTTTTAACCGTCAATCATTATTATTAATGTAATCCCAAATGTGGGTAATTAAACAATATTTCTACCATAACTCTTTGCCCCAACCTTGGTAATTACAGTACAATACAAACATTTTATTTCGCAATGTGATCATTTGAAAAATCTAAACAATAACATTTCTGTTAAAATCCTAATATTTGAAGGTAGACTTTCATGGTATTGTTACTCATAGATTATTTGTAATTTCAACATATACATATATCGTTAATATTCGACGGTACCTGTGCGACGCATGCAAATAACTATATTATGTTAATTTCCACATCCAGCCGGCGGAAGCTGGGATAAATATAATTGAGATAATGTGACAGTTATCGTCTCGTTTCAATATTCAACTATACACTATAATTCTTCCATAATAACGCCAAGTTCATGCATTATCATAATTATGTAAATAACAGACAATTGCAAATGATATTTTTATAAAAAAATTTAGGTTATGGTACAATGATTAGCGAATTTTTTTCTATTAAAAACTGTAAAGGAAATTTGCCGAATGGTCCTGTACAGCCTCGAAAATCATCACTTTAACTTGTGTACTCGTACTAGGCTAGAACTAGATTTATTTAAAAAGGTGATTTGTTCGAGAATGTCCTTAAGTTTTAATAAAAAAAAATGCTGTATTCGTAATTATATTATTAACTGTTTCCTATCCCATTTTTATTCTGGTCTATTCAGATTTATTAAATTAAATTCAAATATAATTGAATCGGTGAAGCATCAACCCCGAAATTGATCCAGACTTCTTGTCTCCTTGAACAATACCCATTTACAGCAAAAGATGGTAAGAATAAGAAAATACAACATCTGTTGTATGCAAAAATAAACTTTAAACTTAAACCTATAGTGCACGATATTGGACGAGCTGTACCTTGAGATTATGGCAAAGAGATGATCCTCACATCATATATCAATATAAGTACTTGCAGCAGGTTTTCGGTTTGAATTTATATGATATGTTACGAACAGTAAGGTTTACTGATACCGATACTTTCGTAAAAGCGTTCATAAATTTAAAAATTTCAACAACTTCTTCAATTTCCTTAACATTAACTATATTCATGTTTTTCCTAAAGAATGAATAAATAAACTCCTATCTGGTTAGCAGCAATTCTGTAAGAACAATGTTTTAACATATTTTATCCTATGCATTCTTACTGTTAATGAATAGATTTGATTTTTTTCTAACAAGAGCTTACTTTAATGTATAACTCAATTAAAAAAATCTCTAGTTAGCCTTTTACGATTTTTAGAACCACAACAAAACTATTATGCAGGCATTTGACTGACAGTAACATTAGATCAACAAAATCATAGATGCTAATGAGGGTTCAAAGTGACGTTACTAAAATTCAAACTCATGACCTAATATATTTCATTTGTTCTATTTAGGATTAGTCTAGATCTCTTCGAAGACCAAACCTATAGTGTATAAACATTACTGTTTTTCGATTAGTAAAATAATACATTTTATGAGATGTAATTTTGTGCCACAAAGGTTATTTTGTAGCTCTCATTGTTACAGACGTCTTATCTAGTGTTTCCGTCGAAAAAACATTTACGATCGGAAAATCTATAGTATCTATTCACGAGATCTATTCCCAACTTGAAAGTAGATCGAAAAATGTTACCCATAAAATTCTAGAAACTTTTCCCTGTTATCTCACAAGCTTGTTACGTGAAAATTCAAAAGGAACCTCCATTATCGCTCACTGCCACTAGCGAAGTTTACTCCATTTAAACTTTTACATCAATAACAGAAAAAAGATGTTCAAGAATGGCGACGTAAATTCAAGTATTAGATAAATGTAGACCATCCATCTTTATATGGATTTCTTTATAAAAGAGACGAAGAACTAGAGAAATGCTATTTCTTTAAATATTTTAAAAGTCGTTAGAGCAAAGCCTATTAGAAATTTCCTTTAATGAATTTTTGATAATTTTAAGCGTTTGCTTTCTTATTATATTAAAAGCTTACTATTTTGTTTCTCTTACACATAATACATAGTGTGTATTTCAACATCATCATTTTAATCTGTTATAACATGATGATGTCATTGGCATACACGAGATGATGGCAATGATTCAATAAGCTGCAATTGGATTCTCGTGGTGATCCATATCTTCGTATCTTAAACTTTATAACCGGAACGATTTTGAGACTAAAATGTTTAAGTTTGGTTCTTTGTTGTAAATAATGAATTGAAAAGAAAATTTTAATTATTAATAAATATTATGTTGTCCAATAATGATTATTCACAGCGTAAACGGGGGTCGTAAACCAATCGTAATAAATTTCCGGCGTATCCATAGATACGGGATGTACAAAACTAGTAACAAAAATTCCTTTCGGAACAACACAAAGGATTCAGTGAGCTGAACGGCTGAATACGAATGAGGCTCTGTTATGTAAATGTCTCCGTATTAACAAACGGAAACAAGGGGTATATGTTGTGCTCAGATATAAGCGGGGTAGCGAACCAATGTTTACGGTATTCGCCTTGTATTTTTCTTACAAATAACACCTTATCTTCATATTAATTTTAGTAGTAATTTGGAAATGTTGTTTCTTTAACCGTTATGATATCAGTAGAGATACTAACCCCCAATTGCACATCTTACATCCATTGACGAACCTGTTCCTCAACGGCTTTTACAGCTGTGCGACCTTTTATTAGTTAATTTGCAAGTTATGCGTCTTCTCATAACATATTGGTGCTAGTTAGGATATAATACACAGCATCACAATAATCTTTTCAATGTTAGATAAGATGCCTCGCTGGTTTGGTTTCACTAACTACTGTACCCTTGAAATCAGACTACAATAATTTTTAAACATTACTGTATGGCGGAAGAAGTAGACGCTGCGGTCAAGAATATCTTGTCTGTCTTCGGCAACAAAGACCTATACAACCGGTGACATATTTCTAATTTCAGCTATCTTTTATTCATATGCGCAATTTTCTATTCGCGTGTGACTCCCGTCCGATGTCCCAGTTGGCTTCAGCACAACTGACACGGGAACAATCCTAATTAAGCTGCCTTTGTTTTGCGCTGAACTGAATCACTCGCAAGGTTAGTATGCATGACTCGCATATTGTTAATTCTATTTTTAAAATTCATTTCTACAAATGCAATGGTGGTGTGCGTTCAAAACTTTTTTCTTTTTCAACGCTACCAACCCTTTTCTTTTTTAGTACCATCATGTTACGTAGATGCTAAATAAATATCGCGTTAACAATATTATTAATATGACATAATTAATGTTTTTGCCATTTTTTTTCTGTTGATAAAATAATACATTAACAAAAAACAAGTAGGTGAAGGAAAAAGTTAGAAAATCAATATGTTCCAAGAATAGCAGCTTCCTTAAACATTTGACGTCAACCAACTCGCAATCTCATGGCCGGTATGGTAGAAAAATGGTAATAATACTATCCTTGTAAGAAACCTCCAGTCCGAGGAATGGGAACATTATCTTAGATTATTCTGTTTGTTTTGGATTCGCTAGAATATAAAATGTTTAGATAAGAATAAACAAATAGAAAAGATTCTCGCTACTCTTACTTACTTATTAATTTACCATATCACGATTAATTACCCAAAAATTTTATGAATTTGTATTTTTTATGAAAACCTATAATATTATCTAAGTCCATAGTTTCTAAAAAAAATTTAGTATAAGCAAAGCTAATTAGAGGACCATCAATTTCTCGCGGGACCTGACGCGAGTTAAATGAAAAGCCGAGAGCGAAGACAATAATTTTAATAATCGCTACTAGTTACAATATATATCACTAATAGTTTAATTACACATAGAAAAAATAATAATGGCACTTATTTTAAGGCTTATATTAATATACAATAAATCATTATCCTATAAGTAACAGTAACACGAGTACTATTGGCAAAAAAAGCTAATATTTTAATTAAAAACATAGATATAAAAAAAAGATATGTATGTGTATTTTTAAAACCAAGACGTTTAATAGAAACATGAGATGACAAATGTCATATCAAGTTTTGATTGTTTACTAAATTTTCATCCCCTACACTATACCAGATATAGTTATAAACACTGTCAGACATTTCTGGCTGCGGTGACCCTTAAATAGATAGAATACACATTAAAAGAATTGTTGAAAACTGATAGAAAAAAAAAACTGTTTTTTATAAAATTCCTCACAAGAGAGGTATTATGTATTTCCATTCGTCGATTGAGATGCTGAAGATATTTCCTTGTTTAAGCAATCTGACAAACTGCTTTTCTTAAATCGTCATCATCAGCCGATAGACGTCCACAGCTGGACATAAGCCTTCCCCAAAGATTTTCACATCGATCGGGTCCGAATTTATATGGATGGATTAGAGCCATTTCTGACCCCTCTGGCCCATAGCATCGTTTGTTGATTAGAAGGATGCGCACCACGAGCAGGTGAGATTTGCTTGGATCTCGTAAATGCGGGTACTCTTACATCCGCTTCTCTTAAATAATATCAATGAAATAAAAACTTTATTTCTAACATCTTTTTAATCTGTAGCTTGGTTGTGTTTCGTGTATTAAAATGTTTCATGTATAGCTTCAGAACATCCTTTATAAGTACTCTTAACAATATTTTCTATAAAGCAGAAAACACGCTCGTAACGAGAGAGGTATAAAGAAAGACGCGATATTATTCTCTAACAGCCCGAACATTGATTGGCTTGAAGTGAAAAAAAAAAAATTGCATAGCACACAAAGACTTGATGGCTCTCTACTTCGCCCCGATGCAATATTGCTGAAATAATGGCTTGGCGGATGCGGAATTCTGACGGTGGAGCGAACACAGAGCGACTTTGTTTTAGCAAACATTTTTTTCAATTTGCTCTCTTCCGTTTATTTATTACTATCATTTAAATTTACGTTATTGGAATTTCGTGCAGAGAACATTTGTCCAACTATAAGGGTCTAACGTCTGATGATGAATGGTATATACATCATTTTACGAGTCAACATTTTACTCAACGCCTTAATAATGTTTGTAATAGATTGTCTCTACCATTTTTTTTCTTTAATAAAGCTTCGGAAGGAAGGAGACGTTCAGCCGATGATAAAGTAATAGTCCTGCCCATAACAACGTGGCGCTAGTTAGCACGCTATATACTGCACCACATTGCGCTCGTCGCCTGTGACGTAAGATATTGAGTCTCATTATCCCAGTAATTACACTAGTTATAGCATGCTTCAAACCGGAACACTGTAATGTTTGCATAATACTGTCTGGCGGCAGAAATAGTAGCTGCGCTGGTTCATAAGACGGTCAAACGAGCTGGACAGCATTTTTTTACTTCAGTAATTAAGAGCTGTGCTTACGCTGCTTTTAATTTAAGTATTGCAGGATATTTACCATTTTTTTTATTTTTGTAAATGGTCACAAACATATTTTATTTGAAAGACTTAAAATATGCGTAACCCTTGACTTTCCTTATCACAGATTGTCTTAATCTCATCTTCGTCAAGATGGAAATTAAGTGAATTGTATAAAGTAAACGCTTAAACAACTTAGATTAAATTTGAAAGTCTTTTAAATACAAGACGTGCGAATATTTATTAAATTAATTTATTTATTGATTAAGTTATTTAAGTGTCGAATATTAAAGTTTATAACTGATTCCGGACACGAGTGTGAAACGGAAGTGTGCCTATCGAGAACGCCGACAGCTCTCAATACACCGTTCCAATGCAGACTTGGTGGAATAATTTTCCTCAACATATCTAAGTTATTTTTATTTACATTTTTTTTACTGATAGTAGGTCTTATTTGCCAGAGACTACCTAGGTAGTTAGCAGCGTATATTTCTGTCGTCAAACAATACTATGGAAAATATTACCATGTTCTGGTTTGAAGAGGGCTGTAGCTAGTGTAATCGCTGAGGTAACGAGACAAGATCTTGTCCCAAGGAGACGAGCACAATGTGGTGCTATGAATATCAGTACTATAACTAAGGGTAGCTAATCGGGTAACTTTAATAGCCTTACCACAATCCAAAAAATTTTTTTTTTATTCAACGAAGCGCCGAGACAAGTGAAGCGTACACATGATGGTTAATAATACGCTTGGCTATAGCAACATAGTGCTTGTCAGGATGATGTACAGTGCACCACAATGCGCTCATCACCTTAAGGCATAGGATGTTGTTTCTTTACCCCGTAGTTTCACTAACTACAGCGCCATTTAAACTAGAACATTGTAGTGTTTGAACACTACTGTTTAGCGGCGGCTATAAGCGCTGCGGTGGTACCTATCTAAACGATCTCCGGCAACAGTAATCTACCACCAGTAGACATTACAACGGCTTCAGACTTTAACTTAGGTACGGTGTTATAAAACAAATTATTAATTGATTTATTTCATAAAATTCTTTTACTTTATCACTACTAACAAACTTTCCAAATATCCAAAAGCACAATAACTGAATAAATAATAATATGCAGTTACAAACTGTATATGCTACTAGAGGCCATAAAAAGATGTAATCTGTTTTAATACTAAGCTGTAACGGACTGGAATTGCTTAAAAGAAGCCAGAAGCACAAAGAAGCGTGCTATTATGGCCCATTTTCTATGTAAAATAAGTTTTGAATTATGATATCAAATACTATGTTACCTTTCCAACATTTATACTTTGTTTATTCATTGTCAAATTTCTTCAACACTATTGTTATACCTTATCGACAATGTGCAGTAATGGTGCATGTGCACTGGTGCATGTTCTAAACCATACTGGAGCTCGTTGTAATGAACTGGGAACGACCATCATACAAGTTTTAGTAAGTAGAAATACTACGTAGCCTTGACTTCATCTCACAAGGAAGATACCGATATTTACTTAGATCGAAACAGTAAAATCTAAGTGACAATCTAAAACTACGCGTTATAATTAAACGCCGAATATTATAAATTGTTGTCGTAATTACAAAAGTTATTTAAATTCAAATTCATCTGCGCCGGAAAGAGATGGTATTAAAATAAGCTTTCATAACGGTTAGAAGTCCTAGAAGTACGAGGGGGAAAGTAAAGAGAAATCTTTAATAAGCTAGGGGAAGCTGAACAGCACTCAATTTCCTCCCCAATGCAATGTTGTATTCAACAAAGGGTTCATTTTACCGCGAAGAGAAATTACGTCAATGATTTACTATTTTCGAGATAGATTTTGGTTTTTTATTATATTTTCTAGTAAATATAGGTTTTAATATTCTGAATAGTTATTTTATATAGAAGTCTTCATTATAAATCATCTACTCAATACTTTAATATGCTAATACAGAGCCTATATCATAATAGTTTCCACGTCAGAGTTCTGTTGAACAATTGTATTTAAATAGGCATATTCAACACCACGACTGGTTATCACGAACTAATACGGACCCTCTTGACCCTCTCAACATCGTCAACAGTGGGTCAAGTGTACTTTAAAGTCAAGCATGCAGACTTAGAAATAGAGCTAAACTCATTTGACCTAGAGATTATTACATCCTCGATATTACAACTACAAGTATTGTAGGGAATTGTTTATAATTATAACTGAGAATTTAACGTAGTTATACGGTAATAAACAAATATATACAACCTCTTTTAAGCGCTGCTCGGGACGTTCACATGGTATATGTTAACATGCCAGTACATTTTGACCATTTCAATGAGGTATGTGAATATTTGAGACCTGTTTCAGTAATGTAATATGGTCTGCTATATGCTACATCGGTGAGGGATGTAAGGATTCCCGCACAAAAACTCACGGGGTCCAAACCAACCTTACCTGCTCGTGGTGCACCCTGCTAAATAACAAACGAAGCTCTGGATTAAACCAAGCCGCATTGGGCCAGCGTGAAGAGAAACCCCACCCGATCATGTGGAAATCTTTGGAGGAGACCTATGTCCAGCAGGCTATCAGCTGATGATAATGGTGATATGCTATATGATATGATAATTCAACAAATAGATTTTCGTGTTCTTCAGTCATAATATAGATGTTTACAATGATTTTTTTCGTTTCAACCGAACATTGATTTAGTTTCAGCAAATACAGCCTCCATTTGACTGAAAGCGAGGCGTAGCGAGGATAAAAATAAAATACAGAACTATTGGTTAAAAAAAAAACTATACCGTTGGACGATTCGCAATGGAAACTTCAGTTAGTTTTGAAGTAATGGCGATTCCAATATGAGATTTTTTTTATTCGTTTCATCATTATCGTCAACCGATAGACATCCACTGCTGGACAATCCTCATCCATATGCCCAGATTGATCGGTTCTTACCTGACTTTATAATTTCCTTTCAATACTGGTTCATAATGCAGCTGTTTTATTGTTTCAAGACTGACATTTTTGTTGTACTGTTTGATTTTCTTTCAGTTGTTAATGATTAAATCCTTTAATTATTTGTCTTCCATAAGAGAACAGAAAAACAGTAACACAGATTATGTATATTTGTATGTTTTTTATATTAAGTCCAGATCCGTACAGCACCGTCAAAAATCTGGTTTCGTTGGATAGCAGTTTCATAAGTGGTCCACAAATACTGAGCGTAACTTATTTTTGACCAATTGTCATTTACGTATTTAAAAATATAGTTTTAGCTTGTTGAATACATAACTAGTTTTTCTCTATCTCTCCTTTTTTTAGAGACTTAATTACTGTTTCACTTTTATCGCACATATTTAAATTAAAACGTAAAGTTATATAAACCGAACAAATAAGAAAATCAGATTCTTTGTTTAGTGTACACTAAAAAAAGCTTAGGGTATTACTAAAATATTTAAAATGAAATTGCTTTTTTACATTGACACGGAATAACGATTAAAAATCTAAAAAAAGTATACTATTGTTTGTTTTACAAAGCTCCTTTGGCGACTATGGAAAAAATTTAATATCGTCATATTTTCTTGCTCAAAATTTCAATATAATCCCGCCGCTTTGATGTACAAATTTATACTGCGAAATGAAATTTTCATTCAGTTTAAACAAGGGTGACTTACCGGAACTCGTCCCATATTAATCTAATTAAAAAAAGGAAAGAAAATATCTCATCCTCTTCCAGATTGGACGTAACAATGAATAATAGACAAAGGTAAGATGAATGATGGCTTGGAAAAAAGTTGCCCGCCTATAAATAACTAGCTGTTAGCCCGCCTGCTTCGCTGGCTGTAACACCCCCAAAACTCCCTTTGGGCAAAAATTTTGTGAAAACCATTCTTAGCTGACCTCTCAATGGCAGAAGCAATATATATAGTCGTATATATGGATTCTGTATCTAGCAAAAGTTTAGTACTTCTATTATGCTTAATTTATATGAAAGTTAATCTGACCTTCCTCGATATATCCTGGAGGAGCAAGCAAATAGTTGTTAGAAAAACAACATTAATTGTACGGTGATAACTTTCGTGGTTATGCTTTTAATTAGATATAAAAGATGTGCTTGTATCTCCAGACATAGTGTGCGAACGTTGCTCTATTCAGATTTGAAGACATACCAAAATAAAAGTGAAGCTAAATGGCAATTGGTAGGTCTCTGTCGTTGGAGATCGTTTTAAGAGCTTCCATCGTTATATCTAATCTTTTAACAGCAGTGTACCAGCATTTTCTTGGATAATGAAAACTAATATATATATCTCGGCACACCGAGAAGAATCTGATAATGTGCAAACATTCTAGCTAACATTGTTACGGGTAAGTTACTCTTAGTATCAGGCAGTCTTACCATCAGTTGAACTTCTCGTTGTCAAATAACTTCGTTAAACAAAAAAAAATATAACCCCTTACATTGTTTATATTTGAACGAGGTACAGTGCGAATGAATCACAGATCGTATCAAGCATTGTCTTTACATCAGCTCTGAAGTATTAGTAAAATGTGTTTCATAAAGCTTTTATACATTATACAATATTATAGGTTGTGTTCCTTTGGAAAGTTCGCAAACAAATGGATACTGTCTTATACGTAGCTTAATCGTAATGCACAATACATCGCCTACACGATCTATCCATTTGTCTGCACAGCATTAGTCTGTGTCAATACGCATTGTACCGTGGATCCTCGATGTGGGAACGATGCCCATTTGCCTAACAGTTGGCATGATTGTTCGATTCTAGTTCACGTACAACACATATATGTACGTATATTCTTACAGTAATATCACAAATTCCAATGTTTTTGTCTACATTATATTAAACTATATAGTTTAACCTGTGTTATTAATTCTATCACTAAAGTGCCTTGAAGAAACTCATCGATGACTTTGTTTTTAAATAATACCTGGAAAATTAAAGAGACAGCAGTTTCCGTATTACCTTATAAGCCTATATACCATGTTAGACCAATAAATCGAAGAAGTGAACTAAAATTAATAAAATATTATTGTTGCATTGTCTTTAGACTGTAACTGTTTCTGTGGTGCAATAGTAGAACATTTTCTTTTTAACTTGAAGGACCCTGGTTCGACGAACCGGGAGCATATGGTGTGGAGTTTGGATCGTGATTAGGTTTTAAGGAAAACGCCGGTCTACTTGCGTCATTATTATACCATCGTAACTGCCGTCAATTTATGACAGACAGTGTATTATGAATGAATACCCTTTATATTTAACGGATTTTTCACTTAGCATCATGCTATATCGAGCTCAAACCTTAACCGGTTGTGGTTTAAAGTAACTTCAGAGAATAGCGCCATCTTTATAATGAGAGTTAAAACTATAGTATTATCTTTATTTTGTTATCTTATTTAATTTTTGACGTTTTGAAACAATAACTATGTGCAACAACAAACCGTCATATGAGTAAATAATTCTAAGTACTATCTAATAAATCTGAAAATAGTTCGCAATAATAAAAGTATTTTAAATCTCATTAAAATATTTCAGAGTATTTAATGATAGAAAATAGTACACAAGATAACAAGATCAATCCAGAGAATTACCTACGTATAACCTACATTCCAGGTCATTTCCCCCGTAACAGGTCTAAGGCTACGAAATTAGAACATACGCTTCAGCCTGACTTAGGAATAATTAATGCCTAAGTCTTGTTCGTACGTTGCCTGTTCTAGTTTTTTTTTCTAATTTACTTGTAGACTTTCACATTTTTTTTGTCCATAACGGTTTACCATTTATTAACATTTAAAAAAATAAGAAATAACTACTTTATATATGTAATTTTGTGTGTAAACTGGCCTCTGTATGTAAATATTGTGCATAAACTGGCCACTGAATGTAAATATTGTGCATAACCTTACCTCTATATGTAAATACTGTGCATAAACTGACCACTACATGTCAATGTGGTGTATAAACTGGGCTCTGTATGTAAATATTGTGCATAAACTGACCACTATATGTAAACACTGCATAAACTGACCACTACATGTCAATATAGTGTATAAACTGGGCTTTGTATGTAAATATTGTGCATAAACAGGCCACTGAATGTACATATTGTGCAAAAATTGGTCACTATAAGAAAATATTGTTCATAATCTGGCCACTATATGTAAATAGTGTGCATAAACTGGTCCCTGTGTGTTAATATTGTGCATAAATTGGCCATTATATTTTTCTAATAATTTTTTAAAAGCTTCTTATTGTAGCACCCTTTTGAAACTAAATAACACTTCGGCGAATTCGAAATTTGAAAAACCCCGGCGGAAAAAGTCATTCAGCCGCTGTGCGACAGTTGAGTGTGCTCGACCGGCTGCGTGCACTCACGTCACTCGCGACCGGCAATTTTGGGTTGCTCTTTCAATTTTTCCACTTTGTCTGCCTGCCTTTTGTTTTGTCAGCTTTGTTTACCCGCATAAGTCGACGTTACCAGTTTTATCAGGATACCTCGTTTTAAAATGGCATTACATTTTTAAAATTATTACTTCGAAAATATTTTTTTATACATCGCAACGAAAACACGTGAGAAATATTCACCTAATGTTAGACTACTCTTTAGTGCCCAAATAAAGATACTTCAGGGATCATAGATGGTCCGGTATACCAGTAATAAATAGTAGTATTTTCTAAGACTTCTTTATCATCATCACTACAGATAACGTCAACTGCTAAGCATAGATTATTGTGTTCAGCCTTTGAACGCGCTGTAGCTAGTGTAATTCCTAGAGTAACGAGATTTAACATCTTATGTCTCAGGCGACGAGCGCAATGTGATGAAGCATATATCATCCTAACTAGCGCCACGTTGATATGGGCAGGAGTATTGTTTACCTTCAGGTGAAGGTTGTGCTCGTCTCACCAACTAATTAAATAAAAAAAAAAAGTAAGCCATCTAAAGGATCCTTTCTGAAGAAGTATATTGGATAACGCTTGATCAAAATTTCACATGACGCAAAGTGACAATAAGGCTGTAGATAATGAAACGTTTGCGTCTCTTCTTCATAGACTAAAAAAAGATAATTGTTTCTTCTTTTTTTTAGTTTTGTTATATCGTAAATATTAAACCTTTAGAAATCTCCTCAATGATTTATATGAAAAAAATTGTTAGTCGCTCTCTCTTGCTGAAAAGATCTCCGCTGTTGATTCGTATCTTTAAGGATTTCAGATTCGCGATAAATAATAAAAAATTATTAAATGAGAAATTTATTAATTATTTTTATAAAGTACAAAGTTAAAAGAAGAGTAGTGAATAATCAGACTAAAATAGAGAAATAGGAATGAGCGACAGCAAAAGAGAAGAATTTAATAACCGTTAACGGTATGAGAATTAAAATCTCGTGTATCAAATAGCACTTCATTTTTGCGAGCGTGCGTATATCCCGCTAGATGAACGTATTAAAAGACCATATAAATAAAAAACCGCAAACGTTATAGATAGCAAACATGTGAATTTGAGTGCTTTTATGGTTTGGCAATTTAGGCAAGCGGGTGGACCGACGGACCTCGCTGAAAATTCGCAATTAAAACGTTAGCCGGAAAATGACGAGCCATTTCGCAGAGCTAAGGACTTCACACTCGAGTGTACTCTGCAGGACCGGGCCCACTTGTGATCCCTACTGATTAATATTTCGATTCTATTCTATTATAGACAATAAATTGACCTCAATACCTTAAGACCTCATTACAAGACACGGTTGTTGTAGTCTTCAATGTTAAAGTACACTCGTCGAAAAGAAGCCTTTTCAATCATCTCTTAAAAGCTCCCATATAATAATTGGATGTAAACATTTCTATAATAATAATTTGTAAAAACTGAATGAGAAAATGGATGATTTATCTACATTATTAAACTATTAAGCGCTGAGGCGACCTTCACCTGATGATACGAATAACTGATACGCCCGCCCATAGCAACGTTGTGCTAGTTAATCTATATTACGCTCGACGCCTGAGACATAAAATGTATAGTCTCGTTACCCGCATAATTATACTAGCTACAACGCCCTTCAAACCAAAACACAGTAATATTTGCATACTACTGTTTGGCGACATATACAGAACCTGCGGTGATTCTTGCCTAGACGGTCTTTAGAAACAGAATCTACCATTAAACAGGGACCTACCACCAAAAATAATAATATTAATATTAACTATTAATTAATATATTAAAAATGTTTATCCAGTCAATTATTATCAGGTGCGTTCTCTCTTGAAATATATAATTAAATTGAATAGCACTTTCGATGTTTCCTCTGCTGAGATACGGGATCTTCTCCCACAAAGAGAGGGCCGAGAAAATGCTAAAGTAAGGAAGAAGACAAATCGACGTCCACCGTGTGGGGATTGGTAATTATTATATATCGAAGAAAGCTGTGATTCTCAGAACGTGTTGCTTTCTTCACGAAGTTTCCTTTCATTAAGCATCAGTATTAATAGTACAGTATTAAGCATAATATGAAACATAAATATTAACGGTAGACATTATAAAAGCTTTCACGGATTTTTAAACAGACCGCTTCGAGATCATAAAAGTTTTTTAATTAAAACTCTCTTTATGCATACAATTACCATATTGCAAGCGTTAATTTATACATATTCAGAATCCAACCCTTAGTAAGGGTTGCGCGGGCCTTTGATTAAAATGAATGCAAATATTCAAATGGAAATTTTAAAGTAGGAAAAATAACTATCCTGTAAAATGAAGCAAAATTATTGTTTCGGTGACGAATTATTTAATTTTTTTTATAGGAAGGATGGCCAAACGAGCGGACAGTTCAACTGGTGGAAAATGATCACTATCGCCCATGGACAGTCGCAACACCAGAGGAGTCGCGGTTGTGTTGCCGAACTTTAAGGGAATATACGCTATTTTCTTAACTTGAATACTAACAATTGTTAGCGTTATCAAAAAATATATATATATTGCATTTTATATCGGTATCATTACTTTTGATAATTATAAGTAGGCAACATTTAAAATATGGCGGCACAAAATGGACGCCCGGACGAAAATGGCGTCGGTTTGTCGCGAGGCATCGCGGCAATAAGTACAGGAAAGCAAGGATAGTTGATATTAAATGATTTCAAGAGTATTGTATATATTTCATTGTGTATAAGTTATAAGTAATATCCTGATCATCTATTATTTGTCAAACTGAAGGACAGCTTATCACAATCATGTATAATAATTTATGTAATTTTATTAATGTCCGTAAATATTATAAAGATATAGTATTTAAATATATGCGGTGTCATTGCCAATAAGTCTCTGTTACCGGGTGTCTATTAAAAAGAAAGACGGTTACCACTTCCCTTGAGAAGTATGGAATACACAAATTGGCATAACTTGAACATATTTTTTTGTTGTCCTGTAGTCATAGGCTATTAAAAATAGGACTAAGGTAAGCCCTACCCGTCGTAGAAGGCGGCAAAAAAAGTGTTCTGGTTCGTGGATTTTGAAGGAGAGGGCCCCCGTGGTCTACTAAGTGAGCCCGGGATGAACCACAAGTATGAGATGGTACAGATCTTGTACCATAACGATGGTGTCGAGAAGTGATGCAGCCTTCCCTGGGATGCGTTTTAGGCGTAGTGCCAGAGGCACCGTTGCGTTGCATAGGAGACTCCGGGACCTCCCACAGCGCACTGAAGATGACAGCAGAGGGCTTTTAGTAGGTAAAATCCTACATAACCTTGTCTTCCCCCCAGAAGTAGAAGGGTATCTTTTTAGAAGATTCTCCCTATAATAACAAAAAAATAAAGTCTCTTCCCGGAGACCGCTTAGGTGGGCGGCGTTTATTTCTGACGCCAAACAGTAGGTCCCAAACATTACTGCATTCTGATTGGAAAGGTACCATAACTAGTGTAATTACTGGAGTAACAAGACTCAACATCTTACGTCTCAAGCGACGACCGCAATGTGATGAAATATATATCATCCTATCTAGGCGCGATGTTGTTATTGGCAGGCGTATCACTTATCATCAGGTGAACGTCCGTCTCGTCGCTTAATTAAATAAAAAAAGTATATGAAATTATACATTAGATCGATACTTTCACATTCGTTCATATAAGTAAACAATGCACACAAGCAGTTTTTCTAGAAAGTTCTTTCCTTTGTTTCTGTTCACTGTATGGGTTCAGAATGAATAAGGGCTTTAATGTAAAACTTAAAAATGACCTAGAGACCAGTGCCTTTGTGTCTTTCTTTAATTGAAGTTCTATTTCTGGATGCCCCGCAAAGAATTTAGATGTTTCTTAAGGTCGCTTTCAAGTCTCTACTTCGGTCATAGTTAGTGCAAGAGTATGCATACTTTTTATGTTTATAATTTGTGGTCTAGATGCAGCGTTATAATCTCAATGAGATCTGGCCTTCTTGATAAATCCCTTCTCTGTCGTTATAGTATAAACAGACGCTCGTGAGAAACTAGTTGAAGTGGATTTTCTTCTCCCTTTGCTTATGTATTTGAGGAAACGTTTTATTTTACTTTTTTATATGTAAAATATGGTCACATTGCATTAAAAAAAACCTGTCACTAGTAAAGGTTTTTATTTATTTTTCGCGGAGTCCTACTTAGTCTTAGATTAATTTAATGTCTGTAATTTCGATAGTTTAATATTTCGTGAAACAGTACTCGTACTATGTACTCGCTCGTTATGGTGGTAAGTCTTTGTTGCCGCAGACCGTCTAGTTAGGTACCAGCGCAGTGCCTATTGCAACTGCCAAACGGTAAAGTGCAATTACTGTGTTCCGGTTTGAAAGGCGCTGTTGCCAGTTATATCACTGGGGTAAAAAGACTCAACATCTTATGTCTCAGGCGACGAGCGTAATGTGGTGTCGTGTACATCATTCTGCCTAGTGCCACGGTATGGGCGGGGATATCATTTACCATTACGTGAACGTTCCTCCCGTCGATTTATAAAAAAAAAAAACATTAAATTGAATGTATTAGTAACAACAATAGATAAAATCTATTTAAATAGTTGTATATGAAGGTCTGTCGATAGTCGAAGTCTCTTCTAGTTATAATTACTTTCTTTACGTATAATCTTGTTTTCATCATCATCATTATCAGCTAATAGACGTCCATTGCTGGAAATAGATCTTCCCCAAAGATTCCCACATAGATTGGGTAGGGATTAGCACAGGGGGATTTAAGCTATTTCCCACCAGGCTGGTCTGATACGGGTTGGTGAGAGACAAAGCCTCGTTTGTTGTTTAGCAGGGCGCACTACAAGCAGGTGAGGTTGGCTTGGATCCCGTGAGTTATTATGTTGGAACCCTTACACCCCTTTTATTCTTACTTTCAGCTAATTAATGTTTACTAGGAGTTTTTGTTATTATGTACTGTAACTACATGAATGCGATGTCTACGTTTGAATACGTATTGTTTCACCTCGTATGAAACCGTTATAAACCATTGACGACGAATGTAGGTCGACGTGAGTAATTGTCAAGGGGTAAACACTGTACGCCTACTACCCGCTCACTTCACAATGTACGATAGTACTTGTTAAAGGGATGAAATGAATAAACGTTCTACACGAATTGGATAACAACGTATTTTTTTAAGATAAACTGTTTTGAGAGCTCATTAAAATTTTTAACTACCTGTATATACATTCTATATTTTGTGATACTCCTGGCCATAACAACGTTGTGCTAGTTAGCATGATATATACTATATTATTTTGCGATCTTTGCTATAAGATATTAAGTACCAGTTCCAGTTATCCCACACTAGCTACAGCGCACTTCAAACCATAACGCAGTAATGTTTGTCGACAGAAATAAGCGCAGAATTAGCACCTACCTAAACGGTCTACAGTAACAGAGACCTACCGCCGGTAAATATCTAGACACGCTCCGACAACAAAGGTTTATTATCAGTAAAATAATAAATTTTCCTAGAGAAAATATCATATATCTATTTTCTTTAAATGACATCGCACGACCGGAAATCAAAGGAATCCTTTTCACAGTCGCCCAATTAGAGTAGAGAAAGATCAAAGTGAAGAAAAAGTGCCTTTATAAAAAATACGTTTTACCTAAATTTTTAATATTTATATATTGTTTTAACTCTCTATTATATCTTATAAAAAATATATATCTTATAAAAGAAATGTAGACTTGTCGTTTGTGATATTATACGTCTTTTAATTTTTCTATGTAATATTGTTCAGTAATTTTCTCTCAATCCTGATAATATTGGAAGAAATGAAAAATATAGTGGTTTTTTAAATAGTTATGTAAACCTTTAGACAAATACATACTAATAAATATTCATAGATATATTTTTAATAAACACAACAGAAAAGACTATAACTACAAATTGATCTAAGAGACTGTTTCCTTGATAAGGCTTTGAGTGTCCGAAACGTTCCCATTATACAGGTAATTATGAGTGTTTTGTAGTAAAATCCCAACGTTATATCTGGTAGATCATCTGGAACATAGGTTTAAGCAATTGTTATAATATTTATATTTTATATCGGTTAAAATAATATTCTTAAGAAACTCACAGCCACGCATTATTCGAGCACAGTTTGTTCCGGTCGCTTGTATAAACACATTTCCACTTATCTCAATTACCTTCAGGGTCGCAGCCTCCCCGCTAAAAGCCGCTTACAAGTCTCCACATCAATCACTAATTCACTTACAGCCTAATGAAGCCCCGTATACTGTCAATTACTTTGTGTGAAGCGTTCAATATTTGGGCCAATATCTTGTAGACTAAATATTTTATACCTACAGGAAGTATACATTTTCAGATCATTTCAACACGGACTTTATAAACAAGTTTTTTTATTTGACAAAACGAACGTATATCTGATGGTATATATATATATATACACTTTTAAAATCTAACATTTGTGTGGATGCTAATACTAATGATATTAATATGATATAAAGTTCATCTCGCGAACAAAGTCGTTGTAACATATGTCGGAAAGTTAAATGTATGAGTTTATTATCATATAATTGAATGAAAAGTTTGTTTATGAGAAATTAATATTAAATGAACTAAATTTCACCTTTATAATAAAAACTGTCTAAGTTTTCCATGACTTATATGACGTTGAAGACATTCTACAAATATATATTTCTACTGTGCAAATATAATCATACTTCATGTACGTATGTAATTTTTAAATCAAATATAATATTATTGTTTAATGAAGGATGTTTTAGTAAATGACAATGCCAAAATTATACTATAATAAAGTAAATAATAGCGCTGTATCGCAATAAAATAACGTTGTAGTTTGCGAACCGGCGCCTGTTAATTGGAGGAGACTCGAGGGCCGCCATAATTGAATCGTGTTCAAATGAACCGGCGGCCGCTTACCTTTTCATTTCTTACAGGCTAAAGCTCCGACAGACAATAAGAGATGTATGAAAAAAAAACACCTGCGAAAAAACATAAACATAATCCCAAAACTAAAATAATAACACTGGGAGCAGAACGAGATTCCTACTGAGAAAATCTTCTAGCTCTTGTGTGTGCGCAAAGGTGCGAGATGTATATGTAACAACTTTTTTGAGAAATAAAATTACATTGATAATCAAAGGTAATGGAAATACAAAAAGACGGATAGAAAAGAAAATCATAGATAAGTTTGTAATAAAAATTATTGCTAAAGACAGAAAATAACACGACACTCAGTAAAGACAATCATCATCATCGGACAGACGTCCACTGCTAGACATAGACCTCTCAAAAATCTCCACATCAACCGATCTCGCGCTAAGAAGACAATTGAATATCAAAAAACTCTCTGCAAGGATTAGCAACTAGGATATGTATAACAGATTTAGTAATTACTTTGTACCAGCTTCATCACCTAAACTGATGGGCTTCCTCTTTTGGACATAGATTTCCTGTAATGTATTCTACAAAACACAGTTTTAACTTATTGAGTGCAGTGTTGGCGTAGTCTGCCTAAGTGACATGGAGAGCCGTAGCATCCTTTTGTGAAACTGTTATGGTAAAATAGAAAGCTACCGAGCGGGGATAGGTAGGGACTGCATAAAACGGAGCTCGGGACGGTCTATCCTAGCATAGTTCTAGATTAGGCCGTGGTTGCGTTCTGAACGAAAACTCCGTGACGTCCTTAAACGGTGAAATGGCCACCGAGAGGGTTTTGAGTAAGTAAAAACTTTCACATAACTCGGACTTCGCCGCAGAAGACAGCATATTTTCGAAGATTTCTTCCCCTGAAACCAAAAAACAGAGTGTGCCCTATTGAGCAGTCAGTCAATGCTACACTTTCCGGTGCGAGATTAGTTTTTATAATTCATACTAATAGTGGCCATCACTGATGGAGTAGAACTTTCTAGAAAGATTCATAGAAAGAATATGAATTTGTAATAGTAGTAGATACTACAACACATTATACACTATTGTGATTTTTAAAGAGCACTATAATTAATAAATTACTGACGAAACGTGGTTTAATTTTAACTGTTACTAGTCTCAAGGCGATTAACACAATACAGTGCAGTGTAAATAACCCTAACTCTATATTCTTATGGGCAGTCATAATATTCACCACGAAATAAACCTCTTGCTTAACGTCTTATTGTATAAAATATCTAAACTTCCAAGGCGTTTAGTAATCTAGGGATTAGAGCTAGGTGAGAAAGTTGTATTTTGGCCTACTTTAGAATGAAATAAAATAAACCAAAGTGCCACGAACGATGCCTAACTAAGCCTCGATCTGTTCCAATTAAAAGCAATAAAAGTTAGTAAAAAAAAGTATACTAAACAAACACTGATTAGGGGTAATGATATAACTGTGACACAAATTTCTTCAGGTCAACGCCTCACATAATCGGCCTAATGCACGAACGTTCGTGTATCCCATTACAAATGCGATGATTGCCGAGTAATTGCTCTATTTGTTGACTAAATACTGGTTGTAGTGTCTAAACGAGAATTTTCATTACTAGTTATTAGATTGATAATAAGTTTATGAATTTTTTTTAGACAGAGAAACTATAATTAATAAATGTACTGATATTTGTTATTTTATTACATGTGTTCATTATTACCACGTTTATATATAAAAAGGTTACAGTGTTTTTCATCACCAACGTCATCAGCCGATAGATGTATACTACTCGACATAGGTCCCGAAAGATCACTACTCCAATCGTTCTAAAGATTGGTAGACTTAAGAACATATAGGCACATTGCTTAAAGGACTGACGACCGATAAGGTAGTAAATTTCTCGAATGATGACTGTGTACCGGTAGATGTAATTCTGAGAGGCCCCCCATAAGCAGGAACAACGATATGGTAAAGGTTGCTATAACCCGTTAGATGCAGGCAGCGTAGTCTTTACTTCAAAATAAAAAGGAGGCTGCTATAACTTCATTTTTATCACCCATGGGTAACATGTCCTTAAAAATATATATGTTACATATACACATAGATCTTGAATAGAGAAAAGTTTTCACCTTCACGATTTGAACTCTCATGTATTAACAGCAGTATTGTTATAGCCTGGCATGGGAGACATTATTGGTGGTACAAGCTCTGCAGCTTGTGGCCTCCAAATCGACCTAGAGATCAACATGTTAAAAAACAAGCACCTACTTATACCTATTTATCTGTTAGTGATATGACAAACATTGAAATTCTGTATCAAGTAACGTTTTAATAATTAACATTGTTGGCAATTAGATTTATAATTGGTGTTAGTTTGGGTGATAACCCAAATCTACTTTTGAAACACCATTAAAAATCAGCATTATAGTATTTTCTAACAACAATATTACTTGAATTGAAATCTTTCCTTTACTCAAAATTTACAATTTTTTAATGTATTAAAGTTTACTTAATACACAGAAGCAGATATTATTGAACTTGTATACGACTTCCAAGCATAGCACGTATAAAAAAATCATAGATTTCATATAAATTAAATAATAATTAAGCGTATATTTATGTTGTCAGTGAACTAATAAAGTTATGCTTAAATTTCCTTAACATACATGTTCCAAACTTTATCAATTAAGACCCGTTTCGTGTGTGACAGTAACTTTGTTACAGTTATAATATTAGCAGACGACGGCTCGTTTGCAACGCTCTTTAGTTTCGTATACTTACACAGTATCCACATCGGCGGTATTATAATTATATTATTACAACCACTTTGAAAGTAATTCACAGTACCGCATATAATTATATTGTGTTATTTTGGTTTGCAGCAGAATTTTTCGAACCCGCTTGAATAGATTTGCAATATGGGAGCAGCAGCTAAACAGCTGCCGCCCCCATATTGTAAATCTGACATAATAGTTTTCGCTATCAACATATGGGAGCTCTCTTGACACCATATGGAATTGAGGTAAAATATTAGCCCACTGGGGAAGGCTCATGTCCAGAAGTGAACGTCTATCTTATAACGATGTTATACCAATATGTACAAAATGTACATATAATATATATACTATTATATCCGATTTATAAATTCAATAACACAAGGCAGTGTACAATTTGAAGAGATATGGGTTTAATTTATAATGAATATGTGATTTCAATGCAGAAAAGTTATTAATAAAATTTTACAAAAATGTATACAGACTACCTACACAAAGTTAAACACACCATCCTCATCAATATCTTACGGAAGATGCCCGCTATTGGAGATAGCTAAGAATCTCTACACTGATTCTTTCTAGACATCCAATAATTTGTGGTAACCGTAATGTAAGTAATTACATATACATACAAACATAAAGGTTTACATTTCAAAAATCCGTTTACTGTCCATTTTACTTAACAAACGTTATTCAGGTCTTCGTTATGAATTTATATTCTAGTAGTAAGCACTGTCCACTGTCAACCACAATCCTAACCGCGGCCGCAATTGCTTCTAGTGGTTTAGGGTCAATTTAAATTCATGTACTATTTTATTACGGAAAATCCCCTTGAAATCGTAGAGAGAGAATCGTAATGTGTATTTTCAACTGTATAACAACGTTAATCTGTACATGAGATAACAAAAGATTCGTGTAAAGTTTCTTTTGCTAAATGTTGTCTATGTACAATCAAAAAATAATATATAGTTATTGACAAGACCATTTTGTTTACCAGTTTCGGTGAAGATTATTTCAAAAAGATCGCTAACGGATATGTATAAGGAAATTTGATCAATAGGATTTTAATGCAAACAAGTCGAAGAAGACTTCCATCTTGCGGTAAGCGCTTCCTCCACCCATATCGATAATAATGATGCTAGTCAGTATCTTAACACAACACCAAATTTTGCCCGTCGCCTTGCCACATATATTTTTAAATCTCGCTACTCTAGTTATATGATATCTTATTTAAGACGACAAGCGCATATGCACTGTGTAAATATCCCAACAAAGTTGCAACTGTTGTAGTAGTGTCCTTCAACAATTTAAAGATAATCATCATTGTAACTTTGTCTTAATCAATCAAACTATGCTTCTCGATTCTGTTGACGTAATTTTTTAATAGCTCTAGATAAGTACTTTCAAATATTAAATTTCTCTCTGAATTTAAAACGATTGAATAAAATTTCGGCCATGCTAATGCAGCAGCTTTGACCTAGAAAACTGACCTGACCCAAAAATTGAGGGTCATGTCGAACTGTGCATCTACAAAAGACAGCGATCGATTGCATCAATTCCGCAGGGGTCAATATGTGCGAGACAGCTTTCTTCTCAAGCTTTTATTCGGATTGGCAATCATAGTTTTGCTGAAAACAATTATTTTGTGATATAACATTTCCCTTATGTAATTTATATAAATTAATTGATGACTTCAAACTATCATAATTCTTCAGATAGTGTCATCGATGCACGAAACACCCAGCGATGTGTCATACCGCAAATTTAATTCTGCATAATAGAATCTAATACTTTAATGGATCGGCTTTCAAGTATGAAGATGGTAGCTCAATTGCTACAATTTCTTCCTTCGGAAGTATGTAAATAATTATCGCCATTAATCATCATCATTAATCCACTGCTGAATATAGACTTTTCAAAAGCGTTCCACTGAATAGTCTTTTGTTTTTCCTCTCATTTTGGACAGTTTTTACAGTGTCGTCAGTGCATCTAGAATATACGCCCTACACCGCTTTTTCCAGCATGTTAGCGTTGACTTCATTATTCTCCTCTCTATCTGTACACTTTACCATTATAGCTTGCAAATTTTGGGAGCTGCATCCGCTTTTGTTCTCTGTCGAATTTCTTTCTTTCAGGTCTTGTCTCTTAGGAAAATGGCGGGCATAGATCTCTTCATTACTGTGACGTTTAATCGTTAGACTTGTAGTGTAGTATCATTATCGACTGACAGTCGCCTATCGCTAAGGATAGGCCGATCTCAAGGCTTCCTCACCATGGGATCTGGAGGCGGAATTTTTAGCGTCGACTTATATATGGCGCTCGAAACGTTGAACGCAAGGACAACAGCTCTCCACAAAAGAACTGGCTTTCGAGAAGTTGAATGCTGGACAGTCTGTTATTGAACCGTGGAAAGACAGACTTGCACATCTCAGAACTGGCAACAGTACTATCGAAGCTGTGTTCCCAGTTTTAAATGAATGGTTGAACAGACTACATGGCGCTTTGACCTTCTGATTGGTGCAGATGCTGAGCGGACATGGATGTTTTGTTAAGTACCTGTGGTGTATTGGTAGAGAGCCAACAGCTATGTGCCATCATTGTGGCAGCGATGAGGACTCGGCGCAGTATACGTTGGAGGATTGTCTCAGTTGAACAAATTTACGTCGAGATCTCATCGCTTAAATAGGGAGAGACCTCTTGCTCCAAGTTTTTATTACGACTACGGAGAGGGAGAGAGAAACAACCTCTCTTTTCCCTATTCGTAGCCAGAGACCTGAGCGGCGGACGAGAATGCACAAGGTTTTATGCATTTGTGGAGGCTACTCCAACCCTTATAACTGAGGCTACGGCAGCGAGTTCGAGTGTCGTTCGTTGCCGTATATCAGAGGCTTCGAGGTGGTGCATACGCTGCTTCTGTGCGATAGTAAAAGGTGGCAGTGTCTGCTCAACTCTGAGGCGAGATCCTGTAATAGATTAATGTCGTTGGGACAGAGGAAGTATGCGCTAGCGTTCCCGTAATTCCAACCTAGGATTTTGAGAAGGACACTGTAGAGTGTTAGCCGGTAAGAGTCTGGCATAACTCTTCTGCTGACCCGATACCAGAAAAGTATCCGATGTAGTATTTCCCCATGAGAAAAAAAGGCCTCTCTCAAGCTTAGATATTTAGATATATTTTATTAGTAAGTATCCTAAAACTGTGCGAGGTATACCAGTCGGGAATGTACTGTGCTACCGATTTATACGTTACCGTTTACACGCTTCCTTACCGATCATTAATGAACAGAAATAATGATGCTTGTTGTTTAAAAAAAGCAAATTGTAATTTCACCATGCGTTCTGTCCGATAATTTCTACATCAGCTAAATCAACGATATCTGAACGTTAATTTCATTGTGACGTCAAATGTACAATACAATAAGCAATTGAAGTGGAACACCAATCATACCCACTGATTATATGAAACCGTTTGCAAATTATTCAGCAAACGTTTCGAAAGTAGGTCTTACACAGGTACTTTATTTATATAGATTTGATACTATTATATCTACTCGTATATCAATATTCGTATCCATCTGAGTCAATCTTCGGCAAGACCGTCTCTCCATTTTTCCACGTCTGTCTATATCTTGCAGGCTACATCTACCCTCTACTCTAGATTTCATATTGGTTCACGTTTATACGTATCCACTCTTTGGAAACTTTGTTGTGATGGTATATCCTCTTCCTGCTACAGATCATATAAGTAACATTCTACCTACCCGGTCTTCTGTTCTTCTGAAATGCATTCGTTTAGCTATCGTGAAAAGGACGAGTTATTTCGAACTTATACAGACTACAACCCCGACGATGTTCCGTTTCCGTTACTTTATTACACAGGGTTTCTTTAATTCATAAACTTGCTGTCTTACTCGCCTGGTAAAGTGATACACTCGATCTCTAATCTTCAGCACAACTTCAAGACAAAATAAACAGTCTTTATTTATCAAACCAACCACAGCGATCACGAAAAGAACAGAAGAATGTTTACAATGTATTCTATGGTAAAAAAAAACGTAACTTCTTTTCGATTTAGTCGAAGTTCGTCAAAAACCTTATATATTTGATAGAATTATTAATAAGTAATTTTCTAACAAACTGAGATTTTTTAATTTGTTAAATATCGCTTAATAAAAACGACGAGGTTATAACGTTTTTAAAAATATCCACTGCTATTTTATAAGATGTAATCAGCTATAGTTGGAACAAAGCGAGGGCTGTTCCGTGAATCTGATAATAATTACAAAGAGCCGCCCGCCTTTGGAAAGATTCACAAACAAAACTCACAGATTCAGCGAAGCGAAGGCAAAACAAATTATAAGAAAAAAATCATTAAACCGAATGGAGGAGACATCTTGTTTATTTCAACAAGCTGTATATATAATAATAAAAGGATACAAATAAATAGTGAGACGTATTATAATAATACAATTTCTGATAAACCATGTTAACCAGAAGATATACAAGACGGAAATCTCTCATCAAGAAAATATATTCCTAATTTAGTACATATACGTCACTTCGTATGTTATTATATTGTTGCTCATGTATGGACTCGCACTGGTATGAGCGATAACAATAATAATGATGAACTGGAGACGCTATTTAAACATTATTGTTGCTACAGCCGCACACAATCGACGTTCTACTGAAAACAACTCGATAATGAGCTGGTTTTACAACTATAGTACAAAAAATAGGAAAACGATCAAAACGAAACCAATAAAATTACAATATAATTGGATAATGTTTTATACACTTACATGATAAAACGCCTCGTTCCTCTAACCTAGACCTTGGCACATTCCTAACAGAAAGTAATTACAGGTTTTAATTTAAATCTAAGGAATTTTTAATCTTTTCAGGTCTTAATAGCAAATTTATGAACTTAAATTTTTTTATTAAATGGCTATACACGATGGTTGTGAACTCGATAAAGCACAACCAAATGAAAAGACGGCGCGCGGGGCACTGACCAAGGCTTGCTAACTCGCGCCCCGCGCCGCCCCCTCAACGAATACTACACCCTGAAAAATCAGACAGGAGATTAAGCATAATATTACATTTCTCTGTTTACAAATCAATCCAATCCAACTTAAAATAGCCACTAGGTTCTCCTCACTTTCTCAAAGAGTTTTCAACTTATTCGGGCACATCATGGGTTACCCAAAGACCTGTCTGGAGAGGCAAGTTATTTTTGGGGAGGCTAGAAGGCAGACATGTGCAAGGAGAAGCACTAACCACGTGGATGGTAAGCATCAGAAAGGTGGTTGTTTAACGGTATATATCTAATGGTTCGCTGCATACGACCGCACTTAGTAAAGACTGTTTGTGGTCACGGTCTTCATTGATGCAAGGGCAAAGAAGTTTAAAAAATTTACATATTAAACAATAAATTTTCTTTAGAAAAATTATATCAACTGTGATTTATGATATAATGATGTAAATAATAACAGTTCCAATTTATCCCAATTTAAAATGATTTGAAAATAGAAAAATATACATAGCTTCAGCATATTTAAAATTTTTCATATATTAAAAAGGGAACAATTTATTCCGATTAAGTTATATTTAATGTGTATAGTTATTTAATTATTATAATATAGATTAGTCCCTGAATAACCTAGACATATTTTTGAATTCAGCAACAATTTATCTTGAGGTATAACTCGATAAGAACATTGTAGGATGTTTTTGTATCTTAATCTGATCTCGTGCTCCATGAATTATATAGCATTACGCTAATTATAATATTTGATCATTATCATCAGCCGATCAACAGCAGCACAGAACTTGCTTTGGACGAATCGAAGCCTTTTTTAAAAGTAAATTGTACAAACAAAAACAAAATATAATTAATAAGTCTCTTATTTTGAGATTTCCTTTGGGTTGACTGATAGGTAATGTCAACAGGCCTATTGTAATCTAACTTTACGTATTTCGACAATTTGAAATATTTGTCTTAATTTCGATTGTGTCGTAACATTAAAAGCTTTGTATTGAGCTCATATTAAACTTCAAATTGCCAAACTTATAGTCGGCTTTTGGTATTTTTCAACTAAACTGTTTTCTACCCTCGCGTCACGTCTACGAGGGTACTTAATGTTTGCACGTCGCCGGGGGCGGGCGGGTATTCGATATGTTGCGAGGCACCGGAAGCCTCCCGTTCGCCGTTTACGGACCTTTGTTTTGCGAAACGTTGATAATCTGTGATCACTTGAACGCTCCCAGGGCTGGAAGCGATCGTCACTCTCCACTCCTTTCCCTCGCCTCGGTCAGAGCCGACGCTGTATAGTTTCCACTTTAATTACACGCAAATGAACAAAGGAAACTGTAACACAACTGTAAATGTTCACTGGATTTAAATAATTACAGCAAATATTCTATTCAATATTTCGTAATGATTGTGTATTATTTACGCAATTAATTATAGTAAGCATTATAAGCACTGAAGCTTTATTAACATGACAGAACTATTATTGGCAAGTGCAGCGTGAGACCACTGCCTCCAAGTCAAGTAAAGATCAGATGAAGATCTTAGAAATGCAAGAGGGATATGTACAGCAATAGACAATGATAGGTTAAAATGATGATGATGATGATAGCGATTTTCACAGACATCATGCGTCCCTTGAGAGACCTACGTAACAATCAAGTTTTGGAGTATACTCAATAGATTTTGATATAGAGTAAATAATTTAATACGTAATATAATTTTGATGTAATTATTTCAGCAAATATATCGTGTTTTAAAGAGTTGTATGTGCATGCAGAATTAATTATTTATTTTCGATACACTGGAGATATCCAAATATTCATCAACTCATCATGAAATCTCCGTAAAGTGGTCAGCTAATAATGAATTTTACGAAATATCTTCCACAGAGAGAGTTTGGAGGACGTTACGGCAAGCGAAGTAGACAGGAAACAGTAAGTTAAAGATATACAAATATTAAATAAATATATGTTAATAAAAGGTATTATTTATTTGAAAACAAATATTTCCGTTTGTTACCTTTCTTTATATTACTATTATGAGCTTTATATGAAACCTATTTTATATGCGGAGAATGTTCATAAAAGCTTAGGAAATTTGTTATTATATTCTTATAACATATAATGTTATATATTACATTTATAATTTAATATAATTACATTTAAAGAAAGTAATATAGCGTAAAATAAATTTAAGAATGTACTCATGAAATATAAAGAAAGCTACCAGAAAAATAACAGCTTATATTACGTCTTAACATTTAAAAAAAAGGAAAATCAGAACGTTAATGTGAAAGCTTCCAAGAAAATCTCATTCTTCCTAACATGGCAACGTTACATATTCCTTGGGAAAATGGACAGTGGCGTTTCGAGGAAAGTCTTTTAATGTGTTTTCCTCGAAGTACTTTCACGTCCAGCGGTGTTATTACATATAAATATAATCTGTTATATCGAGCTAGATAAAAGCGATCGATAGCTTCTTATTAGTTTCCTGGTCTCCTCCGTCGTGGACCAATAATTCTTTATACTGGAGCAGCTTCGATGGGGTGGTCTAGTGCTGCCACATGTTGCCTGAATGCCATGAATAGTGAATAGGCTTCTTAAGACCACAAAACATCACAAGAGAAAGTAGTAAACACCGTCCATATAATCACGAAAATAAAGAATAGTATGCAAAAATCACCCTGTTCCTATTAGATATACAATTACTGGAGTAACAATTCTATCTTATTATTTATATGGGGGGATGAAGGAGATATAGCAAAGAAATTAATGAGAATGAATGCGGATGGTTATAAGGGTAGAGGAAGACCGAAGAAAGTGTGGATGGATTGTGTGAAAGATGACATGTATAAGAAGAGTGTGAATTTAGATACGGCGGCTGATAGAGACATGTGGAAGAGAAGTACATACTGTGCCGACTCCACATAGAATGGGAAAAGGGCAGGAGGAAGAAGAAGAGCGTATATCATCGTATATAGCCTCGCTTTGTTATGCAGTAAGTGTAAAAAAAAATCAATTTTTCGCAATGAAATAATGTTTCAATTATCTCTGTAACGTAAAACAGCAAATATGATACATTTATCGCTGTCCATATTTCTTAGGTACATAATAACCCCGCCAGTCTCAATTCATCACTCGTTTCCATGTTACACTCACCCCCCGGAAGCGTCGGTAATGTGCTTATGCTAACAAAGAAAAATCTCTTATTTTAAAATATATTTTGGTGACTGATCCTATAACCAATATCAATTAATATCTATAAATAATGTATATTATTTAAAAAGTATTAAATTCCGTATGTTTTACAAATGGTTTTATTTTATTAACTATATGGTCAAAGCTTCGCTACAGATTATAAAATTCTCATCTGTACATATATATGTGAGTAAAAGATTATATCATATGTATACTCATCATGATATATCTGGAACCATAAGACCTATAGTCTCAGGAATTGTTAGGAATATTTTTTTATCGAGTCCAGGGCAGGTAAAGGAATTACGGGGGTATTACAGCACGCAAAGGGAGTGGGGAACAGCTAGATACTTAGATTTATATTTATTATCTGTTTGTTTATTTACTTCCTTTTTTGGTGTACGTATAATGTTTTTCTGTACAGACTATTTACAGTGTTTGTTGTTTAAATATATCATGTGTTTGTTTCAGTTTTCTCTGTAGTTAGGTCTAATGTCACTTAAACATTAACTTAGTCCATTGTTTTTTTTCAATCAGTTATAGGTTATTACTTTACTTACTTGACGGCGTTCACATCTAGTTTTTAGTAATGATGTTAATAGTACAGGTAAACGCACTAGTCTAATAACAGCAATTATATTCTTCTCTTAAAGATAGCGAATTTTACAGTATATATTAAAACATGAATACATCAATGTATATGATGATTGAATTGAAATAATTGATATATGATGAATAACTACAAAAGTTATCGCTCTTTTAATAATAAAACAGTTTTTACAATATGCTCGCAACGTTAGCTCAAAATGGCAGGAATCAATATTTACGATAAGCTAATACCATGATACGCTTAATTAATAAAAACAATCAATAATTAAACTATTACTTAATAATAACATGAGTTGTAATCAAGAGTAAGATCAGCAGCAGTCATGTAACTTAGTTTATGAGCACAAGACCTTTTTTAAATAGCAATATTCGAATTAACTAAAATACATGCTTTTTATTACGTTATTAGCAGTAATAATAAACGTATTTTTAAAATTAAATCTTTCTGTTATCTTTACGCCATTTTGAGGTTATAAAGTTTGAACCAATTGGAAGCGTGCAGTAATTGTACATAAGTTAAATTGAACGCAAACAGAGCGGTGAAACTCCGCTTCCGTTAAAAGTTTTATTTCATTAACTTAAACAATCGTTATCGAGTCATGATTTTGAATTTAAACACAACTCTATTGATTCAACGTTTCAATTGAAAACCCACAAGTATTAAACTTTATTCGCAAAATGGAAACGGACAAGAATACAATAGATTTAAAATAACAATGAAACAGACAATTCATAACATGATATCTAGGTATTAATCTAGATATAAGTGAATAAAAAAATTTTTACCCTCCTTTAAACAACCAAGCTATTCAAGATCTCCAGGTTCCTGCGACCTGATGGAGCGTTGATGAAAATAGCTCACAACACCTACAATGCGTACAGTACTTAAGTTAGGCTGCATTCTATGGAAGAGGCCTATATCTAGCAATAGTCTGCCTCAAGTTTAAGATAATTATGAAAATGCTGTAATATATAAATTGTTTTTAGTATTATCAAATCTCATGTTGACAACGGCATTTAATTGATATTTTTTTTTTATCAATTCAAACAGAAATTAAAGACGTGAGAAGAAAGATAATATTTTTCGGACATATGCAAAGTGAATCACTTCATGAATTTTCCATATGAATATAGACGGCAAAATTTTTAATAAATATGTTCGTGATAGACAGCGAAAAACATGGTTTGACAATGTGAAGAAGAAGGTATGTTTAAATACGATCAGTTGAAAAGAAGAGTATGAAATAGTTTTTCTCAATATGATCGTGAAACTTTAGATCGAAGAGGCCACCTCACGATATTAACAAGAGAGTTACGAAAGAAGACGATTATAGAATATATTATAGATATATAGAAGACGATATTAAACTTTCATTTATACATATCTCTGTCTACTTCTTTACCAGTAACTCACTTGATAAGCATTAGGTTAATCAGTAGTTTTTAATTTCTTCGTTATTTCGTATTCGAACCAATACGTTACTTTACTTTGATGCGAATGAATTCTTTATAGTAGTTGATAAAAAGGCCTCCGCGATGTGGTAGAGGGCCGTCTAAGAGCCCTCAATGTAACGAGACATAGTCGATGGCCCTCTGTGCGCTAACTGTCTCCCTCTTGAACCACACCGCCTAACTCGACCGCTGTTCAACTATGTGCCTACTAAATTCACCGCCAAAACTTAGGCTAAATAATCACTTAATTTGTTGCATAAATTCTCAAATGTGATACATATCACTTAATTATAAATGGCTCTAGTTTCCGTTTTTGTAATTTAATTATATACTAGCTGTTCCTTACCCTTTTCACTGGCCGTAATATAGAATTAGACTTGAAATTTGTCTGAAATATTCTTTGAGAGCAACCGAAACCGCAAATGACTTTCTATAGCAATCGCACAAATCATACGAAATATAAATGTTAAGAATACTGAATTAGAAATAAAATGATGATCTATGAAATTCAAACTGTAAATAGCTGATAACCATCTACAAATCATTCCGCGTTGATTGCTCATTTTCCAACGTTGATACGTTCACTAGTCTTCACGTGATTGTGCGAACGTATAAAACGCATTTTCATTATATATATACATATATAAAAATTGACCTATATTCATCAATAGACGTGAATAGACCGAAATAATGTTGAAGTACCATATACTCCCATGCGAGCGTTATTTTCTATTTTAACTAAATAAATGATGGATGAATGATATAAAATTATTAAACTGGCAATGCAACTGGTAGCCAGCTTATCGTTATTGATTTCTATATATTATGTCGAATAAAGCAGATACGAATTCGTAGGAGACCAATGTACACAGACGGAAATACAAACAGAGCCAGTGCAAGACGACCGCCATTGTCTGCCGCGTTCGCTTCCCATTGTTGTCATTTTCAGCCGCAACAATGCAGTATCGTTGAGCTTACATTGCAAGTAATCCGCAGAGCACACCCCTCTGGTTGAATTGTGTGTATTGTAAATATAAATTAACAAGATATACTAATAAAACATCCACTAACATGAAAGACATTGGTCAAATCTTAAACGTTGGTTGTTTTCCGAGGTAAAGGAATTATTTCATTATGATTATTCTTTGTCTGTTTCTTTTACTGTTATGTTTATTTTATATTCTTCTTGTACAATTTCTTCTACCCAACTATTGACTTTTCTGTCACTCAAATTAGTGTAGAGAACTCATATTTGAGTTAAGCACACGTGTTAATTTTTGCATTAAAATGTTTCCTTCTTGTTCTATATATCTACATAAATTTAATAACTTAAAAATCATCAACACTGATATTATATTAGTCCAGTTATTACTAATCTTCTATTTTAAATTTGACAGGTAGCGTATTTCAAAAAGATTATATCCTTTTGTTGCTGGAAGATTATATTTAAATCTTGTAAATTATAAAAGATTAAGAATAGGACTTGTAATCTTTGTCTATCGTAAAGGATATTAGAGTTCTTCAAGATTGTGAGATTGACGGATTTTATAACCAACTAAAGGATTTCATGAATGATGGAGAACAATAATCTTCGTAGCGATTTGGTCAAGACCGTGCATAATAATATTGATGAGAGTTTGAATCCTAAGCCCGCTGTAATGAACATAGAAAGGTCTAATCATTAAAAATCCCACTTAACTATCTTTCTAAAAGGTAATGGTAGGTCTCTTTTGCTAGAAACCGTTCAATTAAGTACCATCGCCACATTTTCTATCATCGAAGTGTGCAAACATAACTGTATTCAGACTTGAAACTAGTGAAATTATTGGTTTAATAAAACTTAACATTTTATGTGCTAAGGCCTGGGCAAAATGTGATGCAGTGAGTAACCGACCATCATTCGAATATCCTGCTCTTCTTATCGCTTCGCTAAATGAAAAAATGTAGTTCGAAAATTTTATATCAAATCCCATCGCTATACCAAATGACATAGCATTCATATAAAATGTTGCATATTTTTTCGTCTCCGGTGCAAAGTAAACGTTGGAGAAATAAGTGTTTAAAACAAATTTCGTTCACAGCTCTTCCCTATTCAACTCGGTCTTATCCTAGAACTTTATACTGCGCATATTTTGCGTCCAAACTAAATCCCTCCATTCGCTCAGACGCTGAAATTGGATGCATTGAATGTCGGTGCAGGCGACCGAGCTAAATATATCCTTTGCTAAAAGCAAAATAATAAATGTCCTTGTATCTACAACCAAAAAGTAGTGTCATTAGTTTAACAGCTTGTCTGTAGCAACGTTACCAAATGGAATACGATTTTAACCAGAAAAGTTCTAAAAGATTCATTAAAATTTGGTTTATTATTTAGTTATAACACTATACGGTATTATATTTTTTATACGGGGTGAAAAGTAATAGGTGTAAAAGGTCTGGAGGGGCTAAAGTATAGCTCGTTCCCTATCCATCAATAAGTCCATAACAATAGAACATTTCAGCGTATTCTTCATTACCGTAATCCGCCGTTGAAATTAAATTTATTTGATATGGAAAAGAAAAACTATTCAGAATTTAAAAACCCATCCATACCACCTTGGTATTACTGCTGCCAATAATATAATTATGTTCAGATTTCACATATGAAAACAAGAGTGTGAAAACAATGTGCAAATTAGGTCGTCAAACTATGAAAATACTCAATTGACTTGGTAGTCTACTTTAAATGTTGATAATATATTATTTAAATAAAATCTCCACATGAAATGCAACTTAAATAAAATCCACATAATAACAAGAAGATGTTTTACATCGTTTCTTTTCAATCAAGGGCGGTTCTACCATTTAAAGATCAAGTGCGATACATCGATGAGCAACAGAATCGAATACCATATTTTCATTCATCGTGTTAATTGTCTAAAATTGTCAATCGGGTACAATCCGATTTACGGCTTAACGAATGGAATAATCGGCGGCACAAAAGCTTTGTGCCTGCTCATGCTTTGGGTACAATAAACGTGTTGACTGTCCTTTGTAACACTCACAAAGGTTTCCACGAATCGATTTCATTATTACCATCAAAAGAAGGAAAATCGCAAAGCGGTTAGACTGTAGAAGTCATACATTTGTCCTTACCAGAGTTCAGAAGTTTAGTGTTAAAGCGGCACAGACACGAGAAAAGTTCCTATAATCTTCAAAAGGTTTGTGGCGTTTCGCCTTTTTTATCTAACTGTGCATTGTTTTTAAGCACTTTAAGTTTCAACCTGCCTGCAATCATATTGTAATAGTATAATAATATATACATTTTGTAATCTTTGTATTTTCAGGATGGCAACTTTTGCCATCACGCTCTACGCTTAGAGAACACTCGGTCCAGGCTAGACAGACACTCTCTGCGCAACTCTCACATGTGGTCGCACAGGCGGCATATAGAAATTTTATTATTGTACTTACTAACATTAGTATAATAGTGTTACTGATCTGGATCTGGATCTGAGTGTTCGGCCACCAAGGGCCAATTTTCAGATGGATGTGTGGTGTGACGGGGATGGATAAAATTAAGAATGAGTATATATTTTTTTTTCTTTAAAGCGTTCACCCCTGCGTATTTTGGGTCAGGGCCTTTATTTATCCAGTCATCATTTACCATCATTCATGCTGTGCCTGTTTTTATCATTCTCGTCATTCATTTTTCTCCATCTTTTATTCTCTACTTATCTTCCATACTTTTCCTTCTCTATCATTCTACATACCATTTCCTTCTGTCATTCATCCTCTCTTCAGATTTGGAGACTCCTGGTATGTATTCCTGGTGAGAGGGGGGGGGGGAACCTGAAAAGAATCACCCCTGTAGCATAATCTTCTCCTGAGTTTGGCAATTCTTCTCTCATATTTTAATTTTACATTTTTTATTTACATATACATTTTATATTATTAGGTACATTTTCTTACTATCTATTTACGTTTTATTTTTATTTTTATTTATTTATTTCTACATTTGTATTTTATTAATTTTTACTACTTTCCCAACAACTCTCCTGCAGTATTACAGGAACGCTTTGCGACTTCCGTCGTCACTCATCAGAGAGGCGATGACTCCACTCCTTATCTGCTTTCCAATCTCCTGATAGCATTCTTCCCTTTCCCTTCCAAAAAGGGGACAGGAAGTGATCAAGTGCACCACGGTCTGGTCCACCGATGGGTCACAGAGGCACGCGGGACTCTCCTTGAGCTTAAACCTGTGAAGGTACTCGGAGAATCCCCCGTGCCCAGTGAACATCTGGACCAAGACCGTGTCGAGCTCCAGTCAGCGAAGGGTCCGGTAGGCTGACACGACGTCTGGGAAGAATGAGTATATTAGAGGATGCCTGAAAGTTGCGCCAGTGACAGAGAAGTTGAGGAGCAAGAGGTTAGCATGGTACGGGCATGTTATGCGGAAAGATGAAGGACATATAACAAAGAAAGTAATGAATATGAATGTGGATGGTTATAAGAGTAGAGGAAGACCGAAGAAAGTGTGGATAGATTGCGTGAAAGATGACATGTGTAAGAAGAGTGTGAATTTAGATATGGCGGCTGATAGAGAGATGTGGAAGAGAAGTACATACTGTGCCGATCCCACATAGAATGGGAAAAGGTCAGGAGGAAGAGTATAATAGTGTTACTAACCTTTACGTTAATTAAAGAAGTCAGTGAAACATATTTGTATTTTAATTGTTCGTTAACTAACAACGCAAATCCTCCACAAACACAAACTTTAAAGGTTATACAATTTTTTAATTTTGAGATGAATCTTGAATTTGTCACATTTCGAGCATAAAAACTAGATTAAAATCGTTTCGACGATTTATTCACTATATTCCACAGCAAGTATTAATCATAATAACGGAGTTAGAACCGTATCAAAATACTTAAAGTATTTTCAATACTAGCTCTATGAAACTGGAAAATGAAACCTTTTCAAATGACAAAGAGCATAAACAGTCATCAGTATAAAAAAAAATGATTTTAACTTAATTTTCTCGGGTCTCATTAAAGTATTATGCGAATGTAATTAATATAACATGCATTACGTGTTAGCTTAACACTAAAAAGTACATGTAAGTACATTACAGAAATAAAAATCTTAAACAAATGATAGGTGCTGTATTGTAAAATAGGATAAAATACTTGAAACTTTTGGTATCGGTTCCTATTACACATACTTGAATGGGAATACCTGGTCTAAAACCAGTTTGTATGAATAAGTCCCTTTACAAACATATATACAGAAATATATGCGAAAATTAATTACCTAACTATTCCATATATAAAATACCTCGTGTATTTTAAGAAAATATTAAAAAGTAAATAACATATATATATATATACAAATTCATATTCATTATACATATACAACTAACCTAACTACTTTAGCGCATTTCACCGCTTCCATTCCACATCCTCTTCTTCCAGCTACGGCGGTGAAATTGGATGAGCTGAACGTTGGTGCAGCCAACCACACTACGTGTTCTCGAATAAAGTTATCTAATAGATGAAGTCCAGAAGTTTAAAATAAGTAGTAAGTTTAAATTATATTTTTTTCTTGGATAAATTAAGTATTTTAATAAAACGGAAGTAAACCATAACTAATAGTTTTCTAGCGCAAAATCTCTTAGTTGATGGTAAAATTTTTCCAAACCCACCTTTATATTAACGTCGGGGACAATCTTTGAAAGATATCCTTCTTGGGAAGAAGGCTAGGTTTATATGAGATTTTTCCAACGCATTAGAAGGGAATATTCTATGGAACCGATGCTTATCTATATTATTGCTTCGCAAGGGCCAAATCTTCCTAAGCACCGCTCGCGGAGCTACGGCAAGTACAAAGCCACATCGCCTTCGCTGCCCCAAGCGAGTTCGCATATTAGTCTATAAGCCCTCCTCTCTTAAATCCCGCGAAATACATAGATATTTAGCTTCTACGTCAGGCAAGGATTATTTTGAACTAACCCGTTACTACAAGGATGTTTCAAAACTACCTAGCTGGCTATTAAACCCATGTCGTAAATCTGTCGCCATAATAGCATTGATGTGCATGTACATCAGCAACGTATGAGAGCCAGAAAATCCTAGGCAAACTCTCTTCGCCATACAGAGTCTAATTGTTACCTAATATCATGTGAGATTAAGGTGAAGTGTTAACAAGTAATAGGAGAAGTAAATAATGCACATGGAATAAATTTCAATAGATATCAGAGATGACCCATTTAAAGCTATTAGCTACACCTCAATCATTTTCTACGATCTTTACCAAGTAGCTGGTCTATGTGGTAGATTTTTTTTACGCTGTTATTTCTACCTGTACTGATAAAATAGAATTCGAGTGTGTTGTTGTAGTAAGGAAAAACTCGGGGACGATTGCCTTAAAAAAGTATTTCGCTGGATATGATTTCTTCGCCGCCACATCGGACGGAAAATTGAATGCAAGCGCCGATCTTGGATTCTTATTCGTAGGCAGCTTACATTAGGTGCACAAATAAATCGAATATTTTCCGTGAAATCTTTTGCGGAAACCTTCAGTCAGCATTCAATGACATTTGAAACCAAACCACCATGTAATGTTTGAAACAAATGTTTGTTGATACTTCGAACAGAAAAGTATTTACATTAATAATTTTACAATTCTCAGTGAAAGCATTTTCTTGACTATTTCTACCGTCTAACAGTAGAATGCCCGTATTCCAGTTTTTAGATCTATGAAGCGATATAGGTAGTGACTACTGCGATAGTCAAACTACATCTTTCAAAGCGACGAGAACGAAGTAGTTGTGTATCAAAACTACGTTACAACGTATAACCTAAATACTATCATACACATATATGTTCTAGCAGATGATCAGTTAGTTCCTTCTTGTTTTGCATTAAATTAAAAAAAAAAGTATAAAAGTTATTAATTTGGTATACATTAGTTGTATCTTTGTTATTTCACAAATCAACTACATGAGCAGGCCGTACAACTGGTGATAACTTAAGATGGTAGACAAAAAAAAACACATGATTGCCGTAGCTTCGGGATAAGATATTAAATCTCATTGAGGGTAATTTTACTAGCAATCAATCTGGAGCATGTTTGCCAGAGAACCGTGTGGCAGCAGAAATAAGAGCTGCGTTGCCTTGATGACACTGCTAATAGTAACTACTACCAATATTGTTTTGCTATTTTAGATAGAATGATTTATAGTGATCTAACTGCTAACCCCCACTAGACGGAGGTGCAACTAAAGAAGAAGAATTTTTAAATGAAAGTACCTTCACCGCCAAATGGATTCATTTTCCACTTTCAGCGATGTGAAGCGGTGACGACGTGAGTGCGCTCGATGTAACGACAAGTAAGTGTGCACTCGGCCCGCTCGTTTCAGGATGCTCTCGAACTCTACCACTTGATTTCTCAACTTGCAAATTAATTAAGAACATGTAGCTACAAAACGGCGTCTTAATTAAATCTCAACAACGTCGACAGTAAATGAAACATTTTACATTTAATTACAATTCCTATGAAAAATAGCGTCGTTTATATAACTCTGTTATTTAAACCCCTTGATAAGCAATATACTTTCATGTATTGTAGAACTTTACATTTGTAAGAAATTCTCTATATTTATATATATACAATCATCTTTACAAATGTATGATTAATCATAATGAATAAAGTACGTAAATTTATTATTATCAATAAGTTGATCAAATGACTATAAAATAATAAGTAAGTTAATTGATAACTGACGAAAATTTATTTATATGGGTTACGTTTGCCTATAATTGTGTGGTAATAAAACTTGTTGTCTTTGTAACTAAACTGGCAATATTTTAGATAGGTGGCAACACTGTCTAGCTTAGCGGACCGGTACTAAAATGTGAACGTTAAACTTCCATCAATCAGTTCAGTGTCATAAAACCTTCAATCACTGACAGAGTATATTTTAAACGTTTCATGTATAAAATGTTGTAAATAATTTATTTTTGTTTGTGTTTTTGTGTTGCCAGATGCAAAATACAGCATTAAATTAATATAAAGCAATCGTCAATTTATCCGTTGGATCGACAAAGCGCCTAATAAATTAAGGAAATTGGATTTTCCACTAGCGCGTAATCGGATTACACAATTACTGAGCGCGGCGCGTTAAGGGAGGAAAAATTTAGAAAATCGGTATTAAATTATGTGTGTTGTCTGCTACAACTAATTCTAGTAACAATAGCACATATTACTATATATTACCGTGTTCCTCTTCGATGGTAGCTAATAAAATGACAACGGTAATTAGACATCTTATATTTTCACAATGTGCAGTGTTTATCATAACTGGCGCTATATTTATTTATTTAATTTCTTTGCACAATAACAACATGTAATAAAAATACAATAGAGATAACATAATCAAAAAGGCGGACATAATACCACAAGGCATTCTCTTCCGGTTAACCTTTCGGTTTGTGAGGAGGGAAAAAATAAATAAATATCGGATGCAAAAAGAAAAAAACAAAATACATAGTTAAACAGAACAATTATAAACTTAAACATAATTATTACAAAATACATAAAAACTACTTATATACAGAATACATACACATACATACACTTACATAATTATATAAATATGGATATACATAAGAAGAAAATAAAAATTAAAAACAATGGATTCAGATTTGTAACCAAGACTATATTGTTAAGGGCAAGCTATAACCTTTTCATCATATGAAGGTTCTACTCTTAACTTCGTACTACCTTGAGTTCAAGCCGATAAGAGTCCAGAATAACTCCCTCTGCTCCTGCCATGGAAGGATATATAAGATTTCACTACCAAAAAAAAATGGTCTTCCCTTAGTAACTCAATTTCAAGTAATGTAAATAAAAAATAGACAATTGAAATAAATGCATTCATCAATCATCATCTAATGATGATGATAATTCATACATAGGCCTTTTATAATGTGTTGCACAAGGCACGGTCTTGCGCTGTTTGAATCCAGTGGCTCCCAGTGATTTTTTTTATGTCCTCTGATCACCTAGTGATGTCCGCCAATGTCGTGCTTTCCGGTGCGGGGTCGCCAATCCAGCACTTTAAGACCCCAAAATCTCATCGGTTCTACGATCCATGCGCCACGCCAATCGCCACCACAGGATTATGTCGGTAACCCTGGTATGCATATATATGCATTAAGTAGGATTTATTTCGATGAATCACATCGCTATAACAAATTTTGACTCACCAAGTTTCCGCAGCAATTTCACTAATGCGTCATGTTATACTAAAGCTTCACCTTTTACTTGTAACAACTCGTGAGTTAGGTAACATTAAATATAAATGTCAACTGATGATTAACATAAATCGATACGTGCTAGTATAGTTTTTTTTTCTAGAAAGAGCTCACAATACCACAATAATTTAACAAGTGACAATGAAGTCGGAACGCAGTAATATTTGCTCACCGTCGATTGGCGGCAGTAATAGTCGTTGGGGTGGTAACTAGACTGTCTTCAGCAAACAAAATCTCACCACCAGTAAATAACGTTAACGATATATATTTATGATAATATTAGAAACTGCGATAAGGGAATGTAAAGGTTTAAATTAATATTCTCCCTCGTGTTTATTATTTGTCCCGCCGTCAAGTTCGACGGCCCTTTGGAATTTAATTTCGTCACCCTGTGACCGAGAGTCGTTTTAAATAAATCTAAAGACACCAGTACAGAATTTGAACAGCGTTAAGAAGTCAGTCTAGAATTTTTTAATATTAAGGATGTAATAAATGATATCCTTTACCATATCGCCAGTTACGATGGTAAACACTCCACCACATTATGTTCATTGATTTAAGATATAAGTTATTATTATCTTACCTCGGTAATTTCACTAGCTACAAAGCCTTTCAAACCGAAACACAGTAACATTTGCAATGAACTGTCTGGTGAAATAAACGCTGCAGTGGCACCTATATCCTGCAAACATCTAAAAGCAAAAGACATTTACATTTTGGCTTAATCTTGTGCTTTTTAATTTATTCGCAATTTCATCTTTACTTTTGTCTGTCGACGGAGGAAGATTTCCTCGGAGATTAAATTCAAAGGGAGCAATTACCAAAGTACCCCCCACTGCAGGCTGGTGGCCGTAGTTTAACGACGTGGACAAAGGAACTAAGCGCTGATGTATCTATTCTACATGCCTACAGTCCTTTATAAAAGAAAATGGATATTTAATCAATGTAACGAATAGGTTTAGAAAAAAATATATTTTTTCTATTTAAATAAATGTAAAATGATAAATAATTCGAGGTAAGTCTTACCTCATACCATCTAGGTAGGTTTGTTTGTAGCTAGTGAAATAACTGGGGTAACGAGACTCAACGTGTCATGTCTCAGGGCGACGAACGCAATATGGTGCAGTGTATAACATCCTAACCAGCGCCAAGCTGTTATGAGCGGGCGTATCACTTACCATCAGGTGAACGTTCGTCTCGTCTCTCAATTAAATAAAAAAAAAATAATGACTACCTATTACTATATTTACGCACACAGTATTAAATTTTTGGAAATGTATAATAACGGAAATATAATGATCGCCATAATGTTTATAACCAAAAGTGTATTAACTTTCACTTTATGTTTTCCTACTATTTTAAGTTTATATTTATATTTTATATATAATATTGATGTACATATTATTAACGATAATAATACTCTTGCGAAGTATCCCGCTAACCGCTTATATCCCCACGAGGGGTTTACCATTTTAATACTCCCTTGATTACAGTTTTGATTAGCTTCTATCTGTTTGCGTTCCCAATATCCGGATTGGGAGCAAATAACTAACCAATAACCGTTATTATACAGTAACTATCGGAGCAATAGAATATTAGATAAACATAGCCGTTATGAATATTTAGAATAGTTTCATTTATGCATAAAACCGCTTGATCAACTGAAATGATGTTGATGATCATGAAGAAGATACTATATAACGATTGTCGCATTTTCGTCTATTGCTATTTACAACAATAATGTCTTCTGTTAGTCTGTTTTAACTACTGTTTTATTAAAATTTTATGATTGATTTTAGTTCGTTTTTAAAAATTCATATATAATAAAAATGGGTTTTTTTTTGTCCCTCAATCAAGTGATAACTAGTAAACGTGTAGACATGGGAACATGACCAATTCACGGGGAATGATATGTTGATGGTTTTAGGCCATTTATTTTTTTAATATCATGGATCCTTTATCATTTTATTCCTAATTAACTTTTATATTATTTAAGCAGTTGCTATAGTAATGGTTGCTCTCAAGGAATTCTTCCCACAAATTTCAAGTCTAGATTTATATTACGGACAGCAAAGCGGGCAGGGGAATAACTAGTAGTATTATATAAAAAACAACGCAAGTCAGATTGATGTTGAGATCTGGAGTGAGACCCACATCCAGCTGTGGATGTCTGTGGGCTGTTGTTGATGATAATAAAAAAGCACATCCTTTTGTGAACTAAGAAGATATATATATATTAAAATTATAATATTAAAATTATTTCACTAAGTATATAACGCATTTGGTTCAATTGTTTGTCTATCGGAACCTTTCACATACAAGCAAAATTGATGTTCCTACTATGGAATCTCGAAACCCACTTTCATTAAGAAAAAGTTCTGAGTTCCGGTTAGTAGGGCGAAAATTTGTCTTATACCTCAGAAAACAACTTGGTCATTCTAACCAACACCACATTGTTATGTGCGGGCAATTCACTTACCATAAGGTGAATATCTTATCCGTTACTTTGCCTCGTGGAACTATAAAACATCACCAAAACGCAATAATGATTTAATCATATTTTTCAAAATGACAGCCATCACCATCAACAGCCTGCGGCGGTACACTGCTGGGCCTAAGTCTTTCCCAAAGAACGCCACTAGGCCCGGTCTTTGGCTAAACGCATCCAGTTGCAGCCAGCCGCCTTGCGCAAATTGTCGCCCCATCTAGTAAAATTACAATACTGTATATAAAATATTTTAAAAAGCAATCTCCTTGAATTGTAAAATATTATACGACTACAATTTACACAATTTGTTAGTACTAAATTAAGTAAACATTATAAAAAATAAACTCCAATGTCTTTCGATTCTAATATTATTAAAATTTACTCGTCCAAAGATACGAAGTAATTAAATATTCTCTCCATAAATAGACCTACCACCGACAAAGTTTACTTGCGATCTACCCTCACAGAACGCCTCTCCACAGACCGAACGCCTCCCCGACTTCCTGGCAAAGGCTTATTAGGTTCATGTTGTGCACCATGCAAGATGCGCCCGGCGACGGCAATCGATGTTACCATGACAACGTCCCCGCTCGCGAAGGACACTTACAACACAACGGCGCGCTTACGAATCCCTGACTCATTTGTTAAATATACTAATTTGCATAACACTATTTAAACGCCTGTGACATACTGTGATGCAATATTTTCTTCTAAATTATTATTATTATCTTTTATAGGAGCTTGACTAATTTCTTAACTAGATCGCCTTTACACGAGCAAACCGATAAACTGAAGTGATGGTGAATAATAGATTGTATCTAAAATTAAATGCCAGTAAAGATGTTTATTCAACTTTGCATTTTAGTTATCACAAGATCTCTTTACTCTGTAATTATACTAGTTATAGCGACACATCAGTCGATATACGTCCACTGTTCGATATAGGCCTCCCACAAACATTGCTGTACAGAACACAAAACAGAATTTTTCGCACAAAGACAGTCTTTAAAGATATCTAACGTCACTCTTAATATTTTATCACACTTTAATACAATTTCAACATTTATTGTGTAGGATATAGTATCAAGATGGCCTATGTTCCGCAGTGGACATCTATCGGCTTATGATGATAGCATCAATATCAGTTTTATTGTAACATTAATCTAAAGATACTCGTAAGTTATTTATAAATAATCCTAAGATTTATAGTTCAAATAAAACGTATAAGAATATCTGCTATTTTCTCCGTTATGGTATAAACAAGAAAAAAAAACAACTGTTACCGTTATTCAATCGCAAACGTGTCGCATAGTTATAAAGGGATCATTTTACAGACGGTAGATATCTCCCGCAGATGGGCTCCCAGTTTTATTCGATTGCACGATAACGTCGTTCACGCTTGTATATCAAGGCGTATTGCTCACAATATCGTTGGCGTACCTTTTTCTTTTAAACGTCGAGAATGAAATTTTTAAAAGATTCCTTATTTATAGATAGAAGTCAACGGGAATCCACCTCAATAAAACCCCTTCGGAGGTATCCAAAGGCGTTATGAGGAAATGTTTCCTACAGTAGGCATCGGCACTATGCCCGAGCACTTCCTAAAGGCAAGTAAGGCTTTCAATAGCACCGACGCTATACTACGGTTATTGCAACGTCTTCTTTTCTGAAGAAAATCGACTCTTTCCGAATTCACAACCGTGATTTCTTTCTGTTCTATAATAGTTTCACAGAATGAGATCAACGCGGCCTATACGTCGCTATTGATACTGGCAAAGAAAAGTCTTGCCTGGTCCTATGGACTAGAATTCATCACTCCGATTCCCATAGACCATTCTGTAAGTGTATACTACGAGGAATCCTAGTCTGCAATTTGTCATTTATGTAGTTAAAACCAGAAATACCTATTTTTACAGTTATGTCTATAATTACATTTTTACACTATTAACGAAAAATAATAAACACGTCTTTTAGGTAGCTTCTAGGTAGCTGTGTTATCGATCGTCCGTTGATATAATCCTATTGAAATTACTCAGAATAAACAAAACAAATCGATTCTTTTACTTTTATTTTTCACCTTCTTATAACTTGTCAATAGATGACACTGTGTTATATAAATATCCAAAATTCGATGTTATTTAATGGCGGTATTTTTTATATAAATATTTATATAACATATGAAGATTTCACCTGTTACAAGTTTTTTTTTCAGATATCACCTAGAAGTGTTTAAGTAGACACTTCCTCTGGAATAACTTCAGCAACTGCGTATCTGTGTATAAGCATCTGTTTTGGATAATAAATATATGTTTATTTTACACCTCCAATCAAACATACATAAGTACTGTTAATCAAAGACACGAGCAAAAGAAATTTGAAGATTACCAGCAAAAAATTAATATTATTACTTAATTTATTTTTTTTACTTTAATCAAATTAATAATTAGTCATATTTTTTCATAAATAACAATACTTATATAAATTGCCAATAGATGTCACTGTTAACAATATTTAAATTATTTTTTGTTCGACATATCTAGAATATATTTGTAATGATGTTAACTTTTAAAACATGTTTTACCACAAAATTTTATTAGTAACCTTACTTATTTACTTTAGTTTAAAATACGTTTTAGATTTTACAGTACAAGTATATTCTATAAATTTTAATACAAAATACTGAATAATGAAACTGCCTTTAATCGCTATTCAAACAGTGCTGTTTTTTATTTTCCTGTATAAATGTTATTAGCAATAAAAACTTATAATATTAGCACATGTAATATTTGTCCCTTTGACTTAATTAACTTTACTTTATCCTCCAAGTAATATAGTTTTATTTTAATCTGCGATTAATAAAAAGGGCAACACTAAAAACCAGTCACGTCACGTTATGGTTTAGTGTGGGTGCGTCCTGCGTTTGTACGTTTATGAATATGTTAGTGGTTTTTAGTGTTTGTATGTATTTCTGACGCCGTTCTTAGTTGTCTGTCAATTTTCTAATTTTGGATTTTATCACTAAAACCTACCAAACTGTCGTCTTTAGGTATGTATATTATATTTTCGAACTTATGTAGATTGTCATTCTACAGATATCTTTACATTTAACCGTGTCTAAGTTGTGCATGTAACCTGTTAGACAGGCGTTGCCTCTGCATCAAGACTAATAGTTTAATGTATTGATAGATGCTGGTTTAATATTATATCTGCGAATATTGCAATCTATTATAGTATCGATGTAATTGTTATCGTTAGATATTGAGAGAACTTATAAAGTTTATCGCGACACCGTGGAGGTGGTTGTAACTAAGTGTAAGACTAAGAGGGCACTAGGAACTCAGTCGGCTTTTCAATGCCGGTCAGTACGCTAGTGTTTATGTGCAGTAAGTGTATTATGCGCGTATAATGGTAGGCCCGTGTTTTTTACGTTTGTTTGTTTTTGTGGTGTTTGTGTGGTGTTTTAAGTGTATATTTTGTTACAGGCTGGCAGAATGCTAAAATTCATTAGAGGGAAGGGTCAACAGCCTTCTGCTGAACGGCAGAAACTTCAGAATGAACTGTTTGCCTTTCGCAAGGTAAGTCAATTGTATGATAGGAATTGTAAATTTAGTTTTGAGTTAATTTTTTTGCATGTTATAATTTCGTAACAATTACAAATAATGTATCCTTTTTTATCTATAAATGATCAAAATTAGAATAGATAATATTTTCAAATTAAATTGAGTATGTAAATATATGCCTACATATGTGTGTTTAAAAATAAATATTCTTTGTATTAAATTTATTAACTTAATAGTATTTTTTTAATACTTATACCAATAGTTTAACGATAAAAATTTTGTACATTTAATGAGTCATATTTATGAATTTTTTACATATAAATTGGGATGTTTTTAAATTGATAACTTATAGCTATCTTTATATGACTACAAAATGAAAATATGTTTATTGCATTAAACGTGAATAAATCAAAATAATATGTTTACAATTCATAATAGTAGTCAAGAGCTAGCCAACAAGATTTATGATAAATGGAATACCACATTAATCATATTGAAGTGTTGTGAATATAGGTCTGATTTTTAAATATAGACATTTTTTATATGTTCTATTAACTAATATTAAACAGTTTTATGCTTAATTCTATTTAAAGTTGTATAAAACTAATTGTATTCTTTTAAAATATTTAGAGTTAGACTTTTAAAGACACTTGAGATTGACACTTGATTAAGATTATACACTTAAAAAAAATATTAAAAGTCAATGATGTCAACCATTATTGGAAAATTAAAAAAATTATAATTTCTTGAAATAAAGTACCAGCTACCTTACAGCTTGCATAAATTTGCATTAGTTTCATGATTGGTTTTTTTGTCTCTGTCATCATTTTCATTTATTTCTTTTGATAGTTTTATAATGCAAGCTACAGTAGACCGCTTTATTCCCTTTTTTTTCAATAATAAAAAAAGGCTAGACATTTGGGCCAAGTCACTACATTTTATTGATTAATAAAACATTAGCTTAGTTATGTTTTAATTAAATCTGTTGCACTAATTCATAGGTTCATCGCTAATCTATCCTAGAAATAATTAACCTGAATTACAATGTTTGTTTTACAATCTTATCGTACTGTACATTACGCTGTATTTGCTTTAAGATTAGATGTGTCAGTTTATTTTTATGGCTCCCCTGGTTACATTTGCGGTTAAAAAATAGGCCATGGCCTTAAAAATGTTCATTGTGAAATCAAATCTTACCATGTTTGCATTATACTGAGTTATGTCTCGTGTTGTAATTTTAAACTTCAATGGTGTAATCTACGAAGTATAGTTTCAAACAATTGTTTTTTTATAAAAACTGAACAATATATCGGCAGTGAACTTACTATCACTTAAACTTTTATTATGTACCATTATAAAAATATTTACATTAAGTTTTTAGGAGTATCTAAACCGACGAAGCGACGAGACGAGGGGACTAGTTAGGATGATATACACTGCACTACATTGTGACATAAGATATTAAGTCTCGTTACCCCAGTAATTTCACCAGCCACAACGCCATTTAAAAACACACCATGTTTGCACAACAATGTCTGCTGCAATAAGAGCTGCTGTGATACTTACCTAGACGGTCTCCAGCAACAGACCTACCACCAGTACTTATCTATACTTATATAAACCTTCAATTTTTAAATAGAAAAACAAAATAAAATATAAACGTTATTAATGAACAACTTAAATATCGCGGTGTAATGTTAAAGCATTGCCAGATATAGATCTTCATGATCTTAATCAATGGACCTCCACAGCTTGACATAGGTCTTCGGTAATGAATCCCACAAAACATTATACATGAATATGCGAATGTTTATTATATATATTCTTGTGGTTATCATGAATTTAAATAACTTTAATATTTCTTATTAAACATCGTTATTGCTTTAGTCATAGCCGTGCCCAGTAATTGTGACACGCGTCTACATCATGAAACGGCTTTATATAAATGGATCTCAAGGTCACGAAACTGTTTCAATTGGTCAATTGAAAACTACGATTGGAAGAAACGTATCGCGGCATGTTTTTTTTTTAGTTATCAAATACGTTCGTTAAGAATTTTTTTTTTTTGGGATCGCGCAAGTGTACTACATAGCCGATTATAGAAATGACTACTCTTTAGCACATTGATGTATCCAGTAGACTTTAGTTGTATTACTTATATTACCGTAGAAGAACTAAGGTCACCAATATAGCCTAAAAGATTGCTAGCCTTAAATGGCATCGGATAGGGTATAATGTTCGAAAGACTGCTGGTCAATGAGGCAGTAAGGTTCTCGAGTGGCAGCTGCATACCAGCAAAGTAATGGGAGGTAGGGATTTAGCCACAAGGTGGATCGTCGATCTGTCGTTGTTGTTGCTGATCTGTCTGTGTGTTGAAGGTCACGGGAAACCGTTGGGTACGGGCTGCACAAGACCGATTGGTATTGAGTTCTTTGGATGACTTATGTCCAGCAGTGGTTTCTATCGAACTACGATAATGATGATTACTTTATTTCATGAGACGGAAACTTATCGAATTACCTAAATACTTATTTTATTATATATTTGTTTTTTTATATATTCACCATTATAAAGATGTCACTAAAGTTGATAGGTGAGTTAAACATATTAATAATTAAAAAAAAACATGATTAAGTACTCAACCGTATAGCTTCATTAATTACTCTATAATATTATCTACAAACGATAATTGTTTAACAGAAATAACGAGCTCGTTAAAATTGTGAAATCGCTAACGTTTCAAATGTTATCACATAAATCGGCGATTCCCCAACCCTTGGTTGTGTATCCATCCTTAGGTTCCATTGTTAGTACCTGAAAATTATATTGGTAATGGCGAAAATATTGATAAGTTCAGTTGACTTAAATAAACCGTATTACTCAGGTTATAGAGAATAGTCCCACCAATCCGCATTGAGCCAGCGTGGTGGGAAATGGCCCAAATCCCTCAATATGTATCGCTACTCGATTGTGTGGGAATCTTTGAGGGAGGTCTATGTCCAGCTGTGGACGTCTATCGGCTCACGATGACAGAATAGAGAGAGAGATGGAGAGTATATTTGATAGTTGACATTGACAATGGAGCTTAAGAGAAACGATACAGATTTGATTTGTAGATATTATATAAGGGATACAAATAAATGAAAAGATATATTAAAGTGTAAAAGTTTGGATAGCACTGACATGAACCAATAAAAAAAAATATAATTTTTATATACGGGCGAAGTATTTAAAAGCGTGGTGTTTGTCTTATGTAAATAAACTTGAACAAGTATCGATATGTGCCGTAGGAAAACATTTAGTTCGGCGTAGGCGACGGTTATCGACCGTTATGCCGATAACAGATAAAGATAACGACGGATCGATAACCGCTATCTGAGCTTCAAGCCAGCTCATCCTGCCACTTGCGCTTTGGTGATATATATATTTTTTTTATGAAATTGTTATTATTATATATCTAAAAATAAGTTACTATTAGACGTAGACCTTACCTAAGGTGGATCTAGAACAGCGCACGATCTATCGGGATGGAGATCTTTGGGAGAGGACTATGTTCAACTGTGGACGTTTATTTAATGATGTAGTTACTCATTTGACTAGTCATATTAACATAGCCCTACGAGTCGCGAGGCTGATCTAGAAATGGGCGGGGCACATAGTTGGTAGAACCGATGGACGTTGAAGTCTTAAAGTGCTGGGATGGAACACAAAAGACCTTATGTCCAGCAGTGGACGTCCATCGGTTGAAACGATAATGATGTAGTTACTATTAGATTTTAGAAATGCAGCGAAGGCAATAACAAGTAATTAAACGGAAAGAAGTGTTTGTAATTTTTTTTTTTTTAGTCGAGCAGACGGAGCAGTTCTTCCCTAATGATAAGTGATACGTCTTCCCCTAACAATCTGTCAGAAGTTAAGATGGTGTACACAACACCACATTATACTTACCCCAGTAAGTTCACTAGCTACATCGTCCTTCAAACCGGAACACAGTAATATTTGCACGCTAATATTAGGAGGTATGATTAAGTGTTGCGGTGGAACCTACTTATACGGCCTCCAGTAAAATCTTACCATCAGTCACTTGTCCCATCATTTCGTCCGAATGATAACTTTATTTAATTGATCGATCCATTAGAGAGGTCTTTTTAAACTGGTTTATAGATATCTTTCATACTAAACAATAAACTGACGCTCCCTAACCTGGCCACGCCCTTAATTATCAGTGTGAAATGATTAAATGGCTGAGTGGAGTAGTCACGACGAAATTTCAGGTCAGCGGTTTTTATAGCGATGGGTAAATCAAATACAAGACCAAGACTTGGACAGTGTTGGTATTGGTCTTGGTTTTACCTAAATACTTCTAATCTTAGTCTCGGTTTTGTGTATTCAGTCTTGCACATTTAGTCTTGGTCTTGCATAATAGATCATGATCTTGGTATTGTCAATTCGGTCTTAATCTTGGTCTTGCTTCTTCGCAAGACTAAGACCAATTTTACTCATCACTAATTTCTTACCTGATGCTAAGACATGATGAAATCTGTAGAATGTTAGTTTACGGATCTTGAATAAACAATGGGAAAATTTTAACGGTTATATACGCTTTCATCATCGTCGTCATCAGCCGATAGACGTCCACTGCTGGACATAGGCCCACACTGCTCTATGCCTTACAAACTATTATTAATGGACTACGATTGATGATAACATCATCATAGTTAAAATCTCCTCTGCATACTAAGTCTTTATAGTCATTGCATCGCACATTTTTCTTACCATCAGGTGATGGTGACGTCTCGTTTGACTGATCATAATAAAGAATATCTACAAACATTACTATTTTCCAGTTAGAAAGCTGATTTTTCCTTGTAAAAGATTTATTTCGCAGGTTAAGTGATTGATCGCAGCAATTACTTTTCATATCCTGCACCTTTATGCTTCTTCCTCAAATCGTATTCCTCAGGTCTGTGTCTCTATGCTTATATCAAAAATAAATCATATTAATAAAAAATATATGCTAGAGACAAGTAATTTTCATAATTATTATTAATTAATTATGCGCGAAAGTCAGAGTAGATAATTTTTTTATATTAAACACTTGCTGTCTATGGTCTTGCATAAAAAAAATAATCAATACCATATACAAAAATTATAAAAAAAAATTATATCAAGGATCCCATAAGTTGTTACCATCCACAAACAGTTGAATGCAAACATTACTGCGATCCGGTTTGAAGGGCGTTATAGCTAGTAAAATTACTAATGTAACGAGATTTAACATATGTCTCAAGGCGATGAGCACAATGTGGTATAATATCTTTTAAACTATCGCTATATTGTTATTTGAGAGGGTCACTTATCTTCAGGTGACCTTGCTCGTCTTGTCGCTTCGAATAGAGAAAAAAAGTGACCGAGTCAACGTTACAAGTGATAGGTCCTTCGTCACGTCGTTAAGGCAAATAGAAAAGATATCATTCAATTGAGAGTTTGATTGAAGAGCTCGACTCGAAGCAATCCCGAAAGGGTCACATGCTTCAGGTACACGTAACTCGAGGTCTGTTCAGTGTCATCCGTTACGCAATTTTGCGTGTTATGCGAATATATCTCGTCTTTAACGTTTTTAACCTTTCAAATAATATCCGCGAAGTTCATTAAGAAGGAAACAAAGCCATGTACTATTGAACTAGTTGTAGTTTAACATAAATTTAAAATTAATATTATAAATTTCTAGGTCCAAAATCTTTAGGCTAAATGTTATCTAGATAAGATTAAGCTTGAATAAATTGCATCGATACGTATTTACTTTCCTTAAAGTATTTAAATCTATGTAAATATAATTAGAACTTAACTTTCATGATATCGTGTTTATCGTAACAAACAATACTATTCTGTCCCTGTGGTAGAGTAGCTAATTGTATGTCTTGTAACATAGCGTTCCCTGGTTCGATTCATTAATTTCACATATTGACTTTGTAAAGGTCGTGTACTGTGTTCGTATGTTGATAGCCTAATCAACAATTCGGTTATAGAGACAGATTAAGGATGGTAGCTAGACAGGTAGAGGCGGGCTAGAGATTTCGAGTAGGATATGCATCATCTTCAGCCGATAGATGACCACTGCCCGACTAGGCCACCCTCAAAGATCTCCACATGGATCGATCCTGCTCTGCGCTGGCTGCGGCGCCATGCCGACATCCGTCACAGCATGGCGTCTGATACTGCCAAGCACTAGAGTTTGTCGTTTGTAGGGATTCTTATGGAGTTATTTAGGCCAATAGCCACCACGCTGGCCCATTGCGGGTTGGTGGGAGCCAGAGCGTCGTTTGTTGATTAGCAGGGTGCACCACGAGCAGGTGAGGCTTGAGTCCCGTGAGTTGCTATGCTAGACCCCTTACACCTCTGTGGTTATCTATAGTTAAAAATAAACTTAACTGCATATCAGCACCGTTTTGTACCCTTTGAATGACTTTAGGGGTTATTATTTAGTTAGGGTTTGGCAACTAGGGTATGCAATGCTTATTAGACTTACGGAGATCACTCCCCTTATAGACAAGATGGTTACAGATAATTCGTCCAGAATTGAACTGTGAACTTGTGTTATAAAGCTAGCACTTACATATACGATGATTCCCTTCAACGAGGCGCTAGTTAGGATGATATACACTACATCACACTGACCTGTTCCCATTGAGAAATGAGATTTTAAGTAACCCCAATAATATTATTAGCGACAAGGTCCTTCTAAACCGGAACAGTAATGTGTTTGCATATTACTGTTAGACTGCTGAAATTTGAGCTGCGGTGGTATACCTACTTTGACAGTCTCCGCCAAGCAAGACCTACCAACATATAGCTATATCTGGTGATGACTACCATATATGTCATATAATGGATATCCCTGTTAACTGAACACCGGTCCACTGTAATCGTTATCGTCGACATAATAAAAGGTTATCTATCTCATAACGAAGACTTCATTGGAAATTGTTTTGACGCAGTTATTGGTAGCGGATGGCAAGGATCCACGTTTCAGGAAGTCCACTATCTGTGACCCGTGTTCAGGGTCGTTCAAAAAATACCAGATTGTATAGACGACAAATCCTCGCAGGACACCGATTCATACAAAGCATGATAAGCTAAACTATTGAAATTATTAAATGCTTATTTCAATGGAAAAGTCGGTTGCGTAATACCACCAGCTTGGGATCTGGTTATTAATAAAATTAAACACCAAGTATACCACTAAAAGGCTTCAAGGTACAGTGAGCTCCAGTCCTGCGTAGATAGGACTGTAGCCAATAATTAAAAACCTGAGCTCCTTGACGACCATACATATATATATCACGTCTCGTTCCCAATGGGGTAGACAAAGACCACCTCTCTCCACTTGCTACGAACCTGGCACACTTCTATCGCTTCTTCACTTTTTCTTGACGACTATCAGCTCATGATATCAGTCACTTCAGTTCTTCCGTGACCATGCCTGCTGTAAAGCACTTTAAACTACGGGTTAATAAATAATAATACGAGTTAACTGAATCTCGTCTCTGTTGCCGGAACCCTCTATGCAGGTACCACCACAGCATATATTTCTGCCGCCAAACAGTAGTATGCAAACATTACTATGTTCCGATTTGAAGGACGCTGCGGCTAGTGAAATCACAATGATAATGAATCTTATGTCGCCAGGCAACGACCATAATGTGGCGCAGTGTATATCATCCTAACTAGCGCGACGTTGTTATATGCAGACGTATCACTTACCATTAGGAGAACATCCGATTTGTTTTGTCGCTTCGTTAAAAAAAAAAAAATATTTTCTACTATAGTTATTTTAACGATGTAGTTAATTTCTATTTAAAGTACAGCAGTGCAGCTACGGCGGGCATTAATGACTTCATTGCTTGTTATCTACCCAAGTAATAATGATAATGATGATGATGTTTAAGATGTTCGTCTATGCACATTCTTAATGTACAGTAAAACCTTTATTTATTAGACTTCTTATTCAATTACACAAGCGGGACATAGCGCCAGTTAGGATGATGCACACTGCACCATATAATGCACTTCGTGTTAAAATGTAAGATGTTAAGTCGCGTTACTCCAGTAATATCATTAGCTACATTGTACCTTCAAACCGGGACACGGTAATGTTACCACACTGTTGTTTCATGTCGAGAGGGCTGCTTCACATCCCTGCCCAAGGCGGGCCCGTTCGATCTAGGTGTTGCGGAAGAACTGCGCGATGTTATTCCGTGACCCTCGTTCATATCTTCGGAAGTGATTGGAATATCATGTCAAGCTTTTTAGTCGGTTGGAATCCGACACTACCCCGTTACCGGCTCTCCTGGTTTCGGGGTGTGCGACCATTAGCATTTTGTTACACAGGTTAATAAAAAAAAAAACACTGTTGTTACATGAATCAGGAGCTACGATGGTTCGTATGTAGAAAATCAGCGGCAACAAAGACTTACCACCAGATCCTATAGAGCGTTAAGCTCTATAGGATCTCTCTATACGTTCTTTGGTAACGCGGTCAGTGCTGACCGTCAGTGGAGGTTCCCTTTAGGCCTATTAAAAATCATAAATCTATTTAAAATATACTAAATTGTTTTTTTGGCTTATATGCTTTTATCTTTTACTCAAATGTTACTTGGTTACTTATGTTATATAAGTCAATTTGAGCCAATACTTATGGAAATAATTAACGTCAGCCAGCATGGACCGACGCGGCATACAGAGAGAAAAACGGTTATCCGTTACACAGGGCCGCGTGGGTCACGGTGTCGGGTAGCCCTTCGCCAGAAACAAGACCAAAAAATTACCTACTTTCTGTAATAATTGTCCAGACAAACCATTTCTATGTGTCGAGTGTTTACCCAACGTTCGTATATAATTTTATAGATATTTTTTATTACTGTTCCTTCTTATATGGCTTAATATCGTTGTTATCCACCAAAGATTTAAAAAAAGTTTTAATTTTGAGTATAATTTTTAGAAAAAAAAAAACGTTTTGATTTTTTTTGTGGTTTTATCAATAAATTTCTTTGTATGGTAATTGTTGTTTTTCTTTCTAAGTTAGTAAATTTTTCAAAAACCAACTTGATGTGGAAAAGTTAGAGCGCCACGTGGGTCAATTAATATGAGATTTAGTTTGACAGCACTGCCCAACGGCTTGTATGGACGAAACGAAAACACTCGTAAAATGCGGTCATCACTGACTGACACGGCTTGGACTGAAAGTCTATATGTCAACCATCACTGACCGACACGGCCTGGACAGGAAACTGCGTTTTTTTTTCGGCATAGAACGTGTTATGCGCTGGTGAATGGTTTAGTATAAAAAAATATATGGTTATTAAGTTTAGTAAAAAAATACGGTTAGACTATATTTATAATATAAAGATATTTTTGTGTCATAAATCTCCTAAAAAATTCTCCCTGTAAGCGTTAAGACAAAGAAAAAAGTATTTTTTTTTTTGTTATAGGTTTTTAAAAAAATATGTCTTAACGAGTGAGACTACAGGTCAAGTTGGTTTTCTTGGAATATCGGCATCGAACTCGAAACCTTTTCCATGTTCATGTTTTAGGGTAATCATCAAATCGTTTTTGTTCTTTTTAACTTAAACTAATGATAGGTTTGTTGTGTAAGATTTTATCTCTGTTTAGTAAAAAAAAAACAGTTAAATAGTAAATTAGCTTTAGATACATTTAAAAGTTATATCCTACAAATATCTTCAACTCGATATTTTTACTATCCGCTATAACTTTTAAGTGTTTTTACTCTATTTAAAAATGTATTTTTAACCTTTTTTTTTTATTTAATTATACTATATACCTAGAATAATAATGAAGTAATATAATTGTAACATTTATAAAGATGACCATATTGTATAGTATTTAAGAAACCAAAGTACAGATGTAAATCAAGGATTTCTCATTCAGTGAAATAACTTTTGTATTATGTTCTGCTTTGAAAATTTATTGTGTTGGAACTCAGGATATTTTGTACGTCAGGAAATGATAATATCCATGAAATATGGTTCAGACATCTGTTATCGATGCAATTCGTCCAACAGTACTGGGGCATTCTTGCGGTAGTCACTTCAGTTAGCCTATACGTTACGTAGCGACGACGGGACCACATTCCGACAGCGGTCATTGTTAATAATATTTTTTTTTAAAACGTAATCTTTAAGTACACTAATTGCTGTAATTGATCTGATGTAACTTTATAAATAACATCGAAAAGGATGTTGGCTTTCAACAGATAATGAGAGATGCAAAACTAAATATTTCCTATAGAACTTCAACTCTATACTATGGCTTAAAACAAATTTGACTCTAAAAGTGAGGTTATCGTTATTTTATGTTTCAGTGCAAAATATATTACATTATACTATACGTAAAAAATGTCTGTACAAACAAAAACCTATTGTTATTCTCCAATAGTTTTAGCGAGAAGAGCACATCTTTGCGATAGAGCTTTCATTTTGGTTAAAGTATTTTAAATCAGATTTCTTTGTGGAATAAATAAATAGTTTACACAGAACACTGTTGCAGATTATATTGGTAATAAAAGCAAGATTAAACCTAACACAAACGCATAAACGTTACGATGTTACATTGTACAGATTTCAACAATGCCAAGACTTGGTTAATGGGCTATGTGATGACGTTAACTAAACCGTAGGGCTCATAACGTAAGTCACCACTTCATATAACCGTGTGGAAATCGAAAATAACACTTGTTTATGGATTAAACATCGCCGAAGTACGTTACCGTTTACTGGTATACATCACTAGCAGGTCATTCTGAAGCGAAAATTGTTTATAGTTGTATACTCTTTGTTGTTTATTTAAACATTTGCATAATAGGATATTCCGAAAATCACGTCACTAACTAGAACGGTGTATAACAACAAAGTTTAACGGTGTTTTTTTATTACTGACTAATCTTTAAAGAATGCCCTACTTCTGAAGCTAGATCATCTTAGCATTATCTATACTACACCTAAATTTTCCGGTAAATGTCTTGATGCTCTGGAGCATCCTCACCGTGTTACAACAAATATGATATCACTTCAAATCTGTTGTCTACTCGGGGATTGATTAGTGGGCTATGAGGCCTTACCTTCAAAATCTGGAACCCGAAAATTGTTTCAGTAGCTTTCTACAATAAACATGGTTTCCATAGTCGTATTCTTCAGAGCCCGACTGGATCGAGCAATTTTTGACTAAAGCATTATAAACAATTTAGAAAGTTGTTGCATCTGAGAGTCCTAAATTCAATTGTCACGTTAAAAAGCTTGGTAGGTGTATTATTCAACAACCAATTAAACTCTTAATTTTTTTTGTTTGGTATCGTTCTATCAGCACAAACTGGAGCGGTATTCCGACAACTCATGCTACGACGCACTCGCGTCAAACGAGGCGCGATTCTCGTTACAGGAGGTCACACATCTTAACCTCTATTAGCCGCGTCATTGCCTCAACGAACCATCTCCCACGGCTTCCTACTTGCATGAGACTTCTTCAATTTAGGCCCACCATTACGGCGAATGTTTGAACAAATGCTCGGTCCGGTCGTCCAATTCCAGTGCCATTTCATGTTTCTGTTTTAAAGTAGGTGGTCTTGCTCAATTGTCGTTGCCTATTTATTCCGTTTTGTACCTTCATTTGTACATTCAACCGTTTCCGACCTATTTATGTTTCGTTTCCGCAATGTTGGAGTACGCTATTCTTTTTCGATGACTTGTTTTTAAACTATTTTAGTCTATGTGTTTTGTATAGTATTTTATCGCATTACTCGATCCATCATCGTGGGCTTCATGAACTTCAAGTTTACGATCAATCTTGTCGGTTCCAACAAACATCGACAGTCATTTCCAAGTGTTCTCATTAAATGTCAATAACGAAACTACATCAACATTAGCTTTAAGTGGTAACGAAATTTGGTTCTCAATTACATATAAATATGAAGACAATTTTATTCAACAAAACGAGCAAGTTGTTCACCTGATAGTAAGTGATCTCTCCTCCCCTCATAAGAACGTTGCGCTAATTAGAATGTTACACAGTACCACATTATTGCTACCGCCTTGAAACACGATATTAAATCTCGTTACTCCAATAACTTCATTAGCTCTAACGACCTCTAAACCGAAACCCAGTAATGCATGCACATTTGTTTAGCGGCAACAATAGGAATTGGGTGATACCTACACAACAGAGGCTTATTACCAGAAATAATATCAGAAGAACGAAAATCAGAACATTCCGTATTTACATATAAGTCGTTGGATGATAAGACAAAGTTCGTTCACTCCATTTCTCTTTTTTACCTTTATTTTATTCGTTTGACGTAGCGATGAAACAAACACAACAGCTTGCTCTGTAACAATATAAAGGATTCTTTACAATGCATATTAAATTAATTAATAAAAAAAAACGGAAGTTCACAAGCGGTAGAAGTGAGACTTTGTATTCTGATAGTACATAAAGTAACATTTGAGACATGATAGAAACTGGTGTACAGTACACAACAATATTTGTTATATACTTTTCCAACATCCAGATTTCTCTATAAAAAATACAAATATGTATATAGTCGTTTTTTTTCCGTTACACTTTTTCGTTTCAAACAGTGCCAAAAATAAAAGTTTGCAATCATACAATTGTGATTAATAGCAAAATACGATGAATTTGTATTTAATCACAATATCCGATTACAAACAGTTCCATCAATTGTAATTGCCGAGGGGTTTGTGTTTGAACGAATTGCATTCCGCTAATACCGCAGACGGATGGGTCGCCACGCAACGGGCATTAGCCGCCCAGCAGCCCGCAGCCACCCGCAGCCTCACACGGTCATCGCTCCGCCTATTAATCTACAGTACACACTGTTTGTCTGTGGATGCGGTTTGTTTCATTTAAATGTTCGTGATTGGTACAGTTAATTCAATCCTGACTAAACAAATGTCAGATGAAGCCAAACTTCTTTATAAAATAGCTCTTAGGCGTATTTGTGATTAATTAAACATATATTTGTATTTACTATGAGGGCGACATCATCGCATTAGCGATGAAGCCCTGTTAATAAAGAGAAAAAAAAATGTTCGTGCGTTCGCAGCACAATCGTTTATTTACCTTTGCTTTTTCAACTGTAGTATTAAAAAAAAAATGCATCATCTAAAATCCGAAAACTTTTATCATTGGAATCAAATCGACCACAATGAAAAACTATAGATGATCTATAATAAGATTACGACTTTATTCGGATTAATTTACTAGTAGATGGGTATACATATTTTTATTATAATTATATATTTATAAATAAATAAAAAACAGTTGTCAGTCCTTAGGTATAAAGATAAAAAAAAAAATATTTTTCCAAAGTATTATTTCTATGATATGTAATACAATGTCGCCTGTTTGATATCTTCATAAACTATTAAATATTTGTTTAAATAAGTGTTTAGATTACTAGATTATGTGATTAATTGATAACGTATGTAAATATTGAAAAAGCTACAAGTAAGAAATCGTTTTAATATAACTATTATTAGTACAAAATGGCGTCATATTTAAAGTGCAAACGACGTGTCTAATGGCTACTTAAACTTTGGTAAGAACCGATACATATATCTATTGTTAAGTTGATAACTACGAATAATAACAAAAAACTAGTTTAATTTATTTTCCTCATCTACTTTTTACTAGTGTTCGATAGATATTACAAGGTACGTCGAGCAAGTCGGAGCCGCGCGGCGAGCAGCGGATAGTTTCCTTTGTGATCGGCCAATCACCTGGCGCGAAGGTCGCGAGTACTATCCGAACATATTTTACATCTGACGCTTTTTTATATTTAACTCAAAAGATTACTTACTAATACAAAATTGAAAAAAAAAACAAATTACAAATAAAAATAGTATATACTTAATTGACGGAAACCGTCAATTAAGTATAGTACCGCCGCAACTTCTATTTGTGTGTAAACGGTAGTGCGCAGACACTACTGTGTTACGATTTGAAAGGCTTTGTAGTCAGTGACATTACTGGAGCACTAGCCTTAATATCTTTCATCTTAAAGCAATCGAGCGTACATAATATAGATGCAGTTTATCATCTTAAATAACGCCACGTTGTTATCTATGATGAACATAGAGGTCGGCATGTTCGTCTCATCCATTCGCGGATTAAAAAAATAAATCGTTTTTTAAATCGATGAGACAACCAAGATCTTCACCTGATGGTTAATGCAAAGCAAAGCACCATAGCAAAGTGGCGCTGGTTAGTGCAATATACACCGCATCGCATTGTGCTCGTCGTCTTAATACGTATAATAAATAATATCTTGAATTTAAACGAGTAAGTGGTTCCATTGTTAGTATATTGTGCTGGAGTGCGCTAGGAAACCACCTGAATACGGACAATCTCCCATTTCCATGTGAAACCGTATAAAACCATATGCGAGTCGCACCGGCCTACCCGACTATGAAGTCATATACCGACACCCCTACTAATCAAAAGAGAAAGCAGAACTCGGATACGACCCTCTATAAAAAAATATTACATTCATTTGTATATATTATATTTAGGAGATATCCGGAGATTCTTTGAATCATCACGAGGTCTCCAAAAATATTACACTTAAACACTTAAAATTTGGTAGACATTGCTTTTGCCATTTAGAGGTCAGCTAATAATGGATTATACGCAATTCTGTCTTGTAAGTGAAAGCTTCGAGTCCCACTAGTGGTAACAATAAGTGGGCTATATTAAGTATGCGTTTACACTGTAACCGCTGAAGACACGAGTTATTAAACTACTTGTTACTGTGGCACCACGCTTTGTATCTTTTTGATGTACCGGTAATGGACCTCTCTCTTACACCATTTTACTTGAGCAATGATGAACGATTAGTGGTCATGGAGGTCTCACGACTGTGCGAATGAAAAGAAAGCTCTGGACAGATCTAATCGATTAACGGAGGCTCTTATATTAATTCCATTTAGAATCTAAAGAATTTGGCTATAGCCTATTTTTGGATAAAGGTAAACTAAAAAACTTAGCTTATAATCCAGACTGCTCTAAAGCACTCTTGATTTAAGCCGCTCTTTTTTTCTTTGCTGCCGACACACAGGTTTCGGTCGACACAAAAAGTTTTAGTCTTGTAATATTCGTCTAAAGCTGACTTGGAGTTAATGGACTAAAAAAATGGTAATTCGTGAAGGTTTTAGTCCTGTTCAGTCATAGTTTCACACTGTCATGTTTCATAAGATTTATAAGTAACTGGTATTAGGTCTCCGGTGTCGGAAACAGTCTAGGTAGGTACCACCGCAGCTCCAATATCCGCTAAATAATTTGCGGACATTACTGTGTTCTGGTTTCTAGGGTGTTGTAATTAGTGAAATTACTTTAGTAACGAGGGTTACCTCTACCTCTCAAGGCGACGATCACAATGTAGTAGTGTATATCACCCTGACTAGTGCGACGTATTATTGGCGGACGTGTCGGTTGTCTCGTCGCTTCGTCGAATATGAAAACTACTAACAACATTAATTGAGACGATTCCAAATCTGTTTCGTTTAAATTCGCGAACTCCATTTTATAGAGTCATAAATTAGTGGCGTAAATGCATTTTTAAGCCAAAAGCTTGTAGTGCAATATTTTCATTAAATTCAATTATTCATGACAGCTGTCAGCAATTTTTATTGTCTGATGTCCAAAACCTGAAACAGGCTTCTACCACAGATCTATCTATATACCAATCGTTTGTTTACTTTGCAGTGATTTCTAGTGGTGCCTACTTTTCATTTATCAGGCGAAGGGATATTTAAAAGATACCCTGCTGTTGGGGGGAAAAAAAGATTGTATGGAATTTGTATCGACAAAAACCCATTAGTGGTCATCCGTAGTGCACTATAAGAGGCCTCGGAGTCTCCTACAAAACACAAGCACGTCCCAATGAGTGCCGTAACCCTATCCAGTACCCTCGATTTGCTACGTAAAACACGAGACAACCTCGTTCTTGTTGTCCACTCTGGGCTCAATTAGTGGGCAATGAAGGTCCACCTTCAAACTGCGGACACCAAAATTCCCTTTAGTCGCCTTCTACAACGGGTAGGGTTTACCTTAATTCTATTCTTAATACCCTGAGACTACAAAGCAGTGAGGAAAGCCTCCCTGCTGTCAGACCTTGGAGATATGTGTCCACCGCCGGTAAAAGATATTAATACTCAAGGAATGTCTCCTATAAGGCACGTTCATCTCGCTCGCTATAATGCCATTGTTACAATTCATTCTTGCTGCTCACGTACGGCGACTTTGGGTTCTTCGGTTTTTTATCACTAGCGTAAGTGGAAGTGACTAATAAAATAACTAAAACCTTTTTTTTTTAATTAACTAAATTTAATGCTTATTAACAATTCTATAGAACGTTGACCAGGAGATTAAAGTTCCTGTGCTCAGATCTTAGTTATTGCTATATTGCTTTTATCTTAACATTATATTTAAGGGTTAGGTCTCTCTGTGATCGTCTCGGAAAACTAGTATGCAAACATTACTGTGTTCTAATTTAAAATGTGATACAGCTGGTGAAATTACTAGGTTGTCTAGAATGATGCTTTATTTTTTTTTCTTATTATTAATTAATATAACTTGTTGTTAACCGATAAATAATGTAGTCAACATATCAATATCTTGGTACTTAAAGAATTTCAAATCAAACGAGAGCCGTTCATAATATTATTTTTATGTATTTTTTTCAGTACTTTTGTTGTTATGTTAGTAATTGATATAAACAATATCGTAACACTATCTACATCGATATCTCTGTGGTGCCGCTTTATCGATGTTATCGCTGAGTGCGAAGCCAGTGCATGCCCTTCCTTTGTGTCCTCTGCCACCAATTCTAATAGTGAAGTAATAAATTACCTTCCTTCCTTGATGACTTATTTCCAGTTAATCATTTATCATGGTAGATATTTGTTGCCGGGGGCTGTCTATGTAGGTACTACCGCAGCGCTTACTTCTGCTGCCAAACAGTAGTATTGATAGTAGGCGCTGTAGCTTGTAAAATTACTCGAGTAACGAGACTTAACATGTCCTAAGGCAACAAACACAGTCGTGCTGTGTATACCATTCTAAATAGCGCACGTTGTTATAGACAAGCTTATCACTTACCATCAGGTGAAGTTCCTGTTCGTACCATCGCTTCGTAGAAAGTACTCCGCCGTCTTGAGATCTTTACCTTTATAATATTCATCTTTATGTTCTCCTCCAACTATAAGATTGGATAACAGTAATAAAGTTATAAGTTTATGTGTATCGTAATTCACAGTTCTGAAGACAGTTAAAATATTTTTCTTTTATTATTTACATTTAACATATGAAGTTAGTGAAACAGAATAATCTAGAATATTCTCATATTGACAATAGGAATATTGAATCGCTGTGATGGCGGCAGATACAAAACTGGAGACTAAACTAGTGTTTTTTTTTTATGAATATATATTTCATTTTCGAATATGGATAGATCAGTTTCCTTTGTCGGTATCGATTCGTTTATTTATTCTATGGCAGACATTCTGCTGAAGGTCGTTAGAAGCCGTTTGATGCGGGCAGTGGAGAACCTGTCTTTTGATCTAAAGCATAGCAGTTAGTTTCATTACTTAAAAATTGTTTAAATATTTTAAAATTTATTTTACCCTATACATGAATTTATATGAATTATATTATTGTACATAATTTATTTATTTCTTCTTAGCGTTTGTCCCATCTTAGGGCAGGGTCTGCTTATGATGCAGGAAAAACCCCGAATCTATGATATTTATTCGTCGATGTGAGGTATTCAGTCTTACACAAAGCGGAATCGAGTTATAACGCCTGATCTTCGGTGGTGAGAGCATCGTCCGTTGTCCAGCAGGAGGCACCACAGTGGTTGCAAGAACTACTGCCGGCGCTAGCAGGTTAGGTTGACAATTGGGTCGGATTAAGTCTTGGTTTCGTAAGAGATGCGCTGAACAGGAACCGGTGGAAGTAGATCGTCCGATACAGACAGCAACCTTAGCGATAACCACGATCCTCAGACATGAGAGAATGACCCTAGAGAGAGGTATTGGTTCCGTATGTAATTTATTTATTTAATATACGAAATACCTTAAGCTATGAGTCAAAAGAGGAAGTAACAGTAAATTAACCTGTAAGGTAACTTAACCTTTAAAGTGCCATGTGTCCTATTGTTCTGTGTTAAATTTGGATCTGAGCATATAAGACACGGCCAATCCCTCCAGGTTATTTATAGATATACCATTTGAACGTTAAGGGTACAAGTATTTTATCACTCAGATAACTAACTGCTCGCTAAGTTTAACTTATCGTACTCCATGCACCACGTTTCGGAGCTCGTTAAAGACACGTTACGGCAGTATTTCACTTTATACATATCGGTACGATAAGGGTACGGTATCTGGAAGGCAAATGGTCTAATTAATAATGAACATATTACAATAGAATAATTAAATATTAAGTTAGTTTTAAATGACTTTTCTTTGAAATGTTTTAACTTATCTCCAGATCTATCCTCGTCCTAGTCACTCCCTAATCTAGCGCTGGTTGAGATGATGTACTCTGATGTACACCACATTGTGCTTACATCCTCCACATGTGAAGTGTTAAATCTCGTTACTGTAGTAATTTCTCTGCTGTTTAAACCTCAGCTCTATAATGTTTGCGACTACATACATCAACTAAAAAGTTTACTGTTAAAGTATGCCTTTGTTTCCTAGAACTCTTAGCTCTGATAAATAACTAACAGTTTTATTATTTTTATAATTATGAAATACTTATGTTTTTTTTATTTTTAATATGTAATATTCTGAATTTTCATTTCCTGATGGTTTCCTTGGTATATTCATCGGAGAATGAAGTACAACGGTACTTAACACCGAGACAACTTTTAACATTGAATAAAGCTCAGATCAGATCATGTGTGGAGTACTGCTACCACATCTGGGCGGGCGCTAGCAAGTGCCAAACAGCTGTTTTAGAATTGGTTGAAAACCGCGCTATATGGTTATTCGATGACCACGAGCTGACAAATATTAGACTTGATGGCCTGTGTTACCGGCGCAGGATAGTCAGCTCCTCGGTGTTCTACCGATTGTATTTTCAAGCGTCTGCGCAGGTATTGTGTGATTTAATGTCGCTGTCGCCATTTTACCATGGAATGTACAGATACACTATTGGGATTCATATCTACGTTGTCGTATTCCCGCATAGTACAAAGTGTTTCGCTTCAACCTTAATGCAAACAACAAAGGATTGGAACAGTCTACCGGCGTGTTACCCTCCAGGTATAATGTGGAAATCTTTAAGAGTGATTGGCTACTTATAGGCTAATTCTAGACTAGTGCGCTTTGCTATTAAAGACTACACCAGCTACCATCAGATGGCACCGAAATCAAGCGCTGGATTATAACTAGTCTGGCCATAAATACTGTTGCATAAAACCTTTTCTTTTTTCAACTTTTTAATTATTTTGAATTTGCAACACGTATATTATTTTAAAAACTTCTTTCGATTTTCCGCCATTTCACATAATTTTCTCGTGTTCATTACCAAATTTCAATATGAAATGGGATGTTAAAGAAAATAGGATTGCAGTGGATCGCCTTGCATAAAGTAGGTGTGAAGCCGTCGTTTATATTCCAGATACTTCAAAAACTTGGTATCAGCAGTATGTTCGTATATCGTACTATCAACAGATACAACAACACTTCCTCTATCGATGACCAGAAAAGATCGGGGCGGCCGCGTGCTGTTAGAACTAGGAAGGCTGTTAATGCTGTTAAAGTCAGAAGTCGTCGAAACCCCATTAGGAATCAAAAAATCTTATTGCAAGAAATAAAGATTCCAGCTAGGAATCTGTCGCGTATCGCGTATTATAAAACAAGACCTGAAGCTCGATGCTTATCGTCAATATACATGCCGATGGACATGCCCTAAATCAATCTATACAAATGAAGATGGATGGAGTGGATCGATCAAGATGCGTTCTGTAGCGATACGAAGGTGAGATAGACGAGAGGATATTTCTGTGCCTTTTAGCAGTGTGCAAACATTGCTCTGTTCTGGTCTAAAGGGCGTTATAACTAGTGTAATTACTGGGGTAAAGAGACTCAACATTTTATGTTCCTGGCGACGAGCGCAATGTGGTGCTGTGACACAACATTCTGACTAGCTACACGTTGTTATGGCGGTCGTGTCACTTACCATCAGATGAACCTCCCGCTCGTCATATCGCTTAATTGTATATTAAATAGAATCATCTTAGTCATTTCTATATTAATAGTTTAATACATCCAAGGTGGAACTGGTAGACGGGCGCCATTGGTTCTGAAACGTGATATCGAGTACTCAATTAATTTTCACTTTCACACGGATTCACTTCAATACACGGAGATTCCTTATTTGTTATTCAAATACAAAATTTTATTAATTGTAGAAATATGTGCATATCGATTAAATTTTGACAAGTACATTTTTTTTATTCAACGAAGCGATGAGACGAATGGGACGTTTACCTGATAGTAAGCGATACACCTGCCTATAACAACGTGGCGCTAGTTAGGATGTTATACACTGCACAACATTGCGCTCGAAGCTTTGAGACAAAAAGATATTAAGTCTCCTTACTGCTGTAATTTCACTACTTAAAACTCCCTTCAAACCGTAAAACAGGAATGGAATCTGCGAGGATATGAAAAGAATTGCTGGGAGTCACTGGAGTCAAACACCGCTAGATCTTGCTTTGTGAAATATTACAAGAAACCTATGTCCAGCAGTGGACGTCCATGGGTTGAAATGATGATGAATTATGAAGAGCTGCCTACTGAAGAAGTACCTACCTAGACGGTCTACAGCAACTGAAACCTACGACCAGTGAAGAGTTTCTTACTTTAACTTTTTCATCGACTTAAGATAATTCATATCGTAAATAGCATCAACTTTGAAACAGCTAGACGGACTTCAGCACCGATGCGTTCCCTTGATGATCCCAGTTTTGGAATGGGAAAATATTATATTTATTTATCGTCTCCTCCCCAAAGCAATTCTTCATTATTATCTTCAATAACGTTTCTACATTAATAGTTTCTAGCAAACAGGTACCAACTAACCAAACCATTAATGAAAACTGTATGAGTACATTGAGTACTAAATAATCAATTAATCGGTGATGATGATCACAAAATTGAAACAAAACATATTTTCCTTCTCTTTTCTTATATATAAAAAGTAGAATGTCTGTATAATTCAATTCAGGTACACCCAACGGTACTCCATCTGTTTCTTGAGAGCGTCCCTTATACGGCGTAAATTTTGTTCAACAGTTATAAAAGCATTTTTTGGAAGTAAAAACATAAAGGTGACCATAAAATTAATTTATTGTATATTTTATACTTGCTGTGGGTAGTTTTTTTATGTACACTTTTAGATATATACAATTTTTTTTATTTGGAGCAAATCTTAGTATTTACATGCATAATCTTTTTCAATTTGGTGTCTACTTTGAATTATACGTATATAGGAAGTTTATAAATTCCACTTTTTTTATAAGTTGGCCTTCCGTTATGTGATTAAGCATGATATTAATTAACCGATAATGTATGTAGTGTGTATGATGTTTTATATAGCCGTACAATTTCTTTAAATCAAAAAATATAATGATCGCTAGATTTAAAAATTTTCAGTTATATTCATCGTCATTTCAACCGATGGACGTCCACTGCTGGACATAGGTCTATTGTATTATTTTCCATAAGGCATGATCTTGCTCTGTTTAAATGCAGTGTCACCCAACGATTTTTTTTATGTCATCTGTACAACTAGTGGGAGGTCTGCCAACGCTGCGCTTTCGCTGCTTGGTTAAGAGCCCCAACTTTCATCGGTCATCTTATTAATATGATATAAAAATAAACAAAACTACAATGAAATAAGTTAATTTTAAATTTGAATCTATACATGGATGTTTTCAAAAGCAAAAGTATATGCCTTTGCAGGAGAAAGGATTTTACGAGCAGTAACGCAACGTCAAACCGTGTTTCGATAAGAAACTTCAATGCTCTTAATAGTAGTTTATTATAACGGTGATTTCGTCCGCGAATACGTTTCACTCCATTAATATGTAATAACAATAACATGTAATATCTTGGAATATAATATGACTAATACATAGACATTTACCTTACATATTAACCTTTCACATAGGGAATACGACGGTAGATCCTTAACAAATAGACAGACCTCATAAAATCTACTACGTGTATTGAAATGCCATATACCACCAGAATGAATTTTGCTTGTTCTATACTCTATATTGAGAAATCCGACTTCTCATCTCAAAGATAAATTCCAAAATCTCTTTTCTTCCCATGATAGATACCTTCCATCTTCTATTCTAAATAAGATCCAAGTTCCTAATCACGCTTCTGGGTTCTATATGAACTCATTTACAATTCCGGTTGCACTACTCTCTAACTCCTTACCCGAAGAAATTCGGAATTTTTTCACAAAATGTCTTTTTAAAAAAGGTCCGGGAACACCTTAAGCAGATACAGACATCTTAATGTTATTTATATATGTATGTATTTTATCACGGGGCAATTCTACTTAAAAGATATCTTGCTTCTGGTTGTGGAGCTTCTACCCAATAAAACCCTTTCGATGGTCTCCCTCAAAGCATTAGATGGGGCTTTGGAATCTCATACAAAACGCACTGGTAGCACCCCTGCACTCTGACTAAAACATAACACGGAAGAGCAAAGCCCTACTGAGACTCCGCTTATTGAGCTCTGGAAGTCGGCCGCCACCCTCAAAGCCCACGAACCCGAGGACCCTTTTAGTCCCTTTATACTACTTTGTACTACAGGCAAGAAATACCTTAGTTCTATTCTGCCTGTGACTATAAGGCTGGTATATGTTGTATCTAGTTATTAAGTTACCATCTATCTCACACTCTATCTCACTTCAGTGAAGGTTGGCTGGTAGAGAATACCCATAGGCATTACGCCCGCAAATAAAAGTGTACATCGTTGAAAAAATTAACGAATACCATAACCACCAGCACGATCTTTAAAAAGCGAACGACTGAGAAGTTCAACAAAAAACAAAAAGCCTTAAACAGATAGATATCCACTGTCAAAAGAGGGCATCCCAAGTCACCTATGCTAGCTGCATTGAACCATTCCTTGTGATCTTCGGAACTGTACCGCCCACTTGCTGCAAGAATATCTAATAGCACGCTGACTCACATTCATACTTGCGCAAGCCATTACAATCAATGTCTTATCTACCGTGATTAACACATCGGCCGTATACATTGAATGCGATATATAGACAGTTCTACACATTGTCCATACGTAACGGTACCTGTACATCAACGTGTTCGCTGACAGAAATCTAAATGCAATACTGACTCACGCCAGCGTCATACCTACCGCCTTGTTGCATTATACACCCGGTGGCAGATCGTCCGTTTTATTCGTCACATGTCACAGTGTCTTTAGTTAACCAGCGTCATATTTGTTGAAAACCATAATGTATATATATATATGTACAAAAATATACATATGAAAATGTTTTATACATGACCATTTAATTAAGAATAGAAAGTAATCTTAATCACTGCTTATTGCCAAACACACAAAATTTTACTAAAACAAACCTATGACATGAATATCAATCCTTCCGTGTTTATTAACACACACACACGTACATACACAGACACGTACACTCACACACACGTACACACACACATACACTCACACACACACACGTACACTCACACACACACACGTACACTCACACACACGTAACACGCTAATGGTAAGTTTCGTTACCCCCAAAAAATTCACTGTTTTTTTTTTATTTATTAATAAAAACAATGAGACGAATGGAACATTCATCTCACTGTAAGTAATACGCCCGCTATAACAAAGTGGCTCTAGTTAGAAAGATATATACTCGTACTGCACCACACTGTGCTTGTCGTCTTGACACACAAGATGTTAAGCCCCATTACCTTCATTAATTTTATTACCTACAGGGCCCTACAACCCGGAACACGGTGATATTCGCACAGTATTGTTTTTCAGTAGAAATAGGAGCTCCACTAGTAACAACCCCGACTATTGGAGAAAACTCGATTATCATCAATGATATCGATTCCTCATATGATGTCATGTTCCATGAAATCCGTTACAAACATCCGTTGTATTGCGAAATTTGATATCCTGATAAGTCAATATGCTATAATGAATTCTTTGATGATTAGAGAATGAATCAAAAATGGGAAAACGGCAGTCTATATAAACGTGCTGCTAATTAGGATGATATACACAGCATCACATTGTACTCGTCGCTTTAAAGACACAAGATATTAAGAATCACTACCTACCACGTCCATCAAACCGGAAGACAGTAACGTTTACACAATACTGTTTGCCGGCAGAAATACTTGCTGCGCGACTTATCTAGGGGGTGTAAGAGGTCCTACGCAACCATTCACGAGACCCAAGCCAACCTCACACGCTCGTAGTGCACCCTGCTAATCAACAAATGAGACTGGCTCCCACCAACCCGCATTGGGCCAGCGTGGTGGAAAATGGCTCTAATCTCTCCCCATACATGTAATTATTGAATATATATTAAAAAAGGTTTGATAGTGAAATAAAATAAGCGATTATCCGCAGCACGCCATACACAGAGTTGTGGACTTCCTGTCTACATCCATTCGCGGCGATCAGGCCTATCGCCATTCATGACGCCGGCGCTACGTCGCGTGCCTTTAAACCGCCATCCACTCCATTACTATATAAATTACCATTAATTATAGCAACATTATTTAGCAGAGGGATATGAGAACTCTTTCTAATCCGTCAAAGGCTCTTTCGGACTCTATTCTGCTTTAGAAGTATTAGTGATTTCTTCGGACACAGGAAAAAAAATATTTTTATCATACATTTTGTTATGAGTTTTTTATCTATATATAAATAATACTAAACATTATTATATTAAAAAAAAATTAGATTTCAAAAAACTGCTGGCCGGCAAAATGGAGACAAATGAAAACAACGACAAAAAGAACGGAAAAACTAAACATATTTTTTCAAACCGCCGCCATTTTGTGAGAAAGGTTTTTTTAAAATCCCTAAACTTCGGACTTTTAAATCAGAAAATCTCTCCTTTAATAGAGTAGTGTAACTATTTTGGCATTAGTCTGGTGCTGTCTAGGAAATGATGTGTGGAAGTCCTCAAGTTTTTAAACCTCGGTAAAATTGGTCCATACAAGATTACTGCTTATCAGACTTACTACTGAACTGCCTTAGTCATCACTATGAGGTGACTTGTTCTCATAGAAGTTTGACGGTCATATGGAGAAAAGTAATCCTGTTATTAGCTATTCTTTGTGATGGTATTTTAGTCCGGTTCATTTCTTTATATCGTCATACTATTACTTCCACTGTCTACCAGGACGTTGTCCGGCAATTTTGTCCACCATGATCTACCTCGGGAAACTTTGAGAACTTTAGTAAAAAAAGAAACGTTTATCGATAATGATCTCATTGTTATTACTTGATAATCACTGTTCTTTAACATATATATGCCTGTTAGCGCAAATTATAATTTAATTACGTTTCTAAACAATAACAAAACATACAATTGGTTATCTACAACTATAGCTTGTCAGCAACAATAGCATGGCTAGTGTATTCATACTAGTGTACGACCGGATGGAGCGCCGGAAGCCACTGGTGACAATGTCCTTACTGCCGTGCAGACTAACGTGGTATTTAGCCATCATTCAAAGTGCCCACATTACACATTCATGTTTAAAAAAAAACAATAAATAACAGTACTAATATCATCTGTAATAATATCATCAAAAAATAATATAGGAAATATCCAGAGATTCATAGTCATCACGAGATGTTCTAGACTTCTAGACGTTAAAAACACTCAAAATTTTGTAGAGATATTTACTTCTGTCATTTAGAGGTCAACTAAGAAAGGGGGAGTTGCCGGGGGTGTTACGACCAGAATACCCAGCGGGGAAAAGCTGGTATATATAAAAACTAACCAAACTGCATCCATACAAAATCATAAATACCAATTTACTTATTTCTATATTTCACTTCAATAGTACTTATTGTTATCACGTGGTCCCAAGTGGGAAGGATGATCTCTTTAAGATGAAGATGTCAAATCTCATTGCTCCAGTAATTGCACTTGCTGCAAACACAGACACACTAGTTCTTAATATATTAAATTAACTAGTCCTCGCTCATGATAAGTGTTTGGAGAATCAGGTATATAGATTTATGTCATCATCAGCTGCTAAGACGCCCACTGTTGGACATACATATACTGTTATACATAGATATATATATATACTGTTTCCAATTTTATTAATGTTAAATATATATTGGCCCATGTCCAGCAGTGGACGTCCGCCGGCTGATAACGATGATGATGATGACGACATATATATTTTGATAAAGTTTGGTAACTGTAAAGTTTGGTATACTTATTTTTAACTGCGGTTACTTCGCCATTCTAATTTTAAACTTAGGTCAGTTGAAATCGATTTACCCCACCAAGCGACACAACATCGAAGCCATATTAAATCTCTGTCACAACTCCGTAACCATTTCCGGTTTCGCTCTTTTTTATTACCGTTTGCTGCACTGACGTTTTTACTATGCTTCTTTTTGTTTATATACAAATGATGAGATGTGATGAATTTTACACAGTTGTATCCAAAGTAGAATTCTTACAGTTTAGATGCAGAGTACTACTTTATAACTAATTTTATTAATACAATAATCCCTCCTATAACACGGTACTCTTATAACGCGATTTCAATCCCCCGTATAACACGGGCATTCCCAAATATAACGAATTTACAGTTATAGGGGGATTACTGTATTTATAAGATACCTAAAGTTTTTAATTGATTAACAAAATGCTATGATTAAGAGCAAAGACGAGACCTTTATTTAAAAGTAAATTAAGTATCAACAAGTATTTTATTATAGGTTACCTAAATTATATAATCTAGTCAGTCATCAAAAAATAGAATAATGTATGCAATATAACAATGAAAAAGAGAAAAATATTAATTGGTCAAAAATGGTTTTACGAGGCGAGCAGTATGTAACCATATATTATGATGGTACTTAGGATATTTACACAACGTTAAATTATGTTTTTGACTTTTGAGACATGATTTTTAAGTAGTAATGTACGCAAAAGTATGGCGACAGAAATAGGCGCTGTAGCACAATTTTACCACCAGTAAATCACCACAGAACACTCAGGGACGTGCACATAGATTTCGGTTAGGGTATGCACACAGTATCCGGAATCTCTTGTCTATAGTTAAAAATAAACTAACCAATATCAGTTCAGTGTAGTGCACCTTCTGAGTGACTCCCTTCATTATCCATGTATAGGAGATATTCAGAGATTCTTTGATTCATCACGAGATGACCGAAACTATTAGACGTAGATACAAAATAAGATATATTAATTCTACAGTGTAGAAGTCGACTAAAAATGGATTTTACAAAATTCTTTGCCGAAAGGGAATTTCAAGGATTTTAATATCGGGAAGGAGTCCGAGGGGTGGCGAATCGTTGCCGGGTGGAAATAGTTTTGAGAAATTTCAAAACTAATTCTATATTATTACCGGTGAAGCTAGACATGGTACAGCTAGTTATTTATAAAGGTTTAGGTAGCTGGGTTTGGAACGTGGATGGTTATAAGGGTGGAGGAAGACTGAAGGAAATGTCGATGGATTGTGTGAAAGATGACATGTGTAAGAAGAGTATGACGGATGATAGAGGGATATGGAAGAGAAGTACATAAGGTGCCGATCCAACATAATTGGGGAAAGGGTAGGTGGAAGACGGGAGCTGGGTTTAATGCTTATTTGTGTACATGAAACTCCTGAGTACACAGTACACTGTGCTATGTTATGTGATGGTATACTCGCAGGTTTGTAGTTACACGGACAATGTTATATTTTATTCAGGTGGTGAGGCCGACGGAGCGTGGATAACGTTGAATGTAGGCCACTAGGTGAAAAAGTATACAGCATAATGTCATTTAGAAATCTTCACTCAAACATAAGTGTTTACAATCGTCGATGCTTAAAAGGATTTTATGAAAGAAAACTACTTCATGGAAGTTAGTTTACATTTTTAATTATTTTAGTTTATTTTTTTATTAAGGAGTGTAAGGATTTCCGCACGAAAACTCACGGGATAAAACCCAACCTCACCTGCTCGTGGTGCGACCTGGTAATCAGCAAACGAGACTCTGGCTTCCACCATTCTTGCCCAATGCTTGGTGGGAGCCAGAGCCTCGTTTGGTCCAAATCCCCTCAAATGAATCCCTACCATATCGCGTGTGGGAATCTTTGGGGGAGGCCTATGTCGAGCAGTGGACGTCTATCGGCTGATGATGATAAAGTTTTATTTTACCGTGCTTTCGCTGGGCTCTGCTGTGAGGAATCTCAAGTAACTTAGGAACACGTCTTTTTTTATAACATAATGTTTGGTAAATAAATTATCTATAACATAAAACGGTAAAAGGTGTGATGTTGTGAAAGGGTGGCACGCGAGGTTCTTTATAAGAATAATAATAATAATATATATGACATAACATATTATACATACATCTTTATATGTATATATATATATATATATACATATTTATTTGTGTATGTATATCTATATATGTACAGGTGAACAACCTGCCTGTGATGTCGCTTCTATGTATATAACTCATTTTTTTTATTCAACGAAGCGAAGAGACAGGCACCTGATAGTAAGTGATACGCTTACCCCTAACGTAGCGCTAGTTAGGAAGCTATACACTGCACTACATTGCGCTCATCGCATTGAGACACGATGTTAAGTCTCGTCACTCCTGTAATTCCATATTAAAGTGAACACTAAACAGTTTCAAAGAGATATATGTAGACATATATATCCATACATATGTGTATATGTTACCACATTTCGCAGAACACCGCCTGATTCACAAATGAGGATCCGGCGTAATAATGGTATAACAATGAGAAATTTTTGCTTTAACACCATTCCCACCATTGCATTGACGATGCAAATGAAAAACAAAAAAAAAACACTTTAACCGCACATTTGTTAGTGTATGTTTATATATATTTATAATATTTTAATTACAAGCACTAATAGTCGACTATCGCAAGTTGATGATGATGATGATTTTATTTGACGAAGCACCGAGCCGACACTACTACACTGGTGGCAGTACCCTTTGCCGGAGACCGTCTATATAGGTACCACAACCTCTGTTCCTACCGCCAAACAATAGTCTAAATATTACTGTGTTCCGGTTTAAACGGCGCTGTAGCCAGCGAAATTACTGGTGGAGAAACATATATGTCAAGGCGATCACTATAATGAGGCGCAGTGCATATACCAGCGCCACATTGTTACGGGCGGGCGTTTGATTTATCATCAGGTGAATCTCTCGTAGTTTAATCAAAAAAAAAAAAATGTATTATGTTATATAATGACAGTAACTTAAATCTTAAGATAATTCTTATAAAATACACTAAGCATTAGTTTTATTTCCTCGGCAATTTGTTAATGATCTCATTGCGTTGTTTACAATCAGATCGTCTGAAGAAACTGGCGTTGGTCCACAATGTAGGTTATAAAACGATGATTACACATGGGAATGCGATGTTTTTGCACTCAGTTGCAGAACATGTCTAGACTTGTTACGTCATTCGACACTTACGACAAATTGTAATTTTATCAGTTTTCTTTTTATATACTGTTATATAGTAAATTTACCGAGTGTAATATAAATATTTGTCAAATATTCTACTCTAGTGGGAACTAGTTTTACGGCTTTATATTTATTTTGATCCACCACCACCTTACGGGATATATAAAAGAGAAAGAGAGAGAATAAATACTTATTTAAATATATTAGCTAAAGTTTATAATCATCATCTGCCGATACACGTCCAGTGCGGGACATAGACCTTTCCCAAAGACCTCCACATCGATCGGTCCTGCGTTGCTCGCATCCAGTGGTTTCCCGCTATTCTCACCAGATCGTCGGTCCACCTTGTAGGTAAACTCCCAACACTACATCTACCGGTACGCGGGCGCCACTCCAGGACCTTATTGCCCCATGGTTTGTCGGTCCTTCGTGCAATGTGCCCTGCCCACTGTCAATTAAGTCTAGCAACATTTTGGGCTATGTCGGTGACCTTAGTTCTTCTACGGATCTCCACATTTCTGGTTCCGTATGTCAACACTGACAACACGCAAGATTTTAAGACTTTTGTTGAATAAAAAAAAGTTTATAATACTATTTTTTTTTCGACCAAGCAACAAGACGTTCACCGGATGGTAAGTGATACGCCTGCCCATAACATCGTAGCGCTAGGTAAGATGGATACACAGAGCCACATTGTACTCGTCGCCTTAATACAAGATGACTCTCATTACCACAATAATTTCAATAGCTTACAACATCCTTGAAACCTGAACATATTATTGTTTGAAGACTACTGTTTGCCGGCAAAAACAGAAGCTGCGGTGGAACCTCTAGATGGTTTCAGGCAACAGTCCTTTTTTTCGGTTTCGGGGGAGATTCTTCGTAAGGTACTTTGCTTCGGGGAGAAGTCAAGGTTTTATGAGATTCAACTCACTAAAATCTCTTCGGTGGTCTACATTGGAAGACGCCCCGAGGTCTTACAGAATACAAAATATCCAATAATATAATAATAATTTGTATTGTATAATGATAAACATATACCCTATATAAGGGGTTCCGCCCAACATCTTACGGATCCCAAGTCAACCGCACCTGCACGCGGTGCACACTGCTGAGTAACAGACGAGGCCCTGAACGCCCACCAACCCGCCCTAGACGTAGTGGACTAAGCCCTTATTCTCCTCAATGAACTCTGTAGAGGTTTTTGGGGGAGGTCTACGTCCAGTAATGGACGTCTATCAGCTGATGATGATGAGGACGTATGCTATACTGTATCCTTTGCTTAAGGTGTTACGTTAAGAATAAATATATAAATATATGCCTATCGCTATATATGACGTCACGAAATTTTCATATAATTTGCTATTATACTTATTTTTCTGCGGCATAACTTCTAACGGTTGAAATTTGTTGGGGTCGTAGAAATCTTCAGATTTGTATTGTTCAGACTGTTTTTTGCTATATCATTAAAGAGGCTGTTCATCATGTCTAAGGGAGGAGTAGGTATAAATAAAAAGATCATCATAAAAACTCCTTTGGATGCGAACGCGATCAATCCGTTCAGTGGTGATTCAGCACTAAATGGATATTTTACGTTATTTATAGATCAGTCCCGCGAACCCGTGCATTCGGGATATTTGTAATAATGAAGAAGTAAACAATTCTCTATGGATACCATAAATATTATAATTCATAGATTTAAATTTTACTTTTAATATTAGTTTACATTACACTATAGCGTACTTTACCAGCAGGAGCAGGAGCTTACCATATGATAGATTACAAACGTATCCATTAACATGAGGTTAAGATTTTTCTCACTAAATTTCCAATGATGTTAAGTAACAATGAGGATGTGCTGATGTCACTGGTGATAGGATAGATTTTGTTCCCGGAGACAGTTTAGGCCATTTCTGCTGCCAAACAGTAATGTGGAAATATTACTGTGTTCCGTATTAAAGGCCTTTGTAGCTAGTGTAATTACTGAGATAATGAGTTGTGTTAAGCGACGAGCGCAATGTCGTGCAGTATATAACATCCTAACTAGCGCCAGGTGGTAATGGACCGGCATACCACTTATCATCAGGTGAACGTCCAGCCCGTTTGGCTTCATTAAATAAAAAAAAATACACAGCATTGCATCTTACAGTTTCCCTAGATGTCCTTCATAGACACTGCGTCGGTGAATCCCGGCTCCAATGTCGTCTCTTCGGAAACATCAAACGTTAACGTCATGAGGAAGTAGTGCAGACTCCGACGATTGCACAAAAGATGTGATTTTGTGCGCTGGTAAGTCTGGCAAGTGCACGTGTACTGGCACCAGTCGGACTTGTCTATTGGACCGGTTCCTCTGCACCGTTACGGCAACTAGTTGCTCCATTGGCGTCGACATTTTGTCAATGCTATTTTGACTGCTGTTGTTAAGTTTGAAGGGCTAATATCGCATGAGAGAAAATATCAGATTTTTTTAACTATATATTTCGTTCTTATAAATTCTTATGCTGCTAGTGCACCAGCCTCAAATAATTTGACAGGAAATGTTTTTTTTAATATATTGTTATTGATATAACTTGATCCTTATTAAAACATTACGTACATAATATCTAGAAATTTATTGTAAATATTTTTTAAGTGTCTAACATAATTATTATTCAAATATGAATGAAATAATTTTAGTAAAAAAAATTTCTTACTCTAGACTTACATCTTCATTGATAGGAAAAAAAATTATAAAACTTTTTAATGAAGAAATTGTTACGTCTTTGGAATCTTGCCTATTCTACGAGGACAGGCCAAAAGGAAAAATTGTGTCTATTGCTTAATACTGGAACAAAAGTGTTTTTTTTTTTTGTATATACAATAAGTTGACATTTAAGTCACATTGAGAGCGTTGATGGTGAAGTGTGCTCGCTCGGCTCTCATAGGTTGACACATTACATCAATGCTGTTATGGCGACACATTTGCTAATATAATCGTGGTCAGCTAGGTCGGTTAAAATCCTTACAATCAATCATATTTTAAGAATATTACATCATGCTTTGCATACAAACATTATTAATGTTTATAATTAAAGCTGATGACGTGGTCAGTGCCAGCCGATGAGAGAAGGAATGGTCTGGATTGAAGGCCGCGTACGTAGATAAAGCCAACACTATAAGAACGGCCGCAAGTAGATTAATACGCAAAACTGTGCACCACATTTTATTGATATCAGAGAAAGTGGTTCACGTCATCCTTCATAATGATAACAGCGAAGGATTGGAACTGTCTGCCGGCGTCAGTGTTTCCATCCAGTTATAACGTCGGAGTCTTTAAGAGAAGAGTGAACAGTTGATTAGGTTTGTTCTATACTAGTGTGCTTTACCACCTAGATCACATCTCCGCATACCAGGTGGTAAAGCACTAGGCTATACAATATTAAAAGAATACATATGTCTAATAGGAATAAAGGCTAATGATGATGATAATGATAATTAGTTATAATTAATACACAAGCGTCAATCCCGGCGCCTGGACCTCTCGCATAATGACGACCATTCATATACGCGGCGCGCGTGGAATTTAATCAATGCTCTGCATCCACGAGCAATTAGAGCGTTACGTGGCCGGCCCGTGACTAATTATTTTGTTGACATTCGTCACTTTGTATTACGTATTACACACTAATCGAACTAAACAAATGTACTGCTAATCTACATTAATACTATTATTTATGCTTTCGAATGAAATTAATGGAACGATGAGATGAAATTTTTATTACGCGCAACTCTTAAACGGGTCGTGGCTCCGGGTCCATGAACTCAGTATCAGATGAGCTGTAAGAGTCAAAATTACCAAGCGCTTCACTTCATCAGAGGATATGGAAAACTCTTACTACGTGTTTATTCATCAGATTCGCTCCAACTGTTTCTATTAAACGTAACATATAAAGAAATATATTACATAGAGACATAAAAATTCTCATGAGTCTTATTTGCCGTTATGATCGTGAAGATGGAAGTAAACAAGCAATATTCCTCAAGCTCAGTGAGGATCGAACCTGCGGTGTATGTACAATACAGAGATTTGTCTGCTGCTGTCCAATTAAAACTGTAGCTGAGCAACATATTACTACATAATATTGGTGGTAGATCTGTTGCCGGAGACTTGTCTATATGTAGATACAACCGTAGCGCCTATTTCTACCGCCAAATAGGAGTGTGCAAAAATTACTGTGTTCCGATTTGAAGGGTGCCGTAACCAGTGAAATTATTGAAGTAACGAGACAAAACTTCTTATATCTCAAAGCGACGATTACTAAAATAATCGGAATCCGGAACACAGTACTGTTTGACGGATGCAATAGGTGATACTTGCCTTTTTAGTGGTTTCGTGGGGGAAATATTCTAAAGATACCCTGCTTCTGAGGGAAAGTCAGGGTTATGTGAGATACTTACTCATTAAAACCCCCTCGGTGACCTGCATTAGTGCATTCGGAGAGGCTCTGGTATCTCTCATATAACGCACCGGTGCCCCTCTACACTACGTGTTAACCATTGTCTAAGGAGGGGCCTAGCTCTCCTAGACACCGCCGCTGAGTCATACGCTGTCCCACGCATGTACGATCGTTGAGATATAAAAGCCCCCACACTCAAGGCCCGTGAAACTCCTAAACCCTTTTAGTTATCTTCTACGGCAGGCAGGGCTTACCTTAGTCTTATTCTTACCGAGATTACAGGGTCGACGGTGTACCTACTTAGACTTTCTCCGGCAGCAGAGACCTACCGTTAAATATTATACGTAAGCATACGGAGAAAATTGCGAATCAAATAATACCAGACGTTGAGTTGATTATTTAAGTCTCCTGACATCCGCAGTCTGGTATTGTTCACTGTGCACTCGTATAATGATGTCATTTGGCAACGAAAGCGGCCACCGCCTCTGTAGTTGTGCAGTGACATCATATTCACATCTTACCTAACGATTGTTATAATTTAAAATTACACACACACATACACACGCGCGAGACCTTACAATTCCTATGCACATTATTGCAAAGGAAGATTTGTTTGTACATCTTAAATTTACGTAGGATAATCTTCGTTTATTTAATCACTAGTAAGAGCCCAGCAGTCAACATCATCGACTGCTGTTCTAGTTATAAAATCTTTTAATTATTGTCGATTTTAATTGTTATGGAAAATTAATTTAATAGTGATAATTGCATGCATGGTATCAGTGCATATGGATTAGTTGAAGTCCGCGATAACTTCACTCCATTGGCCTGGCACTATTACTCAGAAAACCATTAAGCTGTCGGTGACAAACAGACACACTTAAGCTGCATATAAATAAGATACTACAAACACAAAGAAAAAAATATAAATTAAACAGCGAAAAGGAACGTTAATTATTTTAACGTAATATTTCTTTTTATTTTACAAGAATACGAGATGAACGAGAAGTTCACCCGGTGGTAAGTGATACGCCTGCCATAACAACGTGACGCTAGTTAGGATGTTATACATAACGCCTTTTTGTTTTACGTGAGGGAAATGCCTTCGTATACCTGACCTCACGGGAGCAAAGACAAGTTATGTCGGACTTGCACCGACTAAAACTTCCACGATGTTCCACCTCGTCGCTTTATGGCAGGGTCACGCTCTCGCACACCTCCACGAACCTGTGAGCGTCGGCTGCACCATGCAGCCTCATCTCGGGAGGGAAGAACCCCCTTTCCACCTCTGTAAGGGCATGCCGGAAGACACAGCGCGCCCTCCTCTCGGCCTCTCACAGTCAGCTGGGTAACGGATCCCCCCGAATCCGTCACCCAGAGGCCATGGGAGCCGAGGGAGAAAACTCTTCCGACTCTGGAACGGATCTGGTCTTGGGTTCCTCCGCTACCGTATAACGGATACGAGTAAAGATTCTCGCCTAACAACTCAAAGAACCCAAGCCAACCTCACCTCTTAGTGCACCCTGCTAATCAACGAACGAGTCTCGCTTCCACCAACCCACATTGGGCCGGCGTGGTGGGAAATGGCCGAAATCCCAATCCTCTCCATGCTAAGGTTTGCTGGAAGAAGAACTCTATTAAAGTTAAGCTCTCCTTTGTAACGGATATTTTAAGATAATCATGGTTTTTTTTATAATGTGTGTACAAAAGGAATAAATAAATAGTCGACTAATTGAAACAAAGATGAAAGAAAAGATTATATTAGTTTGAAATCTGTGAAAGAAATATGTATTATAATATACTCATTCGTCCAGCACGAGGTTAAAGTTTCCACCCTATTACACAGGGAGGAATTAGTGCATTATACTTAAAATTAAAAAAAAACTATTTAAATTTCATTTAAAAATTGTTATTACAAAAGCAAACAATTGTTGATAACTGAGATCTATTACAAGTTTCTAAGAAACTTACTAGTAGTGTAGGTCGATGTTGCAGTGACCATCTGGGTCAAATTCCGACCACCCACGGTCGCGTGTTCCGGGCACAGTAACTTGTGAAATTACCGAGGTAATCAGACTACACTTTATATCTCATAACGACGAGTCTTACGAGTACTGTGCTAATATCCTAAGTAGCACCTCATTTTTAGGACTACGCGTGTTATATTCCATTACACGAACCCCCTGCTCGTGTTGTAACTTACTGGTGTAAAACTTCATTAAACAGTAAATACTATACGATAAAGCTTTTAAGGTACCTCGTTGGCCTAATGGTTAAAGGGTGCGGCTTTCATTCCGAAGGTCGCGGGTTCGAATCTCAGCATGTACCGATGACTTTAATATTTAAGTTATGTACATGTATGAACTTTAGTAACAACAGCGTAATACAAACGGTGAAGGGAAACATCGCGAGGAAACCTGCACATGAATTAGAATTTATTGTAAGGTGTGTCTGAAGTCACCAATCCGCATTGGGCCCGCGTGGTGACTATGGCCCATAGCTCTCATATTGAGGGGTAGGCCTGTGCCCCAACAGTGGGGACGGAAATTGAAAAAACAGCTTATAAAAAAAAATAGCAACTGTACACGGAATACGGTGTCATCAAATGTATTAACGAGTACTCGTAACCGCCGCAGACTAAATATTTATAAACTGGACTTCCTTCCAGATGGCTGGTCGTTGATGTAATTTGATTTTTTTTTTTATATTATGCACAGATAGTATGCAAACGCTAATGTTTTATTACATAAACAAATTTTACACTACATAGTATCTGGCCACAGGACAAAACACTCCGTAAGCAATATTGATATTGAAAATATGTTTGTATATCCGAAAAAGATTCTTCTTTGGTAATAAATAATATACATATATATATATATATATATATCTCGAGTATATATAATCGATATTTCGTCAAAAACATCAATCTTAAGATACTATCATATATAAATATAGGAGACATCCAGAGATTCATTTAATCATCACCAGATCTCCGAAAATCTTAAACACAAACACTGAAAATTTGATAGAGATATTGCTTCTGTCTTAATTAATATATATATATATCGCTAACAGCGTTTCTTGGTAGAAGCTTATGACCTATGACCAGCAGTGGACTGTCGCAGGCTTATGATGATATCTCAAGGTTGATCACATTTAAGAACGATCGATTTGTAAGAGTGGAAAAATAGAATAAATTGATCCTGTTAGTTTCTGTTGAACCGTTATCCTTGTAAGTTTATTAATAGTGTGTTCATATCATCTTTGTGAATGATTATTACTTAGACGGTACTCGGATAACGTAATATATCATCCATTTAAAATTAATGATTTTTCTTTATTGTTTAAATTTTACTACTTTACCAATCTTTCACCGTTGGATGCATTAACCGTCGATTACGGGTAAATGCATTCACGGCTTGAGCAACGGTATTTCATTAACTAATAATGAATAGCAACATTAGTGGTGCAATAATTCATTACACCTACCTCTGCTTACCTGCTTTTTTCAACATTAAACATCTTTCATTCATCATCATCAGCCGACAGACGTCCACTGCTGGACATAGGTTTTGCCTAAAATCCGTTCTGCCCTACCCGCATCAAGGTGCTTCTCACAACCTACACCAGATCGTCGGACCGTCTAGTGAATGGCCTACCAACACTACGCCTTCCAGTACGCGATCGCTATTTTTCATCTTTCATTCGTTATCACCAAATTTTGGGAAATTCCTCGTTCTTCATATCGTTGAAAACTTTGTACAAAAATATAAAAGTAAAAAGTATGCTTGCTATGGGGTGTAAGAGGTTACGCTCAACATCTTACGAAGCCCAAGTCAGCCTCACTAGCACGCGGTTCACCCTGCTGAATAACAAACGAGGCTCTGGCCGCCCACCAACCCGCACTGGGGCAGTGTGTTGGGTTACGGCCCAAATCCCCTCAATGAACTCTACGATGTGGAGATCTTAGGTGGAGGCATATGGACATATGTTCAGCAGTGAACGTCTGCCTGCTGAGGATGATGATAATGTATGTGCCAGTATAACACGAGTATATGTATTATGATAGAAAGTATATACGTACCAATATACATAAAACCACACGCACACAAATTGTTTATCTCAAACTTATCTATTAATTATAGGTATCTATATAAGAAACTAACTGCGACTTATCAACGATGGGGGCGGGATTTCCTAACAGAAGTAAAGGTTTTACTAGTGGTAGGTCTGTGTTGCCGGAGGTCATCTGAGGTCACCACCGCAGCTCCTATTGCAACCGACAAACAGTAATGTGCAAACGTTACTGTGTTCCTGTTTGTAGAGCGATATTTAAAGATTTTCAGAGATGTGTAACATAAAGAGTAGAGGGGCACCGGTGCGGTCTATAAGAGATCCGGGAGCCTCTCTGAATGCACTGATGCAGACCACCGAGGGGGTTATTGTCAGTAAGACTACACATAACCCGGACTTCCCTTAAAAGCAGGGTATCTATCGAATATTCCCCCACCAAAAAAAAAAAAAAAAAGTTTAATACTTACCATCAGATGAACATCTCTTCTCTCGTCGCTTCGTAGAATAAAAAAAAAGTACTTAAATGGATATTCCGAAAATTTGTATTAAAGACTAAATTATTATAAAGACCTCTCATACGTCTTTTAATAAAACGTCCTTTAAAATTACCATCATAATAATGATATGATACTCATAACGCTGTGCTTCACTAGACACCATTTGACAGATTCCACTACAATTCTCTATTCTAGTAGTTAGCATGTTGTAGTAAATAAACTACTGATGTGTGCGTAAATACACCATGTGTTATTAGCGAATCCCGTTTCCGCAGACCCCGATGGTTAAAGAGTTAACGGTACCGTTTATTATTATAAAATAGGCGCATCAAATCTTAAATTGTCTATTCAAAATATATACCGTTATATAAAATAACACACTATTAGATTTACTCTTACCGGTATCAGTAAAAAAAAACTTATGTTAAGGATACCTTCCATTTCCATAACAGTGTATGATAATGAACGTACACGTCTCTATGTAATATCTTACGGACTCCAGGTCGACATCAACTGCAAGCAGTGTACCATGCTTAATCACAGACGAGGCATTCACCATCCACCAACCGGCAGTAGTGCAGCGTGGATTAAGGTCTAAATCCTATTAATGAACTCTGTGGAGATCTTTGGGGGAAGCTTATGTACAGCAGTGGACCTCTACGGGTTGATTATGATATAATGGCCATTTTACTTAATTACTTAATTTTAGTGATAAAGTAATCACTGTTTTGTTTGTTCACAGACAGTGCAACACGGCTTTCCACACAGAGCTTCCGCCCTCGCTTGGGACCCTCTTCTCCGACTAGCGGCCCTGGGCACTGCTACGGGCGCCCTCAAAGTCTACGGCCGGCCAGGGGTGGAACTGTACGGTCAACATACAAACCCCGATTCAGCTGTCACACAAATACACTTTGTGCCTGGTAAGTTATATCTTCGTTCTGACTATCATACAAGTAGTTTATCCCCTGGCTAGTTTTAGATGAGAATTTTTTTTTATTCCAAGAAGATACAAGACGTTCACCTGCTGATAATTAATACACTTACCTATAACAATGGAGCCCTAGTTAGGATATACAGCACCATATTCGTATCGAGACACAATTACACTACAGCTATGTCTATCAAACCGGAACACGGTGATATTCTACACTGTTGTTCAGTGGCTGATATTGGAGCTGCGATGGTACCTACCTAATGTCTCCGACAATAGAAACCTACCACCAGTGAAAATTGATTGTAGGTCGGTGTTTCTGTGGTCATTAACATGAAAGCGTCATTACTCTGATCGCAGATTGATTGATTGAGGGTAACATGGTATAATTTTTTTAACAATATCAAGTAATGGTTCGCTAATTATATTTGCCAGAGCTTTGCGATTAAAAGTATATTTTACCATCAGAACGATGGTCACTCTCTTGGTAAGGGATAACATCGATTAAAAAAAACTTGACTACATTTAACTCTTAATACGTTGAAGGGTTTTATATTTAGCTTGTTTCACTTGATACAATCAAACTGGGAGCCGCTGAATTCAAACAGCGCAAGACCATGCTTTGTGGAACACATTACTAAAAACCTATATCCAGGTATGGAGGACCATTAGTTGAAATGATGATGATGATGAATCAAGCCTCTAAATTTATATCCTTTTAAACATGAAGGACTATATAACATAAGATATGCGATATCTTTCGAGATTCTAATTATAACTGTCTCAAACGGGAAAAGAAGCTTATAAAATATTACCTAACATTCACGACCTGCGACTTGTTTCCTGTTACGGGGGATTTCTGTGTTGTAGGTAGAACTTCTATTCATAATTTTTATTATTATGGATAATATTTATTTATTTACTTAAAAACTTTGCACACATGAAAAAGAAAAATGTACAAAACGGCGCACTTCATGCCTAATGGCTTTCTCTGCCAGTCTACCCTAGAATCGAGCAGAGAATAAAAGTATGGGTGTCAGTATCGTGCAACTCTAAAAATATATATACGTATTTTAAATGTGTTATTGGGTTATAATAAGATGTAATATTTAGTATTATAACTGTATTACATATAAAAAAAATTGTTTCATAGAGACATATAGTGATCCTACAACATTAATGGAAGCTTTACTGCGAGCTGCCCGTATGTTAGGTGGGAACTCATTCCAAAGTCTTAGAGAACTCTAGGTGTGAAGGAATTGTAAAGAAAGTTAGTTTGGCAGAGAGGAATGTGAAGAACGTAATATGTATATAAGATTAAATTATTACAATATATATAAGAGATTTCCACGCATACTCTACATAGGAGGAGTTCTATTCGCTCGAATATTCATCACGATATCTCTGTAACCATAAGGTCTAGGACTTGAAATTTGGTAGGAATATTGTAGTATTGCCAATAATATAGTATTGCCAAGTATAGATCAGTTAAGAATAGATATTTTTAAAAAAATTCTAATGTTGTTGCGGGGGTGTTACAGCCGCGGGCGGGTACAGTATTTTACATATAAAGCACAAATTAAATACCAAGTGTCATGTCTTTAAATATTCAACATATTAAAAAGTAGCTAATCTTTTATAATAGTAATATTCATAACTTAAACAAGATTAAAGTGTTACCATCATCATGTTTATGTGAAATTTTCATGTGTTTGTTTACTATGAACTATGGTCTCAACTAAATTGAAAATCTAAATAGATAATTTTTCATGTCATACTATTCCATACTTACAGGTACAGGGCGCTTGGTATCACTGTGCGACGACAACAGCCTCCACTTATGGGAGATCAACGAGAAATCCCTCGTGGAGCTGAAGGCGCACACGCTAGAGGGAAAGAATAAGAAGATATCGTCACTATGCGTAGAATCAACAGGCAAGAGCCTTCTGCTAGGTACGGAGGGTGGCAACATTTACATCTTAGACCTAAACACCTTCACAGTTCACGAAGACGCTATATACCAGGATGTAGTTATGCAGAAGTGAGTAATAGATTTTTTTTATTTAGTATAAAAAAAAAATGTCTTTGGAAATTAATATGTCGCTCACCTTTCTTCTTATAATGCATAATCAAAATTTCGGTTTCATATATTTAAATTTACTCTATGATATTCCAGCTGTCCAGAAGACTTCAAAGTGAATCCCGGCGCTGTCGAAGCGCTATGTGAGCACCCGAAAGTACCAACGCGTTTGCTCATAGGTTATAACAGAGGGTTGGTGGTTCTCTGGGACAGGGTGGCCGCTTCCCCTACACACACTTTCGTGTCCAACCAACAATTGGAAAGCTTATGCTGGAACGATGACGGTAATAGTATTTTTTTAATTTTAATTTATTTATTAAAGTAAAAACTATCTAATATGAAATAAATATCTGTTAAGTAAAATAATTTTTTTTTTCACTTTCCTATAAATAACTTAACAAGAATATTTTAAAAATAATTGAACAGATAATTTTTATGGAGAGAAAACTAGTGTGTAGTATGTTTTTTATTACATTGAATTCGAAAGCATGGAATTTGAAATAATCTACCTTACCTACTTGACTACAGATGTATGGCCAGCAGTGGACATCCGTCGGTTCAGATGATGATGATGAATTTGAAAGAAGAAGAATGGATGCAGAATAATGTAGGACCGATCGATGTAGATATCTTTGAGCGAGGCCTATGTCCAGCTGTGGACGTCGGTCGGCTGATAATGATGATGTTTAATGTTTGGCCACTACTGTATAGGAGTATTAATTCAGACGGTATCACTTCGACAAGAGCGATCTGACATCAGTAAACACAAATTTAATCCTTATTCCAGGCGAACATTTCACATCGTCTCATAACGACGGCTCGTTCGTAACTTGGGAAGTGGCGGGTGCAGCCAGCGACCGCCCACTGAAGGAGCCGATCACACCATATGGCCCATATCCGTGTAAAGCCATCACTAAGATTCTTGTCAGGACTAGCATTGACAACGAAGAGATCACCATTTATGCAGGTAATTGAATTGCTAATTACTGTCATTAAAATTATATAAATAAATAAACTTTATTTCGGTCTTCTGGGGCTAGTGTTAGTGAACTTAGTAATAAAGTATAACAGGAACAGGTAAAATACTCATGAAGTCTCTTTCTGACGATAACTATAGTTTTTTTTTACCTACAATGGGCTAACACTAGACCTCAATTTTCACATGTTCTTAAGTCATTTACTAGGTCATGAATAGTTAAAAAGCATACCCGCCAAAGAAATACTAGTCCTCATATATTGAGTGTAGATTGCATTAATGGTAGTAGGTAGCCAAGTTGGTCAAAAACCAATAGCACTAATGAACATGTTACTATGAAAACGATTATCCACTGCATCATCTTATGGATGCAGTTAAGTCAGTTCTTATAGAAAAACCTTCTGTAACATGGATGAACTGGTAAATGCAACTTTATCACAAGTGGACTTAGTGAATATAATTATATTTATATGTAGGTAAATAATGTTTGAATTAGTCAATCTAATAAATTTGTTTACATATTCATATCAATTTTTTTTCAGGTGGCATGCCTCGTGCTTCATATTCGGACAAATACACAGTAACAGTGCAGCAGGGAGAGAAACACGTTTCATTTGACTTCACAAGCCGCGTATGACACTTTTACCTATATTCTAGTGAAGTATCTTAATTAAGAATTTAATAATCATTTATATTGATATAATATTACTAATGAAATTAAATTTCTCATGGAATATAATGAAGAATAGATACGAACATAAAATGATAATAAGTTCACGTGGTGTTAACTGACAATGAGACTGTGGATGGTAAAATATGTTCGTTTAAAATACTTTGACTGGCGTACCTTGACAGCCACAACACAGTGCAGCTGTTATTGCGGCAGACTTACAATGTCAGGATGATAGCTAATCAGTAAGGTTAGAAAAAGCTCTGCAACCATTTAAACATTTTTATGACTTCTTTTAAAACCTTTGTTCTCAGGTAATCGATTTCTTTACAACGACGCCAGTTCCACCCGACGGTGCGCCGCTGCAGGAAGAGCGACCTGAAACTCCCGCGCAACTTTCTGCACAGACTGTCAACCAAGTTGCCGCCGCATTGGTAATGCTGAAGTTTACTAATGCAAACAGTGTACAATATTGAAACTGAAGACGTATTGCAAGTACAGAAGCAACATTTTTTTTTCTTTCGGGAAGAGAAGCGTAGGGATATCTTCGAAAGATACCCTGATTCTGAGGAGGAAACAAGGATTATGTGAAACTCTTACTCACTAAAACGCCCGCGGTGGTCTTCACCAGTGCATTCGGAGATGCCCCAGGATCTCTCATAGAACGCACCGTTGCCCTTTTACACTTTGTGTTACACGTTTCTGAGTAAGAGCCTAACCCTCCTAGGCATCATCACTGAGCTATACGCAGTGTCCCATTGCTGTGTTCGCTTGTTGAGCGATGAGGGCTCCCACCCTCAAGGCCCGCGAAACTCCTAGACCCTTTCAATCGCCTTCTACTACAGGTAGAGCTTACCTTAATCCTAGTCTTACTAGCCCGAGACTACAGGGCTGACAGCAGCAATATCTAACTTAATCCGCTGTACTATCATCGACAACAAAATGTAGTTATCGCTAGTGTATTTCACATTTAAAAATCTTTACGACACCTTTGTTTTATTTGAAATAGGATAACACATGGCACTAGATTTAATACGCACTTATTTTATACAGGTGGTACTTGCCGAAGAGGAGTTGGTGGTGATTGATCTTTGCGACTCTCGCTGGCGGCCTTTACGGTTGCCATACTTGGTGTCGGTGCACGCGTCCGCAGTCACTACTGCCCAGCTAGTAGACAATGTAGCTGCCAATGTCTACGATAACATCGTAGCCGCGGGTAACGATGCAAACTTTGTTCACTACAGCTATGTTTTTAAACGAATCAACCATAACTCAATTTCAAAATGGCTTAAAATAAAACACACCTAACTATTAATTATTTAATTAATATTTATAAGCTAAACCGCCTCAGTTTTAATCAACAGGATTTTAATTATTATATAGATATAGCCCAAAAAATTAAAGCCCTGGAGGTGTCTAGTAACATGAATGTTTCTGGTTCGATTCCGGTGCCACGTATTGTGGTAAGAGGCAGGGTTTTTCGAATCTATGGGTTAGTTGCCACCTCCTGTAAATTTGCCACCATAACTGCTATGGTATGTTCCAACTGTCAACAAATGAGAACCGGAGTGTATTGAATTGAGCACGCTTTACCATCTATGGCCCTATTGTCAATTAACACTGTGGGAAATTGATCTAAAGTTTTAACCCATTGCAGATATAAAAATATTTTTCTATTTTCCAGGTCAACAGCAAACAGAGAACGTTTACTCGGAAGGGGCGTGGCCTATCTCGGGGGGTGTTGTTGAGAGTACGGACGCATCGGATCGTCAGTTGCTGCTGACAGGGCACGAAGATGGTTCGGTGCGTTTCTGGGACGTGAGCGGAGTACCAATGACACCGCTCTACAAATACACCACCGCACAGCTGTTCAGGTACCACCACATTATTCTTAGTATCTTCTATAAAAAAACCTCCTCTAAACTCGGAAAGCACCACGTGTAAGGTTTAATAGCCAGTATAGCTTAGGGCCGTTTAAGCCGAAATAGCTTAGTTTGTGAGGCAGTCGTATCCACTATATGACTCGAAGAAGGGCAGATTCTATTTATGTTGAGCTGTAACTTCTAGTCAAGCAAAACAACATGAAGCAATAAAATGATCTAAAAGCTAATAGGAACAATAAGAGGACCGTTTTTGTATTTATACTTTAATATAATATATAAGGAAGTTTTTGATTAATCATTAGAATTATATTTAACATCATTAATATTGTTAGCTTGTGTAATCAATTCAGTTTCCAATTGATCAAAGCAACCAAAAAACAATTAAAATATTTTAAGCTTTGATAGTATACTATCTAATAATAAACACCTTTTTTTTGTCCCACTAATATTCGGGAGTTTCTGGATTCAACAACGGAAACACGAAGACTTTACCAATCACAGTAGCCAAGTACGAATTGATGGATGTGAAACATTCGGAGAACTTTGTTGTTCTTAGCAGCTTTCGTTTTCCTCACTATGTTTTACTTCGCCGGAAGCTCAAGCTCAATGGAGACACCGCTCTTTTTCTAGACGTATAATGCTCATTACCGCTTTACAAGTTAAGCTATGTTTAGAATACGGTAGAAGTGTACTAATACATTATTATTATAATACACGTTAATTTTAAAAACTAGTATAAACTCTATACATATAACAAAATTCATGTCTTCATTAAATTCATTTGTGTGATTTAAATTTACTCATATACCTTTTTCCTTTTCAAAGTAAAACGTGCCAAGTTTTAATGCAAAATTGTCCACTATAATTGTCAATTAAACAATAAATTAAATACAAAATCCAGATTATTAATCTGTACTCGCTTGTGACCATGTAAGATAACGGAGTTTGTCTTTTGCTTTTCGCTTGCGACGCTTCAAAGTGGGCTGAAAAGGTCGACCACGAGGTAAACAAAGGTTTCTGTAAGCATGGATAATGTCTGAAGCTTAGTGCTAACTACTGTTTGTTGCAATTACTTTTTATTTATACCAATAATTTGCGTTATGTCTCATAATAAACTAGATTTTATGACATCGATAAACTGATTGTTCATTTAATAAGTTCTAGTTGAAGTGTAGCTATTATGTTTATTTCAAACCGATCTCTGTTTAAAAAGTATTTAGACCTTAATGTAAAGCTATTGTAGCAACTTACGAAAGCCTCAAAGTTATCCTAAAGACAATATTTTATAAAAATATATTCGTAGTTTCTCTATATAATAGAATCAAATGTAAGAAAAAATGGAATGAGCATGGGACATGGAATAAAGTTGCCGACATATTCCAAAAGATTGCAAGAATTTAGTAACTATAGGTAGTAAACATTGCTCGAAGGAATCATGGCCGATATAAAAGTAAAATCCTCACGTATCGGCCTTTTATACTTAGTGTTTGAAAATCCTTCACAAGGCGGACTGATGTTCTGATGAAGTTTGTGGGAAAATGTTGAATGCAGACATCACGAGATTGATCGGAAAGTATATACATAAACCTTTGGCTCAACGATAACCATCTAACAGCTGATGATGATGATAATGATGAACGTAAATACATTTAAAACTAATGGATTAATAATATTTTAGTATTATAAAAAACTGATATTGAAAAGGCACTCATAAAACGTACATGTACTAACAACCATACGAAGAATGTACCTCTTGATTGCACTGAAACAACTCATCCATTTACATTATCCATAAGTTAGAAAAAATTGATCTTTGAATTGTGTATTTTACCGATTTATGATTCTTTAAAATTCTATGAAGGGTAAGTAAAGAAAAATAATATTGTAAACAATAAGATAATATTTTCAAAAATTTATAAAACTGAAGGCTATAAAATTGTCACAAAAACAAGTCACATTATTTATCGATTTATTTTATCTTTCTAAAACTCCATTATAAATATTCTATATGTGCTAAGAATTGGGTGAAAAAAGTTAGGGGTTAGCAGAAAGAGATAACCATTTAGTTCGATCTTTGTAACTTAATTTATATTTTCACAATAAAAGACAAAGAAATAAGGAACTTACTAATATTGCATACTGGCTGTATTATCGAACACACACTATTTGCATCTTTTTCCAAGACATAATCTGTTTCACTATAAAATATTGAATTGAGGTTTTGTTATGAAATATTTTTGCACGTCTAAATAAAGTATACACTTAAGTAACCACTAAATTACTAGCACATTGCACAAATATTATATGTCTACACAATTGTTAAATGTATACTAACTAGTAGTCAATCTTCGATGTGTATAAAAAATTAGTTGAATTACAAAGAAACTCGCTTGGAAGCCTGGAAAGTAAAAAGATAGACGTAAAAGATAGAATTTATTAGTTGTATACAGTAACTATGTAAAATTTAATAGAATTAGAGATATAACTTACTATATAATATATTTTTTTTTGTGTCTAGTGGAGAAGAAATTGGTGAGAACAATGACAGTCAAAACGATGAAGAGGAATGGCCGCCGTTCAGACGCGTGGGTACATTTGACCCTTACAGCGACGATCCACGTCTTGCTGTAAAACGGGTGAGTGTTACAAGCATTGTGAAACTTCCTTCATCTCAAGAAAATTTCAATGTGTTTGACATGCGTCAGATCGTTATGGGGTAACTTACTTCGCTACGACATTATACATACATATTTATAAAAACAACAGAAGAGTCATGAGTAACAAATTTTTTAATACTGGCATCCATACATATTTTATAACAAGTTTCTTTTAACAGGTTATCCTCTGCCCCCTATCCGGAATGTTGACTATTGGAGGTGCAGCAGGTCACATTGTCATCGCCAGCCTAAAAACTTCACCTAGTACTGCTGAAGTTAAAGTGAGTCGATTGTTTTAGTTTTTTAGTATCATTGACAATAGATGTTTTCCATTGATAATAGTCTTCTATAATGTTAAAGTATTTATTTCTTAAGTGAAGTATATATGTCAAGCTATAGTAGTACATAAACAAATACATCTTTCTATTATGAACAATAGGTTAAGACTTGACTTTAAATTTACATGGTGTTAATTAGATTGTAAATGATGAAGCCAGCACTCCCGCAATACTTTGCGTCTCACTTGTTGATAGCTGGAAACAGCAATGTTATCATGGTATTTCAATATCAGGTTGAAAACTTCACAACGTTTCTTCGGTCTGTAATCAGGCGCCTTAGTTTTACAAAGCAAGTGCTTAGCCAGTGCGCCACGGCAACATTCAATTAATTGGTTTTTTAAAATTGTGTTTTGTATGCAGTCGATGTCGGTGAACATTGTATCAGACCGCGACGGCTTCGTGTGGAAGGGCCACGATCAGCTGACTCTACGTGCCGGCACCCATACCTTTCCGCAAGGATATCAGGTCTGTTTGCCCTAATACATACAGTATTCCTCATATTTATTGTAATAGTTAATCACGAAGCACTTTTTTTATATACTAACGATGATAGATGAATGTTGTTTTTAATAAGTATGTAGTAAAAAAAAATTGTATTAAAACACATTATTACACACTAACTTGACAATGTCTAACTAAAATACGTTTTTATGTGGGTCGTCTTTCTACAAATATCAAATTAAATAAGTTGATACATTTATCAATACAATACAGGCAACCGCAGTGGCCCAACTGTCGCCGCCCGCAGCAATCACAGCGCTTGCTGCGCATTGGGAGTGGGGCGTGGTGTGCGCAGGAACCGCCCACGGGCTTGCGCTACTTGACGCGCTTGCCTCGGCGCCTCTGCTGCACCGATGTACACTTAACCCCCACGGTACGTATAACTTACTGATGGTAAGTCCCTGTTTAAGATCACATTTGGAAAAATTTACTTCTCTATGTGACCTTAGTATCTTTTTTTCATTAGAACGTCGATACTAGAAATCGACTGTCTGGTAATGCGATATTAGCATGTTTTCGATTATCCTAATCATTACACAACAATAGACCACAAATTTTTACAAAGGAAAATCGATTCCTATTATGCTTGATTCGTAAGGTTATTAAAATATAAAAAAATCTTAAAAGATGTTTGGTTATGACCACCGATACTACAGGTACGACACCGACAATTTAGAAAACCGCAATAAAATCTGAAACATTGTTACATTATAATAAAAAAATATATTTTCAGATCATTCTGGTGCTGGGGACACACCGATATCGCGGCGGAAATCCTTCAAGAAGTCACTTCGCGAATCATTTCGAAGGCTGCGGAAAGGCAGGTCGCAGCGACGCCAGAATACCTCCTCCAGTCCAACGTCGCAATCGCAAGTGAGTAATACATCTATCTCTCGTACCCTCATATAACATTTAATATAATAGTCTAAACATGACCTAAACATTTTTTCCTCCGCCACTTGAAGTCCGGACTTGACAGCGAGCTGAGCAGTTATTCTGACTCATCACAAGTACCCTCAACAGTAGACGATAGTGTACGTTAAACGTTTCTAGTTGTGTTGAATCCAGTCCATAGTTAGTATACCGAAATGAGTGTACTGCTTTGCCACGAGAACGATCTTTATTGATCTACGCAAAATGAAACAATTTTTTTTATCTGCAGCAAATATCTGCACATTTGTGCCCTTTTCATTTGCACTTTATAAAGGTACTTTAAAATCATTAATATTAATAACCTTATCAAGTACCAAAAAATGCTTTGCTCGCATAATATTTGAAGCTTATAATAGGCTTTCTCTAAATTCTTAAAGAGAAGAACTTGCTTGGCTATAAGCTTTCATGGTTACCATGGTTACCATTAAAAACCATATCACTATTAAGGCTGCTGCTTATAAAATAATCTTACTTTTTTTAATGCTATCTATACATGTCAGATTATTAAAAAGGTTCAAGGGCATTACTGCACATGCTCCTTATCAAATATTTTTTTTGTCTGTTTTATACAGTGATATAAACAATATACCTCTACATTATACAATTAAAAGTACAGAAATTATTATATAACTACATGTACAGGTAACAAAGAATTTCTTCTAGCAGCACAGATAAATAAATCTTTTTATTTATTTGTGCTATTTGAAAACATTTATAATAAAAGTAATAATTACCAAATAAAAAACGTGGCGTAATATTCGTACCATCAGCCGGCAGCAAAGAAGCCAACTGATAAAGTGGCTGAAACCGATGCAGAGATTAAACCTATAGAGCGTGCCGTTGAGGCGCGCTCTAATGACGACGCATTCGGCTCTATGGTTCGCTGTCTCTACTTTGCGAGAACATTCCTTATTAACAGTAAGTTTACGATGCTATTTATAAATATTGGATCATTATAGTTTTTTTTGTTCTATTAATGGTCAACTTCTGAAATATTACCCCTTTCAAATGCGATTAGAGAATAAATAACGAAATTATTTATACTCAATTGCTTTTATGACACGTAAATAAAATGGCGGCGGTGATTAAAAATATAACTACTCTCACACTTACTCTTTACTTCTCACAGTTTAAAATATTTAAAAAACTTTATCTAATGTATTTTGACTTTATAATTAGATGTCTGAAACTATTTTTCCAGCACAAAATTCTACTCCGACGCTGTGGGCGGGCACGAACAATGGTACAGTGTATGCGTTCACATTAAATGTACCCAACACCAACAAGCGAAAAGAAGAACCGGTGATTAGTTTTTTCTACTATAATTTTATACGGGTACAACTCACATACATGGTGATGGAGGCCTATGATGACGATATCTGACGTATCATTGTTTCCCAAAATACCACTACACTTCACGAAAGTACAAATAGTATACTATATGATCATTAATTTAAGATAAATCAACATCATTGACCATTTTCATTACTACCACTATTATTACGAATATATTATTTCCATACTGATTTGAACCTTATTCACAGGTAACCTGTCAATTAGCAAAGGAAATACAACTGAAGCACAGAGCTCCGGTAATCGGCATCACAGTATTAGACGGAGCGTCCGTTCCTCTCCCAGATCCTCTTGAGGTATGCAAAAAATAATTTTGTGATACAAGTCACAATGAAATGTAGGATCCTTAAGGGACACCTAGCAATGGTGATAATATAAAAAACAGAAAACAAACAGCATTTTCACTATATATTAAGTGATAAGACTACCAAAAGATAAGACCCTAGTAAAGATTTTTAATGTCACTGTGTGAAGTAAATAATTTTACTAGTAATTGAGTAAGTGTATCACTTACCATTAGTTCAATGTCTGCTTCGTCTCATTGCTTTGTCAAATTTAAATAAATAATATGTTTTGTTTATACTAATTATCGTTATACAAAATTTTATGTCCTTTACACATACAGAACAATTTTTCTTACAAAATCAGGGATGAATTTTTTCTCTCGTTCTTTTAAAATTTGTAATTGTTGAATGAATTGTTTTTACATGTGTTGTAAAATGTGCAGGTGGAGCGAGGTGTAGCGCCGCTGCCGGAGCCGGGCACTCATCGCGTGCTCATCACGTCGGAGGAGCAATTCAAAGTGTTCACGCTGCCTTCTCTCAAGCCCCACAACAAGTACAAACTGACTGCACACGAAGGTGCTCGGGTAAGCGATTTTAATGTTCATATGAAAGTCCACCACAATATCGTTAAATTATAATTCTTTCAGAGTATTTATATACACTACTATACTATATTGTAAAATGCATTGCCAGGTACGTCGCACTGCCTTCGCGTGGTTCGAGTGTAGCGCCGGCGGCGGCGCGGAGCGTCACCGCGAGTGGTGCCTGCTGTGCCTCACAAACCTGGGCGACTGTCTCGTGCTCAGCCCCGAGCTGCGCCGCCAGCTGAATGCGGCCGCTGTGCGCAAGGAAGACATCAAGTAATCACTTCTATTATATGATCAGCTCAGATAGTATATGACGCTATGTAGTGAAGTCATACTGACAGCGTATTAACTAATTTAAGTATAAGCTTCATGCACATTATTAAGGCGTAAAATTTAAAACAAATGTTTAACCTAAAATCTACTCTTTTCAGCGGTATTTCAAGTTTATGCTTCTCGAAGCGAGGCGAAGCTCTCTACTTGCATTCCTCCTCTGAACTCCAGAGGATCACACTCTCTGCAACTAAAGTACGTTATTATTATTCTTTTCCTTTCTTGCCTTCTATACTTAATGATTACATATTAAATGATTTTCATTGTTTTTGTTAGATAGAACAATATTGCTCTCTGAAGTCCCAATTAATATGAAATATTTTCAGGTAACGATTGCAGAATGCCATATACTGCTGTCTCCATGGGCAGCAGCCTTACGAGGTCCCGCCGAGGAAACTCCTTTAACAAACGGTGAACACAAGGTAATATATATTTTCTTAAATCTCCTCTCAAATATAAATGAGATAATTTTTACACTTACAATTAACACAGGAGGAAATTGCTGAAGCAGTGCACGATGTTACGGCTGCTTCGGGGGACATCACAGTGGACTCGGTGAGGGATCACACCAATGCTGCTGAACCACCCGAATTGAACATCAACCTACAGGTAACACTTCATGAGCATTTATACTACTGTCTCCCAATCATTTTATTTAATGTAATCAATAATAACAATTATACAAATGGTCTCATAATCATTGTTAATAGCATTAAACAACATATTGATTATATTTGTTTGATTATTAAAAATAGATTAGTTTTCAATTTTTTTTTCTAATACAAAAAGTTTAAAATGTGCAGGGAATTCACTTGATGGTAAGTTGATCACTTGCATGGCAATGTAGCTCTAGTTACCACAAAACCACATTTTTCGCGTTGTATTAAAATGGTTAAACCTACAATTTTACTAGTTACCGCATCGATATAACCAGAACATAATAATTACTGCGGTAATTTCTTTACTGCTTCGTACCACTTAAATCTTGCTGTGGTGCAAACATTACTGTACTACTACATATTTAGTTATTTCATAATAATATAAAGACGTGTTTTTTTATAAATTAAATGAACAGAATTCACAAGTGAACACGAGCTCGATGGTGGTGAAGACGACGACGCGGACGACCATTAACGAGAACAACACCGACGGCACAACGACAACCACCACGACCACCACCACGAGCAACTCCACCGCTGAGAACAGTGAGTACACATTCTCTTAGTTCAACTCACACAGGTATATACGCTATACATCACTACATATACACGTGATTAAAAAAAAAACGAGATGTTATTAACGGTAACGTAGCACACACTCGTTCTTAAGGTGAGTCGTGACGTCACCATAGCATTTTTAACTGCTAGTTAAAATTTAATTTGCAGCCCCATTCGAAACTAAACATATATAAATTATATATAATTAGAACGTTATATAGATTATATACATTGCGCAATAAAAACCCCGCATTATTCTAAAATTCCTATTAAGCTTCGAAAATAAATGTACTGTTTGAATTAAAAGTGATTTTTTTCCGTCACCTATCAAAATATCTATATATGCTAATAAAAACCCAAGCAGCACAACGTGTCGCCTCTGAAATCGAACCAGGGACCTTTGAGTTACAACGCATATAACTAATGCACAATAGACACAGTCTGGAGTTGTCTCTCTTTCATATTATGTTAACAGCTCAATGTTCTTAATTTCCTGGTGATAGGTCTCAGTCGATGGAGACCATCTATGTAGGTACCACCGCAGCGCCTATTTTTACCGACCAACAGTAGTGCGCAAACATTACTGTGTTCTGATTTGAAAAGTGCTGTAGCTAGTGTAATTACTTGGGTAACGAGACTTAATATCTTGTCTCAAAGCGACGAGCGCTATATGTTGTAGTGTATATCCAACTAGTGCCACGTTATCATCGGCGGTATCACTTATCATCAGGTGAACGTCCCGCTCGTATCGTCGCTTCGTTGATTAAAAAATAATTATATTAATAAAAATTTATAATTTTTTAATAATTATATTTATTCAGTTTAATTCACAATATTAAGATAATTTTACGTTAAAAAAATCACTTTCATCTTTACAATTTAAGAAATACATTACACTACCTGCGACACGATATATTTAATACTTCCTAAGACATTAGTTGTAACATATTTTTATTTAGCTTTTAAATTTATTAATACATTAATCCCCCCTATAACACGGTAGATTGGTTCCTTCCGCATTATAGGAAAACGCGTTGTAAGAGTATCCTCGTATAACACATTACCTATAAATTATTCACGTTTAACTTATACTCACTAAAGGTAAACTATATTATATTTACGTTTTATTAAAATCAAACTAAAATAAGAACATTTTAAATAAAAAAAAACTTATGCATAAGAACTAAATATAAAGGTTAATTTCAATTAACTACTAATTATGAACTGTACAAATCGTTATATTTATAATTTCACAGTACAGAAATATAATGTGGGAAATCCTCGCGTTATATGAGGGAATGCCCGTGTTATACGGGGGATTGAAATAGCGTAATATGAAAATGCGTTATTAGACTACCGTGTTATAGGGGGGATTACCGTAGTGTATGCTATCACATTACAAATAAAAAAAATATCTAATAATATATTCATACATTTTTATTATTTTGCTGTACATTACCTCGTTCCCTCAGAAATCGGTAACAAACAAAGAAAAAAAAATTAAACTCTATAGTAATATATACATTCCGTAATCGCTTTATAATACAGTTTATTTTATATGTTTAATGTTTGTTTGTATGTTTGACGGGCGCTTTGTGTTTTTGTTTGTAGTCCTAGAGCACAGTCGCGAGGAAGGAGTCATCACCCGTATAGAGGTACTTCACACTTTGCTTTAACACCCTACCCCCACCAACCCCACCGGCAGCGACATAACACCCCTCCCAATACTAATACAATTTAACTATATATACTGCGCAGTGTTGTGACGTTCGTTCGTGTCGTTCACCGTCGGTGACCCACGCTTAAATCACTTGGTTCACGGGTCCCGAAATGAATAATTACATGATTTAAGTTATATTTAATTATAAAATAAAAAGTTATTGTTAACACGTTCCCTGTCAGGCTTTATATAAGTATTCACTTCCTAAAGCCTCCTCCACCGTTTATTGGTGCACACGAGTTTATTATTTTTGTTACTAAAAAAATATTTAACTTATTATCGCTACGGCGTGTATTATTACCAATAAAAAATTAAAAAATCTCTGTAATTATAATTATAAGACAAGACAGTGTTGCCAACATTACACGTTAAACGCCATGACAACAAATTTATCCGTCTTAATAAAAACTATAATTAAATGGATTTATTGTATCAAGTGTATACTCAAAATGTTTATTATAAGGATTTGGTGACGGTTCCGCAAAGGTCCACGTTCCTTGAGGACATTGGTGACCCTCACGGCGTTATTAAGTCATATTCCTTAAATCTAAGTGACTTTGTCCCTTTGACAAGAATTACTTTAGAGCACCACGCTGGCGGCCTTCAGGTCCATTTTAATAATTACCACCAGGTATATCCTAAATTGTATCTAATGGTAGGTCTCTGTTGCTGGAGACCGTCTAGGTAGGTACTGCCACCGCTGCGCTTATTTCTGCCGCCAAACAATAGTGTTGCCAGTCGGAGCTGTAGCTGGTGAAATTACTGGAGTAACGAGACTTAATATATTATGTCTCAAGGCAACGAGCACTGAAGGTCATGCTGGTATGCAAACAGTGATGTGTAAATATTATTGTCTCTCGGTTTGAAGGAAGTTGTGGGTACTGAAATTACTGGAGTAAGGCGACTTAGTATATTTTGTCTCAAGGCGACGAGCGCAGTGTGGTGCAGTGTATATCATTCTAAATAGCGCCACGTTGTTATGTGCAGGCTTATATTACTATCTAGTGAACATCCCGGTCGAATAAAAAAAAACTTCCATTTTAAGTCACTGGTGACCTATGGCGTTTGACGTGTCAAACAAACGTGGCGTAAATAAATGTGACAGCGAACGTGTTAATATTTATAATTTTTTTATTATTAATTTTGTATAAATAAGGGAAACCGTAAAATGTAGTTGGTTCTGTTAGCAAGCGGACGAGCGTCACGCAATGTCGCGGTGAAGAACGTGCGTTGGTACTCATGAGTGCGATCTCTTCAGACGGGAACAATAACGGTGCCGGCCGGAACAGACCCGAAGCTGATACTAGAGATGTTTGACCGGCAGAGGTCACCGCTCGCGGTGCCCGTGCCGCCGACGCCCACCGAGACACACTGAGCCGCACCGCGATACGCGAACACACGCCGCAGGCATACTGTTACACAACCACTTACTATTCATCAATATCCATACTTTTATATTCACCGCACGCGAAATATACAAAATTTAACATGACAAATAAAAAAAAGCTTTACATGTTGCGTATGAGGATAAATAAATATTTAATAGTCGCACTAAAAATGTTTTTGACTAACGAACACGAAACTACTAAAAAAACCTTTAACTTCCGGTCTAGCAAATGAACTTTTTCAATTAATTAAAAACAGTCAAGGCTATACTTTGACTAACATGGACTGTAACTACTGTGTTATCATTAACAAAGTTTTCATAAGGATTTTTATACTTCCATTTACTATACAATTGCAGCATCCAATAGTACACAGATTTGTTCATTATAAAGCGTTATTTTAACTGCACAGATTTTTATAGAACCGTTCGGTACATAGATTCAATTGTAACTTAACTACTTCGAAGCTACTGTAACACAGCTACAATTATAACTACACAAATAAATCTTCTCTTTCTACAATCTAACACTAGATTCGTCACATTTAACAGTTTCCATTTAGAGTTAACTTTATTGTCACTTGTACATTTTCGATATATTTTTTTAAGGTGTTTTATTTATATGAGATTATGCATTTTATTACCGATTAGTGATAGCTCAGTTTATACTGGTCTTGAGCGATGAACGTCTCGATGAGGCGTGGGTTCGGTTCCCACTGAAATTGAACATCCCCTGAAATAACTTTAACCTTGACTATCCTCTTGTAAAAGAAGCAGAGTCCCAGCTGTGGGAACATATAGAGGTCTTTCTTAATAATGCATTTTGTAGTTTGATACTGATAACCCCGATGATGAAATGTTTTTATTATTTAAAATAAAAAAAAGATAAGCATTCGACTTGAAATATTTCGTACTTAAAAGGCAAAGTGAAATAATTCAATAATGCCAACGTTTCAGTACAAAAATGATAAAAGCCATAGCAGTCGTTCAACTGGAAACACTGCAGTCTGATTATCGATGGTTTTAACCAATAATAATCTATAGATAAGTAACGATGTGGAATTGACGCATTAATGAGGTTCCATTGGTGAACTGGGATATTCTGCGTGAATGTAATGTGCCTATTTATTTTTTTTTATAGCAAAGAAAAAACTTTATATAGATTAATTAGAAATACTTTTCGACAAATAATCTATTAGTTTTTTTTTTTAATTATTGTTAGCATTTAGATTTGTCCATGGCGCCGTCGGCTTTTAATAGATAATGTTAAATTGTGGATGTGTCATCCGATTTCATTTTTAATTGTATATTTACGTTTTATTCGAAAAGAAAAGTGTGATTAAGAGTTTTGCAATAATTTAATGGTTTATATATACTTTCTTTTTAATATTATTCTATTGTCTATGTTTATGTTTTATCTAATTTGTATTATCTATATAAATATATTCAAGGAGGCAGCTTAAACTATTCACCGATTGTGTTACAATGCCATAATATTATTTTATGAAAATTATTCTTTTTTTTTAAATATTTAACTAAGCGACGAGACGGGCGCGATGTTTACCTGATGGTAAGCGATCCTCGCGCCCATAACGATACGCATTGTGGCCGTGGCTAACGATATATAATTTGCATTTCAAACATCACAGTTTGCGATTGACGGATTGGGGTTTGATTTAGTAATCAAACCCCAATTTTAGAGGGTTATTTTATTTCTAGTTATAAGTTAAACGTGCCTGCCTATTCTTTTCTAAGTATTTACAAATAGCTGGAACGATCCGTGCGGCAAATGGCGGCTGCCGAACTCCGGCTTGCTTCTGTTTTTAGTGATGTACAATTTTTTTTAATGCTGCCTTTAGCATTTTTTTTTAAATATTTAATATAAAATTACGATTTGTATTCGACATTATTACACAAAAATAAAATTTAAGATAAGCTGTTTTGTTTTATTTCCATAACCTTTTATAAAGACTATAGAGAGACTCTTTACTGATGGGTAAGTCTCCGTTGCCGGAGACCGTCTGGGTAGGTACCATCTCAGCTCTTGTTCTTACCGCCAAACAGTAATGTGTGAATATTACCGTGTTCCAGTTTGAACGGCGTTATTGTTAATGAAATTATTTGGGTAATGCCGTGAACGACTCGCTCTTGTGATCATCAAATAATAATAAAAAATACATAGCCCTAAAGCCACTTACTTTGATGAAGAAAATTATGAGGCAAACAAAGATTGAAAAAGTTTTTGTTTCGACATCTCAAGTGCTTATTACAAGAAACTTTATCCATGTACTTATATAAAGATACATCTAACTCGCTTAATGGTCAGTTTATTGATACTCCATTTCACTCACAACGAGAGAGTAAATGTAATTGTTGAAAAATTTCTAAATGTAATAATTTGTTCGCCAAGCTGGCTAAGTCATGTTGGATGTGTACAGATTTTTTTTTTATAACTACCATACGGCTTGTCCGATGGCAAGCGGTTACAGTAGCCCAGTGGTCGGCAAACTTATTAGCCAAAGAGCCAAATATGTAAATTAAAAAGATTAAAAAAAAGTGAGATTCAAATCTGTTTGTAAATGTAGTAAACATTCATCATAATTTTAGAGATTCATTAAATGGCCCATTGCAAGCTCGTAGGAATCTTGTGCCAGAGCCACACTCAAGAGTTCAGAGCCGCACTTTGCCGACCTCTGCAGTAGCCAATGGACGCTTGTAACATCAGAAGCGTCACAAGCGCATTGCCGACCTCAGAGAAACCTTATCACTCCTTTTTTGAAGGACCCACTTTATAGCTGCTAGAGAAAACCTCGACAGGTTACTACCTGTCGATAACTATAACTTATTAGAAAAAAGTATTGATTTTAGAAGAAAAAAAAATATTTTATGAAGTAAGTTAATAGTCGTAGATATCTTATTGACGTGATCAAATTGCACAATTTTTTTTTCTTCTCACCAGCAACAAAAACTAAAAAAAACATGTCTTACAAATGATATAAACGACATTCAATTTTGAATAATTCTATTCTGTATATTGCATGTTGCTTAGCAACGACAAACAACGCCGCGTTTACTAAACGATTTACACCGGAGCAAACAATATTTTAGAAATACATTTAACCCATATAATATTCGCTGGCATCAAAAGCGTGGAACAGAACTACAGGATGGCTGCAGAGAAGGAGTGCCCGTGCACTGAAGACACACCTTCAGAATCGACATTCTCCCTGACGAGCTGCAATTGCCCCAGGGACGACCACTGCATTGTGGTACACAAGGAGGAATGTCTGCAGTACAGGAACGAACAAATGATTTATCGCGAAGTTAGTATTATTATATTTTTATTGAGTGCCATATCCTTTAGAATATAATTAGCAAAATTAAATTTAAAACTCAAATTAGAAGTTTGACTGAAGGATGACTACAAAGAAGAAATTACTAAAACTACAATATTATTAATCATTTAGATTTCCGGTTTCCGACGAAATATATACACATAAAATCTAATCCAATATATAGAACACTACTACATATTAAGCAAGGAAAATTAATAATACTAACAATAATATTTAATAACGTTATCTTTACAAATTAACATTATTTTAAAGAATTTATTAGAAAGAAATTGCCTTAAAAAAGTCTAGCTATTCCCCTGAAAGCAGTATTTTAGTGTTCCTACTTGATACTAAGAATAAAGTCTAGGCCAAATGCTTTTAACGAACATGAGCAACTTGTAAAAGCTTGTAAAAAGCTGTTACGTAGTTTATTCATGTGAACGTTTTATTATGAAGACTGAAGTCTGCGAATGCTACGACACAATCCCGCCCACTGTTGATGAAGTGTGCAAGTGCTGCCGGTGTCCCGTGGACCAGTGCCGATGCAACAAGGCCGGTAGAGAAGTCTTCGATGAGTTAGTAGCATTATTTTGCTTCAATTGGAATTTCATTCGGTGTTATGTGATACCCATTTTTTTTTTATTAACGTGTGTAACAAAATGCTAACGGATCGCACACCCCGTACCAATACTGGGCCGGTAGTGAGGTAGTGTCGGACTCCAACCGACTAAAAAGCTTCACACGGTATTCCATCACATCCGCAAGGAACGCACGAGGGTCGCGGGATAACGCTTTAAACAGTTCTTCCGCAACCCCCGTTCGGTGCCCGGATCGAACGGGCCCGCCTCGGGGAGGGATGTGAAGTATCCCTCCCAATTGACAAAATCCCTATCACTAAGCGGCGACGCGTCGGAATACGAGACGCGTCGCCAGATACGCCCCAGGTACCCTTTCCAAGGGGGGCGCCGGATCGACGGCCCTTGTCGGTCGCGGCGCCAGGTTCCTCTGCCTAAGGAGGCAAGCGGCGGATGTGATACCCATGAACTTGTGGTCTAACAATGCTTACATTGCACTCACCGCCTTGAAACATAAGATAGCATTTATAATTAATTAGATAATTTCACTACCTTTACATTTTACTATAATAGTTGGATTTAATGACTTTCCTTTGGGTTGGTACTTACCTAGACGTAGGACCATGAGTGAAAAAATAAGAAAATACACCTCTCGAGATCAATATGTTCAAATAACCGAAGAGAATTATAATTAATATAATAATTCTCGTTTCACTCGCACAGTTTGTTTAATATGAGTATTTTTATATTATTATCGCAGTTCTAACAATCAAAATCAATAACATCAACATCTAATCTAATCAAATAGATGGCGCTCGAAGCGAGTAATTGGCGCTATGCCGGCAGTACTCGAGGCCACTCATCCCCTCATGCAGAAGTTCCAAGAAACTCTCAAGAGATTCCTGGAAAAGGAGAACCAGATTGCCGCTGACGAAATTCAAAGACTCGTAAATATATTAAAACCTTTTTTTTTCAAATAATATTATATATAAAACAAACAGTGGATAGATGTCGAAGTTTCCCTTTGAAAACGTTTATTAGATACATACATTTTGTTCTTATCGAAACCGAAGAGACTAGCAGAACATTCTCCTGATGGTAAGTCATACCTCTGCCTATAACTATATGGCTCTAATAAAGATTAATTACTACTTGACATGCTTATCATTGTAAGACAAAAGTTTAAGTCTCTTTGATCCAGTGATTTCAATCTCTATTGCTTTTGGCAACAGGAACCATTTCAAATGTATCTAATAAAAATATCCTCACATTTCAGCGCGACGAACTCAAACAAACCAAACAGAATTACGACATGGACCTAGAGACCATATATCGGAACGATCATGATACCAACGCGCAAAGGGTACGTACCAAACTCCACTATCTTAAAATGGCGATTCGGGCGTTACCGAACCATTTGCTATGCAATAAATGTTACTGAAGTTCAAATGCGTAAATATTTACATTTATTTGAAGGCTTTGATAGAAGAATACGAGCAGACGTTAACGAAGAAGACGGCGGAGCGCATAGCGATGGAGCAAAGAGCGCGCGAGTCGACGGAGAAATATAAGCAAGCTCGCGAGACATTAGACGCCAGTACTGTACAAGGTATAAATATATAGGAAGGCACGGCTAAAGCCTAGATCTTTTAGGTAATACGTTCATTGCCACAAGGCGTGGGTAAACGGACGTGGGGGAATAATACAACCGCATATTTTATAATTACACTGTATCAGTTAGCTACATTCGCACTCGTGTTAATTATCGTTCTTAAGGGTACTTCGCCGAAAACGTAATGATCTCACCAATGCGTCCCAAACAACCACCGTCTGTGACGCACGTCACTAGCATTCGGAGCTGCGCCAGAGTGCAAACGCGATAACCGATTGTATTGCTGTCTCCCGCCATTCTCAGAAATAATGATGCACCGTTATATATTATAGCAATCAAATATAAGATTATAATATACGTTCTTTTGGTTCTTATATAAAATTATCTTTCTTCAAGAAAACGAAACGAAATGAAAACAAAAATTTAGAGACTTTATGCCAACTATAATCGCAATTTGTTTAAAATTCAATTATGCAACGAGACGAACCGGACGTTCACCTGAAGGTAAGTGATACGCTTGCCCATAACAACGTCGCGTTAGTTTTTTTATTTCCTATTTTCTCTGATATTATTCAGGGCTTTACGTTATCCTATTATTTATAACATATTCACTAGTATTGGTTATTTAATTTTTTTCTATTATTATATCTATACTTACGCTATCTAATTATCTAATATTCAGAGAGATACACAGCATATTATTGTGTCCATATGTATAAAATAATATTTACTTATCCTTATATCTACTGTTTACTATCTTACATATTTTTAAGCAATAATTTATAAACTTCTAACTTATTTATTTTTTATCATCTCGGTTAAACTGGCTGTATTTTTTCTTAAGCCTGGCTCTTGATCAAAGCCATACCTGAAGCATCTATGTATAGGACACTCCGTCGGCAAATAAAGAACCGTTTCCTTCACGGCGTGATCACATTTGAAATGGTTCAAGTATTGGGAGAATCGGCCGTGGCCAGTGAATATCTAGGTTACCTGACCGGTTGGCCGGAACTTTCTTATTAACTGACATGCCTCTGCTGCGTTCGAAAAAAATAACTTAGTGATGGACGCGGTGGAGAAAATGGAGGAAGTGAGAGAGATGTGCCAGAATCGTAGCAAATGGATATATATATATGTAAGAACACGGTTCTGCTCTCGCTATATCAGACGCTCCATCTCGCAACTGACGTATCTCGAAGGAAACGTTTAACATATTATACCGGGCACTGGTCATGATCTGGATTCCTCCTGATATTAAGGGCAGCCAGCTTGGCTAATTCATCAACGTAGCGCTAGTTAGGATGACATACACTGCACAACATTGCGCTCACCACCTGAGACATAAGATATCGAGTCTCGTTACTCCAGTAAATACGTTAACTACAGTACCTTTCAAACTGGGACGCAGTAATGTTTGAACACTACCGTTTTGCGACAGAAAAAGGCGTTGCAGTGGTACGTACCTAGATGGTCTACGGCAACAGAGACTTACCACCAGTGCAATTTGTGCAATGTTTGTTGTCAGTGTTCCAGTCTAACGTATTTATAATCTGTATGTACCAAAATTATTCTAATTATTATTATAATTTAACCCTCTCCGAGGCAGGCGGGCCCGTTCGATCCGGGCGCCGATCGGAGGCTGCGGAAGAACTGCTCGATGTTATCCCGTGACCCTCGTGCATATTTTCGGTATAAGTGATTGGAATACCGTGTGCAGCTTTTTAGTCGGTTGGAGTCCGACACTACCTTGTTACCGGTCCTGGGTCCCAGGGGTGTGCGTCCGGTAGCATTTTGTTACACAAGTTAATAATAAAAAAAACCCTCTCCGTGGTGCAGGGCCCAAATTGCTTTGTAATACAGATCCCTTTTTCGATTCCGTACTATATGTAGCTAATATAAATCTGATACTAAAGTATTCTGGAGGATCACGCTTTACCGTCCACGGGCTTATCTACCTAATCAGTTATAAGGGTGAGTTTGATTTTTTAATCAAATTTAATAACACTTCGTTTAATAGAACGCGAGTGTACAGAGGAGCTGGAGGCGTTGACCACCCTCTGCCGACAGCTTGAAACTTGGAGGGAGGAGACGGAATCCGATCTAACAGTGAACCAGCGCATGTCCGAGAAGATGAAGACAGAGAAGAAAGCTTTAGCCGACGAAAAACGTGAACTGGTGAGCAATTTACTATCCAATTGTACGCATACCGGATAAAATCTAAGATTAAGAATACTTTCAGGTGCTCAGCATATTTTTACAGGCACTGAATATCTAAAATTTTTCTTATTGCTTTAAGGGTAAATTATTCTGACTTCCTCTTTGTTAAAATGCAAGCAGTGGACCAAATCTAGTCATAACAAATTTACTCTTACTTTCTCCTATTAGATATTCCCAATCGAAAGCATTTTTATTATCTAATATAGAAGACATTTAACGCATAGTTTGTACACAGGATATGATCATATACAGCCTCAGTAATGAGGTCTGGAAGCTGGAGTCTAAGCTGACGATGTTCCAGAAGCAGCTAGAGATAAAACAAGCGGAAATGGAACAGGTTAACGACAAGGTGACTTTACAAATAAAATATATAAGATTCATTCGGCACTCGGATTATTAATTAGTTTGCTTTCATATAATATAATCTACAATAGTCTAACACGTGACTTTCAGTGTCATATTTAAGTGGTAATGAGGGTGTGGTTGATGAAGCGTGTTAGAATACTCTGGTCCTTGTATTGACAGTCGGGACATAGTTAAAGCTATTATAGCAGTAAATTTACAATATGGTGGTAGTAAACCAAGCAGGTTCTAAAAAATCCTTCCAAAAACCAACTCTAAAACGTGTGGTTCTGGATTCGCCACAGGAATCTTCACGTTACAAAACAACCTTCTCGCCAGAACACCATAAAGTCAGATCAGATTATTGACAACACATTATATCTCCTTATACCTGTTCGGCGAATGCGGAAAGGGAAGTTTTATGTATATCTGACGAGATTAATGTGTTACCAGGTAACTGCATACGCTGCAGAATTGGAAGACTTGGAACTGGATAAACGTCGGTTAGTCAGTCTCTGGAATTCGGTGCTAGTGAATATACAACAGAGAGACAGGGTGTACGACTCCGTGAGAGACGATTACAGGTAAAGAAATATCGAGTTTCCTTCACTGTTCTCATAACTTTGGTTCGTATAAAAAATGACTTCGAATTTATAGTTAATACATAGAAGCGTTTATATTAGAGGAGGTCTGAAAGTTACTCCAGTGACAAACAAGTTGAGGAGCAAGAGGTTAGCATGTTACGGGCATGTTGTGCGGAGGGATGAAGGACATATAACAAAGAAAGTAATGAGAATAAATGTGGATAGTTATAAGAGTAGAGGAAAACTGAAGAAAGGGTGGATGGATTGTGTGAAAGATGACATGTGTAAGAAGAGTATGAATTCAGATATAACGGATGATAGAGGGATATGAAAGAGTACATACTGTGCCGATCCCACATAGGTGGGAAAAGTGCAGAAGGAAGGAGAAGACATAGAAGCGTTTGTACCATTCTTAATGTAGATATCTACGAAGCTTTAGCGTTTGTAAAATTTTGTGAATCATCGTCACCCGATAGAAGTCCACTGCTGGACTTAGGCCTCCTACAAAGATCGATCGGTCCTGCGTTGCCTTTGAACTTTGTAAATACTAATTAAATAATTATACGTTAAAGTAAATTCACAAATCTATTTAAAATTTCATTGTAATTTAGAGCACTACAAGAAAACTATCGTACACTGTTGAACAACCTGGAGATAACGAAGAAAGCGGCGATTGAGGAGATGAATAAAGGGAAGGAGATCGCCATGAACAAGGACAAAATAGAATACGATTTAAACGGCGCAAAGAAAATGCGTTAGTATTCAAAAATTTCACTTAGGTTTTGAACGTACTCCGAACAAATCGCACTTTTTTTCAATATTCTTCCAGCTGTATATCTCTATCAGTGGTTTTTGTATTATTTCAGTAATTGCAATCAATGAAAACTTAAGAAATAATCTGTAATTACAGTTAACGGAGAAGATATAAAACGAATTAATGTAGAGACGCAGATCGCCGAGCTAACGGAGGCAATAGAGATGTCGGAAAGAGATCAGGAGCTAATCAAATCTGTAAGAATCAGGAATAATTTTGTGAGAGATTTAAGTGCTACTAACTTAACTGGTGACAGGTCCCTGTTACCATCTGGGTAACACGACAAAGTATATTTTATTAGTCTGCAAATGTTACCGTATACCAGTTTCGTCATCAGCCGATAGACGTCCACTGCTGGACATAGACCCAAAAATCTCCACATACAGTTAGCATGGCTTCCCGTACCGCTGGGCACAAGGGCTGTCGTATTTAGGTCTTCGTATGGGAGGATTTGGGCCATTTCCCACCACGCTGGCGTAAAGCGAGTTGGCGGGAGCCAGAACCTCGTTTGTTGATTAGCAGGGTGCACCACGAGTTTTTTTTATTGACCTAGGGGAAATGCTTTCGCATACCCGTCCTCGCGGGGGCAAGGATAGGTTATGTCGGATTTGCACCGACTAAAACCCCCACGATGTTCCTCCTCGTCAGCTGAAGGCGGGGTTACGGCAACGTTTTCGCACCATCCGCGACCCCGCCGGCGCAGGTCGCTTGCGCAGCCGCACCTCGAGAGGGAGGAAAGAATTCTCCCTTTCCACCTCCGTAGGGGCACGCCGGAACATGCAGCGCGCCCTCGCCTCGGCCTTTTGCAGTCGCGCAGGCAACGGATTCCCTCGAACTCCCTACACTCTTACCAATGTCTGCTACATTTTTAGAATAAAAAAAAATCTTAAAAAGATAATAGATATCAGTTATTGAAATATTGATGAAAGCTTAGTAACACTAAGATGAAGTAGCCAATAGGTCTTTATTTGAAAAAGAGACTAACACTTAATACCTAGGCTCAATTTGTAGGAAAATCAAACGATGAGGAATATTCTCCGGAGCACCGAAAAGGACTTTGACCATAAAGTAGAACGCAAATTGAAATTGGAGAACGAAATATTGATTAACCTACAAGAATGCCTGCTGAACGACAAGGCGGTCGGTTCCATGGCCAATAGCATAAAGAAGATGAGGGAAAAGTCTAGAATACAAGTAAGTGAAATAAATAAAATATTATGATTTATTAAATTTTTAAATTAATAAAACAATTTTTTTAATTTTTTTTTAATTAATGCCATCGTGCCAATAAATCTTCACTTAGACTAATACATATAAAGAAGTAAAGGTTAACGCCATATATTCAAATATAGATTTAATTTCGTATTAAACTTTTGTCAAAGTTCTAAAATCCAAATATTTACGACAATACTGTATTTTAAGTTCCAACTTGAACGTCAGTTTCATGTCCTTCATCGTCATCATCAGCCGATAGACGTCCACTGGTGAACACAGGCCTCACCCCAAAGATTCCCACATCGATCTGAATATGATGACTTGGACCATTCCCCACTACGCTGACCCAATACGGGTTTATGTCCTTAACTATTTCGTTTTATTTAAACTGTTATGGTTTTCATATTTAATTAAAGGAAATGGCGTTAACTACAATGGAGAATCAGCACGCGAAGATGATTCTAGATATAGAAGTACATCGGAGCAGGCAGGCGCAAAACAATCATATTCTAGAAAAGAGCATGAACAAAGTAACAGAGAAGGAAAAGGAAATAGAACTTCTGCAGGAGAAGTATGATAAGAAGTCTCTAGTTCTCCTGCGGAAGCAGAGGGAGTTGGATATCGTTACGAAGAAGTACATCGCGCTCAAGGAACTGTTTGACGTAAGTTTCCACAATTTACCATACAATTATATTCTTATTGTGATCAAATAAGTTTCTGTGAAATTAATAAGTAAAAACTTGAAATGAAGGATAACGTTGTATAGTTAATATTAAAAATATTTCCATTTGTTGTTTTCAACCAAAAGTTAAATACATCATCATTAGTTGATAGACGTCCACTGCTGGACATAGGCTAACCACAATCATCGTCCACGTTCGTAGGGGAACATATGGAGAGAATCCATTGCGGGTTGGTTGGAGCCATAGTCTAATTTTTGGATTAGCAGGGTGCACCACGAGCAGATGAGGTTTTTTTTTGTTTAACGTGGAGGAAATGCCTGCGTATACCCGTCCTCGCGGGGGCAAGGACAGGTTATGTCGGACTTGCACCGACTAAAACCCCTACGATGTTCCTCCTCGTCGCCTCATGGCGGGTTTAAGGAAACGCTTTCGCACCATCTGCGACCCTGCCAGCGCTAGCCGCTAACGCAGCTCCACCTCGTGAGGGAGGGTTGAATCCTCCCTTTCCACCTCCGTAGGGGCACGCCGCAATATACAGCATGCCCCTTCCTCGGCCTCCTGCAGTCGCGCGGGGCGACGGATTGCCCCGAACCCGTCGCCTAGAACCCATAGCAGACAAGAGAGAAAACTCTCCCGGCTCTCTGTGGCGGATCCGTTGTTAGGCCCGCCGCCAAGGGTTATAAGGCCGCGGAGGATACGCAGAGCGAGGCAATAATTCCCTAATATTTCAATAATAATGTTTTTAATTTGCTTTAAAAAATTTCTTGTATTGCTCTACCAATAGCTCGACGGATACATTTTATAATTTGCAAAGAGAATAGAGCATGGAAATATTTGTTTTTGAACGAAGGTAAAAAATTTGCGAAATTAAAGCTTGTGTTAAAATATTGTTGACAAAACAAGCAAATGAACAATTATTTTAAAAAGAAAAAAAATTGACATTAACTTTTGTCCAAACTCTAGCGAGATCAATTTCATTCTTCAGATGAAATCTCCACAAGAGCGGCGAATCGACGAGCTGGAGCTGCAGATCAAGGAGCTGAGAGAGCGGACGGAGCGCGCGCAGCAAGACTGGCTTCGTCTCCAAGGGCACGTGGTGAAGCTTGCAGCACAGCATCAAAAGATTGTCGCCGACATGAACCTCATCAACAAGCGTCAGTGTCTCTTGCCCATAAAATCGTGTTACTTAACTTAACATTACCTTCCATATTATCTTTTAAGGTCTAATTTACCTACAGTAGTTAAATCTAATAATTAAGGTAATTAATCTCATTTCATGTTTTAACGTTTTGCATAACAGTGCAAATTTCTTCAAATCTATACTCCTCATTGCTGCATTCTTAAGGAGTGTTAGTGAATCAATATCCATAAAGATACTGAGATCTGAAGGAAGCATCGTGCGATGGTCCTGTTGCTTCGTCTGCAATAGCGATACCGACTTCTGGAACTGTCTGCTGCATTTTAATTGGAAAATTAAAAAAATCTTTATTAAAAGAAAGAAACACAAGAATAATTTCCAAGAGTTACTAAATTATGTGGAACATGTCTCTTGGGAAACCAGTTTAATTATTGCTATGTTACAATACATTATGCGCGGATTGTTAGTAAGTAAACATTATGGTGTAGTGTGTGTGTGTGTGTGTGCGTGTACGTGTATGTGTGCGTGCGTGCGTGTATATGTGCGTGTATGTGTGCTTATGTTTGTTGTGTGCTTCTATGTAGGAGTAGAGGTATAAAGTTTATTTTTGTACGCGTGTTGAAAGTAGGACCCATGATATTTTCGATCAAGATGAGAAGTCCACATCTAACTTTGATTTTTGCTTCCGTTTGTATACTCTTTGATATCACAGAATCTAATAATTGCCTTTGCTAATTTGATTATTAACAGAGATCCAGATATGCGAGCAGAAGACGATGCGCATCCAGGCGGAGTTGGAGCGAATCGCGCAGGAGCGCAACGCTGTGGAGCGGTCCCTGCGCACGCTGCGCGGCCGGCTTGAGGTGGTGGAGCGCACGCGCAAGGACGCCCAGGAGCGCAACGTGGACGCGCAGCGCTCAAACACAGCCGTCTCCTTTGAGTACACCGCGAATCTCAAGGTGAGCCCTTAGAGCGGTTATCTTCAACAACACAACTAAATTGCGGATATGAAACGATGATGATGAAAAAAATATCAAAGTATGAAATACTGCTATAAATTACGAATCCTTAATTCATTAGTTTCAAATCGTCTCTAACTTATTCGTACTTAAAATTTTGTATTATAAGAACACATTTAACTTGCACTTAAATAATAGACTTTCATCATCAGGCAATAGACGTCCGGAGCTGAATATAAGCCTCCCCCAAAGATACCGTCGGGCACCAGAGGCCGTCATTTGGAGGGATTTGAGCCATGTCCCACCACGTTGGCCTGATGCGGGTTGGTGCGACCCAGAGCCTCGTTTGTTGATTAACAGGTTGCATTATGAGCAGCTGAGGTTGGCCTGGATCCCGTGAGTCGTTGCGCGGGGGACCCTCTGCGCACCATAGACATTACAATACAAAAATTCTAAACTGTTCACGTTAAGAACAAGGTTATTGCTTAAAAAGCAATCCCTTCCACACAACCCACTGAAAAAGAAAAAATAGACTGTGACCATGGAAATGATAGTGATGCTCTATATAATTACTCGTATAATAGTTACAACTTAGCAGTACTTAAGTGTATTTTAAATGGAAATTTCGATTTGAAAACTATGCACGTTTTGCAGGATGCTGAATCGGAAATATTCGAACTGGAAGAGGACATTGAGTCGCTGGAAAAGGAAAAGATAAACCTTACGCAAGAGCTGGACCGAGTTCAGAGGGAAGCGTTAATCTGGCAGAGAAAGGTAAAAAACAAGTATGAAAAATATTTCATTGTAACGGAAAAATTGTGATCATATGCTGATCAAAGAAAGAGATGATTTTAACTATGTTGTATCAGCTCATCCCATCTTAACACGCGCTGTTCTTAATAATTATTAAAAATCTTTCAGGGTATTTTAGCTGTGGAGCTTAAACGTAATATTCAAAGCTCCAAATCGGCGGCGGGGGAAATAGGCCAAATGAAAAATGAGATTCACAGAATGGAGGTAAGCGACTTATAAAATTAAATGCCGTATTATGTAAAGAGTAAGAGTAAATGGATCAAACGTCTGCTCGATAAAACTGAGGACTTGTTATAGAGATATTTTTTAAAGTATCGTACGCCAGGTGCGCAGCGACCAGCTCCGTCGCACGGGCGAGAAGCTGGCGGAGGACCTTGCTCTGTACGTGACGCGCCGCGAGACCGCCATGGAGCGAGGCCGCGCGGCCGCAGCGCTGGAGAAAGCGCACGGCACCACTCAGAACTCGCGCTCCGCCCACTATCACAAGCTGCGACTGGCCAAGGCGGACGCGACTCGCGTCTCCAAGGTATTCAATTGGGGTTAATCTTGTTTAATGTCGGCCATTGGCTCACTGGACCCAAGTTAACTTCAACTTGTGGTGCACTCTGCTAATCAACAAACGAGGCTCAGGCGCCCACAAATCCACATTGGGCCAGCGTGGTGGGAAATGGCTCAAATCTCCCGATATAAATCCCTACAAACAACAGTCCTTAGTGCTCGGCGGTTACAGAGGCCATGCTGACTGTTGAAGGTCACGAGGAGCCGCTGTTTGCGGGTAGCGCAAAATAGATCGATAAGGAGATCTTTGGGAGAAGCCTCTGTCCAGCAATGGACATGTAACGGTTGATTATGGATATGCATCATTTTAGGAACGTCTTTAAGACTTTATATAATTTTTTTGTTATATAACACAAAATTCATTTACTTGAACAGTGCAATTATATTAATAATATTCCAGAGTCGTTTACGCGATTGTGTTTTATGCTTTGTTATGAATTGGTGGTCAACACTTGAATCGTTACATGCAGGAGCTGGCAGAGGCTAAAGCGCACATGGACTACCTGCAGAGCGAACAGAGCCGCTTGGAGCGCGAGATGGCGGACACCAGCGCGCTAAACTCACAGCTCGAGGAGCGAGTAGCCACGCTGCTGCAGGAGTGTCGCGAGACCGAGCGACAAAAGAAATGGGTGAGCCCACTGAACTTGTAGAACCTGAGCTGACACACTCATTCACTTCAGGTGCACACTCTTCAGTGTTGGAAATGGGAATGGGAAAGGGGTTTCTCCCAGTAAAGGTTAAGTTTAAATGGAATTATTCCAAGTTTCATAGCGAGTAAGGAAATTTATTGTATATATGAATTAAAGGAACAATATTACAATATATACTTTTAAATTGATATTTATCGGAGTGACAATGAGACAGAGAAAGAGATCGCTCGGTATACTCTAGCTCTCATATGTTGATAGCGGAATACTGCTATGATGATGCGACAGATTAATTACACAAGGTGAGATAGTTAATCAGACGGATTGCAATGATATACACGTTTGACTTATTCTGGGCCTCTGCTGATTATTCTGACAAGTCAAGCGTCAGACTATACCATGGAGGCAAGTAGATACATCACGTGGTAAATCACCATGACAATATCCCACCAAATTTAAACCATCCACAAAGTCATTGCTTCTGGCGATATTATAATCTTTTATTTAGTTAACATGCGCTCTTAATGTAGCTGTTACACATTCCAGGTTCTGGAGAGGGTGATCCGCAGCCAGCGTCTGGGCAACGAGCTGAGTACGGCGGTCAGACGGCAGAGTCTACGCGTGAGGAAGCCGAAGAGCGCGGTGATCGCGGAGTACACGCAAGCGGCTACCCTCAACGAAACGCTGCAGCAAATCGTTAACAAACTGACCTCGGAATATCCCCACCTGAACGAGAAGATGGCAGCGATCAGTAATACTCTGAACATATACTCGCCGAGCGAGTCGCCGCGGCTTCCCGGGGAACCTTGCGTGTGTGGAGAGACGGAGGTGAACGTAGCCGAGAAACCTTTGGAGTCGTGCATTTGCCCCGAGTAATACATCATCAGCCGGAGGACGATGCACTCGTATATTTATAATTATAGTATAACAATTTCCCCTTTCGGCGTATTTAATAGATGATTTATAATTTTCCGCCAAAAAATTATTTGAAATAACTAATAAATTTTTTTAACAATAATTTCTTTGAAATATTTCGATTTAATTACATTTATGAAATAATAAAAAAATATCCTTTCTTTGTGTTTTCATTAAATGAAACAATTAAACAGTCTGAGGTAGAGTGAAGGTGATACTTTAAAAAAGCGAAGATCTTTGGATTGTGGTTTATAATTATTAATACAAAATAACAAACAATATACTTTACTATAAACTCGTTTTCCATTGGAAACAATAGCGGTGAGTATATACCTTGTATGCAGAACTCATTTCCAGGTGGAGAGTGACCGTGTTTTTATCCAAGATACTGGGCGGCCAAACAGCAAGAGCATGCCGGGCGTTAAGCGCCGAGTGCGCTCCGGGTTCTGCGTTTTAATTTTGTAGGAGTAATGCAGGGCGCTTCTGTGTCCCGATAAGCACTGGATCATCCGCTCTATGCTGGACACCGTAAACGTCACTTCAGCTAGTTGACGAGTTCAACTGTTTAATCGATTAATCGATGAACGATAATGGACGGTCTAGTTTCGTTAACGAAACCGCATCGATCTCTCTTATATATTTCTCATAGAAATATGTATAAGGTTTATTCCTTAGTTGGCAGTCCATGGTTGCGCTCATGGGCTGTGAACTCGTGCCGCTTGCGGTGGTCGGAGCGCCCGAAGCGCACGCCGCAGTACTTACAGGAGTGCCGCTTCTCCTTCGTGTGGATTATCATGTGGTTGCGCAAGTAACTGGAAAATTAGATATCAATTAATTTTAGTTGCCTTGTTTCGAGATGGACCGATGATATGATGAACGGTTTTATTTCTTTTTTGTTTAATTAAGCAACGAGACGAGCAGAACGTTCACCTGATGGTAAGTGATACGCCTTTCAAACAACGTAGCGCTATACTGGATGAAATACATTTCACCACATTACGCTCGTCGCCTGAAACATAAGATATTGAGTTTCGTTACCCCAGTAACGACACTAGCTTCATTCAGTGCTTTTCAACCGGAGCACAGTAATACTTGCATACTACCAGCCTTTGCGGTCTCCGGCAACAGAGACCTGTCACCAGTGCAAGTGACGGGAAACTGTTGAAACAATGGCGTAGAACCGGTTGGATCGAAGATCTTTGGTGAGATCCAGCAGTGACAGTTTATTTACTGATAACGAAATAAATTAATTTTATTAAAAAAAAATAGTGAAACATGGGACTCACCCAGGTTTAGAAAAGGTCATATCACAGAGCGTGCATCCGAACATCTTGACGTCGCTGTGAATCAGTTGATGGGTCTTAAGTGATGTCCGAGACGAGAACCACTTTTCACACTTGTTACACTGGTAGGGTTTCTCTTTCGTGTGACTCCTGAAAATTATATAATTCATTTAAATTCCAGAGAAAGTCATATTTACCTAGTATTTTAAATGGTAATTACCTTAAATGAATCTGCAAGTGGTATTTTTTGAAGAAACTTTTCGAGCAAAACTGACATAGATGTGATCTCTCCTTATCATGGACTTGTCTCCTGCCAAAATGTTAAAAGTGTACAGTTCCATCTAGTTTATTTATTTTTTAATTCAATGAAGCGAGGAGTCATTCACCTGATGGTATACATAGCTCTACCCATATGCTAGTAAATTTCTACTCACAATTAATTGTTTTTCTTGCCACAACGCCTTTCAAACACATTAAAGTCTGCACACTGTTTGGTGGTACAAACAGGAGATGCAATGGTATCTACCTAATCAGTCTGGCAATGGACTTTCCACCAGTATATACCGGGCTATGTTGTATAAATGAATTTAGTCATATCTAGGACATGAATAATTTATCACACAAAACGATGTACATCATATATTAAGTTAGATACAGTATCCATTACCGTACAATTAATTAGATGCTTAATGCAACTGTTATTTTTGTTTAAAAATAACTTCATAGTGATTTTGTTATGAATGATTGTATAAGAAAATATCAATAATGTGTTAACTCTTGCTAATGACATAAATAAAAAAAAAATGGTTAAAATATGTTAGCAGAGTTTACTTCAGTTGTGGAAGACAAGTTATTTGTTCGAGCAAGTTTATTTATACACAATTTCTTGTTTAACTCATCTAAATAAAAAATATTTTATACTTATGCTGAATCATGGTGATCTTGTTTCTAAACTTCTTGTCACATTGATCACAGGAGTGTGGTCGGTCCTTTGTGTGTATAGTGGTGTGCATGTCGAGCGTAGACTGGGATATGAACCTCCTCCCACATGGCACACACTCATATGGTAATTCTTCAGTGTTATGTACTAGCAGCTGATGAGCCCGCAGGTTTGATACAGCTGATATTGCAATTTTAATTTAAAAAAATTATAAAGATACCATAAATAAATATCAGAGTAAAGAGGATGTTGTGTTTGGACAATGTGCTAAAAACAATGAGGACCATTGTTATGTTAAAAAATATATAACCACAATGTACTTTAATGTAACACAACACAAAGTCTAATATTTTCTAATTTACCTTACTTGCACTAGGCTCTTATGTACTCCAACTAGACTCAAAATTTTATGCAAATTAATCAATGTCAAGTCAAAGGAAACAATTTTTTTTTAATCGAAGAAGTCTATATTGAACCCACAACACCTTATTTGTTCCAAAGCAATTCTGGTAATGAAGCAAAAAATCTTTTGTTATAATATATCCTGTCATTGATTAAAGTACACAACATACACAGTATACAACACTTTGTAAATGACAAGAAACTAATTTTTTTATTATTATAATCATTTTGAAAAAAAATATCCATACCTTTGTTACAAATATTACAATGTGGTTTGATTCCTAAATGCTTCACCTTATGGTGTCGATACCTTGCACTGTAACTGGAAAAAAACTTATCACACATTTTGCATTTTATGCATTTTCTCTCATTAATTGATTGATGCCTTGCAATATGCTCCTTTAAGTTTCTAACAGTTTTACCACACTCTTCACAAATTTGGTTCAGTTTTTCATTACCTTTAACCTTTTTCTTCTCCTTTTTTGTATACACTTTCTTTTTAATTGGATCTAAAATGGCGAACAAAAATATTTAATTTATGTAATCATTCAATATATTACAAAAACCAATGTAGGAAACCCAGTTGGTGAGATGAGACCAAAAAGATTTAAAAAGTACCTCATATGATTGATAAAAAAATTACCATTTTCTTTACATTCTTCGGAGCCATTTTCATACTTGATTTGCTTAATAACACTAAGAAACTCATCTTCTGATGGAACAAACTCACATCTCTGGTCCTTTCCACCTTTGAAATCACTTTCGTTATTAATACTCAAATCATTGTCACTAAACTTATCTTCGTGTTTTAGGTCTTCAATAAGAAACACTTCATTCTTTATGTCCACATTTAAATGTAGAGTTTGCAAATACGCATCATTTTTTAAAGCAAGTGACTTAAACTTTTCAAAAGCAATGATTTTCTTGTAACACTTTAGACATAGTTTTGTACTAACTTTACACTTTTGAACTACCTGAAATGAATCAATAATTAATAAATATTATACAATGTTTGAATCACAACAACATTACTGATCACCTACAATATCTAAACAAAATAACATGATATCCACGAAATTCTTTGATTTTCCTTGGCGTTCGACCTCCAGTTTCAAAATATCCTTATCACCTTTGCATTTCAGACAAATTCTACAATCATCCATATTACGCTATAAGTCGTGGAAATATTTAAACCTTTAATATTCGATGATAGTAACCTGTATTTGTCAACATCTAATATTTGACGTAGTTTGAAATCAAAACAACGTTAAATTATCATTACAGATTAAAAATAGGCGAGCAATAGGTTAAATAAACATCATCGCCCCAAAAAATATTGAAAGAAAGTTCCATTTATATAAGCTATTTATTTTGATTTGAAAATATGTAAATCATCATGCTGGAAGTCTTTCCATTAGCTGATTTTACGATCTAATGAAGGACTTCGGAAACCGTTGGATGTAAGCAGCCAAAACCGACTGATGTGGCGTAGCTTCCAGATGTAGACGTCTTTCACCTGATGATGATAATGAAGAAACAACACATATATTGGATTACCTATAAGAATCTGTGGAATGATATCGATGTTAAGTTGCCATGACTACACTTTACTTCAAAATAAAAAGTGCATAAGTTTCGTTATAAGATGGTACTTCCTCATTTTACTAATTTTAACGTTTTAACAAATCTTTCGGGTTAATTATGTTTACTATAATATTGATACAAATTTTGTAATCAAAGAAATTAATTTCATTTTAAATGTAACTGGGGGACACAAAACATTTAGACGACTGCATCTTAAATGTTTGTTATTACAGATTCTTTCTCGGTCAAAACCCGCAACTGACTATCGCACTGCAAGTAATTCAGCTAAGAAGAATTTCCCAGAACTTGAGGATTTTATTTTAAAAAGAGATTATGTTGGTGCGATCACATTACTCGAAGTAATTATTAATGACATTACAAATTTTAATATTACAAAACGATTTTATAATTACAAATTTTTTTCATTAATCTTCCGCACTAACCAAATAAGGGTTAGCAGACGACACATAATTTGAAAATTTATTTTTTTAATTTGCCAACTAAACCATTACCATTTCATTATATGATAAAATTGTAAAAATATTTGTACAAAAAATAATTATACAAATTTATTACAGTTTCTCAAGCACGAAGGCACTGATGATGTATGGGTTGAGGTATGGATAGGGTGGTGCTGGTTCCATTTAGGTGATTACCGGCGAGCTTTGGACCAATACCAAATGTTAAGCGCCCGAGAGAACCTGGACACTCGAATCGCTGATAATATGGCTATAGATCTCGCCGTTTGTTACTTCTATTTAGGTTATAATTTTTTACATATTTATATTTATATAAGCCTATAATAGTAGACCTTATTAAATACGTAATTTCAGGAATGTATAAGGAATCACAAAATGCAATAGAGGAAGCGCCAGACTGCGCTCTAAAGGTTGGTTCATAAACATTCATTAATTTTTTGTCTTATTTAAGAAAGAATCTTAATATATTTAAGGTAACAAAATCTGTTAAATGCTAATTCTCGTTTAAAGAACCGCCTACAGTTTCACCTCGCGCATAAATCGGGCGACGAGGAAGCATTGATGCGGGCACACGCAGCCCTCCGCGATGTACCCGAGGACCAGCTCAGCCTGGCGGCTGTGCACTATTTACGCGCTCATTACCAAGAGGCCATAGACGTATACAAGAAGCTTTTACTGGACAGACGGTAATTTACATATTATAAGTAACGTAGTCATCATCATTACCCGATAGACATCCACTGCTGGTCATAGGTCTCCCTCAAAAATCTCCACGTTTACAGAAGTTCATATAGGGGGATTTGGGCTATACTGGCCCAGTGCGGGTTGGTGGGAGCCAGAGCCTTGTTTGTTGATTAACAAAGTGCACCATGAGTAGGTGAGGCTGGCTTGGGTCCCGAAAGTTATTGTGCGGGACCTTTTGGAGGAATTAAAAGGCGTTGTGATTTTATTAAAATCACCAACAGAAGATCATACAGATCTTATTGTGTGTGGTTTAATGACAGTAAATCATGAAGGATGTCTAAAATAAATATAACATTTCACATTCACATTTTCAAGTCGGTATTATCATGAAGCGTCTCCTTCAAACTGAAGTTTGGCGTTTATATTATGAAAACTATTCCGATCTTAACCTACTTTTCAAAATTTAATACACATATATTTTTGAAGACATACTGGAGACATATTTGTTAACCTCTGTTTATTTTTTCTTTATTATTTTGCTTAACAATAAATAATTTACAATGCTAGTATGGCATTCCATCTCAATGAACCTATTCCATGACCTATGAAAACATCATAAACATCCATGCTTTTGCAGATACAAAAGATACAAGACGGACGCCACCGAATGGGTCAAAGTATTATCACATACCGATTGGTATAAAAAATTCGTTTCTTAAAGAGAATTAATATAATTATTAGTAACGAGATATTTAGAAAGGATTGGTTAACGTTAGTTCAGTCGTATTCTAATTTAAAATATGTTATCGTCGTTTCTAACAGCATTGCGTGAACGTAGTAATACCTGCATAGAAGTAAAGCAGTGTAATATTTAACTAGAAATTAAATATCTATTTTTTGTTGTTTTAGTTGGTTTAAAAAATTTATACATTTAAACAGCAGTATTACTTTGATAATTTGTTAAAATGTAACTAATTACAAGAAGTTGAAGCCGAAAAATGATAAGAATGTTCGAATAGTCTTTACTGGTAGTATATCTGTTATGCTGAAAATCGTCTAGGTATCTTAGAACACATATATATGTATATACGTGTGAGTGTCTACGTTAAATTGTGATTAGTAACACAACAATTATTTTCAGTACTTACATGGCGCTTAATGTGTACGTGGCGTTATGTTATTACAAGTTGGACTACTACGACGTGTCGCAAGAGGTCCTAGGCGTGTACCTTGCGCAACACCCCACTTCTACAGTCGCTGGCAACCTGAAGGCGTGCAACCTTTTCAGGTGACAGTAACTGTTGAGTGTAATAATTTATGACAATTCCATTACGACAAGAATTTGATATCTATCTGTATCTATTCTTTCTATCGATATCTATTCTTTTCTTAAATACTACATATACTCTTCAATATATAAGCAATATTTATCGATTGGCATAAAGTTACTATTATAATTTCACTACCTACATCTTCCTAAAAATCAGAATACAATAATGTTTGTACTGCTTGGTGGCAGAAATCAGTGCTTGACTAAAATTTTGGCCCAGATTTTAAAATAGCATTACTGTTTATTATTTAATCGGCTCCCTATCTCTTATAGGTTGTATAACGGAAAAACGGCTGAAAATGAATTGAAGCAGATTTCTTCTGAGCAGCATACATTCGGCCAGGACTTGGTCAAGCACAACCTTATCGTTTTTAAAAACGGGGAGGGTGCTTTGAAGGTTAGCATAACCTTTAATTAAAAGCCCTTATTTAACTCTTCCTCTCACATGCTTCATTAAACTATAATCAGGTGCTGCCGGAGCTAGTGGATGTAGTGCCGGAGGCGCGTCTGAACCTCGCATGCGTGCGGTTACGGCGCGGCGAAGCTCTGGAGGCCCGTGAGCTGCTGCAGCCCGTGGAGCCAAGCTCGCCGTTACACTACATCTTGCGAGCCGTCGTCGCGGTGAGACTATACAACGACACCGGCGATGTAAGAGCTAAAGAAATATAAACTAATAGATATATATGACTTTGTCTAGTCCATGTCTTAAGTAATCTGTTTCATAACGCCAATCATCAATCATTGGGAACTACTTTCCAACATCAGCGATAATTTTTTTGTAACGGTGGCAGCATAACTATCACTTGAAAAAATCCGACTAGAGATACACACTGCAAAGGTTTGTTCTATGTGTCTAAATAACGATTTTACCTTATACCAACGATGATTATTTTGTAATTATACGTGTCGAAAAACAATAAACAATTAAGAATAGATCGTCGGGATTAAAAAAAATCCTTATGTTGCTAGAGAAAATTGTGTAAAGATAATGGTTGATAATGAGGTGCTCGAAAAATATCATAAATTGGGTCTCTCTCTGGAGTCAATAAACAATTTTGCTAATCACTACTAGACTAAACGGTGTCTCTCTTAATTCTGTTAAATACCAGAAACTTCCTTATTTCAGCTTATTAACGATGAAAATCCTGGGAGATTATAATACACTAATCCAGAAAATAAATGTAAAAAAACTATTGATTTACTTTCTTTTTGTACCTTTATCACAAGTTTTTTATGTTTTGATTCAAGGAGGAACAGATGAAGCTGGCCCAGCACAACTTTCACCTTGTAGGCAGTTCCGCGTCCGAATGCGATACCATACCCGGCCGCCAGTGTATGGCATCCTCTTATTTCCTCGCGGGCCAGTTCGAAGAGGTCCTCGTCTACTTAAACTCCATCAAAAGCTTCTTTGTCAACGACGACACATTTAATTTTAATTATGCTCAAGTAAGTTCAAACAGTATATATGGAATAAAAACACAAGTGCCTTAACTCATTGAATCTCTGGAGATTTCTCATCTGGGAGGCGGGTAATAATATCCTTAGCAGGGTCTCCTTACCTTCGGCGTGATGTAAAAAGCTACTTTGGAGAATATACCATTAGGAAAAGGAGAGCTGAATTTAACTTTAACAATGTAATGTGCTCCCCAATCATAAGCTATTAAGGAGGCCTATGGCCAGCCGGGAACATCTGTTGCCTGATTTCATAAGAAAAGATCATATTATTAAAATGTTAAATAATATCAGTAAATAGTATGCTTCCCTAATGTTTGCAATGAGGGGATTCACGACCATTTATCAATCAGGTTGGTCAATTGCGGATTTTCGGATTTTACATGTATACGAAAGCTGTATTTGAAATATGTCGGTATCTTCAAGATGTTAACTTTCACAGAAACTAAAATACAAGGGCATTTATCATGTGTGTGTGTGAACTTGGAAACGAATAGGGCGTATCAGCTTACAAAAAGAGTAATTATGGTTCAAATATTAATGTCTTAAACAAAGCTTGGTTTCCTTTGGACTTTGTAGGCGAAAGCCGCGACCGGTTTCTACCGCGAAGCCGAAGAATGTCTACTGGCCATTCAAGACGAGGACATTCGGACTTCCTTCACTTACTTGTCATGCCTCTGCCGATGTTACGTTATGAACAAAAAAGCTAATCTCTCGTGGGATATCTGTTCCAAGGTATTCTTTATAACGCTGAACATTAAAAGAAGGTTGCAACAAATTTATCGTGTACATCTGTGTCTTTACTATGTCTTTATACCTTAAAAAATTATTTGGTTCAACCTTTTTTTGGCCTTCTCCGTGTTTAAAATGAAGCTCGTCCTAAAGTGTCTTGTTTTGTTCATCTGGTTGAATATTGTGGATTATCAATTATTTGCTTGTTTATAAATTGTGTAATGGCATATGACATTAAGTATAATAATGGATTTGACAGGCTTCCGGAAGTCCTGACGGTTTCGCTCTTCTGCAGCTGGTCGCTAACGACTGCTACCGAATGGGACAGTTTCATGTAGCGGCAAAGGCTTTTCATATGCTTGATAGGTGGGTTCAAACAATGTTAATTTTTTTAAATAATATTACAAGGTTTGAAGAAGGCCTATGGCCTGCAATAAAAATTTATCAGCTGATGATGATGATTAAAAGATTATCAATGAAGGCAGGTTCTAAAATAAATAATCAGAATATGAAAAGTACATCATAGATCTCTTACGACTGCTTTTACTTTATTCTCCATGCAGGCGCTAAGAAATAGTATGCAAGTAATATCAAACTTCTTTTCAGGTCTATTTAATGTTTTAACGATATGAGCACAATATGGCGCTGGGCAAACATCCTGATAAGGGCGCGATTATTACAAGAGAGCTTATTACTTATAACCAAATCTAACCGCTTTGTTGTGTAAAAACGTAGGATAAGTATAGGAGTATTTTGCAGATTGGATGGAGGTCCGGAAATGTGGGAAGGTCTCCGCGGTGCAGTATGTGGCGTTGCTCAAGCGGCCGCGGCGAATAAGTCCGGAGCTGGGGACGAGCTACGTGAGGCGCTCGCACTGCTCCGCGGACCGCCCGCTCGGCCCACCGCCGATCACATCGTGAGGACTATCACTAAGTGGGCGCACCAGAGCCGAATTCTAATGTGACTAAAACGCAATTACTGTCGCCTCACTTAGAATTGTAGAACATTACATTTAAAGTTCTGCCCTAACACCGTGTTTCTTTCCATATATAATTTATCTCATTTTCACAGTAGCCGGTTGAAAGGTGAACAATTTATATAGTAGAACGCCATCTGTCGACAAATTACTACAATGATGATAAAATAAAAGCCTTATTCATAATAAATACATTTTATAACAATAATCGATACAAAAACGAACCTAATAATTATTATGAAAGAAATTAACGATTTCTACTTTTGTCTGAAATATTAAAATTTGATTTATTTTATAACTATTAATAAAAGGATATTTTCCAAATTAAACTGACACGAATTCTGTTACACTGCTATGGAGAATTAAAAGTTTAACAGATTCATGTCGTTTATAGTCATGCGAAATATCTTGTCTTACCCCAGTAATTGCACTAGCTACAGCGCTCTTCGAACCGGAACATAGTAATATTTAGTAACTAGTCTATTGCCGGACTATAGACACCTACCACCAGTAAATTTTACTTAAGCCTTAATTAGTTTTTAAGCCTTTGATATCTACGAACCGCCTTATTATAACCTATATAACTAGTAACATAGTAGTAACTTTATCAGTAGAATGTCTGCCTTACCGGATGATAACACAAGTTTTTCAACGGCCAAGTACTTCCTCCCGGCTTTACTTAATATAGTTGTGTCGGTGATAATGGAAAAAATTTAACTACATATTTGTTAGTATCATTTCACAATTTTTTTTTTTCTGTTTACTATAAGATAAGACGATAGTTTACGTTTATGTATATAGGTTATTAGGGTATATTTTACACGTATGGAAGCAACATTGGTCACCTGTTTTGAACATAATTAAGAAGTAAATGTTACAAAGATATAGAAATAATATATACAACATTCTTGCCTATACATATATATGTGTGTAAAAACTTGGCTTACTTAATGTAAGTAAAACGCGTTCATGTACCATTAAGATCTAGTTTCACTGTATATTAATAGAGTGATTTCCTAATGGTTATGCAGCAAGACCGGAATAAATGACTTTATAAGACATATCCTATATGCAAGGCCCTGTCTAAAAAAAACCCTTAGCTAATTGCGGTTAATGGTATGTGATTACATTGGATACTTAGTAGGATTGTGATTTAAGACCCTCTTTTTTAGGCCAATCAGTTAACAGCTATTTCATATACAGCATCATCAGACAGGAGTCCCCCAAAGATCTCCATATCGATCGGTCCTGCGCTGTCTCCATGCTACGGCTTCACTCGACGTTCGTAGGTAGGGCTTCATATGAAGAGATTTGGGTCATTTCTCATCATGCTGGCCCAATGCTGGTTGGTGGGAGCCAGATCCTCGTTTGTTGATTAACAGGGTGCACCGCGAGCAGACGAAGGGAGAGCAGATGAGGTTGGCTTGGGTCCCGTAAGTTGTTGTGCGAGACTCCTTACACCCCTTTCATATACATATATATTAATTGTTGATTTCCCTTATATATATAGTCTTGTATATTCGTAAAATTATCCAGAAACCTTGTTTTACTTACTGCTTGTTTTTTATCTTCTATTATATAACAAATAGTTTAATGGGTCTTTGTTATATTATAGTTTTTTGTTTATTTCTTTTTCAAATATGATCCTTTATAATATTGCAAGGATTGAAATTATTTAGAAGTAAAAAAACCTGTTTTCGCATAGGTTGGATTTATTTAAAAACTATTACATAATATTTACATTAAAGTAATACAACGCGTCAAGATCAAATCCGTAGCAACAGTCAAAGCAGTACGAAATAAATAAAAAAAAACAAATAGTTACATTTCCACGTTACACTGCGAGGTCCTATTTACTGCTGTATTGCCGAGCGGACATCCGGAGCCCTACCAGAAAACCCGACATCCTCCGCGTCCCACAACCCCAAGAGGTGATGTACGAAAGTCGCTCTCATCATTGGTCCGCATCCTATCAATATGCTTATAAAACATTCATGTTCCATCATCACAAACCACTTCCGGTCCTCCCAACCTTAAAATTTCAACCATCTTGATAAACCCAAACCATTATTTACCGACGGAAAGAGTACCGGTGTGAAGACTATAAGGGAGCAAAGGTGACGCGTCCCACCATTATTCCCTTTTCTACGGCGGATTGTGGGAGTTGAAATAACAAAACCTGACAAATAAAATGTACCGATCAGCAACACAGCAGTATGGATAGCTTGTGCGAGACTACCAAGGGTGACCGAGGGCAGCGGGGAGCGACAGCTTGGCTACGGGCGCGGCCACCGCCACCGGCGCAGGCGCGAGGACCTTGGCTATAGGCGCGGCTACAGCTACGGCGGGGGCCTGTCGAATAATACATTCATTCACACATGGCTTACCAAAATAAGAAAAAATTACATGACGATATAAGACACTCGCCAAATATAAAGCTATGGTTGGTGTCAATCGTCTAAATAAGTACCACTGCAGTACTTATTTCTGCCGCCAAACTACAGCGTGCTAACATTACTTTGTTACGGCTTGAAGGGCGCTGTAACTGGTAAAATTACTGAGCTCATCTTATGCCTTAAAGCGAAAGTTAAATATGGTGCTTTGTATATTAATCCCTAATCATGTTGCCATGTAGGCGTATCAGTTACCACCCATCAAAGGTCCTGCTCGTTTTGTCGTGTATATAAAAACTGCTTACCGCGTGAGTGGCACCAGACCTCTCCACTACGGCATTGAACCCGTTGACCTTGTCTGCGGTGTAGGTGACCTTGCGGATGTGACCGTCGGGCTCCACTAGGCTGTAGGAGCCGTGCACGACGCCGTTCTGAAGCGTCTCGGAGGCGTCCTTCTGGTCGCCGGTCGATGGATCGGCAACTCCGTACGCGAAGCTGTACGCTGGGTTAGGATCAATTGGCTCAGCTCGTACCACCTGTTGAAATATATAATCGTAGCCCTAAAATGGTTAAAGAATTGAACACTTTCTGCACACGTCCACAACTACAACACCATTCAACCGATCACCATCAATTTGGCAGAATGTCATTATTAGCCTACAAGAAGAGATAACACAAACGTATTACGTATGTTCATTAGTTGAAAGCAGTCTCTTCTAGTCAACCTTTGCATATTGAGTAGCATATGGTGTGAAATTAAATAAAACATACTTCATTTCACAAGAAAAGTTAGGTTTTTAGTAATTTATACCTTGACTATGTCTCAACGTACCACCAATGTGAACAACATTCGCTGTATAAATTGGAATATGCCTAATTACTAACCATTTTCAGTAATACAACAATAAGATCCGGCAGGAAATATCCTTAAGATGTAGTTTGTTTTGTGAATGACTCGTAATATGTGCGTTGCTTTTTGGAGAATCCAAAATTTGTTTGTTTAAAGTAAAAAGGAAAGCAAAATTCTTTTCGTTTTTTGTGTTGCAATTTCCGCGTACTTATATAGGGGACGGGTTTAAGAGTTAAGAACAACGTACGGGAGCGGCGATGGTCTTTATAATGGGCGCCGCGATAGCGGGGGCTGCGTAGGACTTCAGGATGGGCGCCGCGATGGCTGGTGCGGCGATGGAATGAGCGATCTGGGCGGAATAGGCGGGCGCAGCGTACGCTGCCGAGAGAGCAGGGGCCAGCCCAATGCCGTCCAGCAGGCCAGGCGCCGCCGCCACAGCGGCCCACGCGCAGCACAATACAAATACCTACAATCAATGAATACACAGCCCTGTTTAGCTGGAGAAAGTCTAAGCAGATATCACCGATAAGCAGCAGTCTACAAATATTACCATGTTCCGATTGAAATTATGACGTATCTAACGAGAAACCATACTGGTCAATGAAGGGAACGTTTGAGGCGACTCTTTGTCTTTTCGTACATTATTAATGTATACAAGTACGAGTACAATATAGTTATAAGATCAAATTGAGATCATTTTCACGTAATTATTTGTATGATATAATTTATTGTTTAGGATTTTATATAGATTTTGGATTTTGTATATCAATCATCAGCCTGTATTAACTTACATGAAATTTTATATGTTAAAAAAATATAACGAATTTCTTGTTGATTCCTATCAGTGAAGGACACATTGCAATGGTTACAAATTACGATAAACTGTTCACAAAATGTAAGTTTAAATTCGTATACAAAGAGTACTTGATTTTGAGTTTTTAGATAAAAAAAAATTTATAAACCAGAGCAAAGTAGAAAAGTTCATACCTTTGCGTACATGACCGTGTGGTGCGCTCTACCCGCTGTTTGAATCACGTGTGCTGCGGACACCAGACGAGGGAGTATATAAAGCGGACCCCCGCGGGAGTGGGACCCAGCCGTGTACACTTGATACCATTTCGCAATCAAGGATACTCGTGGTCGACTTATGGAACTGCCTAGTAATGTATTTATTTTAGATCCAGGCCACAAAATGGCGCCACAATGCAAGTTCAATTAGGTTTCCGTTCCAAAAGCTTGCATGCATCTATAGTTGAAGTTGCAATCATTTGCAGCATTAATTGCTTTCCACCTTGAATCTTAAGTTATATACGACAATTAGGCAACGTGGTAGCGGCTTAGGTAAAACTAAGTGATCACCCTCACATCAAAGAACTCTCACCACGTTGTCACCTATAAAACTGACTCTTCGAAGATTTGGAATTCAGATCAATTAATTGCATAGTAAGAAATTACTCGAAATGCAAAATAGAAGATTGATGATCATCGAGATGGTGGTGATTTGGTGGTGTCGTATACCACGATGGTAGAACGTGAAGAAATCAAATAACTCGTGGAAAAGTCACATAGTTCTCAATAGTTGAAGACCGTCTAGATAGATAACAACATTCCCTAACAGGTTCCCGCTATGTCGTGCGGAGGGGCTCAGTACCCGTGGCTTGGTTAGCCGCGCTGAAGTGAAGAGGAACCTACCCAGCCGGCCCGAGGTGTAGGGTCGGCCCGAGGCGGCCGCTCCAGGTTAGAGGCCCGGGGCTCCGTGAACTCACCTCGGAAGCGTGCCGGTGGACTGCAGGGGCGGCTTTATGCTGCCCTTTGCAGCCGAGGTGGAGTTGCGGGGGGAGAGGAGTGTCGGTATTGTGATACGCCGCACTGCCTACCCTCTGCGACTAAGCGGTGCTTCACCGCTGATGCGGCAGCGATGGAGAGGCGGGGGAAGAAGAGTGTCGGCATTCTGTTTTGCCGCTCTCCTTATCCTCCGCGGCCATACAACGGGTGGCGGCGGAACTCAGGATTGGATCCGCAGCAGGGAATCGGGAGAGTTTTCTCTTTTGGCTCCTATGGCCTCTGGGTGACGGATTCGGGGGAATCCTTTGCCCAGGTGACTGCAAGAGACCAAGAAGAGAGCGCGCTGTGTGTTCCAGCATGCCCCTACAGAGGTGGAAAGGGGGTTCTAGTCGGTGCAAGTCCGACATAACTTGTCCTTGCTCCCGCGAGAATGGGTATGCGCAGGCATTTCTCCCACGTTAAACAAAAATAAAGGTAGGTACCGACAAGACCCCTATTTCTGCCGCCAAACATTATTGTGTTCCAGATTGAATAGCAATAGCTTATGAAATTACTGTAGTAACGAGACAATATTTTATCTTAAAGCGACAAGCATGTGTTGTGAAGTGGCAAGATCTTGTATTTGGGATTTCCAAAAATTTATTTTTTAAAAATATTATAAAAATGTAGTTGAGTCCGCGTATAGCAAGCGTAAAGTATTTTTTAATATTCTGACAAATTATTTGTGGGATAATTTATATCGCTTTAGTATTTTGTTTCTGTTGCCAGTTGAAATTTAAGTAGCACATACGTCCGTTTCACTGGAATTTAGTTGTGTGGTACACAAGTTTTTGCCGTTTCAAGAAAACTGTCTCGCCTACTTTGTTTTAAGGACGTTTTAATAGCACAAACATACTAAACAGTGTTACCGTATAACTAATAGCTAGATATGGCTTGAAAAAGTCGTATTCTTCTTATTACGTGTGCTGTTGTTTTGTGTATGAATAATGTTTATTTCCAGAAAATAATATATCCTAAAGTTCAAAAATACAGTGTCCACAAAAATTAAAAAATATATATTTTCCTTATTTCCTATAGGTTAGAAAATTGGTAAAACTCGATTTTCTTTAACTTTTAGACTTTAGCGACAAAGAAAATAGCTAGAGCTAGTTTCTTTTCAACATAAAAAAACAATCACGAAAGTCAAACGATCTATAAGAAGTTTGCACACTAAAGTTTCTAATCGACCTTTAAAATTTTGATATTGTAGATTGAAAAAACCTACTCAAGTAAAAATCGATTGTATTATCTAGAATATTAAAATTTCTTTTAATAAAAATACCCAATCTATAATTTAAAAAATGTATGAGTGTATCTCTTTTTTCAGAAACAACATTTTAAAAACTATTGACTACGAGAGTAGATATCAAAACGATGGTGACTCATTTGTATAATAAACATTTTCTCAAATGCGAGACAAAAAAAATCATTTTACTTCTTTACAACTTACAGTTGACGAACTATAGATACTATAAGTATCTGTCTTCATTACTAAAGAGTTGCAGTAGTTAGTTAAAGGTCCTGTTTTAGAGATACTGTCTCCCAAGTATTATCATGTTATAGAATGATTCCTTCGATTTATTTCGATAGCTATATTGTGGCCTTCTTCTAGAAGCGCCTATAGACCGCGCGCCTATAGACCGCGCAAACCAATTACTATTATGTTTACTACAATTTAATTAAAAAGTAAATATATATACTCGAAGTATACTTAGGATATATTAAAAACTATAAGGAAGAGGTTAGATGTAGTCTATTTATTTCTCACTTACTAGTAGACATTGAATAAAATATCGAAATACTTATGTGTCTAAAAATTTTATATATACTAATATAACAATTAAGAACAAGGTTAATGCTTCTATATGGACATAGATAATTCTGCGTATTTATTATATTGTGGTCCAAATTTAGACAAGAATAATTTTTCAAAGACAAAAAGCATTTTGGTTACTTGAGTAATAAATCCTTGCAACACCAAAATAAATTTATAACACAGATACAGGGCTCAGTAAAACTCCGTTCGAATTGCATCAGCAAATTGTGTCACTAATAAAATTCAATAATTGCGAGCACATATTTGAACTTATCATATAAACAAGTGATTAGTGGTAAATTTATCCAGTTATATCATGTTGGCTCGGCAATACGAACGCTTGCTCTAAATTTCACAATAAACTAAATAATCAAATCACCCATAAATGGTAAACCTCTTTTAAAACACACAACACACAAATATAATTTTAAACAAATCCCTGCCAAATTTTTTTATCTGACAAAACGAACAGAATGATGGTGATTAACCCCTGTCAATGTGATTTCTAGTGAGGATGATAAATGCACCACATTATGCTTATCATCTTATAACAAGATGTTAAATCTCGTGACTCCATTACACTACTATTTGGCGGCAATAGCAGCCGCCATAGTACCTGCCTGTAAAGTCTCTGACAACGGAAACCAACCACCAGAAAGTGCTTACAAAATCAGCGTAGTTTTCAAATATTTGTATTTTGCAACATCAAACAATTGCAAAAATCGTTCGTTTAAATAAGCGATTCAATCAAAAATTTAAATAGCTAATATATTGTAAAACATGGTTTTGTAGTGAAATTATTAAAAGAGAACTACTTTTTATTTTTCTATTATCGCTGGTTCATAAAGCGAATGAGTTATCTAGCTCAAGTTATCGTGTGATTTTTGTTATAATTGATCACTTAAATCTTACGTATAATAACAGAATAGCTTAATGTCCAATCTAAATAACGCGATCTAACATCTAACTCGCTATTTCCTTCTTGACCAGATTTTAAACATGAATCATGAAGTCTAACACTTTAAGGTGATTTTCGGTGGGCCCGATTGATTCAAATGTTTTTATGAGAGGAAGATGAAGTACCGGGAACTTTCTACTAAAATTATCATAAGATATTTCTGTGTAAACTAGTTCAACTGAACTCTTAAAAAAATAATGTGAAATAATATTCTACGATCTAACATAAATGTTCTAGTCAAAGCAACTTATTTTAGTGTGATGTAGGTCATATGCGGCGACTGATATTCCGGTAAGGTACCGACTTGAGCCATGTGAGGTCTGCTTTAAATTCATATAGATCGGCCGCGCCCATTCATGTGCGCCGGCGCATGCCAGCTCAATCAGATACACGCCCTTAGGCTGCCACAGACTTATAGTTGCTGTATTGAATTTTATTTAATAAAAAAAAACTTTTACTTAGATATGAGATATCACTAAGCGTTCAATTGTTCATGAAAAATAGTGTTACGCTCAAAATTATACTGTTTTTTTCTACCGAGTCCGAGGGATCTAAAAGTTTTTTGATATACACTCGCGAGCAAAAGTTTGGAATCACTTACTTGAAATTTGTTCCGCGCGATTTTGTGTACTAAATATTTTTTTTAATAATAATAAAAATGACGTCATTATAAAGGTTCAATTCTTAACTTTTGATATCGGCTTATGTTCCTCATACTGTAAAGGTTTTAAGGAAAAAATGTATTAACGAATTTAATCTTAAATAAAATTAAATCTCCAAACACGTCAAATTTCATTACTTAAGTACCGCTGACATTATTGAATTTAAACCCATCTAACCCTTTTTGTTTCGGGGGAAATCTTCGAAAGATATTCTGCTTCTGGGGGAAGTCAGAGTTATGTGAGATTCTTACTCACTAAAACCCCTTCGGTGGTCTGCATCAGTGCATTCGGAGAGGCTTCGGGATCTCTTACAAAACGCACCGGTGCCTCTCTACACTTTGTGCTAACGTCTTTAAAGAGGGGCATTACCATCCTAGGCACCATCTCTGAGACATACGCTGTCCTACACAAGTTCGTTTGTTGAGCGATAAGGGCCCCCACACTTTTAGTCGTCTTCTACGACATGCAGCGCTTACCTTAGTCCCATTCTTAGAAGCCCGAGACTACAGTGCTAAAGCCACCAAAACCTAAGTCTTAAAATTGCATTTAAATTGTTGTATATTTATCAAGTGACAATGTTTGTAAATGATAAATATGCTTCTATGAAAAAAGTTCTGTGGAAAAAACTTATTATATTCAAGTAACCATGAATTGGATTTTAGCTTTATTCGGACGAATACAGCCAATTAATAAGACATAAAAATTTAAGTACATACAAAACTATTTACTATCACAGCAAAAATTCTGAAATATCAGTACTGATCGATAAATAGCTTTGTGTGAGGGTGGCCTGTAACATATGTCGCAAGAGCTAGTTTCTCTGTAGCAATTTGAAACTGACTTTGTAAAATTTTCTCAATCAGTAGAGCCTTAATTTCCATGACACTTTATGGAACAGACAACGAGGCATTGTAATATAGATTATTAGACATTCAGTGTTAAATTGAACATCTCTAATCTGCTGATGTAAAATGCTGCCAGTCATTAGATCGACTTAAAGCTCATTAAGATACCGAGTTAAAAGATCTGAAGGCCATAGCATAAAAGACAGAACCGTTCATATGATGTGACTTACTAAAGTCGTATATTAGTGTACATCTGATAAAGGAAAACGTAGTCAGGAAACCAATATCTCACAAGATCAACAGCTTTTATGAGCATATGACATCCGTCAACCAGCACTCGGCTAGCGTGGGAGATAAATGACCTTGACTCTCTCCTTGTAGGCAAAGGCCCCGAGTCCTTGCAGAGGGACCATTAAGAGAGCTATTTATATACATCATTTTGATTTTTAAAATAATACGGTTCAATAAGAGAAAGTTACCTAATATTGTTAAGTAAATAGAGTAGAAAAATGTCCTCGTGATTGTGCAGATAGCTTACCTTGTAAGGAGCAGGTCCTGTTCGGACCGTTCGGAGACCACAAATGATAGACTTTTGATGATGGATGTTCTTTAACTTATCTAGCTAGGTACCACCTATCAATCTTTTATTATCCTGGTTGCCGTATTCCAGTTATTCAAATATGATAGCCAAAATATCCTGGACCGTTTCATCATCTGTACTGTTTTCCCCCAACGGGTTCCTCCCTTGTCGTGGCGGAGGGCCTTAGTAACCGTGGCTGGGTCGTTCACGGTGAAGCGAAGAGGAACCCACTCTGCCGGTCCGCGGTGAAGGGCTGACTCGATAACTGGAGCTCACCGGAGCAGCCGGGGGCTGCAGTGGCGGCTTTATGCTGCCTTCTACAGCCGAGGTGGAGTCGCGGAGGAAGTACCCTCTGCGTCTAACAACGGATGGCGGCGGGCCCAACATCGGATCCGCCGCAGGGAACCGAGAAAGTTTTCTCTCTTGGCTCCCATAGCCTCTGGACGACAGGTTCAGAGGAATTCGTCGCCCGCGCGATCGCAAGAGGCCGAGGAGGAGGCGTGCTGCACGTTCCAGCGTACCTCTACGGTGGTGGAAAGGAAGGGTACTTGCCTGTCTCCCGAGATGGAGCTGCGTAAGCGGCCAGCGCCGGCGGGGTCGCGGATGATGCGAAAGTGTTCCCGTAACCCCGCCATCAGACGACGAGGTGGAACATCGTGGGGGTTTTAGTCGGTGCAAATCCGACATAACCTATGCTTGTCCCCGTGAGGACGGGTATGCCCAGGCATATCCCCCACGTTAATCTATACTGTTTTATTGTCTCTTAACATCATGTAAAATTACAAAGTGAAATGTATTGTAGGTGAAACAAACATATATTTTATACTCCACAATATTTCATTCATAACTTATTAATATGTTATAGTTTATCTAAAATAATGTACTACAGTCTAGATATCAAAATATCATGTCTTGACCTCCCAAAACGTACATTGTACTTAAAATATGATAGAGAAAACAGTTTGCCTTTTAGATAGAACAAAACACATAAGTAATTAATATATACATTACTAGTAATAAGTTTCTTGCTCGACCCACTTAGATACATTGTTTCTTATAATGTAACGTCTCAATTCATCGGCGACAATCATAAGCACCATGAAAGGCATTGCTAATAAGAAATTGTACCATGAAAGCGCCTCCGTATTAAATATTTCATGACACAAAGGAAAATAAGTAACAATGAGTGCCGCAAACAAGTTTACAATAATACTCATGTTAAGGACATGATTTTTCATACCCTTTTTGAACAAAGAAATACGTCTCGTCTTACAAATTATCACATCGGATATTTGGGTCCAACACACCGCCACGAAATAAGCGGTTTGCGCTTGCTTTTCCACCCGTTTCCGATCATCATAATACCATTGTCGACCCAAGGTGTCTCTTAACGTTATTGACGGAGATTCCCAGTCGTTGCGAACAAATATCAGGCTGGAGGGAAAGAAACCAAATGACGCAAACACAGTGAAGTAGGCATACATACCAGCAAAGAATTGAATCAAGCCAACTTGAAAATACGCCATGAAGATTAACACTTTGTTAACTAAGTGATCAGTTGGCTTTCGCGGAGGAATCGACATGATGTCTTCTTCTGATGTTTCATATGCTAGACTCATTGCTGGCAATAGGTCCGTACCGACATTAATAACTAATATTAATATAAGAGTAATTGGAAGCGGCATGCCGAGAACTGCATAAAGAACGAAAGGTAACATTTCAGGTGTGTTAGAAGTAAGAGTGTAAGCAATCGTTTTCTTTAAGTTATCGAATATTCTTCTTCCTTCTTCTATACCTAATACAATAGAAGCAAAATTATCGTCTAAAAGAATCATATCAGCAGCTTGCTTGGACACTTCTGTACCTGTGATCCCCATAGCAATACCAATGTCGGCTTTTTTTAAAGCAGGAGAATCGTTGACACCGTCTCCAGTTACAGCTACAATGTGCTTTAAAGACTGGAGCGTTTCCACAATGAACAGTTTCTGTTGTGGACTGGTGCGGGCAAAAGTAATCTCTTCATATTTGTTTTCCGCTGACTTCAATTCGTTGACACTCATCGTACGAAGCTCGTCGCCGGTAATGATGACTGCTTTAAACTGATTTTTAATGTGAGTCGGCACGTCTACTAATTCGATGTGATGTTCAAATGCATAGTCATAAGCCGTTGGCAGAGTTATTGTTCCACACTGTCGAGAAATAGCTAACGCAGTAACAGGGTGATCTCCGGTTACCATCATAACACGTATTCCCGCTTGCTTACATAAAGCGATAGATTTATTTATATTTTTCCTAGGAGGATCGATCATTGATATTGCCCCGAGAAATGTTAAATTTTCAACAGGAAAGTTAAAATTCTGAGTGTCAAAATTATATCTGAGTGGGTAAGTTTCGATGGGTAGTTTAAAATCACAGTACCCAATAACACGCTCACCCATATTAGCTAATTTGATAAAATTAGCTTTGATTTCTTTTTTAAGCTGCGGAGTGAGAGTAATCACGCCATTATCAGTAAAAAGGTTTGCACAATGCTCGATAACAATCTCAGGTGCACCTTTCATTACCAAATAATGGCTTTGGGTTGCTTGCATATGGTGTATAGTGACTTGATATTTATATACAGAACTGAAAGGTATTTCGGCTACTTTAGGATTCAATGCACGAGTTTTTGAAGCCGATCTATTAAGTTCCATATATCTTAATATTGCTGATTCTGATGCATCGCCTATGATTTTTCTTTCACCTACAGGTAAATCTACGGTGTCATGAGAGAAATCAGCTTTTAAATTAAGTGAAGCAGCCAAACATAACTCTGAATACGATGCATCGGAAACATGCAAATGATCATCTTTATCAAAAATAGTTAAATTACAGAACAAATGTGCGACACTCATGCGATTTTCAGTCAAGGTGCCAGTCTTATCTGAACATATACACGATGTTGAACCCAAAGTCTCAACCGCTTGCAACGTTTTTGCTAGACAATTTTTCCTCTTTAATTGTTTTGCTGAAAGCGTCATGCATACTGTTAACGTAACTATAAGTCCTTCAGGAACATTCGCTAAAATTATTCCGAGCATATACTGCAGAGCTGCAAGCCAGCTATGTTGTACGAAATAAACCATTAAAAAGAAGATAAAACCAAATGCAAACGCTACACCGCAAACCAGTTTAATGAAATGAGTTATTTCTTTAGCTATAGGCGTCTCCTCCTTTTCCAACCCGGTGACAAGTCCAGCAATTTTCCCAATCTGTGTCAATTCTCCTGTAGCCACTACAACGCCTCTGGCAGAGCCATCTACAATAGGGCAACCAAAGTAGGCCATGTTCTTTGATTCCAGGGGATTCTTATTTGTACACCGAGGGATGTGTTTCACTGGTTCGGATTCTCCCGTCAAAGATGACATATCGGTTTTAAAATTTGTGCAATCTAAAATTCTAATATCAGCCGGAACGATTTCCCCTCCTGCCAGTTCTACTATGTCACCAATTACAATTTCTACATTGGGAATTTTTTTCTTCACGCCATCACGAATTACAAATGCATCTAAAGGCACCATTTTTTCAAAGCCACTCATCACTGCCATATTCTTAGCCTCCTGGTAGAACCCAAACAGGCCAGTTCCGACGATAGTAGCTGTGATCACAAATCCCAAATATAAGTATTCTTTACCAGTATGTCCAGCTTGATTTTCAGAATTTGTAACATCGGAGAAAGCGTAACCGATAAAATTAAGCAAGGCTCCACACCAAAGTACACATTGAAACCAGCCAAAAAGATTATGTCGAAATATTTTCCAGTAACTTGATCCTTTCAATTGCCTCAATTCATTCGGTCCATAGTGTTCCAATAATTCGGCAGCAAAATTTTCTGTAAGTCCATTAGTAATATTTGTTCGGTAAACAACCTCCAACTGGTTCGGAGACAGAAAGTGGTCGCCGGTATGCGTTTCTTCTTTCAATAGATTGAGTTCAGATACGTCTTGATTATGTTGAGCACTAGGTCGGCGAGCGCCGACAATCGAACTGCTGGATCGGCGACGATTTGTATGCGGCATTATTAATTAATAACACATTACAAACGAATATTATCTTCTTGTTGTAAGCTGTCAGTTTTAGTTTTTTTTCATAAGAATTGAAAATGTTCTCTTTATTTATTTTCAGTATCTTGAATGTGCCTAAAAATATAGACTAAATAATAATTAAAATAAATAAAAGCGATAGGCGGAATTTTAAAATACGTTTTAAATATAGTTTGTTTATTTAATATTTTATTACCTTAATTACCTTTAAAAAATACATTTCCAGGAGTATATTCCACCAAATTTTCCCAAAACAATTTTTTGAAAACCGTACATGTAGTATTTAACCTACTCCAGACATAGCTTGTGATGTTTAATTGAATATTTATCAAATTAAAGTTACAATATATGAATACTAGACATTGGCTGTTATATCTTAGTATAGTCTGTTTTCGATTTTATCCATACTATTTAACTTATTAAGACCATAGGAGGATTTAATTTTTCGAGTTCCTTGACTTTTACGCAGAAGTTAATCTTCACATTGGACATTATGAGGTATAAGTCCATCTTGGTTTGTTAATTTTTTCAATACCATGACATTAGGCGGTATGCTTAGGCCTCTCTAAACATCACCTGGAAGTCTACCTTTTACACATTCCAATATTCATGCTTGTTGCTGAACCTAGTTCATCGTTTTTGGGACGATTGTAAACTCACTACGCGCAGCTTGCGAGGTAGCGAGCACAATTAAATAATAAGGATTAGAAGGAATAAAGCTATTATTCTTTGTCTTGAATTATTTTCCCTACCATACCCATGCTATTCTAGGCACGTTCAAGATATCGAAAATAAATTAAATAAGTCATTTATAAGTGATATTTACGACATTCCGTGGTTAGACTGGCGTTGGGCACTTTCAGACTTACGTCCCATTCTCCCACACCGATTAGCGACTACCTTACTTAGCGAATAAATATTTTGTGTTTCTCTTTACTAACATATTCGTATATATCGCATTGGGTTCATTTATATTACCACCACAGTGGAGCAAGAATCTTTCTTAAGAAAATAAAATCAAAGAAACTAAAAGCTAAGGGCTAGAAATATCTTTATTCCAAGAACAAATTGAATACAATGATGAACACTAATGAAGTGGAATGTTTATCAAGTTTGTAGTGACATCTGAAGAAATAATAATACAGCACTCATTACGTATATTTCATGTACTTTTATTTTTTGGCACTGTAAGTTATATAGTTCCATTAAATATTTCATTAGATTGACATTTGTTTACTTTGAAAACACAAACAGTTGTACAAATTTTAATTACAAATATTCTAAAAAATTCATAGGCTTCCTCTAGACTACTGGTATTTACCATCAAAGACTAAATCGTTATTTAGCAGGTGACATTGTAACTGTAAGCGCTAATTTATATAATCATAAAGAATTCGACAAACTAATTCTTCGTGTTAAATAACACAAATGTTGATATCAATTTTAATGAAGAAAGGTTTTCGATGAGAGTACATTTGATATAATTGCAGAATTCATGACAATAGGAACTTATACATAAATCACTTACATCTAAGAACTTAATTATAAACATTGTAATTGCACAATATTATTTAATAATTAATAAAATGATTAATAACAGAAATTTAATTTCCAATATTAATGAAGAGAGTACATTAAAAAAAATACATACACTTTTTTAAAATAATAAGTTTATGTCAAAATTACAAACGACGTGATTATAGGATATCAAACCCAAATGTCTTTGGTAACGATCCTTTTGTACTTGATATAATATAAATGAGAGAAGATAAGAAATTAAGTTAACCAGTTTCAAGACACGGAAATAGAACTCCTAGTGAAGTTAATATGGAATATTTATCAAATAACAATTAATTATATCACTATGAGCGTCTTTGTCTGGAATGATAAAAGTTAAATAAAATTATAACAATTAATAGTTGCATATTGAGAGTAAAAATAGAGAATAAATGTTTAATAAATGTCGAAAAAACATACACACAAAATCGTCTGGAAGATTCGTCTTTATATCTTGACTTTGACATAATAAAACCTCTCCTTAAAAATAGTGATAGAATTAATAAAAAGTATATATTTATTATTGCATCGTCTTAATTTAAAAATAAACTGTAATCATAAATATCGCCGTATTTTAATTTTACCTTATTTTTAAAATTAATCATATGTTTTTATTATTTTTATTGCCAATACAATGAAGTAAAATAATATCTAATAAGTGGTACAATTTTATATTGATCAAAAATCAAGTAAAAAAAAATCAATGATTACTTTAGTGGCTGAATGCGTTATAAGTCTTTTGCCTATGTAATATGTAGATGAAGTAAAAATAAGTGAAATGTTAAATGGAATATTATTTTCAATTCTATACCATTTAAGCAATTTATGATAAAATATTATAAATAATGCATAATTACAAAATAATATAGAATGTATATTATGGGCAAGATAATGTAATCTTATGTGTACTTAAAATATATCACAAAAATTTCTATGAACATTTATTAAAGACTAGGGTCTGAATTGCCACGATAATATTATATTACTTTTACAGTTGCCTGAAACTAATGTAATAATGCACAGGAGACAAAAAAAAATTGTATCAATCATTCTATAATAGTTTAATCGTAAATCAATGTTTCATTGGGATTTAAAAATGAAATGAACATTAACAAATTATTATCTGGACACATCTCGTACAGATTCAAATTGATGTTAAAAAAATTAATTACGATTCTTCGTGTATATATAAATCATAGCAAACTTGACTTGTATTAAATCTAAAACATTAAGACTTTAAAACGTTTTACGTTTCGCGAAAAAAAGTTGTACTTAAAAAGCCCTTTTTAATATTATCAGTGAAGTGAATTTTCCTTATATAATACAATGATATGACGTATACGAAAAATTCACTTTCCAGTGTTGCCACTAGATAAGCTACTTGTACACTTTAAAAATAAGCGAGACTAGCTCCTCATTTAACTGACAAAACGGCATATTTTATATTAACAACACAAAATATTAAATGTAAAGAATAACAAGCATGCAACAGGACAATTCATTGTGTAGGATTCTAGCAAAGTAAACTAATTGTACCGTTATCGCTTCCTAGCAGCAGGAGCCGGTTCAGTGGCAACACCGACATGCATGTGAGGACTCCTTTAAAGGTGTCCGAGCGGAGTTTCGTGCTGGAGAAGCATGCATCCTGGTCGAGCGACGTGTGGACTCCGATGCGGTTGTTCGTGGTGCCCGAGATGAGCTCATTGTAGTATACGGAGAGACAGTGTACCGGCTCAGTGCTGCCTCTGATGTACATTAATAAGTGTTAGTTTAATGATAATTATAAAACAATATATGTTGTCTGCCGTCATATTATAACGGCAGATTTACAATATGAAGGCTACAACCACCACCAATAACTCCACAACATGACCCAGGAATCGAAGTCCAAATGTCTGAAGACGGTTTCGGTACATGCGTACAACGCGAGACCTATCAGTGTGACCAATCTTTGAAGAAGACGAACATCCATCGGCTTCTTTAAAAATTCTTTCCGTTCTTTCGACAATTTTTAAAAACAAATTTTTATAATTTTTGATTTATCTTATAATCATCCGAAATGCGTTAACTTTTAAAGAACCTCCTTGGTGTAGTTGTTCAGCCTCTGCGATGAATGAGCTATAACTAAATAAAAACTCTTTTTATTTTTTTTTCATTATTGTCTAAAGTTCCTGTCTCGAATAAAGTCTAGTTATCTTCTTTAGATATAAACATCTTAGTTTTTAATACTGCAAATAAAATAAAATCATAAACCTGCGAACTTACTTGAGATGAGCTATTAACTCTCCGTCATCGACGCGCCACAGTGCAGTAACCTGATCTAAACCCGAACTTAGCAGCCTGTGATCATCCACTGCGGCTAAACGTAGAACCTGCGAGATGAAGGATATAAATATCGAAAAAAGATAACACATTTTACTTCATCACCTTCTGAAACTTGAATAACCAAGGTTAAAGGTAATATAATTTTTTCATTGATTCTGCCGGTTTCTTAAAGATCTTTAATGGAGATCAAGTACCCCTACTTCACACGGTGTTGAAGTGGCAATGAAGAGGTAGATAGGGTTATATGATCTTTCAGAGTACTCTGCCATACGTTGACAACCGGAACACGGCAATGATATTAAGGCAGTAAATTTAAAATATAAATTATTATTTCATTACTATCCTAAGGCCCTAAGATAGAGCAAATGGCGTCCACAGCGATCCTTCATCGCGTTCAGTCTTGTGCTTCAACCTTTACCTCCTTCATTATAATATCAGAGTGGTGGTGGCTCGATGGCTATGAACTTGGACATCGCAATCAGATGACGAGGGTTCTAATCCCGGCCAATGCATGCACCTCTTAGGCAGTTTTTTAATGCCTAATGTGCATGTTGTTACAATTACCACGTACTTAACGGTGAAGGAAAACATCGTGAGGAACCCGCACACTCAAAAATTATCTTTGTGTGTGTGTGGTGGCCCCAATAAAGTGGCAACAGGTTCGCCCCATGTTACATGGGCCCTAACCTGATCACATCTGGCGAAAAGTGGGTGTTTATTCACCCTCTGCCTGCTCTTACAGGGAAAGAAGGCGTGAAGGTATAATAAAAAAAATATCTGAGTGGTAACAAATCAGGCGAGCCTGAAGAAATTCTTTCACTAACCAAACAGTTATATGTGACCTCGGAATTAAAACATGGGCTTCCGTGTTACAAGACAAATGGTTACCCACTGTGCAACAGCGGCAGTTCACGTAGATATGCATAGAAACAGTTCTACGGAAATATGCGTAAATAAATGTGTGCCCGGGCGCGTGCACACGTCGATAAGTATGCGTGTGTGGGTACAGCTCTAACCTCAGCGTCGTGTGCTCGCCACGTGGCCAGCGGGCGGCCGCTGCGCGTGTCTAGCACGGCCACGTGGCCACCGGCCAGACCGCACGCGACCCACGCGCCGGACGCACACACGCACATGCATCGGATGAACGTTGTGGCGGTGGTAGCGAGCTGTAAACGTAATCAAAGCATAAATCAGCCGGAGAAATAAAAATTTAAAAAGCGGGGAGACGAGTAGGACGCTCACCTGATGGTAAGTGATACACCCGTCCATAGCGTGGCGCCAGTTAGGATTATATACGCTTGTCATCTTAAAACACAAAATATTAAGTCCCACAAATATTTTACTATCGAATGAAAATATGGATATACATAACTGGTACGTACCTTTAGCTCGTACGAGCTGTAGGGAGCTCTGGCATCCACCAGACGCAGCGTCGCGTCGGTAGTGGCGGCCACCAGAACCGTAGAAGGCCCGGGTAGTGTTCGCACAATGCTCACTGCTGACTTCATGTTGTCCAGCTGCAAGAAAAACATACAGCATATCATATATATATATATTTATTTCATTAAGTGACGAGACGAACGGAACGTTCACCTGATGGTAAGTGATACGCCTGCCCATAACAACGTGGCGCTAGTTAGTATGGTATACTATACTCCACATTGCGATCGTTGCCTGGAGACAAAATGTTGAGTCTAGTTAACCCAGTAATTACACTAGCAACAGCGCCCTTCAAACCGGAACACAGTTATGTTTGCTGACTACTCTTTTGCGGTAGAAATAGACTTTGCGGTGTTACCTAGACGATCTCCGGCAACAGAGACCTACCAACAGTAAAGGATAATAGGGAGAGAGAAAGAGAATAGAACTAGAGAAAAGAGTTCGGTTCTAAAGATATTTTTTTATTATTATAGCTCAATAATATTACCTGTGACACTACACTCTCCATGAACGGATCCCAGATGTGAACGACGGAATCCGTCGATACAGCCAATCGGAGGGACTCGAGGAACGTCAACGAGAGAACACCTTTCTTATGACCCGTGTAAGTCCAGTTACATTGTGTCGTGGCGTTACCATCGCCCTGGTGGTCAATTATAAGTAATGGCTCTTTAGTCAAATAAAAATTATATTTAAATATATTAATATATAAAAATAACAGAAATATAATATATAACAATGTATTTAATTTATATATTTAATTAAATTTTTCCGAGTTGTAAGGAGTCCCGCATAATAACTCAGGGGACCCAAGCCAACCTCACCTGCTCGTTGTTGCGCCCTGCTAATTAACAAACGAGTCTCTGGCTCCAGCGTGGTGGGAAATGGCTCAAACCACAAACCCCCCCCTCACCTTTACCCATATAAACCCCTACGTACAACAGCCCCTATTGCCCAGCGGTACTGGAGGCCATGCTGATTGTATATGGAGATCTTTGGGAAGGCTTATGTCCAGCAGTAGACGTCTATGGACTGATGATGATGATAATTTAATTTCCACAAACATGAATTGGCTACTTCTAAATTAGGACGCTTTACTACCAAAGACTCTATCGCCGCTTACTATCAGGTGGGATCGTGGTCAAGCACTAGTCTGTACAATAAAAAAAATGTAAAGCATAAATTTTTATATATATATATATATATATTTCAACAAATACCGTTGTTGTTGTACACTTTTTATTATTTAACGAAGGTAATGATGAGGTCGTCATACTGAAACAAAGTAATATTTACACTACTGTTTGGTGACAGAAATAAAAGCTCCTGTGGTACTAATGTAGACGGTCATGGCTATAGAGATCTATCTCCAGTAAAAGTTCTTAAGTTGGTTGGGACTGACAAGACCGGCAAGGTCAGCAGCCATCTTTAATTCCCTTATAAATACAATCAATAATTAATAATCATACATACTCAAAACATCTTCGAATCTCTCATACACCTCCACCAGCATGAATTCACATACACATTTGACCACAGTTTAGTCCAAGATTGTTCATTGAATAGATTAATCAATGAGTCGATAATCATTTGCTCACCTGGTTCCTCAAGGACCACAACTTCACAGTCTTGTCCTTGGAGCCGCTCATGAAACTATTCTCATTGTCCAGGCAGTGTATGGACTTCACCGAGTGTGTGTGTCCCAGAAACGTCTGCAGCTTTATCTGTTTCAAGTTAAAGCGAGCGTCTTTGTCGGGGCGGCCGATCTCGTGCTCCCAGTAGATCAGCCAATCGCCGCGAAGGTGTCTTTGAAAGAGAATTATACTTTAGAATACCACAATTTGCATTTTTTTTATTATTCAAGCTATGAATAAAAAAAACTTCGTTATTTAACTTCTTGACTACCGCCGGTTTATTTATACGTCTTTCAGAAGTATGATCTTTTATATTACACTGCTATAAAAAAACCTGCTCCCACGGCCTTCGAATGCTATAAAATGATCTTAACAATGTTTGAAACAGTCTGTCTTATTTTAGAGAATAGGAGTAGGGGTAAGTTTTCTTCGAAAGGTAAAGGTTAAAACTGGTTTAAAGGGTTGTGTGCTTAATACGTCAGCTAGCAACTTCCCATGAACGTCAGTTTGACGTTGCTAGTAGGCGAGATGACAACTCATCATCATCATTTCAACCGATGGACGTCCATTGCTGGACATAGGTTTCTTATAACGTGTTCCACAAACCACCGTCTTGCGCTGTTTGAATCCAGTGACTCCCAGCTATTTTTTTGTTTTTTTTTTATGTCCTCTTATCACCTAGTAGTTGACAACTCGTCTAAACAAATAAAATCCGATCTGTCACGCGAACGGGTAACTTACCTCTCGCTCTTCGCGCCGTTGCTCATCTTATAAGCGACGGCATCGAACCCGCAGCCGTACATGTTCGCTTCCACCGCGTCCGCGGCGACGTCTATCCGATTCCCCACTAACGTAACGTTCGAGCCGAAACTGTTTGAACTGGACACATGCTCCGTACTCGCATCGCTCTTAGTCGGCGTGACGACAATTTTGCGGCTGATCAATTCGTCGCTGAACGACGACTGGAACCGTTTCTCTGGTCGACTTATATGGAGGGGCGAACTAAAAAGAATAGATGATACTTAGGTTTTTTTTGTATGATTTTTTATTTAACATAGCAACGAGTAGTAGTACCTATTATACTTAAACGGTCTCCGGCAACAGAGACCTACCACCATTAAACCTATTTTTATTACCTGATGACATGCGTCTGCTTATACTTCTGGCACAGTGAGCGCACAGTGTCGTTGTTCTTTATACAGCGCTCCAGGTTGTCCGTCCCAAGGAACCGCGCAAACGTAGTGTAAGCGTGGTACGCCAGCTCCTCGTCGAACACCATTAGCAGCTCCTCTTGAGCCTGAAGAGTTAATACACCTAATACGTATATAATGTACACGAACCTATATCTACTGTAAACTGTATAAAATTCTCGTGATAGTAAATTACACATTTGCCTGTAACTATGCACAAGTTGACATGTGTATATAGCACATAGCATAATAATGATAGTGTTCTGTTCATCATCAGATCAAACCAATAACCTGACCGAGTTGTTTTTAGTTAGTTTTAGGTTAATATAGAATTACTTTAGGATATAATCGTTGCTTATTCAAGACCTTTTCAGTGCACCAAGCGGCGCGTTCTACCTAATTAGTCACATATTATGCTAGTTTATGTATCGGTGTAGTGGTAGACCCAACCGTGAGACCGGCAGCGTCATGGTGCTCGGTTACGTCCGGCGGCGAGCAGGCCAGCTCGGGCAGGTCCGCTCGCACTACTCGACCGTCGCGCACCGCCCACTCCGCGGTGCTACCATCTCGACAAATCTCCAAGAAACCTTCCGGCTTACTCTCGACGCTATCTTGCTCCGCACCCTGTGGAATGATCACTTTGTAAGCAATAATAACAACGACATCACCATAAAATTTAAAAAACAATTAAAACAATAATAAAATTAACAACCCTCTTAATGTTCACACTACCGCGACCCGAGGCTTTCTCACAAAAAGAAAGACGAAGTCATTTACACCCAGTACCAGTAATGTGTACGAAAGCTCAAACTCAAGTTTCAGTTTATGTTGTTTAGGCTTGAATCCGCGCCTCTTTCAGACATACTCGTAGAAGATATATATATAATGAAAATTAATTTTATTTGTTCGCTAATCACGTGAAAACTCAATTCGACATGCAATGATTTGCAGATGATTATAGGCTATTTATTTTTTGAATTTCAAGGATCCTTCGCCTTATTTCCTATTAACTTTTATAAACATTTTAATTTCGTATTATTTATGCGGTTATTATAGTCACAGTTGCTATTGAAAATCATTTGCGGTTTCGATTGCTCTCAGGGAATATTTCAAACAAATTTCAAGTATTGATTTATGTTTCGGCCAGCAAAGTGGGCAGGGAACAGCTCTATAGTTAATAAATCATAATTAATACAACAACATAACGAGAACAGGGAGTGGACCAAGATCGCGAATGCCGCCAAAATTTTCTGCCTCGCAAGAAACCGGGCGAAATATGGTGAACTGACCGCCAACCTCCGCTAGTCAAAGAAGCACCTTAAGAAGAAGAAGAATTAACACAATGTCTTAAAGCAGTCGTCAATAAAGACATGCTATTTATTGTAAAGCTTCATAAATGCATGTGTCATCATCATCAGGCGATACACGTCCATGCAATGCATGTGTACTTTTATGATATTCCACAGAGAAGTAATTTCTTTTAGTTTTAATTTACCTTGTTGAATATTACCTTATCGCCGTTGATCTCGTCCTGTTTTGGCCAGTTATCCACTTTGCCTGTGGCTTTATCGAAGGCCAAGAAAAACCTGATAAAGAGGAAAAAATTTTATTTTCAATATGTCATCATTACTTACCCCATTGGAAATGTATTAATAAATAATGAGACGAAAACGATTTAGAATAAATCAGTTAAGTCATGCAAGCACTTGAAGTATACTCTGGCGTTCAATTGAGAAAAAGAGCTACCTAATAGCACCATCGATGTAAATATACAAGGATAGACTGTATGAAGGAATCTTGAAACTGTTGAAACAGTAATACGTAGATAGCTGATTTCCGATCATTGAAAGGATCATAACCTATATTAGGTTATTGTTGAACATAAGCCTCCACTAAAAATCTAGTTATACACATCCAACTTGTAGGATTATTGACTACATAAAGTTATTTATTGTATCATCGTCATCATTTCTATCGATAGCCGTCCACTGCTGAGCATAGGTCTCTTGTAACGTATTCCACAAAATACGGTCTTGCACTGTTTGAATCCAGTGATTCCCGTCTATTCCTTATGACTTCTGTCGGTGCGGGATCGCCATTCCAGCATTTTAGGACCCCAACATCTATCGGCTCTACGTGCTACGTGCCCCGCCGGTTACTACTTCAGCCTCGTAACTTGTAGGGCATTTATTGTAGTTATATTTATTCCATTATTATTTATTTTATGATGCCTGTGCGATAGTTACCTCTGCAGCACCGGCACGCAGAGGTGCCGCCTGCTCATCTCGGGGCCGACGCGTAAGGCGAGCGCGTGCAACGCATCAAGCAGCTTGCGGGCGAGCGTGCCGCGGGCGTGCGCACCGCTCGGGTATGAACAACGGGTCGTCGACGCCAGCCGGAGGGACGGCTGAAGGATCGACTTCAAAAACGTGTCCTATAAGAATATAAGACAATCTTTACCATATTACATCTTCACAGACTCAACATAATACATACTTTTTTAAACATCGTAGTGACAACATGAGTACGACCTTATCTGACGTTAAGCTTTTCTTGTACATAACATATATTACAGGTGAAAGATCCATAAATGTCTAGGTAAGCACCACTGTAGCTCTTGTTTCTACTCGGCAAAGAATAGCGTGTTACTATCGGGTGAACGTCCTTATCGTCTCGTGGAATAGAAGAAAAAGATTAATAATTACTAATATAATCTTGGTAGATAATAGAAAACAGTCTGCGTTGTATTTCCCTTCGATAATAAATATTACCTGCAACTGCTCCATAACTTTGACATCGGACATATAAGGCAGGAGGTATTTTAACAACTGCAGACACGCGACCACACCTCCTTCCAGCGGGGCGGAGAGGCGACGCCGGCACGAGGCGATCAACTCGCCCATATGCGGCAAGTATTGGAACATTATTAGTTGCTCACCGTACATTGCTGGAAGTGAAAACTTTATTTATTTATCGCAGACTATAAACATAGTTATAATAAAAAAATTAGATTGAATGGACTTGGGCGAAACAAACCCCTTAATAAAATGACTCGGGGAAAAACTGGCACGGATGTCATAAAGCAAAACCTTCCAAAGCTTGACAACCTGCTTTGCACAAAGAACGTAAAAAAAATATACTCATGTATACAATAAGCTCCGAATAAAGGTATTAAATATTACTTAAGTAATGAGTATTATTTAAATTTGAAAATACATTATATAAAAAAAGTCTATAATGTTAATCAGGAACTATTGTAACATATGTCTTATTTTAAAATTCAACATTTATTATTAATATACTATTATAGGACATTAAACCTACATCTGGGAAATCTAAGAAAATTATACTTTAAAAGATACATAGAAAAACGTAATAATACTATGTACTCTCCACATTTTAATATTTTGTTATTTTATGATTATAAATTGCGAACACTTACCAACAATAGAGGTGAGACATTTTATAACTTTCACAGCATTCCTGTCTCCTACCACTTTGCTGTTCACCACTGAAATCTCGTCGAATTCATCGCACTGCTCTCCCTCACAGAGAACCAAGTTATCTTTGCCAATGTAACACAACGTAAGCATTTTAAGCAGGTTCCTCGTGATGTATCTACAAGTCAGCACCGGTCCTAATCTATGCGCCAACCATATCAAACTTTCTGAACTCATATCTGATATTTTAGATGAACTTGATTCATCATCATAAACTTTGGAATAATCCTCTTGTTTGGAATTTTCTGTATTATCCATCAATACTTCTACATTTTTATCATCTGCTGTTTGTAAATTTGATTCTATATCGATTTCTTCCGATTTAGAATCATCATCAGCAAAATGCAGGTAACTTGTGAACATTGGACGTTGTGGTACGTCCACGGGCGGCGAGGTAGGCTGTTTGATTGGAGTCTCTGTGATTGATTCACAATCATCATTCTTCACCAAATGAGCATTGGGTTCTTTTTGATTCAAGTGATTTGAAATATGAGGCGAATAGAACCTAGAGTTTCCGGTATGAGGAGTAAAATATTCTGACGATGGAGATGGGGTATGCAATGTGTTCGGTTCTTTTGAATTATTGGAATCTACCGAACCGGTGGGCGACTTTATTTTGTTACTCTTGTTTAGATTCAATTCTTTATCAGTTTCAAAGTGGAACAGTTCGTTTTCACTTCTACTATCAGCATCTTTTTCTTTTAAAGCCTCATTAACCTCTATCATTGTTCTTTCAATGTTGGGTGTCACGACATGTTCAGAACCGTAGGAGGTGTCTGGTGAAAACATATCAGACGTTGTTGTGAGCGCATTTTTTACGTTATCATCAGAATATCTCGGTTTCTTGTTGGCCATTGAACGATTGCGACAAAGATGACCCGGAGACCCTGCATCCATGCAGACATCTTTATACCCGCCCACGGCCTCAACTAAATGCTGTGTGAAATTATCTAAGAAACATTGGAGCCCCATTCTTACGATCAATTGTAAAAGGAACATATTATGATAAAGTTTTACGAATTTGTGTTTCGTTCCGAATGTTACACTTGCTAATGAATCTATATCGGTTAATTTGTGATGATCTGACTTGTCATTAACAAAATCGTCATCGTCATATAAATTTAAAATGTACTTAAGAAGCTTTTTTCTAGTTTCAGCTGGTCCCAAAGCTTTGCTAACAGTGTCGAAAAGGTACCAAGCAGCTAAGATTGACGTGTTTTTATTCTCCAAAAGTTCAATATAATGTAACAGGAATATGTCCAGAACGTCGAACTGATTCACCGAGTTTATCTCTTCAAGTATAACTCCTAAATGAACGACACAGGCTTGAATTTTGCCTTCAGCGATCCTTTGGTTGAAGTAAAGTTTAGTTTTATCAATATTCTGATATTTCTCGCACTGTACTCCGTCACATTCGTACACGTACATCAAGTTCAGTTCGTTAATTGTCAATTCGTATTCATGCAATGTGCTTAGAAGATTGTACAAGACACTGAAGCCTTGGGGAAACGGTATTAAATGCTGCATCAATAAGGGCTGAAGCAATTGCGCCGCCGTTGGCGGAGGTAGACCTTTATCCGTGACAACAACCTGTTTCGTTTCCTTCTCATTAATTGTCAGCTCGTTTCGAATACTTGGCTGTTGAACATTAAGAAGCATAGAAGAAATGTAACTAACGCATTTAGGTAACGAATTAATGTTGTATTTTAATACAGTCCGACAATTGTTGTACCTGTCTATGAAGTTGTCGCTGTTTTTGCGCAATGGCCGCATGTAGGAGTGCAAGAATATTTCCACAATGAGACAGCCTATAACCAACATGTCTTGCTGTCTACTCTCTGTAACAAACTGCTTATATATTGCCGCATCTGTTGTATACCTTGTATGGAACATTCTGTTTTTCCTTTCCTTCAGTACGTCCAGATGACCATCCTGGCTGATCTTCTTCAAATGCCCTTGGTCATATGAAGCAAGGAACATATGGTTAGTGAATGCATTTTCATCGGTGTTTTCTTTCGATGATACATTTATATTTTCTTTTTGATCTTTTGAAGAATTGAAATTTAACTTGGGTGTATTATTTCTTGATTCACTTGTATCACGCGCTTTACTAAAGAAGCACTTTGTTCGGAAATTATCTATGATCTCCAACGCCTGGATCGATGCAGCCGGATTGAATTCTTTTGGAAAATATATTACTCCTTTACCCAATTCTGAACGTTGGACTTTATAATGTCTGGAATGTGATGACGCTCTATTTTCTGTGATAACACCGTCATCGCCACAATCTAAAGCTTTGGAAAGAGATCGAGCTCTGCTACTGCTTTTATGACGCGAACGAACACGCTGTGACACGTGCAGTCGCGACACGTGCTGCGGGAGACTGCTAGATTCTTCCTCTTCATCTGACATGTCTTCTGAACTATCATTTTTGATCAATTTTTCTGTGAAATTACAATTTTTCTATAGAACTCGGCGAAACTTGCATGAAATTCGTATCGTAATAAATGAAAAGATCTGGATTATAATTAGGTGTTCAGCAGAACTCAACATATTATCTACAATGCGACAATACGTGAGGAGTGTTCACTTAATAATAGTGGCGATCTCGTCGCCTTGACACGTAAGATAATAGATTTCGATAATCCATTAATTTCATAGCTACTTCCTCTAACCAGAATACAGTAGTGTGCAACACTACTGTTGATAATGAGATGATCACAACTGTAGAATATTAAATATATAAATAGTTATGCACTTCATCGTGTTTACTATAGCAACCATTTTAACTCACTAGCGTTGGGCGTAGTCCAGCGCATCCTTATCGGGGCAGGGGGCGGAGCGCGCATCCGTCGCGCTGGGTGCGGGGCGCAGAACAACTGCACCGAAGCACCCCGACGCACACGTGAGTGATTGTCCACCAATGAAAGGCAAACGTTTTTTGCCTTAACGGCAGCCGTTCCTGAAAGTCTTAAAAATAGTTTATATTAATAAGTAAAAGCTTCTGTGGATATCATTTTTCATGTAACTACTCATTTTATTTGAGAAAGCTATGGGATTACGTGCACACTGTTTTCATCAACGTCGATTTAGTTTATAGATTTTTACAGCTTTCTAACGATTTTTAGCGTTCTTCACTAGGTCGTAATGTATATGCGATAATAATTAGCTTAACAGTTTTAGGGTAAAGATTAGTCTAGTAATAATGTGCAAAATTTCAACTATAAAGACACACAGTCATCACTCAGTTATAGAGTATAAACTAAAACATTCTATTGTCACATTCATAGCAAACACTAAAATCAAAACTTACTTATAACCGAAAGTAATGTCAATCCAATGATGCAAGTTTTCCGAGACATGAGAGCTCTCCAATGCTTCTCTATGTTTTGTTATGAAGTCCTCTGCACAGGTGGCCCATGATGGAAGACCTAAATCCTGCCATCAATGGTATCTCAAGTAAAATAACAAGTACAACAACAATACACAAGATATTATAATTTGCAAAGAGTGAGAATCATATTTTTAGAATATGTGCATGTTGACCACATAAAACTAGATAATGTCTATGACTAATTAAACTTAAAAAAGATTTTTGATAACCACAGCAGTGTTTTTTGCCTCATCATTACATCACTATAAAACTCATGAGGCAATGAAGTATAGACAAAACTTCTATAGAACCTGTAATTTTTAATAGTGATACTAAAAATCTGTTTAATTTCTTGCAAGCATACAAGTAATTAGATTAATCTTTTTTCTACTAATAGTGTCTCTAATTTCAGATTTATCTGTTTACATATACTCAAATTGTTACTTTTTATATGAATTCATATACATTTAGAACTACATGTCAAAACTTGAATGGCTTCTTAGACATGATATAAATAACATTTCGAGATATTCGAAAATCAATATAATTATCAGAGTCAATCAGTATACATATAATATACTTGAATTATAATATATGAAAATAATTATATGATTTAATTATCCCAAATAGCTTCATAATTCTTGCATACTTCAATTCCATTTGAACAAAGTAGAGACAGAATATAAACATAAAACAAAGTAAAAACATTGGTACATAATATTATAATTTTCAATTTAATATTACCGGTAAGTCCTCATGAATACTCTTGAATATAGAAGGATCAGTGTAAAATTCAGGTATACATTCATCTGGAGTCCATTCTTGCATACGCTGAATAGAGCCAGGGTACTCTGCAGGTACCCATTTGTTGCGGACATGTTTACACAAGACCTCCTTCTGTGTTCTGCAATATGTTAAACTTATTTATAATTACATAGTTTATACCAGTGAATAGTATTATTGATATTTAATCTATCAGCTGATGATGTTAATGATGATACCAGTAAATTAAAAAAGTAACAATCATTTATATATACATTTAGTAGATAAATAGAAAGGAAGCATTTTGATATATTTATCAATATGTACTTCTGTTTACTCAGAGCAGTCACTATTGAAAATTCCTAAATGATTTACTTCATCAGAGTTATAAACAATTTTACAATAAGATTAATTTTACCAGCATTACAAGGAGTTATAATGGTTTTCTGGAACATTAAAGTGTTTTATTCAACTTGTACATTAATTGAATCGAGTGCAAGATAAAATGTACAATACAAAGTCTCCATTATCAGTGTTTGTTTGCGAAACAGTAATGAACTGGAACGATAAGAGAGATTAATTGTTCCACATTAAATGTATAAATTCAAGTAATAAAATATTTTATTTAAATATGACTAAAGACTTATATTTACTTTCATACTATAGATTGAAATCTATATTATATGCCTATTTACCACCTTAAAAAAAATGGTTTATTGGTTACATGCTTTAGAATTCAAAACTTACCTGCGTGCCAAATACACATAGCAAGTAATATCAGACAAGGCATCTGAAACATGGTGTGGTATTTGACCATTAGCACTAGTAACATCATATGTCATATCCAGCTGTCTATCACCTTTATTCAATCTATACTTTGATTTACTCAGGTCCCGCCAATTTCTGCCTAAAAATTTATATGTTTGTCTTTAAATATATATTGTTACTTTGTAACTTATAACAAGTAAAAGTAGGCATTAAAACTATTAATATTATGGTTATAAGCTGGAGATTAAAAATATGTAACATTAATGTATAATAGGAATATTTAAAACTATACGAAAATGCTTACCACATCGTGATGCAAAATCTGTAACCCAGGGTACCATGAAATGTGCTTGGGGATCATTAGAACTTCTCCCTGCTAGAATGTTTAAATGTAAAAGGTAGTCTAAGTTTGAAATTTTTCCTTTCACCCATAGCATACATAACTTCTCTAATTGTATAGTATCATTCTGCCACCTTACATTATCTTTTGTGTTTAAAGTTTGATTCGCTACAAACACTCCCTGTTTACTTCTGTTGTATTCATATATTAGAGAATTATCTAAACAATAAATGTTGTTTGTTATTTGAGGAATAACTTGTAACCAGAGGTTTTCAGACAAATATATATCTTGTAGTCTAAGCATACCTAAACTTAGACCTCTATCACACATTGCCTTTGATACATTTAACAATTGGTAAATAATGAATAATCCACGTGCATAAGTTTTATCAATTAAATTAGGACAGAAATTCAGGCAATCTAACAAGTTATTTTCATAATGACCTCTGTATAAAATGAAATAGTTATTATCTGTCTCTAAAGTAATTACTGCTCCTAATAAATTAACATGTGTCTCATAAGATTTTGAAACATGTTTATTAGGTATTACATCTTTGTATTCATTAAATTTTATGTCATTTCTGATCCTAACAATGTTGCAGCCATATAACCTTAGAATTACTTCAGACAACAGTTGATCATGTTCAAGAAGATTAACTAATGTTGTCTCTTTACTACTTTCATTGTTTTGGCAATATTTTTTGTATGATTCTTTCCATAAATTCCTCTGATTTGTTTGAGATATACATTGAAGCAAATGTGTAAAAGACAATGGAGCTTCTGCATTGTTCTCATTAAGTTTGTACCTTGGTAATGGTAAAACCTTGGAACATTTTTTATTTACTACCTACAAGAAAAAGCATTTATAAAAATTTTATTGTAAACATATCATCAATACAACAATGTTTGATCATGTAATTACCTTTATAAATATTTTCTGCCACGGATAAGTAACACTTTCACCTGGTTGTAATGCAATATCAATGTTATTCTCTAAATTATCGTATTCATTGTTTTTTAACCACTTCTTTAACCAATTGCTATGTACAATGACGGCAAATAAGTTTGACGTGCTAGTAGTAAATACATATCTACTGTTTATTTCTAATTCTTTAATAATATCATCCATATCCTAATTGATATTACTCTTTGTTTTGGTTTCCTCCATGCGAGGTTACCAATACACTCGAAATTTGACATTTATCCGCATAACAGATCGATGTAGTGATACCCTATACGAAAATTGTTTTCCAATTATTGACGTTTATTTAATTAGAAACAACTTACCTAATTTTGGATTTGTTATATGTAAATATCAGTTTTAGTTTTAACCGAAACAAGAAATGGGGTATAACATCAGTTTCTTAATTTATTTGCATATTTTTAATGTACACTAACTTCGTTTTGATGAACAAATGCATTCTTACAAATTTTGACTATTTTAGCAGACTTTTGCAAATAAATTGATTGCTACTTGTATGTGTAATTACTGTAATTATAAATATTACACAATTGTTCAAAACAAATTACTTATGGATAAAATTATGTAAATTTTCATTTATCCACAATTAATAATTAAATTGCAACAATTGTGCTATACTCTTTTATTTTTTTATATAAACAAATAAAAGAAAGGAATGAAAAATTAATTGTCTAATCGAACGTTTTTAATACTACAAAAATTGACAATGTCATTTTATTAAACAAAAAATTATTACAGAGTTTCACTTATTTTTAATTGTATATTGGTCCCATTAGTAATTAATTTTTTTTATAAAAACTTAATAATTGCCGAAGAAAATATCATTGTAACAAATAACTAACCTAACTATTCAAAAACCTTATTAATTTATTAACATTAATTACTTAATAGGAGTAAACTGTTTACAAATATTTATCAAATATATAACCTGTTAATATAGCCAAATCTAAAATATTTCCTTATATTCTTTTTCACATTGTCAACATACATATTGTTTTTATAAACTATTGAAAACATCACAATTAACAATATAAACAGTCTTACAAATGACAAAAAATTATTGATGTATGCTCTGATCTGCATTTTGTCATTTTGAAAAATATACATTTGTATAGTAAAAAAATTCTAAGCTCAGGGTAGCTCTAATATACAGCATAATATTAAAATTGTATATATCTAAACTAGACTAAATACAAAAAATTTTTAGGCACAATATTAAGATTCAATATTTATTCCATTTTTCCTGAAATTCTCTTAATGTAACATTTCCATAGAGTATCTTTATAAATAACTGCTTGAACCTCAGGATTTTTGGATGCTACAATACCACGCCCCACAACTACCACATCAGCTCCATTCTCTAAAATTACTTTCTCTGGTGTATTATAAACTTGCCCTAGCTCATCTTTTGAGCTTTCGAGTTGAACCCCAGGGGTCAGTTGGATCAGTCCTGGATCTTTGAAGGCATCTTTCTTTTGACATACAAATCCAGTTATCAACTCTGGATATTTAGCAGCCATTTGAATAGTCGCATCAGTGTAATCTTTTGTAATAAGATTGCCCTATAAAAGTAAAGTGTTAAATTATGATTACTGTTTATAATAAATTTCAAATATTGTAATTGTTATATGTGACAAAAGAAGAAACATGTTTTAGGCAAATGTACTGTATTTCTATCTAATAATACTTCTACTGTTCAATGATTCAGGATAGGCCTCCTTTACTGGACATAGTTCTCTTGTAATGTGTTACACAAAGCATAGTATTGCACTGTTTGAACCCAGTAGCTCCCAGCGATTATTTTTACATCCCCTGTCCTTTCAATGCTAACTATTTAAAAAATAGGAAGAAGGGCGTGACCTTCGGCTGCTGACATCATTTAAATTCAGATAACAAACATTTTAAACCTTATATAGCATTACCATTTGAATCTAATCTTTATAGTAGGAAAAAGAAACATATCTTTTTTTTTTAACCTACTCCAAATAGAACTTAGTGTCTTGGGAATAAGGTTTGACCATTTGACATGTTGGTCATATATACTGAACTTTTTTATAACATAGTGAAAGAATTTTGGGATTGAGCTCACTTGAAATGGGCGCAGTTTAGAGGAAATGTGATGATGATTATTAGTTATTAAAAAAAATTCTTTTACAAATGTAAACACTAACCTCACTACTCATCTCAGCCAAAAAGAAAACACCTTTTCTAACCCCATTGGTGCAACTATTAATTGCTTTTAAAATACCTTCTCCTGGTAAAGAATGTACAGTCACACAATCAGCCCAATCAGCAATCTTGTATACACCTTTTGAGTATTGTAGTGTTACAGTATTACCAATATCAGCAAATTTCCTGTCTTCTAGTAATAGAAAATTAAATTTTTTAGCCAAGTGTTTTACTTGGGTTATGAAATTGTCACTAAAATCTTCTATTATATCAATATGTGTTTTAACAAGGCAAACATGTTCTCCTACTTTTTCTAGAAGATCAAGAATTTCCACAGACATAGTCAAATCCACAGAGAGGCACAGATTGGTCTTCTTTGTAGCCATTATGTTAAATAGTTGCTTTGCTATCGAATTTGTTGATAACTCTGACCTCTTTTCAAATGTCAGGTGCATTCTATTAATTGTGGGTTCTGAAAAAAGATTTCAATAATAAAATTATATTTGTATATATTACTCCATGTTTTTTATAGATTTAAAATACCATTAAAATGTACAGTAAATGTTTACCCAAACACTTTTTTTAATAATTTTTTTAATTATAATCTACTAAATAGAAAATAAAACTCTAGCAACATACATCCAGGTTTTGTGAATCTAAAATTATATCAATTTAATAAACTTAAAAATAAAGAAATCATATAGATGTATATAATAATATCTAATAGTATTATACATAGAAATTACAATAAGATTATTATGTATCAGTACAATAATTAGTTTTTAACTTACCAACTGTTGGGGCTTGAATGTTTTTCAAATAATTTTTAACATCAGCTCCAGTCTGTGCAGTAACACATTTGTTGTTTACTAATATTTCTATAAGCTTTGACATTGTAAAAAGCGATGTCATTTTAATATTATTTGCCTCGAGATTTTGCTTACCACCTTGTTCCCTATCCAGAATTATGACAGCCTCTTCAACAACTAGTCCCACACTTCTTAAATCTTTAACTGTTTCCAATACACTAGAACCTGATGTTACAACATCTTCCACAATAAAACATTTCTGATTTGGTTTAAAATGACCTTCTATCATTTTCTTGGTCCCATAAGATTTGGCTTCCTTTCGCCTCATTAACATGGATTTGCTAGCTTTAACACTAAGCAGTGTGGCAATTGGTAAAGCTGTGTATGGCACACCGCAAAGATGATCATATTCGCTGGACTTCAATGTTATTTCAAATATAAGGTTAGAAATTAGATCCTGAAAAAAGAAATTAACTTTACATATATAAATTAAACCATGTTTCTAGGGCAAAACATTATTAACAACAAGTTGAAGGGACTCTTTCTTTCAAAAATGTTCATACCATCACAACAGGATAGCTAACTATAACCCTCAAATCAAAGTACACTGGTGTCTTTATACCACTTTTAGTAGTAAATTCACCAAATTTTACGGCATCAATTTTATACAAATTAAGTGCCAACTCTTCCAACTGTTTATCATAATCCATGTTTAATTAAAACAATAATTAGTGTCAGAAACCAGAACACGTGAAAGAGGCTGCGTGAACGTTATTTTTATTTTGACGTCGGTTTTAATCTGTCAAATTGACATTAAATTTGTGTAGTAAGTGGTATTAAAAAAAGACATTAAATATATGTATAATTTCTCTAATTTGATATATAATCGTAAATACATTCATTTTTTATTTGTTTATCTTCCATATTTGATTTCTTGTTCAAATGTTAATTTTATATTAATAAAAACCTTAAAATGGAACATCCAGATCCTTTCAGTCACTCATACACAAAAACCATTCAGACATACTCGTTCATTTTGATATCATTTACGATATAGTGATTACGTTGGTTTGTTGTGAAGATTGTTTGTAATGTTTTGTGTATTGTCCTGACCGTAAATTTTATAAAAGTTTTGTTTGTGTTTGTGTTTTATTTATGATATTGATGCACCGTAAAAAAATATCATCAGCAAACATAAATTTACAACTAGTCAGGTGAGAATACACTTAAAAAGTTTTGTGATATTTTGTTGTTATCCTAAGTTACGTTATTTAAATTGTTTGATTTAGAAAGCATAAAATTTTTGGTATGCACGCCTATCTAGAATATTTTAAAGTTATTATTACTTCTCTGGTCTCTTCTAACGGTGATTTGGGATTCAGGTAGAAAAATTTTGAATCAATGCGGGGTTAAGCGTGCCCACCCTCCTAACCGGATGAAGTGGGGTTCCCTCCCCTAATGTAGGGGATGTTAGGGTAGACAAAGGGTAGTCACCCCTGTGCGGAGGGGAGCGTAGGCCTTGGGTGACTCAGTGGAAGGGATAACTGTTTGAAGTACGGTCCTACTTCAGATCATATAAGCGTGTGTGGAAAAAGTTTAAAACTTCGTGCTTATTTCAAGAATATTTCATCAATATGGATAAAAAATTTGGGGGTAATGTTGGAATTTTTTAGTTTTCGTTGTGTATATTATTAAATGACGTTTGTTTGGCAAAAATGTCGTGTTCTTTTAGTGGATTAATAAATTCCGAACAGAAAAGTTTGCTTTCCTATGTGTAAGAATTCTAGGCTGTCCGAAAATATAACTTAAATTTTATCCAAATATGAATTAATCATAAAACGAAAAATTTAAGAAAGTTTTACATCGAGAATACAAAAGTATTCTTTTTATTAGCTATTATATATAACAACATTCAACCAATTGAGATGGTTATTGGGTTCTGGTAATAGATCTTACCAGAGATTATAGCAGATCATATGACCAAAGTACGAGCTCGTAAAATATTTTTTTTCTGTATGTTTGATTCAACTTGGATCAATTAAAACACATGCGATTTCTATTATCGGTCATGTTGTCTCAACTTTATTTTTATAAACATCGCGAAGAACAAGATGTTCACTTAATGGTACGTGATAAGTCTGCCTATAGAAATCAGCAGCCTGTTAGGATGTCGACACTCCACCACTTTTCATGCATCATTTCATAACCTTAGGTTTATTGAATTCTTTATAATTCATTCAACTGTAATGTTAACGTGCGCTATGTAAGATACTCCTTTTGATGTTGAGGAGGAAATTTCCTCTTGTGCTCTTGGAGTGGTGACGGGGAATGTAAAATAAGGGTTACGTTTGTTTTCCACCCACTGAAACCGCTCAGTGGTTTCTTTCACTGCGTTAGGGTTCCGTGATCTACGGAACGTGCCCTTGTCTCTCTGCACCATAGCTAAGCAAGCTCCAAGGAATAGGAAAGTCTTCCTTGACACCCGAAACTACATAGATTATTACGGACAACAGAGACCTATTACAGTCAAGGTGTGATAGTGCCTTTTTACGGCTAGACTTGTTTCATAACTTTAAATATATGTAAAAGATTTTCACCTTTGTAGAGACTCATCACGGTATCTCTAGAACTGTAAAGCCTAAAGACTTAAAATTTTGTAGGTATATTCCTTGTGACAAGTACAGGTCAGCTAAAAACGGATTTTACAAAATTCCTTCATGACCAGCAAAGCAGACGCGGAACGGCTAATCTATATATATGGGAGATATTCAGAGATACGTTGTCTCATCACAAGATCTCCGAAACTATTAGATGTAAAGACACAAAATTTTGTAGTTATTGCTTATGCCATTTAGAGGTTAGCTGAGAATGTATTTCACAAAATTCCACCCCAAAGAGAGTTGCGGGGGTGTTTATAATGGAATAGGAGCTGGCGTGTAGCTGCCGGTGTGAATATTTCTACCAAATTTTAAGTTTACATTTCAAACCTAATTCTATATTACACAGAACAGGTAGTCTTATATAAATCTTACGCAGATATTATTCTAGTCTTTATACTCATCACAATTTTGTTTCCTTAATCTGTAAAATTCTATGGATACATTTCTAAGCATCAATACTCCATGTGGTAGAGGGTTTCAAATGTCACCAATTAAAGCGTATCGTAAGAGCCGACAGAGATAATTCTATGGAAAGTGCCGCGGCTTTTCCTGTGACCTTTATCAGGGTACAGTTATTGCGTTCGCGAACCCCTATGCCAAGCCTGGCGAGTATGACAATCCCCCATCTCAGGGTTGTCTATATATAGGGATGCACATTACCAGTTTTAAATAAATATAAAGGGCAAATATAAATTTAAAAATATCGCAATGAAAGAGTAGACTTCGACTATGGATGATTGATGCCAATTCCGATTTGATGATATTTATCCTAGCCCTAAAAGCAAAATTTAAGCAATTGATAAAATACAGCATCTTGCACTCCTGATCAAGATAGATTGTTTTTGTTCTTCACTGGTGGTAAGTCCAGGTTGCCGGAGACCGTCAGCCAAACAGTATTGTGCAAACATTACTGTATTCCGGTTTAAAAGGCATTGTATCTAGTAGTGTAACTACTAGTAGTGGAGATAAGGTGGCTTAACATCTTATGCCTTAAAGCGACGACCAGAATGTGATACAGTGTACATCATCCTACCTAGCGCCGCGTTATAGGTAGGCGTATCACTTACCACCAGACGAACGTCTCAAACGGTCTCGTCGCCTCTTCAATAAGCAGCCAAAATGTATATCTGTCTGTACAATTTTAACTAGACAAAAACATACCCCGACTTAGTACCCCAACATATTCCCATCTAGTAGTCTTTTTTTTTTAGAGACAACAATTAATTAAATCTTTTTGCTATTTTTTCTAAAACCGTTAGGCGTCCTCTGCTTGATATATGCTTCCCCCAAAGATTCCAACATCGATCTGTCCTGCACTGCCCGCATCGCCGGGCACTAGGGGCCGTCGTTTGTAGGGGTTCATACGGGGGGATTTAAGCCATTTCCCACCCCGCTGGCCCAATGCGGGTTGGTGCGAACCAGAACCTTGTTTGTTAATTAGCAGGGTGCACGACGAGCAGGTGAGGTTGGCTTGGCTCCCGTCAGTTGTCGTGCGGGACCCCTTACACCCCATCTTATCTATAATAAAAATTATATAGTTCTATATAAATAACAAAGTATGGACTTACAATTACATTTTCAAATAAAAAAATGTGGATCCTGAGCGAAGATGCAAAAGGATTTTGAGATCCCAAAACAAACAAAAAAAAGATTCTCGCCCTTCTACCAAGATAAAAAATATGTGCAGGTAGTGATAGTAACAAGGTTAATTTGCAGGTTTTAATTCTTATGAAAGGGGTGTAAGGGGCCACGCATAACACCCAAGAAGTTTATCAACTAAGTTATAACACGGGGAACATTGACTTTACTCCTGATGAACTCTGTAAACCTTCGTTTTTTTTTCATATATTGCGCTTTGTTCGTCGTTTTTTAATAAAATATTTGCACTTGTCAATGTCATTAACAAATTTTATCAATAAGCAACAAAACGATCAAATTTCGACCACTTTCATTGAAGGATAATTTCTTTATAGATTATTACTAATTTTTTTTGTTGTATATGGATATTCTAACGTTTCCTGTATTTCAGAAATGAAATCCGTTGAAGAAATTCTGAAACGCAATCTGCTGTCACGTAGCAAATTGGCGCGAATCTTCCGTGATAAGAACGGTGACATACTCTACAGCTGTGTGGAGTGCTCCGAGGAGTATGATGACAAGGAGAAGTTGGAACTTCACCTCTGCAAGCACAACAATGAATACCGACATCTGTGCGGCATCTGTGGTACGGGGTAAGATAAGCGCAAGTAATACTTTATCATCGCAATATTTTCTAAATAGTTTCCCTTTATGAGTTCCCAAGGTTTATTTTCTCTTTATCTTTCTCTGATGGTAAATTATCCGGCTGTCCATAATAACGTGGCGCTAGTTAGAATGGTATATACTGTGTATGATGTTGAGTCCCATTACTCTAGTAATTACATCAGCTACAGCGCCCTTCAATCCGGAACACAGTACTGTTCTGAGGCTCAAATAGGCGCTGCGGTGATACCTACCAAGACGGTCTCCGGCAATAGGAAGCTACCACCAGTATATAACAATAAAATACGTAAAGATTGCTATTCACGTTCTTCAATATATGCATAGCTTCCTGTCTAATTATTGATCGAATATTAATTTTATTAAAATACTTATTGATTTGTTTTTTTCTTACACATTTGTATAAGTATTAATAAACATTTTTTTTATTACTCAATCACCTATATAAATATAAATAGATTATCATGGATCCGAGAAGTCTTTTTGTATATTTGAAGCACTATGTAATTTGCCGTTTAACGTCATTTGATTATACGGTCTCGTGAGTAGGGAACTTTATAGTGAGAGGAGAGTGGGAATAGATCAGAGATGCGGCAGTCCCATCCAACCCGTCACGCGGACGGACGCGTTGCACCGGCTCCTCGCAACTATCTTACTTTACTATTATGAATCTCATCTTAAATAACTCTATAATGGTGTAAAATAACTACGGCAGATAATAATGACTCGTATGTTAAAACGAATTCTGTATTACTCGTGAAGTTGTGGTTTTCTATCTTCCGGTCTAGGAAAAGGCGGGATTAATACCTTTTAAGTATTCTCCACCACCTAACGTATGGTGAAGTAAAATGTGGTAAGTGTATAAGAATTATTATAAATAAATCAATTTAAAATATTTAATGTTATTCATATTATTGTATATAATTTTATATGACATATCAATAGTTTTTGATATTAAATGTTATGGTTTTTTTTTATATTAAGATTACAATTTATTAAGATTATCCATTATTTTTAACTTTTATTATCCAGATTAAAAATACAAGACCGAGATAACCCAATTCAACAATTTCTTACATTTAACACCAAACATTTCTTTAAAAGTTTACTGTGTTTTACTTTATCCTGATTAACTTGAAATGCAACGAAACATCGCACTCCCCCTCCCAGGACCGCCAGCCGCCAGCTGCATTTATCCTCTCCCTCTATAAGGCAGGTCATCGCACCATCTAGTGGGGGGTCGTCCTACGCCATGAGCCCCTGTAGGAGGTGGCTATTTGAGAGCATTACATCTATAGCATTTATCGTGTGTAGTTCCGTACCCAGTTATATATAATATATACCTCATGATATATATGTTATGTTATATTTATGTTGGTCTTTATATTTGTAATTTTATGGTTGATTGGGCTTTTTTCAAGTGGCCTTATGTCTGTTTTTTTATTTAGTTTTCTCTTATATGTTTACTGCAAAAATATATATATATATATTTATACCGGTGTTAGTAACAAACTGGTTACAACATTTGTAACCGCAACGGATTATCTATTCGTCGCATATGTTAGTATGTTGCTATTTGTATGTAAAATAATCTTACCGATCATAACTATTTATATTTTAAACCGATTTTTTTTTGTTAAAAAATGTTCACTATCATCTTCAATCGATAGACGTTCACTACTGGACATAGGCCTCCCACAAACATCTGCACTCAATCGGTTCCATGTTGCTCGCATTCAGTGGGTTCCCGCGATTCTTACCAGATCGTCAGTCCAACTTATAGGGGACCTCCCAACACTATCGGCTCCATCCGCCGGCGGTCCTTCGAGCAATGTGTCCTGCCCACTGCCACTTAAGTCTAGCAATCTTTTGAGCTATGTCGGTGACCTTAGTTCTTGTGCGGATTTCCACATTGCCGATTCTATCTCGCAGAGAAACTCCGAGCATAGCTCTCTCCATTGCCCTTTGGGTGACTTTCAGCGTTTTAATTATAGGATAATTGATAATATCTAAAAAAAATTATAATAACCATGTCAGTTTATTCAGTCATCATCAGCCGATAGACGTCCACTGCTGGACATAGACCTGCCCCGGAAATTCCCTATTCGTTCGGGTAGTGATTCGTATGGGATGATTTGTGCCATTTCCGATCACGCTGGCCCAATGCGGGTTGGTGAGAGGCAGAGACTCGTTTATTGATTAGCAGGGTGCAACACGAGCAGGTGAGATTGGCTCGGCTCCGTTGAGTTGTGCGGGATCCCTCTCACCCCTTTCGATGCCAGTTTATTACTATTTTTATACACTATAATTTAGAGATATTATGTACATTTTACCGGAAGCCGTTTAAATAGGTACCACCGCAGTTCCTATTTCTGCTGCCAATCTGTACTGTGCAAACATTACTGTGTTCCAATTGGAATAACGCTATAGCTTGAAAAATTACTGGGGTTAATGTAAGACATCTCAAGGTGTCACCATATGGGGCAGTGTATACCATTCTAAGTAGTTCAGTTTTATTTTTTTTATTCTAATAAACTGATAGTAAGTGATATTATACCCACTCATAACAACGTGACGCTAGTTATGATTCTATATATAGCTCCGCCTTATGCTCGTCCGATGAGACATAAGATATTAGGCCTCGTTACCTCAGTAATTTCAATAACTAGAGCGCCCTTCAAATCGGAACAGTAACGGTTACATTACTACTGTTTGGTGGCATAAATAGGAGCTACGGTGTTACCTACCTAAACGGTGTCCAGCAACAGAAACCTACCATCAGTTATTATGGGTAGGCGTATTACTAACCATCAGGTGGACGTCTTCTACATCTCGTCGCTTCGATTAATTAAAAAAAAAACAAACAAATGAATCAATAGATGCATATATGCTTTATATGTATGTAATATGCTTTTATACACTCGAAAGCAATGAATCCGGGTCACTTAAAAAAACCTATAAATCTCGGAAACTAAGAATGCTAACTTAATGAAATAAATTGTGTTTAGTAGACAATTAAATACTTGTTAAATTAAGGTATTAAAACTTCTTAGTTAATGCAAGGTTATGTCATAAAAAATCAAATTTGAAAAAGGAATACTTTCGAAGATGGAACTACGAAATTACTGCATTTGATTTTACTTTTGTTTCTAATCTTCTGTCATTTAAGTGGGTATACAAACCATATTGATAGTGTTCAATATTTATAATTCAACTTGTGATCATGTAGCTTACAACTTAAGAATGCACTAGAATCTTCATAATGCTGAAAACCGGCCGCGATACAGCTAGGACTGTCGGTGTGTCGTTGTCAACAGTACAAAGAGTTCTCCGACGTTACGAGGAAATTGGCTCTAACCTACGTAGACGTATAGACCAGGAACACACATAACTAGGTGTACCACAGCATGAAAAGATCGATACTTGATGAAAATCATGCTTCGTAATCGCTTTCTCACAGGAACTGAACTTATAAATCAGTTTCGACGCCTCGGAGGAAGTAACCCAAGCGCATGGACAGCAAGACGACTTGCTGAAGGTAACTTGAAACCACTTAAAACTGCAAATAGCCCTAAACCATGGTGATCGTATTTCAAGACTAAGATATGCCCAGAACCATTTAAATTGTACTATTGAAGATTCAGAATTAAAATTTATGCTCTACAAGCATGATGGAAGACAGACTTATAGAAGACCAGGAGAAAGATTCAAGCAAGCATGCATAGAAGAAAAAGTAGCCTTTGGTGGTAGGTCTGTACTTGTGTGGGCCGGAATTTCATCTGAGAGTCACACAGAACTGGTGTTCATAAAAAACGGCTCTTTAATTAGCGTAAGATATGTGGAAGAAATCCATAATGAACACGTTGGGCCACTTATGGTCAATATGGGTGACGATGCTATTTTTATGCATGACAATGCCCGACCTCATACAGGTTTCATTATAAATGACTACCTACAAAAGATGAACATTACTCGTATGGACTGGCCAGCACGCAGCCCGGATATCAACCCGATCAAGCATGCATGGCTATGGGACGAGCTAGGGAGATGCGTAAAACAACGAAACCCTCCCCTAATCACGCTTCGTGAGCTCAAAATTACTCACACAGAGGAATGGGAGAATATTTACCAAAATCGTATAAGAAAATTGTTGTACAGCATGCCAAACCGCGTAAACACAGTAACGGAAGCGGAAGCACGAGGAGACAATACGAAGTATTAAAATTCAAGAAAATCATGTTGTACAAAAATGTCATGATTCCTATTTTTATATTAAGACGAGATCAGCAGTTCTTTTCTTTATGTAATTTTTAATACATAAACTCTATTAACTTATAAATTTTATTACTTTCATTTAAGGGGTATTACGACGAGGAATCAAAAACTAGTGAGAACGACATATTAACTCCTTCGTAAGAAAAAAAATACTGGCAGGCATAGCTCAGATACATTTTTGTAATATTAATGAAGAAAAAAAATCTTCGATTCTCTTTTGTTTTTTTTTCTGAATGTAGTCATTTGTTTGCCTCGCGTAGGAACGTGTTTTCGAAAATGGTGAGAAACGAAGTGCGAGTCGTTATTAAATACCTCTGTTTAAAAAAGTTAACGACGCATGAGATTTATTGCGATTTGAAGGCAACATTAGGAGAGTCTGGTCCGCCATATTCCACTGTCGCAAGGTAGGTTTCTCTATATCGAGTAAGAAGAACGAGCACGGAAGACGAACATCGTTGCGGCCGTCACCACTTCCATCGATGTCGAAAGAAAATGTTGCGAAAGTCGAGAAAATTTTATTGAGCGATCGAAGAGTTACCATCCGATACTTAATTCAAGAAACGGGCATTTCATATGGAAGTATTCAATCCATATTGAAACAATCTTTGGCTATGAGAAAAGTCTCCGTAAGATGAGTGCCGAGAATGTTAACCGACAGTTAGAAACAAAATCGACTTGACATTTCGAAGATATTGTTAGACAAGTTTCAAGAAGATTCTGAAAACTTTTTGTCTCGTTTCGTAGCAATGAACGAAACATAGGTCCATCATTTTGATCCCGAGACAAAACAGCAACCTTCGCAATGGAAACGGTCGTCATCACCGACCCCGAAGAAGTTTCGTGCCGTGTCATCGGCTAGCAAGTTTATGGCCTCAATATTTTGGAACTCGGAAGGGATATTATTTATTAATTACCTGGATCGTGGAACTACTATTACAGGCCAATATTATGCAGCTTTAATTCTCAAATGGAGGAATGCCATCGAAGAGAAAAGTAGAGTGAAACTTCGAAGGGGCGTGCTGTTTGATCACGACAACGCACCCGGGCACAGGTCGGCAGTTGTGATGACTGCCATTCAGCAAGCTGTCTTCATATTGGTTCACCACCCCCCTTATTCACCAGATCTGGCGCCTAACGATTTTTATCTGTTCCCCAAATTAAAAGAATACTTAAAGGGAAACAGGTACGAAGACGATAACGAGATGTTGGACGCCGTGGAGAGCTTTTTGCAGGAACAAGACAAAACTTTTTTTTTTTGAAAGGGATTGAATTCTTGGCAAAGCGGTGGACTCGGTGTGTAGAGTGACTCGGAGATTATGTAGAAAAATAAATTATTAAGTTATCAATAGTTATATGTTCTATCTCATTCTCACTACTTTTTGATCCCACCTCGTTTATTAAGCACCATCTATTTTATTAAGCGAGCATTCTTAGTTTCAAAGATTTATAGGTTTCTTTAGGTGACCCGCATTCATTGCTCTCGAGTATGTTTTTGTTCTGGGTCAAGGCCCACGCGAGTATTCTTGGTAATGAGCGTGCTGATTTATTAGTCAAGTTGACTGCCCTTAACAGCGGAAAGAAGCCAGATTGACTTACATATGACCAATGCCCGTTGTCATATGGTAAACGTTTGCTTCGAGATGACTCAGTTGTGAGATGGAGCGCCTGATATAGCGAGGGTAATACCGCGTCCGTCACTAAATTACTTTTCCCGAACGCAACAGAGGCATAACTGTTAATAAGGAAGGTCCGGCCAACTGGGCAGGTAACCCAGTTGTTCACTGGCCACGGCGTACTCTCCCAATACTTGAACGGTTTCAAGTGTCGGGAGACCCCGTCGTGCAAATGTGATAACGCCGTGGAGCAAACGGCTCCTCATTTGCTGACAGAGTGTCCTATGTATACATAGATGCTTGAGGTATGATTTTGATCAGGAGATAGACCTAATAATGGATACAGCCAGTCTACGAGAGATGATAAAAAATAATTTAGTTAGAAGAAAGCTCATAAATTATTGCTTAAAAATATGTAAGACAGTAAACAATAGAAATAAGGAAAAGTAAATATTACTTCATGCATATGTACACAATAATATTCTATGTATTTTTGTGAATATGAGATAATTATATAGCATAAGTATAGACATAATATAAAAAAAGGATAAAAATATGTGAATAGCCAATAGTAGTGAATATGTTGTAAATAATATTATAAGGTATAGCCCTAAATAACAATGTCAGGGAAAATTGCGAATAAAAAAAATACTTTAAGTTCTTTATAAAGAGTATGATGGTCTTTTTGTCGGCAGGTTGAAGCGCAAAGAACACCTCGAACGGCACACGCAGGAGCACCTGGAGGTGAGGCCCTACAAATGTCGCGTATGTGACAAGGCCTTCAAACGGAAAGAACACCTCAATATACACCTGGCGATACACAACGGTGATAAGACACAAGAGTGTGGCGTATGCGAAAAGAGTGAGTAATTTAAATTTACTAGAGATTAGTAAACTATCAAAAATGGCTATGCCCAAGGTCCACATGTGAGCCGCACTGCTGTGGTATTAGCTTTGTAATTTTCATTCCTCATAGAATACAATAAACTTATTTTTTTTAATACGAGGGGAGGTCAATAAGGTCGCGGAATGAGGGGGAAGGGGGTTGAAGTTAAACATGAAACTATTTTTCCTCTTCAATATATTCTCCCTTAACCTTAATACATTTTTTTGATGTCCTAAATAATTTGTTTATACCATCGAAAAAAAAGGGTTTATCTTTGCTGTCAAAATAAGCCTAAATTGCAAACTTGACTTCTTCATCGTCGCCAAATTTTTTTTCTACACAGCTCCTATTTAATATTTGAGAATAAATAATAGTCGCTAGTGGCCAAGTCTGGACTGTAAGGTAGGTGGTCTAATTTTCCGTATCCGCATCGGTGGACCGCAGCCGCCACAACATGGCATGTGTGGACGAGAGCGTCGTCATGACAAAGAGCCCATATTTTGGCAGCTTTCCTCTTCTTTTTTCCTTGATAGCTTCCTTTAATTTGTCCAGTAAAGAAGAGTAGTACTATACTACTATACTACACCACGATCTTTATAATTAATCAGCAAGATATCTTCGGTATCCCAAAAGATAGTTACCATGATCGTTCCGGCCGATTGTGACACTTCAAACTTCTTCGGAGGTGGTGTGCCTTTTTTATGCCATTGCATCGACTCAGGTTCATTGTGTTGAACTCAGGTTTCATATCCAGTAACAATCCGGGCCATAATTTCTTCCCTCCTCTCTCCACAGAGCTCTAAAAACTGGCGAGAACACGTGACACGCTCACTTTTTGAAATGGCATGAGCGTTCTTGGAACCCATCTTGCACTGACCGTTATCATGCCAAGGTGATGATGTAGATTATTTATAATACTTGTTTCGGATACTCCAACCATCGCTGCAAGCTGCTTCTTTTTCAGCTGGGTATCTTCCAATACAAGTGTTTCTATTTTTGCGACGGTTTTCGATATGGTGGCCTCCATTGGCCGTCCGAAGCGGGGGTCATCTCCAATAGACACTCTTCCTTGTTTGTAAAGACCATGCCACTTGTAAACTATGGTTTTACCAAGGGCAGAGTCCGCGTAAACTGCTAACAGCATTTGAAAAATCGTCTGAGCGGATTTTCCTTGCTTGGTGAGGAACTTAATAACGGTGCGGTATTCAATTTTCTCCATACTCTCTAACTTCTTCCCGATTCACTTGTTTGCAGGTCGATAACTCAAATATTAATGACCCTATTTGGTTCAAACTTGGTATATATACTCTTAATGAGGTGCTTAACAAGTGACTACCCGGACGAGACAACCAACCCCTCGATTCCACGACCTTTTTGACCTACCCTCGTATATCACGAAACCGAAACCAATGCAATTATTTTATGATGATATATGCCAGTGGTTCCCGAACTTTTTTATTTCCCTTGCTTCTTAATGAAACTTAATTTATTAGTACCCCTTAGATAATTACTTCATACTTAGTTTTAATGCGCCCCATTTCTCTTGACCTCTTTCTATTGTCAACCTTAACTTTGAAATATAATCTCCCTGTCTCTCTATTATCTATAAAATTAGCAAGTTTATAGTTATTAATATTATATTATATTAATTTCAAAGTACGTATTGTAGACCTCTTTTTGAATTCTACGATACGAGCGGGTTTAGGTCTCGTTAACCCAGTAATCTCCATAGCTACAGCGTCCTTTAAACCGGAATACAGTTATTATAATACACTATAATAATGTTTATGCAAGTTAACTGTTTTAGCTACTCAGTATTTCCGTCAGTGCCGATTTTCACGTACCCCCAATTGCGACTCCTCGTGAGGTACGCTCAGGTTGGGAGCCGCTGATATAGACCTTTGACCTCGATCCCACCAATTGCTAAGAGGAATAGTCTGATAGTAAAGAGCACTAATATAGAATATGTTTGAGGTAATCTCTTTATGCTATAACACCGCGGATCTTAAAATCCAGTAATTTTTACTGCAACACAACTACAGCGCCCATCTTACTGTATATTGGTAATATGTGCTCATTACTGCCTAACAACAGAAACTGGAACTGGTATGGTGAACATATGGCCTAATGTAAAAACGATCTTATTAACCGTCTTTGCATTTCAATGGGCTAGTGTGTTTATTTTATCTATCTTTATACGGTCTACTGGCTGTAGAATGTCTTGGTAGGTACTTACATTACTGTGTTCCGGTTTGAAGGGCGTTATAGCTAGTGAACTTACTGAGGGTAACGAGACAACGTCTTGTCTGAAGGCATTGAGCGCAAGGAGGTGCCATATATATCATCTTAACTAACCCCACGTTGTTATGGGCAGTCGTATCATTTACCATCAGATGTTTGTCTTGCTTATCTCATCATTTCGGCTAATAAAAAAAAAACAAAAAACTTTGTTACATCTTTTTTAGTTTAAGCTATAACTCTATCAATCATCATCAGCCGATAGGCGTCTACTGCTAGACATAGGCCTTTCCCAAAGATCTCCACGTTTGTAGGATTTCATACGGAGAAATTTGAGCCATTTTCCACCACGCTGGCCCTCTGCGAGTTGGTGGGAGCCAGGGCCTCGTTTGTTGATTAGCAGGCTGAACCAGGAGCAGGTGAGGTTAGACTGGGTCCCTGGAGTTGTCTATCAATAGTATGCTTCAATTTTTAAGGCTAAACTGTATTTAACAGATTTTTATTTATTGTTCTAATAGCGTTCTACCGCAAGGACCACCTGCAGAAACACATGCAGACACACAATAAACACTTTCTCGGAGAGATGCTGGAGCAGCTGGCCGAGAATGATACCATCACCATCAAGCAGGAAGTTGAAGAGGAGGAGTTCCTTAATCCAATCATCACAAGCATATCGGGGAGTGTTGGCGAGACGGAAATCAAAATGGAGGTACGTATCCAAATATACAAGATCCATGGCATTTTAATTTTTTTTTATACTATTAAGAGACGAGCAAGAAGTTCAGCTGATGGTATGTTATACGCCTGTTTATAACAATGTGGCATTAGTCAGGACGATATACACATAACCATATTGTGCTCATTACTTGGAGACATAAAATGTTAAGTCTCTTTACCCCCAGTAATTAAATTAGGTACAACGCCCTTCATACCTAAACACTAATGTTAGGAAACCCTACTATTTGGTGGCAGAAATACCTAGATCGTTTATACCATCGGTATATTCTTTTAAACAAACCATCATCTAATTAGATATCACCACAGCTCCTATTTCTACCGCTGAATTGCAGTGTGCACACTTTATTGTCTTCCTGTTTAAAGGGCGCTGGTAGCTAGTGAAATTACTGAGGTAACGAGACTTACGATCTTATGTCTCAAAGCGACGAGCACAAAGTGTTGCTATGAGTACCATGTTAAGTAGAGCCACGTTGTAATGGGTAGGCGTATCGCTTACCATCAGGTGAACAACTCTCTAGTCTCTTTGCTCCGTTCAAAAAAAAAAAAGCATTCAAGACTGTAATAAAGTAACTGGTACCAATGGTGGTAAGTCCCTGTTGTCGGAGATCATCTAAACAGCTTACACCGGCGATCCTATTTCTGCCGGTACACAGTAGTGTGCAAACATTACTCTGTTCCGGTTTGAAGTATATTGCAGCTAATAGAATTACTGCGGTAATGAGACAATATCTGGTGTATCAAAGCGACGAGCACAATTCGTGCTGTGTTGTCATCCACAAAATACAAAACCTTACTATTATATGATACAGGTATCATTACGTTAAAGATTCGTTGTTATGGAAGCGAATAATCTCAGCAAATTGAAATATTCGTCAAATGCCTCCTATACGCCAATGATCAAGTTTGATTATCATCATCGGAGAGGGAGTAGCAAGCGATGATAGAGTAGACATGGTGCATGGTGGTTTAACAAGCAAAGGAATGAAAGTAAATGTAAGCAAGACGAAAGTAAGAGAATGTATGACAAACTGTGACATGATTGAGGGACAAAAAGTGGAACAAGTGGAAGAATTTGTGTGTCTGGGTTCACAATTTATGAGAGATGGTGATATTGAAAGGAATCAAGTGAATGGAGTACTTCATAACTTTATGAATAGCCAGAACGTATCACAAAGAGTACGTGTGGCTGTGCATAGAGGCGTGTTGATCCCCACACTGATGTATGGTAGTGAATGTTGGGTATGGCTGAAGAAACATGGAAGTAGGATTAATGCTGTGGAAATGAGAAGCCTGAGAAGTATAGCTCGAGTGAAGCTGATGGACAAAGTGAGGAACAGTGTGATAAGGAAGCGGTGCGGCGTGCTTGAAGATGTAGTGACAAAGATAGAGAAAGGGATGCTTAGATGGTTTGGCCATGTTGAAAGAATGGATGAAAGAAGATTTACGAAAGAGATATACAAGGTAAGAATGATCGTAAAAATTGGTGCAAGTCGACCTAGGCGGACATATTCGGATTAAATCGATGTCCTAAAGAAAGGCCGGGTCAAGAGTACTCCCAACCGACGAGCATGCATGAAGACGCTCATGAAAGTGGAGGAAGCGAGAGAGGTGTGCCACGATCGTAACAAGTGGAGAGAGGTGGTCTCTGCCTACCCCACTGGGAACGAGGCGTGATATATATGTATGTATGTACGTATGGAAGCGAAGGATATAATCCTTTATTATACATATAGGTAGGAACTAGGATAGCTAGATCACACCACTCGAGTTTTATAACTGTAATATGCTATAGGGTGTAGATTAAATCGTATAAACTATAAATATGCTTGTTCCTTTGAAATCTATATCGCTCGAGATCATGAGATTTCATTAAGATAATTTATGCTCACTAATTAGGCGCAGATTTAAAAAAAAAACTATACCTGCACTATTAAATTATATAGGTTTTTATCTTCACCATTCAGATATATTAGGTCATAGATTCTCAACTTTTCATAAACTTAGTGTTTACAAGAAAAAATTCCAACACTCGCCTTTTATATAACAGTTTATTATAAGACTTTCTTAGTCTATCTATTATTTATAAATAATCACAAATCAAAAATTCTCTATCTAGTCGTACTATAGTAAAACCCTAGCTCCGACTTTGTATCGGTACCGCTCCCGTTGCGAACCTATACCTAGATTGTCTTCACCGTCATCATCATCATCATCATCATCATCATTTCGTCGTCATCATCATCATCATTTCATCATCGTCGTCCACTGCTACTCTATACTAGATAGTTATACAAAAAAAATCACGACGAAGGTCATTCAATAGGTATCTACAAAATTTTCACCTAAAGCACTAGAATACATCTGAAATCCTGTGTGTACCGGTATAAATACTACAATTTATTGGGACAGGGCTAAAAAGCAGACGTAAAACCCGACGGGGGTCCCGGGTTGGTAGTGAGTCATTCTGTGGGAGAGGAGGAGGGGAGAAAGGTGGGGGGCGAGGGTAAGGTATGGTGTCAGAATGCCCAACGCCTACGTCTAACGGTCGAGGTAAAGCCGGCCCGAAGCCGCTTACATTTTAGGTACTCCTCGTATATACCGTACTAACCAAATCGTTTGTGTGTGTGTATATATATATACATATACATTTAAGTGTTCTATTGGAAGATTTTTAAAATGTCAAGCCAAGGAAGAATACTACAAGTTGGCATCGAGAGCCGATGCACTGCATCTTAAACCTCTTTGTCTAACATAGTTACTAAATTTATTTGTTTAACCTAATATACATAGATTTAAGGATTTGTAAGGAAATAAATTACTTACATCAATGTATATATATATATATATAGATGATATACTTCTGCATTACATTGTGCTCGTCGCCATAAGAAATATGATGTTAGTTATTCTATATATATTTCAGTAATTTCAACAGCTACAACACCTTTTAAACCGGAACACAGCAATTAACTACTTAGCGGTTATTTAATAAGAAATTTTTAATGTTTAACTTGTGCGTCAATGTGTAGCGTGTATAGGTGATACTTAAGGGGGCAGATTCGACTATGATTATATTTAATATTTAGTTTTAATTTAATGTGATTAAAATTAATGAACTGCTTTTAGTAATCTATATTAAAAAAAAAAACAAACAAAAAATCACCGATTTTTTACAATTGTAGTCGACGACAAGTACAACATTCAAATTTGTCAAACTTTGACATTAAAATTTCCCGCCTTCGACTTTTGGTAACCTCTTCACTTCTTCAGTTAATGATATAACACCGTTTCCAGGTGAACAACTCACAAGTGGATTCAGACATGGACATATCGGTGAAGCCCATTCAACCTGTTACGGACGCGATATACCAGAAGATGAGACCGCATGTATGCACCATTTGCAACAAGAGGTACAAGAGGCGGGACCACCTGAAGGTGCACAGTATGACACATATGAGAAAGAATAAAGTGTGCCCGGAGTGCGGCAAAGGTAAGTTTCAACTTAAATCATTGATAGGATTAAGGCTTTGTACCATCAGAATCCATCTACCCGCAATTGGACAGCGAGGTCTTGACTCCTACGACAAAACCCTTAGTACCCAATTGTGGCCTTACCCAAGAAAATTACTGCTATAGCAAATAAATATGTATAGTGTGAAGACTGGTCCTCCCCCATATTTTATGAATTTTTCAAACGAAGGGCCTTAAACCCTTTTTATTCCTCGAACTGATACGAGCGAGACGTTCACTTGATTAGTTCACCCGTTCATTAATGTTTGAACTGCACTGTACGGCGGCAGAAATTGCACTGTGGTGGTATTCACCCCGACGGTGTCTATCAGCAGGTACCTACCACCAGTTCACCAACCATCTGTTTAACATTGAATAAATGAATATTGAATTATTGATAAGTAAAGCAAACTTGATCGACTTATTGTCGACCTGAACTTCAATGATAATGTATCTTGAAGTTCGGGGTGTTTTAGGTTTGAGTTAATTAAGGTATTTTTTTGTATATACTAATATCCATTATTCAGGATTATTTATAAAAAAAAAGTGGGGTGTCTTTACCAAACAAAAACTCTATAGAGAATATTGAATAAACAGTCCAGATGAAAAATTTAAGAAATGAGCCTTTGAGGGTTTGAATTCTTGATAATCTTTTGTATATGCTATTATTCATTGTGCGCCATGTTTTCTGTTTGGTGCTGATGTCCAGGTATGGAAGTCGCTTCATCATTTTAATTTGCAACCAGTGAAATTTAAAGCTAACCTCCAGGCATTGTGTCATCACTCTAAAGGAACTGCTCTTCCTGTAAAGCACTACTTTGTGCGTTATGTATTGCCATATATAAAATATATAACCATTATGTAACATAGGGGACAGGTGGAGAGATTGGGGAAGGATCGGATAGTGTAGGTGAGGGTTGGGAGGCGGCGCGGACTGCAGGAAAGGGGTATGAGGTATATTCAAGCCGTGTTGTGGTATTTCCAGTACCATGATCCGTAATTAATATATCGAAACCTAACAAGATTTTTCCTACATAGAATTAATTATATAATGTTTAAAATAATATTTTCATAGTGAGATAACTTGAAGAATACATTTTCAAACTTTTTTTTTTATTTCTATTGAATTCCTTTAAGTAATAGTCAGTTACTGGGAGTATTTCTGTAGTCGGAGACCGTGCAAATACTACCACAACTGATGACAGTAGTGTGTGAACATTACTGTGTTCCATTCGAAGGGTGCTATAGCTAGTTCAATTACTGGGGTAACGAGACTTTGTTATGAGTAGGTATATCTTATCAACTGAACATCTCGCTTATCTCATCGCTTTATGGAATATATGAAAAGAAAGATACATGAACTGTAGGGCGGCCGACACTGGACCCGTTTGGTCCAGTCCCCTTGGTGTAGAGGCGTAGCTATAAATAGACCAGGGGTTGGGAGACATCCTTGTGTGCAAGCTATTGCGCTGCGGTTACCAAGTCGCCTGTCAGGCGTAGCAATTATGTCGATTACCCCCAAGGTGGGTGTAAAGGGGGAAGAACGCGCTCCACGCTGGACTATGGCGGTGTTATATGAAGTTATAAATTAAGGTTTTTATATTATGAAGAAATTTTCATAAACTACATAAAGAATATATTTGGTTTATTCTTACAAAAATCTACTCAGTATCCATACTTTTTTTTATTTTACGATGCCATGAGACGAGTATGATGGGCACCTGATGGATAGTGATACACCATTTCATAACAACGTGGCGCTAGTTAATATGCAGCATCACACTGTGCTCGTGGACTTGAGACACACGATGTTAAGTCTCAATACCCCAGTAATTACTAACTTTTACTGCCTGGTGATGGTAACGATAATCCATGCCGCGCCGAGAAATGAGGATCTACACGTTATGTATATTAAATGGTATATTATTTAATCATCATTTCGCCTAATGATACAAGGGTTCAATGACCTGCTGTGTGACAATCATCATCATCATCTTCCACTTCATGTGAAGTCGAAAGCAGCACGTCTTTTTATTCTACTCGTATGTAGTTAAAACGAATCGACTTATTTTGCGACCACCCGGCTTTCTGATATCAACCCTCATTAGGAAGACTATTTCCGTTGGAATTGCCACCATTACTTAAGAAGTGAAAGTTGGCAACCATATCCCACTTATTAACTGATACGATGCTAAACTTACCATTTGACAATAATATTTTTTTATTTATAAATATGGATGGTGACCATCATCCGCCTTTCTAAGCTGAGGCCATCTTTAGTATTAAATGATTTTATTCTTATCTACCTTTCTAAATGATAGTCATGACTCGCTACATTTTTTTTATTAATAAGTTATAGTTAAAGTTATGTCTATATATTGAATATAAAGTTCAAGTAGCCGATATTATATTTGATTTAATATTAATGTATTAAAAGGGTTAAAATCTGTAGCTGTATAGTGAAGAGTATAATATATATTTATAACGTTATCTCTCGTCCCGAAAAGGGCTTGGCTTTCCTTTTTAATGTGGGTCCCCGGACCCTCCCTTTTCATCCGGTCAAAATGTACGGTCTTTTTCGGTAGAGATCCCGCTGGGGGCGGGTGGTTTAAGTGGATTTTACAAGGTAAAATACTGTGGGGTACGCAGAAGGATACAACGTCGGATGAACATCCCCTCGTGTGTTCGGTAAAAAAAAAATGATATCGTCCTCAGTTACCTAAACCAACACTGGAAAGACTGAATTCTTGTATGTATATATATATATATATATATATATATATATATATATATATATATAATCACGTCCTTGTTTATATATTAAATTCCTTTGTTAAATATAAACTAATTAAATAGAAATATTACTTCTAAATCTTGTCGAAAATATGAATCTTTCCAGTTTCTTTTATATAACGTCTATATATGTTGTATATGTATATATCGTTTTTTTTAGGTCCCTGCGACCTATTTCAAGGACGTTAGGGCCCTATTACAGCGACCCCACGATACGCAGGTAATTCCCCTACACGAATGACCCTCAGGGCTGAGATTAGTTACAATTCGCAGGGGAAGTTACGAATAGTACATGATGATTTTTTTTTTATGATTTTTTTACTGATCTAAAGTAGATCAGCTAGTGGTAGGTTTCTGTTGCCGGAGAACATCGACTTACCACCGCAGCACCTTTTTCTACCACCAAACAGTAGTGTGCTAACATTACTCTGTTCTGATATGAAGGAAGCTGTAGCTAGTGAAGTTACTACGGTAACGAGACGACATTTAATGTTTCAAGTTTACGAGCACAATGTGGCGCTGTATCATACTAACTAGCGTCATATTGTTATGAGCAGCCGTATCACTTACCATCAGGTGATCGCCTCACACGTCGTTAAATAAAAAAAAAATGTTTCTGCAATATAATTGTGTTAGTGTTGCATGTAGGTTTATGTGGGAAGACAATAGGTGTTGTTGAAGTCCAAGGGTTTTAAATAGAATATAGGTATTGCTAATGACAATATTCAAACCTCAGGGGTCTAAGTAAAAAAAAAAAAAAAAATTGGCCAAAACTATTTACAACATGTTCGGTAATGAAGAACATGTTGTGCCGACCCTACATAAAGTGGGACCAGGGCAGGAGAAGAGAAGAGAGGGGTCTATGTAATTAAAGAAGTACATATGTATTAAAATTGTTGATTATTAGTACCTGAAATTGAATCGAAAACTCCTATAGAAATGTTTGGTGCCAACAATGCAAGCAAATGGCGAGGTCTTACTATTGGCAAAGGACCGCCATGTCTCGTTAGTTACGCAAGCCGACCCGCGCGGGGGACCTTGCACGCTGTGTTGGGTTACAATCCGGAATACCGGTTGCCACAGTGGGTAGGGGGTGTGACGTCACTGTGCAAGTCCTCATTGGGACACTGGCGGTGGTCGTGTTGGGAAATTGGATTTCGTTTGGCCACTGCGTCGCGCACACTGAGAAGTTTTAGTTGTGTAATCAATGATTACATTTTAAGCTTCTGAAGGTCCGTTACCAGCATATTTTCGTAGAGCCTGAATAATAAATAGAGGCTTGTTGGAGGGATTTACTAATTCCAAGGAAGATGAAGCAGGCATAGTAATAAATAAATTCTTTTAAGATCTTCTGCAAGTTTGTTCAAGTTGCTTGAAAGACTAAGGATGGTGTTGACGACCATATTTTTTAAATTGTATTATGGAAACCGATGTCTTTCTTTCAAACTGTATATTTTTTTTTTTATATCATTAACTCCTCAACACAGTCGATATCACTATCCTTCCTTTCTACAATCCTTTCCCTATAATCTTATTTAAATTTATATATCTATACAAACGGAAAAGTCTGTTCCATGAAGCCGTACTCTCTGATACGATGAAGGTCTGCTCCTGTCAATCTCCCTTCGGTTTCTCTAAATTTAAAGAGATGCTTAGATCCGAGTTTTATGTTAATTTTTTTTACCCTTTAATAGAGGCGATGAGTTTTAATATATATGTATAAGTTAAGAAATCGTTTGCTTCTTCATAAAAATCCTCTCTTACAGTTATTGTGTCGTATGATTTAGCTTAAGATTTGAACAAAGTTTATTCCAGATTAGCAATTGATTTACTGATGCTGTCTGTTAATAGAACCTAGGATCGATCGTTAAAAAACGTTTTTTGTATATGCTCAACAATCTAACACTAAGGTTGTAACTGACATAACAGGAAATCGGAAATTTTATATAAGTTCTCGTTACCTTCGATTGTACTAAAAGTGGAAAATGATAATTACTGTCTACACGGTCACATTTATATATATATATATATATATATATATATATATATATAAGATTCCCACCTATGTAAGAGAGCTGTCACGATGTCTCGTGAACCAAAAGGCATAGACCTGAAATTTGGTAGGAATATTCCTTTTGTCGAGTATAGGTAAGTTAAGAACTGATTTTACGAAATTCTTTACCCAAAGGGAAGTTCCGGGGGGTTATACCGGGGAAACAGCTAGTGTTTATATAACTTTTTCCGTATCTTGAAATCCCATCTAAGCCTTTACATTGAGGGTATTTGCCTCGATGGGCATGCGGCCTCCCGAGAGTACTAAGCCGGCACAGGTCATATGAAACGGTGCTGCTTTTTGCTGGATTACTTCCATCTTAGTCTCTTACTGATTAATTGGTGCTTTGTTAGAAATAAATACGTAGGTACTTCCCACCAACCCGCATTGAGCGTGGTGAGTAATGACCCAAATCCCCCTACATGAACCCTTACAAACGACGGCCCCTGACGCCCGACGATGCGGGCAGCGCAGGACCGATCGATGTGGGGCTCTTTGGGGGTGACCTATGTCCAGCAGTGGACGTCTATCGGCTGGTGATGATGATGGTAATGTAGGTAATATTATCAAGTTATTTAATATAATAAAAACTCAATATCGGTTCACTTGTTAGAAAGTAATGACGTCATATATAGGACAAACATAACACCTAGTAGTTTTTTAAGTCAAAAGTAAGAAAGATTAAAAGAAATAGGTTTTATGGTTACCGAGTTTACTTCTGCTTATTTTACTGTTGGTAAATGACCAGCCAAATGGTTACATGTCTAAGGTTAGTTTTGGCGACTTTATTACAATTTATGGGCGGATAATTATTGACCTTGTTCCGACCTTGGTCAATATACTGAGTCAACTGTACCCCGCGCACTATGTTTATAAAAAGTATATACAAAAAAAATCTATTAAGTTTATTGACATACTACATATATATAACATAAGCAACTCAATTAATGATCCCACTACTGGATCGCTGGCTAAGTGATTTTGGCGGTTATATTAACATTAAAGCTGTTGCAAGAACGAGTAGATTTTCTCTGTATGCTTTGTCATATTATATATATATATATATATATATACATGAATGTAGTCTATATATAGCTAGGTAATATACCACATCTAAATGTAACTATAGTTACAAGAGTAGTATGTATAGTAAATACTATCTAATCAAGTTTCATCAGTCGTTTAATGTGGTGTTTAGCTGCTGTGGGGGAAGGGGTAGAGTACTATCCTATGCTCGGGTGAGCACAGGATAGTGGGGTCTAGGGGGTCTTAGACAACTCCCGTGTGAATTATGCGGCGTTGTGAAACACAAAGCCAGAGTCTACATCAAATTCTAACACAAATACCCAAGTACATGGTCTGTTGGTAATTCCTTTGTACCAAATATTTTAGAATATGTTATATTTAAGGTACATTTGTATACTTAAACACTGCGTCTCTAGACCCTCGATGATTAGGAGGAATAATAGAAATCTATGAAATAGAGAGACATCATAAACAGTCGCCTATAGAATAGTTGAGAAGGATGACAAACAAAGCTGTCCAGTGTTTTCTGTAATGCAGCGAGGGTGTTGATAATGGAGATGATGACCCTTTCTTGGATGTGCTTAGGCGTAGAGTAAAGATTATTTTTTGAAGTAGTTCCCCTCGTAAAGCACCGAGGGCGATTATCGAGTTTAGTGCCAAGAGATTGTATATAAACCTGTCTCACTCCTGTAAGGAATTTTCGAAGATAAAGATTACTGAGGTAATTGTATTTAGCATTGTCTAACGGCGACGAGCATAGTTTGGTGCAGGGTATATTTTTTTTTATTTTTTCTAATCATTCCCCCTGCGTGTTTTGGGTGAGGGCTTTTGATTTCCAATTCATTTACCATCATTTACATATATTTCCTTAATTATCATCTCTTATACTTTCCTCTTTTATTCCATACTTATCTTTCATACCCGTTTCTTGTCTCTATCATTCTACATGCCATTTCCTTCTTTCATCCTTCCTCTCTTGAAGTGAAGACGCCTCGCGTACATTTCTGAGGGCGGGGGTAGTGGGGGGGAACCTGAAAGAGAATCATTCCCTGTAGCATCTTATTCTCCGCTTCCGGTTTTTTCTCATGTTGCCATTTTGTTTTCAATTTCTTTGTTCCCTTTACTTTACTTATTTCTACTTTTTATTTAGTCCTTACTATTAATTATTACTTATTTTACAATTTATTTATTTATTTACAATTACAATTTATTTACATATTCCTTACTTACATTTATTTACATTCACATTTATTAACATTTACATTTGTTCATTTTTAAAACTTTACCCACGATTCTCCCACAATATCTAAGAAATGTTTTACGACTTTCGTCCTCACTCATCAGAGAGGCAATAGCTCCAATATCTATCTTTTTACCCGTCTCCACTTCACATTCCATCCTTTCTCTCCCAAATAAGGGACAGGAAACGAGGATGTGCACGTCCAGTGTATATTATACTATCATCGTTCAACCAACATATGTAGTGTATATACATTTACAGATACTTAGATATATAAGAAATATACACAGGATATTTGCCTGTGTGTAGTCATATAAAAGACATTTTACTATGGTAAATGTAGAATGTTCTAGAAACGAAAAACATCCTCATATAGGCATAACCACCATATAAAAATCGATATCTTGTACGTAGTACATAGGCCCCCAGCACTAGCTGCGCAAATATGTGTACCGTCCCTTCCCCAGGGCCCCTTGACCGAACCCCTCCATTTACAAGTCTGACCTAGATACTAGGTTTGATCGATGCCCATTCCATTGTAACTTCTCCGTCTACCATACTCGTATATTTCCCGACGTCTGTACTTCACAGATAACCTTAAAGTAATCAGACTACTGTTAAAGCAAGCAGGAAGGAAGTTCTTCAATGTTCAATTATTTTTTTTTATATATTTATATAATTTTTTTTTTCGTATAACGAAAAGAAGACACGCTGAAATGAAAGAAAAGAAGCGCTGATCAGATTTTGTCTAAGTAAAGCTTCATTCAAAAAAAACATTAAAGACATCCCGCAATATTAAAACTTTATTAAAAAAAATGTCTTATAATGATATTTAACATTTACGTAAACAAAGTATTAAGACCTGGTATATATTAGGTGATATTTTTTTCAACGCCGCGTATTTCGTAAAATATTTTATAAATTGCCAACCTTTTAAAGTCTTATCCCTGTTCTATATAAAAATGCAAGAGTTATAACCCCAGCGACCTTTACCGACCCACCCCTATTTTAGGCGATCCCTATGGGCATGTGCTTACAAGGGGGCCCGAAGTAGGGGTTAGGGGAGAGTAAACCGTACTTGTACGTTAGGGGACGCCATGTAGGTGGGGGCTTTGCTGAACCGAATTTATCCGACAGCAGGGGCGTTTGGAGCGGCAAGACCGGCTCCGGCTTTGAACTTATGACTTACGTTTAAGAGATTACTTTATCTTACTTATATAATAATGTATATATTCTATACGTTTAACTAACTTAATTTAACCGAAGGTATTTTCCACTGATCCACTTATGTGGTTGGTTCAGGTAGTACCATCGCAGATCTTATTTCTGCCACCAGAACAGTATTGTACAAACATTACTATGTCCCAGTTCGAAGAGAGTAACTAGTAAATTACTTGTTTTTTTTTTATTTAATGAAGCGACGAGACGAGCGGGTCGTTTACCTGATGGTAAGTGATACGCCTGTCCATTACAACGTGGCGCTGCCTAGAATGGTATTCGCAGCACCACATCGCGCTCGTCACCTTGAGACATAAGATGTTAAGCATCGTTACCCCAGTAATTACACTAGCTACAGGCACCCTTCAAACCGGAGCACAGTAATGTTTTGCAGCAGAAATAGCCGCTACGGTGGGACCTACCTAGACGATCTCCGGTAACGTAACTTAACAACTTATGTCGACGAGCTTAAAGTGGTACAATGCCATCATATATCATCCTAACTTGTGCTCTTTTTGTGTCACACGTATCATCATCAGGTGAACGTTTCGCCCATCGCTTCGTAGAATAAATAAAACATTCAACAGTCAATTTACGTCCCCACTGTTAGGGCACAGGCCTACCCTCAATATGAGAGCTATGGGCCATAGTCACCACGCGGGTTCACTGCGGATTGGTGACTTCACACACACCTTACAATAAATTCTAAGTCATGTGCAGGTTTCCTCGCGATGTTTTCCTTCACCGTTTGTATTTTGCTGTTGTGACTAAAGTTCACAAATGTACGTAACTTAAATATTAAAGTCATCGGTGCATGCCGAGGTTCGAACCCGCGACCTTCGGAATGAAGGCCACACTCTAACCATTAGTCCAACGAGCTACTAAACATTCGATATTTATAAAGTTTAATATTATTGAAACCAAAGAACACCTACATCCACATCGCAATGGTTATCCTTTTGCCTAATAAAACTAAAGTCCTTGACTGAATTCGGAGGATATGTTTTTTTTTTTTTGATGAAGTTAGCACTGTTAGCTTCTTTGATAACTATGACAGCTTCATTGGACTCGTAGCTCGCAGATCCGGTAATCGCGAGCGAGCCACATGTAGGAGTTGATTTGTGATAGGGTTTTCCTGAAACTGTCGCTACCACCCTCATCTTATCCACCACCATGACATATGAATGCCAGAACATTTTAGACTATTAAGTAAGAATGAAAGTAAAGAGGTATGTTATTTCTGTTCGCAGCTTTCCACGCGGACGTCCAGCTGTTGACGCACATCAATCTTGTTCACATGAAGGCTTACTCGATAGATGGCGACCGCGAGGGCATATCGCGGCTCAAGATCATGCTGGGAAACCGGGCGGATGTTCAGATGTCGGTCAGTCAATATAACGATTTATTTTATCTACTATATGTGACCTTTATTTCGAATTATCTTAAGTGACGACGACGAGGTCGATGATGGTAAAACCTGTTCGCCAAGAATGTCTCATTCAAGTATAAAGATCGTAGCTGTCCAGGCGTGTTAGGATAAACATTACCACTAGTGTCTCCGTATAGAACCTGAAACCATAGTATCAAAAAACATGATGTTAATGTCAAGTCATACAGAAAATCGCAAATATAATTAGTATGGTCATATTTGTTCTCTACCAGTCGGATGGCACGGATCTGCTGGTGCCTAGGACTAAGCAGCGCGACGATAGGCCGCACGTGTGCCGCATATGCAACCGCAAGTTCAAGAGGAAACAGCACCTGAAGGTGCACGGAAATGTGCACATGCGGCTGCCCCAGCCAACCATATGGTGTTCACTCTGTAATGAAGGTAAGAGTAACTTAAGTTAACTACTGGATAGAGTATTGAGTTAGTATTCTGATATTGGTAAGATTACTTTTATAACTTAATGGAGAAACGTTCTCTAGTAACTACAATAATCAATCATCAATATCCAAATATATATATATATATATATATATTTATTTTAACTAATATCTAAAAAACTCCTTTCGCCAGGTTTCTACTCAAACAATCAGTTCGAACTGCATCAGTGCATGCCCTGGGAGACGCAGCTGGAGGAACTAACGGAGAACGAGCAGGCACACGCGCCGCAGGAGGCTAAGAAGGAGAACATGTGCTCACAGGACTATGTCGAGGTATTATTTATAATTTTTTATAACCAAAGTTTAAAACGTTTTGTACAAATATAGTTCAAAAAAGAATAAAGTAACTTTTCACTATCACTATGCAATACATCTCTCTCTCTGCTTATGCCTCTCCACTATTGAAGATTGACCGTCAGCTCAGCGAACTTCTCCCGATCTTGTGCCAAGCGAAAAAGTTGTGCGACGCTGGCAATATTTGTCCATTCCCGGATGTTACGGAACGAAGACTTCGACGTCCAGCACGCCTATTGCCTGCAATTTTGCCCATCACTATTAACTGCAGGAGTTCATATTTGTTCGTTCGCAATACCTGTAAAGACAAGCATTAGTGTGAAAACATTTTTTCCGATCTGAAACTGTTTTTTTTTTTCTACACTTGACACCAATCGCACTTGATATTAAGTGAATATAAGACCGTAAAAAAATGAAGAAGCTCCTAGAATACTCTCTGACTCTCATATGTGAGTAGTGGACAGGCGGAATTTGGAAAAACCCTGCTGTAACCAAAACTCCTCAACATGATGCCCTGGTATCGAATTTGAGACCACCGTGATACAAGACGTTTAGTCACTAAGTTACCGAGGCAGTTTAACGACCTAACTATAGTGTTACCTGAAGCTTTGATCAGCAGTTACCTTCTTTACATTCCCAGATAATGTGGACGTGCAATGTCAACAAAGATTCTTTGCTCTGCCAATTTGTATACAAGAACACTCCTTTGATAGTTCCCACCGCTGGGAGTCGAGCCTTTCTTCAAAAGAAGAAAGTCAAGCTCATTAATACTAACTGTATAACTTACAAAAAAAACTACTATAAGTAATTACAAAGGTTAATTAAATCTACAGGTTATAGAGGAATCGCAGCCCCAGGACGAGGGTAGTGTCGAGGAGAACGAGGAAGATCGGAACCTGTTGCAGCCGGACGACGGGCGGCTGCAGTTGCAGGAATTGGGTCTCCCTGTGCCGCGCCGCGTGTACGTCTGCAAATACTGCACCAAGCCCTTCAAGCGGAAGGACCATTTCAAGATTCACCTGCACATCCACACTGGCATCAAGACATTCTTCTGTCCATTTTGTGGCAAAGGTATCATAGTCACGTTACCACATTAATTTGACTGTAATGAAGATGATTTTAAGATATGAACATTTGCCGAAAGGCGTTCATTATTGTGATCATCACAGTTTCCGCTTTGTCATCCATGCTGAACACGAGAAGGCATCGGGGAAGACCTGTTTTCGGCAATAGATAAATAATGATGATAATGACACCATTTTACTTCTCCAATTTCCAACATTCTCTGATAAGGCGAAAGTAGACTTAACCCTCCTCGCTGGACAAGTGTTTGTTGGCGGATGATATACGGTTTAGCGATGATGAGATCTTTAACCTTTATCGCCAGGATTCTATCGCAAGGACCATCTCCAGAAGCACACGCAGGTCCATAACAAAGTGAAGCCGCGCCCGAAGAAGGAGATACCGGACCTCTACCCCATCAACGTGCTCCAAAAGGAGGTCATACCTGAAATCACAATACACGTGAGTGACCGAACCTCTCATTATTGGTAATAGTTTCCTCAACTCTTCACATCCCATCGGGTAGATATTTTGATGACCTCTCAGTCGGAGTTGTATCCTACCTTATATTATTAAATATATACCAAATGTCTGAAGGCTAAAATATGATGGTGACTAACTCAGATATTAATACTGACAGGCGCCGTCAAACACGAAGCTGCGCGTACCGCTCCAGATAAAAGTGCCGTACCAGATGGTGATGTCGATGGAGAACGGCGAGCAGCGGGCTGTCACCATCGACCCGCAGGCATCTACCAGGCACCATTGAACACTGCAACAGTATACCAATACTACAGTACAGAGACTATTTCAATAGATTATTTGTCGATCTTTATTATTAGTCATTCATAATTTTTTTTAAGATTTGTCTCTCGAGTATAGTATATCATATATTACAATTTTTTTTTAATTATATTAATAACACTGGGTCCAAATAGATTTCAATGAAAAGATCTCATTACACTAATTATCATTAACGTAACAATCAATCTACGCGACCCTGTACGTTATTTATAATATAAATCCTAGTAGTAAGTCCTATGTTCATAGTAATTTATAGTCATACTTTTTTTTCTATCTAGCATTCACGAGTCATTCGCTAAAACCATAGACAGGCATTTTTTTTAGCCACGGGTTAAAATGAACGCGAGCATATGACGTTTGTGATGGAGATAAATTCCATTTAATTTTGTTCATGTATTATAATTTATTGTAGGAAATAAATATGATTTGATATATGTTGGCAACCCTTGAACTACACGATCACTCATGTAGGTTAAAATTTCTTTAAAATCTATTTTATTCCCGACATTGATTTAATTATAAAAATATAACTGTACCACACCAATGCTAATATTTTTTTTTTTTGTTAACTTATGTTTTTCTAAAAGCGTATATTTTTATTTGTTTAGACGTAATTTTAAATTACAATACGATATAAAACAATAAGTGTTTTATTTAACGATTAAAATTGATGATCCTTATTATTAAGCCATAGATATATATATATAATTTGAAAAAAAGTATCTAATTGTCTTTGCACAAAATCATAAACGCGTTTTGGGCAATAAAACGTATTCACATAAAACTATGTATGTATAAACAAAGTTCCTCTTGATTATTAACTCGAATAATTTGTGATCTTAAATTATAAGTTTATTATAAAACTTCTTTGGGAAAGTACAAAATAAAATATTTTGCACGACCGTGTTGATTTTTTTTAAATAAAACCTCTTTGTGTTTATTTAATTTCTTTATTGCAAGAAAGCACAAGGTCGAATAAAATGGAAGCACGAATGTGTCTATCGTTTATTGCTACAGTGCCGATTTTTTAATAAGTGAACGACAAAAATGGAAGGGGTTTAAAATCACTACTCCTGTTGAACTTATTAATAATTGATCTGGACGATGTATGAGAACCACCAGTATCAGACCTTTTGCCGGGTATATTAATGCAATAGGCTATTTATCTTTCTTATTTATGCACATTTCTGCAATTGGATCTATTTATAGATAAGAAGTAAAGATTATCTATGTGGTTCTGCTATTTGTTACGGAAACTATATTACAACTACAACAGCTCCTGACGAAGTTTTATTCTACTTAGATTTTGCCTAGAAACATACAGTTTGATAGAAAAATTTTTACAATTGCTTTTAACTAAAATATTAGTGTAAATAAATTATTTTACAATTTGTTGGGCATATAGTACAGAAAATACAATGGTGTATAATTATGATTTAGGTGATTAAAAACCAACTCGTTTGAAAATATAACGAACTCCAAATATTTTTTTTAACGACTAAATATTAATTTTTAATTATTTAAGACTCTTAAAATTGTGTATATATTTTATGTTGTATGGTTTTGTGTTGTGAGACATGGACTTAAATAAAAAAATTATGGCAATAAGCCTCCAGTTTTTGCAGATTTCTTTTAAAGTTATATTCTTAAATATTATTTATCTGTCGTTAAAGATGAATAATTTAAAATTACCCCTGTACGGTAACGATGCAGTTTAATTTTAGTGGTAACAGTAATTCAGTCATAAGGAGTTTCTCTTTAGATTTTATTGCTTCGATTGTGTCGAGTTATCAAAGTAAATATTTACAATATATGAAAAAAGCATTTTTTTTGTCACTAAAATTGGAAGATATGGGCAGTTCGTAAATTGTTCATATTAAAATTTTTAGATATAATCTGCTATACATATTAGCAAGCTATAATAATTTGATATAAAGATTATAATTTTTATTTAAACTCTTTAATATTTTTGATATCATTTTGTACTTTTTCTACAGACCAAATTATAATTTGAGGACTCATTAAATGCTCTCTATAAAAATAATTCAGTTTTAACAATCTTTGAGCCTACCGCCACCTATAACTTACAATACGCGATCAAACGTTTAACAACTACGCAGTTTCTATATAGATTATTAATTATTACTTGCTATAAGAACAGTCATTTTTATCATTTTACAACTATTAACAAATTTTGAAATGAAACCAAATAAATGAACTCTTTGAGAGGCTAGCAACATTTATAAAATTAAATACCATAACATATTAAATACTTTTCAATGCATAGCTAAATAAATAAATTGAACCTTATCACAATTATTATTACGAAAACTTGTTTCTTAACTTTTTTAATTGAAAAAATATTTTAAGAATAAGAAAATTATAAAGTTTTCACTAGCTAATAAAAGCTTATTATTTTACTGAAATATTCAATGAATAATTTACAGAACAAATAAACTTTTTAATATTAATATTACTGTTAGTACTGTTAGTAACTGTCGTTGATGAGTGTTTCTTTTTTTCTTTTACGACACGACATTATGTTTTTATAATTTTTCTACGATTCTTTGCTTCCTTAAAGGTGTCTTTAATTGAGATAATATTCTACAAACACACTTGCGCTGCTGACTGTACAATAACATTTTTTTTTAAGTAAATTCCAACAAAGATTTCCGCCTTAATTTTTAAAATAAACAGCTTTCTCTTATAGCACCTAAAGTATACGACAATTCTACAATAGATGATCCTTTTTTTTAATTCAAGATGCTATTGAAAATTAATGAAACCTTATAAAACTTGTATAAAAAATTAATTTAAACAAATCCTCGCACGTTAGTGTGTCTACAAAAATAAATTGAACAGGCCAATTGTCAAGTAACATTACCCACAAATCACATCTAGTTCACCACGCATCATAAATCCCAGCACTTTGATAGTTTTTTATCGATGAAAACATCGACTCTCCGTATCCGTCCAATCACGATCCTTTGAGTAGAGCAATATGGCAACTGATAAGTGACAATAGTTTTGGCGGTAATGGAATTGTCTACTGTCAGAAGGCATCTTTGGCAGCAGCGATGAGTGTCAGCAAGTCATGCTTGTCGTCGGGTCAGGAGGGTGTGGCGACAGGGGTTGGAGCTGGAGCCACGGGCTGGGACAGAGGAGCCCCTCCTGATTGTTGCGACAATTCAGCTTTCACGCGCCGCGCGATGTGCGAACGGGTGTGTTTACGTAGATGGTCTTTGCGATAGAAACCTGAAAACACGATAGTTAGTGTTGATTATAAAAACTCTTGCTATAAATGAAAACTGACATTCAATTATTTTTTTCTTCTATTAAGCAACAGACAACCAAGACGTTGACATCTATAGTAAATAATATATTCGCTTATATCTAATTAAGGTGATATACACTACACCATATTGTGATCATCAATAACACAAAATATGTTAAGCATCATTACCACTTAAGATCTTGTGAACTTAAGATTACAAACAGGCGATTTTTTTCTTAAGTTTCCTTTAATGTTTCAGAAGTGTGTAGCAAGAATGCTCGCTGACCTTTTCCACATTCGTTGCAAACATGGCGCTTCTCGCCGGAATGTATGACGAAGTGTAAGGTGAGCTGCTCCTTCCGTTTGAAGGCTTTAAGGCAAACGGAGCAGACGTGCGGCCGTTCCGGGTTGTGGGACTGCTTGTGCCGCGTCAAGTGGTCCTTGCGCTTTAGAGCCGCGTTGCATATATCGCAGATGAACCTGAATAAATTTTTTCTTTAATCTCACATTGAGCTATATGTATGAGTACTGTTGTGTGTGACGCGATAGGAGAATGATCTTAACCAAAATTCAAAGAAATTGGATCAGTCATTTATATATCTTTCACTGTTTTTTTATACAATCACTAGCTGTTTTTTGTTTTGTCGGAAATATTCCTTGAGAGAAACCGCAACCGCCGATGACTTTCTTTAGCAACCGTTGTATATAACGACCGCATAAATATGAGAGAGATATGAAATGAAAATGTGTATAAAAATGTAATTAGAAATAAAAGGAAGGGTCTACGAAATTCAAACAATAAATTGCCTATAACCATCCACAAATCAATCCGCGTCGAATGGTCATGCGCCGACATCAATACGTCCACTAATTTTCATGTAAATGACCAAGAAACAAAACCTTCTTTCATTGTATATATATTGATTTAAGATGTTTTTTTTGGAAAATGATATGGTCTGGTAACATTTATTATCGCACATACTTTTTTTTTCTTTATTTTGCGTCTTGAAATATATGATTAATTTTTCATTCCTTACATAGTAGAGTAGAGTAGTAGAGAAATATTGTTTTAGGTCAATTGGTAGGAACAATTTTAGTAAATTAAATTAAAAAATAATATATTTATAACAAATATTGACACTATGGACTATTATGATTTAAATGTGAAATATTTTACCTTCTCTCCATTGTATGCCCAACTAAGTGTTGCTCTAACAATCCTCTTTCTGGATACGCCATATGACATTCGGGACAGCAATACAGGGTGCTGCCGTCTGCAGGAAATCAACGAGGGTATGTATATATTATGGAAGTTAATCTGATCAATGGCATAAGATAAACTATCGGGTTCGATATTTATCTTGCATGTTAATCCATACTTCGAGTTTAGCACTTTTTTGGTACTATCCATATAATAAAAAGAATTATCACAATTTTATAACTTGAAAAATTATGTGTTGCCTTCTATAAAAAAAGACCAAAGTTTACCGCTTGATTATTTGATTTATCATCATTTATATATATATATATGATAAGTTAACTTTATTTTATTTATTATAACTTTATCTCTTTTCAAGATTTAGATCACTTACTAGATAACAATTTTAAAATAATTAATAAGTGTAACAATGGACCTGAAATGTCTCTTATATTAGGCCTTATGTACAAAATGTTTTAGCCTTTAAATAAATAAAAAAGTTGCACAATTTTGATTTGGTGGTTTAACGATTACCTAACGCTGTTGTGAGACGTATCTCGCCGGGCTTCGGTCGCGGCTTCTTCTCTTTCAGTGATTTCTTTTTCTTTTTCTTTTTGGAGATGGTGATTGTGGTGGTGTTGGAATGTCCTGTTTGATTCACCACCGAAGAGGTCTGCACTACCACACTATTAACAGCATTCGAAGGCACCTGTAGAGCATTATATTGTTAAACGAGTGATAGATAATTTTGCTGTGGCTTGTGAAGTTACTGGGCTAACGAAACATGTGCCATCTTACTAAACGTCACATTGTTATAGACTGGTGTATTTGAGTAAGTAGCAACGAAGTACCCGTTCTCGCGGCCGAACAACAATGTATAAACATAGTAATGTTCTTTTCATATGTATAGAGGACGCTGCAACCGGTGATATTACTGGAATAACAATACTTGATATATCCCAGGGCAACGAGCGTTATATAGTGTTAAGTAAATATTGCATCTCATTTTCACTTTATCAAAAAAAACTTACCGAAGTCAAGGAAGATATAGACGGTAATGCGTTAGTAGTCACCGAGGTCACGACGGCCGGTTGTTCGTCCCTCTTCACTTCGGATATGGAGGTCGACGGCGCTGAGTACTTCAGAAGGTGATGCAGGGGCAGCGGCAGTGCTGACAGGTAGTCCGCAACTCCGCCGCCAAGCGTTTGCCAGGTAGACGAGTCTGTTACGTCGCCAATACCTGAAGAGTAACCATCATCTATAAACTTATATAATTCATATTTTATTTAACAAAACATTTGCTAAGACGTTGTAATTGTAATATACTTACAGATTTATAATTATAATATATATACACATTTTAAGATTCCAAAATTCATAATATTTCGAAATATATAGCGACCAATCTACATGGGCTAGCCCTTATCATCAATCACATGGTATTAAGTGACAATGAGGCTGTGGATGGTCAAGCTCCTCCCACAGACTACACTGTCTTTCAAATGAAACAGCAATGCTGTTCAGCCGGCTGGGAAACTCCACTACCATCAAACTCCACAATATGTTAAATCAAACCAGAGACCTCTATGTTACTAGACAAAGAATTAACCACTGCAACACAAAGATAGTAAAAGTGCTTCAGGTATGCAACACTGCATTGACTACCTTCTACGTAATATCTTCGTCGACTAATTACTCATGGTTGTTTTAATGTCTTGACTGTCTCAAGATAGAGAGGCAGAGGGAAATTTAAAGCTTTCACACGAGTAACACTAAATAAGCTATATAGTAAGTTTTACTGTTAGTTAATAATTATTATTAATATATAAGTAAATAGCATACATTATATTATATTATTGTAAAATAACTTACGGAACATGTTAGTCTATAATAAAGTATAGAAGCCTCTGTATTATCACACCGACTGCCTATGTATAGACTAAAACATTAATGTACTTAGAAACTAAATAAAAAAAAAGCAGGTAACTTGTTACTAGGCTAGAACTTTTAACTCACAAAAGGAATAGGGCTTCGCAAGGTAATGGCAAAGTCCGAAGAGCATCACAGTAAAAATAAGTTTGTAAAGGTTTGGTTTAACCAAAAGAACTAAATAAGAATATCGAAGAAATTGTTACTTACTAATGAATTCGGCAGGCCCCGCAGGACGGTCCACACGCGCTTCCTGTTTGATGGCGCGCGCGAGGGCGGCCGCTTCCTTCGGCTCGTGCAGCACCACCACCAGCTGCTGAGCGCCGGATTGCAGCGCGCCACCACTGCCTGCGATCATACGGTAACATTGAACATGAAAAAAAAATGCATCAAAATTTTCTTTATAGCCGTGTCGCTCTAACAGTGTCATTAATTACAACAAAATGAAACTAAATCTATCTACACAGACGATATCTAAAGAGTCATTGACCCATCACGAGATCTCCGAAACTATTACACGTAAACACTCAGAATTTGGTGACGACATTTCTTCTGCTATTTAGAAGTCAGGTAAGAATGTATTTTAGAAAATTCCTACCCCAAAAGAGTATTACGACTACCATACTGGGCGGGAAACAACTAGTATTTAATACGCTAGTCATGACCATGGTTATGGTCATAATTTTTTTAGTTTACAATTTTGTTTACTTTCTCCATGACGGAGAGAATAACCGCTCGCGTAATAACATGTCCCACGTCCAGGTCCCTGGTTATGGTTGGTGGTAGCGGTTTTTAAACCCGCCTTTGTAGTAACTATCCTCACATTGTGTAGGCAAATCTATATATATTAAAACATCGCTTTGTTCCTGTTGTCTAAGAGCTAAAGTATTCGTATTACAGGCGAACACTCTTCACCATCCTAGGTCTCATTGGCACTTTACATTATGTGAAATTAATTTGATGCCTGTTGTAGATAAAAAAAGTACCATATCGCACCAGTTGAAATGATGATGATGATGATGATGATGAGGATGCATTGCGCCATACAGAACCATTATGCTGCTTTAAATTAATTTCCACTTATCCTGACATTTGTTAGAGTACAAACATCAAACTTTAATGGTAGACATTTATATACCTAAGATAAATTTTGTATTTAAATCCTAACCACGACATCGCATGATTCTGTACCCTACATCAGTTATGTGACGCACACCTCACCCTATCCACCTAATTCCCACTCGCCTTGTTGCTGCATCATCGTCGCCATGAGGTCGTGGTGCAGTTCCTCCCTGTACTCCCTCTTGTCGGTCCTCTGCTCCGCTTTAAGCTGATGAACCGTTTCTGCCTGGACGTAGCTAGTCTGTCCGCCGTACGCTATGTTCCCCAAGTTGACCGACGACGAAGACGCCGATATGGTCTGGTACTTCACGCCTGTGTTTACTGTTGGTACGAAATTAATGTGTAAGCCGACATATATAGTAAACACAACTGATATATTCATGAAATGTCTAGCTATCTAGATATATCTATATATAAAAGGTTGGACAGATGTATAAATTTATTTATAAAATATTTACGAATAAACAAAGAACCGTCGACATTGAAACTTACTATTAATGGTAAGTTACTTGCCTGGTCATAACACAGTGGCTTTAGATAGGTTATTTATACTGCACCGCATTACGTATTGTAATAAAGTAATTTAAAACCGTCCTTTAAAACCGTTTATTCTATAAGACCTGTTATTTTGTATGGCAGCGAAAACTGGGCCGTTATTCAAAAGAACGTGCATACCATCCAAGTTTCTGACATGAAAATGCTGAGGTGAATGTGTGGCGTGACTAAGCTCGATAAAATCCGCAACGAGTACGTGCGAGGTAGCCTGGGTGTGCACGACACCGGCGACAAGATGCAAGAGGGTAGGCGGCGATGGTATGGTCACGAAAAAAGAAGGCCGCCTGACTACGTTGCCAAGTTGACACTGCAGCTGTCCCGTCCTGGTCGAAGACCCAAAACAAGGTGGAAAAAAGTAGTGTCAAGTAGACATGCTTGACTGCCAAGTGACTGACGATGATGGCGACGATAAAGCGAAGTGGAGAGGAAATATAAGGAAAGTTGACCCTACCACCATGTGGGAAAATAGCTAGGAAGAGAGAAAATAAAGTAATTTACTGTTTGTTTCGCTGCTTGACGATAGCAAAAGGCGGCAAAGTGATATTTACTGTCTCTTGTACTAGGGACTACCAATAAATACTTTTGTTCTTACTAAGGAAATAGAACATTTAGGAACAATACGGTCAATATTGGTACAATGAATTCCAGTCCATATATTTACGGTTATGATGTTTATTGTACTTATATTCATTTTATTATAATTGTCTAAAAAAATATGATTTTTCTAATATGTATGCATCATCTATATGGCAGTATCACTAAATGTATTGTTGAAATTTTTGACGGTATTTTTATTACTATTCCAACAATAATATGACAAAACAATTCCTAATGAAACTTTTTAAATTATTGTATTTCATTTACATTTAACTACTATAGCATTTTGTATTGAGATTGTCTTTAAAATATATTATAATGGAAATCACGCAACATGATTTGAACAAAGACGTTAAATAATTATAAAAACTACCAATTAATTAGTATCGTTTATAAGACCTGTCATCATTATTGTTCTCACCATTATGTAGCGGCGCCAGCCCGGCGAGAGCGACCGCTCCCGGCTGCGCCGAGCTGACCACCACCACGCTCTCCGCCTGCCGGAACTTGAGCCCGTCGACGGGCAGGCCGGCGGCGGGCGCCACCGCGAACTGCACGCCGGAGCCGCCCGCGGACGGGTACCGCGACTCCTGCACCGCGCCACCGCTTCCGTTTCCCTCGTACCCGAACTTCGCCGCGAACTGGTGGATGCTCGGGATCCCCGCGGAGGAGGGGATGTGCCCCGTGAACTGGGCGAAGTTCATAATTCAACGTATCTGAAATCGTGACAGACATTCCCGCGTCAAGGTTGCAACACGTTTAAGCCACTCACCACAACAAAGGGTGCGGCCCCCAGTAGGGCACTCACTCAACCCCCGCCATTCTGCCTCACCCCAATCTCCGTGGATATTTCTATCGCTCTATTTTTACCGGCCCGCGCTCTCACACCATCGTTCCTTGGGGGCGCACTGGCACATTGTAGGAAGAAATTAAGGAGTTGTTCGAAGACCTGACGTTATAGTTACCTCTTTCAGGACGATATAAGCTGTTTTCGGAGCGTTTTAATTGTTCGTCTTTGATGAAATAAGTGAAGCCAGGGATGGAGGAATGCGCGGTGGTGTTGCGCAGTGCACGCCGCGCACGCGCTGTGAGCAGTTCAGAGCAGAGGGTGAGCGGCGCGCGGAGTGGGCACGGGGGCACGACCGAACTCACACGTGCGTATTACCACTGACACAGCCTTGTAATTATTTACACGAGACGAAAAAAAATTAATTAGTTTAATTGATTGTTTTATTCAAGTGTCTATCTATCAATAATATTTTTTTAATGCTGCTTTAACTTGGTAAACATTTTTATGCCGTACCTAACAACATTAAAATTATTAATTTTATTGTCAAGGTGGTACCTCAAACTAATCTCTGGATTGTAAAAGCGTAAAACCCTACTTCATGGATATTTCACTTGGAAAATCTTAACACCACGGATTTCACGTTTATTTTAAACCGTCGATGTCTAAATAATTTACGCGGTCAAACTAATTTATAACATGATGAAAATTTTCTATATAACAGCGATATATCCACAGAAAGTTTAGCTACGTCGGTCACTTATAATGTTATACTAGTAATAGGTCCGTATAAGTATAGCTGATACTCCACCAGTAGTCCCTTGGACTTTTGGAGTTGACCCATCTGATATTATTTTATTTGAAACCTTTTCGAATGTCACAGCTCTTTGTAAAAATTACCGCATTAGAAATTATAAAAAATTTAATAGGCATTAAATCTTTTCATAATTCTTTAAGAAAATCAAACCTTTGAACAATAAATCACTATCTTATTTTGTTTTGCGTCCCACGACACAATAGCTAACGCGCTTTTGTGGCTTCTAAAATGGTCGAATGCCAATGGTCAAAGTAGACGCTACCGCAGCGTCTATTTCCGCTGTATAAGTCTGAAAACATTACTGTATTCTAGACCAAAGATCCATTGTAAACTACTTAGTTTCAAACACGAGCACAGTTAATACTATATATGCTATCCTCATTATCGACTATTCTCATGGATAGTCGTATCATTTACCATCAGGTATAGGATCACCTTTATCATTAAGCATTACCGCAGCATGACGGTAACCGTGTAGACAACATCTAATCAGTGAAATGAAATGAGGGAAAAAAATCAAAATCATTTATTATAAATCATTGGATTTATTAATTAATCTCATTAATAAATAACTTTCATACAAAAGTGTTTACGTTAAAAAAAAACTTCTAAACGCAAATCGGCATCACCTATGAGTACGCATTATCATTTAGTACTTGAATCTGCTAATTTCATTAAAACTAAAGTAGCAAAAATATCGGTCTCAGTAAAAACTATTTCCTCACGTGCAAAAACAGTAGGTGTATATAAAAACTATATCTATATAATTACCTAAAACTAAACTTAATATAAAAAAATTACGTATGTTAAAAAAAATAAGTGTAAAATTACATTGTGATGAATGGATCCTAAAAATAAAATGTACAACTTAAGTTCTAGTTTCCTTTGAATAAATGAAAGCAATGATACTGAACATGAGAAGCACCTCGAATGTCAACACACCTACTATACAACTGAAGAGCATGCAGTAAATGTAGAAATAAAATTACATTTATTACTATTGATTGGTAAACAAAATTCATATAAGAAAGCCCTGAAGGATAAAACTACAGGATGGTAAGAACTTAACCTAAGTACAAAAATATAATTCGAAATCAATTTACAACTACGTTAAAGCTGATAAAGTTAGTATCCAGGGAGGAAAGGCCTTTCTTTATAAGACGTGAGACGCGATCACATATTTTTTTATAGGCAACGGGCATGATAACCACATGAAGGTATTTTTTAAAAAAAAAAACAAAATGGTATAAATATCACAGTTACACAATGATATTTAACATGTAGATTTCATTGCATTGGAATTATAAGCTTCGAACTGCATACCATAGATAAACAATATAACACGATGACATGTCTTTATTTCAGCCTATGACCATCTACTCCTGAACATAGACCCCACCCACATCTATATCCAGCTCACCATGTACAAAAACATTTCAACTCTATACATACAACTGTACAACACACAGTAACAGTTCCTCAAAAATTCTAAAACAGTTATTTTCTTAATACTTTTGTCCATAAAAAAAAATTATTAATCGACTGTTAATACAAAGTTAAAAAAAATTATGTTAATCCCATCTTTACGAATTTAATACACACTAGGTTCATGATAGTAATTATTGTAACGTTATTTTATCTCAATTTTCATACGATTCAAGAATCATCAAAATTTTACAACAATGTTAAAATTAATGTTTAAAAAAAAACAAATTTACAAGCTTAGCACCTTCACCTGGTAGTCGGTTAAAAGACATTTCACATGTCGGTGTTTTTATGTGTATGTACATTTTTATCTACTATTTACATCACAAGGCCATCATCAAACACCAGTCAGTTGTTGGTCCATCGGAATTCATTCCATACACATTTCATACACCCCACTCTCCCATAAGCCATGCATTCACATTACATAGTATTTACAATTTTTTATATAAAGAAATTGTCACATATGAAAATTAAAATATGATTAATTTGATGTAGCGTCTATAAGCAGTCCACAAAAACAAACTTTTCGAATTATTCATCAAATAAATTTTTCATATTGGCAACACATTGTTTTTTTTTATCTACACAACAGTTTATAATACACAAGTCATGATTTATAATGTTTGATCCCAAATAAATAGAAATGGTGATATGTTTCCGATATTGAGCATAATGAGCCTAGACCAATCAATGATAAACAGCCCTTTCATCATTCTCAAAACGCGTATCCTGGGTCTTCACATACAAGTTCTCAAGGTTATTATATATTTATCAGAAGCTCAAGGTCAGTGAGAATCGAGTCCACGCTTCTTCGAGACAAATAACGCGTACAATCGCTTTAGAAACTGAGCCAACACAGCTTTTGACTTAATAAATGTTTTTAGTATTAGTGTATGTGAAAATAAGAATATAAGAATAATCTCAATCATGGCAATACACAACAAAAAAAAAATACTTGTAAATATTTGATGGATGAAATAATAAAAATTTGATATATATATTATCCATGGTGACTAGATAAAGTAATGAAGGCTTTTACAATGTGTAAGTGCAGGAGGGGTGTAAGGGGTCCCACACAACAACTCACGGGACTCAAGCCAACATCATTGAGCCAGCGTGGCCGATGATGGCCCACATCCCTCCATGTGAACCCCTACATACGACAACTCTTAGTGCCCAATGGTACCAGAGGCCATGCTGACTATCTTTTGGGAGAGGCCTATATCCAGCAGTGGATGTCTATCGACTGATGATGATAAGTGCTAGTTGTCATTAAGATCCAAGCAATAAAGAAGACAACACTGGAATATTGGTCTCGCTATTATAATTTATCTGCAAATTTGGCTAATAAAAAGAAGTTTAAAAATTCATGACCAAATGGAATTATCACACATTAGAAGATAATGAATGTTTTTTTTAATTGTCTAATTCAACGCCTTCGAATTTCTCTATACAAACAATTAATATCTTAACATTTCATTGGCACAATAAAAAACAGTGTTGCCATAATAGTAACAAATTCATCAAAAAGCCCTTTAGAAATAAACAATGCAGATTGCAAACTAAAAATGCAAATAAATATCTTTAAAATGATTTCATGATTTTAAATATAATTTCAGAGATGATATTTATTCTGATGAAACTCATTAAATGTTCATAGAAAAAAATAATAATTCAGTTTCACAATTTTATACAACTTTTTTGTTGTTTATAAAAAAACGTTATCTACTTTATTATAAAGTATTTCGCAATCAGGACCTACATATTCCAAACGAGTGAGCCTCAAAAACAATTAAAATGCTGCCAAGGTGATGCAGCAAATTCTCTTTCCACTTTCTTGTGCTTTGAACTCCTCAATAAAAAGGCCGATGGAATTTAAAAATCATTTGCCGCCTTACAATGGACGCAATATTGTTTCCAAAAACTATAGTTACACTTATAATATCTATTTTTGCGTTTTGAATCACATTTATTTATAGATTATATTCTACTTGTTTCATATAAAAAAAATGTTTTTTTTTAATCCCATGCCAATCGTTAATAAATATAGTTATAAAAGAGATAAACCCACAGTTAGAACACATATTTTTTTCTGCCTATGCTGCTATTTAGTATGAAATGGGTAATTTTTTTATTTATTACATGTCTTATATCACCCAGAATACTGAATATAATGTATAACAGAAAAGTATATCTGACGCATTATAGAATTTCTTTACATACCTACGAATAAAAGTCACCAGTGTTGCCATTGTTTGCCACAAGATTCACACACACGCGCCTACTACAATGTCTCACAATTTTGTCGGCAGTGTAGATGTATGGTCGTCTCACTCATATTAGCATCATACATTAAGTATCTCGGGGTGGGCTGGACAGGGTCACGAGTGCTCTGCGAGCAGCGCGTCGAGCTGGCTGTGCGCGTCGCTAAGCGCTTGTCCCGCGTTCTGCGTCTGCTGCGTTTGCGCGGCGGCTAGTGACGTCACCACGTGCTGCGGGATGTTGATCTGTATCGGCACCTGCATGTTCGCACTCGTAGGTACCTGCCGCGCACAAATATTTTTTATTCAAACGAGGGAGACGAACACTGTCTAAATTATTAATCTTAGAAACACAGTTTCATTAGTCTTATTAAATTTTTATATCCAAGAATAAATTTAAGTTATATGATTGAACGAAACAAATAAAGGATACCAGTTGAGTTGCATCATATAAATTTACTCACATGTATAGTGATCTCCGGAAGAACAGAATTGCCAGAAGCTGCGGGGGCAGGCGCTGTAGCGGCAGATGGGCTGCCGACTTCCGTCTTCACGTTCACTTGCTCGCCATTGGCCTCATCGCGCGCTCTCTTGCTCTCATGCGAGCGGGCGTGCTTCCGCAGATGATCTTTCCGGTAGAACCCTGAAAAAAAATATTTATCAATCAATAAGTCTAGTATAAGTGATAATTTAATAAATAAATTTATAGGTAACCAGACAGCAGAAAGATAATTTCATGAAAGTAAAATGTCCACCCATTACAAACAGGGGGACAAGATTTTACGTCCCATTACTCCAATAATTTCAGTAGCTATTAAAAGCCCTTCAAACCGAAAAACAGTAGTATTTCCACTCTGCTGGTTCGTCTCTTCAGTTAATAACCTCAGGCGAGACTTACCATCGGTGTTTAAAGTAATAACCAAAACCATCCATTACAAGTAATAGGCGGTAGAGGTCCATTATTGGAGACACCAAAAACATCATGAAATGATTGTGTACACACTGGTTCAAAGTCGACTTCGTACCTTTCCCGCACTCGCCGCACATCTCGGTCTTGACTCCTGAATGTATGACTGTGTGTAAGTTGAGGTGCTCACGCCGCTTAAAGCCCTTGCGGCACACCCCGCACACGTAGGGCCGCTCTGGGTTGTGGCCAAGCTTGTGACGCTCCAGGTGCTCTTTGCGCTTTAAACTGTACATCAAATCCGCGATTAGGACATTCTCCAATGACATAGGACATCCCCAAACAAAATGCTACTGTAGCTTTATGTTGGTTAGTACAGCTAATATAGTGATATATACCATTATTACTGCTGGAATTAGATTCTGCTCCCGCATTGTAAAATTAAACACCACAAACTATACTCTGGAATTGGACCACACATGTCCAAATCATGAGGCACAATCATTCAGCCACTATGCTACAGAGGCAGTAAAGACATTTTAAGCATGAAAATATGGCTCACCTCACCCTGATTCATATAAGCCGTAGATAAATATTGCAAACTCACCCTGCTCCACATAAGCCGCATATAAACCGCCTTTCAATCTTGTGTACTACAAGGTGCATCTCAAGCTGCTCCTTCGCTGGGTACGCCATCTGACACTCTGGGCAACAGTAGATGAGTGTGCCATCGGAGGTTGTAGTTATCATCACTTGCCCCGGTTTCGGTCGCGCAGGCTTTGGCGGCTTCTTCTTATACTTTTTCTTCTTTTTTATTCTTAACACACCATCTGTCCATAAACATTTATATAATGGAATGAAACCACATAACTTATGAAATCTGAGATTGTTCGATTAAAATATTAAAATGTCATTAACAAGAATTTTTTGTCCTCAATCAAGGCTAGGTACAAGCTGAACAGAGCAAAATATTCTATACATCATTTTAATTTAAAAAAAAAAACGTAAAAAAATATATATACGTCCTAACTACGCCTGTAGCATAGGTTTGTCGCTTGCCTTATAACACAGTCTCTGGTTCGATTTTTCAAGGCTGTAAATGTCATCATGGAGTATAATGTATGTAGTAGGATCTTTACAAAACCACTTGGCTTATGTCGAACTCACTTCACCATCCACAATATCATGTTATATAATCATCAATAAAAAATACCATTAACAATATAACAATAAGAGAATTATTATACCGTCATCCAACACCGCCTCTGCTACGGTTCGATCTTTCAAATCAGTAACATTGTTCACTTCCATTTCTAAGTCCTTCTTCACTTCTTGACTCGGGTTCAATCTTAGGAACTGCTGCAGAGACACCGGCAATCCCTGCTTCTCCTGAAATATGAAAACTGTCAATTATTATCAGATAAATGACTCTACAGGGTAAAAACCTAAGTCTGTGTTTATCCTGCTGCTTTTTAATTTAGCAGCAACAGCCACAGTTATTATTTAGGAAAGTCGAAACGTAAACACAATCTTTTCAATGTATTTACTTATTTCCTTGATTTTAAATATTTTTTAAATCCACCTAGCTTTTGCCATTAAATTACGATGGCTTTCCTTTAAGCTTTGTACATAATGTGACGATGATTCCCTTATAGCTTTTCCTGTGAATGACAAGATAATACCCACTTATGGTAACTTATAAATTGGTCTGGTAATAAGCGTCTATTATTTTTTTAATGTATTATCTGGAAATATTCTAATAGGTACCACCAGGCAGTGTTTATTTGTGACGGCAATCACTAGTATACAAATATCGTCATGTTCCGATCTAAACAGCACTGTGGGTGCGTTCGAGTTATGGGACTTACCTTACTTCTAAGGTCACTTGCTCAGTCTGGCACTATGTAGTAAAGCCCCATGTTATGTATCTGCATGGTTAAGCCAATGTTGTTAAAAATAATAATTACCTGCAGAGGCAATGTGTTCATATATTTAACGAGCTCTTGTGAATTGTTGGCGAGTTGCCACGACACACCCTCGCTCGTCTCCGTGCCTTGGGAGCTCTCCTAGAATCATAAATATGACATACAGAAAATGGACAAAAACACACAAGCCATTTTTTAAAAACTACGCGAGTTGCATTGGAATTTATATTTATTATGAAGATTGCAGCTGTAACACTAGCAGGTAGACATATGGCTCATCTCGTAGCTTCGTTGAATCAAAAAAATAAGCAGTAAGAATTAAAACATAGTATTACTAACATCATCGTTCATGATCTCGTCACACTCTTCCTTGATGACGATGTCGACGGTGTTGTTATTGTCGCCGCTCGTATTGTTATTGAGCGGCTTGCTCTCACCCGGATTTGTGATCACTATCTGATGGTTCTGCGTCACGAACACCTGTCGATAATAATTATTTCATATAATAGCTTATTACAATTAATAAATCCACTTATTAATTTCATTGACTACAACACCCTTCAAACCATTAGCCCAAACAGATGCCACCTAGACAGTTTCTGGCAACTAGTGATCTATCACCAGTAATTGTACCACACCAATGGAAAATAACAAAAAAAAATCCAATGCCCCAAGTAAAGTGGGTTTCAAGCGCTTTATGGTGCGAAACCCACATCTGTTGGGAACTCATGATATAAACATATATAATAGAGCCATGATGAATAAACATGAAACCAACCTGATGCTGCATATTTTGTGGTATTTGCTCCTTCTCCTGTGCAGATTGCACCAGCTGCATGTCTTGCGGCATCGCCGCTAACACCTGCAGACCTAGTAGATAGTGATACATTAGCATTTCTTCTAAACAAAGCCAAGTTTCAGGTTTTATACAAAATAAGCATATGATAGCTCTGTTTTGTTCCATGATGATGGTAAGTGATACGCCTGCTTATATCAACGTGGCGCTGGTTCGGATGTTGCATACAGCACCACATTGTGCTCGTCGCCTGGAGACATGACTTACAATACCCTCCAAAACATTTTCACCGCTGGGACTTGGGGCCTTCTTTCAGAGTCAAGGCCATTTATCTACGACGCCGGCTTATGTGGGTTGGTGGATGTAGCATGTCCATTAACGCTGTTCTTGGATCATATCCGTTTCCTTCACCGGAAGCTGAAGCTCATTGGAGATAGAACCTTCTTTAAACTATAGCGCATATGACTGCCTTACAAACAAATGTATAACAGCTTCAATCATAATAAGTTTTAATGTGAAGCTTTTGTAGCTTTCTGTCAGAGAAAACCATTTCTTTTAATATTAGTGACAGGTGAATAATGAAAAACGTACATTGTGGTTAAAAACATAAGTAAATAAGTTAAGGAATTCACCTGATCGCATCCTCATTGTACCTGAACATACAGAAAATGTATCAATGTTATTAAACAGCCTGATAACATAAAAACATATTTTACTGGTGGTAAGTCTCTTTCCAGACTGTCTAGGTAGGTACCACTGCAACTCCTATTTCTGCCGCCAAACTGTACTGTGCGAATATTACTGTTCCGGTTTGAAGGACGTTCTAGCTTATATAATTACTGGGGTAACGAGACTTTACATCTTATGTCTAAAGGCAACAAGGGCAATGTGGTGTTGTGTATACCATCTTAACCAGCGCGACGTCGTTATGGGCAGTCGTGTCATTTGTCATCAGGTGAACGCCCCGCTCACCTCATCGCTTCGTTAAATAAAAAAACGCGCATAAAACAAGTCCAATTATGTATGTAATATAAATAATATTTTTTTTTTCAAAATTTATGTGTTTCTATTAAATTATGTATCAATTAATATACACTGTCTTCGTTCAGAATTAATTACTTATTTATACATTCAACAACCCAGATTCAGAATTTGTTTCTTTTAAGTCAATTAATCTCATTTTTGTAGGTCAGTATGCCTTGTAATGACACTATTTATTTAGAATACTGCCTTAAAAATATACTTTTATATCATTATATAGCACATTGAAACATCTTCCATGATACATATAATTAATATGTAGCCATTATTGAAGACATAAATATGTGTGAAATTGATACAACTATGAGATTATTTCTTATCGTATTTCTGACGATTACCTTCAGGCAATGAGTTGCCCAAGAGCTGAATGCCACCATTTTCATTAGACTCTGGTGAATACGCCACAGTCAGCACAGCACCACCTTTAATAGAATTTTTAATTTTACAATAGCAATACATTAATATGGACAGACACAATATTGTGTACCATGCTCCTTTCATCACATAAAAAGAATCTTCCAACTTTGATTTAACTTTAAGTTAATACTACTGTAAGTTATGTGAACAGCTTTAACATGCTACACTTGAATAAATATGTAACATGATTCATAATTATTTTTGTACATGTATATACACGTAAATAAATGTATATACTATCATTATCTTGTGTATATTTATATACTGACCTTGCTGAAAGCCTTGTATAGGTATTTGCATCTGGTATTTGGGCTGCTGTTGCGGTTGTAGCGTTAAATTGGGACTCAGGACCTGAATTTGCACTGTTGGCTGAGGATCACCTAGACAAACATAATATTATTTATGTTAATAGTTATCTATAAATATTGTGTACTTATATTAACTTATACATGTTGGATAAAACATAGCTAGTTATAAATACTATATAATATTTATATATACAGTTTTACATCTTGATGAACACATCATAAACATTAATAAAAAAGATAGATAACTACATTTAAACTGACCAGGTTTGACACCCGGCAATGCTATCGGCACAGAGATGAGCTGTGGCGTATTCTGCAATGCAGTACCGCCGTCCAAAGTCCGGACATACTGCATGCCTTCTGGTAAACTGACACCTCCAACCATACCCACAACCTGAAATTATTTAAATCAATTGTACATAATTTTTATAAAGAATAATGAGAGATCTTTAACCACAATAACATAATGTTAAGCTACAAGGCACAAGATGGCGATGCGTACTCGCCCAGAATATTCTAGGTCATATGCATACTTCAAACACTGCAACACTCTACCAACCAAAGAAAGGATGGTCTTAAACAGACACATTATTAAATACATCATCAGTTACATGAACTATGGAACAGAACCAGCAACCCTAATATTTCTGTGCGAGTGTTGAGAAATGGAGCTAAAATTGTTTAAAGCACATTTGCGCTGGATAGACTCAAACAAAAATAATGTAGTAATTCATTGGAGTAACATATTCAAGTTCATAAAAATTTATGTTAATTTATTATGTTACAAATATCATTTTTCCAAAAAAAAATCTAATGCAAATAATTTAATTTATATTAATGAAGTGAATGTCATGTTTATACTCTCATCTGTAAAAGTTAATAAATTCAAAGTCCGATATATAAAGACCATAGGTGCTTCCATAACTTATTAATTTTTACAGTACTTACACTAAAAAAATAATTTTATTTAATTTGTTTTAAAAATATAAGAAATTTATATTGGTGTTATGTATTACTGTCATGAACACTCTAAACTAACAGTTCAAAATGATCACAACTAATAATATCATTGATAGTTTTTAATTTCAGCCAAATAATTTCAAAAGTAGATTTAGTTAATATATCACAAGTAAAATATCATCACAGAGAAAAAAATATTTTGTTAGTAATGTAATGTTAGATTACATATTTGATGAATACCAAAATAACTAGTGATGTAAAGTATTTTAATGATTAAAAAAAAACAATTATTATTTAGTGATATTTAAGTGTTTAAAACAATTCTTCATACATAGTTTTAAAAAAATATTGAGGTATTTCAGAGTCTATAGGTAAATACCACAATATATAATAATGTTCATTGTTACAAGAAATTTGGATTCTTTCATTCATATTTCTTATTATACAAATTTGTGTAAATGTTGTGTATCCAAGAAATATACCTGCGACAGTGAGGTACCATTGTTGGATACATTTTGCTGTAATTTAGCCACTGGCAGCTGTGCTCCAGTTGTAACAAAATGAGTTCCTGCACCACCCACTGCTGAGAAAGCAGTGAAATTCATCTCAGAGTCGTCTTCACTGTAAAAGTCAAGATAATTTTGTGATTAACTTACATTTATTATTGATATGTTTAAATTTTTAATAAACTAGATCTTAGTACATTGACTGTAATCTGTATAATACAGTTAAACCTAGTTGAAGATAGATGGTATGTTCCTTATTTTTAACTAAAAGACTACTTCAATTGCTTCATTTTTATTACAATAATATTATTAAAGAAATTTAAGTATGTTAAATAGGTATAGTCATAAATAAGTAAAATTCCATTCAATAAATAGGAAATTTGCTAGGTTGCTTTTACTTTCCAAAATTCTTGTGTTGTTACACAACACTCATGTTCATACGTAGAAGTATAGTTACAGTTCTATTTAGAATGTATGTACTTATATTTATATAACTCTCTCTGTATTATAATTGAGTAAATATTGTTAGTTTTGTCATCTAAAACATATCTATAACAATAATAAATTCACAAAGCAAGCGTATAATCCCCATACCAAGAGGCATCTTCTCTTGTGGGCATCTTCTGCATGTCACACATATTACACCCTCCACTTCGCGCCCGCCGAAGCGGGAGAAAATAAAAGTCAAAACCACTGTCCCACTTGCGCCATTCAATAACCCGCGTACCCCCACGTCCAGTGCTGCCACCACCCCGCGCCACTACGGGACCCCAGGGAACCAGATGGTAGGGCACATACTACATCTGACCACCGCACACACAACTACACTAAAATGATTTGAACAACGTCAAGAGGCGAAAGATGGTCGCAAACTACTACTAATAAGAAAGTGGGTTAAAGAAAGTTCTTTATGCTAGCTTGATAGTCGACTGGCAAGTTAGTTATACACACTACCAGACAATTTGACTGTATGTATGCGTATGTAGCTCTAATATGCTCCTCACTTTCTCTTTGCTGTACTTTCACAAGATTCTCGTTGAGGTGTGGTTGCGGTTCAGTTAACATAGGAAGCTTGCTTGTTGAGTAATCATCTTGTGTAGTTTGTGAGAATTTACTGTTAATATTTTCTTGTTTTTTATAATGTTAATTAAAACCTAGTATATTAACTAAATAAATTATTAAATCTTTATTTATATTTAGGAATCATTTAAATAATTTATAATTAATTAAATTATCTAGAAACTTTTTATATATAATAAATAGATCAAGTGAAAGGATTTATATACGAAGGTCATTATAACATAATGACAGTATGGTTTTTAGAAACCCTGTAATATAGGAATAGATGTTATATATTTACATACTAAAACTAAATTTTACAAGGAATTAAGTTAGTAGTAACTAAACAAAGAAATATCTAAAATATGGATACATCATTTATAGGAATTAAGTTACGCAATAACACAAAAATAAAGTTGTGCGGATTTTAATTCATAAGTTTTAGTCTGAGATCCATATGATCGTGGGCGGAACCAGACGGAGAACGAAGGTTGTTCACCCCTACCAGTTTCTTTTGCCTGCGTCCATCACGCGCGGCGATACGCATCCCCACCAAGATGCGGGATCCCCTCCATATGCTTTCGATACAACACCAAATCACTCCCGCTCCCGACTCCTTCCTCCACCGACAGGGAAATCGCGAGAGGAGGGGTTGTACGGCCCTCGCGCGCGGCACTCTCGCCACAGCGTTCAGGGACGGCCACGCGCTCGTCTAACGGTACAACAAAGTACCGCTACCGAAATAAGGTCACGTATATTCACATGCAATAAACTTAATAAAACAATGACACGTACCTTTTACACAAATTTTCTACAGACACGAAAAAAAGTGTATTTCAAACACTATTTCTGTAAGTATCGTGCATTGTGTAGATAACAAATCATAAACATCTAAGTTCTCTCACTTTACAACAAATGAAATCCGCCATTACTGTTTTGACGTTTAGAAAACTTATCACCAGGTGGCGTACGATTCCACTACGTGATTGGCGTAGTTTACGAATTGCTCATCGATATTTGCATTTTCATTTGTCTTTTATAATTATTTCATTTAAATCATTATTAAAGTATGATTAATTACTTTCCAAATAAAACATGGACAGATATTTCTGTAGATATATACTAAATACTTGATTGTGTTGTTACTAATGAACGACTGAAGAAATTACATCGGCAAATAAGACAAAACGTACAAAGTTGCAATATTTTATTTTTGTATCAGGGGTTTAAGTTGCAATATTACAATTGTATCATATTCATAAATTACATTAACATGCAAATGTATAAATTAAATAGGATTAATTATATTATAACAATTTACAAACTACTAGGTAAATAATACAGGTACGCAACTTAATTAAAAATGCACTACTTTAAAGTATATCAAAAAGGAAATTGCTGCCCAGATCGTTGTATTCTCTCTAAATGTAGTTCAAATAATAATTTATTTTCGTAATAATATCTGCTCTGTGATGAAGACACTCCCGGGTCGTAACTTGGTCTTCTATCGGAGTTTTGTGCAGGAGTTGATATTGGTATTCCATTTTCCTCTGTGCTCAACCCATTGATATGACTATGTTCTGGAGATTGAGGATTGGGTGGGCTTGTAAGGTTGTTATTTATGTGTAAATTATTTATCCTTTTAGATAGAGGCATAAACTCGCACGTGTCATCTTCACGAGATCTCTTTCTGAAACCATAGATGTAAGTCATCAAAATCAAAAACAAAACAAAACTAAGTAACACAATGTCATAGGGGCATCAACATTTGATACCTATTTTCTGTCATATTTCTAAACATATAATCCCCATTGCTCTCAAAACAAATGTTCCAATTGTGCGTGGAATTTCTTCCAAAAGTCATCTGCTCGTATTAATTTGCTGTTGTAACAATACTTAAAATAAGAAACACTAATTTTAGTACTATTACAGCAAAACGAACAGAATGACAGTTCCACTTGACAGACATGTAGACTACTGTTTTTATTTTATAATGACAATGGATAAGTTAGTTGCCAAGTGATTATCAGATTGTTTTTGTTTTTTATTTCTTGTAAAATTCAATTAATTCGGTACAATTTATCTCTTAATAAATTTATAACGCAAGTATTGAAAATCATTATTTTATAATGATATCAAAAATGTAATTTAGTAATACAGGAACCCCAGTAGAGGGCGCTGAAGAAATCAAAGAGTGAAGATGTCTGTAAAGTAAATTTTATTTGGTAATTTTAGGTTTTATAATTATATGAACATTATTTATATAATCAACAATAAATAAAAGGTATTATTATCGTATATGGTAATTTATACAACAGAAGACTTTTATTTTTATGGCAACTTTATAGTTTACTGTTAAATTTTTAATCAACAGAGAGCGCCGTTTGGTTCTGAATTTCTCATTTTTTAGTTTCGTTTAAAACAATGTTTCAATTTTAATATATTATAAAGGCAAATAAATAACTCTAATCCTACAGACAGAATTGTTAATCATGTTACAATTTTTAGACGACTTAGGTGGCAAATAGGCATACGGCTCTTAGCCCGTACTGTACCTTAAGGATGCTTGTAGTATTAAACTTTATGAAATTAAATCAAACTCTTTTTGAATAACGCCATGCTGTAATTCCTTGGATAACTATGGCAGGATTAATTCGATAGCTTTGGTAAAACTGTCTCTGGAACTGGTCAATACGTGACTTTGGAGATTCCAGAATATAAAGCCCCGGTCGACATATATATATATATTGATGTATTACAATACCACGTATACGGCTCTGGTATCAAATGTGTTAGTTACGTAATAAAACCTGGTTTTCACTTAAACCGTAAAGCACTTTATACATAGTATAAGTATTTTTTAAGACTCAATATATTTGCTTAACTATTACTGGAGATTATTATTATTACTGTACCTAAAAACAAAGATGAGACACTAATTAATTTCTGAAATAAATTGTCTAAATTTGAATCCATCCCTAGAACTTATCGTTTTGCATGTAACCCTGATAGCTTTCGTTTCCTTTTGCGTTGTCATTTACAGTTCATATTAAATATTTATATTTAGTGGTTAGTAATTATTTTTAATGCTTTATAAAATGTTAAAGATACTAACAATTAACATAAATCCAGTTTCTAAATTCTACGGAATGCGAAAGGTAAAAATTAAACACCATTAGCATTTTATTAGAAATCTTGGAGATAGAAGCTGTCCACTGGTAAAAAAGTGAAAATAAACAGTGGAGTTGTGAAGCTTTCTTTAATACCCTGAATGTAACAATACAAATGTTTACTTTGATTATTACAAATATTTAATTTGATATAATCTTCTGTAAAATGGAAGCATTAAACAGACATGGAGTTATTTATAAACTTATTTGTTATGCGTATACTTGTAGGGCGACGTTGCTTGGAAATGCATCGAGTAGATTTCTGGCCAAACATGGTATGCAAGGAGATATGCAGACCTCTTTTTATGGTAAACGAGAACAGCCATAAGGTTCTGTTTGCAGTGGGCAGATTGCATTATAAAGCGTTTACGATGGTATGGCGCGACGCAGAGTTGTCACGGGCTCTCACTCCTATTTCAATATTGTAATTGTAAAAATCTTCAGACTTTTAATTTATGAATACACTCTAATAACATTAAATATAGAGATAAAAAGTAATAAATTACAATAATAAAGCATCACTTCTCGAGTCACATAGATAGTGTTGCAAGGTGGTTTGACGATATGATGAGAGCTGCAGAAAATCAAAAGACAAAGATTGCGAAGGATTTATCACAGAGGGGAGATTTTTGGAAGAGGCTTTGGTATTACAGTGACATTTTAATGTTAAAATCTGGTTATACGTTATATTTTAAAAGTAACTGAACTATTATTTTTAATAAATTATGGTTATAAAATTGTGCGATGACAATAATTTAAGATTAAGTTTAAGTTTGTTTCAGTAGATGATCATCGAAAATGCTCAAGTAGTAGCTATGAAGTATAGAGTGTAAAGTCGAATATGTAAACATTGTATCGATGATTTGAAATTGTAACAGGAGATACTATTTTGATAAAAGATATTACATAAGCATTTTTAATGAGGCAAATAAAGGAGGTTTCTTCTTTTTAGTAAAATTAAGATGTAAAGCAATTGAAAAACTGCACAACAAATCAGTTAAATATAGAGGAACAAATAAAAATATTTATTTGGCACATTAAAATTTAACATACACACATTCATTTTAATACACACCGAAATGGTATCGAGCTCAGCTATATGCTGCTGCAAGAAAGTGCAACGATGGTTTTTAGTTGGTGCCAGTGACAACAAAAAATTAAAGTTACTTAAATTAAAATTACAATAAAAGCAATATTTACATTAAACTGTTCCATAAATACCAAGAACGGACACAACCCAACAAAAAATTTAAAAAAGCTACGCTTTAAACGCAATAGTTTTCGAAAATAATTAATATATACGATTATTATTTAAGTATAGAGCTAATATAATTTTTTAGACAATTTTATAACTGCTATAAAAAGTTAATTTTCTTGGCCTACTTGTTTTCTTACTGTGTCGATAGTTTGTATCTACTCTTATACCATTTGCAGCATCGTGCGGAATTCGGTCCATATAAGGTTGGATTATTATAGTATGGGCTTTCCGAACCGCACCTTTGACAGTCCATTGTAGTCATGGTAAAAAAAAATGGGCGTGCGAAATCGCCCAGCGTAACCTATATATCGCAAAATAGAACCATTGACGATCAGAAAACAGTATTTTTATTCATTCGCTCCATATTTAGTGATGAGATTTTAATATGGTTACTGTATCGAAACGATTGTTTCCTACCGATCGAGCGAGACGCAAGTGACGTGACGCGAGAGTGCACGCTATGTGTTACCGTTTTACCATTACAATAATGTCATTTACTTATCATTATCTTTATACTTTTAAGCAAAGAAATACTTTTCAATTAGTACATCGTTATTACCGGAGACCGTTTATATTGGTACAGCCGCAGCGCCTATATCTGCCGCTAAATAGACGATTGTAAAAACTTGTAGAATGACGCTTTAGTTATTAGAATTATAGGGTTAAAAAGATAATCTTATGTATTAAGCAAAAGGACATGTGCTGTGTACACCTTTCTAACACAACTACAATGTTTTAGGTGGATTTAATACTTAAAATTAGGTGAACGCCGTGCTCACTACATCGAGAAAGGCTAAAAAAAATCATTAAAATATATTTGTTTTTCATATTGCGAAGATAAGATAAAATAGTAGGTTTACTGGTGATAGATAGGCCTCTGTTGCCAGAGACGTATCACAAGTAAAACCAAACACTACCAAACAGTAGCATGCATACATTACTGTGTTCCGATTTGAAGAGTTGTAGATAGTGTAATTACTGAGGTTACAGGACTAACATCTTGTATCAAGCGATGAGCGCAATGTGGTGCAATATTAATAACTTAACCACCACCACGTTATAGGCGGATGTATCGCTTACAATCAGGTGAACGTTCTAATCGTATCGTCGCTTAATTGTATAAAAAAAATTTGTTAATATTTTTTTAGCCGTCGTCATTAACCTGGTGCAAGGGATAAGCTTTCAATTGACTTAAAATTTAAGCCAAGTAATTTCTTTTATTAATATCCATAACCTTGCTGAAAAATGTTGACTTTAGGCGATATATAAACAATGAAAACGTATAAAAAAATAAACGATGATTCACAGAGAAATATGATGATATTCATTACTTTCGTGTCGAGGCCGTGATGTTCTCAGTGGGTACTTTAGACTTTCTCTATTCATATATATTCTCGTCACTTTCACGAAGAGTTGACTCGTCTACGGCAATGAGAGACTCGAGATTATGCGCAAACACGGGTTATTTCAATGTTGCATTGTTGAAGTGTCAGAGCTTTTTCAGTTGCTCTCATGTATCAATCTCGGCCCCTCGATATAGAGTTCGTCGTTATTCACATTCATTAGACTTATGAAGAATGTATACATTGCTATTGCTATCAAATGAAGAAATCACAATGTCTTTGCAATTCCTAATTGTTTTTAATTTTCGTTATTATTATAAAACACCTGCTTTATTAGATATTTCAGCCATATTTAAGCCTAAGAATTTTTTTTATTTAACAAAGCGAGGAGACGACAGGGACATTCATCTGATGGTAAGTGATACGTCTACCTATAACAGCGCACCACATGGCGCTCGTAACCTTAAGATATAAGATGTTAAATCTCGTTACCCCAGTGAAATTATACTAGCTACAGCGTCCTTTAAACCGGAACACAGTAATGATTGTTAACTATTATTTAGCGGCTAAAATAGGAGCCATGGTGGTACTTACCCATACGGTCTCCGGCAACATGGATCTCCCACCAATAAGTATATCTGCTGGTGGTAGGTGTCTGTTGCCGAAAATAGCTGCTAATGCTGCCGCCAAACAGTAATGTATTAACAATGATTGTTTCTTGTTGGAAATTGTTGTATTGGGGAACATCTTATGTTATATTTTAATGCGAGGAGCATCATCAATTGGAATAAGAAAGAAACAACATTCAAAAGTCGATTTTATTGTGATCATATTATTTCTACGTACAAAAGCAACAAAACTGTATTAAGAAAATTTTAATCTGAATAATCAAAATTTGTTGACGTTAATTCTATTTTTGCATTTTTTAATAATACTACTATATTAATAATATACCTATTATGTTAAAATTATTTACAATAGCTAAGAAAACGACGTAATAAAACGTACACAAGCACCGACTTTGTGTTTTAAACACCACCCACGGCGTACAAAATTTTATTGTCAAGTTTTTTGCGCTTGTTTACAAAGTTTTTGTTTATAAGTTAAGTTTTCTTCAAAACAGCAGACTTCTACATTAAGAACGAACTGTTGCTTAAATTATTCTTGTGGAAAACATGCTTTACCATGAAACACATCATCCCCATTCTAACACTCCAAGAAATAATTATTATAGTAATGGCAAATGTATATGCCGATATCAATGTAAAAACAATTATTGTTAATTAGTGGTTAGTGGTAAGGCTTTTTTGTACCCGTCTGAATAGATACCATTTTCAAATACCATATTATGTTCCGGCTGTCCACAGATGAGAACCAAAATATTGTGAGTGACTATACTTCACCATCCGCGACCACACTATATTAAACTGAGGTCAGGTTCATGTAAATTCTTTCTGTATATAGTAATATAACGGTGTGGTACATAAAAGAAATTAAATATTATACAAGATCTGAGAAGACTTCAGATCTTGTCTTAAATCGACGAGCACAATGCGATATTATTTACCATCATAACTAGCAGCAACATTGTTATACCATCATCATTAGGTGTCCTCTTCATTGTATATACGGACGGTTATATGAAAGCGTATTACTTAACATGACATCACAACAAAAACAAAAGGGTCAAATTAAGGGCCGGCGGGGGTCTACTTTTGAGTCTCTAGTTTGATATTTCATAGTACATGGTTTTATTTCAAGTGTTTTTTTTTCTAAATTTTAGAATCTTTATGTACTTTCTTATGTATTGAAGTCAGGTACCTATTTATGTGCTTTATAAGTAAAATTTTATTTACAATTAAATAAAAATGTAAGTATGAAGCCTTATTTTTAACTATCACGACTTTCAAAGAACCTAATTTAAAAGTTTTGGCCTCTAAGTGATGATTATTAATTTAACTTAATAAAACAATGATTAAACAATAATTATTATATTAAAATTTGTATAGAAATAAGTATGAAATAAAATCATCGAATTTTTTCCTGGAAAATCGGAAACTCTTTTGAAAAATATTAAAAAAATTAATAACTCTAGAAGCATTGTTTTTGGATGGGGTATTCCATACATAAATAAATAGGATAGGAGCTATACTTTAGCCCTTTCAGATCTTTTACACTTATTTCCTTTCACCCTGTAGATCCACATTCGTAGCGAAGATTAAATATGCTGGTAATGGAATATTTTGATGTGGTCTTTATTCCAGTATTGTTCCATTTCCGATATATCCGATAGAACCCGATTTGTCAAAATATGGAAATTTTTATCGACTAAAACCCCTTCAGTGTTTTAAGAGGTCACGGGCGAGGGTGCTGGGAACTGCATAAGATTGTTTCCGGGAAGGGCTGTCCCAGCATGGCGTGAGAGAGACCGCAGTTGTCTTCCGCACGGAGATCCTGACAGTGATATCTAAGTCAACCGGAATTTATTATGGGAGCACGCTTTATCAATTAACTTACAGTCACTTAAAATCATTTAAAATTTAAATTTGTATCTCATGGATTAAAGTTCCAAAAGTAATGTGATGACGCAACTCTTGTCAAACTGATGAAGCGTAGTATTGGAAATTCAAACAAACGGTTTCATTCCACTCCGTTCAAGGTCAGCGCGATGTCTTCGGAATTCTAAGACGTGATGTGTTTGTTACTAACATCACGTCATCGGTCATTTTAGTAGACAATAATTGTCCTAAATATGCACATGACAGTTTTTTTTTATATCTTATTTCCGTAAACCGAATCATTTTTTTACTATTTTGTTGTTAACTAATAATGTTAAAACAAAAATATATATGGTGCTTATTCTTATACGTGGAAGGTGGAAGTAGTTATACAGATGTTAGATAATAAGATAGAGGTTCATCTCGTTTGGTGTTCAGAGCCATACGCCACTTGTTTTAGCCTTTAGCTCTCACCAAAGCATTCGTTTAAGTCACCAGTCTCCCCGGTCCTTCAAACTCTGCTTTATTTTCTAGACATTCCTACGTATCCTTTTTGCTATTTCTAATTTCTTCCATAATTTATATTTAACAATTTCGTCATGAAAATACCTCATTGTCTGATTGCACCATCATGAACCAATATCAGTTTTTTTAGATTTACTAAAGCAGCCCTCGGCCGCGGTCCTATATAATTATAACATTAATATAATTTTAATTGAAATGACAAGGAACAATGAGATTTCTAATTGCTCTAAGTAAAGGGAAGTTGACAAAAAAAGGTTAATTAATTTCCACTAAACATAAAACCCATGCGTTTTGATTGCGACACCAACGTCACTAATTCAACATGTCTATATTTTTTTTCAATTTCCTTAAATTTCCAAATCCATATATGCATCTAAAAGGCGATAGTAAGCTGTTTACGGACGAACATCCGTTAACCAAATCCGTGCCGTTGTGCTTTGAATTCAAATCGCAACGGACATGAAGCGATTGCGAGGCCAAAGACTCCATCGGCCATTTTAATTTTTAAGACCTAGACGCGACGCAGAAGCGATAAAACTACATATGAAATTATCAAATAAATATAAATAAAACATGGTTATTTTATATTATATCTTTAATTGAAAAACCTTTTTAATGAGATGTGGCTATAACTAGTAAAACATCGGAGGCGATTTTCGGTTAATACTTGTTTTTTTTTTAAAAGTGTATGCCCAGCAGTAGACATTCAAAAGGGTAATACGGTGACGAAGTCTACCATAATTAAAATATTCCATACGTATAAACTTGTTTAAATACTTTCACTTATAAGAAAGACATTTTTCCATACTAAAGATCGATAGCTCAATGTTGCTAAATTCGATCAACATAAGCATACAAGTTTTGAGTACATTTGTGGCGCCTTTCGAATTATATAACTTTTTTTACCTCTACTTACATAATAAAAGAGGTTGTTGAGAGTGTAATATCCGATTTTAACCTGTAGCGATTATAATCACTGAGAATTTTTAACTACTTACGTTTTAACACGTAAGTGTTAGTGACGACGTACTCCAAAGAACGTTTGAGAAAAGATTATGTAAATTCAATGAAAACTGTGTCTGCAGAACATATTTTTTTTTTATAAACGTTTATCAGAAATCAATAATTTTTTTTTATTTCTTATACTAGTGGTTTTCCGCCCGCTTTGCTAGCTATAATATAAAATTGGACTTGAAATTTGTGTGAAATATTCCCTGGGAGCAAATCCAACCGCAAATGACTATCTAAAGCAACCGTTACTATAGGAACCGTACAAACAATACGAAACGAAAATGTTCATAAAAGTCCATTGAAATAAAATGATGAAGGTTTCATAAAATTGTATAAACAAATAGCGTATAACCATTTACAAATCATTCCGCGTCGAATGTTCGTGTTCCCATGTTGACACGTTCACTAGTTTTCACGTGATTGGCAAACAAAAAAGACCCATTTTAAATATATTTATACACTATACAATCTATATATATATATAATTATTGCATTCGCTTAAAACGTTGTATTTCTTAGTATTAAGATAAATGCTTTCTTTATCTCTAACGGTAGCTGGTACTTGAGTAATAAATTCATCTCTCTAAGTAGATAGAAACTTCGTCTGTGCATACTTTTTTAACTTATAAAATCAAAATTAATGTTTTGAATAATTTAACGTTTGCATTTTCTCCGTGCGATACGAAAGTTGCCTAACTTGAGAAAACATTTACAAATTGTACACATCAAAAACTTTATATTACACACGTTGAAATAATTATTCTTAAAATCATGATAAGCAAGCAAAAAAAATAGGACCGTTATAAAGTACGTGTTTTGCATTAATGTTGCTTACTTTATGTTTGTGTATGAAAATGTATATTATTGAATTTCCTAAAGATGTTTAACATTTCTTTTATTAAGAAATGAGGACGCTTTGTTGAATATTAACAGATTTTCACCATTAAGTATTTTAAAATGTTATACATATTAAACTAACACTGAATTAATTTAATTCAAACATTGCTTTTATAAATTATTATAAATAATTCGGCGTACTTAAATTGATGTGGTGATAGTTATGGATTTTCTTATTTTTATTCAACCAAGCGACGGGACCAGCGGGACGTTCACCTGATGTTAAGTGGTGCTCATACCCTTAGCAACGTGCGCTACTTATGCTCTGGACCACATTGTGCTCGTTGATTACATTAACTACAGCGTCTTTCATACTGGAACACAATAATGTGTCCACATTACTGTTTGCCCGCAGAAATAAGCTCTGCGGTGATACCTATCTAGACAGTCGAATTTTTTTTTTTTTAATATTCATCCTAATATTCAAAGTTATATTTAAAATATAATGATACTTTTTTATTGACAAGCAATAGTTTCCCAGTGAAGATTAACAACGTAAGGAAGCAGACATGTTCGAAGAACAACAACTTTCGTGGATATGTCACATCTTCAAAGCCACACTTGACCAGAATATACGAGCAGGCGCAAAAGTAGCGGGAACATTATATAGGCCGTTTATGATTTCCAATCAACAGGAATTAATACATGTTTTTAATTTAGTAGTTCAGTGTTTAACTGCGATACCAATTGGTATTGGTGCTAATTTAGTCTGTGGTGATAAAGCGCAAACAAATTGCCACTTATTGCTGTTCTTGTCAAGAACAAGGATATTACAATTAGTTTTTATTTTTGATCTGCCTATATCCTAATAAAAATTCACATAACCTTTTTGTCAAGGCGCCAAGATTAAAATCATGTGTTTGCACATATAAGGACCGTTTCGTTATTGCTGTTGACTGAATTCGCCTTGACTTCATTGCGACTATCAGCTTCCTTCCGCCAGATGCGGTGCTTCGCCTCCCCGCGTCGTGTGCACCTGTTTTCGGCGGCAGCACAAAAAAATTGTTTCCTGTTGTACCTGTTTAAATATTACTTTCACTATGTTGGATATAATATGCACAAGATAAACCATATAACTTTTTATCATTGTCCCATAAACGTAATTAGTTCGTTACTGCATCGCTAAATTGGAAATGACTTTCTTAATGTACCCATATTTAGAGTCACAATAACATTAACGTATAAATGACAATAGCAAACATTACATTTATTATATTTATAATATTTAACGTAAATGTCTTTTCTATTTAATTTTATATTCTAATTATTATATTCAATTCAATATATATGGAAAACTAGGACAGTTATTGTACCGACACTAAATTTGTTTCAATGAACTTAATGTTGAAAAAAAAACAAACAAAAATTTATTATTTTCGAATTATTTTTTTCTCAATTTTCATGTGCTTATAATTTATATTACAAATAGTTTTATAGATTTCCTACATCATCTGGATGTTGCTCCAGTGACAGAGAAGTTGAGGAGCAAGAGGATAGCTTGGTACGGGCATGTTATGCGGAGGGATGAAGGACATATAACAAAGAAAGTAATGAGAATGAATGTGGATGGTTACAAGGGTTGAGTAAGACCGAAGAAAGTGTGGATGGATTGTGTGAAAGATGACATGTGTAAGAAGAGTGTTAATTTAGATATGGCGACTGATAGAGAGATGTGGAAAAGAAGTACATACTGTGCCGACCCCACAAAGCTGGGAAAAGGGCAGGAGGAAGAAGAAGAGATTTACTAAATCATACCCATGGTAGTGAACAATTTAGTGTGGAGGTATTTTGGTACGAGAAGCAATAGCAAATAAGAAACACGATGACGAACAAATTAATACTAAATATGATCATTTAATTATCTTTATCACCTTCGGGAACATTTAAACATAATTATCAAGGTTGTTGACATTTTACTACAGAAACAAAATTGACAAAATTTAATACAGAAAGAAAATTTCTATTGGGTTTATTAGTTTATAGAGCAACAATTCTTCTGCTAATGCAGCCAGATTTTTAATTAAACACAAGATCTCGTACACCTAAACGATCTGTAATTTTTTTTACTTAACTATTGAGTCCAAGTGAAGGCAGGAAGCATATATGTATATTTGTCTCTAGCAGGCACATAGAAATAAAGAAATCATAGCCACTCGCACAGAAGGAGAGATCATGAATCTGTACGCCGAATTAGCTGAATGATTAAAGAAATCCTTTAAATCTCAAAAAGCACTGAACGTGTTAGCAAAGTGTATATTAACTAGATATAGATTACTTTTATCACAAAGAATTATTTAATATTGTAATAGCTTTAGGAACATATAAAAAATGCTTATCAACTATAAAAAAAACTTTAATAAAACATTGTAGTGTCTGTTAGGCGATAACTGGTAACAAACTTAATGTAGTAAATAATTATTTAGTTTGAGACAGCCGTCGATCTATAATGGCTTCGTAGGCATGGTTACTGGATAAGGTAGCAACCTCGAGGTGAGCCCAAAAATGGTTCTGTCGACGTTTCGCCGCGCATGCGCGGCTCTTAGGCCATTTAAGGTTTCCCAACAGCCTTCCAGGCGGCTAACTGCTTCTGCATCAACCGACTGATAAATGCTAGGGCGAAATGAAAAGGGCGATATATCCACGGATGATATAAGCCTACTTATACATTGTTAGACACTTTGCAGTTCACAACAATGTGATCTTGTGAAGGTGGAAAATATCATAGGTATTTCATAGGAGAAAACCGTACTGTTTGCGTACTACTATATACTGGTGTCAGGTCTTTGTTGCAGGAGACCATCTACGTAGGTACCGAAGCAGTTCCTATCTCTGCCGAACAACATTACTATGTTCCGCTTTGAAACGCGCTGTTACTAGTGAAATTACTGAGGTAACGAGCTCAATATCTTATGTCTCAAGGCGACGAGCGCAATGTGATGCAGTGTCTACCATCTTAACAAGCGCCACGTTGCATATCAGTTATCTATCAGGTAAACGTCTCGCTCGTCTCGTCGCTTCGTATAATAAAATAACTGGTTTACAGCAGAATGAAATAATATTTATATAAATACAGTTATTAGATTCGGAACTATATTGGTTTTTAGCAATATAACAGTAAAAGTTTTAATTCAGGCCATAAATTGATTTTAGTAATCTGAAGTATATACATTAAAACAACTTAATTTGTTATACATAGCATACATTTTTTCTTTAATGGGGAGACTGGAAAAATATTATTAATTACAGGATAAATTACATTATTAAAATTCATGAGCATAAGACGTCCGTTGAGACATCTATGATCAATGAACTTGGGCACCCGCCAGTGTTGCCAAGTTGTTCGCCTCGACCTTGCTGGCTGTTGGAGCGTATATCGATCGCATGCAGAGTTGCCATTATTCAAGATTTCGAAATATCTGTCGGTAGGTTTTCAACGTCCGACCCAAAGACGATTTATAATTATCTTTTCCGGTGTTTCTTTATGTTTCATCATGCTTTAATTGATTTATTAAATATATATATATATAAATAACGTGGCCGCTTTCAGTGGGCCTTTTGAAAAGGTTTCAAGTCATACAAGGGCAATGGAGGGCTATACTTAGGGTTTCCCTGCGTAATCGAATCAGAAATAAAGAGGTCCGCAAAAGAACTAAGGTCACCGATATAGTTCAAAAGATTGCTAGCCCTAAATGGAAATGGGCAGGACACATTGCTCGAAGGAGTGACAGCCGATAGTGCACCAAGATTCTTGAATGGCGACCGCATACCAGAAGACGCAGGCCCACCAGGTGGTCTGACGATCTGGTGAAGGTTGCGGGAAGCAGCTATATGCGGGCAGCGCAGGAATTATCGATGTGGAGATCTTTGGGGGATGCCTATGTGCCAGTGCCAGCCAGTGGACATCTGTCGGCTGATAATGATGATGATATGTATAAATCTTTTCGGATGAAAGTACAAATAAGAATATTTTAACGAAAACCTTCAATAAATCAATCATTACCAAGAATCAATTTTACTAGAATTAATTAGAAATGATAATATAAATATAATAAATATTCTTCAAAGATCCTAACACTATTTATGGTAGGTCTCTGTTTCGGGACGCTGTGTAGGTAGGTACCAACGTAGTGCCTATTGCAGCCAACAAACAATAGTGTGGAAACATTACTGTATTCCGGTTTAAAGGGTGATGTAACTAATTTAATTACTGGGGTGAAGAAACTCTACATCTTATGTCTCAAGAGGCGATAGCGATGTGGTGCGGTATATACAATCCTAACTAGCGCCACGTTTGTTATGGGCAGGCGTGTCACTTAACATCGGGTGAACGTTGCGTCTCATCTTTTAATTATATAAAAAAATGGTTCAATGCTATTCTCCTTCTTGCTAGACCTAGTCCCATCTTTACTTTGCGTCGGGCCCTGCTCTATTTTGTGTCACAGTTTCTGTCTATTTATTATTATTTAGATCTTTACTGATTATCGTCAACCAAGTAGTCAGGGTTTTCCAGCGTCTCTCTTTTTTAAGCTTTTTTTTAGTGTAAAAAAGGTAAAATGCTATTGAAATCAATATTTACTTTCGATGGTAGACACGCACTTAATGTTTCATAAATATTTTTGCATTGTAATTTTTTAATATAGACAAATTCTAATAAAATTTCTTTGATAATGATAATGTGAAAGATATAAGTAAACGGATATCATATGGTAATTGATGGCGGATGCTCAAGTGAAATTTATAGACAATATTGTTTGCAAATGGCGAACGAAAGGAAACAGAAACTCATAATTGTGCCGCTGCCAGGAAAGGACAGACGCTGTCGGCATAAAAAAAATATACGGCTAGACAAAGGAATTACAAATCCTGTTGGAAGGTTAATAGCAGGATAAAAATGACCGTTTCTAAGACATTAGAATATTTTCGACTTTTTTTAAATAATTAACTTATGACAAGAGTCTTTAAATTTTATTCAACGAAATGATCAACCAAGCAAGATGTTCATGTTATAGTAAGTAAACCTCCTGATAACAAGGTGTTAGTTATGATGATATACATTACACAATTTTGTGCTCGTCGTCTGAGACAAGATGTTCAGTCTCCTTACCAGAGTATTATAATGATTTAAAGTAGATTTTTCGATGATTACTAGTTCGTTTAGCCAAAAAAATTCTGAATTTTTCAGCAATCAAAGAAGATTGATAGATTCCTCCAAAAGTACATGACATTGAATTATGTTATAGGTCGTTCCGGTCACACTTCAGTTCAAATATTACATGTCGTTATTGAATGATTATGTCATTGATATGAATATAATAAAGTCTTGGTGCCTCACTAACCTAACCTGCTACTAGTTATTCTGCGTAGGAAATTACATTATAAACAATTTATGGTCATCATTATCATCATTACAACAGATGAACGTCCACTGTTGGACATAGGTCTCTTGTAATATGTTTCACAAAGCACCATCATGGTATTGGTGAATTTATAGTTATGTATTATGGTTGTCCGTCAGTTGAAATCATGATGATGTAAATTATTACGTTACAATTCCAAATAATTTCTTTAGTTTCTATGAATTTATATCTCTATGAAAATGTTCATGACGGTAACATCCATTTTAATGACAATATCTTCCACTGCATGGAATATGACCGTAAGAAGCCAAAATATTTTCGGCATTATCCCGACATTTTTATGACTACAATAAACTGTTGAAACAGTTCATATAATTCACTGGTGGTAGGTCTCTATTGCCGGAAACCGTCTAGGCGGGTACCATCGCAGCGTCTACTTCTGCCGCCAAACAGTAGTGTGCAAACATTGCTGTGTTCCGGTCTGAAGGGCGTTGCAGCAAGTGTAATTACTGAGGTAACAAGACTCAACATCTTAAGTTTCAGGCGACGAATGTATTGCGTTGCTGTGTATAACATCCTAACGCTATGTGTTATGGGCAGGCGTATTACCATCAGGTAACCGTCCTGCTCGTCTCGTCACTTAATTGTGGAAAAAAAATGTACCATGTTTAAAAACACCTGCCACTAGCTGCAACGATACGAGAACAATGCGATGCAATGTATATTAACTAAACTAGCGTTACGTTGTAATGAACGGGGGTATCACTAACCATCAGGTGAACGTCTTGGTATACTCGAAACGTACAAATTAAATCGCTCCAAGGAATATATAAACCGAGTAACGGCTTCGCATGAGGAAAAAGTATCACCAACGAGAGATAAAATTCAGCAAACTGCGCTCGTTTTATACAAGACGTATCACTACTAACGAGCATGAGAATTAAATCTCTAATTCAAAAACTAACGTCCGTAAACGCATTATAATTACTGACGCGTCACTTTCACACAGACACAGACACAGACACGTGTCCATTAACATGCATAGACCCGAATGTAAGGAACCCACGCGTCGGGGTCTATGACACAGTAATGTATGGAGATGCTGAAAAGAAATTAATTCATTTTTATAAGCTTTCCGTGTAGACTGTAGGGTGTAAGAGACCCCGCACTGTTGTGCGGGACCCAAGCCAAACTCGGCTGTACGTGGTGCACCCTGCTAATCAACAAATGGGGCTCCTTCTCCAACCAATTCGCATTGGCCATCCTGATAGGAAATGGCCCTAATGACGACCCTATGAACCCCTACAAATGACGGCGCTAGTGCCCGGCAGTACTGGAAGCCATGTTGACTGCATGCGGGCTGCGCAAGACTGCGCGATATGGAGATCTTTGGGGAAGGCCTGTGTTCAGCAGTAGACGTTTATCGGCTCATGATGAAGTTCTACTGAAACTTCGTAAGAGATTAAAAATAGACGGAGGAGAACGATGTATACAGCAGGACATAAGTCTCTTGTGACATAACCTACAATACTTGGACTTGTGATATTTGAGTCCCTTGGCTTACAACGATTCTTTCGATGTTGGCTGTCTACCTAGTGGAAGGTCTCCCAACGCTGCGGTTTCCGGCGTCGCCAGCTCTTAATAGCAATAACCAAAAGTTAATCTCACAGTAACAAAAACAGCATTGAAATTCCATTTGAACGGTTAATTTTTACGCTAATATGAGATTTTTTTATTGTGTTGTATGTGCTGGTGGTAGGTCTTTGTTACCGGGGATCGAGTAGGTAGGTATCACCGCAGCGCCTATTTCTATCACCAAACAGTAGTGTGTTCCAATTTGGAGGGAGTTGTAGTTAGTGAAATCAATGGGGTAATGAGATTTAAAACCTTATGGTCAAGGCGAAGAGCGCAAAGAGGTGCTGTGTATCATCCTAATTACCGCCAGATTGTTATGGGCAAGCGTATCGCTTACTACCATGAATCATGCTCATCTCATCACTTCATCGTGAAAAAAAAACATGTGCATGGCTTATGAAGATTTTATTGGTAGTGAACAAGGCAGTAGTGTCTGCAAGCAAATTCTGATAAGCGACTCATTTTTATGAGACGGGAGCATCAGGAGAATGATCTGTTCGTTTCTTTCAATATAATAAAAAAATTGTATTTAATTTGACTTCACATTTGTCGTAAGGCAAATCCGTTATCTTTTTGTTATCAACAAATATTCGCAGTATGACGTAATGTCTTTAATTTACTCGTGGAATTTATGATATCATCGTATTAGGCGAAATGCAGCCATACCTGATAAAGAAATAATAAACACTTTGTTATACAAACAGTTGTTATATTTAATTATTTTGGACTAAAGTTTTTATCGAAACTAGACTATTCCATTTATTTACATTGACATTTAATTACGGTGTAAATATATCTACTGGTGGTAGGTCTCAGTTATCGGAAACCATCTACGTAGGTACCAACGCAGAGTATACTTCTGCTCCAAACAGTTCTGTGCAAATATTACTGTGTTCCGATTTGTAGGACGCTGTAGCTAGTGAAATTAATGAGATAACGGACTTTACATCTTCTGTCTCAAAGCGAGGAGCGCAATGTGGTGCTGTGTATACTATTCTAACTAGTGCCATGTTGTTATGGACAGGCATGTCACTTACCATCGGTGTAAACATCTTGACAGTATCGTCACTTCGTCGGATAAAAAAAAAACTTAATTAACTGTACTTGTAAACGCATACTAATAATAATTTCAATACTAATATATTACAGCAGTATCCGCAAGACCGATGGATCTGGAGATCTTTGAAATTACTTATGTTCAGCTGTGGTCGTCTATCGGTTGATTTATGATAAAGAATATATTCGTATACTTTGTTGCAACTTGCCACCGGAAACTTGAATAACATTCAACGAATTTTTATTGCGCATGAGTACACACTGAAAGGATAAAGGCTAGTTTATTTATAAATAAATCGTCGTCGAGTAAGACTGAATTACAATACGAAGTAGAATGTTTTGAAACACGAAATCCTTCAGCAAAGACGATTACGCTTGACGCTTTGTGTATAATTTACACGTTATTTATAGATGACTAAACGAATAACTAATGAAACCACCAGTTAATTAGAGTTGATAAAAAAGGGAAGCATATAAAAGTAAATGGAATTTGTCCACTTCGCATTCCTGGACATTGAAGTATGTGGAATTGAATTAAAATACATGCACAACTGATACATGGTGCAAATTCTCATATACCCTGGCACCGTTAAACATATAATTAATATGCATATATCGTGACGTCAATAATACCAATTAAATATGATTCCGATTAAAGAATAAGGAAAATAATATAATATCATTATTCTGAAAAACGTGTCGACGACCGTGCAAGAAATAAAAATGATTCACTGCTTCCGTTGACAAAGCTTTTCCTGTAAACATGTGTGTTGATAGTCAGTGTAACAAAATAGACGACCATGAACTTTGTTTACTTTTTGACTTAACATCCAACGTTCCTGGATGGAGCAGAGGTTGTCCACAGAGATGTTTCATCGCGTGCCTGGAGCTTCAGTTTTGATCTCAATCCCCGTCTATGATCTCCTTCATCTCCTCTGCAACTGTGTGGCATCAAGTAGGGTTGTGACTATCGAGCTTGCACTTTTCTTATGGATTCCATTCCAGCGCTTGCTTGGGGATATCATATCCAGATGTTAAACCTAAAGTTACCATATAATGTACATCTTAAAATTGTACAAGCTGTCTCTTCGCTTACATTTTTTAATCATGATGAATATTTCTATAGGAAATCGATGTATTCCAAAAAAAATAAATTTTGGTGGATAAATGACTGTACAATCTTCTTGTGAATCTCGGCAATGAGAGGTCTGTTCCTATTTATGTTTTCGTACCCTGTTTTTTTTTCTAGGGAGAAATCTTTGAAAATATACTGCGTCTTCTAGGAGAAAGTTAGAGTTATATGGAGATATGTATCCACTACAACCTCCTCGTTTGAGACAACAGTAACCTTCGGCGTTTGGAGAGGTCACAGGAGTTCCATTCGAAACACAACCGCGACATCTTTAAAGCTGGGATAGCCCCGTCGCGGGTCTTTTTCATGTAGTCCTTATCAGTCTCGCAAGTACTATCCCAATTAACGAAGACCACGTCTAGCCATTGTCGTTCTCAAGGTCGTCTAGAAGGCGCCATTAAGGTAGAACACAATTCCCAGGTGCGATGTGACGACGAGCAATAGCGCCACGACGGCTTTATCGATGGGCGAGATCTATCCTCTCTCGATCCTGCTCGGCAGCCTCCTTTTGTACCATAAGAGTATCACAAAAGGAGGCTACGGCTCTCCTTGCAAAGTCTCCTCTCAGCATCGCCGATACGATTGTTGGCAAAGAGAAGAAACCGTGTGTGATGTTTTTGCACCCAGCTTAACTCTATATAACTCTATATATCTAAGTGAAATCTTCCAGAAAATGGATGTGATTATGGGAATATAGATGAGATATATGAAACGAATCTTCTTTCAAAAATATAACATTTTATTGGCCAGAATCACGATTTATGTACTAAAAACTGTCAAATGATATAGTAGTATCTCAAGTATGACGCTGTAAGAATTCCTTGTCTATTTAATATTGCACTGTAAAAAGAATTAACTAAAGAAAGCGCAACGTGCACAAACATTTAAAATCATCTCGAGCATGATGCCACCTGATGGAATGCGTGAAAGTAAGCGAGACATATTTATTAAGATTTGAAACTGTTAATAATCTGTACTCTAAAACAACGGACGTGATATAAAACAAGAGATTCTTTTAGACAATTAGAAAATTTTACAATTTATAAAATATCATAATAATAACTTAATCGCGTTTACATAGAATCCACCATATTGTACATCATACTTTTCAAAATTTTAATTGATGACAAATGTCATTAATCTCTAAAAACATTAGTAGACCATTAGTAATAATAAATCATTCGAATATTTAGTAATCCTTGATAAGCCACGCTCGGAAAGGTCCGATATTACGTGTACGTAAAAATATATTTTTAATGTCCATTGTGCTAACACTTTATATCCATTTGATATGATGTTATGTGACAATTAGGATGATGTAGGACCAGAATGCTCTAGCTCCGAGATGTCACTAGGATAAACAGAAGTTGCGAGGAGACCTAGCAACGCAGTTTCGAAAAACAGTTCCACCACCAAAATTTCATAAAAAAACCGAAATCAAACTAGGACTCCTGTGTTATATAGCAAATGCGTAGTTACTGCGCCACAAAGACCATTAAACTATGATTTATATTTTCCGAATATGTTTATAATCAACATTTATGTTATAGACCTAACAACGATGGGAACAACATTGTCAGCTTTTAAATTAATGCGGCAATAACTTGTTTGAATATTTTAATAAAAAAATAATTCACTAAAGGTAGTTTACCTAACAGATTGAATCAATATATTTGATCATGATTCACGCACAGTATACATGCGCTGTCGTGATCATGATGACTCAAACTAGGCCTTTAGATATAATATTTACATTGGAAATGAATCGTACTTGCAAAACTCTGCCTCCAGAGCGTCCTGACGACAAGTATTTTTAAACACCAGGTTTACAATATTTATAAAGTATTATCTCTATAAAGTATTATCAATACTCATCATATAAAAGCACACAATAAAACCTTATTTAAATGTGTCAAAAACCATCCCTACAAAACAAAAATACCTCGTAAACGCTTCTAATATATTTTTCATATTTCATTAAAGTATTATGTAAATTTAACTTTTGTGGAGTTCATTACGTGTTATATTAATAGAGTAGTTAATGAGCATATCATTAAATACGCAATGTATAACAATTTAGTATATTCCAAAATATCAGTTGTCGCCATGTCTAGAAAAAATACTATTAAATAATATTAAAAGTATTAAATACTTGAGAGTTTCTTGATCGGAATACCTGGTCCGCATACTACGAAGCAAATATCAGGTTTCAAAACTAATTTAGCATGCGGTCGAATTGAAATTTAAATCAACTTTAACAGAATCGTATTTTTTTTCCCATTAAATTTTTATTCATCACAACCGTATTCTTTCTCGAAAAATTGTATAAATTATCATTTCAATGACATCATATATTTGGAAATTCTTACTGTAATTGCATCCGGCTGCAAAACTTCTTATATTTAAACCGAGAGTTGTAAAATATACCTGTTTTTATGTATCAGTGGAATAGAAGTTCCAAAAGAGCTGGAGGATTTTTTTTAGTGTCGTCCGAGATGCTCTTTGCTATAAGCGATTTGATAAAACGGTGAATCAACCATTTTCTAGTTGATTTTTTTATCACATCGAGAGGATAATTTGACATTATTGCTTTATTCTGTTGTAAACACTATTTTAATGAAACTGTAGACAGTAATGTTTAGAGCATCAAGTGGGAACTTGAAAGCAATAGAAATTAAAATTTCACTAGTGCCGGAAACTAAGTACGAACCACAGCAACGCATAGTTCTACCGTTAAACAGTAATGTGCTATTTCCTTTAAAATTTCAGAGCACAAAAGCCAGTGGAATACTAGAGTAACGTTACTTGATTGCTTTTCTCTGAAGCTCGAAGTTGTGAAGTATATTTCATTTTAACGAATCAACTACCAAAATAAAATAAAAGAGGAAGATTTTAGCAGATTTATCTACTTTTACTCCTTTCGAATAACTGAGTAGAGCTCAGTATTCCACTTGCACTGCGGTCGATGTCCTTTCGTAGAAATGTTGTCGCGTGAAAGGCGTTTAGGGTGTGGAGGCGTGAGTCAGATGCACGACTCACCCCATGCGACGCTGCACCGTCCAGGGTAATAAAATCGATACACTCAGACAAGTGTGGGCTTTACATAAATGTTCTATATGTATATAGAAAATGTATTAATTTGGACTCGACAGGGGAGTTTCGATGTATTGATCTACCGAGTCTGTATAGTGAAATATTATTTACGAGTACTCGTTCAAGTTTAGCTGGCTCCCTAGTGCAGTTTATTTGAACGTAGGCTTTTTACTAATCTGTAAAGGTAGCCACTAACCTTAGATTGTCAATCTACCACCATAACAGCATTGATATGTTGTATTACATCGAGAAATATCTCTCAAATAAATATCACAAAACATTTCATTTGATCTGCTTCACGACACTTCTTTTATATCAACCAAGAATATCAAAAAACTAAGTAAATAACTTTTTATTATTACAATTCATTAAATTTGAAATTGAACTCCGGGCGAATTTTTAAGTCTTCTCTATATTTTCTTATTCTCTATGAAGCGTTGTTTGAACTTTTCTCTTGTCTGGAAAACGTCGTAAAATTAAATAACTGTCTTAGATAAGGTATAAAAAGTAAATAAAAGGGAATATTAAAAATTGCGTACGGTGAAAATCTTGAAAAAAAATATTTAAACTATTGAAAAAGATTAAATGGTAGAAACATAGTTCACCAAATCTTATATGATTATCAATAGGTAAAAAAAGTTTTGTCCCTGATTTGATTTACTTTAACTGACAATAACTTAGCTTTTTTAAAATGAATAAAATGTCGAAAACACTTAAACAATGAATAATATCTACGGTATTTTGTTACATTCCTTTTATTTATAATTTTACATAAATAAAAGGAATGTAATAAAATACCATATAATACAAGTTGAGACCGAAGTCCAACTAAGACAAAGTAATCTCTTATTCCAATAAAATATTGGATCTTATTAGGTTCGTTATAAATATCGCCTTCGCAGCACAAAAAACTTACGTACTTTTTACGATATACTTGCCAACCTAACCGTAAATCATTTTATTTTAAAAGATCTTCATCATATTTTTTAACAACGATCTAATTTGAAATATGACGATTTTGAACGTCGCTAATAACTAATTAGTATAAAACTGCGGACTCATAGAGAAAGCACCGAGAAATTACGGTGAAATGAATTCCTAACGCCTATCACTATCAAGAGAATACCAAATGAGACTACATTTACACAGTTACACACACGAAAATAAGTGAATGTGCATTTTAAATCTGTTACTCTTTTGACCGAACAACAATTCGCGTATAAAAAAGAAATCATAGTTTTAAATGTTTGCCAAGGAAAGGATAAAAATACTAAATATCAAAACTATTTAGTGGTTTACTCCCACTCTTCTTCTTCTCCACACAAAAAACGATAATGAAATTGTACAAATAAAGAACAATTAAACGTATGCTTCAAATTGCCAAGTTAAATTACTTTCTTGGCACAGTAACTAGCCGCTTGGTTACTAGTAATAAAGATTGTTTTGGAACTCTAGCTTACTACCATGATAAAACTGTTAATCTGCCACCATAACGGATTTGACAATTCACCATGTACAACCTTAATATTAAAACCATGTGTAATTGAGGTCAAGTCCACTGTAGATAAGCAAGAAACCTTAATACACAGTCACATAGTAATGTATGGTGATCGATGTGTCGATAAACAGAAATATTAATATTAATATATAATAATTACATCATTACACAAAAGCTATATCCTTGAAAGGTTGAATTACGCGGCCGCCTGGCGGTACGCGCTATACTCGTAAGTCGGTCGATAACATTGATAAGATGGTATTATCTACGCTTATCAAGGCATCACCTTATCACACTGCGAGCATGTGGATACGGCAACACCTTTACCATATATGGTAACGAAAATTAAACCGACCTGGTATTGGTGGGGGTTTATGGTAGCCGATAGTACGTGGAATCTGATAAGACGCGTTTTATATACCTTTATCCTCGCGTAACGTTCCTCATTTCGTGTGGTGTGCTGGACGTGGCGGCCGGTCGTACTAGTTCCTATATTTATATATTTTACATAAAAAGTAAGTTTCATTTGTTAAATTTAAACAATGGAGAATTAATTTAAAATAAAATCGATAACAGTGTTGGAAAGTTTTTGCAACTTTACGGTACATAATGGTGATTTCCACGGTGTTTACGCGATTCGGAATGGTTACGTAACAATGATGCAGTGAAGTGGCAATTTTTTTTTCCATACTTTATCAGTTGTTAATTCTTTTCGTCAAAAGAACTATTATTATTAAATAACAAAGTGAAAAATAATACTTCATTATTCCGTTTTAATTTGTGGGTAGTGCGTTTCATATTCTTGTATCAATAACTTACTTCATAACTTGATAAGATTACTTGTGTGAGATTAAACAAGTTTATAGGCTGCAGTTAAGCATCATAACCGTCTCTATAATGTTGTAACTTACTTATCTCTAAGATAAAATGAGAAGATAAATTTCTCTAAATTAGATTTAACACTGAAACCAACATTGTGTTGATTTTCAAAATCGTTATTTGATTATTTCCAGACTAATTCACAATGTGCGACGAAGAAGTTGCCGCGCTGGTAGTGGACAATGGATCCGGTATGTGCAAGGCCGGATTCGCTGGCGACGACGCGCCGCGTGCCGTGTTCCCCTCGATCGTCGGCCGCCCCCGTCATCAGGGCGTAATGGTCGGCATGGGACAGAAGGATTCCTATGTGGGCGACGAGGCGCAGAGCAAGAGAGGTATCCTCACGCTCAAGTACCCCATCGAGCATGGCATCGTCACCAACTGGGATGACATGGAGAAGATCTGGCATCACACCTTCTACAACGAACTGCGTGTCGCGCCCGAGGAGCACCCCGTTCTGCTCACGGAAGCTCCACTCAACCCCAAGGCCAACAGGTAAGTCGGAGACGATGTTACAAAACACAGAAAAAAAATTTTTGCGACACTTACGACTTGAATGTGTCTAACCACTGACTTTACTTTCAGAGAGAAGATGACTCAGATCATGTTTGAGACCTTCAACACCCCCGCTATGTACGTAGCCATCCAGGCTGTGCTGTCGCTGTACGCGTCCGGTCGTACCACCGGTATCGTGCTGGACTCTGGCGATGGTGTCTCTCACACGGTGCCCATCTACGAGGGCTATGCCCTGCCCCATGCCATCCTTCGTTTGGACTTGGCCGGTCGTGACCTCACCGACTACCTGATGAAGATCCTCACGGAGCGTGGCTACTCATTCACTACCACCGCCGAGCGAGAAATCGTTCGTGACATCAAAGAGAAGCTTTGCTACGTCGCACTCGACTTCGAGCAGGAAATGGCCACCGCTGCCTCGAGCAGCTCCCTCGAGAAGTCGTACGAACTTCCCGACGGACAGGTCATCACCATCGGAAACGAAAGATTCCGTTGCCCCGAGGCTCTCTTCCAACCCTCATTCTTGGGTATGGAAGCTAACGGTATCCACGAGACCACTTACAACTCGATCATGAAATGCGACGTGGATATCCGTAAGGACTTGTACGCCAACACAGTGCTGTCTGGTGGTACCACCATGTACCCAGGCATCGCCGACCGTATGCAGAAGGAGATCACGGCGCTCGCTCCTTCCACCATGAAGATCAAGATCATTGCACCCCCGGAGAGGAAGTACTCTGTATGGATCGGCGGATCGATCCTCGCGTCCCTGTCGACATTCCAACAGATGTGGATCTCGAAACAGGAGTACGACGAGTCCGGCCCCTCGATCGTGCACAGGAAGTGCTTCTAATTGCCTGATGCCAAATGAGACTATTCCTAATTCATGATGCCCTACACCGAGATCGCAATCGGCCGGCTCAAACCACGCTTGTAATATATTGTATTGTATAAGTGCAGTATTTAAATAGGTTGTAAGGTATCGTAATATGCATATTACGTAAACTGAACGGATCGTTCTCGCTTCCGTTGTTGACAAATGTTTTTTGAATAATTTATTAAATGTTTACTAACCTCAAAGTTTTTAATAAAAAATTAAAATAATAATTTTATATACCGGTATAAATTCGATGTTTTCTTGTCGACCCCAGATTCCGTCGGTTCGGTGCTTTCGAGTGAGAGCCGGTACCGTTTCAGACAATCTCTGACACACAAACGGCGAGCAAATCTCACATATTTTAATGCTTAGTATTATCAAAGCGTGACTGTGAACCGTTCCTAATTAATATTTCGACGATTCCTCTATATTAAAGTAAAAGAAACGATGCAATTAATAATATTAGCTTTTAATAATATTATTTAGAAATAAAAAACTTAGCTACGTTCTTAGCTATGAAGTGAAGTAAAACAAAAAAACATTAAATTTGTACAAATAGAAAAAAACATGGTTACTAAGACATTACAATTTTGATTTTTGTTTACATTTATAGTCGTCATGTCATACAAAGTAATATTAGCAAAATAATCAAAAAATTTAAATAAAACGACTTTTTCGCATATACGAGTGCAAGAATGACTCATAAAAAGGACTCCGAATATATGATTCACGTTTATCTCCACTGAGATAGTATGCAGCTGTATTACGCTACATCTAAAAAAGTATCATTAACATTAATATATTTAAACATATATACAGAGTACGGTTTTGTTGTTAATATTGCAAATATACCCGTTAAACAGTAAAACTCATGTCTAGTAATATTTACTTAAAAAATTTGTTATTCCAATAACAATTTATCACGATCTCTCAAGAAATCGTTTTCAAATATACAAATCTAAACTTTCAAATTTTTATGGGGCAAGCGTTGACTTCATATAATAAATAAGATATAACGGATTTTTATTTCCTGTTAAAATTAATGAATTTAATTTTAATCTTAATATGTTAAATGAAGAACAAATAGAGGAAAATATTTAATTTTCCTTTATATTCCATATTGGTCGTAATAATTTGGTTTTCCCTGTTTTCGTTATGTACATTATAAAATAATAATTTAAAATTAAATTTGCAGCTACAATATATCTTTGTTGCCGGGGACCATATGGGTAGGTGCAGATAAAAGTATACAAAAATTACTGTTTTTCTGTTTAAAGGGTGTTTTTACGAGTAAAATTACTGGAGTAACAAGACTTAACATGTATCAAGCCGATGAGCAAAATTTTGTGCAGACATTCGAATTAGAACCTTATTGTTATCAGCGATAGTGCCACTTACTACCAGGTGAACGTTGTGGTCGTCTTGATGCTTCGTTGAATAAAAAAATGCATAATGTATTATAAGATTATACTGTTACTATTTCTTAATCTTAGACACAGACCCAATAAAAAAATTTAAACGACCATTAACAACATAAAATAATAAATTTTCTTACTGTGAAATTTTGTTTGATTTTTAAAAAATCTTTGATATGTACATCGGCAATTTTTTAAGCAAAATTTAAAAAAATATATATTATTTTATTGTGAATAGCTTCCAATGATGTATTTGCGGCACGCTGCCGTTTTTAAGCAAACTTCCACATAGCGTTCGAATTTTACTGAGTGATGTAGACAGCATCAACATTCGTGTTCCCGTTTGAACGTATTTAATATTGCTAATGGACACGGCTCGTCAGCAGCGAATAGTAAAGGCTTTTTAAAATATACAATTGACAAAAAAAAATCCGTGTCGATAGTCTATGAATCGTTGTTTTTATATTCAAAAGTACTACATAGCTATGCAATAATAAATATTAAAACATAAACAATTCTATAAAACATCTAATTTGAAAAAGTAAAAGGAACGTGTTTTAGAGCCATTACGCAAATTTTTAATTTGTGATCGTAATTATAATAACGTTTGCATATTTTAATATTTATTCGGTGAATTACTATTATGATACTTTCCCCTTAAACATTAATCATGTAACTAATTAAGAGATTTAAAAACATTTACTGTTTGTTGTTTATAGAACGTAACGTTATGTATAAATGAAATTGGTACTTATAAATTTTCTAAGCATAGTATTTTAATTGTCGAGTAAAATTATTTTGAATACACGACAAAGATACAAACCGGATAGTATAATAAACCGTAATTTACTTGAAGTTCGACATGATACTGAATCTTTAAAATGATTCTATAGTAAATTGTAGATCAGAGTATATTTTCCGTCGAAATTTTGTTTGAAACAAAACAAACACATCAATGTGTGGCTATTTATACTTGACCTGGACTAGGATACGGGCATTTTATAATTAGAAAATCGAACACACCCACGTCGTCTGTCTTCCGTCTGCTCTGCTCCATGTGACGTCATGCACACGATGCATTGATACTACACGGCGTATTCGAAACGAACGAAAATATAGTATCAACGCCGCCCATGTGAGTTGTCTAAATGTTGACACGAGTCATTGTTGTAACATCGTAACTTCCTAATACAGCCTACTCTCTGATAGTGATCAGTGCTGCTAGCCGCTTGACTGACTTGAACAGGATGAACAGAACAGGCATAGAAGTAGAGACAAGATAAAAATTACCTAAAAAAACATAAAATCACTGTTGGTTATGTATGTTATATGCATTATTAAATTATTCAATGTGTTGGCTTAAAGATCGCTTTACCGGGCCGTAATATCATTTAAATATTAAAATTCAAAATATGATAGATAAAAACCAGATGCTGTATTAAAATTTAAAATCCCTTGTTTTTTTATATTAATACACTGAGATTATAGGATTTTCACAGAGGCTTCGTTTGAAACAAACAATAACTTGTTCTTTAATGCGTGAAATTTTTATATAGTTTAAAAATGTCATAAAATTCTACGGGTTAGTAATTATCATGATTAAATATTACACGTGTAACTCTTGATCTCCCTGTTGAAAAAAAGATTAGTTTTGTACATACAACGTTGTTTGATTTCTACTATATTTTTTAAAACAGAAGAGTTTTTAAATAAGGTTTGTAAGTCTATAATTTTTATATAGTAAGAATATATTCTGCAAATAACTCCCCCACGTTGGTATATATAAGTATATACGTTATAGTTAACGAAGGGGCCACCCTAGCAGCGCGAGACGAGCCGGCGAGGGTCAAGGGCGCATGGCGCAGGCGGACGATCGATTCCCCTCTCCCTCATACATTCCCCTTATGTGTCTACCACGCTGCGCCAGACTATAATTGCTATTTTATCTAAAGAAAACGAGAATGAATATAAAACCAAATTTCCGAACTTGACAAGTTGACTCATGAAGCATCATAAAATAAATTTTGTTAAACTAAGCATTTGGTGACTGTATATTATTTTTACCAATTTTTTTTTTATTTATGTCAGTAAAAAGTGAAGATTTATTCCTTTCCAGGGCATGTCGGAGTATTTGATTATACATTGAATATACAGTGTAGTAAAAAAATATTTTTAAATGTTATTCATTAAATGAAACAACAATAATGCTGTCTATCAGTATCATTTTAAACATTGTTTATTAATATTACCATTAATCATTTTCATTTCGACGTAAAAAAAAAATTGTGGCCAATGTTAATATCGGTGAACTTGCTTCTGCGACTTTAAAATAGCTCTAACGCTGGTTAAGTTAAATTTAAGTTAAGGTTGTCTTGCTCTCAGATATTTAGTTAAGTAAAATGATACATTAGTTATAGAACAAGTGGAGTACAATCGTGTTAGAATAATAGCGGTACAAGAAAATAATAACATTTAATATTATTCAGATTATATATAATTTATTCAATCTTATAATAATTAAATTCTTTATTACTTTCTTAAGTACCTTAAAAAAATATTATCAACAAAAGTATATGAACTTGATATCTCTTTACTTGTCTCCGGTCTACTGCTAGCTTCGTTCTTCACCTTCCTCTGTGGCTAACTAATTTATTGTACAATTCTTTCATTCCTCGATCAGTAAGAGTTTAGTATTGGCTTCCAGCTACTATATGGGCAGTTCGCAGTAATGCCTCCTTTAAGCGAATGTTGTGGACACACTACAAGTCTTTATGAAACGTCCAAAATTTCCTGGTCTCATGTCAGCATATATAATACTTATTTATGTTATACTTCTATTATATTTATCTACCTTTTCACACACCCACGATACTGCACCCACACTTTTACTCTCTAGTCAATCTTAGGGTAGACTGGGAGAAAATGCCATTTGGGATGAACTGCTGCCTATTGTACATTTTTTTTTGTGTGTGGTAATGAAGTTTTAAATAAATAAATAAAATACATCCGGTCGTTTTATTTTGTTACCCAATAAACCTCTTATTAAAACACGCGCATATATTATTCTTATGGCACACAGAACAGGTTATAAAATGATACAAAAAGAAGCTTGTTTAAAAATGCAGCTCTATGTTTTTGTTGCCCTCCCAAGGGCAAAGGAATACAATGCTTTCAGCCACGTCCCGACTACAAAATAAATGTTATGGCAAGTGTCTTCAAGGCGTTCGGCGCGCCACCAAGGTTTACCAAAGATAATGCACATGTTAATGACTCAGTTCAAGAGCTTGATATGTATTCTGTCGCCGAATACATTTTACAATACAATAGCTTTTATTATAATTCTACCCACTTGTATAGTTCGTTCCTTCGTTGACTCATTGTTTCATGTGTGATCTATCGCTATCAGAACGGAAACCAGCTCAGGAGTTTTTTATCTTTTGATACTTTATTCATAATAAACTTTGTTATTTATAGAGACGTACTACTTGATATAAAAAAAAAACTTTAAATTTAATGTCAGTGATTATGCTGAAAAAAAAATTTATCACCGCTTTTACAAAATGAAATTTATGTAAAACTGTTTTGTATTACGGGATTTATTTTATAACTTATTTCTGAACTATCTCTGATCTTATCTAATGTAAATTCTAATAAATCTTAACATCAGCTTAATCTTTATATTAATCGATTGCTTGAGTTTGATTGTTTTTTTACAAATCATTTTTCTTTTTAAATAAACAAGAAATTCCTTATATTTGGAAGGCTATAGCAAATATAACTTCACACTAACAATAAATTAAATATAATACTTAAAATTTAAAAAATATCAAACTTAATGTCAGGTATCAATTGATTATTTTTAATTATATATAATAGTAATAGTTTTCTTGACATGACGACTCCAAGATTCGGAAATAGGGTACAGCGTACCTCGTGGGTCCACGATTTACAAACGGAGGGTTAGTTTGACTCATCAGCGGTCGGCCGTAGTACGCATGCGCGAGTCAAACTATGAGTCACGCAAAGCATGATTCGTCGCAAGCTATTACAATTCCGCTCTTCAATATCCTATAAATTTAAATACTTTGTGTTATTGTTCATCTATACGCAGGTATACGCTAAGATCATATAATGATATTATAACAAAATTTTAAGTTTCAATAAAACTTAATAAAACGCTACTTACAAATAAAAATAACATTTTATTCTAATAAATGAAGAGACGAGGAGAACGTTCATATATACTTTTTATCTACAAACCGTGTAGATCCGCAGAAAATATTACTATTGCTGTCCCTAAATAATACAATACACATATTAGTGTTCCGGTAATCGAAATAATCCCGATATCGGGATTTGATGTTTTAGGGATAAGGGGACGAGAACAATACAATGCTCTATAAATACCCCAACTAGCACTACATTATTATGAGTCTCTTCGATGCATATTCACAGAAAATATAAAAGTTATGATATGTTTAAATAATAAGACTAAACAAAATGACTTAAATTAGAAAATCTATATATACATCGCACGAATTGATCATTTACTGTAATATTAGCTACGTGTATAACATAATAACAGTAAATGCTCTTATCATATAAATTATCTGCTAGATTATCATATAGGCTGTATATACAGATATAATCTTTCCTCCGGTTAGTAGGAAGTCTTCATATTTGTTAAGGATACGAAAATTATGTCCAACTTAAATTATAATAGAACCGCAATCTCTGCAGACTGAATACGCGCTAGACGTAGAGTATGACCAAAGCGCAGGTATGCAAGTCTCACGTGATTATAACCGACTGCGGATAACGTACACGTCAAATCTCTTACATCGACAAGATAAAGCGTATTGTGTACTGCTGAATTACTAGACAAGAGTAATAATAATAACCGTATATATAAGTAGTAATATGTTAATTTTTTCACATAGCATTACTTTACCACGACAATATTAACGACATCGGTATTGAATGAATCGTTTTGATGCTAGAGACTAATACAGACGAAACTTGGCATTTGTGTGAGTTTGTGCGTTTGTGTGCGCTGCGTACGTACATCGACCGTTGTGGAGATAGCCAATCAGAACTCAGGGATTTCCCTATGCCCATATAAGGTAAAACCGTCGGTTGCGGCGAGTGGGGAGGTCGGACGAGTCTATTATATCAAGTAATGAAAAAAGTTCTATTCTAATTTTAAAGGCACAACAATTGTATGACATACGTCAACAAAACCTATTACTATTGGCATTTGGTAACTTGCATTTAAATTAACTATTTATTGCTTTTGTTAAATTTTAAAATTGTTTAACACCCACAGGGGTCCGTTGGGCGAGTCGATTGTTTCCCGGCGGCGGCGTATGGCGTTGTGCTAGTGAAGCATATCGACCTCCGTAAATCGACTGAGCGACAGCCACGAAGCCGGCCGGCATTTCTCACTAATCATTGATTACTGAAGTATTGTTTTCCGTTGCTTTTATTATCGGTAAGTATATGGAAATTTTCAATCATTATGATCTTTAATGATAGTAATATACAGGTAATGTAGTCATAATTAATCTAATAAAAATGTCAGCCATTGTTCAATGCATGCGACCGTAATGAATGGATAGTGAATAATTTATTCATAATTTTTGACTCTTAACGGTAATAATTTTAATTATTTTAATATATTATATTTCCAACTAAAATCGTTTAATGATGGTTAATATGTGAAATTTTTTGCGAGTGTGTACGTGCAAGTTATGCCCGCTGGGGATCGGGGTGTTCAATATTAGTGAGGCTAAGCCTGTTCGGGATCTCGTTATCAAGTAGCGCGGTATCGACGGCGAGAGGGTGAGGGTCGGGGGCTGCGGAGGGGACGCGCAGGCTCCCTGCGGCGCAATACCATATATGGTTACGAACACTCACGGTTTGTCTGATTGGTGGAGAACTCGCTGCGGTGGCGGGTAGGGGAGCCCCGATAACCGGCCTCATATAAACTTCGTTCTCCTCGCTCGACGACATTCCACGAAGTAAGCTCGAGTTGAGGCGTTGTGCAGCAGAACCGAGGCTGTGCAATAGCGATATAATTATTTATTTAATAGGACTATTTAATTTAAAAAGTAAGTCGCTGCAATGTGTTATTTCTTGTGATTGTGAATCGTATGTGGATGTGAACGAGCAAATTGTGCAATTGGTGTGTGCGGGTCAGTGACACGGGGCTAGGTCGGAGCGGGGTCGCACGCCGCGAGCCCAGGGCGCCGGTTGCGGTAGGGCGTGGCCGGGTTTGCGTCTGCTCTAATGGATCTTTTAATTTATGCCCTTACTTTAGTCTCACTTATTTGACAATGGTATTTCAGAATACCTACATAGACTGGTGACTTGAATGTGACATGTCGGACGCGCCACGTCCCCACGCCTCGTGCCTTTCAATCGGACCAGGCCTTATTTGGTCTCAATTTGCGACTTCGCCCACTTAGCATCTTGCTAATAGGAAACTGGCTCGCCCACTGCATTTAATTTTAATTAAATTTTTAAAAGCGTTTTGAATTGTATCGTTATTACTTAGTGGAATTTCATTATTGATTTAATAATTTTTTTCTTGTTTGCAGACTAATTCACAATGTGCGACGAAGAAGTTGCCGCGCTGGTAGTGGACAATGGATCCGGTATGTGCAAGGCCGGATTCGCTGGCGACGACGCGCCGCGTGCCGTGTTCCCCTCGATCGTCGGCCGCCCCCGTCATCAGGGCGTAATGGTCGGCATGGGACAGAAGGATTCCTATGTGGGCGACGAGGCGCAGAGCAAGAGAGGTATCCTCACGCTCAAGTACCCCATCGAGCATGGCATCGTCACCAACTGGGATGACATGGAGAAGATCTGGCATCACACCTTCTACAACGAACTGCGTGTCGCGCCCGAGGAGCACCCCGTTCTGCTCACGGAAGCTCCACTCAACCCCAAGGCCAACAGGTAAGCCGCAGACGATGTTACCTAACAGAAAAAAAAAATTAGTGGCTTTTACCACCTGAATGTGTCTAACCACTGACTTTACTTTCAGAGAAAAGATGACTCAGATCATGTTTGAGACCTTCAACACCCCCGCTATGTACGTAGCCATCCAGGCTGTACTGTCGCTGTACGCGTCCGGTCGTACCACCGGTATCGTGCTGGACTCTGGCGATGGTGTCTCTCACACGGTGCCCATCTACGAGGGCTATGCCCTGCCCCATGCCATCCTTCGTTTGGACTTGGCCGGTCGTGACCTCACCGACTACCTGATGAAGATCCTCACGGAGCGTGGCTACTCATTCACTACCACCGCCGAGCGAGAAATCGTTCGTGACATCAAAGAGAAGCTTTGCTACGTCGCACTCGACTTCGAGCAGGAAATGGCCACCGCTGCCTCGAGCAGCTCCCTCGAGAAGTCGTACGAACTTCCCGACGGACAGGTCATCACCATCGGAAACGAGAGATTCCGTTGCCCCGAGGCTCTCTTCCAACCCTCATTCTTGGGTATGGAAGCTTGCGGTATCCACGAGACCACTTACAACTCGATCATGAAGTGCGACGTGGATATCCGTAAGGACTTGTACGCCAACACAGTGCTGTCTGGTGGTACCACCATGTACCCAGGCATCGCCGACCGTATGCAGAAGGAGATCACGGCGCTCGCTCCTTCCACCATGAAGATCAAGATCATTGCACCCCCGGAGAGGAAGTACTCTGTATGGATCGGCGGATCGATCCTCGCGTCCCTGTCGACATTCCAACAGATGTGGATCTCGAAACAGGAGTACGACGAGTCCGGCCCCTCGATTGTGCACAGGAAGTGCTTCTAAGCGTGTCGCGCCCCCCACGGCAGCCCGCGGCCGGCTGCTCAACTCAGGCTTGTAATCTCCGTTAATTTAATTGTACGTAAGATATTATATGTAATTAAATCGTAATAGTGATGGCAGGGCGGTGCGCGGCGCCACGGGCGCGCCTCGGCCGCCGGCCTCGGTACTGCACTCGCCAAAGGATCTTTTTGTAATCTCATGAATGATGATTGTATGTGCTGAAACGGATAAGACTACTTTCTTACTAGGTCATTTATAAATTATAAAATATTATGAAAATACATAAAAAAAATCCGTAAAATTTAACCCGCCGTTTTATTTACCCTCTCGCAATTGCAATATATATTAACTGCCTATACAGTTCCGCGCTTGCATATAAGTTCAACGCTCGGCATTGACCTGCGTACTAAGATGCCACATGGACGTGGCGAGTTGTAACGTAGTAAACTATAAATATCTTACTGTGTGGAGTAGCATCTTGTAATTTGGCAGTCGGGGCATCGATTCATGAAGAAAGCTTCCCATGAATCTGAGAATTGAGGCGTTAACTTTCGAAAAACTTGTTTCGTGTCGAATTTGAATAAGATTTCTAAATTTACAATTGGATAGTCTATAAATTAAAATGAAGTACATTTAGTCCAAAATACGGTTATATTTTGGTAAAGTTGCAGAATGGCTACACCCTATCGCTTTTAAAAACGATAGATTTTTTATAGAAGCAGACAAAATCGATTTCTTTGTGTGGCAATGGACGACCATATTTTTTCACGTTTTCGGCTTCTAAGGCAAAGGTCACATATGTTCGCAAGCCATTTTATGAATAATCTACCTTACTATATCTCGAGCGGTCGAAGCTTGAAATATAGCAATATATTTACATTGCTCGCTTTTATTACTGTGTATAAATAAATGTACACATCTAAGTGTAGGTTAATAATACCTGTTCGGATGATTATTTTTTCCAATTAAATTAAAATTCGAAAGTTAACTTTCTTTATGGCAAGGAGAAAGTATTTACATAGATCGGCTAAAGGATTGTCGGTGTATCGAATTATTGGCACGGAATTTACACAAATGCAGGTAGTTGTGTATCGTACAAACTATAACCGAATAATGTATTTAGTTTTACTTAAAGTTAAATCTAAAGAGTTACTTTCGAAGCTAAATCGATATGAGCAATTTCAAACGGATTTTATGTATGTCTTTGTCATTGTTAAGAAATAAAACAAAAATTATTTTGTGATATTTTATTGCAGACATCTCAACATTTCCATGTGATATATATACATGTAGAAAAACTTTAAAATGGTGTTAGTTGCTATTATAATAATGGGTTAAAATTATATTTGTCAGGTCGACCAGTAAAATGACCATGATATGGAAAAACTTTAAAAACAGGAAAACGGCCATGGCATCAACCAACATGCTGTCAATAATAATTACATGATTTCATTTATAAGTTTCGTTTCCTTATGCAAACGAACTACACGTAAACATTTTGTTATATTTGTATCTTGCGACGTTTGAACGATTAATTATTTTTTTTTAATCTTAACATATTCTAATGCAGAGGCGTTGGTATAGTTTCGAATTATAAACAATCGTAAGAGAGGACAACGTGCAGGACAAACAACTGTTAGTGGTAACTCTTAATTGTACAATAGTAGTCTCTTATTCAAAATTGGACGAATTTTAATTGTACGAATTAAGTATTAAGTTAGTAACTTCGTCGAGCTGTCCTTTAACAGTTCGCAGATAACAAAGCTAATAATAAAAGTTAAGAATTAAAATTTACATGATAAAGGAATAAAATGACGATAGATAATAGTTGTTTCGTTTTGTAAAATTTTTCTAAAACATATAAAAGTGAATCTTATGTGTGAAAAGCTTTTTATGTTTAATTTTAAAAATTAATAAGATCTCAAGTTAGCAGCGGCTTTGTGATCTCGCTAACGACTATATTGTTTGAGACCAAAGAAAAAATTAAAAATTAAAATCACTTAAACTAAATTGGCATAGAATTTATTAAACTCTATAATGGACTAGCTCCTCACTAAATATCATTAAAATAAGTAGAAAACCTACCAACGGGGACCTGCCTCCCGGCGATTGGAGCAGCAGTGTTTGAATCCGAATAATTTGCAAATTAAAAAAAATTGACGCGTTACATAATATATTTACATTACATAATTGAAGACAAACGTGTAAATATTTATATAATACAATAATTGCGTAGGTACGTCACGTCCAGTAGGCGCGAGCGGACGCCCTGACCGGCGATGACGTCATGTGCGAAGATCAATTTGCATACTGATGAGACTGCTGATATGTACAATTGATTCATAAGAAAAATAACAATTATTATATCCTTTAAAACAAGTATTTCCATTATGGTATATAACAGTGACTAACACATTGTCGTCGGGCGCTTCGCCTCAGTGCGTTAATGGCGGGAGCAAGGAATTTTTTTGAAAAAATCCTTGCGAATTTTGTTGTTACATAAAATCATTATAAATTGAAAACTATTTATTATAAATAAGCTGCATAACAAACAACACACATAGTAACTGGCATTAATTAGCTGCGTCTCCCGCGTTCTACCACCAGACCATAATAAGACTTATTATTACGTGTTCCGCCCACTGTGTACACGGTTTGCGGAAAAACGTAATTTTACGTTTCCCCCGATTACAATGTGTTAATTAAGATGTGTATAATTGAATAATTGCAATATATTTATAATAATAATGAATTGGTTATAATACAAAAATAAAATCATTACACATAATTACTATTAAAAATTCATTTGCATAAATAGGCCAAGGATGCGTGTGCCCCGTGTTCAATTTAAAAATATATCAGAAAAAAAAAACATTAAGGGAACACTTTGTAGATTGAAATTTAATTATGAAATATTAATTATTGAATAAAAAAAATATATAAAACGCGATAGAAATACAAAAATTAATAAATTAAGTTAATAAAAAATTATACAAAACTAAGCGTATTACCCGCGGCATTGTGCGGTTTATAAAATATATTTATTTACGAGATTATCATTCTGGCAACATTATTACTATTTATTTTAAATATTTGTAATGGTTGCAATATTCCATAGTTTTGTCTACTCGAATAAATAGCGTTATAATAACAACAATTGCTTTGTACTTTGGACCTCAAAATATATACTTAACAATTACTTCGCATAATAAGGCCACACGGATATTCTTACATCTATTGCGTTCTTTGAGGAATGGTCACCCATCTAGTATTTGAATAAAACCCAAATTGGACGTAAATCGTAGATAGTTAAGTTTAAAACTCAGGTCATTTAAAAAAGAAATAAGTTACGTCAGCGTCCTTTAGTCTTTGTTTCGAACTGTCACTACCATAGACTATTTGAAAGTCATCAGTTTATTGGTATTTTTAAACTGTTACGTTTCTGACTCGGCGATGCTGTCGTCGGTGGCGCGCCGGATGTCGGACAACGGGTTGCCGTGTACGCGGAATCGGTAGACGCATGTGTACGTCGGGTTGCCATGGTTACTCTCCACTCTTAACTCGATGATGTCGTACGCGACTGGATACTCAGTGCCGCCGATTGTGGTGGTTTTCGGGTATATTACCGGAAAGTACTGGATCGCGGTGCTGTTGGCGTCGTACATGTAGCTGCCGAATAGATGGGGTTCCGGATCTAGCTCTCCATGTAGGCCCTTTTGAATAAATATATGGTTAATACAACCCCGCTACGATAATGTTTGATACGAAATTATTGAGCTGGTGTAATGTAATCATAAGAAGACAATCTTTTATGAAAACTTGGTGGTTTAGTGTGGGCTTAGAGTGGATGTGAAAAGCTGAGGATCGCATTTGTTGGAAAACATTGAGGAAGGCATATATCCAGCAGTGGACCAATACAGGCTGATGTTGATGAGTGACTTAGTGAGCACTTGAAAAGGCTATGATTTTCTTTGCGGTCAAAACTAGTGGGACGCTAGTGAGTTGATTGCCATTGTCATTTAGCTCGAATGGGCGCCACAGCGCAAAGATCTGATGGCCGAAATGTCAGAATGGTTTGAAAATGGAGACAACCTATTACTAAAGATCGGTACAGCCATCTGCCAGGTAGAGTATGTAGTGGGTTAGAGTGGTAGATGACCTAGTACAATAGCTGGAAGACCTAATTCAATAAACTGAAATGATGACAGCTGAGCTGTTACCTGTAATTGGACATTTATCTTCATGTTTATCTCTATCACTCTTGACAGAGTGGTCGTGGTCATTTATGCATGCAATTAAATATTAGATTAGATTACTGTATAATGCTTTAATGATTTACAATCAGTGGTGTCCAAATGAAATTTCTGAACCAATAGAATTAAAGATTTTTTGGGAAAATAACTCCAAAGTCAGTATTTATATCTCGACTCCACTAATGTTGCTGTCCACGGGCGATGGTCAGTATTAATCACTAGGCATTTGCTTTCCTTTCATGTTCTGTTTTAAAAATTTGCGCAACTTACGTAAACTGAGAAGTTCTTCGGCGCCGATTCAATTTTCCCTTCGACTGCCAAGAGTCGCGACATGTGCTCTAACGAAAACCCAGTAACTTCTATAATGGCATAGGTGCGAATCACTGAAACAGACAATAAACATAATCATTGTGGGCAGGAAGACGAGCCCTGTTGGACATAGATTATCAAGTCTTTAAAATGCTTTATTGTTGTTGCATGCTGCGACTGCTGCTAGCTGATGACTAGATAATTGATTTAATATATAAAAGGAAAAAATTGATTGTTTCTATTGTATCAGATATACAGCATCATTATTTACATATTTTGTGAAATTCTTAGGTATTTAATACAGTTGCTAATTGTGAAAGGAAGTGGAGGAAGCGAGAGAGGTGTGCCAAGATCATAGCAAATGGAGAGAGGTGGTCTCTGCTCACCCCACTGGGAACGAGGCGTGATCTATGTATATATGTATGTATGTAATTGTGTATAAAATAATTCTGCTTAATTCTGAGGTGACATCACTTTCACCATCTCATCACTATCTTCTGTTTCATTGGCATTATCAATGTAAAGTGGATGTTAAATATTTGTACATTATTCACAAATAGTGTGACACTTACCAAGGTACCCTGGGAAGCCTTGGAAGGCCCAGCACTCCGCAGGCATCGCGCCCGGCGTAAGAGCGTATCGCGGCGACGTATACACCCACCACACGGGCAGGCCGAGCACAGAGTACTGCTTCGTCTTAATCTGGTACAGCTCGGTACACTTCGTAGAGATCACTTGACCACCTGCAGTAATACAAATGTAATAAATGAAGAAAGCGTGCGAATTATTTAATCTTCACTAATAATTGTGATTCACAAGACATCATAATATGTACTATTGTATAATGACGGTTATGATATCGTCAAAATAAAAAAAACCTAATAAAGCTTTTTAAGAATTTGTATATAGCATAAAGTTGTCTTAAGAAAATAGATGAACTAATAACCACTTGTGTCACATTGCAGTAATAGACACGGCTAATCTATCATCAGTCAACAGCATTTCCATTCAACTTTCAATATATGAGAACCAGGGTTTTCTGGGGCATATTTCACCCATTTTATATGGCCTCGTCGACACTAACACCATGTTAAATTAAGGCCATGTATTAGTCTAATGTATATCAAAAAAAATTTTCTGCAGTCCTCTAAAGTTAACATTTCATATTCACAATTATTACGTAAACAATTCTAATAAATATTTATCGGTGTATCAGAATAACAATGAGAATTTCATCATCATGATCATTCTCAAAAAGTCCACTGGTTGCACCTATCCAAATATATGCTAATATATAAATATTAAATACGTTATTGTACAGAAATTACTTTTAACCACAATGTTTTTTTTGGCTGAAGAAATAGGATGACTTATTTTGCTGCACCAATTTTCTCTCATCACCATGTAAATTTAATCAAAACCTCACCCGCGGACTCCAGTGCATAGTCAACAAGTCCTGTTTTATCAGCATCGTACACGTCCAACATTCCGGCCACAATCTTCCTTATCTCCTCCATGTCCACATTCACACCACTAGGCCTCGTTTCCACGTCCCGAACATACTCCTGCACTTTCTCCACTATGAGCTCCAACTGCCGCCTCTCCATTGTAGACAGATATCCCTGGACAATACTTCTAATCGTATCCTCGGACATTTCGGGCTTCCAAGAGTTAATCAGTCTTTCATGTATTTCCTGACTCATCCGCTCCATTTCAGCACTCGAAACGTAATGATTGTCGAAATAACTTTTCAATTTTTCGGCCATAGCTTCGCTATTTTCTTTCGCACCGATCGCTTGTATAAGGTTATGTTGCAAATGTCGTATCGAGTACTGTTCGATTTTCGCGTCTACGTTGTCGAAATCCGATATTTTCCGGTCGAAGAATTTAATTTTCGTGTCGACATTGACCGCCCAGGACTCTAGAGCGGCAACTCGTTTCGTCAGGTCCGCCCCGTCAAGTAGAGCCGGTGCCGTGTACGCATCTGCTAACGCTGGTCGCTCCCCGAGCAGTATATCATCAATGTAATTGTAACCTGAAATACATAAACCTTATAATAAAATGCTAAAGTTTATCCCTCTGTCCTTCCCGTGTGTTAAGTGACTAGAAAACAAACATAAATGGGAGTAGAGCAGGGAAGGACAGAGTACGAATGAGACGATAATATGAGAATCATTAACTCACCTAAAAGTGTAGCGTGTCACAGTACGTCCACTTTGTATAGGTGATATGTTTTTCTACCTCTATCCTTCCCTGAATACACAACAGTCTCTCCCACAGGGAAGAACACGGGAAAGTGGGAGATGGGGAAGAGAAAAACGTAAATACTGCATACAAATTATAATTAAAATCAATAAACTGGAGATAAACTCACACGAATGAATATTAAGATGTTATTAAACAATTATACAATATAAAATAAAACCTGTCATATGTCCCCATGTTTGTAAATTGTTATAACAAATTTTCATTACCACATTAACTGTATGGGAGATTAAAATAATTATTTATCTATATAATGTTTAAGTGTAATAAATAGGCAGAAAATATTATCATAAAAAACATATATTCTTTAAAAAATTATTCATTTAAAAATTCATGTCTGTTTATTATTATTGTAATGTTAACTGTGACGAAATATTACATTAAGTAAGAAACTTAGCAATAAATATGTAACATACCAAAACAATTATTAGGAGGAAATGAAGTGTATGACTAGTGTTAAATTGTATAAAAAAATCCATATAATTTATTTTAAATTAACTATTATTAATTAAAATTTAACATCAATGTCATGCTTTTAGGTACATCGTATATATTTATAATTAAAAAAATAAAGCTCTCTTTTTTAAAATTTAAACCAATGGCACAAAAAAAAATTTCGAAATAATCATCTTGACAATTAACAAAATAGAGAAAAAATTAACATACATTACTAAAAATAAATAAAAAATCGTATTTATGGAACTTTTAATACGATAAGTATGTTTTAAATGATTTTTATATACCATCCCACAAAATTTTTTCACAGCTGGGACAAGAGGTCTCTCGCAGAGAGTTAAGATAATATCCACCAAATGGGCCAAGCACTGGTTGGGTCACTCAGTATTACCATGTCCATTATAGATGTTGGATATTGGAACGTGTCGATCATCTTGCACCGGAAGTACAGGAGACGGAGAAGCCTCCTCGAATCGCATTATGTACGCACGACCGCATTAAAAAACAACTACCTCACTGATTGTTTTTACTTATATAAAAATGTAATTTATAGAAATAAATTATTAAAAAAATCAACTGTATTCGTAATTATCTTTACAATAACTAAAGTTTGTATATTTCTATTGAGAAAATATTTTTTTTTCTTGTTGCTGAATGTTATACAACAACGGTATATATGTCATAAGGTGAATTTAGTACATGAACTGAAACAGCTATTGCAATATAAATATGTTGTCTTAAAGGGATGAATCAAGCGATGCTGGTATTGAATTACAATATTAAGTAAAATAAAAAAAAAAAACTATTGGAATCGCGTTCACAAGTATTATAACTTAAATTAGTTAATCGGTATATTTTAAGGCGATCGATTGTAATTCACTATGATATTAAAGATCATCCTATAAAACCGCGCCAATAACGACGTATCTCCTCGTAACAGCTTCCGGCCACGACCGACAAGTAATCGGACGCATCGGTCATCCTGTTCTGAACTATGTCCTTGTATTCTCTGTACACCTTGGACACTTCCGGCATGTTCTCAGCGACGGCGGGTATATTCATTTCAGGCAAAGTCATATTGATCTCCGGTAGAGTCAAATTAATACCACCGAACGGATTGAAATCATATAACGTTAAGTTAGGCAGTTCCGGTAAAGATATATTTGGAAATTCCAATGCGTAAAATTCTGACAGATCTAACCGGAAATTGGTAAAATTTGGCATAGCGAGATGCTCGTAGTTCTCGTACGTGTAGTTCACTGAAATAAATCATTATAAATTTCTCATTATGCAACTTAACAACCTGAAACTTGGAGAGAATTCCGTGGCATTAGTTCCAACTTTTTAATTTAGTCCAATTGTAAAAAAAACTTAATATATTAAAAACAATATTAAAATTGTCAATTTATATCTTATACAAGTAATTTTTTAATTACTTAATTTGTTAATGTATACATTATACAGATTTATAGATTATTAACTACTTTGTAAAATTTCTGAAGAAAATATGTTTTTTTTTTTAATTTTGTACCACTGTTTTTTAAATAGAATATTTCTTATAGTTCTATTTTTTTTTAATCCAGAGAAATAAAGATTCTAGAAAGACGTTCTAGTGATGGTAAGTTAAACACTGGCATATAAGAATGTGGCATTTAACCAGAAACAGTCTTGTCACTGGCTAAACGGCTGCTGCACCACGGAAGTAGTAGACGCTGTAACTGAACGAAAACGAAAAGTAAAAAGACTTACATCCATAACCCACTATGGGCAGCAGAAGCATCAAGAGCCAGGGCCACATGCGAGATTTGGATGTCGCGGCAGATTGATAACTACGCGCTTTGTATACTTCATTCTCGCCTTCGTGGTTGGGTGTTATCTGAAAATTTACAATTGTTATTGCGAAACATTCTCATCATCATCACATTAATACTTTGCTGAAGATGGTATAAAGATTTTAAAAAAAACATGTTAGAATCCATGCATTCTAAAGAGGTCGATATCCTTGGGGCCGAAATCTGTGACCCAACCAGAACAAACCAACAGCAGTCTTTTATTTGGTAGGTTATATTAGCTATAGAACGGCTTGGAGGGTGTTCAACCACAAACAGTGGAGACTGGAAACATGTTGAAGCACTTAGTCTATTTGGTGTGTTTACAGGATATCATCAGGCTCGTCCTAAACCACTCGAGCTGATAATCCAAAGGAATTTAATAGATAGAGATCACTCATATTTCTCTTTGATAGTTGGATGTCCTTCAACGATCAATCATTGCAGATATCAAATAACTACTCGGTGTAAAAACCGATGATCAAACCTAGTAACTGTTCATAATCGAACAGTTTGTAGATGGTTTTTTTTGCAAGTATTACTTGACTTGTTTCTTTTAAAAAGATTATTATTAAATGTGAGAAGAGAATTGGATAAAACTTACAGATTCTGTGACAGTGGTGACCGTAGTGGAGACTATCGTTTTAACCATTGAATATATCCAGTAGAACGGTGCACTCAGCATAGAAGCAGCTCTTAATAATACACTTGCTGTAGAGGGATAAGATTTTATTAAATAAGTGAGTTATTTTCTTAGTAGTAAACCATGTGTATGGCACTACACAGACAGGCAGACATCACATACTATCTCTTTGAGAATTGAGGATGACAACACATCCATTTTACTCCAACAACCTTTTTTACTATGGCAATTACATATTTGTACTTAATTGGATGTGATGAAACAACATATAGTGATGACCAAATCGTAGTAAATACTCTCTAAGTTGAACAGAGTAATGTTTTATTAGTGATAGGTCTGTGTTACTGGAATCCTTTAGGTCCCAACGTAGTGCTTATTTTAACCGACAAATAGTTTCCAAAGATCACTAGATTCCTAGATATTCCGGTTTCAAGTGTGTTGTAGATAATAAAATTACTGGGATTATTCTCAAAGAGAGCATTATGATTCAGATGCCCTGTCTAAATAAAAAACTTACTAGCATGCTATATAAGAGTACATCAACAGAGAAAATAGATTGCACTATATTTTTAAAATTTTCTTGAATTTGTACTTTCACTGTTATGGTTGGTAATTTATTCAGTATCTTATATTTTGTACTTGATGGTATCTAGTTAAAGTTATACTTATTAGTTAATTAAAACGTAATTGTTCTTATACCTTTAGGGGGTCTCCGGTCAGTGTAAGGATATCTGTGCAACGGACCAACAATCTTCCTATATGCATTGCTAGTTGTGGTGGTTATGCTGGTGACCATTGCAATCAGTAGCCTCGTGATAAGCCAGTGCTTATCTGCATTGGACGATGCGTAGCGGACGTAAAGCATCTCGTCATCAGAACTGTCTATACCCTGAAAGATGCAATATAATAATCTTTCAATATTTCTCCGAGCCAATACAAACTGCAATAAATAATCTATCCTCTTACATATAATTTATAAATAGTATATGCGTTTGCCTGTTATCTATACATATAACCAACCTTTTACTTTTTTTATTTAAAATATCTTTTTGCTTATTCACTCTTTGTAGTAGGATATTAATTTTATTATAAAATTGTTAAAAAAATATTTGTCGACTAAATAAGTTAAGTTCATTATTTATTTTTCATTTACACTAATCTATTATTGTTGGTTTTTTTTTTCAATTTTATTATTTCGATACTCTGGTACTCCTATGTTGATTGAGCTGTAAATTTACAATATAATGATGGTAGTTACCCAAGAGGATTCGAAAAGCCTTGCCACCAACCAAACGACAACAAAGAAGCAGGAAACTCCATTTTTTAATTGCACTATTATACAAGTTTTCGACATTTGAAGCCCTAAGTTTTGAATCAGGAATTTAACCTAATTTTAGGAACTTGTGCCTTCTCCCAATGTCAATGTATTATGAATGCAATAATTTAAAATATAAATATTAAAGTATTGAAAAAAAATTTTGTACGTTTAATTGTATGAAAGGTATTGACAAATATGAGAATAAAAAAAAAATTAAACATCTTTCATTCGAGGAAGCGATGAGGAGCAGGGCGTTTGCCATTGGACTACGTGCAGGTGGGTCGATGTGACATGTTCACAAAAGCTGTTGTTTTAAGAACATGTTCAACCATATTCTCCGAGCCAATATAAACTAATAAATAATATATATAATTTATAAATAGCTGTAGTCTACATAAAAACAATTTCTTCTCTGGTTTATTTATAAATAGTATATCTTCTTCTTTCTTTCTCCTGCCCTGGTCCCACTTTATGTAGGGTCGGCACAACATGTTCTTCTCTTCCAGTCTCGCCATCTTCTATATGTTGAAATTAAAATATTACTTAATATACAAACTTACTGCATATCTCTTCCGTGCGGTGGATGCGGACCAGTCTGCGGTCGAGGCGACCTGTTCCACCATGTCCGTCACGTCAGAGTTGGGCCCCTGGACACGGAACTGCGCCAGAGATCGGCGGGACATGTTCGGCACGGCGACCAGACCTGGAGCTAACTCCACCCGGTCCCGTGATAAACGGGAGTAGGTGTAATCAGTTTTCGGGTATTTGCTGAAATCGCACAATAAAAACGTTTGATATAATTGAAATTTTAAAGTTTATTATTAACAGGAACTTTCTGATCTTATAATCTTATGGTTTGCTAGATTTTTCTTAATATGATGAATGTTGAATAATGAATTTATTCCATACATAAATTTAAGCTGTACTGAATACACTAATACACAATAATAGAAACCTGCGCATTTTGTTCGAGTTTCCAGTACTTATAAATATAAGCAAACTTTTTAATTTATAACAATAGAAACAGCGCGTTGTTACCTAGCATCACATTGTTATGGGTAGACCATATCACTTTTCAACAGGTGAACATCCCGTTTCTCTAGTCGCTTCGTCGAATAAAAAAATATATATATTTCTAAATCACATTAAATTAAGACAATGAATGATTTTTAAAACAGAGGTTTTATTTGTACCTGAAAATTTGTTTAGATATTACAAGACAATGTTTACCGACATAGAAAAAAAATAAAGTGTAAAATCTAAATAAATGATTTAAACGTGTGGTTAAGGTATCTGTTGTTTACTGCAAACACTTGCTTTCACAAAACCATAGAGCTTGACAAGCACTTCAATCATGATAGTATAATACAACATAGTACATATAACAACATAGTATTATTTCTTTTGTAGCGGAAAAACGCGACTAGATTGGAAAAGTATTATTTTTTAAAACATTTGAACATTATAATAGTACTTCTCTCAACGGCCGCTTAATATTATTAATAAGCACTTAATTATTTGTATAAATTCTAGGTACAACAATAGAGTGTATTTTTTTTAATTTAATAGATTCCTGCTGAAGAATATACATATGATACTTTTGAATATATTTGTATATGACATAATGCCAAATATCATATAAGATATATATTGAAATATGCAGTAAGGTAATATTTGGTAATGATTAATTAAATATATCCTAGTGCTTGACAATGATCCTAGCTGATGGATAACGGAGATGTAATCTATGTGATAGACCGCGTTTGAAAGAGGCCTGTTAGAACTTCTTTAAAAACTTAGTAACTGCGTATTAATTTTGTAAATGATTACAATTTGAAATTTTAAGCGGTTAAATTGGCAACAGACGGGTCTGATATGAATTATTTACAACACACCACTTTCAGCAGCGTGAACCAATTGACATTTGCAGTCGTGCGATACCAATTTAGAGTCGCTCGAATAACGGTTACAGTTTTCGTTTTACTGTCTAATAATAATCTAGTTCTAGTACTTTAGAATTTTATTACGATTATTATACAATCGACTAAAAAAGAAATGTATCGGTGATACAAAAAAAATACTATTAGCAGTCCTTTAAGATCGAGCTGAACTAAATCGACTAATTATTTCGGTTAAAGGTACATAAGCAAGCAGTCTTCATTGAAGTCCTGTGGCGAAAGTCTAACAGTGATCTAAGTAACTGTAAGTTGCACCTTTATTAAGTATTTATGTATAGAATACGGTAGTCGTAATAAATTGTGAAGGTCATAATCAATCAATCATAATTCAATAACCCTTAGGGCCATAGTTCAGTAAGATCTCTTTATTATTTATATTTTTGGTAGTTTTACTTTACCCTTTACTCTACTCTTTACTCTGTCTGTGAATTAAGTTTTGTTGAAATTCGTATTCAAAAAGAACATTTCAGAGTTTTAAGTTTATATCACCTCACTTCTATTAAAGAACGAATCCAATATATACGTAAGCGCCTATTAAGTAGATTCTGTTTTCATAGCAACGAGATATAACGGAATAAACCTAGTCAAACTATTTGAATAACTTTGTGAGAATATCTAATACAAAGAAAATGATAATTAAAAACGTTCAGGATAATTTATTAATTTTAGAAAAATTAAAAAAAAATTAAAATATATCTTTTAAAATTAGGAAACAAAATATTTGTACCTCAGTGTCAAAACATTTTCAATCATTTCCACCTCTTCAACTTTGACCACGTCCATGATTATTTATGTTAGTACAAGAAAAAAAAAACACTTCATCAAATTATAAACATCAATTATACGTCGAACATATTTATTAAATTAACATCACGCTGCAAGTTCAAAATAGCATGTCAGTAATAAATCGCCACCCTGATAGTTTTTGTGAATTACAGCGGTCAGAATTTTTTTTCATCTACCTACATTTTTGATGACAGATTAATTTGACTGACAACATTAAAAATATCTGACGGATTAGATGCAAGCATTTTATATTAAATAAAAGTTAGGAAGTGACACTAGAACGTATACTGTGTATTAGGAAAACGGTTTAAAAATATGATTTTTTTTTTAATCAATATCGAATTCTTTTCCGCTCCATCATCAAAGGTGTCATTAGTACTATCGTCCGTCTTCGTTTTCGGAAGCGGTCTCCTAATACACAGTATCTAGCAACTTAATCATAATTCATCTGACTTTGGTGAGTTGTATAATAACATGTACCGGTAAATGTACCTGATGGTATTATGCCATAATCTGGTAGTTGTATGAATATCACACAAATACTAGATTCTACGTATCTAGGCTGTAGACGCTATTCTATTGCTATGGTATGGACATTGTATGGTAGCTACACAAAAATGTTTATGAATTTAATAGAAAAATATATTTAGGTTAAGAACCTCAACGGACTGTCTAACAATAGATTATAATTGAATAGACTGTATCGATTATTTTCAATCGGATCAGATAACACATTATGAATATCGAGTGACTTGGTCATCGAACCGCACACAAGGCCGCCGTGAAACTTGGAAGTAGCAATGTTATGGTATGAGCAAACAAAAATTTACACAACGCTAAATGTTAGTTTTGTAGTATTGCTACAATAGTAGTTTTTCTTTTAAAATTCTACACAAAACAAAGTACTTTTTTTCATATGTTTTAAATTTCGTAACATTAAAAAATTTTGATTAAGATAAAAAAAATTAAATGTTTTTCATTCGAGATAGCCATAAGGAGCAGGGCCATTTGCCCTTGGGCTACGTGCAGATTGATGTGGCATGTTCTAAGAACATGTCCGTTGTTTTACAAAATTTCCTTCACCGGAAGCTCTAGTTTTGTACTATTCTTTCCGAGACTTACGGCGTATACAAACGTTTTACATACTGAGTTACCGCGACTTCTATTATTATAACTATTTGAAGTAAGAAATAGAGAGAAGAGTGAAATGTACTAAATTCAACATTTATTTTTCTCAATTTTCCTTCATATATTTTTAGTATATTCAAAATATAGTATATTGCATGGAGTCTAATCTCTATGGTACGTAGAGACCTGGCTTTTACGTTGGTGGAATAGAGGGAACGGTAAGAACCATAGCACAAAGAGTAGACGGAGACGAAGGATACGGTAACTATATACAAAGGAATTTTACCTCATTCTCTTACAGTTTAAACTTTGTATAAATACATTTGTTGATGTTACTTTTACTGTTTAGAAAATCCAATCCACACTATCTCAAATGAAATTTTATTTCAAAAGTGGAATTTATGTCAGCAATGTGTGTTCATCTATTTAGCTAGAAAACGAGTTGAGGATAGTGAAGAACAGTTAATGATGAGATGGTAAACAAAAGCACTCACTTCCAATATTCTCCTGCCATCTTGTACAGTCTGTAAGGTAGATGCTCGGAGCTGTGTTCGCGTTCGAGCAGAACGCTGGCGTCGGCGAGCGCTTGCTCGGCGAACGAGCTGTCTGTCGAGCATGCGCTGTACGCGGGGCTGCCGTACCGGCTCGATCTGAACATATAAGGAATAATAAATATATATTTATAAGATATTCCAGTAAAAGATATTGAAAGACTCCTCTGGTTTTTTTATTATTTTAAAACTTTGTCTATGCTGTATAATAAAGAAGTTTTTTAAAGAACACTAACTACCTTAATCTGTTAACCGAGCGGGACGTACAAACACGTACACGACATGTAAATACGTCCTTGTAATATGTTTAATTTATTTCGAGCATAAATAAAAAAGAATAATTCCTCAGTCATCAGGTTAAGGGAACTTATCGATTCTGCAGAAGTCATCTCTTAGTGTTGAACTGTATCACCGTAGCTCTTTAAAAGCTAATACATTTTTTTTCTCATTTTTAAGATCGAGTATGTTCTTAATGAAAAAAAATGATCTTTGATCATTTACAGCTTGTAAATGCTTTCCTTTCGCGACTACATTACTCAGTTAAAGCCTAAAATATTCAAATAAAAAAAATGTAGCATTCCTTAAAATCTAGATTAACTATATTCTACTGTAAATAAAAAAATATTTTGCTTTTTAATATGAATTTAAAATGTAAGTAATCTGTTAAATTTAAACCGATAAAAAAAATGCAAACACGGTTTTATCGCTCCCTTTTATGTTACATTATCTCCCCTCCTTACTATAATCTAAATAAAAACTGTGGGAAAAAAATTATTCTGCTGTCACAGCGTTTTTATAGTAAAACTGAAATTTATTGCCTGAAGGTTACTTTGTGCTGAAAAACATGTTATGTCACACCTTTTTTAACTTTTTACTCAACTAATCCACGTGACAAACAAGACGACCAGCCCAAGGTAAATGATACGTGGAACTAGTTGGGATAAGATCTCAAGTCCTGTTACCACAGTAACTTCACTAGCTACAACGCTCTATGAAATGGAACACAGTAATATTTGCATACTACTGTTTGTCGGCTGCAATAGGAGCTGCATTGGTACCAACTAAATGGTATCCGGGAATGGAAACAGCACTAGTAAAAATATTTATTTTGTGAAACACGCAAATGGAGTTAAAATATTTTTGTGGGACATCACCAGAAACACCAAAAGAATATAACTATTACTGCTATAAAAAAGTTTTTTTTTCTGTTTATTGTAATATTTAAGTGTGGATGAATTGTGTGAAAGATTACATGTGTAAGAAGAGAATGGTATCAGATATGATGGCTGATAGAGGGATATGGAAGAGAAGTACATACTGTGCCGATCCAATATTAACAGGCCGTGGATCCGGGTCCACGCGCCCAATGTCAGATAAGCTGTTTAAAGTCGAATGGCTCGCAGCGTTATCATCATCAGGAATCTAGATCCAATATAGCTGGGAAAAGGGTAGGAGGAAAATTATAATATTTAAATCTTGGTATGTGTTACCAAAGTAAGGTAGTTTGATAAAATTATTTATATCGATTGGCATTCACTTATATGAAGATAAATGTTACAAAATATGGCCAATTTTTTCCATAGTGTCTGTCAGCTATTGTTGCAAGTAATTTAAAATTGTATTATCAATTTGACTGCACAGTAGTGAAGATTCAAGATCGATTCCTCAAATTATTATCTGATATGAGAATCGAGGAATCTGGTACAGTATACAAGCACCCGTGTGACTTTTAGCAAAATGAATAATATTGCAAACTAGGGTGAGGGTGATGTGAAGCATCATTACGACGACCAATATGTTTGCCCCGTTATAAAGCTGGGGGCGAATAATGCAATTTGTGTTGATTAGGGTTCCGCATTTGAATATGCGGGTAGTAAAGCAAATCATTGTATTGTTAAGTATAAGACCAATCGCTCGTACTGAAGGGATAGGATAGTAACACATTCGTCCTGTTATTTCTGGCTAGTAAGAATAGGACTAAAGTAAGCCCTGCCTGTCGTAAAAGGCGACTAAGGGTCTAGGAGTTTCGCGGGCCTTGACGGTAGGGCCCCTTATCATTCTACAAGTGAATCTGCGTGGGACGGCGTACGGCTTAGTGATGGTTCCTAGGAAGATTTTGCTTTTCCTTAGAGACGTATTCACACAAAATGTGGTGAGGCACCGTTGCGTTCTATAAGAGATCCCGGGGTCTCTCCGAATGTGCTGATTCAGACCACCGAGGGTATTTTAATGACTAAGTATTCTTCGAAGATTTCTCAAAAAAAAAATTATTAATAACACATAAGTACTTTTTTTTAAAAAAAACCAGATGCGTTCATGTTTATCCCAAGAGTCATTTATACAAGCGGAATGTTAGTGTTATCGAAGACTGTAAGTACCACCTCCTCCTACTTCTATTCCTAAACAGTAATCCATAAACTACTGTGTACCGGTTTGAAGAGTGCTGTAACTATTAAGATTATTGAGGTAACGCAAATCCTAAGGAAGGCCATATTGTTTTTTCAGGGCTTTATTTAATTAAAGTTTGTACTGACCTGTCGTGGGTCACATTGTGCGTAGAGTGTATGGGACTGAAGGGCAGGTCCTCGAGATGATGATACCGCTTCGTACTGGTCGATACGCGCTCATACTGACTGTTAATCTCGTTCTGTTTTTAAAAAAAATATTTATGAATTTGAAATTATACACATTTAGACCAGGGGTTCCCGAACTAATTTTTACTGTGTTTGCCATGTCCTTGTGAAACGTCTTACCCACACCTTTGTGGCTTAAAGTTCTAGAATAAATTTTAATAAAAAAAAACTAACATTTATATTTTGTTACGAAATTAGAAAGAAAAAAGGGTGAGTCAAAATACATTGTAATGCTATTTTAAGTAAAATAATTATATCTCTTCATTAATAGCCATTAATGAGAAGGATGTACTTGCTTATCTGAATTCAGTTTCTCAATAACATGACTGTAATCGTGAAATACTTCAAGAAGCCCTGGTATACAGATTAATACTAAATATATAACAGAAACATACACAGATTACCTATATATAATACCATCATCCTAATAACGGTGAACTATGTGGTTTAACATTCAGTATGTTTTTTACAAAGCTACGAGACGAGCAAGACATTTATCTGATGGTAACCTAGCGCCGCAAACAACGTTTCCCTAGTTAAGATGACATACACTACACCACATTGTGTTCGACGACTTGAAACAAGATGTAAAGGCTCGTTACTATAATAATTACCGTGTATGTTAGCCTACCATGTGCTTCAAACCGGAATACAGTAATGTTTGCACAATACTATGAGTTGATATAATAGGAGATGAGACCTACATGTAATGAAGAGAACAAATTCGATGATGGTGGTATAGTGTAATGTCCTTATGAAGGTAATCAGGGATTTTTGTTTGATTATTATCGGGTAGTATCGATATCAGTGTGCGTCATGTTGGTGTTCTGTAGGTTCAGCAATTGTCCGCCACAAATTGAATCGCAGGCGCAAGTCGCGTTGCGGCGATCTATGAATCACCGTTTACAGTTCTGCAGATCAAGGACTTTGACATCGGAGCCATTAAATACGCGGTGGATTGCTCTATCAAAAATTTTAAATCACATCAATTACCAAGCTGCACTTCAGTATTAAAATATGAGATTAATAATAATAATTGCTTAGGTGGTGAAATTCAATTGGAAGTATACCTTAAATTGATCATGGATGAAATCAGAATCGTGAAATGATAAATTTTGTATATCTTCTTTAAGATAAGATTAAGTTCAAGTTTGTTGTTATATTGTGCATGAAAACTATGCAATTATGTCAATAAGCTGTATTCTTTATCAGCAATGGGTTAACTATACTTGATATCATTTAGATGGTGACCACTGGTTCTCAGCGTGCCTATTACATTTCTATCTTTATAATTGTATCTACATTACTTTGATCTGCTTAAAAATGTCTTAATGTTGCCAGAAAAATTTTTGTGGCCACATCCACACACACCACTACATGTTAGGTATTTGACCATTAGTTGGTACGGAATTCGACAAAATGTACTAGGTGTGGTTTGAATATTTATATAGCGGTCTTAAACATAATATTTATGAACTATTACGTTTTGTATATTATTATTACGAAGGAAATAACTACTAAAATAATCAATACTATAATAATTACAAAATTTTGTTTAAATCAAAAAACAATGCCAGTTATCTAGTAACTTCTATAACATTTATATATTATAATATTTTGTATGTAAACAAAATAGTTATGAAACTTTTTTTTTTTAATTTTCATAACTATTTGAACTATTTTAAATAAATAAGAAATTTAAATATATAATATCAAAGAATAATATGATTTTCTAAGTATTTAAATTAGTTATGAAAGTGATGGAACATTAACAAGTACTGTCTACAAATTGTTAGGGTGAAGATAAATGAACTTTTTTTTTCTAATTGAAATATAATGATAACGAAGTAATGATTAGGCAAAATTAAATTAGGTTTTAGTCGAACCATAAATTGATTTTGCTATATTTATTATACAGTTGCGACAAATTAATATTCCACCGCGTCATAGTTTAAGTATTGTTATCATCATAAGCCTGTTCGAAGCTGTGCCTGTGTGAATTAATCTTTGATTACGTAACGAAGGAAAAAACAACTTGTTAATGTTCATTGCTAATGAAATATTTTATTTGTAATAATTATTTAATATCTTGAATTTAGATAAACCTAAAAATATTCAGCCCTAAATAGATGTAACGACGATACACCCCGAACAGACTGTTCAATATGAAGAGAACGTTTAGATGAATAAACCGTTATAACATTAAGAATAATAAAAATATATAATAAGTACTATTATAAACTAAAAATAACGTTATTAACTTACCTTATCCGATTTTAGATACATATTCAAATGCTAAGCCATAAGTTTCAAGTGGAATAGGTACGTTCAAATGGAATACTATGCTTGTTACTAAGCAACTTGAATACAAGAATACATACCTCGAATCCTGTGTTCTAAATAAGTCCTAAAACTAGGTCGCGAGTCCCACGCGGTTACAACGTAGTTATATCACTGTAAAAACTCAAAGTTCATTATGAAAATGTAAACGTACGACCGTAATGGTACAGATGTCCTGAAATAATAATGCCCATAAGAGTAAAGCGGGCCGCTTTAAAAATAAACCGACGCGGGGGACGACCGGCGTCCGTTTGTATAACTAACGCAACATTTTCCTCTAAACTCACACCGACACTTTTCTCATAAAAAACATATTTATACATTAAAGCGACGAGCGGGACGATCACTTAATTGTAAGTGATACGCTCGCTCATAACAACGTGGCGCTGGTTACGACGATATATACTACACCGTTACGTATTCCTTCGCATTACTGTTTGTCGGGAGAAATGGGGGCTGCGGTGGTGCCTACATAAACCGTCTCCGGCAACAGAGACCTATCTCGGCGCAATCTTGTGCCGTGCTTAACGACTCAAGGTCCGCCCTTGAAACAGGCGCAAAACTTGACACCCTCCATCCCCCAGCGTTAAGAGTAAAAGCGAACGTAATGAAAGCGCGTGAGAAAGAGACGAATGTAAGTTTATATTGAGTGAAAGCGCACGCAGGAATGGAGGGCGACGAGAGGGCGGACAAACTGGCCAAGGAAGTGGCCCTGAAGAATAAAAGGACACCGGCGTGTGAGGTTTGCCCCGTTTCAAAAGGAATAAGAGGTATGTGGAAGGTACGACAGCTTCGACAACGAGGGTATTATTCCCAAACGTGGCGTCAGCCTATAGTTCGCTGCACCGGCTGGAGCTTGACACGGTCTTGGTCCAACTGTTCACGAGACACGAGGAATTCTCCGAGTACGTCCACAGGTTTAAACTCAAGGAGAGTCCCTCGTGCTTTTGTGATCCTGCGGTGGACCAGACCGCGATGCGCATCCTGACTTCCTCTCCCTTATATGAGATAGATAGATTTAAATGTGAGATGGCGATTGGAAGAACGATAGAAACGGAAGTCTCGACTCTCTGATGAGTGCGGACGAAAGTCACAAAATATTTCTAGGTTATTGAAGGAAAGTCATAGGAAGAACAATAAAAAAAAATAAAGGCTAAAATAAAGTAAATAATAAATGAAGAACTGTAATAAATATTAAACAGTAAAAACCAAAACAAAGCTAAAGAAGAAAAATAAAATTGTAAGAAGAATTGAAGCAAGAAACTAAGAAGAGATAAATGATGCCATAGGGGATGATTTATTTTCAGGCTCTTGTCAGAATTGACCGCAAGATTCTTCGACAGACAGTCTTCACAAATTGAGAGAGGAGTGACAGAAGGAAACGGAACGTAAAACGATAGAGAAGAGAAGTTTGAAAGAAGAGCGGAGTACGAAAGATGAATAGAATGAAAGACGAGAATGTGGACACTAGAAAAAGATAATGTCTGATGGTAAATGCAAATAGTATATAAAGGCCCTGACCCAAAATACGCAGGGGAACAAAAAAAAAGAGGCCTACCACCAGCAATATATACTTGACGTTAACCTAAATGGCCGTGCGTTTTGATACTGCCACCGGTTTGGTTTAACCGATCAGTTATTTTGACTTTATCGGTTAATTTATATTGGGGAAGGTAACAAAGGCTGATGACGATGATGGTTAATTTAAATGTCGAACGCGAAGATAATATTGATAATGAAATTAAAAACAATGGGAGTAAATTTAACTTTTTTTTTATTAGTATAAAATTTATGTGCTGCCAAATAGAAAGACGGTTATAACTAATTATAATAATCTAGTTAGTCGGATAACGCCCACTACTGGGCATAGGGCTCCCCTCAAGGATCCTCATGGAGGGGGAATTGGACCTTAGTCCCATCGCGCTAACCCACTGCGGGTTGGAGGCTGATCGGAGCCTAGTCAGTAAGATGTTGAGCGGAACTTACACTAATTACATAGATACGATAAATTATTGTTTTTTTTTTTAATTTTGCTGGTAGTAGGTCTTTGTTGTAGTCAGCCTTTCAGTAATGGGCTACTAAGAATCAAGGTCAGCTCGAGGTAAGCTGTCTGTCGTAGAACGATAATAAAAAGGATCTACTTGTTCAGGGATATTGAGGGTGTTCGTCGTCTTGAGACGTGAGACACACTTTAAGTACACACTACTGTGTACTTAAAGGGTAGTTGGATTGAATTCCAATGGGGTGAATGAACTGGATGCTTTAATTGATATTATCGTAAAATTTAAACGTGATCATCAATTGAATGTTGTATATCGTTGGGGTTGCGTTAAGATATCGCTTGGTTGCTCGTTTGGCCGTTTTAACCTTGAGGTCGGCCATCTGGCTACCATACTCCCTACGTTTATATTAAGCGAAGGTAATTGTAATAATATGAAGAGTTGAGTTCTCCGTTTCCGTTTCACCAAAATATTTCATTTGTAACTTTATAACAAATTCAAACTAGTTAACATTAAATCTTCGATGTGTACGGAACAAGTTTATATTGTTGATAGCATTTTTTAACATCATCATCAAGCTGAAGATGGGTATTGCTTGAGATACGTCCACACCGAACTGCCTTGCACTATCCACGTCCAGCGACTTCCTGCAAACAATCTCTAAGACCATTTTCTGTATAACTAAGCTCTTGTGTAAGGACGCGAGAAATCTTCGTTACAAACAGTTCCAGAGGTTGCGTCGTGTTAAGTAATACTATAGTATAGTAATATATAGGTTATAATTAACAAAAAAAATACTGTGTGTAATAAGAGTTCTAAGGGGTCATTGGGTTCTGTGCTATCTGCCCATAAGAAATCGGCGCTAGTTGAGATGTTATACACATCACATTGTGCTCATCCTCTTGAGACATAAGATGTTAAGTCTAATTACTTAAGTAATTTCACTAGCACTCTTTACACTGGAATAGTAATATTCCCACACTACTGTTTAGCAGCAGAAACAGGAGATGCAGCTGTACCTACCTAGACGGTATCCGGCAACAGAGAACTACTATCAGTAACTAAGATAACAGTACCAGTAAATAGTTTCATGGAGTGGCCCCAAGCTTTTATCAGCCTACTATCAAACAGTTCATCTAATGTACGATCATGTCAGCATCTTACACTGACCTTAAATAAGTAATATTTAAAATTATTAACGTTGCCATACTTTTCTTAAAACCTCACTGATCACCAAAAATGTTGAATTTAGTCACACTTCCTTTGTCTAACCCTCACGAACAATAGCCTGTTAAGCATATGAACGATTAATTTGTCACTGTAATTGTTTTTTTTGTTGGGTTCTTTCAATATATGAGTAATTAGCGCTCGTGGTATCTACTGCCGGAGTCCGTCTAGGTAGGGTGTGCAGACAATACTAAATTCCGGTTTTAACGGCGTTGTATCTAATGAAATGGCACCGAGTGAGCAAATAGCGCCATGTTGTCGCCAGGCCGTAACACTTACCATCAGGTAAACGTTTCATTCCCCTTGATTTGTTATATACAAAAAAGTATTATATTTAAAAACATTTATAGATATCATGTACAATGGATACAAGGAATGTCGCATATATAATACTGATCTGGTTTCCGACGTGACGGAATGCAAGTTATATGATAAATTATTTACAACCAGCTCAACACTTCTCTTACCATATGAATCATTAGTTACAGATAACATTGTGCATTGTAAGTCGATTTATATATATATATACACACTGACTGTTCCCCGCCAACTTAACTGGGCCGTAACACCCCCACAATTGCCTCTGGAGAAGGAATTTTGTATAATCCATTCTTAGCTGACCTCTAAACAGCAGAAGTAATCTCTACGAAATTTTTACGTCAGATAATTTCGGAGATCTCGTGATGAATAAATGAATCTCTGGATATCTTCTATATATGTTCATAAAAGATATATTTCGTGTGAAAATAATCAGGTTTATAATGGAATATTACAATACCTATATAATGAAATCACAGATTCATTATAACAATGGCAATCAGACCAATTAATTAGTAAGTACGCGTTTAAACTGCTGACTAATCATCACAGATCTGACTAGAAAAAAACTGTTTCAGAGTTCAGCTCGTCTGTGTACTTTTTCTCTCACTTATATATGTATATTTTGTCTTGTATGTATAATAAATAATTTATGACAGCTCGAGGAGAAAAACTATATTTAAGTGTGAAGATATATCATTACGTATATTTTATCTTCTAATCAAACGTTAAAGTGCATATTTTTTCTTTTTTTCAAAGAGACGTTGAAAACAAGACATTTCAATTGCAGCCGTACAACAGAACATATATATATATATATATATATATTGACTTAAGATGAGATCTCCGAAACGATTAAATAAACACTCAAAATTGGGTATAAATATTCGTTTGACCTAGTATAGGTCAGCTAAGAAAGGATTTTACAAAATCCGTCTCCAAAGAGAGTTACGGGGCGTTTACTTTACATGTTTTGTATATCTTTCAATTGCTTACTTGTAATATTTCCTTTCGACGGCCCTTCAGTCGGTCCAGGCTTTCCTCCGACGAGTAGTCGGATGTTTTGACCAGCGTCTCAGCGGAACGCGACGACTGCCGCGTGCGGTGAGCTGGCAGACTTACGTTTTCCGCAACCTCCTCTATCAATTCCACGCTCTCCCTTCTCGTAGATTGTTGCATTTGTCTGGAAAGTTATTTAGTTTTAGAATCTATACTTTATAGAGAACTGCACTTTTAGTGATTGCATAGGTGTAATTTATTGATTTACATCATTTGATAATTTTACGTCATAGCAAAAATATATCACAAACAGTACGTTTCTTTCATGTACAATAATGTGAAATATTTCCTCTAATATAAAAGGAGATACTTCATATGCGATGGATTTATAAGATTTTTTTTTAATCTACAAAGCGGCAAGACGAGCGGGACGTTCACCTGATAACCTAAGTGATAAACCCGTCCATGATAGTGTGGTGCTAGTTGGGATGTTATACACACCACATTGTGTTCATTGCTTTGAGACTGTTGTAGTCTCGATATTTCAATAATTTCACTATCTACAACGCTCTTCATACCGGAACACGGTAAAATTTACACAATATACTACTGTTTCGCGGCAGAGAAAGCAGCTGTGGAGCTACCACCAGTAATACACATTTTTTTCTAATTTAATTGAATGAGTCTGTACAGCAATCGCTGGTTGCTAGTTCGTAGTAAGTTAATGACTAGTTTTGTATTTCGCGTGTAAACGTTGCAATCTAAAACGTAAACAAACTATTTCCTAATCGCCTACACGAGCACACGTATGTGTAAACATTTGGCATTGAGAGAATTCACCTTGTTACTATATTCTGAGTCACGGCAGCTCATCGAGTATACGATAATGACTATGATGTACACAACAAGGACGCGCTATCTATCGATAAGAAATTTAAACGAGTACTCTTTGTTTTACAAAAGATAGTATTTAAGGGGTTGTCAACTTGCCACAAAAACAAATTCGGTATGATTTTATCTAATCGGCTTTCGGTGAGGGAGTTATGTTAGAAAAACTGAAATATTGCTTAATTTTTACTTTTAAGTTTTAAATATTAAAGATATATTGTTTGTTTTAATTGTTGAATCTGATTATGATAAATAAAAATTTATTTGTACACGGGAATCGAATATATAGTAATTCAGATTAACCATACATTATTTTATTATTAAAAAAAAAAGAAAACTTTCTTCTGTTTGTTACTGCTCCATTAACATGTTTTCACAGGCGATGGGCATATTTTTGGAAATTGTTTTTATTGGGTACAGACAATTTGTATTCTTCACTGCTCACGATAATGTCCTGTTTCGCTTTCTTTACTTTCGCTCAAAATGAAACTGAGTATTCTACCAAGGTTGTGCCATAAATGCAATTATTGGCTATATATGTATATAGGACATATCGAGAGATACAGTAACTTATCGCGAATTCTCCGAAACCATTAGATGTAAACACTCAAAATTTTATACAGATATTGCTTATGCCCTTTAGAAGTCAGCTAAGAAGGGATTTTATAAAGTGCCTTCCCCAAAAGGAGTCGCGAGGGTGTTGCAGTCAGTAAAGCGGTCAGAGAATAGCTTGTTGATATATACAGGCAAATCTCCGAGAATGCGATTAATTGGCGGCAACGAATACCTTAAATTATATTTAAATCATACTTGCATAAAAACATAATTTTAAAAGTATGCTTATGCATACCACATATAATAAATCAAAAATATTGTTTAAAAAAAAAAAAGACACTTTATTTAATAAATTTTTTCATCAGTGTATTATGTGTGTAGTAAAATTTTCATGAGTCGCGATTAGAGGCACCGCGTTAAAGACTTTATTGTACTGCATAATAGCAAAAAAAAAAAACTAAAAATATTATCAACATTAGAAGTTTCTGGAGAAAAATACAAAACAGTCTAGGGAAGACAGATGTGAAACATATGAACAAGCTTCTAGTAGTTGTCGTATGGGTTTTTTTCTTATAGTAGCAAAATTTCTACAAGTTTACAAGGACAACTACACCTTCTCGAGAGCCATGTTAAGGAATCCAGTCCATGTAATATGCAATAATTCTTCCCCGTTTCTTTAAGGATGGGTTTTTTTTTACAACTGCCTCAATGTTTTGCTGCAAATGATTCATATCAACATCATCAAACAATGTTTTCTTAAACAAATATTTTCTTTTTTAATACATTTTTAAGACACAGTGAAAATGTATGTTGCCCCTGGGACATATAAGAAAATTCTAACCTTCATAGATAATATTATTTCAAAAGCATAAAAATTGGGTCAAATATGAAATTCACTTTTACCATAGCTAAACAGTATTACAATAAACAGTATTAAAGTGTTAATAAACTAATTGATTTTTTATTATTAACTGTTATAGATAAAAGAAAAAAATATTTTACTGTTTAGCCAAATATGATAAACATACAAAGATTTGTTCTTGATGACAATCTTGTAAACTCTATTCACACATAAACAAAAATTGTTAAAACAACTAAAGATCAAATATTTTTTTAATTATATGATTCATGTCAGGGTCAGAGAAGTTGTTATTGCTTATCATTTTTATAATAGTGATGTTTACTATTTAACACACTCCCTGAGCTATTTATAAGAGATACATGCTTATCATTTAAGTATACAACATTTTCTCTGTTAATAACAAAGTTTTCTCATTTAAAAATAAAATTTTATATTAAAGTTATAAATTAATGCTTTATAAATATAGTACATAAGCCAATTTACAACTTTGGGTATTGGTGTTAAGGTCACTTATAGTCACAATGACCTCACACATGGTCTCTTATATGTATATGACATCACATCACTGTGGCAACAATGAAGCATTTCCAAATACACCTTGGTTATTCAAATTCATTTAAGAATGCTGTTATCAAATTTTCATTGTACTATAAATTAAAAATTATTTGCTGTAGATGTGGGTTTCACAATACCATACCCTGTTATTTATTTATACTAGCAAATTTATAATATTGATAATATATAGAATAATAAATGTTGGTAAAAATTATTTTAATAACAAAGATTGCAAACAAAATTAAAAAAAAATATATTGATAAAAAAGATGACTTTCCTTGGTGTGAAAGTAGTGGTAGTTTAAAATCATTTTATATTTATCTACTAGTACCGTGGTTATTGTTATTAGACCTATGTCCAGCAGTGGCCATGTACAGGCTGACAATGATTGTTATTAGTGATAGAGACATCTCCTTAATTTAGCTGTGCATATTTTTTATCATGATAAAGTAAAGTATGTATATAAAATGTGAAATGCATACTGCATTGTAAACAAATATTATCATATTCAAAAGTGTGTAGATAATACTATCAATAATAGAGCTTATGATTCTCTTGCAATAACTTAGAAATATAAATTCTATATATTTTTAACTTCATCAACATTTTGTTATAATTTTAAATCACAAGTTTACTTCCATGGTAAGTTTTGTAGTAGTAGTAGTAGGATATGTAGTACCTGGTAAATGAAAAACCAAGTACTCAATTTTTTTTAATTTATTATGAACAATGTTTTATCTTTTATGTTAGGTCTTGCACACTATATATATTTTCTCGTTATTATATAGTTATAATAGTAATAATTTATATATAATCCCAAAAAATATAGTCGGGTAATCAGATGTTTATATATAGAATTTTCTATTTTATGTCTCCAGTAATTGGCACCCAATAACATAACCTAATAAATTGGATGATATGGACAGGTGAATAATAGTGCAGGTGGTGTTGATAAATTGCAGACAAGGCAGCAGGTGTATAATTATTAATATAATACGATACTAAGGGTATTCAACTCACCTTGTTATATATATAACATATAATTTTCACTTTTATATAAAATACATTTAAAAGTTATTAAATGTAATGGAAATAACGTAAAAGATTACGCCCGTGATAAATATCAAATCGGACAATTCATATTAATGTTTATATTTTGAATATTAACGATAAAATCAAAAACATGAAAATGCTTACTTGATTGGTGTGCTTCTTTTAACTGGAGTTTTTCTACCGCTCTTGTGATGTACGTGTTCCTCGTCTTCAGCACATCGTTCCCGGTCGCAGCTCGATCGCAGGAACGGCGTCTTAGAACGTGACCTAGACCTCAAACCAGCGACAGTTGGGTTCTCCATAATTCGTCAATAATATTTACGTTTTATGGATTGAATTCTCTGACAACATGTTTGCTTCTATTTCCTTAAGAACCATAACCCATTTTCACAAACAGGTACAAAATGAATGTTATCTTAAAGAATTCAGCACGCGTATTGCACAAGAAAATCTATTTCTGTGACTTCGTGCAATGCCGCCAAAATGTAACGTTACGTATCAATCGCGTCGTTATCTTTTTTATCAAACCAGGTTTCACTATATTAACTTATTTATAATATATTAAACACTGTTATAAACATTCGTACAATATAAAGTACCCGATATGATAAAGTTAACGGTGAAATTCGTAAATTTCGTTTCTTCTCGTACGCTAAACACAACTGTGATGACGATGACGTCACTATCAAAAAAGACGTTATGTGTAATACCATTTCAAAAAATTTAAACATAACGCATCACTGATTCTGCTGTATTGCAAAAATGTAATAGATACCTTTAATTTTTAAATACGTAAAATAAAATTACGAGAAATTTACGGATTTTATTTTATTTAAGAAACAAGATTTAGTCGAGCAATTATAGTTTAAAAAAAATATGGCTTAATTTATTGAAAATGTTTTTATTTTTAATTTATTAATTCAAACATTATATTAATATTCCAGTTGCAAATTGCACTAGCAAAATATAATAGTATTGAATATTTCTACAACAAAAATTTACTTTATTGAAATTGTCGTACTTATTATTCATATTAATGATTTTGGTCTATCTTAATAAAATTATCATTTAATTTACCACAGATTATGCAATATAAAATTCCTACTATTGTGGTTGATTGATGTGATATTTGTCTTTGCACAAACGTTTTAAGAAACTACTTGTTGTCATTGTTAATGTCCATGTAATTTTTGCGGTAAATAAAGAATAGGCTGTATGAAGTTTATTTAACGGTTAAAGTGTAAGGAATTAAACCACTATAGTATAAAAATAATGGATTTAGGCAAAATATTTTTAAAGATAAAAGAACTTGGCCATACTAACAGCAAACGTAAAGAATTGCGGGATTACTGCAAATTAAAATTTGATGAGGTATTATATATCACATTACTCATATAAATTATTTGGTTAAACTATTTTAAATATGATATGTTATGATTTTTATAAACAGATAATAAAATGTTTATCTCGGCGTATTATGAATAACGATGGTGCTGATCTCTTGGATTGTATATTTATTGGAATATCCGACGATGAATCTTCATATACTAACAAAGTTAAAGTAAGTCAATTTCAAAAAAGTGAAGTTCTTACTAGTTTTGTGTTTTCTTTAAATTATAATGTCATGGAAATTCTTCTTATATTAATTAAGCAAAGACACAACAGACAACAACAGAATTAAATGGTTTATGTTTACAGATAATAGACATTGTTTTAAGGACCATGAGGATGGAGTCCGCTTCTCTTACACACTGTGGTGAAGTTATTAGTAGAGTTTGTTTGGAATTACCCAAACAACCTGTATTAGATCTGGTTAAATGGAGTGATGATTGTGTGCAGTCAATAGTTGATGATAGTGATGTAAATATGATGTAAGTTTTAAAGTCCCTTGTGTAATAAAGGAGTTGAAAAATTTACATAGGTATCAAATATATGATTTCTTAATTTGTTTTATTTATTCACATAAAAACATTAATTCCTTTATTTATGATGATATATATCCTTTCTCTTTTTCTCTCTCACTATGTATTATGTAGAAAATACTGTTATATTATTAAAAATTATAAAATTAAAAATAATATAAATTAGTCCACTGTACTGTCACTATATTCATTGTGATAAACATTTTAAGGTATAAAAATGAAAGCTATAATTTTAATAAGTTAAAAATATTAAAATATTGAATTTCCAGATGGAGGGATATCCTGCCTGAATGTCTCAGTACTATTGTAAGTCATGATTGTGTTAAACACTGTGGAACGGACATGACTGGTGCTGATTACAAAGTACAGTGTATAAGAACATTATGTCAGTGCAGGTGGACTCAGAGACAGCTAGTCCAACTAGCTGCTATGTTTAAGTAAGGACTTTGTTAATATATTTCATTGACAAAATTTTGCTTCTGTTCTTATTTTTCATGTTACAATAATTCAATAGAATTTTGTTACTTTAGTATTAATTAAAATTGTATTAGTTAGGACAAAAAAAATCGAAATGAAACACAAAATTAAAAACAGCTAATGCTCGTATCAATGAACACCCGGGCGCGTCGGCAACTCAAGATGTATTTAGTTTCAATTCAAACCTTATTTCATAGAGTCAAGGAGTATTTAGATTGGCGCCTGGGTGTTTGTTGATCTGAGCATCAACTGTTCTTAATTTTGTTTCATTGCTGGTATTGTTTTAGTATTGTATTTTTTATGAAACTATTGTTTAATTTAGCTGTGCCAACACGATAGCACGTAAATAACGCTAATAAAACGATTTAGAAATATTATTTTTTGTTTAATAAGGAACAATTTTTTTTCTATACCATCATCAAAGGTGTCATTAGTGCTATCGTCTGTCTTCGTTTTCGGAAGCGGTCTCCTAATACACAGTATATGCACATGCATACATACATATATTTTTGTTTAGTAGCTTCAGATGCAGTGTTTTAAAAAAACTAGTTGAGGCTTAACAGTTAATGATATTGATTAGACATATTTATAAGTAGTTCCAGTTATGATAAAAGTACAATATTTAATTTCAATTTTCAGGGATATGGAACTAACAAAAAATTATCATAGACAAGTTGTAAATAAGATTTGTTCACATATCATGGATATTCCACCTGAAGGTCTTCCGCCACTTGTTCATCAATTGTTAAAGTAAGCTTGTTTTGTTTAATTATTTTAAATACAAAGTAAAATTATAGGTTAGTATATAGAGATTATTTATTCATTAAGCAATGGTTTGTTTTCAACTCATAACATAAAGTTTCACATAATGGCATAACAAACAAATAGTGTAATTTTTTTTTTCTTTGCATGTTTTTCTTTAGACTTTGCAAATTGTACAATGTGGAAATTGTGCTTGCACAATTGAGCCATTACTTCAATTTATACTTGTACAGTAAATTGGAACCTGCTTCACAAGACTCCGAAACTACAACTGTGGATATTGACAATTTTGGTAATAATTGATTATTAATTAAATCTAGATTAATTTGAAAATGAAAGCATAAAGAAAGCACCATACAGAAGTAACCAATGGCAAGTTTTTTTCCTTTCTGAATAATGTATCCCTTTTGGGAACTTTATGGTTACGATTTAAATAGTCTAATTCTAAACATACATACATATATATCACACCTTGTTCCCAGTGGCGTAGGCATAGAACACCTCTCTCCACTTGCTATTAGCCTGGTACACCTCTTTCAGACTTTCAAAACAAGTGTGGATTTCATACTCCTTATTTATGTGTAATATAGTCTCATTTATAAATATTAATAAAAAATGCTTTTTAAAGTTATTTATATTTTATAATATAGAATTCAATACTTATTACTTTATACTCTTAAAAACTTAGACAATATAGAACAACAGCATGAGCAGAAATTTTTTTACATTTAACTCTGCTAACAAAATAACCATGTTTCATTTTAATTTTATGATAAAGTGATACATAGACTAATTTTTGTTAATAACAAAAAAAATGTTTTCAGTTCAGTATAGTCCAGCAGAGCTTAGCAGTTGCTTATCAACTTGCATCTATCACATTACACAAGGAGCCACACAACCCGAATTGATCAGGAAACATATCAAGATGTGGCCTAAGACACAGCTGTTGAGAGCACCTTTTCTTGTGGATGTGGCATTGGCTGTGTCTAACAAAGGTGCTGATTTCAGATCTATTTGCCTGGATGTAAGTTCATCAATCAGTAACTATCGAATGGGGCAGATGTAAACAATTTTAAGTTTGTTTTATCAAATCTGTACAGTGACAGATTTGATAACACTAGTATGTGGTTACATAATTTATATTTCGAGGAAGCATATGTTTAATGTCTTTTAACTTGTGAGCTTCCATGAAAAACATGGCAAAAAAACTCTCAATTTTCACAATAACAGTTTTATATTTATGTGACATCCACCAACCTGCACTTACCAGCATGGTAGATAAATGGTTTCGACTAACTCTTCGCTAGAGAAGGGTTTGAGATCCAAGATAGGGAACATTGAGCCATTCCAATGTGCCTACTGCATGCCTGTTTCTTAAGTCTGTACGTTTTCCTCTTTTGTTAGGCAATAAAATCGGCAATTGAACAGCGCGCCTTCGATGAGTTGCGCAGTAAACAGTGCGCGTGGGTGCAGTCTGTAATGCAGCCAGATGTGGACGTGGCCAGTGTTCTCAAAGTGATCACCACTGAAAGGTATAAATTTTACACACAATAATCTAATACTAACTTTAGTTCCACATGGTGTTAAGTGACTATAAGGCTGTGAATGGTGAAGCGTGGTCACCCAGTGTGCTAGCTTTGCACACGTAAAATGTAGCTTTGTCGGATAACTCCTTGAAACTAAAATTGTGGTACTTTTTTTATGTGTTAACCAACTTTATATATTTTATATATAACACCTATACACTGCAGATGTTGATTATAATATGCACATTCCTTTTTCATTCAGTGCTAACCATCGGGAGTTGACTGTACTCGGTCTTATTAATCTGGCGTTTGCCCTGCTGTCCGTTTCTCGACTTAAGCAGTCGGCACCTGCGTGCTGGTCGCACGGGAAAGTTATACTTGTGCGTCTGTGCAAATTTCAGCCAGAGACTGCTGGACATATCTTGAGTCAACTCGCCGATAAGCTGTCTGGTGACTCCACACAGCGGCAATATTCAGGTTTTTCGTCAGTTTAAATTAATTTTGTTTCTCAAGTTATAAGCCAGATCTTTATATAGTGTGTGAATAACCATAAGCATACATACATTCATATATATATATATATATATATTATGTCTCGTTCCCAGTGGGGTAGGCAGAGACCATCTCTCTCCACTTGCTACGATCTTGGCACACCTCTCTCGCTTCCTCCACTTTCATTAGCGTCTTCATGCATGCTCGTCGGTTGCGAGTATATAAGCAATGTGCTGGTATTCCTGAATTTGCTTTAACTAATGTATTCTTGCTTCTTGTGCTATTTTAACGGTTTACAGCACATTTTCTAAAACTATAAATTTTACGGATATATCAGCGTTGATTATATCACACAACCCGTGAAGATTATAATTTGTTGCTGGTGGATAGGTATCAACGTCTCACTTTCTGCCGTCAAACATCTTTGTTTTCTCGTTTGAAGGGCCTTGTAGCTAGTGAAATTACTAGAGTAACAAGATCAAAGATCTCATGTCTATTGACGAGCACAATGTGGTGAAGTGTACATCATCCATACTTACGTCACATTATTATGGTTAGGTATATCATTTATAATCAATTGAACTTTCTGCTTGTCTCTAATAAATAAAAAATATTTTATGACCAGAATGTTTCCATGTGCTCTGCAAGCTGTCACCAGTATCAGTCGAGAGGTGCACGCAAGTAGCTTCCATTCTGGAGAGTTGCCAGCCGTCTCCAACGGAATACGAATCCGCTGCCCAGGTGTTGGATGCTGTCCACCCGCTCTTGAATTTCAGTACTAGAACTAGGGACGCGTTGGTGATGGTCTGCCGCAAGGGTCTTTATTCCAGGTACGGTTTGGAAGAATATATGATGGTATTAATTTATATACCATTGTATGTATATATTTACAACACTCAATAAAGATTGCTGGTAGAATAGTATTTTGTTTCATAACATATTAAGTGGACAATGGGGCCATGGATGATGAAGCGCTTTTGTCTCTCGTATGTTAGGAGCCAGAACTCTACAATGCTGTTATAGAGGTAGATTTACAAGGTAAAGGCGGTAGCAAACCATATAGTTTAGAAACAAACTTTATTCAAATCCAGATATAAATCCATATCAAGACCTCCATTTCACTAAGCAAGCTCTCAGCTACAGCTATGGAGGCATTGTTCATAACATGAGATTTGTAGTTTTGTTCTATGAAATTACTTATGTTTATGAACAGGGATTCTCTCCATCGATGTCTTTCGCTGTCCGGCTTTCTGACGGTATTGCGTCACATAAAGCTGTCGAGCGGATCCCTCAGCAGCAGCCAAGGTGTCTCTAGCGAGCACTCGAGTGCGCACTTCTACCTCACGCAGCTGACGGTGGACATTCACGCCACGCAACAGGGTGCTTCGTGAGTACTATTACCATCATTTTATTTATTTATAGAATTAACATTACAAACAATTACATAAATATAATCAGTGATCATATTTATGTTTTACATACCACCATTAATTTAATTAGGTCTGTACTGATTTTCTTGGTATTTCTTTTTCAATACAACAAAGTGAAAAGACGTGTAGTATATTATCCTGGTGGTAATTTGCATCAACTCGAATCGGTAGGTAATAAAGGTGATTAGTTAGTCTAGATAATAGATAGCACCGTGGCGCTATGCCTACACGTTTGCCTTGTGAGATAAAGCTTCCTGGTTTGGTTCCAGGGCCTGTGTGTTGTGGGTGTTCACCTAGTATAATAAAGACGATGATATGACGTCAGTTTGTGTCAACTAGATGTATCTATTAGTTTGTTTCTAAAGCAAGACCAAAATCATGACGTTGTGAATGTTAGTTTGCTTTCAGCGTAGCGTCGCGAGTGCGTAACGAGACGATGTGTTTGGAGGTGGTGTCCATATTGCGTCGTTGTCTGGTGCAGGACGCAGCCGTCAAGCAATTGTTGTACACACGTGAGTTATTTAGGTCATATTTTTTTTTATGGTGAAAGATTATTATTATCACCATTTGTCGATAGACGTACACTGTTGGAAAAGTTCTTCACCCAAAGATTCTCACATCAGTCGGAAGAGGCAATACTGCATTCATACTGGTTAAAACTCCATAATGTACCTTTCAGAGCGTCTTGCTAACTGTTATTGTTTCGACAGCATTAGCAACATTTGGGCTCCACTTCAGTGTAAAGTTGGAGTTCTTTACTCTTCATTAAATTACCCCTACAAAAAATCTTTATTTTTACGCATAAATAAAAAGGGGCGGGGGGGGGGTGTGTAAGGGGTGCCGGAAAACACCTCACGGAACCTTTTTTTTACTTATTTCGGGGGAGTAATCTTCTAAGAGATACTTTGCTTTCTGGGGAAAAATCAGATTTATGTGGAGATTTTTACCTACTACAATCCCCTCGGTGCTCTGCATCAGTGCATTCGGAGAGGCTTCGTGATCTCTTATAGAACAAACCCTCTAGACTTTGTGTTACACGCTTCTGTGGAGGAGCCTAACCCTCCTATACTCTCTTTTTGAACAATAGGGGCCACCAGGCTACCACCACCACTTAAGGCTCGCAATTTTAAAGTTTATTTATTATGTGTATTTTTTTGTAATGGGGATATACCTAATAAAAAAAAAAAAAAATTAAACTACCGTGTTTAGAGACTTTTTAGAGATAAAATCTGCCTATGTCAGCGTGTTTGAGTATAGTCCCAGTAGTGAGTTGTGGCAATAATAAGAAGGTTGTATATTTTAAATATTTATGCAAATATATTAAGATCTCAGTTTTATTATCATAGAATTCAATAATTGATTTATATTACATACAATTTCAGAACTTTACAACTGTGTGAGGGAGAAACCAGCTCTGCACGAATCCGTGTTAGAGCTCCTTTACGAACACCTTTGCAAATATTTACCTGACGAAGTGAACGGTGATGCGTTATTGTTGGACAAGTGCATTCAAATGACTGCTATTACCTCATCGCTAATTGTACGTATCTAATTCAAAAATATATAATTTTACACTTATTATTTAATGAAATGCTCTAGTGATTTAACGGCCAACCGCTACCCTTGTAACACGACAATTCTTGGTTCGATTCCGGGAGCACACATGCAGTTTGAATAGTAGTAGAATTTATTGTATGTCTTTGGCTATCTATCATACGTATATCGTCCATCGGCGCATATGTATGACAGTATTAAGTATTTTTGGCGAAAGTTTTGACAATCACTGTAAAAGACTCTAGACAAACGGAAGAACCAAAATCTGAGTATCTTCACTGTTACGCATACAAAATGAACTGTAATGTTTAAATGTTTGTAACATTATCTTCCTCTATTACTTCAGGAACCTATCTCCAGACTTCTGTATGTGATTGCACAGTTTCTACAGCCAGGAGACGAAGATTTAGAAGATATTCTCGCCAGCCAAAACGCAGACACGGGCAGCGCTCATTTGAAAAGCAAATTAAATAACATTATTGAAAAATTGGTCCGAAGCGAATTTGCAACAGCTGATATGGTACTTTTATTTACGTTGCGAGTCTTATAACTTGTTAACATTTGTTTAACATAAACGGCAATTGCAATGTAGTCATCGCTAAACTTCAATAATGTTTAGATAATACAAATGTGTTGGAAAAAAAGTATATAAAAAAAACATGAAAAACATCTAACAAATATCTTTTAGGCGGAATATGGACTGGCGGATCTGACACCGGAGTCTAAGGCGAAATGTTTGAAAGTGCAGCAAATACTCCAATGCCACGAGGCCCTGATCGCTCACCAGGTAATGCAGTGGAACGTCAGCAGTAAGGATATTGCCGGCGCCGTTTACAAGCTGTTTAAAGCATGCAATGCACTTTTGGAACAAACAAAGGTAATCATTGATTTGTTGCGTTCGAGATGGATATTAATTTGATAGTTTTTTTTTTGTTCCACGTCCTCGTGAGGGCAAGGACAGGTTATGTCGGACTTGCACCGACTAAAACCGTCACGATGTTCCTCCTCGTCGCTTCAAGACGGGGTTATGGGAACGCTTTCGCACCATCTGCGACCCCGCCGGCGCGGGCCGCTTACGCAACCCTACCTATTCACTTGATAGTCAGTGATACATTTGCCCATAACAATATACTGCTAGTTAGGATTGTAAACATAACATAACATTTTATCATGAAATCGGTAATACCTTTTGTTATGTTATGATTACAATTTCAAGTACACTGTAGTTAAATTACTGCGGTAACGGGACTACATCTTATGCCTCAGGGCGACGAATACATATTTATCTATCTATCTTTCAGACGCCGACGAAGTCAAGTAAGAAGATTAATAAAACAAATCTAAATGAAACAAAAGATACGGCTAAGTCACAAAAAAGTCAGAAATCACAAAAGGATAAAGCAAAGGGTCCAAATAAACTATCAAATATGGTAAAGGAAAGGGCTGGGCCTTTTAAGCCATTACCTTGTATTTGGGACCTTAAATTTTGTTTAAGATTACTGGATCTGTTGTACAGGTACAGTTTACTTCATCTATTATTTAACAACACCTATTTACTCTTTGTGCTATATTGTTTAGTATCTCACACTTGAATTTCTTATATATTACTCCATTAGTGTTGCCAGGTATTTGTTACCATAGTCCGTATAGGACCTATTCTTGCCTTAAAAAAAACTAGTATCATGCAAACTTTATTGTGTTCTGACAAAAACTTAGTTCAGTTCTTACTTGCAGTAGAACTTTGTGGATTTTTTTAAAAAAGCTGATATGTTTATAAACGAGTGACGAAAAGAATAGGATTATCAGCTGATGGTAATTGCATAGTTAGGATAGGTATAGTTAGTATCCTTGAGGAGGACAATGGCTGGACGTGGTCTCAGCTCTTCGAGATAGTACTTACGAGGTAGGTAGGGACTACGTAAAACAGATCACGGGACGGGCCATTCCTGCATAGCGCTAGAGAGCCGCGCTTCTGTTCCGAAGGGAGATCTCGTGACCTCTCCAACCGCCAAAGGTGACCACCGAAGAGGTTTTAGTGGGTAAAAAGTCTGCACATAATGCTGACTTTCCTCTAGAGGACATTCTTTTCGAAGATTTTCTTCCGAGAAAAAAAAAGTATAAATTAGTATTTACTGTGTATATATACAGTAACACATTAATATCGATGTTAATGTATTAAAAGCAATACAGTAAGGTTGTTCCTGGACTTCTGCAGGAAGGTTGTGGGGAATGTAGTGAAAAGGAATAGTAAGTAGATATATAAATTGTAAAAGTTGGAATTGTGAAATGTTAGTCTTATAAGTATAAAATGTAATAGGAATAAGAAGCAGAGAAAATGTATGAAGAAGACTATGCTACAGGGGATGCTTCTTTACAGGGTCCCCCCCCCACATACTTTCCCCCTCGGAGCGCCGAGCAGCAGTCTCCGAGTCCGAGAGGAAGTATGACAGAAGGAAATGGGATGGAGTAAGATAGTAGAAAAATAGGATGAAAGATAAGTTGGGAGAGGAAGTAGGAGTAGTGAAAGAGGAGAACGATGAAAGTATAATTGATGGTAAATGATTGATTAGGATGAATAAAGACCCTGACCCAAAACACGCAGGGGAAATGCTACAAAAAAAAAAAAAAAAATACAGTAAGGTTTTACAGTACCACAGTAGATATTTCCTATCAGTTAATTGTGTAACGATCGGCTTACAGTGAGGAGGTTAGCTGGTCTTCAATCGAGCAGCGCAATATGCTCCGAGCGCGTCGGGACTTCCATCGCTGGGCATTGCGCAATGTAATCAGCGTGTTGAACGAACGCGTGGACAAGAGCTCCGTACCCACTACTGTCGTTGGCATAGCTTCCTTAATGTACAAGAGGTGCATTTGTCGGTAAGTAGCTGCTTTTCAATAATATCTTTTTTTTATTTAAGAAAGTAACGAGACCAGCGAGAAGTTCACCTGATTGTAAGTGATCCATAACAACGTTACCCAGGTTAGAATAATGTACGCTGCACCATTTTGTGCTCTTAACCTTGATACAAGATGTTGAGTATCGTTACCCCAGTAATTATACTATCCGCAGCTCCTTTCGAAACGGAACACAGTAATGTTTTTACACTACTGATTGGCGGTAGAAAGAGGCGTTGCGGCGTTACCTACCTTGAGTTCTCCGGCAACTGAGACCTGTCACCAATAAGGTGGTAGGCTATTAACATCAGGCCTCAGGACCTGTTCGCACAAGGCGACAGTTAAGGCTACCACTACACGGGCTAAATGCAGATTAGTGGATATCACATGCCCTCAAAGCGGAGAGTTCTTAGAATAAGTCGATTTCCTTACGATGTTTTCTTTCTCCCGAAGATCAAGCTCAGATGAGTATGAATCTGTATCTCTTCGATACTTTTAGCACTTATAACAGTCTTGCTAACTAAGCAATCTCAACTGCTGTCATATCGTCATCGTCATCTCAACTATGATAATGGATGTCCACTGGTGGACATTGTTCTCTTGTAAGGTATACCATAAAACTAGGTCTTGCGCTGTTTGAGTTTTGTGGCTTCCACCCATTTACTATTTTATATTTACATACAATTGAATAATATTTTCTATTCCAGATTTCAAGACATGTGTGATTTCGATGATCAAGCTGCTCTCAGCTGTGTAGAAGTGTTTAAGAGTTGTTTGAATTTAATACTGTCAAAAAACTACTCATTTAAAATGGAAGTTCTTCTTCCCAACATAAGTACGTAGTATATAGTACTAGAAATGTATTTCTCATTAAAAAATCTCAATACACTATTAGTATGAGCGGGCATATCACTTCGCCTTGTGTAATAAGAGAAAATCTTCCGCATTAGATCGTAGTCTCGTTATCAGTCATCATCCTGACAGACATCCTGATAGACATCCACTGCTGGACATAAGCTTCCCCCAAAGATCTTCTCATACAGTCAGTATGGCCTCCGGTACCGCTGGGCACAAGAGCTGTCGTATGTACGGGGTTCATATGGGAGGATTTGGGCCATTTCCCAATACTCTGCCTCAAAACGAATTGGCGAGAGTCAGAGCCTCGTTTGTTGGTTAGCAGGGTGCACCACGAGCAGGCGAGGTTGACTTGGGTCCTGTGAGTTGAGATGCGGGATCCCTTACATGCTTTCATTATCAATGGATGTTGATAAATATTAATTCAGCAGCCCTATATCAAGCTAAACTCTTAGTTGAAATTTATAAAACAAAAATAAAATATCAAAACTGATCCAGCCACTAAAGATCTACGATTGCAGAGATTGAGTAGTTTATTAGGTTATTGATAATAATTAATAAATTTTAGTAGATACATTTTTACTTTCTAGCGGGGCCCACAGTGACATCCGCAACGGGGGGCGTGGCTGCAATCTTGGCGCATGCGTACGATGCGCTCGCACAGCTCGAGGTCGAGGGCGCAGAAAACGATGCCGATGCTACTGCCAAGAAGATACTAACAGCTCTCTGTCAACTGACCATTGTCTTACTGGAGATTCCATTGCAGTCTAGTCCTGACATTAATCGAGTAATATATCATACTACATAACAAGTCAAACTGCAGTTGCTGTAATGTACAATGCCCATGTGGCTAATCACTTACCTAGTAACACAGAGGTACCTGGTTTGTTACCAGGGCAGTATTTATAGACAGAACATATGAAGAGACAGAATATAATGAGTCAAACTTCACCATCTAGGGTCTCATTGTCATTTAATATCACGTGAGATGTGAAAAAGACATAATTATATGTTTACGTTATATACAGGTATACGTGTTTATTTACCAGATGTTTCTTTAATAGGTTATAATAAAACTTGAGGAATACTTGAGGACAAGTAAGCAAGACTGCTTGCAGCTGATCGCACCGCTGCTCGACGCTGCGTGCCGCGAAAACCAGGAGGCTCAGCTCCTTGATGAGTTGCTCACGAAGCTTACCTCAGCTCTGGGGCGGATTGACGTGAGTTGTAGGTTTATAATTTAGGTTCGATTCATTGAAGATCTGGTGAAAAAGTTCGAAGTGGGAAATAAAGTTTGACATAACATTACCTCGACCAGTCTGTGTTAGAGTACTCGTAGGTTTATTTATTATGAACATCATTATCAGCTCATAAACATTCTCTAATGGACCAATTAGGTTAAAAATTATTAAAACAATTTATAAAGCCATAATTCTGAAGATATACTTTATTTTTTTTCTCTTGTAAAACACGTACATTCAGATTACATTGAAATATTTATATTTGTCAGGAAGAGGAGTGCTCGTCAGTCGAAGAATCTGAGAGCTTTCCTATCATAGACTCCCGGACGGGACATGCTGCACTGAACCAAGTGTGCGCGCATCTCGGCCACAGATTCAAATCCGTAGAGCACCTGCTGGCTCAGAGCGAGGGACCTGTCAGCTGCAATGGAATACGCAGCACCATCTCAACAGCAGAGGATCGACAGAGGTACCCTCTGAGACAATACGGTTGCCAGCTATACATTACACAATGTCATAAACTAAGTGTTTTAAAGAAGTTTAAAATTTTTCATTAGTTTGTTATTGGAGATTCTCAGTTATTTTCTAGTTCAAAACTTAGTTTAGGATTTAATTAAGATATCGCGTGATCCACTTCAAACACTCAATTAAAGACCCTGGGCATATTAAGTTTCACAATATCGTTAAAAGAAAGTAAATAAATTTTCTTTTTTGTGGGGTCATCATTGAAATTGTTTGATATGTACCTTTGAATTCCAGAAGTGACGGATGTGTACAAGTCTCTGATCGTGCAGCTGTGTCAGCTGAGCCGGTGGACAGGTTCGGTGTCGCGGCTGCGCTGCGGCGTGGGTGCGGGCAGTGAGCGCGTGCTAGGCGCGTGCGTGCGACTGTACACGTTGTTAGCGGCGCTCGTCAAACAACTTCCGCCCGCACTCGCGATCGCGCTCCGGTAGGCTCCTTAAATACAGATGACCTTTTGAATTATTTAAATTGAAAAGAAAAAATAATTGATTTTTATTATAAAAACCGATGAGAGTTAATGTGGCGCTAGTTAAGATCATATATAAGTGATCGTGCTCATCGCAATGAGACATAAGTTGTTAAGTTTCATTACCCAAGTAATATATTAGCTACAGAACCCATAACCCGGAAAACGATTACGTTTGCATACTATTATATATAGGCGCTTTGGTGGGATCTAGACTCTATCACCAGTAAGCATGATTGTCTATGGACTTGAAAAAAGTACCCAAGGCTATAACGAGGTTCTGATTAGTTTTAGTTTCTATGTAACATGTTATCATTGTTTAGATAACAGTCTTGCATAGTCAATATAAAATATACAATAATTAGCTTTTATAGTTTGGCTGAGATCTGATCGGCGACCGTCTAAGTATCAATCAATCCAGGATCTCTTAAAAAATAAATAAATAAATCAGTATTCCGAATCGACCGACCTTTCATGTCTTCTTAGTTTTTCTCTATTGTGCTCAACAACATGCTATTTACCATTTTTCTAGTAACATTTTGTGTGTGGAGTATAGAAGAGAGGAAAGGAATGGAAGATTAGATTGGTATAGAAGAGAACAGAAGGCGAGAAGAAGAAAGAAATTATTAATTGTGAAAGAATTATAGGAATAAGGCCCAGACCCACAAATGCCCAGAGGAACGAGTATTTAAAAAAAAACATGTGTGGTCCGCACTACGAACATGTGTTAAAATGTATAAACAAATAAAATAATACAGGAGCTACGTCTTAAAGTAAGAGTCATTGTTTAAAAAGGAACTTCGTTAACAGACTTGAACGTTTGCTGAAGCTGTGTGGCAAGAAACTGTCTTCGGCGATGGACTGTCTGATCATTTACGTGGAGCAATTGCAGCGACCGCAGGCGGGTCGCGCCAACAATGTGTTGCGCGAGTGCCGCCTGGTGCCGCGGCTAGTGCTGGGGGCCGAGCAATTCATCAAACATGCCATGCTCCTCGCCACAAAGGCTAAGGTTTTTTATATTGCTTTAAAATAAATTATATCAAGTACCTTAAAACAAAGTTTGTAGGCATCGCCATTATACAAGATTTTTTGTGTTATTAATTATGAGTATTTTATCTCTTTTTATCTCTCTCTATCTATTTTTTGTTGTAAGGTCAGGCTTATTTACTCCACTTCTTTCTTTCATTTCACTCTCTCTTTCAACTTCGTTATAATCATATCATTTACTTTTTCTAAACTTTATGGTCCAAAGAGGAAGTCAATACTGTTTATGGTCTCTGTTGTCAGAGACTATCTGGAAGATTAAGTGGTGTTCAAACATTAATGTGCTCCGGTTGCAAAGGCGCTGTTGCTAATAAAATTATTAGTGTTACTAGACTTAAAATTTTGCAGACACACAACGAGTTGCAGTGTATATCATCCTTAGTAGCACAACTTTTTTAGTGTTCTACAATCACAGAGAGTGTTATTAAGTACAGATGTATCATCCAGATATAAAATCTTGTCAATTGTTACCTAGGTGAACTATCAACAATATCTACCCCTCGGCACCGCGAGAGACTTTAGAATAAAAGCGCCCGTGTTGGAGAAGATGCTCAAGGCTGTGGAGCAAACAGCCGATGATGATGATGAAGTAAATGGTATGTTCACTTATCCCATAAGATAGATGTTGGAGTTGCACGATTGAAGTGACAATTGGCAAGGGATATGGTTGGCAAAACAGATGGACATTAGGGACTTAGTGTTAAGAATGGCGACCTTGAATAGGAATGCCACGCCCATTAGTTGGACAGACGACATCAAAACAATCGCATGGAGTAATTGGACTCAAAAAGCACGAGACAGTTTTTTTTTTAATATATAACAGGAGATCTATGTCCAGCAGTGGATATCCATCAGTTGATTTAATGATGCTGTCTTTCATACAGTAATAAAATTTTCATTTGCGTTTTTTTAACAGATGAACAGGATATAAGTGGTGATGTCGCTACGGATATTATTCTGCCCGCGAGCGATAACGAAGAGGAAAACGGAAGTGACGACGAAAGTAACGTTAGAAAGAGACGGAGAGTCTCTTAGTTGGAATTGTACAATTGTTATGTAATAAACAAATACTAATGATAACGATTTTTTATTTAATTTTATTATTTCCCGTGTTAGAACGTCCAACTCGTCGTAAGGAACGAGAGAGAGAGAGAGAGAGAGAGAGAGAGAGAGAGTGAGAGAGAGTGAGTGAGAGAGAGAGAGAGAGTGTGTGTGTGAGAGAGAGAGAGAGAGAGAGATCTTTGTAACCTGTACCTATGTACTGTAATCATCAACTCGCGTGCCAAGCTGGACCAGTGTGGCCATATTTCTTGCCTAGTTCTGTTTAGCGCTGATCAATTACAGACTGAAATGATGGTGATGATTATGCCGTAAAAAATATTTTTTGTAACAGTAGTGAAGTACTCTAACTCCTGTTGTTTGTTATGACGCGTATATCGCTTACCATGTGGTCAACGTTTCCTCATGTTATTGCTTCGTTATAAAAAATAATATAATAAATACTACTGTAACTTAAGTATTCATATGTGTCAAGAAAGTTAACGTATATTCATTTTATTTATAACAATATTCACGTTATTTACATTAAACAAATAAGTTTTAATACATATAAATTGTATATTAATTTATTTTATTCATTCAATACACAGCATTAAGAGATCACTATCATCAGCTAATAGACGTTCACTGTTCGAAAACCACCAAATATTTTCACAGTGATCAGTCCTGTAAATAAGTAATATTCCAAAAATGATTAAAAATTAATAATGTTAATGGTAATTAATAATTAAAATTCTCGTTAACCAACTAACATTAAAATACGTGGAAACGTTAATAATTATCATCGGAAACGGCAACAGCTGGCAAATGTTTATAATACTCATAGGAAATTTTATTAATTTTATAACGGCAAAGGAGTGTATTGTAGTTACCGATTTTCAAACAGCAGTGCAATCACTACTGTTTCCGAATTAAAAGAAGTTGTAGCTAGTGTAGTTACTAGGGTAACGATACTTAACATCCTATGAGTCAAGGCGACGAGCGCAACGTGTTCCTGCGTATACCGTTCTAATTAGCGCTACTTTGTTATGAGCAGGCGTATCACTTACCATCAAGTGAACGTCCCGCTCATCTTGTCGCTACAATAAATAAAAAAAATCCTATTAAAAGAATTATCGATAGTGTGTACTGTTACTTGTATTATAGTTTAATGTAACAACATTCATTTCTGGTCAATAGCGTCATTACACATAATGCTTTGTTAACTTTAAGCGCTTATTGCACCCGACAAACAGTCATGTGTAAACATTACTGTATTCCAGTTTGGACGATGCTGTAGCTAATAAAATTACTGCGGTGACGAGATTTAATTCTTGTGTCTCAAGGTGACAAACACAAAGTGGACTGGTGTTTATCATCTAAACTATATAGAGGCAACAACCACGACCAGTATCAAATTTTATTTACCTCGTCTCAAGGCTTTAAAAATGTTGTCTAATACGTCACCAATTTAAACTGTCAGCTAACAAATATATAATAGATACTTTATGATTAATTGATATTCCGTTGATCAAGCTGTGCTGTTCTCTAATTGGGATAAAACATACAATTATCTGTCCTACTATGTTAATCTCTGTAATACTGACACATTAACATAACACATTTACGTGCAATGTTGATTGGCCTTAATAAATAAATAATATATATATGTAAGATACTCCTTATAATATCCATGTCCAAAACAAAAGTGTCAAATTAAGGGCCGGCGCAGCGTCTACTGTTATGTGTCTATAAAGTTTGATATTTCATGGTACTTGGTTTAATTACAAGTGTTTATTTTCTAAAATATACAAACTTTATGGACTTTCCTTTGCCTTGTTGGATAAGTATTGAAGTCAGGTACTTATTTATGTGCTTTATACGTATTTTTTATAAATAAAATTTTGTTTTAAGATTAAATAAAAATGTATGTAGATTTCCTCACAGTTGACTTTTTCTCGCAGTAAACTTTTCTTCGCAGTAGACTTTTCTCCGCAGTATACTAATTAGTTGTTTTCAGGATTTGTAGCTAGTTAAGTCTCTGAGTGAGGATTACATATAGTCACCAGGATAATAATGTGACTTATTTGAGTTCGAAATTGCACCTTGACACTCACGAAGAATTCCTTTTCACTTTATTTACGATTGGCCTGGTTGGAGACGTACCAGGCATACCTTTACCATCGGTATCCCACCGCTGCCACCAAATTTGCTATAGGATATTAACTGAAAGGCTTTTTAAAAAAATAAATTATATGCAATAAAATTATAAATAGGGCAAAAATAGATGGAAGTGTCATGCGCGGATAATGGAGTCGAACTGACTCTCTCTAATGTAATCATTGTATGAGAACTGTCAGAAAGTGCTGAGTAGCGTAGCGTTAAGGACAATAAGCATTCATATATACATACTTTATATATAACAGCTCGTCACCTTGAGACAGGATATTCAATCTCATTACCCCAATAATTACACTAGCTACAGCGCGTTTCAAGTCGAAACACAATAATATTTGCTCAGTAGTTTGGTGACAGAAATAGACGCTGCGGTGGTACCTACCTAGACCATCTCCGGCAACAGAGACCTACCACCAGTATATGAATAAATTTTTATTAGTTATATATGTGTATATAGGTTATATATTTAAATATCTTGTATATAACGAACAGTGGATGATGTTTAATGATTACATAACAGCGTAGACAGGTTGATTTGGTTATTCATTTGTAAAGTTAGTACGTAAATAAATTTTAATTACTGTATCAATTTCTGAGAATGTTTTAAATAGTTTGGATTCAGTCCAGACAGAAATAATATTTGAGAATACCAGCGGCGAGTTACGTGTGGGCAATTATCGTGTAAATATTGAACGCTTTTAAACGTTTTGCGGTATTTTGTTTTGTTAGGAAAAGTTATCGGCGTTAACATAGAAATCGTTTTACGCCAAAATCCATTACGTTTATGTATTTCCGGAACAATGTTAAAAATCCTAGTTTCCGCTACATTGTATTGTTTATCTTTTCGTGTGTGTACAATTTTTATTAACTAAATAAAATGTTTAATTAATTTGGTCAATTTGGAGAAGAATAAAATTTTGAAGCGTTAGGGGACTGTTTCTATATATTTCTTTATTTTATAAAGTGGAACGTTCATCTGATGGTAAGTGATATGCCTACCCATAACAACGTGGTGCTAGTTAGGATGATATAGACTGCATCACATTGCGCTCGTCGCCTGAGGCATAAGATGTAATAAGTCTCGTTATCTTAATCATTTCACTAGCTACAGCGCCCTTTACTCCGGAACACAGTAATGTTTGCACAGTAGTTTGTCGGCTGCAATAGGCGCTCCGGTAGCTATCTATCTAGATGGTGTCTGGCAACAGACTTACCATCTGTATACGTGAGAATATATTGCATATGTAAGTAAATACTCAATATATTATCTTTGTGGTTATTTAGAATTAGTTAAGCACTTATCGCGGTTGTTTCGAACCTGCAACCTCTTCCAAACGCCGATGATGCCCAGCGAGGTTTTAGTGGATAAAAATCTCCATATACCTTGACTTCGTCCCAGAAGACAAAGGATCTATCCGAAGTTTTACTCCTAGTACAAAAACTAGGCTTAGTTAAAGTAATATAAGGAATGATCACAAAATGCTAATTTCGATGCTGCAATTGTTGAGTTGTTCAGAGTTGTATATAATGGGATGCTTGGTGTACTGATAAATTAGTTTGATAGTAGTATCCAGTTGATATCAGGGCGGTTGCACTGATTCATTGATCCATTGGTAAGATTTTCAGCAGAAGACAATATTAGGCAGAATGATGACGATTGACGGTTGACAGAAGCGGTGTCTTTCGTAATGCAATAAAATAAGTTGGTGGCAAATTTGCTGATCGTTATTTAAAAGATTCGATAAACCCGCACAGCATCCGGTTTAATTCTGTTATTGGGATCTGAAATAAGAATGAGACATTTTACTGCGAACCTGTTAAAGTTTACCGACATTCCGTGGACAATTTTACTGGGAAATTTAAATACAACGGACATACCATTCTGCGAAGGTGAGATGTTGTAATTAATCTCTGCGAAACATGACTAAGGCAGCCAATGGAAAAAAATTCTTAGTTTATGATAAGTGTTATTATTGTTAATTTAGTGTACAAGTGCACTAAATTACTTTTTAATTTATTGACCATTGAGAGTGCGATTAGAAGAGTCAGACATCACAGAGTTTGTCGGGTTGTTCTCAAATCGCATTGTCATCTTATGATGGTAATGATCGATATAAGAAAATTGTAAAAATACCTTAATAGTGTTCCAGATTTCCAGCAAAGTCGAGTTAACGGTGGAGAAGGGTAGTTAGAAGGGATATAAAAACAGTCCATTGTGTTTTATTTTCTCATCATAGGAATAAGCGTTAAAGCACGGTATAACCCTTTGTTTGATAGTAATTTCGAATATCAGCTGTAGGCTGGTGAACATCTCTTTAAAATCTTTTTTTTTATTTATTTTTATGCAATAAACTAAATCGACTTATTCAGATACTTTGATAACTTTCTGAATAAGTATCCTCACTAGCTAAAGCGCCTTTCAAATCGGAACACAGTAATGTTTGCACAGTACTGTGTGGAAGTAGAATTAGACGCTGCAGTGATACCCATCTTTATTTCACGGGGAAATCTTCGTACACTCAGGCTAAAACATCCCACGGAAGGGCAAAGCGCTCCTTAGCACCCACGCTATACTACGGTAAATACAAGACCACCATGCATTTGCCGTTCTCTTAAGGCTCGCTTATTGAGCTCTGAGGTCCCTCACTTTCAAAGCCTATGAACTCAAGGTTCCTTTTAGTTGCCTTGTACGACAGGCAGGGAATATCTTAGTCCTATTCTTAACATCCTGAGACTACAGGGCTGATGGTGATCCCCACCTAGACGGCGTCCAGCAACATGAACATAACACCAGTATTTCGTTATCGTACATAAAGAAAAGTAAATAGGCAAGCTTAACCATTTGAGAGTTTTTTCCAGGAATCCTGGGTATGAATGTAAATAGATCGAAGGGTTTGTTCATACACTACTCCTCATGAAATTGAATAGGTGCTGCTGCAGTGGTAAATTAGTTTTACTTTAGAAGGGGTGGACTTTGTTTAAAAGAATCGGTAATAATACTGATGGTAGGTCTGTTACCGGAGACTATCTAGGTATTTACCATGGCAGCGCCTGTTGTAGCTGAGAAACAGTACCGTGCAGACATTATTGTGTTCCGGTTTGAAAGGTGTTGTAGTTAGTGTAATTACTGGGGTAATGAGAAACAACATCTTATGTCTGAGGCGATGAACGCAATGTGGTGCAGTATATATCATACTAACTAGAGCCTACATTTTTATGGACGAGCATGTCACTCACCATTAGGTGAACGTCCCGCTCATCTCGTCGCTAAATTCAATAAAAAACTAATAATACCCCAATGTTGTTGTAGTGAATCATTAATACAAAAACATTGACAGCGACTACCAAAGAAAGATACATTTATCATCGTATTTCCTGATAATTTGTCACACTTAGTCATCTGTTAGCGGATCGTGTTATTTTTCTGAAAACTAATCTAACTTAATGTAACTTATTTCGTATCGGTTACTTCGACTGTTAGTGATTCTTGAAAACTAAACGGAAATGGTAAATTACTGCCGTGTTTAAAATAATATTGTAGATTCTAAATTTTTTAAAACATTTCGTCTACGTAACTAACTAGGAGAGGATGTTGTTTCATGAGATACAGGATAAATTCCTACTTCAGGAAATACGGGCTTTTAGTGTCGTTTAATCCATAAAAAAAATATGCATTAGACTTTTAACTGATACAAATTTTAACCAAGATATATGCAAAAAATTGGCAATGGAGAAATTGAGATTGGTTAGACTAATTGATTTTATTTTCTGTATATAAGACGAGTAGAAGTAGAAGTTTCCAAGTTTCCTCTATATTATTACTGATAGTGGGTCTATCTCTATTGCTGGAGACTGTCTTAATTGGTACCACTGCAGCTTTTATTTCTGTCGCCAAACATTACTGTCTTTCGGTTTGATAGCCGCTGTAGCTAACTCAATATCTATGTCCCAGGCTACGAGCGCAATGTGGTGTAGTATATATCATCTTAACTAGATCCACGTTATGGACAGGCGTATCACAGCATCGGGTGAACGTCTAGCTCGTCTTGTCGCTTATTTGAATAAAAAAAATCTTACATCTACTTACGTTATCTCTTGCCTCCCAGGGTTGACTGACGGAGATTATACTATTACAGTATTAAGTTCGCCCTGTGTACCCTAATCGTGTACCTTAAGAATAAATAAATAAATTCAATAAAACATCTTCACCGCTACTTAACTTTCTGTGTAGTAAAGGGAACTAAGTAGAGAATGGTTCTAGGGAGAGGGTTGGATTCATGATGATGTCAACGCTGCAAGCCATTCGACTTTTACAGCTTATCTAACGTTGGGCGCGTGGACCTGGATCCACGGCCTGTTTACTAAATGTGTACTACTTGTAGTGTAGTTATCCGACGGCGGAGTTTTTAATAACGTGTGTCTGGTTATTGGTTATTCTGGCGAATCTACCCGGTCGTCGAGGGCGGGCGCGGACCCGTTCCCCGACTACCTTCGCCTGTATCGGAATCTCTGGGCGGTGAGAACCGCCCTGATCGCGGGTGTACTTAGTGTACGCGGTGTGTGAGTACCTGTGGCGCCGCGTTCTGAAGCGAGGGCGGCGTGGGTAGAGGGTTGCTGTGATCCTTGTTACCGTTACAGGCATGTTAAACGAGGGTTATTCAACTGATATCTGGTTTGGGGAGGTCGTCGACGTTAAGAAGTTAAAATTAAATAGAAGTGAGAGCATATCGTAGATATGTTATAGTAGGTTTTTACAAATATGAATATGAATACAACAGTAATTAAAAAGATTATAACATCAAACATTAACGTTTTTTTTATTTTAAATCTAATATAACTATCAATCTAGTCATCTAAGCAACTACATCAGAAATGAAAACACTAGACAATATTTGGTTTGGAAACATTACGTTAGAATCGTTGGAATTGCAAACTTCGCTTATATTAATGATAAACAGTATGGTGAAGGTGGTAGCCGCTGTCCAGCTATTCCAAGTAGCCGGCACCCAGTGACTCACTACTCAGAATCATAACCAAACGGACGCCTTCAACGAAACGCTCCTTCTGGGAAAAGTCAAATTTCACGCCATCTTAGAACAATAAACGAATATTGAATTTCTTTGTCCGAAATTCTATACATCATGGTATTACTGTCAATAAGTAATCTTAACAGTAATCGTATAACTGACTGTAAAGTTGACGAACGTCCCGTTTTAGACACTTGTTGTGATATCGCCACCGCTGCCTCCATCGTCATGTTGTAGGTGTAAAAAGTGATTGTAGAAATAACAATTCCATGGAAAGGGCACCAGTTTTTTCGGTAATTATACGAATATGTTATGTTGACTTTTCTACGAAGCGACCAGACGGGCGATACGTTCCCCTGATGGTAAATGATACGCCTGTACATAATAATGTGGCGCTAGTTACGATGCGAACAGCATCACATCGTGCTCATCGCCTTGAGACAAGACGATACGTCTCGTTACTTCAATAATTTTATTAGCAACAGTGCCACTTCAAACCGGAACACGGTTGTGTTTGCAGAATACTGGTACCTACCTAGATAGTCTCCGGCAATAGAAACCACTACCAATAAATATGTTTATGTTAACATATAGTTTATTAGTGACATTATTCAATGCTATATATGATATACTCCTCGGCTGTTTCTCAGCCGCTTTACTTGTCTGAAATATTTCTTGAGAGCAACTGCAAAAGACTTTCTATAGCCACCGTTACTATAGCAACCACATAAATAACACGAAATGAAAATGTTTATAAAGTTAATTAGATATAAAATGTTGAAGGATCTATGAAATTCAAACTATAAATGGCCTATAATATATTTACAAATCATTTCGCGTGGAATGGTCATGTTGCCAATGGTTTTGTTTGTTCACCAGTTTTCACGTGATCGGCGAACAAACAAAAGCCATTTTCATTATGTATATGTATAGATTTTTTTGGTGCTAGCAGCGTCGAGCGCGTGTAGTAGAATGTTTTTGTTCGCTCAATTCTGACGTGGGTTTAGAATTTGAACCCGCGTGACGGTTGACAGCTGCCGTATACGCTGCTTCTCGGAACCAGGGGGTGGTTGGGAACGAGATGATGGACGTTCTCGCAACTGCGATGAGACAAAAAAAAACACATACACAATTTAGTCGCTTCTATTAATCGAAATGAAGTTTTTATAATTTCGAGTTCCAGTTATCGTTGCAACGGTGTTTGATTTACGTCCCGATAAATGAATAACAATGGCACCAATTGTTCATAATCAAAAGCTTTTGTTAATATATACATAAGCATTAAATTTGATGCAAAAAACAAAGTTATATTGGAGGTTTATTTATTTATTGTTGTGGTTCGTTGTGTAATAGTATTTATCTCCGTCAATTCAGGACGGCAAGAGATCTTGTGACCGCGGGGGAAAGACCAAGTTTAAACCTTAAATATGTTATAATACAATTATAAAATAGATCTATGATAAATATACTAATCTGTAGTTATATACTACCTCAAAGTTTTCGTATTTTTTTTTTCAGTTTTATTATATTTTACCTATACTTTGATTATGAATTGTAAACAATTAACATAAAATACAATAGACATTTAAAAGACAATATGAAGTTATTAAAAACATTAGAATAAAAGAGATATGTTGAAAGAATACTTTTAAAGGGTTAGATTTACCTATGTACGTTTCCTATTGTATATTTATAAAAAAAAGGTACTGTTAGAATCAAGTAAAATGTGTGTGTATGTGTGTGTTTGTGATTATAAAAGGTTTAATCGGAATCCGCAATAGGAAATTATGAATGCCCGTCGATTACTGCAGATTTCAATGTAATGGCGTTTCAACATAATTGGTAATTGGAACCGGCTCAAAGGAAATGTCGGGGGCCCAACGAGGCACAGTTTTAGGAATTGCTTGCACGTTCACCGCTGCGTGATCTAACCTAATAAAGCCGCCGGAAATAGCAAGCGTTCCCGCTTTAATTGTGTGTTCCGTGAAATCACTGTATCACACCCCCGGCACGGCCACCGATACGGAAAATTGGGTGCTCCGACAGTACGCAGCAGGGGTGACTTCGGCCTGTAACGAGGCAAAGCTAATTTTTGACTGTGTATAGTTTATTATCTAGATATTTTTTCACTCACAATGTCTTCTCACTTTCTACGGATTTATTTTAGTACCATTTACTATTTATTTATTACCGTGTCATTATCAATGTACTTTTTTAGCTTATTATTATATATTATTAGAACATATGTATTTACTACTAATGCTAAGTATAGACTAGACGAACAGGAGGTTCATCTTATGGTAAGTGATACAGCTGCCCATAACATAGGCACTAGTTAGGATGACATAAACTGATTCACTATTGGGCTCGTCGCCTGAGACATAAGATGTCGAGTCTCGTTATTCCAGTAATTACTCGAGCTTCAGCACCTTTCAAAATGAAACAGTATTGTTTACACAGTACTGTTTGGCAGCAGAAATAGGCGCTGCGGTGGTACCCACCTAGACGGTCTCCGGAAACAGAGTAAACTTGCAACCCAAACCCAAACTGTACTTATGATTACTGCGTCCTTTGTATGTAGAAAATAGTAAAATTAAATAAACAAATAATATCGCAGCCCTGATAGTTATTTACGCTTATTTTTTTTGTTTACTCGCGACAACTGTTTATGTAAATTATCTCACTTTAAAAAACAAATCCCGCCGCCAATGTGCAGTTTTCATGCAATAAGTACATCCGACCGATTACACACGGACTAGCTTTTTTCTGCTCAACCGTTTTTGTATATTGCCATTTAAAGTTTACTTTAATAGTTTACATGTAAACTGACGTTATGCAGCTATTTACAAGTTTTCAAGCGTTGAAAATACTTAGATTTAAAAATACATTTACGCTTTATTGCATAAGCATATTACTTAAACGGAGCAATGTGAGTATACGCGTAGTAGACAGAAGCGACGAGACTAGTAAAATAGGACATGAAGTGTCGAGATAGGGGTAGGTCTCTGTTGCCGCAGTCTGTCTAGGTAGGTACCAACGTATCTCCTATTCATGCCACCTAGCAGTAGTGAGCAAATATTACTGAGGTAACGAGACTCAACATCTCATCATGTCTCAGATGACGAACGCAATGTGGGGCTGTATATCATTCTAACTAGCACCACGTTATGGGTAGGCGTATCAATTACCGTACAGGTAACCATCCCGATCATCTCGTTGCTTTATTGAAGAATAAAAAAAAATCACTTTACTATAAATATCATCATGTCAAACCGAACTTGGCCAGAGTGCAGGATAGATAATTCGAAACTCTGTAGCTCCCGCTGTCGGAACATTATAAAAAAGAATACCTTAGAATTATCATTATCATCAGCTGACATATGTCCACTACTGGACATAGGCCCCACCTCAAAGATCTCCACATCCATCGGTTCTGCTCTGCCCGCATCCAGGTGCCTGCCAACACTGCGTCTTCGGGTACGCGATTGCCATTCGAAGACGTTGCTGTACTAACGGCTATCAGTCCTTGAAATTATATCAACGTAGTATTAAAAATAAAAACGGATATTAAATACACACAAACAATAATTAACTTTATATATGTTTACTGTGTATGTATACAATTATTAAGTCAATTATTATTAATTAGCTTTTGTTAATTAAACAGCGCACCAATTTCAGAGTATGCCGAGATAAAAGAATTATTATTAAACATTGAAAGTGCTGTTCTGCAATATATATTCATAGTAAATATATGAATATATTAACTTTTAAACGTTATTTGATAATAATTTATTAAATTTAATTAATAATTACCACTACCGCACTTATATCAGGCATTAACTTCCAGGAATACATTGTTAAAATATAATAACACGAGGTAAATGTGGTTTTTAACTGCCTCCCTCGCGTATCAGCTAACCACTCGCTTAGTTATATCGAGGACCCTAGTTCGATTTGTGAGGTACGTATTCTGGACTATGATCGGTGTTAAGGTTTCTGAGGAGCCGCTTATTTATAAATCAGCACCACAACAACATTGTTGTGTTCCGGCTGTCAACATATAATAGCTTCAATATTCTGGGTGAGCAAGCTTCATTATCCAAAGCCTCTGTTATTTAATACCATATAAAACTGATGTCAAAGGTTACTCCATTGTAGTTCAAAAAAACCTGTTGCCCAACTACGACAGCTGTTGCGTCACGCTACATTTTCTATAATCTCTGCACAATAAACCATAAACATCTTTGAAGATCATTATCGTCATGGTGCCCTCTTCAAAATGAAGTTTAGCGATCAGATTGAGAAAACTATTTCAATCCTCAGCTATTCTTTTAAGTAATAGTATTTAATCCCGGTCTACTTCTTTATGTCGTCATACCATTTCTTCCCCTGTTTACCAGGTGCACGTTTTCCAGGTGTTTTGCTCTCTGGGAAGATAATGTGATCCAAAGAGTTATAAAACTGTGACATCGGTAATTGCGTCTTATTTATGCGGTTGCTATAGTGACAGTAGCTATAGAATTTTATTTACGGTTGCGGTTGCTCTCAAGGAATATATCAGACAAATTTTAAGTATGTTTTATGTTACGGCCAGCAAAGAAGGCGGAGGAATGGCTAGTTTTTTTAATAAACCATACAAAATATAATAATAATTATGTTGAAATAATGTTGATAAAACATTTGTTATTAAACATGCTGTTATAAATATTATGATAGGTAGTTTGGAAAGTTTATACGAATTTAGAATTAAACTGCCTCGTTACTAATTTTAATCATCTCCAATTAGTCGCTGTATGTGAATGAAACGAAGTTTCGCCTTTAACATAACTACAGCTCTATTTTCCGTCGCCATAATGTAAGTGAGCAAATATTACTGTGTTCAGGTTCGAAAGGCGTTTCGTGTATCTCAGCATGACAAGCATAATGGTACTAGGTCTCTGTTGTTGACCGTCTAGGTAGGTACCACCGCAGCGCTTAGTTCCGCCGCTAAATAGTATTGTACAAACATTACTGTGTTACAGTTTGAAGGGCGCTGTAGTTAGTGAAATTACTGGGGTAATGAGACAACCTCTTATGTATGAAGGCGACGAGCCGACTATGGTGTAATCTATACCATCGTAACTAGCGCCGCGTTGTTTGTGATGTACCGTTTGCCGATGTTAATTTAAATATTCTGGTGGTGAAATAAAAAGAATTGCGGGGAGCCATTGGACTCGAACTGCACAAGACAGTGCATTGTGGAACACATTACAAGAGACCTGTGTCCAGCAGTGGACGTCCATTATTTGAAATAATGATCGTAAATAAAAAGAAACCAATATTATTTCTTTCATCGACGGAGGCCACTACAGCACAGCCCTACAGGACCACAATAACAACCACAATTCATAGGACGTATTCTTAGAAATCTAGTTTCATGTAAACCTTGTTGCTCCTTCTGCGAATTGTCGTTTTAGTAATGAAAAGCTCTAAATCCAGCAAAATTATATGCTTGCAGCGCTTCCGAGAATAGATACGGTTCAGAAATAATCGTATACAATGCGAAATTGTTATTAACTAATCAAACATAATGCATATAGTTCCTATTACCGCAGTTTCTTTTGATACAATTAAGCGACGAGACGAGCGGGACGTTCACCTGATGGAAAGTGATGCGCTCGCCCATAACAACGTGGAGCTTGTTAGGATGGTATACACTGCACCGCATTGCGATCGTCGCCTGAGACATGAGATATCGAGTCTCATTACCCCAGTAATTACACTAAATACAGCGCCCTTCAAACCGGAACATAATAATCTTTGCACACTGCTGTTTACTAAAGTTAGTTAAATGTTATCAAAATACATTATTTCTTATGTATTATGATATATTATTCTATTTACTGGTGGTAAGTCTCTGTTGCCGGAGACCGTGTAGGTAGGTACCACCGTATCCCCTATTACTACCGCTAAATAGTACTGTGCGAACATTAATGTGATAAATGAAATGCGCTGTGGATAGTAAAATTACTGTGCTAACGAGACTTAAGATCTTATGTCTTAAAGCGACGAGCGCAATGTAGTGCTGTGCACACCATCTTAACTGGCGTTACGTCGTTATGGGCAAGCCTATAATTTACCATCAGGTGAACGTTTTGCAAATCGCATCGCTTTGTTTGATATTAAAAAAAAAATAACGTTTGCAGTTGTGCAATATTGAAAATACAATTTTATTTTAATGTCTGCTTTATGTTTGTTTGTCTGTCCGTCTTCTTGTACAATTAATTTTTTCCTCCAGTAGATTGGACTTCCAAAACGTATAGACCATATAGATAGGTGGTAGATAATAACCCAGAATAAAACGTAAATATGTAATATTAGCTGTTCCACGCCCGCTTTGCTGGCCGTAATATAAAATTAGACGACTTTTTATAGCAATCGTTACTATGGCAACCGCATAAATAACACGAAATGAAAATGTCTATGAAATTTAAAAATCAAATACCCTTTAACATTACTAAAAATCATTCCGCGTAGAATGCTCATGTTCGCGAGTCCATACTTTCACTAGTTTCCACGTGATTGACGAACATACGAAATCCATTTTTATTATATATGTAAAGATTACAATATAAATAAGATAAATACAGACTGGCAGATAAACGTCTGATAAACTCGACCGTCATTAACGAAACACAACCAATGAAACAATCGCGTAATACACGTAAATAAACAGCCTATATAATATTACCACTTTTTTTTTTATCCAGTTGACGTTCACCAGATGGTAAGTGATACACCTGCCTATAACGACGTGGCGCTAGTTAGACGCTATATGCACCGCATTACACTCGTCGCGTTGAGACAAAAGATGTTGTGTATTGTTACCCCAGTAATTACACTAGCTGCAGCGCCTTTCAAACCGGAACACAGTAATGTTTGCAGTGTTTGTTTGGTTTTCACAGTACTATTGTTGGCTGCAATAGGCGCTGCGGTGGTATTTACTTAGACGGTCTTCAGCTACATACTACCAGTGAAAACACCACTCCTGGGATTCAAGGATTTTTCTCATAAAAAATTTTGAGTAAATAAGTATAAAAATAACTTTTGACATAATTAAAGAACCCTTAATTCGAAATACGAAATTAAATTACCCATAACTTAGAAAGTTGCGTGGGTAGTTCAGGAGTTGTTTTTTTAATATACTTTATATTGGAAAACTTTTCCAGCTCTAGACAATTTTATTAAACAGTATTGAAATTTTTTTTTAGAAATATTCACTTAATTATTAAAGCAATGTAGAAGTGAACACTAGTAATAATTATTATTATCGTGGGTTTTTTTTTTCTCAGTTTTTGGGCTGGTAATAACTGCATTTACGGGCCCAAGCCAAGTAAATGCAGTGTGAAGTGTGTTAGTCTACTCATCCTCTACTTACATGAACTTTCTTACGATTCTACAAGTATTTAAAATTACAGCTTTTTGTAGGGTTATGTATTGGGATTCTTGTAGATCTATTATCTTGAGGCTGCGGAGAAGATGATGCGGTATAACACCTGTTGTGGATAGCACTATGGGAATGACATATACTTTATCTTGTCTCCAGATTCTAGCTACTTCGTCCTTCAGTTCTACATATTTATTCATCTTTTCAGCAAATGTCTTTTGTATGTTGTGTGCGTTGGGAACTGCAATGTCAATTAAGTATGTGATCTTATTTATTTTATCTTGTAGGGTTATATCCGGTCTGTTGCAATGAATTGTCCTATCGGTGAGTATAGCGCGGTCGTAGACGAGTTTGTGCGTTGCATTTTCCAGAACGGTATCCGGTGTGTAGTTGTAGTAAGGAATGTTTGTATTCTCTACGAGTTTATTATGCTACCTGGTTATGTCTGTTAGTGTAATCGGTTTGTGTAAGTGTTGCGCAAGCTTCTGTGATGTGCTGAATGGTTATCGTTAGTGACTGTAGGATCTTTAATTATATATTTTCTGTAGTTTTTAGTATTGATTATTTGGTCTTGTATCGTGATTATAAATCCTTCTGTTTCTGGAAATAAATTAACTATTTAAAGCCACTTATTTGACGCAAGAGTATTGATGTGAGATTGTTCCAGATCATGTGGGGTGTCTACCATGGAGGACTTTCTTCTTCCAGTCTTTAATTTTCTTTTTCTGCGGGTCGTCGTTGTGAGAGTAGTTTGTCTTTTTGTTCATTTAAATTAAGTGTGTAATTGATATCATTCATAACTACAGCCTTATGGATGTTACTCGTATGAGATTTTGTGTAAAAGAATGTTTTCAGGTTATTGATTTGTTTTCGCCAAAGGTGTTGGATATCTATTAGGCCACTTCCTCCATTTTGTCTTTTTATAGTAAGTCTTACTATTGCAGATTTAGGGTGTAAATTATTATGTTTTGTAAGTGTGGTGCGCCTCTATCGTTCTATATTTATTATTTTTGTGAAGGGTTTTTTTTCAGCTTTTGGGATGGTAATAATTATTACTATTATTGTTATTATTAGTGATTTAAGTAACATGTAGGAAAAACATGGAAAACCTAGAATATTAACTGAATATATATGGTATAATTACATTTAGATTTTGTTTAATAATATGTTTGATTTACTGGATCAAAGATTAGGAAATTTGTTTATAATTTTTTATAGGTTTATTGCTTTTTAGAATAATATAAATATGGTTACTTCTCAATTGATATTCATATTAATAAATATAAGTAGGTTTTATATAATAAATTTAAGCTAAAACAATAAAACCTCTTTTGTGGAAATCTTCTATTAAAAGATGTGTTGTATGAGTAATCTTCAAATATTAAATTTAAAACGTTCGGTTGGTGGAACGCTTTGCCTTCTACGAGGTTTCTTTATTGAAACGGGCAGAGGGTTGGTCATAACAAATTCAAACTTCAAACCCTCAACATACAGAGAAATAAGTAACAAAAATTTAAACTTTAAATTCCAGCTCTAATAAGACTTCAGTGAAACTTGTGCGGTAATTCTAGATTGTTCGCTAAGACACGTGTGAACGAACGTTAAAATGCCTTGCTACCCTTGCTACTCGTGCTGCAGTCCCTGCGGACCCTGCTACTCTTGCTGTTCGCCCTGCTGTTCTCCATGCTGCGGGTATTACTGTTGTTGATGGAGACATGGATTAAGAAGCTAGCAAAACAAACGTCGCCTGGGTGGACGCCACGGCTCGTTACACCGGATTTTCGGGTGGAGACGGCAAAATGCTGGACCCTCGGCGACTAGTGGCATCTTACGAAGTGACGTCAAACAGTGGAAGTATCGCGTTCAAACCGTTCCCAATCGATCTTATTGTGCCATTATTATCAGAAATAAACGAATTTTTAAACGTGAATTTTTTTACTTTTTACTTAATACATACAAGTATCCATTTTGCTTTTTTCCTCTTTAGGTAAAAGATCAGTATTCCTAGTCGCTCCGTGTCTGACATGACATGACACCTAGCTACTTCAGATTCAATCTGACTTCAATATATAAATAACTGAAGCGCGCATAGTCTCTGGTCGGACATCCGCAGGCAGGGCAGCTTTCAACACTACTCGTTCTCGAAGTAGAGAACGTGATTTAAAAGAAGGTTCATAAGATCTCTCGTAAGGGATATCTTAGCGCACGGACTTCTGATAATCTACACGTAACCTGGATTGGGAAATACTCGAGAGCAAAGATCACGAAGCTCTCGAGAGCCAAGATTACGTAGTCTCAAGCTGACTTAGCTTAGCGATTAATCGTCATCACTCGCTAATAGTACTGCATTAGCAGCTATTCCTATTGTAAGTTAGGCTAATTTCGTACAGACTGATTCGCTACTATTGGCGAGGTTATCCCAGAGACCAGGTCCCGACATACATTAGGTGATACGAATCCAGTCTGATAAAGTAGAAAGCTTGTCGTCCAGACTCGAGGCGGCCACCAATCTCCTTTGTATCTTAGTAGGCGCAAGTGCAAAAAGTCGTGTTTAATCACTCGCTAATTGTTGGAATATTAAAACAATCATTGTTTACTACTTCTTTAATATTTAGAAAAAAAATTACATTTTAAGCATTTCCACGAGATTGATGTAACCTGTAATACAAATAATCAGTTAATGGTTTTACGTACTGTTACACTATAGATTGGCCTCACGGTGATAGTAAGCATCCAAACTCTAGAGATATAAATATATCAGGTTAAGTAAAATCAATATACAACTAGTCTTCTGCGAAGGAATATTATTACTAAGTTTCCAGAACTAGTGCGAGGGACGAAAACTGTTTGTTTTCAACAACACGAACTTATGAGGTTTAGGTACAGTTTTATTTCATATTATATTAAAATTTTTAGTATCAAACAAGATATATATACCTCGAAACACAACATTTAACATGATGGTGGGCAACATGGCCCAGGGAGTGGGCAGCAAGGACCACAGCCTCCGGTGGTCGGTTTGCATGGTTGTAAAGCAAACAGGCAGTAGCCACCTCCATGCGGCCCACCGACGTAACCTCCGTAATAAACTGGCATTTTGTATAAAATATGTAAACACACAAAATTTAGAGCGTAATATTGCAAAAACGTCAAGATGCGTCTGTCACTAAACAAAGACGAATAGCAAAGAAATTCTTATTTTAAAATATTTTTTCTTTTATTTTTTTCTTTTTAGAAGGCTGCTGCCTGCTTAGCTATAATTTAGAAAATTTTTCCAGAATTTTTTCGTAGTCTTGAATATTTTGGAAGTATTTGAACAATTTACTTTTACTTTTAGTAGGGACAATGATAAAAAATTCAATAATAAATTTAAAATAAAATAATTTCGTTTAATATTTATTGGCAACATTTAAAAATTAAATTGGCAGTTTAGGAGGATTAGAAAGAAGCAAGTTAACAATTCTATATTTAAGGAGTAAAATTTAAAGTCAAATCAAAGCCTGTGGATGTCACTAAATCAATTTTAGAAAAATAAAAAAAATTGTAAAAAGATATAAAATACGTAACAAAATTTAATTATTTGGATTTATATATATCTGTCATCTATATATAGCATATTTGTCGGTATGCCTTATCAGTTTGGTTGCTACCGTGACTTCAACATCGGAACATTTGCCCGTTGTCCCGGAGGCTGCGACCGCCCCATGCCGCCCTGCTGCCAGCCCTGCATTAAGGGTTGCTGTTGTTCACCCATCGGACCATGCTATTATTGTCACTAGCTATGTATTATTTTAGAATAAATGTGTGAGATTTACAATTTAAGCTTTTTTATTATACTAATAGAAACCCTTGTATAGTATAGACAAGCGTTTTCATGAAGAAAGTTATTGACCGTAAGTAGTTAAGTATTTTATTATTAATGCGTACCTTTACTATTTTCTGTAATTGTCTTAATAAAAAAAACAGCAGTTATATCTATACAAAATTATAAAAAATAAAAACTCAAATGTAATTAGCTGTAACTAGTATTTGAATACTATAGAAATATTGCATATTTTTAAAAAAAGTCTTCATGAATAAATCCCTTGAATATGTAATTTGTAACCTTAAATAATATATGAAACTGAACCATTGGGGGAACATGTTCTTGGAAGACAAACCCTTGACTCTTAACAAGTTTATTCTATGAAACGGTACCCTCGGTAACCAATTTATGGTGACCTCCGCAACGATCTGTTTTGATGTATAAATAGGGGCAAGTTTTATTAGTCACTCATAATAATTGTTAAACAAAATTTCAAAGAAATGTGGTTACGAAGTATTATCATAATGTAATGAAATGTAAAGGGATTTTGTATAATAATAAGTACAGAAAATAAAATTGATTCATGAATCAATAACCACGACACAGTAATTATATTTACTGCTGAATATTACTATCTGAATATAGAAGCTATCTATAGGCTGTGAGATCAATTACTAAGAGAAATTTAGTAACTAGGTTTTGATATATGTATATTGACTCATCACGATATCTGGAACCATAAGGTCTGGATTTGAAATTTGGACTCTGTTACCGAAGACCGTCTAGGTATCCAAACAGCTAAACAGTAATATGTAAACATTACTGTATTTCGTGGTGAAAGGTGCTGTAGCTGATGTAATTACTGGGGCAACGTTGTTATAGGCGGACTTATCACTTACCATCAGGTGAACATCCTGTTCGTCGTTCGAAACATAACAGATATAATAAATTGGCTAAAGCTATATTATTTTGGGCGTTATTATATTTTTAATAGAGACATAGTTTCGGTAAGCTTTATAGAAGGAAGCGAATACTATAACAACCAATTTACTTCCTCACTGCTGGGGCACAGGCCTACCTTCAATATGAGGGTGATGGGGCTATAGTCACAGTGTGGGCCCAATGCGGATTGGTGACTTGACACCCACCTTAGAATAAATTCTAATTCATGTGCAGGTTTCCTCGCGATGTTTTCCTTCACCGTTTGTATTTCGCTGTTGTGACTAAAGTTCACAAATGTACGTAACTTAAATATTAAAGTCATCGGTGCATGCCGAGGTTCGAATCCGCGACCTTCGCAATGAGGGCCGCACCCTCTAACCATTAGGCCAGCGAGCTACGTTTCGGCGAATACGGCAAATGATAATTAATTAAAGCGATGTGAATTCTGGCGGCGTCGCCAAAGGTGTATCAAAAACGATTTCACGTAATGTCGCCGAAGTGTACAAACCGGAAGTGACGCTCTGTTAGGACGTCACGATCTGATAGGAACGGAAGTGACGGTGCGATGCGCGCGATAAACATTCATGTCTCGCTCACATTTTTTTTTCTTATTATAACTGTACAATTGGAGCTGTACGATGTCGACGACCGCTTTGAATACGACTGCCGCTGAAATTTGCGATTGAATGCTCAATAGATTTAAATTTATAATTTGTCAAATCACAAACGTACGATCTTATCCTATATTCCGTATACAGTGCCGGAAAGACCGTTACTCCTTACTGGTGATAGGTCTTTGTTGCCGGAGATCGTCTAGGTAGATACCACCACAACGCCTATTTCTGCCACCAAACGTTGCTGTGTTCCGGTGTGACATTTACCATCTTGTCTCAGGGCGATGGGCACAATCTGATGCAGTGAATATCAATTGTAAATAGGGTCACTCACTATCAGGTGAACGTCTCGTTCGTTTCGTTGAATTATAAATAAAAAAAAAATGTATAAACATAAGTAAACTGTTTTCTTATTTTTTCCTCTACTGAAACTTACGAGGCTTTCTCTCGTGAGGAAAGAGTCAAGGTCATCTACAGTAAATAATGTATGAGCTGTTGTTTTAGGAACATGTCGGTTTCCTTTCGATCTTTTATATCATTGAGAGTATTTATGTAAATTGTAAATATTTTTAACACAAGCTTTATTATTGATGTTATATGTACATATGTTGCTGGGCGAGACCATCTAGGTAGTTTGTGTGTAAATGTTACTACAGATTTATGAATCACTATCGCCAATGATCATTCCTGTGCTCGTCTTAATGCTACGGGCCGTATTGTAGGCAAGCATTTGACTAGGGCGGTTCTCACCGCCCGTAGTTTCCGGTACAGACGAAGGTAGCCGGAGAACGGACGACCGAGTAGATTCGTCAGAAAGCAGAAAAATTTCAGACACACAATGTGAAAATCCGGATCGGATAACTACCCTCCGCGTAATATACTTTAAAAATAAAAAAAACAGGCTGTAAATCCGGGTCCACGAGCACAGTATCAGATAAGCTGTAAGAGTCGCACAGACAATGAAAATAGGTTTCCTTTGTTCGCTAATCACTTGAAAACTAGTGAACGTATCCACATGGGCACATGATCATTTGACGCGGAATGATTTTTAAGACGCTTATAGAATATTTATTTCTGAATTTCATAGATCTTTCATCATTTTATTTGTATTTTTTATAAACATTTTCATTCCGTATTATGTGGTTGCTATGTAACGGTTGCTATAGTCATTTGCGGTTGCGGTTGCCTTCAAGGAAAATTTAAATTTCCAGTCTAATTAAATTACATTCAGCAAATCGGGTGTGGACCAGCTAGTGTATATATATATATACAGAAATTCATTGACTCATCACGAGATCTTCGAAATTACTACATTATAAAATCCCAAAATTTGGTAGAGATATTGCTTTACCCATTTAGAGGTTAGCTAAGAATGGATTTTACAAAACTTTGTCCCAAAAGGGAGTTACGGGGGTGTTAAGGTCAGTAAAGCAGACGACGAACAGCTAGGTATTACTATGTGCTTCAAGATGTGTAGTGATCGCTTACGTATTTATGCAAAAATTTATCATCATCATAACTTCAACCGATGGACATCCACTGCTGGCCATAGGTCTCTTGTAATATATTCCACAAAGCACGGTCATGCGCTGTTTGAATCCAGTGGCTTCCAGCGATTCTTTTATGACCTCTGTCCATTCCAGTAGAGGCCCTTCTAACGGTGCGGTTTCCGGTGCGGGTAAAAATGTATAAACTATGTAAAAATTAAATAGGCATTGTTTTTAACACAAACTTTAATTTCGTGGTATTGCAAAATATTAATCACACATCACGAGGGTCGGTATCGATAGCTGTATATCCCGAATGGTTTTCCACATGGACCGATGCATACACCGCCGCAAGGTCCCGCGAATGGTGCAGGATATGATAAACCGGCCACTTGACCACAACACGGCGTCCCGCAGGAAGGAGCAGACATCTTCAAATTTATTTAGCAAATTTTTTAAAATTATCACGAGATCAGATTTTTATATTGCTTTTTTGAATTTTGCATTAGTATTGAATACACTACGTTCTTGTATTGCACATGTCAAATAAAGTTTTGTTTTAATCACGAAATACATCAATAAGGTTTTGTTTCATCAAATAGAATCTGTATAACCTTTTTTTAGGTTTTGTCATAAAAAAAAATTAATAAAACTGTCACAGGAGACTATTTTTCAGTTTTATTCAGTACCGACATCATTCACATTTCTTATTCCTCTCAAGAGTTTTAATAAGTTTTTCATATATTTTCAAGATAATTCCACAACTTAATTAGCTGTATAATTTTTTTTATAAAAAAAGGTAAATATATAATATCCTAATCTACACCATTTGTTGTAGAGATATATTAATATCAATGTTGAGAAGACATATTTGTTAGATTAATAAAAGATGTATTTGTGTGTAAATTATCGACTAAACTAGCAGAAAATTCATGTAGGAGTCAGGATGTTTACACTGCACCATGTTGTGTTCATGGCTTTTAGACGAAATGTATTTTCAATATATTAATAATTCAAACTAAAACAGTAATGCTTGCACACTGTTTTATTATTTTTTTATACCATTGTTCATGTCATTCTTATTTCATAACGTATTCATTGATTGTAACAATGTTATAGATGTAATACCTTCGCTTTGTTAATAGTAGTATTCATGGAAAACAATAATCTCAATAATCAACAATTGATTTCAGTAAAAAATCAACATGCCAGTACGGAACTGCTGTCTGGGATGCCAGGGACCTATGGCAGGCCCGTGCGGTCCACTTGCGTCACGCTTTGACTCCCCGTGCCAAGTGGGGCCCTGCTGCGTTCACGCGATTGGTGCCAACTGTTCTGGACCGTGCGGCGAACTTGGATGTATTCATGGGTACATAAATTTTAATTCAAAGTGAAAAAAAATGCTGTATCTTAAAGTAGGCGATTACTGTAGTTACTTCTAGAAATAGAAGACAAAGAAGCGTCTAGAGATGGCATGCGATAACTTGGTATTGCGAGTTAAGGAATTGGAAGGAGGTAGATATTTTGTTTACTTTATTTAGTCTTATATAAACTGTTCGCTTCTTATAAGAGAAAATTGTCGTCAGCGCTCGCGGCGGTGTCGCGGGATCTTACTTTAGCTGCGGCCATGGATGCATCGGAGGCTGTATCGGCGGGCTGTGTGCATCCTGCTGCGGCCCCAGATGCGGCTAGAGAGCGGCCCTGGTGATCGACAGCTGATTTCTGGCTCTGAACTAAATTGTTCGTGTCCTAGTTACATGTAAAATTGTCGAGTCCAGAGATTAAAGAAATGTCATTATTTGTAGTTTCAATTATGATAAAAAGCTCAAGTTTAATTCTAACGTCAACCCATGGCATCGGTTTGTCGGCATTCTGGACAGCAGATCATACTGAAGGTCACGTGTAAACCATTGTACCAAAATTAACGAACGGTTAATGATAAATTCAGATTCCAAAAAACAACCAGCGTGTGAAAGTCAAATTATAAAGAAGCGAATCTTGTAAGTTGTCATTCAGTTGCATATTGCACTAAACAGTATTGTCCGATAACTGTCTCTAGACACTAGTCGCAGCAGCCCCCCCCCCCCATTTTCTGCCGCTGAACCACAGTGCAAACATTACCATATTTCGTTTCGAAGGACGTTGCTTATGAAAATCGTGTTATACATGTGGTGCATGTATCAATTAGCGCCACATACCTTTTACCATCACAGAAAGTCCTATTTCACCGCTTATTGAATAAAACTTATTACCCTCGCTCTGCTAGGAGTACTGGCAGAATCACAAATTTAAGTATTGGCAATCTAGCAAGCGGATAAGTGAGGGTTAAGCATTTACCGCCGTGAGAGCTGCATTGAGCAAATGGTAAACTAAATGCTGGCAAATTAAACACCCGAGTAGCTGTAACAGCATTAGTAAGCCAAGTTAAATTTCTGTGTAAGTGTAGTAATATCTTGAATAATTATAAATTAAGCATTTTCTGCCAAAATATCTTTGGCGTGGTGGTGCGCCAGGTACAAAATCAAAATTCACTTCTACAGTATATATACGTAATTATATATATATACATATATACATATATACATATATATATTTAGTATGACGCCGGATAATAAAAATACTGAATTTTCCAACAAATTTTATTCTTACAACATACACTTAAAAAGCCACGCGAAACATTCACAATTGTAGTACATAGATACATCACTAGCAGACGGACTGGACTTACTTCCTTCAACAAGGTCCACACGGCCCACATGGACCACACGGCCCAAAGCAGCACGGGAACGGTCCACAGCATGGGAAGCATGGCCTGCATGGTCCACAGCAAGGCCTGCACGGTCCACAGGGTTGGGGACACGGCGGAGGGCTCGGTCCACATGGCGGCGGGCTTGGTCCACATGGCGGCGGGGGACACGGTTCATAGGAAGGAACGCAAGGTCCACAAGGAGGGGGATTGGGACAACAGGGAGGAGGTGGGCTCGGACAACACGGGGGTGGGCTCGGGCAACACGGGGGCGGGCTCGGCCCACACGGAGGACAAGGTCCACAGGGAGGAGGGCTCGGTCCGCATGATGGAGGAGGGCATGGTCCGCAACATGGGCCGCAAGGTCCAAAGCATGGACCACAGGGCCCGCAGCAGGGACCACAAGGACCGCACGGACCGCAGCACGCCATCTTGATTATCTCAATGTAAATAAATCTTCACTTGAAAAATTTTGTAAAAACGTTTTTAAGGTTTTATATTTTTTTATACAATTTTTCAAATTTTAATGTGTCTTATGTAAAATGTTGTAAAAAACTGATCTCTTCTCTTCTCTCACGTTCTAAAGAAATTTTATTATTTGAATTTGGATTCGTATTTTGAATTTTAAGAATTCTAATTACTTTCCATTGAATAAAACGGACATGTCATTCTCGATGGAGTTCTAATAGTCCCTGTTCATATTCAAAAAGTTTCTTCTTTTCGATAATTATAAAAAGTATACAATAAAACTTATTTTAATATCGATTCTCAATTACAATTTTTTTTTACATAACTAATAAATTGTTTAATACTTTACTTTTGCCGCTGGTAAGTCTCTGTTGCCGGAGACCATCCAGGTGGGTACCATCGCAGCGCCTATTGCAGCCGACAAACAATATTGTGCTAATATTACAGTGTTGTATTTCGAAGAGCGGTTTAATTACTGGGGTAATAAGACTAAACATCTTACGTCTCAAGCGACTATCGCAATATAGTGTATATATCATCCCAACTAGCGCCACCTTATTAATGGCGGGTGTATCACTTACCATTAGGTGAAAGTGCCGCTCGTCTTGTCGCTTGATTGAATAAAAAAAAGACCGTAGGGATTGTTATATCTATATCACACAAAGATGTAAAAAATGTGATTATATATTAAATAAAGATTTTCCTTACGGTAAATAACATTTTTCAAAACTCCTCAACATAGCATTAATGTTTGGGTTTTCACGGTAGTAATATTAATTTACTGCTATTTTCCATTCCTAGTATTGTTTACTCATAACGGGTTGCGGCGCATGCGTAATATTAATAAACACAGCAGTTCTACTGGACAACATCAGGTGCACAAGACATCCGTGCAGGCAAATTGCTTGAGAGCAACATAAGCGAATTCCTACAGAGTTGCATTCAGGGTTTTATAATAAATATATAAAATTTTAATTTATCACTTAAATAAGTTGTTCTATTCACTAATTAAACTGGGGGGCGAATTGATAACTTTATGAAATTTCTTTAAATGACATATATGTTAAGTTAAATTCGCTATCAGACGCTAAAACTTTAACACCAAGTGTATACGTGAAAAGTTCAACTTAGATATTTAAATTTAAGATACAAGAAATAAACAAAACTTAACTTTTGTGTATATTTTCGTAATATAAATTTTCTTTATTTTCAAGTAAAAATCGACACTCAATTGAAAAATCTTATTACATAGGTCTTCTTCTTCATCATTCATCATATAAACGTACACTGCGGGATATAAGCCTCCCTCAAGATCGTTATTGAGAGGGAATTGCGCTTTGCCTCCACCATCCTGACCTAATACGGTTTGGCGGGAGCCGAAGCGTCGTTTGTTGATTAGCAGGGTGACGAGCAGATGAGGCTGGTTTCGATCCCGTGAGTTGTTCTGCGGGAACCCTTACACCCCTTACGTAGGTCATTCGCCAAAAATGGAACAAATGAAAGTCTCATCGTCGTTCATATTCTACACAGTCATAAGAGCTGGATAGAAACCTCCTGTCAGATGCAGTTCTGACATTGATCATGATCCCCAAATACGAAAAGTTGTGTCTAGAGAGAGATTAAATTTACTTGTTTTATAAAAGAGTAGTAGAACATTTTACTTTTAAAGTATGATTATATCTAAACAAAATTGTATCTGATCGTCATCATCATTACTTCAGCCTGTTGATGACAATATCGATTTCTCCTTTTTTGGGAGAACTTACCACACTTTTCATGGTTGACGCGCGGGTTTAAGAACGCAGTATGTTGATGAAGGTCACAGAACATTCTTATGTGTTTTTTTTTGGGGAAGTTTATTTTGAGGTCATCTTAGAAACAAAGAAAGAAAAAAGACAGTGGGGACTTCTAACCCATCCCCTTTGCGTGGAAAACAGATATTTTTAACAAAATTTGCATAAACTAAGAAATTTAAATCAGTGTTACGATTTTTAATCATACAAATGTATATCTAAGGATTGCTATCGGAATAATAGTAAACAACGATGGGCGATTAGTTTTTCATGTTAAACGCTTAGTTTTAAAGTAAAAACACTGAATAATATTAATGAAATAAGTTTATTCCGGCCCTGAATAATTGTGATGTTTGTATAAAGTAACACTGTGTTGCCAGTTTCTAACTTTCAACATTCAAATTGGAAAGCTGATTACGTAAGGCAACTTTCTATGTGGGCAGTCTAATGGGAATGGCGGCCTCTGATGGCGACTGGTTTAACGAAATATTGCTTTAAATTAGACGTTTCATTGTGCTTTCCTTTTAGCGATGTAGATTTTAATCAGTACTAACCCTAAAGCTCAGATGAACAACGATCCTCTACTACACGTTTTGTTTATATATATATATATATGTAAAAAAATGGGTTTTGTTTGCTCGTCAATCACTATTAAACTAGTGAACGTTTCGACATAGGAATATGAGCATTCGACGCGGAATGATTTGTATGATTTATTGGCTATTTTTTTTCTGAATTTCTTAGATCCTATCATCATTATAATTAATTTTTATAATACATTTTAGTTTCTTATTATTTATGTGGTTGCTATAGTAACGGTTGCTATAGAAAGTCATTTGCGGTTGCGGTTACTTTCAAGGATAATTCAAACAAATTTCAAGTCTAATTTACGGCCAGCAAAGCCGGCGAAAACAACTAGTCTTTTTATAAAAAAAACATCCTTATTTGTGTCAAAGCCTGTTTCATATTGCGTATTTTATTTCACAAGATAATTATATAAACCTGTTTTGTTTGTTTTTAGACGTAGATAAGGAAATATCAATAAATCATTTAAACCGTGTCGAGAGGAATTCTGCTGTGATCCATAACGTACCCGAACCTAATCTATTCTTTAAATGATGTTATTTATCACATTGAATTAAACTTTCAATAAGTTACTTTAACTTACGAAATATTCATAATGAAGTAATGTTTATATAAATAGACCACCCTTCTACAAGATCAACCGACAGGTGTGTCTATCGACTGATGATGATGAAGTAACGTATTGGAGCCGAGGTAGCAACATTAGCGGCGAAGCAGCCGCGATCCCGATGTTGTTGTGACTGTCCATGGGCTTCAGTGATCACTTTTGACCAGGTGAACTCTTCGCTCGTTTGCTCACGCTTCGTATAAAAAAAAAACTGATTACTGCTTGGTTATAGATGTTAGCGCTACGGGTCCGTTTTCTGTTGCACAGCACTGACTGTATAAATATCAGTTTTATATGAATTTTATCTGGTATTATGTTATAATCTTTTAAAAAGATAGCTGCTTCTGGGATATAGACAAGGTTATGTGGGTTTTTTACCCATTAAAACCGTCTCGGTTGTCATCTTCGCTGCGTTGCGGGAGGCCCTGGGATGTCCCACGGAACGCACCGATGCCTCCTGGTACTACGCGTTAAGGACGCCTCAGTGAAAGCTGTATCCTTTCTTGGCACCCTCGCCTTGGTACGACAAGCACTAAACCACCTCGTACTTGTCCTTCACCCCGGGTTCGTTTAGTGAATACTGAGGCCTCCCACTTTCAAAGCTCACGAACTCGAAACCCTTTTAGTCGTCTTCTACGATAGGCAGGGTTTAACTTAGTCCTATTCTTAATAACCCTAGACTACGGGGCATATCTGCGTCTATCCCTTGGAAGATATTCATTCCCCACTAGAAGCGACTACGTCATTTATCCTAAGGGTTCTTACCGCTTTTGAATTATGTAAGGTTTCGGTGTATAAAAGTATTTTTTTTTAAACAACTGAATTGTTTAAATGTCTATTTTTAGAAAAAAAAAATTAAATGATCACTGTAATGTATCCTCGTGTTAAAGTATATATTGTTAGGGTGCATTACAACGCAACAGTTACATGCATTAAGCGCGTAATACGGGCAATTCGATGGCGGGCAAATTGCGCGGCTTCCGGTCCGTTTCCACGGAACCCTCCCGACTGTTGTGCGGCGCACACGCACTTAGCTCCCCCGGGTAAGAAGTTGCAAACATTTTTTTTTTATAACTTGAAGCGATGTGATGATCATGGATTTTATTTGAAGGTAATTTATATGCCAGCTAATAAAAATGTGGGGCTAGTTAAAATAATATACACAACACTATATTGTGGTTATTGCTATGAGAGATAAAGAATTATCTCATCTTCACCATTAGATGCCTTATTCAAACTGAAGTTTGGCGATCAGATTGAAGGAACCAATTTGTCCTTATGTCGTCAAACCATATCTTTCGCTGTCTACCAGGTGCACGTTTTTCAGAAAATTTACCTTCCAGGATCAACTATTGGGATGTCCTAAATGAATCTTTTCTATTAGCTGTCCGAAAACTGTACCTTTCTTTGCATGATGGTTATCATCAGCCTACGTTTGCAGTTAGCTCTCTCAAGAACTTGAGCATTGGAGACAAACTCCAATTATGTGGTAAAAATATACTCTGTAGTGGTACCTTATTATTTCATAGAGGAAAATGTAGAAAAATAATCCTGCTCCTGGGGGGCAGATAAGGTTATGTATAATTCTTACCCACTAAATCCTCTCTTCGTAGCCCTGTAACTTTTCCCAGCACCTTTGTTTTGCTCCGACAAATACAAAACCCACCTCACCTTTAAAGCTCGCAAATAGAATAGTCAGGGCTTATTTTAATCCTACTACTAATACGTCAGGGCAAATTGTGGAGACTTTACGAACTGGTCATTCACTTCATGGTTAGTGATACACCCATATCAACCTGCCGCTAGTTAGAATAATATACACAGCACCACATTGCACTCCTCGTCTGAGTCATAAGGTGTTAAATCTCGTTACCCTAGTAATTAGTAGCTACTGCGTCCTTCAAACCGGAACACAGTAATGTTTGTACAGTACTGTTTGTCGGCTGCGATAGGCGCGGCGGTGGTACCTTCTTCGATGGACACCAGCAACAGAACCCTACCACCTGTAAGTATTTAACGTTTTTATAATAATATTTTATCTCTGCACTTTAAAATAAAACGATAAATTTTAATACATAATAAATATTTTATTTTTAAGATATATTAATGGCGATTTCTGCATGTTTAATAATGTACATATTAATGTAGTAGTTATATTGCCAACTTAATGCTTATCTGTTTAAGTTCCAGGAAAAGAATTATTACATGTTATTGCATTCGACACACAATGCAGTTCGAAGAAATAATTAATACAAGAAATGTTCAATATATGATGAATAATAAAATTCGAAACTACGATAATGGTTCTCTAGAAACGTATATATCATATAACGTACCATTGCACTAAATAAACCAAAATATATTTGATGCAGTAAGTTGTTAAGAGTTATTGATTTTACGGTTATTAACATCCGAAATGTATTTAAATTCAAAGACAATTACTTTTAAGAGCTCAAGTTACATTGTAACGTTTATGTTACTTAACATTAGAATCATTACATACCTCTTAAACACCGTGTACTTTGTTAAGATAATAATTTTACTCTGTCATGCCTCTACTACGTAGTTGTTGTTAAACTACAGTAGATTTTTTTTATTAGCTTCATTTCATTACCCGCTTCATAAATGATGATCTTTATTAAATTGGGAAAGAAAATAAATAATTATAAGTTATTGAAAATGTGCATTAGCCCTGAGGTGCTCAAGTCACATCTGCCGTTCCCTTCCCACGACAAATTGTAGGAAGTGCGTTACAAATACCCGAAACCACTGTCACGGTGTTTCTATGAAGTTTTTATATATCTTTACTCGTAGAGAACTGGTGAAACATTATTTTTATATTAATACTTTTTCCTGTAACTTTCTCTTACCGGATATCGTCTAGGTAGATACTACCACAGCTCCTAATTCAGCCGCCAAACAGTACTGTGCAAACATTACTATATTCCGTTTTGAAAGGCGCTGCAACTGGTGTAATTACTGAGTAACGACATTTAACATCTTATGTTACAAGAAGAGTATAATGTGATGCAGTGTATAAACATTAAAATTTGTGTAGAAATAAGTAAGAAAAAAATTATCGAATTCTTTCCTAGAAAATCAAAAATTTTTTTGAAAAATATTTAAAAAACAATAACTCCGTAATCATTGTTTTTGTATGGGGTATTCCATACATAGATAGATTGGACACGAGCTATACTTTAGCCTCTCCAGATCTTTTACACCTATTACCTTTCATCCTGTATGTATCCTCTTTAAAGGTTAAAAATAAAATAGGTGATACGTTTTTTTGCTGAGGTTGATACTAACCTATGGCTAAGGTTTAATATTGTAGATCGAATCAATGCACAAGTGATTCTTGAATGGTTTCTTTTCGTTAATTATAATCTAGAATGCATTACGTCAATTGCATTATTACCGTACATCCTGGCGGTTGTCCAAATAGTAAACAATACACCTGATGATGCATAGTACCCGTCTATTAGCTGTCGGTCGCTTCATTCATTGTTTTTTTTTTCCTTTAGTCAAATGCGTAACACTGCCATTGTTCAAATTATCGTAGTAATTCGCTTGTTAAAAGTATGTATCTATTAGTAAATAGGCAGGTTTTTTTTTATACTACGAAGCGACGCGGCGAGCAGGATGTTCACCTGATGGTGAGTGATAAGCCCGCCTGAAAAAACGTGGCGCTATTTAGGAAGTTATACACAGCACCACATTGCACTCGTCGCCTTGAGTGATAAGATGTTGAGTCTAGTTACTCCAGTAATTTCACTAGCTATAGTGCCCATCAAACTGGACTACAGTAATGTTTGCACAGTACTGTTTCTCGGTAACGCTAGGCGCTGCAGTGGCAGCAGTGCCAGAATTCTAGTCCTTTATTCTTTTTGAAAAAAAATTTTACAGGTGGTAGGTCTCTGTTGCCGGAAACCGTCCAAGTAAATACCACCGCAGTCGTGATTCCCGAACTGGGTATAATTCCTGTATTTTGAGAAGCAGTTTCCGTTAAAATATCAAACGCAATTTTTTTAAAAAATGACAATAGTAAAGAGTAAACAATAAAGGAAATAAATGTGTAGTTATAGTTGTATTTATATTTATATTATGTATTTCCTACTGTTACTTACTGTCTACTACAAAACTAATTGATTACACGCCGCGCGCGTGAACGTTAGCACGCATTGCGTGTCTGTGTATGTACTTAAGCTTTTTTTTTTATTTATTTATCATGTTCATAATCATCAAGTTCAAAGCAATATAGTGGGCATTAAAAAAAACCCGGAAAGCTTGTCAGTAATGCTACGATCAGAATCAGTCATCGAGACCATTAACCGGCGCAGAGAGGAGCTAAGTAAGCGTAATAAACTAAGTTTCAAAGGAAAATTATGAAGGTATTACGTTTGAAGAAAATACAATTTTTGGTCTATACTTAATGTTTTGATGAGTTAGTGTATTTTTTACTGTAGAGGGTAGTTGTTTATAACCCAAGGTATCATGTAATGTGTAGTCCTTTTACCGTACATATTTTTTGATCTCGTCGCATAGAATCGTTCTCTTTGTATACAAAAGTGTACGTGTGTGTGCGCGTGTAAACTGAAATGTATGTGTCATTTATTGTCACATTGTAATAGTGAGTTTATTAATAAACATAAACTTGAAAGTTATAAATTATATGAGAATGTAGATGGCTGTTAAAGTTTGTTTTCATTATACATTTTAGGTCTTGAAGTTGGCGCCCTATCATTTCAACTTTTAAATATTTGTACCGTTGATTGGGTCGCTTCCAAAATCGAATCTTAAATATTTAGTAAACATTTTCAGGTATAGATATAAAATATATACATCTGTGAATCTATAATTCATATCATAGTAATGCATAATTCAGTTAATAAACTTAGACATCTCATAAGTTTCTGAATATTTATAACGACGTAGTCTTCCCTGATGTAACCCACGTGTTGCCAATTAATATTCTTCCCTAATTATGAAAAAAGTATTTATATTTTATAATTACACTAGCTGTTCCCCGCATGTTTTACTGGCCGTAATATAAAACATTTAATACAACCGCAACTGCAAATAACTTTCTACAGTAACCGTTAACTACAGCAGCCGCATAAATAATACGAAAGAAAAATGTTTATGAAAGTTGATTAGAAATAAAATGATGAAGGTTTTATGAAACTCAAAAATAAATAGCCTATAACCATCTACAAACTATTCCGCGTAGAATGGTTATGCTGCCATGTCGATACGTTCACTAGTTTTTCACGTGATTGGCGAACAAACAAAACCAATTTTCATTATATGTGTAGATTGTCTCATTTTAATGTGTTTTTGTGTGAAATAAAAATGGTTTTTGTTTATAAACACACTATAGAGTAAGTCTAAAATTTTTCGTGATGACTAATTCATTATCTATTGATATGATAAATAATACAATAACCGGAAAAGTGAAGGCAAAAATTAACGAGAAAAAACTTTCTTATCAATTCTTCGGCGCTAAAAGTGATACAGGCTATCGATACTTGGAACCGTGATTAAGGTTGCTTCCGTAAATATTAAAATACGATTAATTTACTTACTAAAAGTACTACTGTATTCAGATAAATTTGAAGCTGTTTTTAATTTAAATCTATAACCGTTACAAGAAATAGTATCGGTTTATTACCAGGGCTGGCAGTTAATGCGCCTGTGCCCATCTTGATTAATATTTATAATTTTAACCTAATAAGTTCTTTACATATAAAATTGGCGTTGTGTACGGGAGGAATATAAAGTTTTTTTTTTTTTGTAAAATATATTTCATTAAGCAAAGTATGCACCGTTGTTATCTATGTACTTTTGTCATCTCATAGGTAGTTCATTGATCCCTTTACTAAAAAAACCATGGGGGCGAGAATCAATAAACTCTTTGAAGGCGGTTTGAACTGCCGCATCGGAGTTGAATTTTTTTCCTTGTAAGAAGTTGTCCAAATTCCGGAAAAAATGGTAATCTGTTGGGGTAAGGTACGAGGAGTACGGAGGCTGTCGCAGACATTCCAATTGTAGCTAATCTAACTTAGTGGTTGTTTGTTGTGCACTGTGTGTGCGTCTGTGGTATTGCGTTGTCGTGAAGAAGCATTGGCCTGGAGCGATTGACCTATCTTGGTTGTTTAGCAGCTAGTTCTTCCTTCATGGTTTGCAGTTGCTGACAATAGATATCTGCCGTAATCGTTTGGCCATATTTTAAAAAGCTGAAGTGAACGACACCGGCGCCAGTCCACCAAACACTCACAAGTAACTTTTTCTGAGTCAATTTTCGTTTAGGGCAGGATTTGGCTGGGTCTCCAGGGTTCAGCCATTGCGACGAGCGCTAGCGATTATCGTACATTATCCACTTTTCATCAAAAGTAATGATTCGATTTAAAATCCCTTCATTATTGCTGCCACAGAAACCTATCACAAGTGAATTGATGACTATACAAACGAAGAATTTAATTTGGGAATAAGACAAAAGAAGTCCTGGGAGCTTCAAATTAATCAGTTGTGATAAATCGGGCGCCAGCTGTATATACGACCGTATTCCTTTGACCTTCACAAGTCCGTTCCCGATGTTTTCATTCGTTTGCGACGTTTACCAAACGTCACGCCGCCACGGAAATAGCAACGCTGACATAAGGCCGCCATCTTTGTTAACAACCACTTATGACGCATTTTAATGAAATCTCTCTAATTAAAGAAATTTCAGAAATGTATTTATAAGCAAGATTAAAAATTTGTTGTTATTCATAATTTATTTTAGAAATATCTATATATATACATATAATAAAAATGGGTTTACTTTCTTCGTCAATCACGTGAAAACTAGTGAACATATCGATATGGGACCATAATCATTAAATGCGGAATGATTTGTAGATAATTATAGTCTATTTACTTTTTGATTTTCATAGATCCTTCATTATTCTATTTCTAATAAAATTTTATAAAACTTTTCGTTTCGTATTATTTATATGGTTGCTATAGTAACGGTTGCTGTTGTCGTTGCTCTCAAGGAATAATTCAGACAGATTTCAAATCTAATTCTATATCATGATTAGCAAAACGGGCGGGGAACAGCTAGTTATATCATAAACCTTGATTATATTATCTGATCATGTAGATTATTCCATATTATAAAACAGTAGACTAGTTGGACTCGACTCTCAGCGATGAAGTGAACAAACTTTGATAATGGTTACTGGTAGGTCTCTGTTGCCGGAAATCGTCTATGTAGATACCACCGTAGCGCTTGTTTCTGCCGTTACAAAATACTGTGCAAACATTAATGTGTTCCAGTATAATTACGGGGGTAACAAGACTCAACATCTTATGTCTAATGCGACGAGTGCAATGTGCTGCAGTATAAATAATCCTTACTAGCGCTACAGCTTGTTACGGGCAAGTGTATCACTTACCATCAGGTAAACTGTCATCAAAAGTATTTTTCTTTATTCCACGATACACAATTGCCGGTTGATATTTTTAAGAAATAAAACAAAAACATTTTCGTTTACTGAATATCTTTGTATCGCAACACTGATGCAGATATTAATCCGCATGATAGTAGATTATTTGGAAACATTACATTTACAGTAAAAGATTAGTGACATTGTGTTTATTTCAGGTAAATGATTAAGCGAAAACGTACTAAAAATTACGCAAAACGGAACGCACTCGCCTGCGTGCTGTCGCGTCTCCCGCCGGCGCCAAGGTCTGCCGCAATCAAAATAAACATATCAGTTGTACTTCCGAGAAATTCTATTTGCGTGTAAACTGTTTATAACCGCTTAGAATCATAATCCTTGGCGTCCACACATACATAATTTCCTGCCAACATCCACTAATGGGTTGAAAAAAATAATTTTAAAAATACACACAGCATTCCCGACAAGTTATTATTGGGTTTCAATGAAAAACATGTAATAAAAAAAATATTTGATGTGAGAGAGAAATTAATTAAACGTTATTCAGCCTCTTAAATCTTTAAAGATATATTTATGACAGTCTGGTTAAAATGTAATTTGTCAATAGTAATAAAAACGGTTTTATTGCCCGCACTTAAGTTTACCGTCATTAATGCTGTTAAATGAAGCTTAATTGGATACAATTTATACTGTCTTTTACATAAATCAATTTAAATACTTCCAGTAATGTTTTTATATAAGAGGACTCTTGATTTAGGAGAGGTTGTTCGGGAGCAATAATAAGTAGTCAAAAATAAAAATGAGCAAATATCTCGTCGCTTAATCAAATAAAAGAAAATACTAAACATATATAGGTTATTCTTTCTAGAGGAATAGTTATTTCTTTCATGGGTTTATAACTTAACCTGAATTGTATAATGGTTATTGAAATAAACATGTTTCTTGTTTACACCTTTGTTGAAGCCTCACAAACGTCTATTCTAATTAGACCTTTGTTGTATTGCCTCGCCGTGCTATAATAGCTATAATAGGATATTCTTTCAATCGTTAACAGCATATTTTCTATGCTCGTTATAATATAACAATAATTATTTATTCTTTATTTGTCAACCTTATAACTAAAACAAAGGAAGGAATTGTTCATTTAATATAAGGCTTTATCGTTTGTTCAATGATATCGTCTTATTACTCTGTAGAAAAAAATTAAGAAGTATTCCGTAAAGCTGATTCTGCTCTCTTAAACATCACTTATACACAATGTTTTAATGATTTCTTTTAAGTCTCTTTAGGTATCATCTCTTAACATACCGTTGACTAAATTTCAATTAGATTTGAACAAGTTATCAAAACGAAACAATAAACACTATAGATATAAATTAATCACTAGTGTCGTAGCTCTTTGTTGCCGGAGATCGTCTGGCCGCAGCTCCTGTTGCAGCCTACAAACAGTAATGTGTAAATATTAATGAATTACGGTTTGAAATGTGTTGTAGCTAGTGAAATTACTGAAGTATCGACACATAACATCTTTTATCACAAGACGAGAACCATATGGGGCTGTGTATATCATCTTCACTATCGCCACGTTCCTTTGGGCAACGATTTGCTCGTCTCCTATCTTCGTTGAATAAAGAAATGTATAAAACAAATACTGCAAATCAATAATGTTACATACAAAGTAATTTATTATATATTGATAGAACACATTTTATAAACAAACATACAAATGTATAAGTATATAATGTAATCTAATTTTATTGTTTGATGGTGGTGGAGGCTACGAGCATAGTATGGAAACTCTTGAACTCGTACGAAAGAATAGTTTCTTAATTATAAACTAAACATTTACATGGAAAACATACCGAACTCCGCCTCTGCTACGCATTAGTATAAACCAAACAAATCTAACAGAGTGTATATTCAACAATTCTCCGAACTAAAATTTTCTGAACTTCGGGTATGATGACCTGAAATGAAAAGAAAATGATATATCTGATACATATTATTGAGAAGCCTAAAAAATAAGTAAAGTGCACTACTGGTTATAATCAGCCTACTGGTCATAGACGTCCACAGCTGGACATAAACCAACCCCAAATATCCTACATCGATTGAGATTCATAGGGGAGATTTGGGCCATTTCTCACCACCCGGGCCCAATGTGGGTTGGGTGCTAGAGCCTCGTTTGTTGATTAGCAGAGTGCACCATGAGCAGGTGAGATTTGCTTGAATCCCATAAGTTATTCTGCTGAAACTCTTACACCCCTAAGTACAGTAATCATGAGTAGTTTTAGTAGTAGAATATCTTGACCCCATTAAATTTATGGTAAGAAATTAAAATGAAGAGAACAAGAATACATGAATCATCAAAATATGTTTTTAATTGTTTACACAACATGCATACAAGTTAAAAAAATTTAACGTAACATTAAAAAAATTTAAGGTTCAATTTAATTACAATTACTCCCAGAGTACAAATAAACAGTTAAAACGAAACGATGTCAGGGGAACTCGCTCTCAAACGAAAGTTGGTACGACATGGCGTAATCACGTCCAAATACGTGTTAGCATTGTTTCGTTGGACGTGGTTTACTGGAACTGAATCATTTGGAGGAAATTGAGCAATTTATTACGCAGGACACATTACGTCTCTGGGTTGGCCACCGCGAAACAATTGCTTCGTCGCTTCCGATATTTCACACGTCAGTCGAAACGAATGTACGTCGCTGGGAAAGACTTCATAGACCACAGATATTTGCAAAAAAAAATCCGTTTCGTACGAACGAATGTTCGAGAGGTTATTGGTATTAAAAATATCCTAACTCCACTTGAGAAAATAGATTCCAACTGAGAAAGATTCGGGAGGCTATTAAAATTATAAACATCCTAATTTAAATAGTTTGTGTATTACCACCGGCTTGGGATCCTATTATTAATAAATCCAAATCAAACACCAAGCATACAATTTGAAGACTTCAAGGTACAATGAGCTCACTCGGCTTTACGACTAGTGCGTTTTATCACGAGTCTCCATCGCCGGTTACTATCAGGTGGAAATGTAGTCAAGCGCTCGTCTATACAATAAAAAAAAGCCTATAACGTCATGACATCTATAACTTCAGTATTCATTATAGATACAAATTTATATGATGTTGTAACAATGAGGTGGTGGATGATGAAGTGTGTTTACTCTGAATATTCTGATTATCATATGTTTTCAGATAGGATACAACAATATTGTTACGGCGGCTGATAATCAATGTGAGAGTTGCCGAACCACGGATCTCCATGCCACGGAGGCAGTAGAAATTATATTACATATATTCATAGCTCTGGGCTCAGAGGCGTAACCATCAAAATACTTTGGTTAATATGTATTGGACAAAATCTTTTTAAATTCTATTGGATTACGTTACTTGCTAAAAAGCTAATTATATTTTTTTTATGCAACCCAAAAAAGTTATGTTAAACGACACAAAAAGTAGGCAAACTCGAAATTTTTTGCCTAATTACGCAACTTTAAATGTACTAATCGATACAGTTTAAAAAATTTAGTAAAACTAATTTTTTTTTATTAAGTTTTTAAGCCGAGGAGTATCGTTATGTATGTAATTATTGAAATCGACAACCCTAGCGAGATTTTTTAACGGGCTAATAGATTAAGATTACAATGTCGCGCATAGAGACGTTTGATCCCTATTGGGAGCCCTGAATGCGTTTTTTATTTCGACCGCGGTGTAGTTAACGTCTTCATCGGATTTCGTAGTAAAGACGTGCATGCATTCGTGTGGCGGTACTCCGTCTCGGTACTGGGAAAGCGGTATTTCTCGTAAGCAGCTGGAGTATTGTGCTGGGACCCTGTTCCGCGAACGCCGGCGCTGACTTTCTATAATGCGCCTAAATCGAATTGGTACTTTTGCGGTTTACATATTCATATTGTTTTTAGCAATGAATCATATCACGGGTTATATTTATAAACTTAAAACATTTACAGAACACGTTACTTGTGTGTTGCTAACTGCGGTAGTTAATTGAATGACTGTGTCGCAGTTATCAAGGCCAACTTCCAGACGTAAATCAAAATAAATTTTCCCTAGCGATACTGATTTTGTATGTGGGTACTTTGCGCACGCATTTTTGAGTCTATTTACGTCAACCATTATTTTGATACTTCAATCAATAATAATATTTTATTATTTAAAAACTTTAAATATTTTTAAGTTTGGGTTGTATGGGATCCTGCACAATAACTCACGGGACCGTTTTTTTTTGTTTTACGTGGGGGAAATGCCTTCGTATACCTGCCTCGCGGGGGCAAAGACAAGTTATGTCGGACTTGCACTGACTAAAACCATCATGTTCCAGCTCGTCGCTTGTTGGCAGGGTCACGGGAATGCTCTGACACACCCCCGCGACACCGCTAGTGCTGGCTTAGCCATGCAGCCCACCTCGGCAGGGAGAACCTCCCCTTTCTACTTCTGAAAGGATGCGCCGGAATATACAATATGCCCTCCTCCCGACCTCTTATAGTCACCTGGGTAACGGATCCCACCCGAATCCGTCACCTATGGCTATGGGAGTCAAGAAAGAAAACTCTCCCGACTCCCTGCGGCAGATCTGGTCTTGGGGTCTGCCGCCAAATTTTATACGGCCGCGGAGGATAGGGAGGGCAGCGAAACGCAATACCGACACTCCTTTTTCCCCGAGGCTCTACCGCCATCGTATCAACCATGCGGCATCGCGCAGTCGCGGAGGGTAGGGAGAGCGGCGAATCGCAATGCCGACACTTCTCTCCCTCTGTGACTCCACCTTGGCTCCAAAGGGCAGTACAAACCTACCTATGCAGCCTACCGGCACATATTTGAGGCAAGCACACGGAGCTTACTTGGGGCGGCAACCTCGGGCCCCACGCCTTGGGCCGGCCGGGTAGATTACTCTTAGCTTCACCGTGGGTGACCAAGCCACGGCTTCTGAGCCCCACCGGCACAACAAGGCGGGAACCTGTTCGGGGGTATCTGACAGGACACAAGCCAACTTCACCTGCTCGTGCACCCAGCTATTTAAACGAGGCTCTGGCTTCCACCAATCCGCATTGGACCAGTGTGTTTGGAAATGGCCCAAATCCCTCCATATGTATCTCTTAAACATGGACATCTTAGAAGGAGGCCTATGTCCAGCTGTGGACGTTTATCGGATGATGATGATGATGAATTTAAAACATTAACCAATATAATCTTTTAAAATCATGATCATAACAATACTGGTGGTAGGTTTCTGTGGTCGGAGACCATCTATGTAGCTATTTCTGTCGACAAACAGTAGTATGCAAACATTACTGTGTTCCTGTTTGAAGAGTGTTGTAGCTAGTGAAATTATTGGTGTAACGATACTTAACAATGCATTGAATACAATGTGCTGCAGTGTATACCATCCGAAATTAGCCTCAGATTGTTATGGACATGTGTATCACTAACCACCAGGTGTATGTCCTGTTCGTCTTGTTGCTTCGCAGAATAAAAAGAAATTGTAATAAATCACCAGATCGTCGGTCCACCTTTAGGAGGATCTTTTTAATATTACCTAACAACAAGACTGTTACTATTAATAATATCAGATACATTATTATTATTATGTTTATGAATCGACTGATATCACAGATAGTATAAAAATAAATAAACTCTTAACTTGAAAGCGCCATTTTGCAATTTCACCACTTAAGTTGCCGGTATTTGCGCAGGCAGCGAGTCCGAGAGGCGCAGATGGTCGAAGCACCATCTTCCTTAGCATTCATAAGAAACAGCCAATTTCGTCTTACTGTCCGCTGGCGAAAGCAAATATTAATTATGGACGCGTTTACACTGTCATGTCTTCTGACGTACGGTAAGTTAAGGGTAGGTTTATTTTTTGCAAAAGAACTACACAATGTACTCTAGAAATCAGTTTATTTTTAACTGTTACGTTATATAAAAATTTTTTGTCTTAAAAATTCGCAAGGATTAGATAGGATGAGATAAATTAGTTCATTTATCAAATATGATGATTAATGAATACACAAAAGCAATAAACTTGTTAGAAATATATATAGAGAGAGATAACCAAAGATTCGTTGACTCATTACGAGATCTCCACAACTTTTAGATTAAAACACTCAACATTTGGTGGAGATATTGCTTTTGCCTTTTTGAGGTCAACTGAGAATAGATTTTACAAAATTCGTTTTCCAAAGAGGTGTTTACCGCCAGCAAAGCTATATATATATAATGAATATAGAAAATTTACTGGTTGTAGATCTCTATTGTCATAGACCCCCTAGGTGTCACCATTGGTGCAGTGTATACTATCCTAACTAGCGCCATTGTTTTAACGACTGGCGTATCACTCGACGATCAGGTAACGTCCTGCTGATATAAAACAATTGTCTCAAGTAGACTTTACCGTGTCTATTAACTAATATGTCTCTGAATTTATATCTAATTTTTTTCCTCGCAATAAACAAGAAACCCATCAGCTGTTCTCAGCACATGTACCACGTGCAGCACAGCGCTGAGTAATTATTATAAGGTTTTCCTATGACATAAGTTACGTATTGGAGTTACAAAATGGAGCCTCGTGATCTCATCACAGTGAAATGATTCAGAAGCCGGAGTATTAGGCGATGAGGATATACCTGAGTATATTACGAAAACTATTGGTAGCTCCGCTGTGGGAGTTTCCGTAGGCTTTTTACATTACGCAATTATGTAATTGGTTTATTCATGGTATCTTATAGATTACACACTAGTCCTCATTGCCTAATTGTTATTATCAAAAAAAAAAATAAACGCTATTGAGTTTAAGATTTCTTACGTCGATATTACAAGTCTAAAAAAACCATTTTTTTTTTTATTTTATTGCGTTTATTTTAAGATGCTCTCAAGTTCGATTCTTACCACTCTCATATTGAACATCTGCCGCCACAGCAATACTGCACTGTTCCATCTGATAACATTTGGGAGTTAGTATTCAGAGCATCCACGCTTTATCATATACAAATTAAGCGGCACTCGTGGTCATGGAAAAACTGAGCTGACAGATCTCACGATATCATAGTCATTATGGAGTATCTGCAATTTTTTAATTACTATTTGTTGTCAGACCTATGCAGAGTGAGGTCACCGTGTCTTGTAGTCTTGTATACTTGGTGCTTGATTTATTTTTATTAATAATAGGTACCCCAGTGGGCAATAGTTGCCAACCTTCCTTTCTATTGAAATTAGGCTTTGAATATCACAAGCTTCAAGAATCATCCTTTGTAGTTATGACTGTTCTTTGGCAGGGCTTTATGATCTATCAAATCTAATGGTCGGGGTGATTCAGAACCTGGTCACAGATTGCACTCTTCTCAGAATGTCGATGCTTCATGTCAGTTATGGTTCTTTACGTGGTTCTTAAAAGGTCGATTAAAACGCATCAAATTCCGTGAAATTCAATTTTTCAGTTTCTCATTAAATCTTAAACGTTAAAAGTTCGTTTTAAAGTGATTCTGATGATCTTCTCAGAAAACGGTATAGATTAATATTGCTGTGAATTTATGCTGTATATTTGTCGTCCGTACATTTAAAGATTATTAAGTTTTTTATGACAAAACTGTTATATAATTCTACCTTAATATTATCCTTCGTGGAAATTTTTCTCTTAAAAGTAATTATAAACATATTATTAGCTGATTACTTTTGTTGATGATGTCTGTCTGCAGCACTATAACTAAGATCCTCAAGGATGGGTGATTATTTAATGACTTTCTCTCGTGTATCTTGTTACCTATTAATAATTTGAAATTAGGTTAGAGACCGTTATTTCCGAAAAGTTATTCTTATATAAAATGAAATTTAAACGGGATCTCCAATAGTGGGGGCAATAGCGGCTGTATTTATTTCTTGTCTTGTAATACAAGAAATATTAAAAATTACATATCATATCGTAAATATTAAAAATTACAAAGCATTAAATTTAATGGTATGGTATTATATGGTATTTTGTTTGTCGGTTTATATTTTATGTTAACACTAAAGTTTTGAACAGCACATATATAACATTCCTTTGAATATGTTTGTATTGATACATACGTCCATTACATTTCTTTAAATATATTTGTTTAAGTTACTGCTAGGGTTCACGAATAAAGTCTAACTCCACCATGGAGGCTAAGTGGGACAGCAGATCTCACATATCGTTGAAAGCTCTAAATCGTATTGGATTTCCTTGTGATGTCATTCTTTAGGATGTTATTCCTTCTCCGGAAGCAGAAGATCAGTGGGATTTAATCCTCGCCACTTTGAGTCATACACCACGTAACATAACCTTAATTATTATTATTAAATACGTATTAAGGTTTTTTTCTTTTTGCGATTTAAAATGCTTATTACTCATAAAATTCTAGTACGTAACCCTTAGAGTATTTTCAAAGTTAAAGTTAGAAAAACACCTTATGACATTATCTCGGATAATTTTAACCAAAACGATATTAATTAGTTTTAATACGTGTCTCTTGAAGGCTGCCGTTTCATGTTACGAACTGGTATTTCTAAAGGAAAACCTTATATAATCATTTAGCGAAGGTTTACATTATGATGTGTGGGATTTTTTCATTAATAATCTGTTAGCGGAATTTTAATACATTTTATTTACCCATTGCTGTGATTGTCGACAATTTGGAGTAAAATAAATTTCAATTTATCCTTGTGATGTTATTATTTATTATGTTTCCACTTATTCATATGGATTACGGCCTCAATTGTCTCCTTGTGAAAACAGGCTTGGCCATCCACAAAGAAACATAAACTGTCGGTTCATGTTATTTATATTTAACTTAAGATAAATCTATTTAATATCTACTATCCAAATAGTTAAAAGTGCAAGTTAGAAATTAAGTTTAAAATATTTTTATTAAGTAATAAAAGGTTCTAATTCTCTTTACTTTTGACATAGACAGCTGGCTAAAGGTATAAGTTAACTTAAAAGATGTTTTTCTTACATGAATACTTGAAGCTTGATTAAATGAAAACGGATTTAATATAAAGATCGACGTAATGAATAATGAATGCATAGTGATGTTATAAAAAAGAAACTTTTCTGCCTATCTGATGAGATGTAGACGGACAAAAGCTCCTTGTCGTGGTGAAAATAATACTATTGGTTACAATAGAGTCTATGGGTTCATATGCTGAAGAAATGAATTCGCATTCGAAGAGAAAATATAGTATGAGCATTGTTTAATTTTTACCGATTCCATCCATACACGGTTATTCGTATATACATCGAAAAATAAATCTAAAACTTTATCTCGTTGTGTAAGACATATGTTATTCTCCTTATTTTTCATTAATTCTATCTTCTATTATTTACTTCATACCCCTGTTTTCTCATGCACGTGAATTTTGCCCCTAAGCTAGAGTATGTTTTAATATAATCTATTAAATATATAATAATCGAGTCGAAAATCCTTTTTTACACCTGATGGAATTCACAAAATGATTACCAATAAAGTTGTTTGACATTTGACTTGATACCACAAAACATAATTATTCAATCAACAAGTTTGAAGCGGATATACATTTAACCTTTATCGCTATGGGTACGTATATATATATTTCTATGAATACAATTATCCCAGATATTTAATTGGTCCATTAGCCTAGTCTCTGATTCTGAGAAGTCGTCTAGGTCTAACACAGACTCAAATATAATGTACGTTATATTAATTTGTTTAAAATTCCTGTTACAGTAAACAAGATGCTAAAGTTAACATTTTTATTTATATACTTCTTGTGCTTATAAAGATCATACCAAATCATCTGATTCCACCCTATAGAAGCTAAATTATTTACTTACATTTATCTACCGCAAGTAATTAATTTATTGAGGTCCTGTGAAAGTAAGGAAATGATTTATAAAATCATAATTAAGATTTTATAGGTCTTTAATACGTTTTAACAAGCAAGTATTTCCGGCAGTATGTAAAGGTAGTATTTTACAAAAGTATATATATATATATTGTCTCTTATCTTTAAGTATAGCGGTAACCATATAAGCGGAAAGAAAGACGTTATAAACAAAATCTCCAATCAGGTCACTGTATTGGTGACAGACATAAAATTCTAATAGAGTATTTTTTATTGAAAATGAGTTAACATATAACCTTAATTTTACTTGGTGTTAAGTAGCAGCTAGGCCAAAAGTGGTGTAGTATATGCCTATTCAGAATAATATATCATAATGTTCACATTTATAATACCACTGTTTAACCACGTTTAAAAAAAGCTCTACCACCATCATTATTGTCTTTTTTTACATCATGCCATTAATTATTATTTATTCATAATACTATAAATTAATAACAAACAACTTAAACTTAGTAAAACAACCTAAATAATCCAATTGTTTTTAAAATATATTAACAATTTATCTCTTGTTAGAGTTTGAATTTATTTTCGAAATCGAAACTAAAAAAAAAAATCTGTTATAACTTTTAAAACGATTACCAAAGGAAACGAAGCTTAAACGAAACAAAATTTAAAAAAAACCGTGTCCGAAACGACCTTAATTAATGTTGTTTATCAATTTGATTTCTAGAAATAGATTAAAGAAAGCCATGGCATGAATACTAAACAACGATTAGAAATAAAGGAAGACCGCGCGCAAAAATAAAAAAGCAAAAAAAAAACAAGTCTATGGCTATAAATTGCTAGCTGTAAAGAAATAAAGTAATTCGCTGAATAAGGAGGTTTTGTATTTAAGCAGAGATACATTCTACACGTTCAACGGCCAACCGAAACGTTCTTGTTCCAATCTCTTTGATGAACCAGAACAGAGATCGTATCACGAACGTTCCCCGTGCTGTTCAGGGCTGCCGATAGTTTCCCCTTCCGGCGATTATTATTTAATATTTTTAACTAGGACAAGTATTTTTGTATTTTAGATATTACATAGCAGACGAAAAACTTAGTTATAATCTACGCTGATACATAATGAGTAAAAGCTACTAAAAACACGTTCTAGTATAACAACTCAAGGAACCGAGGCCAACATCACATGCTCGTGGTGCACCCTGCTAATCAACAAACGACACTCTGGCACCCATCAACCAATATTGGGTCGGTGTGGTGAAAAATGGTCTTTATCCCTCTATTTGAACCCCATCAAACGACGGTTGTTAGTGACCGGCGATGCGAGCAGCGCAGGCTCGATCGATGTGGGCATCTTTGAGCGAGACTAGATTAAATGATTAAAAACGGTCAGAACATTAGATGCACATTCAAGTCATCATCAGCCAATAAACGTCCACTGCTGGAGGTAGGCCTCCACAAAGATTCCCACATAGATCGGGTAGGGATTCATATTTTCGCACCACTCTGGCCCAATGTGGGTTGGTGGTAGCCAGAGCCTCGTTTGTTGATTAACAATGTGCATTACGAACAGGTGAGGTTGGCTTGGATTCCGTGAGTTGTTTTTTTGTGTGTTTTCTACAATATTTTTTTGTTATTAAATGGATGGATGGAATATTTGATAGACACGTTAAACTTATAACATTCTCCTTTTTTGATAATGAAAAACAGCTACGGCTAGTGAAAATATCAATTAAAATTAACTATGAGATATTTTTGTACATTGTACCTTTCTTCAATAACGATAAACAAACATATTTTATTTAGTGACAGCCCTAACGTTAGTGAATGAACATATGAGGTTACTAAGGAGACGAAGACTCGTTGTAATGTGAAGCCATGGGAAATATTCCATTCACCCGTCTCCACAAACCAGTATTTCCTGTTTGTCGCAGGGTCCTATTATTTTTATAACTGACACCGTTTGTTTGTAAGCAAAAAGTAAAGGTAAGTGATAATCAAAATATAAGATTATGTGATACAATATGTATATAAACATATATATATATATATGTATAAATGTAAAATTGTGATATTGTTAAACTGTATAATAGTTATAAGCTAATCACAATAGGCGTCCACAGGACAAGCTAGTCTAGTGTGAGGAGATCGGATATATGATTTTATTTTAGTAAATAAGTAAATATATATAATTATTTAAAGTCAAACGAATTTATGGAGAACTCCAAATAGTTTGTAAAACCATCTTACGTGCTATAAATCTTGAAAAGGCGCTGATTAGATTCCCACTAACCTTGAGATTTCGATGAAGGAAACCAATTTGTACCCGAAAACAACAGCTTTCATGGAAATACAAGATAGGTAGATAGACTGTAGACTTAGTGGACAAAAAAGTACTCAAATGAGAACATTAAATGGGTTGTCTATTATTAAAAAAAAATCTACTTTATGCTTATATTACAAAGTATATTTAAATTGTGTTAGTAGATCTCATTTCTTCGAATAATAAGAGAAAATACGGACGAGGTATGAATAATACATTTATTTACTACATTAATATTATAAATAATGTTTCTTTGACACTCTGTAGTAAGTGATAACTAATATCAAGGAAAATGTGGAGCATTCGTCGTATTTTTTCGCAATAGTAATTTCCCAGTGTGTGCTTACATGATTGTTGAAGTGAATACGAGCAAACACCTCTGAATCCTACGTTATCTGTGTAATTAAAAATTCGGTTTTATTAGTTAATTATATTTGCCCGTTTCGTATTGCCTCAAAAGATTCCGCGCACTCACTCTAGTTAGACATAGCAACGGATAAGAGGGTAGTGTATCATTAAATATAATAAAACACTGTTTTCAGTCATATGGAAACAGGCCGTGGACCCGGCTCAGAATTAAATAAGTTGTAAGAATCAAAATGATTACCAAGCGCTACACTTCATCAGAGAATAGAGAGCGGTTACATGAAACCACCAATAAAGGTCCTTATGCTGAACTAACCAGTTGTTGGATGAGCACAGAGTAATGGTAAGGAACTTAAGCAAAATCTGTTACCCTTTTTTCTCGAATTATTCTATTTTGTTGTCTCTTACAGCAAGCTGAGGAAAGAGTAGTCGTGGGGGTATTCTAAGCTATCTCCCACACAGGAGTTTAAAGTTATTATATAACCTATAAAACTTTGTCAGTTTAATGTTAATGCTGTGTTTTATCAATTACGAGAATGAGACACGAGCGACGTTCATCACACGGTAACATTTAGATGACCTCGTCGCTTCGGCCTATACAATATTTAGTTTCGTAACTTCATTAAAATTTATACACAACTGTCTCGTTACTTACTTGAACGGTCTTCAGAGCAAAGTTGGCCGTTGACCTAATTCCAGTTTCTCCAGCCAAGACATTAAATTCTCAGCGTAAAAATATGATATATAAACATTTGTGGTAGGTCTCTACTGCCGGATTACCCCGTGGTGTCGAGCTATTAAGAATAGAACTGCCTATTGTAGAAGGCGACTGAAAGGGTTTTCGGGTCATGGGTTTAAAGGCCCTCATTATTCACCAGGTGGGCCCAGGATGAACGAAAAGTATGAGGTTATGTAGTGCTTGTCGAACAAAAGCGAGGGTGCAGAGAAGAGCTACAGCGTGCCCTCGGACGTGCTTTGGGTGTAGTGATGCGAGACACCAATGTGTTCTGTAGGAGATCCCGGGCCCACCCACAACGCATTGAAGATGAGCACCGAAGGGATTTTAGTGGGTAAAAATTCCACATAACCTTGTCTTCTCCGCAGAAGCAGGTTTTTAGAACTAGTCCACTACGATAACAAAAAAAAGTGGTCTTTGTTGCCAGGGAACGTGTTAGGTAGGAACCACCGCAGCGCCCATTGCAGCGGACAAACAGTGGTGTGTAAACATTACTGTGTTCCGGTTTGGAGGGCGCTGTAGCTAGATAATTACTCGGGTAACCAGACTTAACATCTTATATCTCAAGGCGACGAGCGCAATGTGGTGCAGTGTATACCATTCTAACTAACGCCACGTTGCTATGGGCAGTCGTATCACTTACCATCAGGTAAACGTTCCGCTCGTCTCGTCGTTTAATTGAAAAAAAAAAAAAACACTGTGCCTCCGGAATCAAACAAGGCACCTCCGTTTTAGCAACTGCGCCATGGAAGTAGAGATAAGATTTTGTTACAATCTAGTGATGTGCTTCGCAGCATAAGACCACCACAGATTAAATGTAATATTTCAACAGCACTAGTTGAACAGTGGTCGTCCTGATGCTCTGGTTACTGGGAGCTCAAGCTTCATGTTTACGTCGGTAAATTTAACTTTTCTCATGCAATTAATTGTTCGTTTACCTTATTATTAAAATGATGACAGTGTTTCATAGTTTTAACATATATTTTAACATATTTATCTAATACAAATAACGCTTTCGAATTATAAATATAAAATGTAATTTTTTCTTGTTCAGTTCACAGGAAAGTAAGTGATATGTCTGCCCCGAACAATAGCGTTAGTTACGATAGTATACACAGCACCACATTGCGCTCGTCGCATTGAGACGAGATGTTGTCTCGTTACCCCAGCGATTACTCTAACTACAGCACCCTTCGAACCGGAACATTAATGTTTGGCGGCATAAATAGACGCTGCGGTGGTAGCCATCCAGACGGTCTCTGGCAACAGACACCTACCACGAGTAATTGTATAAATATTATTGGAGTGAGATTTTTAAACAAGGATGCTTATTAATTCCACCATTGTCACTTTTTTTAAGGGTTTTTATCTCTAAAGCATATCTCATCCCCATTGACTCAAAAGAGAACACAAAATTATTTATGTCATAAAGAAACTTGGGGTGTAAATAATGTGGTTGAATTTCAAAAATATCCGGTGCTGCTCCAGACTTTGGTTCACCCATCACCAAATCTATTGTATTGATGCTACGTTTACCTCTCTTTGATATTTATCCTGATATTTCAAGTAATCCATCAGCAGGTGTTGTCGTCGTCACTTAAAACCACGTGATGTTGGGGTCAAACGTTAAACAATTATAGTAAAACAAAATCGATAGGTGGATAATAATTCTATGAATCGTGCGGGGAATGAACCTTATCAATGTCGCGGCGCGCATCCTTGACTGAAATTCCAAGAGCATTATCGATATGTGCCGATAATGTTACATATACGATTGTACCGAGAATCGCTTTATGTTAATTTTTACTATCTACAACTATTGTAGATACTGCGTATCGTTCATCAAACATGACAACTTCAGTGTAAGAGTGTTATTCGTATCTCACGCTTACTTAACGCTTAAGCCGCTGTTTACACATAGAATAAGAAAACTGTTGTTATTTTTTTATATAAACCGTCAAAACGCGCAGAACCTTTTATCTGGTGGTAAATAACGTGAGCCTCGGGGTAACAGCACGATTTTTGTGGGTTTTGCCAATGATACGTTGGATTTGCTACGTACAGGTTCGAGATGAGAAGTCGTTTCATATCGTTTAACTATCGATACATCTGTGTTGTTAAACGGCAAAAGGAACTTACTGATTTCGAAACATCTATAAAAACAAAACAAACTCCCGCTTTATATAGATAAATAGATTTTGCTTCTTAAATCTATCTAAATAATTAATCACTCAAAGCACTTAAAAGATACATCATCATTATTATCATCAGTTGCTGAACATAGGCCTCCACCAAAGATTTTTACCTTTGAGGGGTTCGTATGAGGAGATTTGGATGGTTTCCCACCACGCTGGTCTCATGTGGGTTGGTGAGAGACTTAATTGATTAGCAGGATGCACCACGAACAGGTGAAATTGGCTTACGTTCCGTGAGTTGTTGTACGGGATCTTTCCCTCCCTAAAAAAGTACGCAACTACTGAATACTGCATTGTAATTGGTAAGGTTGTTAGGGATGTAAGGGGTTCCAACCAACACCGTCCAAACCCAAGACCAACCTCACCAACACGCGATGCACCCTGATAAACAACAAACAAGGCTCTGACCACCCACCAACACGCACTGGCTGGGACTGGGGCCCAGTTGCCCCTCAATGAAAATCCTTGAGGGAGACCTATGCCCAGTAGTGAGCGTTATTCATCTGATAAGAAGAGAAAGAAGTTTGTTATTAACTCTGTTTAAACACAGAGATTTTTGATACGTTAACCATACATCACCATACATATATATTATACATCCCTCCCGAAATCTCTGTACAAAGAACAGACGGTCTGAGATGTCATGGTTTAAATTTTTTTTATGCACGATATAAACAGACAAAGAGCATAATATTTTATAAACACTAACTATAATTTTGTGTGAAATAATTGCGAAGGATTTAACTGCTTCGGTAACGTAGTGACTAAACGCTTGCCTTGTAACACGTAGATCCATGTTTCCTCATTCCTGGACCACGTGTGGTGGAGTTTGGTTGGTGGTAAGTCTCTCAAACCCGCCCGGCTAATACTATTCTCTTATTGTAAATCTGCCGCTAAAACTGCTATATTCCCTCTATCAATACAAGCGAGTAAAACTTCGGAGTATTTGGACAAGCATGCTTCACAGTCCAAGGTCCCATTGTGACTTAACACCATTTAAAATCGAATTCAAGTGTTGGCAGCTTATTAAAGCTAAAAAAAATCTTATACACTTATTGATTATCTTAAAAAAATATTTACTTTTTTGTATCTACTTTATAAACTGTCAATATTAATGGTAAACCTCCTTCAACTAAGATAAGCTTATTCTCAGAATTTTCCTGTTACAAGAAACCTCGAATCGATTTTGGTCAGACATACTGTCGTTCGCCGTTCCAAGAAGGTACATCCTAATCTAATTTGGGTTGAGAAATTTTTGGCGCGCCATTTTGTGTGCCTCCGACAGACTACAAAGCGATCGGAATATAATTACGTTTCCACATAAAAAAAAATTATGATTATAGAAATTATTACGTCAGGAATTAGAGTGAATAAATTTATATAAGAAACCAGCATAAAATTAATTTATCCCAATTTAAAATGATTAAATATTATTAAAAAAACAGAAGATATGTTATCTGTGACGTTGATTTTTATATAACCTATAACCGACAATAGTAAAAAGAGGATGGATGAGGGCAAGATGAAAAGGAAGTAAATTTCCAATGTATTAAATGTTCATTATTAACGGTAGTGAAGCGGAAGTAGTACATAAATCTACCCCAAGTAATAATAAACAGAATTGAAGCTTTCTTTAAACCGATATTTTTAACGTGATGGTAGGTCTCTGTAGCTGGAGACCGTTTAGCTGACGAGCGGAATGTGATGCAGTATATATCATTCTAACTAGTGCCGCGTTGTCATGGGCGGGCGTATCACTTACCATCAGGTGAATGGTGAATTGATTAAATTAAAAATAAAATTCTACTACCACTCAGTATCGTGCATTAGTGAACTGGTGTACCGAGATTTAACATAGGTTTTAAAGAGAGTAGAGTATTGCGCATCTGTGTATAAATTCAAAGTGAAGCTTGGGTCACCTTCCACTGAATTAGATAACTAAAGAATATTTATGTAACAGTGACAACAGTGTCAAAAGCGAATATTTACACAAACTTGTAATAATTAGCGGTATATCTTAGCGGCTTGATTGTAAATTCTACCAGTACGTCGACTATAACGATTACTTAGAAGTACGTCAATGACACACGTGAACTTATATCGATACATTATCATCGACAATACATTATTCGTTCATTAAAAGATAAAAAAATACGAAGATGTATATAACGAGACCTTTTTTATTTCAATTAAGCGATGCGGCGAGCGGTCAAGTGATGGTAAGTTATACGCCCGCCCATGACAAGGTGGCGCTAGTTAGGATGATATATACTGCACTATTTTACGCTCGCCTGTGACATAAGATGTTGAGTCATTTACCCCAGTAATTTACTACAGCATCCTTCAAACCGGAACATAATAATGTTTGCACAATACTGTCTGAGCGGCAGAAATAGGCGCTGCGGTGGTACCTACCTAGACGGTCTCCGGCAATAGAGACTTACCACCAGTAAAAAAGTTTATTCTAGTCACTTAACATCTTATGTCGTAAGGCAAGTACATTGTGCTGCAGTGTATGTTATTTTAACTATCATCGCTTCGTCATGGGTTAGTGTATGGTATATATAAAGGTTGCTTGACCTTTAAAAAAAATATATTGGATTCTTTCTACGTATATTCTCGTGTAATGCAGGATGCAAACGTAGTAATAAGAATGTAAATTCATTGCTTTGCTTACTTGGGCAAGGAACGTTGTGTAAAAACATGCATGTTTCATAACGAGCATGATTTATTAACACTATTTACAACTCCAACCGACGTTATCGCGGCGAAGTTGTTTAATAATCGCTAACAATTAATGGAAGACGTCGCGGACTTATTGATACATGATTCGCGGAAATGTATTCATATGAAATCGATAATTATTAACTTCGATAACGGTACTTAAGTTAGACAATGACAAAAAGGCATGTTCACTCGATTCGCATGGCCGAGATGAAAGTGTTGAGGTGGATGTGCGGACTGACGAGACTCGACAAGGTCCGCGATGAGTAAGTGCGTGGTAGCCTCGGAGTACGCTGTATCGTTGACAAAGTGCAGGAAAACCGGCTGCCATAGTACGGACAAGTCAAAAGGACACGACCTGAAACAATAAATCACTCCGCCTCAACATAGGCGGCAGATGAAGGACGGTAAGACCAAAATTGCGACAGCTGAGTATAGTGATAAAAGATGATAACCTGTGATCTCAGAGAAAGCGATGTCTCAAAGAGAGCGAAGTGGAAGAAGTAAGAAAGCAGACCCTGTCATAAGAATGGACAAATGTTGAGAAGAACTGCATCTAAGTTAGAACGAGTCCTCAGTAGTACACAGATTATGTCACTTAAACGATTGTTTTTGTGACGATTAACGACTCCTGGTTAACAAGATTGTCTTTATTAGTTAATGGTTACAATTAATTTGTTTGACTAAGTGAGAAAGACGTTAATCTATTGCTATACCCGCCCATATTGTGATCCTTCATGATGATGACTGTAATTTAGTGTAGTCTAAAGCAACGGTGACGTACCACCCGTACCTTACTATTATATAAGCAACTGCATTCTGCAAATGATTACCAGGACTAAATCCTTTTTAGGCATTAAGCACTTACATAGACCAAAGTGTGTTACATTACTAACGAACTGGTGATGGACTTAAGTCGTCTGTGTTTAAATTAATAAATAAAGAAGTATCGCAAGGATTTCAGGGACACCCATATATATAGGAAATATCCGGATATTCGCTTACACTTCACAAGATCTCTGAAACTATTAGAAATAAACACTCAAAATTTAGTAAAAATATTCCTTCTGTCATTTAGAGGTCAGCTAAGAATGGTTTTAAGAAAATTCCTTCCACAAATGGGGTTGCAGGAGTGTTAATAGTGAAGGAATATTTCAATCAAATTTCAAGTGTAAATTTCATATCTAATTTTATATTACGGCCAGCAAAGCAGAGGAGAACAGCTAGTACATAAATGTTTATATATATATACATACACATTTACTGTACTATATAGCTATGTATCTGATATAAAATGATATTCCTTATTGGCATATCACAAAATTATGGTATCACGTTTCGTGGAAATGTTACAGCGATTAGTGTTGTACCGCACTAGACGGAACACAATCTAAGATTATGATAACATATACAAATTATTATGACAAACAATATTTGAAAACATAATATTTATTTGACATTTTTAAACGTCTGATCTGATGTTCCCACGGCCGGGAGTCAGAGCCCCTTGCAAGGTCATTAATTTTCATGCCGGAATGGGGTGGGTTGAAGGATATTTTGTGATAATGACATCTAAACAGTGTTATGAAGAATGCTTAAAGACCCTTTGACGTTCCGCCACAGTTTTAGCACATTTTAAAAATAATCAACGAAACCTTTAAATTATTAAAATGAACTCATCTCTAAATCCTTATGAAATAGTATCAGTTTGATAATTCTTTGAACGTTTTCAAAATTAAAAAAAAATGTGTGTATGTTTAAAGCTACGTGATGAAGGTTAATGGTGGTGGTCTAACGCCTTTCAGCTATTACTCCTGTTATTTTAAATTTGTTAAATCACGAACAAAGAGATTTAAGTTCCTGTTCTTGACAGGAACATCGAGACGTGGAACAGCTTGCCGAAAGTGAATGTGACTAGTTTAGTGCGCTTTATCGCCACAGACCACGTAACCACTTAACACCACATGAGGTCGTGGTCAAGCATTACCCTGGTTAATTAAAAAAAAAATTGTTTGTATATTTCCGAGGTCTTCGTTATACATTATGTCGAGCACTATTTGTCATTTAAGCGTCTTTTGTTATATTTTTAATTGTGCTTTGAGTGAGATAAAATACTATAAATAATAAATTATACATAAACATCAGGTCTGGCACAGCATTAAACCGTAGTCAATTTACCTCCCATTTGTACAAGTCGGAGCCTGGAAATGCGCGTCATGATTATAAAGAGTCATTCTTTTCAGTTCAATTAAACTCAGTTTATCATCATCATCGTTCTCTGAATTTATTCCAACTATGCGCTATTGTATATGTCCGGATGCTGTTTCATATTAAATTTCATTGTTCAACTTTATAGGCGACAGGCTTTAGCTGTATTATATTTTTTTATTCAAAACAATTTAACCAGTTAGAGCCTCACGTTATTACCGTTAGCTGAGGACAGTCGCAACATCAGGGATACCAGGAAGAAATAATCTGCAATGCCCACCTTAAAGAAAAGAGTAGGTTTTTCTCTAATTTCTATTTTATCTGTATACTACACTACGTCGAACTCGTTGTATACAATCTAAATACCAATACAGCCCGTGTATCTATCGCCAAGAAATAGTGCACAAATATTATTGTGTTCCCGACGACGATGAAGCTGATGAAACCACTGGTCAAATGAGATAATCTTGTTTCACCTGTCGTCCAGGTACATCCAATTATTCAAATTGTTCTAACCGCGACATTCGCTTACCTCCTGATGAAGGAAAGATTTTTGAATACTGCTGATTTGCTCTGTGCAGAACAGAAAGATAACCGAAATATCAAAGGTGATAATTCATTAAACCAGTACAAAAACTAACCCAAAGGAATGAAGAAAGGTTTCCTTTCATTCGAGACGAGCAGGACATTAATCTGATATGACGAGGTTAACGTCCTGTTCATATTGATTGTGCTCGTCGCCTTGAGACACGAGCTTCCGTTCTAACCGGAAAATAGTAACTTTTACTGGAACAAAGAAATAGGTGTTGTCGCTGTACCTAAACGGTTTCCAGCAACAGAGATTGACTTCCACTAGAAGCTGTCTCTGCAAAGAACTGACGCTGCATAAAATGAGGAATCTGATAAAAAATCTATTAGTTCTCATGGGACTGACAATAACTGCGTTAATCATTTACTGGAATGAATCCAGTAACAATGATCCCGATGGATTCAATGCTGATGACGTGTTATTCAGAAAATGTAATGGCAATAGATATTGTCGGAATCGGGAACGAAATATATCTCCCCTCGGTCCCAACATTAGGGTGGAATACATAAGATAAAAGTAAATGTAGGGTGTTAGATATGCAGCCCCAAAATATTTTTATTGTTCCCACGGAAATCTGTACTAAGGGTGATTTCAGATATTTTATACATCGAACAAATGACTTCATTAATACATCGTATCGATATTAACGATAGCACAGCTGTTTAAAGTTATTTCATGTGATGTTATTTAATGATGTAATAAGCTTATTTTAAATATTCTAGTCATAACATTAAATATTCAAGCTAGCTTGCAGAAATAATGAGCAGGTATGAGGTACGTTTTTGCTAACCATTTACCTTGTAATGCGTGGTAGTGACAGGATTTTTCAAAATCGCTTTGCAAGCTACCATCGACATACTGTAATCTGCAGCTTCGGTATGTTCGGACTATGAACATATGAGAGCAAAAGTATTTTTATCATGAACTTTACAATCTCTAGTCTTATTGTCATTTCATATTAAATTACGATTAACACACAATTGGTTAGAGACCAACGAAGAAAAAAAAACAGGTTTTTAATAATTGTTTTGACTACGATCTACGCAAAAAGAATTCACTGTATGCTGAAGTAATCTAATGATATATATGGTGTTTCATTTACTTTTTGTAACGAGAACCAAAGCTATCGCTAAGTGTATTTAAAATAAGACCCCTTAATTTCAATAACTTTTCGAATCTTCCTTAGTATAAATCGATGTTTTTTAGCAAAGATATGTGGATTATTAGATCCGAATGAAAGAATAGGATGATCCAGATGACGCTAATTTTGTTTATTTGTATGTATAAGTCTAACACATTCATACATCTCTGACGTAAAACATATTGGTATGGGCGGCTTTTGTCGCGCTACTGATACTTATCGATTGATGACTACTTTAGGAGCATGCGTAGATAAGAGTAGTACAGATTATCCTGTATTTTATATAGTGATGTACAACTATTTCATAGCGAAGGTTTTTATATTAGTTTTATCCAATAAATACATAAAGTATTAAAATATTCGTTTAAAAACTTTGTAACAAAATACATCAATTTATTACTCTGTGGAATATCGGTACGATTTACCTTTGGCCAGAAGTCAGTAGTAATGTTCATAGATTCGGCAAAAGAGTTAACGAGAGATATCTAGTTGCAACAGCTGCACTGGTGGAGAAAACTACATGGGAAGACTATAGGGCAACAACGACGATCGCTCCAACTCGTAAACTTTGTACCTTCGATTGAGATAGTAAGAATTAGTTCAATTCTTGGTACGCTCTCCCTTTTGTAGAGGTTGACAAAAACAGTATTCAGGTTTGTAGTATTCTTTGACAATTTGGCCCCCTAACACAAAAACGAAAAAACTGTAGCCAGAGAGAGATCAGTATACCTCTTTTAATGCCTTCGTGGGGAAAATTACATCCGTTCTAGGATTATCCCACAAAAAAAAAGATGTTTATTGCGGATTGGTATATTTATTTGTGAACATGGTTCGTGATTCCATTTTTTTTATGATGTTATATCTCACATATAAACGATTTATAATTATTAAGGCGGATATGTAACGAGGTTCTAGTAACTTAAAGACTGAATTTTTGTTTTTATTCATGAGTAGATGTACATAGGTAATGAAAACATTCAAGTAGAAAAATTTTATTGCTTTGTTTATGGACTGTATAAGTTTATTACTAACTCTCTAGTAATGTTGACGTTGGAGTCACTCGAATGCCTGTAGTTTATGTTAACCAAAGGTTTTGATTACACTTACCACCGTATTCAATGCAACCCGTAACAATAATATTTTCCATTAGCAAGCCACGCAAAAATAGATATCTGATGATGTAAGTTTGATTGTAAGCTATTACTGGAATAGCACAAGGGCGATGTGAACAATGGATGCGCCCATCATCATCCATGAAATGAACTCGACGTGAATATAAACGACCAATACACGTGAATAATTATATGAATGCACAGTAGTACATTGTTTTAACACAAAGAAACAGTGAGCGGTGGTACGTAGGAGTGGGCACTGCGCAGAGCCACTTCAAAGGAAATCTTAAATCAGTCGCTGCAATAATGCGTACCAAGAACTGCTTCTACCATTACCTAAGCGAGGAATTATATCTGATTATTATAAAGTGAATTATACGTCCGACACCATTAAGTTTAAACTACAATAATTAAATAAATTATAGGTTAACGTTAGATTTTATAACATCCGCTCATAGGATATTTGCATGATGCAAACAATGTTTTTTTTGTTTCACATGAAAAATATTTCCATATCCATATAAAGTAGTATTTACATAAATTCACAATAAAGTAACATCATCATCAATATCAGCAAACAGACATTTACAGCTGGAAATAGGTCTCCCCCTAATATCTCTACGCCGATCGGCCATGAGCTATCCGTATCGAGAGATTTTGTTAATGTTAATAACGTGAATGGGTTAACACTTATCATCAATTTCACTAGGTTTTAAATGATAATAAATACGTAAGTGGTGAAATGCGCTCAGAATACTGTGGCGTATTTACATTATGAAGTTGACAATTGTGTAGGCGGGTTTTCAATATACTCTAACGCAAACTGAAGTAATAAGGTACACTGTACCTGTAACACATTCAGTACGTTATGAGATCTAAAGGATCTCACACGAGTCTTTCAGGTAGTGCGGCGCCAAAGATCCCTTAAGAAGTAATCCCTTTATATCTATTTGTTTGCATGAGAGAAATATACATAGATGCTTCCAACTTTAGATCCCAGTTGGATTCAATAGTTAAGGAAACAAATTGGAAATCCTTTAGGTCCCAAACGCACTGCGATTAAGGATGGTTATGAGATCTAATAGGTCTTCAACTCATTGGCTGTAACTCCTTTAAAAATGGCACCACGGCTAACGTCTAAGGACTTCCGTTATCGCATTTAGTAGACATGATAATTTTAACTAAGTAAAACAGACACAACAAAATAGATTTTATTTTTTACAATGTCTCTGGAAGTCGATCAAGATTCAGTATACTTTTCTTCTTTTTCATAGAACGACACAACAACAGGAGCACCACTTGTTCACCTGATAGCAAATGATAAGTCTGCCTATAACAAAGTAGCGTTACTTAGAATTACGTTCCGTTACCTCCAGTAACTTCACTAGCTACAATGCCCATGAAACCGATGCACAGGAATGTTCCCGCAGTATTGTCCGGCGACTGAAGTAGGAGCTGCGGTGGTACCTATACGGTTTCCGGCAACGGTAGGATAGCACCTGCTAATGCTAATAATTATTTAACTGGACGAGCGCGTGTACAGGTTAAAAGCGATTTTTAACACTTTCAGCGGCAACCGTAGCTGATTCCTCGAAGCTTCCACATTCGAATGTACAGTAATTAGTAATTACCGGAAGGGACAGAGAAGCCGCTCCACCCTACCACGAACTCGCGCAATTAGACCCCCGATTGCCGTATACTCGGAACAGTGATGTTACATATCGCAAAAAACGTTCAACGAGCTCACCTCGCTGATAAAATAACCTTTTATGAAGCTATTAAGCGAATACGTTAAAATAAAGTAAAACAAGGTTATGTAAAAAAACTAGACTTCACTGAACTGTAACAAAGTTTATTAAGTAAACGCAAATTTATCAGTGCGTGCAAATTGGCTTGAACATAATTTATGTGATATTTTATCAGAGAAGAGAGCTCGTTATACGTTTTAATTGAACGCATTAATGAGAAGCAGAACGAACACCTAAAGATAAGTGATACGCCGGCCGGTAACATTATAAGGCTAGTTACATTAACATATACCATACATAGTGCTCGACCTCTCGAGACATACCTTAACATTCATTACCCTAGCAATTTCAATACCTACAACGCCCTTCAAACCGGAACAGAGTAAATGTTTGCGCATTTTATTGTTTATTTAGTATCTGATATAATCTAATCCAAAATTTTACAAGGAATTATAATTTTTGAACATAACCTAAAAAAGATATACTTTAAAAGATTCCACTTATACTTTTAATTGTCCCCTATGGCGCAATAACTGACGGTTTGTCCAATAAAGGTCTTAGGTTCGGTTAAAGTCTCATGCAGTTTTATGGATATTTATTTTATTCTACAAAACGACGAGACAAGCAAGATGTTCACCTGATGCCAAGTTACATGACGTAGCGCTAGTTAGGACAATATACACAATACCACATTATGCTCTTTGCCTTGAAATATAAGATACTTGTGTTTTGTTACCTCAGTAATTTCACTAGCTATTTCACCCTTCTCTATCTGGACGGTCTCTGGCAACAAAGACCTACCACCAGTAAAAGGCGGTAAGATGTTTAGATCCCGCTGCTACTCGCATATTGCAAACGTGCCGCTATAGTATTGACACAATAACTAACACTTCTAAAGTATAACTTCATTAATTAATTTCGGTTTATGGTTAATTTATTAACATCTAAACAATGATAGTAATACATTTACATTTAAACTTGTTATTTCATTGTCGTATTGTCATAATACTGTTGTAGTGAATAAACATCTTCATCGAACATAAATATACATGTTTACAGTGCCGCCATTGAGTATGTTTACAGATAGTTGTTACCTTGCTGAGTGGCACCTGCTGAATAATAATGTTGACGAATTAAACACGCACAGTATGTAAATAGTTTTGTAATCATGCTGTTTATATTCGTATAACTAGAAGCCGTGACAGCTCATGCTCTATTTGAAGGCAGTTCCAATCTAACTGAGCATGAGCTTCCGGCGAAGGAATCGTCTATAAATCTTCACTTAGTCGACGCGGCCTTGACTCTTTCCTTGTGTGGGCGCCTATTCCCAGTAGTGGAAACATTAAGTGGGCTGTTTATATAAGATAAAAATTGATACAATTAAATTGTTCGTCTTTCATCACACCCGTCCATTATAAGAAAACTGTTAATCTGTTTATTTCCACTGTTGACAATCCTCCAGTCATTACGGCCGCTTCATAGAAATCTGTATGAAAACACTTTTTTCCAATACTACAACTTGGCGATGAGTTAATAACAAATGACTCTCATAGATTTCTCAGTAATGCAATAAAAAAAAATGTTTCACAGAAGTTATGACCGCGGCGGCTCGATTGATGTTATAGTCACAATTAGTTGCAATTATGCAATCAAGTGCAAGAAGCAAAATTCTGGCCATTTTTAAAATCTAACACATTGTTAGTTATAATTTAAATAGACTACCGTTTGACTACAATTCCAGGATAGTATGCAGGTATGTCAACATCATCATCATCATTAGCCGATAGACGTTCACTACTGGATAAAGGCTTCCCCCAAAGATCTCCATATCGATCGTTGGCCGCAACCAGCTGGTTCCCGCGACAATCATCAGATCGTCGGACCGCCTAGTCAGAGGCATGTCAACATTGCGTCTTCCAGTGCGAGGTCGCCATTCGAGGAACTTGCTGCCTCATCGGCCGTCAGTCCTTCGAGCGATGTGTCCTGCCCATTACCATGAAAAGTTTACTGAAGTTTAAATCAAAATTAGCAACTTCTATTTACGCCATTTGCATGATTTAGGTCAACGTAAAGTACTACTTACAATTAGGTGTCTACTTTAAATAAAACCTTCAAAACAAAACTGCTGGTTAATTGTTATCGTTTAAGTAATTAAAGGTAATCCTATTAACCTAATTAGTTCATATTTCTGATAGGATTCATCATTAATATGCAACTGTTTCTGTTTATATAGTTATTGATCAGTTGTATTAGTAATCAAGCATGTGTGAGTAGTGGTAAAGGTAAAGTAGTAATAATATCTATATTATCTATTTAAGTAACATAAATCTTATTTTTATCAAAGAGAAAATGTTAAGTTCGATTTAATAAAACAATAAACTGTGTAAAAAAAAAAATATTATGATCTTCTATGGCTGTGGATGATACAGTATCTCCGTTTGGAATACAACCGCAGTATCTCTAAAGCATTTTCTAAACTCCCACTGGTGCCTCCACTATTCTTGGAGACTAATCATCTATCTCTATTGTCGTTCCCTCATGTCTGAGGATTGTGGTTAGTGTTAGGATTTTTTTTTGTTTTACGTGGGGGAAAAGCCTACGCAGGGGCGTCCTCGCGGGGGCAAGGACGGGTTATGTCGGACTTGCACCGACTAAAACCCCCACGATGTTCCGCCTCATCACCTCATGGTAGAGTCACGGGAAGGCTAATCACACTTTTTCTCAAATTCGCCCTTATACCAATATAATATTATAGACCTTCACCTCAACTATTTGCGATTACTTTACTAACGAGACGTACGTCACAAAGCATCGACTTAAATTGTGGTACGGCGCAGATAATAATATTGTAAAAATATGTTTTTTTTTTAAAATAATAATTATCAATTGAATTACATAAATACAGTTATCTATACATGGTACGATGGTTATGATGCTGTTAAACGAAAAGTCGCCGGGCGCAGACGTTCCGATCGGTATTGAAATTGTTTGGGGTGACTTGTGTTATGAAATCCATTTTAATTCATTGGCTGATGATAATAACGATTGCGCCATGCAATTAATAAAAATACTTCGCAGCCTTGCAACTATTAACGTAAATATTTTAGACATTATTTTCGATGCCGTTTAGCTTTAGCTGAGGGTATTAGACAAGATTGGGGATCAGGCCGGAGCTGTTACTTCAGAGAATCACGCGGACGACACCAAACTATAGAGTGCAAACAATCGTTGTTTACTCGGTGCCACTTCATTGAACCATTGCCGTTTGTGGAAACATTTACTTTGGCACGCCGATGCGTAATCTGCGTAATTAGATGACTACATAGCTGTTAACGTCAGCCAACACATTTACAAAAACAATAAAAGCTAATAGAAAACAAACAAGTTCAAGTATGTTTATAACATAATAACAAATAATTTTACCTCGTTCATAAATATTTACACGATACATTAAATACTTAAAAAATTCATGTATCCGCCTGTTTGTTCGATCTTTATAGATCCTTTACTGGTGCATAGCTGTAAATATAAATAATAACCTAACCTATAAAGTGTTACTCTTACTGAAAAGAATAAATAGGGTTGAACAAACAATTATCATTATATATATGTGTGTGTGTCGGAGATTGAAGGATGCAACGTCATATCTTAATCTATTTGGACGTATTCGGATACGGCAGTGGGTAACGCTCAGGTTGATGGTAGTTAAACGTCAATGTCAATGTCATTCGATGAAGGATAAAAAGAATAACTCTGAGCGAGAGCGAGCACTTTTTTTGGGGTTAGACGTAGCTGACCTCCGACCGACTTCGTCGCGTTGCAATTAATTTGTTGGATTACGAACCTATCGAGTCTTATTTCTTGAAATCCACGATGGATGAAGATCAGAGAGACGAAGAACGCTCACATTTTACCGCCCTATCGTATGTTATATATACAATGAAAATGGGTTTGGTTTATTCGCCAATCACGTGATAATTGGTGAACGTATCGATATTGAAACATGACCATTCAACGCGGAATGATTTGTAGATTTATGCTATTACATATGTATATATATATTATATGTATATACTATTAATTTTGTGAATTTCATAGATCCTACATCATTTTATTTCTAATTAACTTTGATATACAGTTTAATTTGATATTATGCGGTTGCTATAGAGACTCGTTTGCGGTTGCGGTTGCCCTCAATGAAATATTTCGGTCTAATTAGATATTAGGGCCAGCAAAGCGAGCGGGGAACAGATCATATATATAAATACATAAATTACAGGTTGACATAGTATTAAAACAGGTAAATATAACAATATAAGAATTCATATAAAATTTTCGTTGTCTGAATTGTATACCGGTGCAAATATTTTGGCGGAGGCCTAATAATACATATCTGTAATTGTCGGTGAGATTAGATTTTAGAAACGCAATGTATAACATTAAAATCTTTATGATACGCCTATACGTTTTCACTCATTCCCAGTATAAGATTAGACAAATTACTTTGTGTAAGCATTAATTACTTTTACGAAACGCTCCACAACAGTACTTACCTGTACGTTATAACGCGAACAGGTTTATATATTGCTTCTCAGAAATTAAAAAACAACAAAACTTTACAGGTTTCGCGTAGAGATAAAAAAAAATTAAAGTAATTTTTTCTACGTCACATCGTTATCTTAGTAGATAGGTGTTTATCGCGTTTATTTAATCGATTTACTTTTATGAGTCAAATAATAGATACGTTCCTTATGTTTTCTTAATAGTATTAAATCGGAAAGGAGCAGCAATAAGGTCCAAGTATTATGTGAAGCGAAATTGATCTATCATCATTATTCTTCAATAATAGTTTCGCTATTATTGTCCACTTCTGAACATTGGCCTACCCAATCGATTTCTGGGAGGTCTCTGTTGCCGGAGACAGTCTTGGTAGATTTCACGACAGCGCCTATTTCTACCTACAAATATTACCGTGTTCCGGTTTTAATTGCGCTATAGCTAGTGAAATTACTGGGGTGTCGAGATTTACATCTTGTCTTAAGGCGATGAACGCTGTATAGTGCTGTGTATAACATCCTAACTAGCGCCACGTTGTTATGGGCAGGCCTATCACTTATGATCAAGTGAACGTCCTGCTTGTCTCATCGCTTTGTAATATACTGTACATAATAGTCGTTCATTCATCATCAGCCAATAGACGTCCACTGCTGGACATAGGCTTTCTCCAAAGATCTCCATGTACAGTGAGCATTGCCTCCGATACCGCTAGGCACTAGGGGCTGTCGTGTGTAGAGGTTCATATGGATTGAGGATGGATTGGGTGGGAAATGCCCACCGTACTGAACCAATGCGGGTACTCGGGGGCCAGCGCCTCGTTGTTGATTACCAAGATGCACCACGAGCAGGTAAGGTTGACTTGCGTCCCGTGAGTTGTTGTACGGAAACCATTACACTGCTTCGGTTCGTTCATTCAGCATCCGGGAAAAAAGTTATTAAGTTTACTATCCATTAAATTTCAAATAAAATACAAACACAGTTTATTTTTTTTTCTATTACACTCCAACAAGTAGTTGTTATTAAATTAAAACATCTTGCGTATAATGGAAATACAATTAGTAAATGAAATAAGTTCAATAATCCCCGCAGTTTATTCAAGCTGCTTACATTATAACTTAAACAACTTAACCTATCTCATCTCGTTTGAATTATATTTTATTCCTAATGCCTGGATTAAATATAATTGAAAAAGAAAATAAAAATGTATTTATATAGCAAGAGTACATCTATTGTGTTGGTTGTTATCAGCCTACATTTCCAGTTAGCAAGTAGACTGATGACAACTATCAGGCAAAGAAAGGTTGTATTTTTCGGACACCTTCAACCAGGATCCTTTTATGAGTTCCCATAGTTAATCCTGACAGGCAAAATTCCTGAAAATTGTGCACCTGAATCTCACGGAAGAAATGATTTGACGATATAAACGTTTGTCGGTGTCGACTCTACTGAGGTCTAGTTTGAAGAATGAAATTACTGAGGTAACGAGTTTGAACATCTTGTGCCAAGACAATCACAATATGGTGCATCGTAAACCTAACTAACTCTATAACCATCAGGTGAACATCTCGCTTTTCTTGTCGCTTCTTCAAATAAAACAAGTACTTCTCTATAATACCACACAAATGATAGTGTGCTCGTCCAGAAAACTCATCTATAATATTAAGTACTAAATTCCAAAGGAAATAAGATATAGTATTAATAACTATAGTAAACAGGCGTTATGCTGACTTCGGTAAGTCAATATATGTATTATAATGATAATATACGGTTGTTACTAACACTACTTCCTAGTATTACTGTAACTAACTTAATATTGATTACACATGGTTATCTGAAATAAATGATTTATTGTTATTATTGCGAGAGGTTTTTTTTTCTCAGCTTTTAGACTGGTATTAACTGCATTTACGGGCCCAAGCCAAGTAAATGCAGTGTGAACTTATTGATCTCCTACTTACATGAACTTTCTTACTATTCTACAAGTATTTAAAATTACAGCTTTTTGTAGGGTTATGTACTGGGTTTCTTGTATGTCTATTAACTTGAGGCTGAGGCATGAGGTGATGCGGTATAACACCTGTTGTGGACAAAACTATGGGAACGACGTATACTTTATCTTGTCTCCAGATTCTAGCTACTTCGTCCTTCAGTTCTACATATTTACTCATGTTTTGAGCAAATGTCTTTTGTATGTTGTGTGTGTTGGGAACTGCAATGTCGATTAAGTATGTGATCTTATTTATTTTATCTTGTAGGATAATATCGGATCTGTTGAAATGAATGTTCCTATCGGTGAGTATAGTGCGGTTGTAGAAGAGTTTGTGCGTTGCATTTTCCAGAATAGTATGCAGGTCGTAGTTGTAGTAAGGAATGTTTGTATTATGAATGAGTTTGTTTTCTTGCTAGTTTTTGGTCAATGATGTTTGCGACGTGGTTACGTCTGCGAGTGTAATCGGTTTGTGATTGCGTGTGGCATTTACGCCATTTATCGTCAGTGACTGTAGGATCTTTAATTATATATTTTTTATAGTTTTTGGTATTGATTAATTGGTCTGGTATCGCAATTATAAATCCTTCTGTTTCTGGAAATAAATTAACTATTTAAAGCCACATATTTGACGCAAGAGTATTGATGTGCGATTGTTCGAGATCATGTGGATGTCGACCATGAAGGACTTTCTTCTTCCAGTCTTCAATTTTGCTTTTTCTGCTGTTCTTCGTTGTAAGAGTGATTTGTATCTTTTTGTTCATTTAAATTAAGTGGTGTGTAGTTGATATCATTCATAACTACAGCTTTACGAATGTTACTAGTATGAGATTTTGTGTAAAAAAATGTTTTCAGGTTATTGATTTGTTTTCTTCAAAGGTGTTGGATATCTATTAGACCTCTTTCCCAATTTTGCCTCTGTATAGAAGTCTTTCTATTGCAGATTTAGGGTGTAAATTGTTATATCTTGTAAGTGTGGTCCGCGTCAATCGTTCTAATTGTTCCATGTCTATTTTTGTCCATTTTATAACACCGAAGAAGTACGTTAATACAGGGAAGGCATAGGTACTACTAATTGTTGTTATTATTATTATAGCAGCTCCATCGCACTCAGGAGTCGCGGATCCGGTACCCTAGAGATAAAAAGGAATATGTTTAAGAATGAAATTAGTATAATTTTATTATGTTGTATAAATGAATACAAAAAACCATCAGAGACTTGTCCCGATTAATATCACCCAAAAAAAAACCTGATCGTGTGCGATGGGTCATACCTTTGCCTTAACGGTTTATTTCCAGTTCTTCTCTATCGCGTCACGATTAACAAATCTATATAACTCATGACCTCATCTGTAGATTATTTGTAATCACAAACCAATTTGCTTCATTCAAATAATATTTTACAGAATATATTACGAATTGACCGTTAGTCCTATATCCAGCAGTGGACGTCTATCGGCTGATGATAATGACGATTATAAAATTGAAAATATTTCGTCTTGGACAGGTTAAATAGTAGATTTTTTTTTCCATTCAGATTTTATCATCGTCGACAATAAAGTTTAACACGAATTTGTAATATGATTATACGCGTTAATTACTGGTGATAGGTCTCTATTGCCGGAGACCGTCTAAGTAGTTACCACCGCAGCGCTAATTTCTAGCCCCAAACAGTAGGGTGCAAACATCACTGTGTTCCGGTTTGAAAGATATTATAGCTAATGTAATTGCTGGGGTAACGAGACTCAACATCTAATGTACCAGACGATGTATGTATCATCCTAACGCCCGTCGTTAAGGGCGTATATTGATACGTATGGTAAGTGTACCATCAGGTGTAGTCCTGCTCCTCTCGTCGCTTACTTGAATTTAAAATAAACTATATTTAAAAGCCATATGTTTAATTTCTACTAAGCTTAATGAAAGCCGATGAAGGAAAACATTAAGGAAGCGGATATGTTCCAAGAACACCAACTTTTGCGGACCTATGGACATTAATTAACCTATACTTGGCAGCGTATATGACTATGTGTATGACTATACAAACAAATCATCTAAATATGACAATCTTAACATGGTGCTTTGTATACTTCTTGATGAGCATTACATTATTACATGAGTACACAATAATTAGCTGTTCTTGGCTGTAACACTCCCGCAACTCCCTTTAAGGAAGGAATATTGTAAAATCCATTCTTAGCTGACCTCTAAACGGCAGAAGCAATATCCCCATCATATTTTGAGTGTTTACGTCGAATAGTTACGGCGATCTCGTGATGAGACAAAAAATCTCCGGATATCTACAAGTTATTTATAGATATTATTTAATACTAAACTATTGTTAGGTCTATGATTGAAAAAAAAATTACGATTTGTTGAGCCAAATGTGCCTAAAATACTCGTAACTGCTACTACATATAAGCATACATTTTTATAGGGCACGGGGGAGCTATTCCGAAAGTCATAACGAATGGCGCCAGGTTTTAACGAGCGTTAAGCAATGGAGTGGAATAGACCGGCGCTTTTATTATATAGCCCATTATTGACGAAATATGGTAGATGAACATGCTCCCATCTGCGCACCATCTGTCCCCCGTGTACACTTTCATACGTAATACGCGAGTGGCGAATTACGTCATTTCAAGTTATTTTTATTGTTGCATCTGAAATACATATGTCACCTTGTAATTGTTCATAGCGACCGTGTTTACTATGTAACTGCATTTTTTTTTATTTTATCAGAGGTGTAACATTCTCCTGAGGATAAGCCCGCTCACAATAATGTGATATTACTTGATATGACATACGCTTCACCATATTGTACTCCTGCCGAGATTGGTAATGCTAATAGTGCTTTTACCTTGTTATAAGCAATACGCACAGCATCACTTTTAGTAGTGGTAGGTCTCCGTTGTCGGAGACATTCAGGTAGGTACCACCGCAGCGTCTATTTCAGCTGCCAAACAGTAGTGTGCAAAACCTTGTTACGGTTTGAAGGGTGTTCATAGCTAGGGTAACGATACAAACATTTTATCTCTTAAGGCGACGAACACAGTGTGGTTATATCATCTTATATAGCGCTACGTTGTTACGAGCAAGCTTAACACTTACCATCAAGTGAACGTCTTGCTCGTCTCGTCGCTTGCTCCAATCCATATGACGTCGCCATAAGACATAAGGTGCGTTTGTTTATTGCACCAGCTCCTACATTGTTTAAACTAATATACGTATGCTAATATATGTAATATTAGCATAGAGGGCAGAAATAGGTCTTAGACGACTTCGATAAATAGAATAATCATCTATAGTATTTTTTTAATGGGTTTATGTTGTACTAAAACTAATTTATAAAACTTTCTCAACGAATGTACCTGGAGAGCGTAAAGGGGTGTCGTTCGGAGAAGTGCGCCACATGTCACACGCGTCTCTCTTCCCGGAACCCTCGATTATCTTGATTCCTATTGATTAAAGACCAACTGGAGTAGAAATCATCTATTGTTAAGCACACAGCTGCATACAATGATAAACAATCGAGAACACGTTTGCAAGGCGACAGATGATCGCTACGAGTTTCTTAAGATATGACAAGGAAAAAGATGAATTTAATAAATAATACAAAAACATCATACTAAGCATCCTAATTACAGGTACTTCTCACTTCAGTCGTCTGTCACCAATGATGTTGTGAACCAGTCGAGATTTAGAATAAATAATAGTCAAAATTTGCGCGTTAAAATCTGTAAAATTTAGTAATGTTAAACGGTACTTCCGTTTTGTATATATTCTTCTTCTTCTTCTTGTGCCTCTCCATGACTGGAGGTTGGTCGTCAGCTCAGCGAACTTCTCCCGATCTTGTGCCAAGCGGTAAAGTTGTGCTACTCTGGCAATATTTGTCCATTCCTGCATGTTACGTAACCACATCTTTTTTCGACGTGCGCGCCTTTTGCCTGTGAGTGTGGTCATCATTATTAACTGCAGTTCATATTTGTCGTGTCGCAAAATATATCCTAGATATGCGACTTTTCTTTTTTTGATGGTGTGCAACAATTGGTGAGTCTTACCGACACCTTGGAAACTTTCTGTGTCCAGCTAATACGCAACATTCTACGGTAGCTTAGCTTAGGTAACTTTATTAATAATTGGCGACTACGTAAAACTTAACCCATTTTCTTCAAAGTGACTTGGGCAATTCTGATCCGGTTACGAATTTCTTGTTCGCTATCCCAATCTTCATTGAGACATACACCAAGGTATTTATATTTCGTCACCCGCTCAACAGTTGAACTCGCAACAGTAATACTAGGACTTAAATTTTGGTGGTTTTTTGCAACAACTAGACCTTTGGTTTTGGACATGTTCATACTCAACCTTGCTCTCAGACTGCACTCATGGATCTTGTCTAATAATGTCTGAAGGTCTTGCTCTGATGAGGTTGTCCATACAGTATCATCAGAATATCTTAAATTATTTTCGATTTTGCCGTTTACATTGATGCCAACTTCAGATTCCTCTAGCGCATTTAATATTATTGCTTCTGAATATAATTTGACTAACAAGGGAGACAGAATGCACCCCTGCCTGACTCCACGGCGTATTTCCAAAAGATCGGTTTCTATGTCCTTGATTCGGATCTTAGGTCTTTGGTTCCAGTATAAATTCCTAATGATTCTGATATCTTTGCCGTCCAAACCAACGTCGATCAAGCGCTGCAACAAAATATCGTGTTTAACGCGATCAAATGCTTTTTCGTAATCGATGAAGCAATGTATAATATCAGTCTGCATATCCCGACATTATTGCACTAAAACATTGAGAGCAAACAATGCCTCTCGAGTCCCCATAGATGACCGGAAATCAAATTGACTCTCTCTATGAGTTATTTTTATATATAGAACATATATATTTTAGCCTTTCTTACACAGTATACAAGTATGTATATATGTCATAATAAATAAAATGTATACAATATCACTGTATTTATTATGATTTATGATGTATTTAATACTTTTTATATACTCACATGGTGATACTGCTCCGCGTTTTTGTTCCCTGCTCAACCCAATGGTAAACTGAAACAGAATGCCCTATGGCATTAAGTCCGCCTTCTTGTAAATTTTTCAATAAACCATAAAAATAAATATTCTTTGTGAAATGGTTTTTTACTAAATTAGAATGTTTGTGTTTATCGGTTAGTTTGTTCCGCCCTTCATACAGTTACATACCCTTAGTAACGATTACGTCGAGGTTGATCGCTTAATGTACTTATAGTAGAGCAAGTTGTTATTAATGGAAAGCCTTTCTGAAGGCTTTGTAAGTTTTGATTCTTTTTATGATTGTATTTATCGTTTGAACACTATCATCTTTTAATAATATTTATCAAGACTTATGATTATTTTTATGTATTTATAACAATAATCCATAGCGTTCTATGTTGTCACTAGCAGTCCTCGAAGCCTTTATTTCACAAAGTGAGAGTCATGTAATTTTTATAAATAAAAAAAACAGGAAACAACAATAACACTGAAACATAATCGTTGAAAGGTTTATTCAGTTAATCTAATGAACGTTATCGGCGCACCCACAAAAAAGAAATAGATCCGAAAGTGAATGAACTTTCCTCCATCACGTTTATTACTTCCTCGTGTAGTGTACGCGGTACTGTGGTAATTATTTACCACCATAGTTTACCGTTTGAACTGATGTGAGGTCAACACACTGTCCGCGTGTCGATAGTTTTTATCGTGGTCACGAGCCACCTCCCGTGTCGGCAGTCGTGCTAGTGCAGTTGCAAGTTTTATATAAATTAGTGACAATGCCATGGGTTATTTCTTGGAAGCGCCAAGGTTGGTAATTCTGGGAAGTACGGGCGCGCCGGCGACTCGGCGAGCGCCTAGCAAAGCGACGGCGACGACAAACGCTGCGCCAGCGAACGGCCACGCCGCGCACCCGCGCTCTCTGCTCCTTCCCTTCCACCCCCACCAGCCCCACCAGCCCCGCCAACCCCGCACGCACCCGCTCCGCCGCGCGTGTTTACTTCGTGTCGATTCACGCCGTCGTCAGTCGGCTCTAGTACATGAAAGGGGGACCATCGCTGCGGCGGCTCGTCTAGCCGAACTTTCACCTCCCGCGGCGATATCGTTATCTGTGATAAATATACGAGCGCATCGAGTGAAATTGAATGTGCGCGTTCTTAGAAAAGGTTTCTGCTGCGGCACGCGGACGGAGCGCCGCTGGCGACGTCGATTTCTGCAAAATAATTTCTCCGTTGCGCCCCGCTTCTACGAAACTGCTTATAAAGAGTTTACCGAGAAGCGAAACGGCAATAAAGTGGATTTGAGGAAATATAACTAATTATAAGTGGAACTGTGCGTTTCCGTGTTTACTTGTTAACCAAGGCTTCTACATTGGATCCCAATCACCCTATCGTACCTCCAATGGTGGTTAAACTACCAGGTAAGATTTCATCTGCTTTTGTTATACTCTATTACTTATATTGACGGACTGGTAATGCGATGAGCAATTATTATACTATCAAGCAATGTATACAAATTGTAGACATTACGAGAGCTGCATGACGATATCTATGAGGTCCCCGGGTCAATGATATGTATTACCATATTTATTTATTTATTAAAACCTGCCACACTCGTTTTACAAACGCCTACTCTTAAATTGTGAAATTTAAACGGCCACGTTATATAAAGTATCCTTGACGCAAATTTGACTGTTATTAAAAACGAGTTCTAAGAATGAAAAATTTTATTGCCAATAGTAAATTGGCAAGGTTAGCATTATTTATATATTAATAAATTTAAATATTTTATATCTGGATGATATATCGCGAATGCGCCACGTACATTGTATATCGACACTTGTTGGAGTCTAAATACAAAAACCCTATGTTATTAAAACAATAACTTCTCTATATAAATGGATATAACTTGTATCGGTATAGTGGTGGTATAATGCTGTATTTTTTTTGGTGTAAATAAAATATGAATATATTGTTTAGTTTATGTTCTTAACAGTGACCGCAAGGAAATATGCAAGGACTTCAGAAGACGGTATATTTATGTTGTGGTGAGGTGTGAGAGTATATCTACTTAGCAAAAATATATAAGCTAATAACAGTAGATTTATTTGATAAAAGCTATTTACATTTCAATTTATCTAGATTTTTGTGATTGCAACGAGTTTATTAGGTCTTTGACTTCCTAAACACACATTTATTACTGATTAAAACAGATATTTCTCCTCATCACCTTGCAGTAAATTAATATCGTTTACATGTAATAAGTGACGAGAGTCCGTTAATCAATACCGAGTTTTTTTTGTCGTGAAAAAGCGAAAGTAATGTGAAAAAATTATTTCTTTATACTTATTGAATAAATAAATTTATCCAATCATTTTTTGAAATACTTTCGCCTGACCTTATAAGAGTATTTTTTGCTAAAAGCTCTTCATATTATAATAAAGTCATAAATTTTAATATGTACGATATATGTTAAATATTTATAGTAGAAAATTCTGTGAAGTAATTATTTAAGGTTAGGTTTTGTTTGATAAGAGCGTTTTGATTAAATTCGTGCATAAATTCGGAATTGTTACATGATGATGAACAATTATGTATATACAGCTAGATACTTACAAAACGTATAGATGTCGTTACCCCCAGTAATTTCATTGGCTACAACACCCTTTTAACCGGAACACAGTAATGTTTTGCACACTACTGCTTGGCGACAGAGATAGGCGCTGAGGTTGGTACCATACCTGGATGACCTTTGGAAACGGAATGATTTTTACACGGTGAAGTAACGAGACGGGCGAGATGGTAACTGATGGCAAGTGATACGCCTGAACATAACAACGTGGCGCTAATTAGGATGACAAATACAAGACCACATTGTACTCGTCGTCTTAAACTTTACTAAGTCACACCTCACCATACCTTACCGCAGTAATTTCACTAGCTACATCCTTTTAACCGGAACACAGTCCCAGCACACTACTGTTCGGCAGTACATATAAATATCAAGTAAAATGCATGTTTTTTTCTCACAAGCAAACATCTTTGTTATAATTTTAACACCGCGTGAAATTAAGGTAAGGCCCATTGCAGATAAAAATAAAATAATTAAAGATGCGATTGTCTCCTTGTACAAGCTTACAGATGTTACCAAGGTTAATCCTCAATAGTTAATTTCCGATAACTTTTCCAACGATCATATGGTTTATTTTGACCCAGTTAAGGTCTTTATATAGTGAATTTGCTCTTAAACTACATATACACGTAAGACAAAATTGTCGCCAGGGCACAAGCGGCTCGCTGATACGCCAGACAATCGCACATTGTTCACAATTTACCGGGAACGTTGGAGGTAAATCGCCTACCGGGAACCGCCGCTGCCTTTGTTTATCCACGAAGGGAAACAATGGAGTTTTTTGCCGAGTTTATTTTAAGTTTCAAAGAGCCTCTTAACTCCATGTCTATTGTTAATGTTTATTGTTCTATTACGTACATAATATTCGCAGAACCGGCTACGGCATGTTTATTTATGCGCTGATAACCTAACGCTATGTTAGGTCAGTGATAATCGCACGTTGGAAGGACGGGCGAAATTGCCTGAACTTGTTTATTCAACTCGGTTATACAATTATTCATCGACCCGTGCTAACAAGACTACGCTATGACTACGACTACTGCTTTCCAATGGTTTTTTTTACGACGATGCGACGAGACGAACAAATCGTTCATCTGATGTGGCGCTAGTTGGGATCACATACACGGCTCCACAATGAGCTCGTCGCCTCAAATAATTTCACTTAGGTAAAACGCCATTAAAAAAAAACACGACAATACTTACACACTACTTTGCTTCAGTGATACCTAGACGGTTTCCGGCAACAAGAACCTCTCAACTAAACCAAGCCTGCCTCAAGAAGTCCGATGCAGAACATAGGTCTGCTCATATAGGTGTTACCGTGGTGACTTTATCCTTAAGCCATTAAAAACTTACCATGCTCTTCATTACAATTCGTATGTTCATCAATATATACTCTTGAAAATTTCAGTAAATAAATATAAAAAGGTGATTGACAACATTTCCAATTATCTCCGTTTAAAGGTATTGATGACTGCTGAACAAAGGTCTTTCCCATTCTTACGGTTACCTTTGTTTTATATAGACCAACAAATATCGCCGTCACCAATTAACTGTATTAATAAATGTTATGACGCATAGTATCAATTTAAACTGTATAAATTATAGTTATTTATGGTTCTAAGTCCTCAATTTAGGTTTGATGACATGACATTTGCGGTGAGGAATAAATAATTATTTCTTTGTAAGAAAAGGCTTGGGATTCTTACAAGAACATTAAGGAGGCCGTTTGTTATTTTATGTATCTTATTACTACTCACAATCATGTAGGATTATTCTTATCTGTCCCTGAATTATAAGATTTACGTTTCCTCCATACTTTCCGTTCTTCGATGCATGTTGAGGTCGTGTTTGTCATAGGTTTATGTTTGTCTAGAACCCAAATTAGAACTTGCGGTATTACTCTATTTAGCTCGGTAAACAACTTCCATTGCGATATGGATTCTAAGCGATTTGCAGCTTCCACGTAAATGTAACAAGGTTAACACAATCGAAATAAATTATTAACTAAAGGACATTTGCTATAGACGTACTTCAAATAGACATTCATTCATTATCAGCTTTTGATTATCCACTGCTGGATATCGGCCTTCCCTAATGTCTTCCACCAAATGCAATCCTCATCTCGCATCCACCCACTTCCTACCGCTCTGATGATATCGTCGGTTTATCTGGCATCATATAATTCTGCGTCCTAAGTCCCGTCAACCCAGTAATTTCTCTAGCTACAACGGTCTTCAAACCATAACACAGTAACCCTTGAGCGTTACTACTTAGCGATAAAAATAGTAGCTGCATCATAGATTATAGAAGCGGTGTACTAAAGGACTATTACCTATAGCAAAATAGAATTATATAAAAAAATCGATAGTCTCATAAAATAATTGGAAGTGCATGAGATGAGAGTGCGAATGCATGCGTGCGTGCGTGTGTATGTGTGAGTGTGTGTGCGTGCGGGAGAAATGTTCGCTGGAAGCGGCAGCGTACTAGGAAAATGTGCGCTGGATCGAGACGTCAGGCTGGGCAAGGTGGGATCGTTGCGCGGGCGCAGGTATGTGTGTTCTCAGAACAAGCAGAGTCCGTTTTTGCTCCTTTTTCGATTCGAGTTTACCAAGAATTGAATGGCCCGGTGGCGGGGCCTACTCGGAACTCGTAATTAATCCTTGGAAGCCTCCGACCCGAGGGTTGTTATGAGAAATCGTCAGCGTTATGACTATCCTTTTTATAAACTTTTGCATTATCATTTCGAAAATTGTAGCGGGGTTATTGTTCGCGGAAGGACCGGCGTTAGGAGGTTATGCATGTTATTAAACTTTGTGCACGCCTCCGACCCCGCCGCCTCGTAGCTACGCAGAAACTAACTACATATTTCATTACCAGCTACAGCTTTGTTCTTTTAACAACACTAAAACTAGACTTACATTTATTAAAACTAAAAAAAAACCGTTTTCCAGCTAGAATAACAGTGATATCTTTGTAACAAACTAATGAAATACAACCATCAAAATTACAAGCTCTATAAATTTAACTCTTTCTTAATACTTTGTTACCGACAAGTAAAATTATTCCTAGCGTTAGATTTTATATATAAATGTTTTTCCTATTTACCTAGTATTTATAGTACAAAAAGAAAAATATCCTCCTATTCACCATACATCACTATGGCGACGTATTGTAATAGTCTATAAATAAATAAGCCTATTCAGTACTGTACGTAGGTGGCTTGCTTATATTTCAAACAGAACTTGATCACATTGATTTCGTATATTCTTCCGATTCCGTCTGTGATAAAATCACCGACAGTATCGAGTAAAGAATTACAATAAGCTCTTCAGTTATAAATCGAAATCAAATAAAATTCTAAACGAGAGTACTTTTCTTTAGAAATATGATTTTCTCGATAAAAATTCATAAAGGACTCTTTCTTACTTTCGTCGAAGGTAAAACCTATTAGCTCTTTGTGACATGATCTTCTTTCAATTACTCACTTCTAAAATTCACCAATGGTATGATATTTATGAAAAAGTATTTATTGTGTTATTTTTATTATTTCTGAAGTAAAAACAATTGTAACGGTTAAAAGGTATTTGAGTTATACAGATAATGAAATCATAGATGCTATAGGAGATCTTAAATTGAAAACTGTACTTTTTTTCTCGTTTCTATTTTAGTAAATTTTGTTAAAACGTGCTTTACACACTGTTATCTATTTAACATACTTAGTTTTTTTGACATATTATTTACTAGTACAAAGATCAGTTATAAATTGTTCAACATCATCAGTAGTAGATGCTCACTTCTAGACACGCCTTCTCCAAAAATCTCCACTACAATCGATCTCGCGCTATCCACACCCAGTTTCCCGTGATTTTTACCAGATCGATGATCCACCTTGTGTGAGGTCTAGGACCTTAGGGTCCCAAGGACCTAATTCTCCCATTAGCCTTTATTGCTTCGAGTAATGTTCTATTCATTTCTAATGCGATCTATAAATGGTTATAATTCAAATATAGATGCTGATGAAATCTGATGAATTTCCGCCACTGTTTACCTCGTTGGGCTAGTCCCCGGGGCCGGTGAGCGCAAAAAGATAATTCCGCCTTCCGAGAAAACCGGCTAGTTTAAATTTCAATGGACTACTGCGAAACGTCGACAGTTTCGTCTAACGAACCGATCGAATGCTTTGATCCGTTTATCCTGACCAACGGCCACCTTACGTCGCTGGTAATAAGGACTAAATTACATCCACTCGGTTGGTAATATACCGCAATTTCTCCTTTATATCTCTCATTCCCGGCACAAAAGGTCGAACGCGGGACCGTTGAGCAAAAAGTTCATCACATAAATTGATTCCATTCGTAACTCTTCAGTCGTTTTTACTCGAATGGAAATTCTTTAGTGCTTTCGGTAATTGAGTTCGTTTTCCCTTTCGATATTGAAATCGGAGTATTTTACTTTTTAACAGGTTATATAGTATACTGGGCAAATATAAAACTGTTTAAAGATGCTGTAGCTGGTGATATAAAATGAGTGCACGATGTGGTTTAGTGTATATCATTCTAAATATCGCTTCATCAAGGGCAGGTGTATGATTTACTTTATAGACCTTATATAGATATTTAATATATTTTTTTGTTGAAGTATGATATATTTACTTTTTTTTTTAATTATACTGTATCATATATATCATCGATATTACTATTATAGCTACTGTTAGTTTATTCGCCTTGTCGAATAAGACGATTCGTTTAGTTTGTTCAGTTTCTATATACAGTGAGAGTTAAAGAGAAAGAAATACATTATTAAAAATAGCAAGTTTCGCTTAACAGAAATGAGGTGAAGGCGAAGTATTAGATCAGTCGTATTCAGGGCGGTCAGACGGGCTGCGAGTACGTCGAGCTGACGTCACCGCGAAGGTAAGGAGCACCAGGCACTCCATGAATAATGTAACACGCGACAATACATCACCAGGTGACGTGAAACACTTTTACGACTTTACGCGCACACCTTGAAATATATGATTTAACGTCGCTTCCAAATATTCACAAGACAAAGTTAACCGTAAAAAGCAAATACATTTTCAAGCGAACTGTCAATAATACAACATTACTATACTAATTTATTGACAGTGTATAAAACTGAATCGATTCGAAGCAACGGAAGCAGTTTAACGCACAGACTACCGGTCGAACATTTCGAGAACATTCGAAGGATGTTCAGCTGAACTCTATGAGCTGCAGTCGGTCATATACCACAAGTTTGATCGTTATATATACTAGCTGTTCCCCGCCCGCTTTGCTGGCCGTAATATAAAATTAGACCGCAAATTAGTTTCTATAGCAACTGTTACCATAGCAACCGCATAAAGAATACGAAATGAAAATGTTTATCTAAGTTAATTAGAAATACTATGACCGAATGATAGTCTATAATCATCTACAAATCATTCCGCGTCGAATGATCATGTTTCCGTGCCGATACGTTCACTGGTTTTCACGTGATTGGCGAACAAACAAAACAATGACTGTTGCTAAGTCTATCCGCACGGGGGATCGTAAACATAATTCATAAAATGAATCAATTCTACTTAGTTCATGTACACATACGTAAAAACCAAGAAAACCCATTTTCATTATATATAGGAGATATCCATAGGTGCATTAATTCATCACGAGTTTTCCGAATCTATTAGACGTAAACACTCAAAATTTGGTAAAGATATTGCTTCAGCCATTTAAAGGTCAGATATGAATAGATTTTACAAAATGTCTCCCCCAAAAGGCGTTGCGGGGGTGTTACAGCCAGCAAAGCGGGTGAGGAACAACTAGTTTATTTATAGTCTTAATTATACGTTCGTACTTTCGAACGAAAATTATGTTAATTATAGTTTTTTTTTTATTCTACGCAGCGACGAGCAAGCGAGACGTTCACCTGTTGCTAAATAATACACCTGCTGATAACGTGGCCGTAGTTAGGATGTTACACACATTACTAAATCGTGCTCATTGTCCTGAGATATAAGATACCGTCTTGTTACCCAAGTAATTGCACTAACTGCAACGTCTTTCAAACCGGAACACATTTTTGCATACTACTGTGCGGAAGCAGGAAATACGAGCTGCGGTGGGACCTTCACTGTCCGACGATTGACCATCAACATTATCTATATAATACTGTTTTTTTTTTAATTTTACAATATTATTAATAAATCTAATATAATTTGAATGTCTTCAATTAATTTTGTGAATGAACTTTAGAGTCCATTTTAGTACCAAACTACCAGAGCAGGTGCTCTACTTCCCCCAATCATCGGAGCGTATATTGCACGCGATCAATTCGGGATTGAGGTCAATCCACATGGGGTCCCTCATTGTCTCTCCTGACCCATTAAAAATTTTATTATTATTCGCTAAAGCTAAAGCTAAAGATATACACTTTTAATTATCACAATTTTTAATGTTAAAATATACGAAATACTCATTAAAATACTGTTCTAGTATTTTCGTATGCATAAATAACTTATGCTTTAATCTGATTTAACTGATTTTATCAATTAGTTAACAAATATAGTTCAAGTGGAAATTTAAATGTTTTTTTTTTTATTTATCGTAATTATATCAAAAATTTACTAGTTTTATAATTGAAGCAATTTCTAAACTATGATAAAAATGTATATATCATTTTTCTGTTAGAAATGTTAACGGACCTATTTGCCAATGTTTTAGTACTTTTAACTGTTATTTTTATTTCATAGCTCATAACTAATGTATGTGAATTCTCGGTATTCATACATTATTCCACTATTCATTTGCAGAGTTTTGAATAAAAAAAGAAACCATTTTCATTGAAATGTCTTTCTTCGAATTTATAGAAATAAATTATACTACATTTCGTTACTGTAGCGAAAACGTTTACGATATCAAATTTGATGTATCGATCACTAGAACTAATAAATGATAATCGATTTTCGTACGAAACTTAAATCGAACGATACTTAGGATCGCATCTAGAAAGCCTAGGTATAATATAAAATTTTTCGATATGGTTGGGGAGAGGAGTCTTTGGAAGATATCTAGTTTCTGGAATAAGTCAGAGTTATACGAGATTTCTTTTAATACCCTGTTTCTGGAGTAAGTCAGAATTATACGAGATTTCTATCCACTAAAAATCCTCGGTGGTCTTCTTCAGTGCTTCGGGAGCAGCTTCGGGATCAGCTTCGGGATCTTCTATAGAACGCATCGGTGTTCCTTGGCGTTCTGATTAATTACAACCCAATGTAGAGAAGAGCCTTGGAATTGCCTTCCTCTTTTATCCTCTTACTACGAATAGGCAATGTTATACCTATTCTTTTTACCCCGATGCTATAGTGCTGAAGTATAATATACCTAGTTTCTATACTATGTATAAAAGAAAACCAAGTTCTTATTTTTTATTGCGGCGAAGAGACTAGATTGGCGGGACGTTTACATGATGGTAAGTACACCTGATTATAACAACTTGGCGGTAATTAGTATGATATACACTGCATCGCATGGTATTGTTTGTTTAAAAAAGATTAGGTTTAAATACTCTGAAGTAATTTCATCAGCAACAAAACCGTTCAAACCGGACCACTAAGGTTTACACACTACTGTTTGACGGTAAACATAGGAGCTGCGGAGGTACCTAAACGGTTTCCGGAAATAGACCTATTATTAATATTAATAATATATTAATGTAATTTTTTTTCTTTTAGAATATTATTTATAGATTTAATATAATTTAAATCAGCATTAATCAAGACCAACCTTAAATAGCTTATCTATTTCTGCCGTCGGTTATTAGTATGCTATATCAAGCTGGTGAATTATGTCCATGCGGTTATAGGTTGAAAATGTCAAGGGTCAGTGTTGCCAGATTAGATGGATTCGTGGTATCACAAATATAAATAGTTATTCCAATTACTGAAATTATAACAATAAATCATTTACGTAAACTATTTACGAACGAATATGTTGCTGTAGTTCGCGGAATGTCCAAAGAGATATCTTTTCATACTTAAAAAAAAAAACAATAAATACAGCATTTAATAATTAAAGTTCGTAATATATTTTATGTTGTATTTATATTATAATTTATGTATGTATACGAAAGAAAACACTTTGCGGTATATATGTGAAAGTATTAAAAAGGACCAAGGTGGATGGAGGATGATCTAGGTTTTATCTCTGTGGTGGTTATGTTAAAGTATATAAATATTATATATATGTAGAAATGATGTGTTTATATACTAACGTATACATTGCAGGTTGAAGCACCGGTTTTAAAATATTTTACCGTTTTCAATAGCTCTGTCGAAATTCCCGTGGCGCGGCTATTTTGAGCGGACGGAGCCGCGCTTCCCGCTACTCCGTCTGTAATGGATCAAACATAGCCATAAATATATCTAAGTATTACTAACCGGTTTAATGGCACAGCCTAAATGAAATCTTTTTGTGATTTTTTGAAATAAAACTTCTTTGGGGACTTTGTATTGGATTTTATGTAGCGAAAAAGATACAACGTTATATTTATAGAGTTTAGGTTTGTTAGTGAATGAGGCTGTGAAAAATGCGTTTCTATACTTTCCTTATTCTTATTTACCTCCTTGTGCTATGGTTTGTACCTTCTCGTCTCTATTACTCTATTGTTGCAGACGAGCACTTACACGGACTGTATCATGGAGACACATCTCCATGGTGTACTAGGCTGAGTATACTCGAAATATATAGAGATGTAGCGAAACTTTAAAGTCTATTGTACATTATTTTACTCCTATGTCTCTATCGTTCTTAAACTTCAATTAATAAAACAATTAGTTCACATCAACAATCAATCAATTAGCTTTCTCTATCTCTCTCTCTCTCTATCTATCTATCTATCTATCTATATATCACTTCTACCGCATCTGAACTTACACGAGTTTGTTTATTTTACATATTTCCCCTAATTACGTATTTATAAAAATAGCAATTTGGCAAATTAACATTATTAATCAATCAATTAAAAAATATATAAAAATATATAATTGTCCCAAATCATTAATCAGTATATATGAATTCATGTTGGAATCTTGCACTACATGGCGCGGAGATGCGTGGGTTTGATCTAAACTGATATTGTGCGTCCAATGGAGGAAAACAACTTGCGAAATCAACTTAGTTCATGACCAACAACTTTCGAATACACACAAAATCCGCCGACCCACACTTGGCCAGCACTGTCGGTTATGGAGTAGGCTGCTTGTGATATGCTATACATCCTTATCCATCGTCTATGTGCTGTATCACAGACAAATCAATACGCCCGCTCTGCGTCCATTGTACCTATACTTAAATATTACGTCTGTTTTCATTGGTAACGGATGTCCACGAAATTACTTCGACGGCAATTTAATAGCACCTGATACTTAGACGTTACTTATAGGTAAGTAACACAATATGGCTTATCTTGTACGTATAAAATAAACTTTGCAGAATTAACGTCAGATTAGATTCGTGTACTCGGCTACAAAACATTGTGTAAAGCCCCTTTCAGATGATCTGTGTTATGTATATATCACAGGGTATATTGTATTTATTACTTTGACCCCAAGACCGCGATTTGTGGAATACCTGACGGTCATCGGTAGAGATGATGTCGAAGATTACTCTTGCTTTTCCTGACCATTTAAATCTGCACAGAAACCTTCCACGATGAAAATACCACCAAGGATAAGTAGGCATTAAACTACTACGACCAATACAATCTTTAAAGCTACTATTTTCAACAATTGTTTTCTTCCATCTTGAAGGGTTCTGTAGATATTATAATTACTAAGTTCAAGAGCTTTACAGCTTACGTTACTATTATCAGGGCGACTACCTTGTTAAGAGCAGGCATGACACTTGCCATCAGGTGAACTCTCCAAACTTCTTCGGTCTTAATCTAGTAAAAAAAGAACTAAATGCAGCATGAGGTAATATTTTTATATTTTACATATATCTTGCGAATGTTTCGGTAAAATGTTGAATGTTTGAAATAAACCACTCCTTTATAAAGCTCCTTATGTTTCGCTGTATCATCATCAGTCGCTAGACGTCCACTGCTGGACATAGGCCTCTCCCAAAGATCTTCATATCGATTGATCCTGTGCTGCCTGTAAAACCACCAGGCGCTAGGGGTCGTCGTTTCTACAGATTCATTTTGGCGGGATTTATGCATTTTCTCACCACCCTGGTCCAACGCGGGTTGGTGGAAGCCAGAGCCTCGTTTGTTGATTAGCAGAGAGATGAGGTTGTCTTGCGTCCCTGATTTGTTATGTGAAACCCCTCACACCCCTGTTATGCTGTAAATATATATTTATTTAGGCCTTAATCTCTATAAATGGATGTACGTCTGTTAAGGTCTTTATATTTCGTAACCCAGCCCGTACATTAAGTTCATGTTACCGTGGCATTAAAGATAAAGATAACAGCCGCTTGCAAAAGGTTTCTAATTAAACTTAAGTAGCATTCGCAGCTTTAAGTGAAAGCTTTAGATATGAGTTTAGCTTGATAAACCTTTTGTTTTGCTCGACGGTTAAATACAATTTTCCTTTGAGGTCAATTTAACTGTTTTTGTTTCGTTAAATTTATTTTGATTTGGAATAGTAAAGGACCGTTGTCTAATTTTAGGTAAACCCGTGTATCTATTTAAATGTCTTGGTTATTTGAATACTATTTCATCTACCGATAGGTCACAGAGACAGGGTATCTTACGAAAATTTTCCCTAGGAAACCAAAAAAAAAAGAAGAAACGTAAATACCAGCGCAGGGCCTATTGCAGCCGACAAACGGTGCATTATTGTGTTCCGGTTTGAAGAGCGCCGTAACTAATGTAATTACTAGGTTAACGAGACTTAACATCTAATGTCTCAAGGCGACGAGCACAATGTGGTGCAGCATATACCATTCTAACTAGCTCCACGTTGTTATGAGCAAGCGCATTCAATAAGATAGTATATACAGCACCATATTGTGCTGGACGCCTTGAGACAAGATGTTGAGTGTCATTACCCCGGTAATTTTGTTAGTTGCAGCGCCCTTTCAACCGGAATACAGTAATATTTGCACACTAATATTTAGCTACCTACCTACCTAGGCGGTCACCAGCCAGAGACCCATCACCAGTAAGATAATAACTTCGAACAGAATTTAAGGGTGATGCATACATTGTTGTTTTCAATATAATTTCATTGTTAACCCCCATCGAATATCCTTGACCTTTTACCTGTTATAGCAAGTTATCTTGACGACCTCTGAATGATGGATATCGAATTTTAAATAAGAACCTTGGAATCATTTTATTCGTAAATTTTTAATTGGAAACAAATCTGATGTCATTGTGACCGCACCTTCTAGAAATCTCCATCGTGACTAACACAGTATCATGTATCATGCCTCAGTCTGTTCTCTGCATTCCGTACATTGACCGAACAATTCCGGCTTCCCTTTTTTGGAAGATTTTTTTTCATAGGAATGGCCGGCAAACGAGCGAACAGTTCACCTGGTGGATAGTGAACACGGACGTTTATAGACAATCACACCAGAGGGGTCGCGGTTGCCTTACCGACCTTTGAAGAAGTGTTACGCTCTTCTAGAAGGTCCACATGTTAGCAATGGTTCAAAAGGGCTATATAGGAGTATATTAACATTGTTTCTTTTTTTTTAAAATTTAATAAGGCAGCAAAACGAAAGGAACATTCTCCTGATAGTATGTGAACAACATAGCCATAATAATGTGGCGCTAGTTAGGATGTTACACACCATCACATTTTGCTCGTCACTTTGAGACATAAGATGCCTTTACCCCAGCATCACTAGCTACAACGTCGTTCAAATTGGAATACAGTAATGTTTGCATACTATTCTTTATCGGCAGAAATTGGATCTCAGGTGGTGTAGGGTCTCCGGCAACAGACACCTACCACCAGTAATATGCCATTTCTGATTCAATAAAGATATATTTATATATCACAATTTTTTATAGTACTAATGGAGATCCGGACGATCGTTCGCGGAACAGGATCTTTTACAATCAGCAGTAAAACTGAACCGTATAATTTTTACATCGAATAAACTCGTATCGGGGTAAAAAAAAAAATATTGCATATAACTGAAATGTGATTATTCGCGGAACCCATTTATTACAACTACTGAGAATAATTGGTAATTCTGCTGCTTTCGTACGTCGTACAGATTTATTGCTTGATTTACTGCACTTGATCGACGATTAATAAAGATTAATGGATTAAGATACAGAAAAAAAAATGATTTTTTCCTTCCATTTTTAAACAAACATAATCTTCTTTAAGCTTTCTTCATAATACCATCACCTTCGCCATCTACTTTTGGTTTGATAAAATTACATCAGCTCGTAAAATGTTTTTAGTGATTTTTTAATGTGTATACTACTGGTTCCCGCCCGCTGTTCTGAACGAAATATAAAATTAGCAACCAATGACTTTCTATAGCAACCGTTACTACAGCAACCGCATAAATAATATCAAATATTTTATAAAAGTTAAATTGAAAGTAAAATGATGATCTTGAATTTTATGATCTATGAAATTCAAAAAACAAATAGTCTTTTATGATCTACAAATCATTCCGTGTCGATACGTTCACTAGATTTCATGTGATTGGAACAAACAAAACCCAATTTCATTATATATATATATCATTTTTTTTTTTTTTTTTTTAAGCTTTCACTTCTGCCTATTTTGGGTCAGGGCCCTTATTTGCTTTCACTTAACATTCTTATTTTTGTACTACATTTAATATCTATCTATTACTGGTGGGTAGGTCTCTGTTGCCAGTGATCGTCTAGGTAGTTACCATGGCGAGAGGCTTGGTTACGTTCGGAGAAGACGGCGGGGCGACGGTAATGGACGCACCAGCCCGTCAGCCCTGTAGGACTGAAGTAAGCCCTGCATGTCGTAGAAAGCGACTGAAAGGGTCAAGGATTTTCGCGGGCTTTTAGGGTGGGGGTCTTTATCTCTCAACAAGCGAGCTTATGTGTGATATCCTAGGAAGGTTAAGCCCCTCCTCAGAGACGTGTTCAAAGAAAGTGTAGAGAGGCCACTGGCGCGTTCTATAAGAGATCTCGAAGCACCGATGCAGACCACCGAGGGGGTTTTAGTAAGTAAGAATCCCACGTAACCCTGACTTCCTCCCAGAAGCAAGGTATCTTTCGAAGATTCCTCCTAAACAAAAAATAAATTGGTATCACCGCAACGTCTATTTCTTCAACATTAATGTGCAAACATTACTGTTCCGAATTGAAGGGAGTTGTAGGTAGTCAAATTGCCTGGGTAACGAGACTTGACATCTTATGTTTCAAGTTGACAAGCGTAATACGGTGCAGTGTATAACATCCTAACTAGCGCTACGTTATGGGCAAGCGTATCACTTACCACCAGGTGAACATTCGGGACCTCTCGTCGCTTCGTTGCATAAAAAAAATTAATTTGATAAATCAATAGTGTTCCCGACGAGCACGCGTCACTATCCGCGGCATCATTGTCACTTAACGTCACGTGAAACGAGTGTTAATCAATTATAAAATAGCTATAGCATATCGATGACAAAAAAGATGATTTTCTGGATTTTGTATATTATTTCTAATTTAGTAGAAAAAGAAAAAAAAAACAAAAATTGGGAGATGATGTTAGCTGTTTTAAATTGATCACAGTTGATGCATAATAGAGTTAGAAAGAGAGAGAGTGTCAGAGCCAACGATGGCCTACACACATGATCGATATCACACGTGCGCAAATCATACAAGAAAGCTTTTGTTCTTGGAACGGCTTTCTTAATCGGGTTCCTCATAATACACCTTTTCACCGGAAGTCCGTTAGCTCATTGGGGTGGGATCGAACCCACTCTTAGGAACGTACCGCATACAACTACGGCTTCTCGTATGTCAATCATCTAAAAATTTCCGATATAAAAAACAAATCTTCCAACACACAGGCACGTCTAGGTTATTTACTATCCTGGAGTCACTGGATGGTGGAATTAATTGCAAAAAAATATATATCATAACATATAACAGCTGTGACCGGAGGAGATGAGATTAAATGATAAAGAGGAACGACCTAAAGCAAGGTGACATTGAAAACAAAATCAAATCTCACGCAAACTTGTTCATCTTCGTTTATGTCATCATAAAAAATAAGTTCTCACAAATATTTTCGTTAACACGAAATCATTTACTGAAGGTCCTGGAGCAAGAGAGATATTTCAAAACGACGAGCACAACTTGGTGTAGTGTATGTCGTCCTAACTAGTATCACGTTCACTATCAGGTGAACATCCCGCTTGTCTCCTCACCAGATTCTATATATAAAAAAAGACAAAATACAGTAATGTTTGCTCTGCTGTTTGCCGACAGAACTTAGGGCGGTGGTGGTACCTTGAACGGTCTTCGGCAACAGGGACCTATCACCAATTAAAATACTTTTCTATGTTAGTTCTCTTGAGAATTACATAAATGCGGAAGGGCCAGTAAAGCAGTCTCACCAACGGTACAACGTTGACTGTTCTCCGATGAACTGGTGGGTGTTGTAATGGTGAATGATGAAATCACACTGCGTAGTCCGTTGTCGTTAAGCGCGTGATACCGCGTCGTCATGGAGACGTAATCGTTAAAACTTGCTTCTGTCCGGACCTCGGCGAATTAAGAATTTCTCTTACATAGCACTTCATCGTTTCGAGGAATTTATATATCGTAAGCCTCTCTTTTTATTTCAATATGGAATTGGTTTTTTTAATTATATACTAAGATAATTGTTACATTTATATAATGTTTCCAGCATCAGAGGCATCATCAAAACGACCGGTTCGAAGGGCACTGCAACTGTAATTACTAAGGCAACGAGACTCAACATCTTATGTCTCAGGCGACGAGAGCAATGTGGAGTAATGTATATCATCATGACTAGTGCCACGTTATTATGGGCAGGCGTATTACTTACCATCAAGTGAACATACCGCTCATTCCGTCGCTTAATTGAATGAAAAAAAATAACCAAAAAAAAACTTTTTTCATAATTTTATAGATTAAATCTTTATGCGGAACCTTAATTCTCTTATATAAATTAACTAAGTTAATGCGTATATATTTATTAATGCTAGAAAAAAATCGCTGTTAATTAGACTACTAAATACGTACTAGATAATCGCAAATTCATCAAGAGTTAAATATCAATGAGGTCTTAGATATTGAAGCAAAATAGTATTATTCTCAATAATGACAGTCTTGATATACTGGTTGTGTTCCCAAGTAACGATCTGTTAACATAGAACTGATACAAAACCGTTTTAAGGAGAAGACTTATCTGTGAACTAGTTTAATTATCGCATCAACATGAGAAGCACGTGTGCTATACTGTAACGTATACATACAAATAGCGGGCGCGCTGCGCTACATACTATATTCTTATTAACATGATTACGACATAACGCTCGTAGTATCTTCATTATGCGTACTATTAATTATCTCCGCTTGGATCCCGTGCTTCCTGTCACGTGCCATTTTCTATTTGACATAATAATAGAGTGAGCGGCGCCATCTTTTTTTATCAACCATACTTTTTTTATTGCCGCTCCGAAGTCATAGACAATATTCCTTATTTGATTTTTAATTATAATAAAAATTAAAATGAGTTGTAAATACTATTTAAATGTCTATCTATTATATAAAAATATTTTTTCTTTTATTATGTTATGTTTTTATTTTGGATGCGCCAAACATTTTGAATGAAATAAGAATTCAACGCGCTTTGACTTGCAAGTGAAATATAGCTATACATATATATATATACTAAACATAAATTTATAAAAATAGAAGAAAAAATAGTCATTCGGGGGTTACTCCTTCTCTTTTTTTTTCTTATGGAAGAATGGGGGATTTTTAAAAAGAAACTTTTTTTCTAGGTTATGTGGTATTTTTACCCACGTAAACCCCCTCGGTGGTCGTCCTCAATGCGTTGCGGTTTGCTCATTTATAACATTGTTAATATTTCTTTATCGTCTGAATGTTGATAATTATGCGTTGTTTAACCGTGCCTTGCTCAAGTTTCATTGTATTTTGAATTGTAAATAACGTAGAAATAACTACAAAAGCTATTCTGGGAAAGATATCGTCATACAACTGGCGATTTCAAGAAAACGCCTCACTAACTATACAAAGTGAAGGCGTAAAGATCGAGCACAATAAGAACCTGGGTGTGTATACATTTTAAACGGACATTTCTACACTTTGGTCTATAAATGTTATATAAACTAAACACAACAAAAAAATTTAATTTAGTAAGTTTTAATATTATTATTGTTAAAAATGTCTTCTCGAAACCTTCGTAAACAGGATTTTGCTTAATAGTAAGCATCACGGGCTTAGAACCAAGTGGTACTCAATTTTTGTTGGTAGTAACTTCTTGTAGAAATTTCCTAACTATACGACAGGTATCGAGGATCGCGGCTTTTTGCATGGTTAGATAGATATATATTTAGCGGTAGATTCAATTGTTTTTAATAGAATTAAAGTTGTTTTGGTATTACGTCAGGGGTGGTGATAACCAACGGTATTATATATACTTTCTTCATTTCCCAAGAACCTTTTGACTTCATCTTTATTTCTGTTTATTTATTAACTCTTTAAGCAATAGATTTTTGTAAGTTATGTGTATTAGGGTGTCTAGTCTATTGTAATGTATCCTTTTGTCTGTTAAAATAGCTCTATCAAAGAACATTTTATTTGTTGGGCTCTCCAGCACAGGTTTTGATTCGTATTGATAATAAGGACAAGGCTTCCCATTTACTAATTAATTTGATATGGTTGATGAACAATTTGTGCAATTTAATTGTCTATGAGTGTAGCCTGGCTGAGCATGGGAAAGACCTGCGACGGTAATGTGCTGAATGGTTTCACATTGACGGTTACATTTTCTATATATCTATAGTTTTGTATTGTGACGTCTATAACAATAAATATTCTACAATTTTTGGTGTGATATTATTGTTATTGACAATTTATAAACGAAACTGTAGCTAAAATCTATTTTATTTGATTACTAATAAACATTCTTATGTAATTACTTAATCGCCGATGTATAAAATATCGTCACGAATAATTGTTGCGATACAGCAAAGCGAAAGTGAAGTATAGCGAAATGAAAACAATATGCGAATAGATTAACTATTGCGCAATTAATTAAAGTTATTATTGTTGTTATGATGAAATGAACGCCGAGCAATTGATAAATAACGACAGCGGCGCGTTTATTTGTATGTTTCGCGACCGGTTCAACCACCGCAACGATGTCTTGTTTACCGAGCGTTTTTCTTAGAATAACTTATTATAGCACGAACCCCATATGGAATATACGATAACTTGTCAATGTCTATTGTCGCTTTGTTACATTACCCGCCGCTACCTTGTGACGGAACGAGTCGGTTCCTAAATATGCATTTAAGTCAACATCGTACCAAAACTGTCTGATACATTAGAATCATGTTTGTTTTTTCATATAAAGAATTTATCGAAAAAAACCTATTAAAAAGTAGAATAGCCTTTATAATCTTTAAATGGTGGAATATTATTTGCATTTTTAAATAAAGCAACTAACACCATTACATCTGTTGGCATTAAGTTTTATTACAATATCTACCCCTTCTTTTTTATCAGGGTTTAAAAGATTAATTGTATTTGTAAGTGATTTAATATAACTGAAATATTATATACTTTCTTCTAATTCAAGTAGTTGTACTTCACAAATATAATCATAAGATGTAAGTTTATTTTTTAGGTCTCTGTTGCCGTAGACCGTGTAGATAGATAGGTACCACCGCAGCGCCTATTTCTGCCAATAAACTGTAATGTGCAGACATTATTGTGTTCCGGTTCAAATGGCGCTGTAGCTAGTGAAATTATCTCGGGGTAACGAGACTACAACTTATGTCTCAAGGTGTATTTTACATTTTATGTGGGGTACTTTGCATATCATCCTAACCAGCGTCACGTTTTTATGGGCGGACGTCCTATTCATCTTGTCGCTTCTTAGATAAAAAAAGAAGAATATATAAATTGTTTGGTGGTGGTATAAAGATAATGAGTTTATAATGAGCTCCTGCCCCAGCAAACCTGATTACTATGCCACTAGGATATTTACTGGTATAGTCGATTGTTTTACTAATGTTAGCACATTTAGGCCACTATCCAGCACGCGCCAACGCAAAACGGTCTTAGAGACCGTCGGTATGGATTCCGCGAATACGTTTACTCAGCCGCAGTCTCCCCTCGTTAAATAAAGAAGTACCGAGAACAACGGTATCTCAATGTGATATTGAAATCGGAGTGTGCCATGTTCCACGAAATGTGATGACCTCCTAAAGCCCGAACGGCGGCCGATCGCATCAATTCGTCAATTACTGACATATATATATTTACTCTACGAAGCTACGAGACTAGCGGGTCATTCACCCGATGGTAAGTCACCTACCACCAATGAGCCGTTAACTACATATATATATGGGGTATATAGTAATGGCTATCTTACCTAGATACCATAACAGACAATAAAGTACACAATAAGATCACGACATACTAATGTGACTAGTAAAATCTAAGAAGTTAGTTGACTAATGGAGAATGCCCATATGCATTAAGTCCGCCTGTTGCATCATAATTTTTGGATAACTCATTATTTTTTTTTTTAAATAAGTACATACAAATAATGCTTTTCCAATAAAAGAATGTTTCTCCTAATAAACAAGTTAATTTCTTTTATACTACTTATTTTAGGTTATAAGCTTAAACGATTTATTGAATCTTTTTCTAAGCTATGAGATCTGATCACCCGTATTCAAAAAAAATTTAAAACGAAAACAGTAGTGTTCCGGTTTGAATGGACTTGCCTAGTGAAGTTACTGGGGCAATGAGACTTAATATTTTATATCTCAAGGCACCGAGCACGATGTGGTTCTGTGTATAACATACTAACTAGAGCCACGTTGTTTATAGGCGAGCGTATCACTTACCGTCAGGTGGAACGTCCCGCTCGGCTCGTCGCTTCATTGTATAAAGAAAAAACACAACACGAATCTTGGTATAGAATTCGCAGCTGCGTACGTAGTATCAGAAACACGCGGCAGATGTTTGCCTTGCCTGTGAAAGCGACGCAGGTAGGGGATTCCGAGAACGCCAAATATAATCGCACTACGTGGAATACGCTCTCTATGGCCCGTTCGAAATTCGAATGTGTCGCAACATTTGCGCGTGCGTTTTACACAATTAAAAAGAAAAAAAAAAACAAGTTTTATCAAAAATTAAAAACACGATATGGCAGATAATCAATCATTTATTGCTGTAACGAATCTGATGTTTTATTTCATATCAGTACTGCTCTACTGCTACTGTAATTAGTATGTGGATTAAATCGTTTAATACCGTTGTTTTTATAATCAGTAATTAAAAAAATTCATACCTTAAATATTTATTCTTTAATAAGTTATTACGATTTTTTGGTAATTTAAATTATATTCTAGTGTACTACAAATAGATAGGAGGCCACCTTTTAAAAATTTTTGATTTGTGTTAGGTGAACAGGAAAATAATATGGGCAAAAGTACTTGTACCATAGTTGGAGAACAACTATTTTTTTTTATTTAAAGTCACACTATAGTCCTACCAAGATTTACAATAAGTTTTTGGTAATTGTATGGTAATTCGATACGTTATGTAAAAAAAATCGTCGAGAGAAGAAAATCTCTAATAGGAATATCTTGATTGATGCCGATATATTTAAGAGTATTATAACAATAATAGAAGTTTCTTTAATTGCAGCTAAGAACAGTCATATTTAAAAAAAAAAAACTTATTTCAAATTCGCGTTGAGCTCAATATATCTCACTCCCACATTTTGCGTAGACTTTAAATATAAAAATTACATTCGACTGTTGGTGACGTAGCTCAAACAGAAATACAATATACAACTCAGAAAAATACTAGTTTTGCTGTGATAATTATGGACTCGTTTTTTAAAAAAACTGGACAATGTTATTCAAAAAAAATCGGAATCCTCATTATGGTTGTCATTTAACTATACTGTTGTTCATATACCAAAAATTATGATTAATAACTTCTGCTTCTGGTCCTTTGATCTTCCTTATTATAAAACTAGTAGTACCATTATTTAAATATTAAAAAATGAATAGTCAGTAGTACTTCACAGCTTTGGTCAAAAACACAATTCATATATAGCACAATGTTATCGCTAGCGAATTACTTGATAATTCATTAAATGGTGCTTGGTGAATGAGTTCCTGGAAGTCAGTGAACGTTTGAGTTTCGTATCACTTCATAGTCACACTGTTGCCCTCCCGCTCGGAGGCCCCCCCTCTTTTTATTTAGTTTTACTTCGGGTGCTGTCGTTTGTAGTAGCGTTTGTTGCGTCGAGGTAACGTGACGTTCAATGGCGTACCGCGTGGGACGAGCTCACGAATAAAATTTTAATTCTGTGATTTTATATTCCATTCATTGGGATTTTGCATCTGTGAATAACTGTGTTTATGTGTCAACGTTAAACGACTAAAGTTTCCTTTTAAATGACAAAGTTTGTAGTTTTAAATATGGCGGGAAGGTGTTTGTAAACTTTTTAACCAACTATAAAGCCATCAAACACTAGTTATCAAGGACAGTGCAATAAATAACGAGCTGCGGCCTGTATTAGTTAAAATTAAATGTTCAATTGTAGATATAATTAAATATGACACTAGCTGCAACATTATCACCCCACAGTAAGTGTAATTTGTAATGAGATAGGTAATTAATATTTAGCAATTTGTTCAGTCGAATTTAATTTATATTGTATCCAATACCAGTAACCGAGTCTTATCAATTAAAATCTATGTATTGTACCTACTGCAACACGATTCCTAAAGAGAGGCAAGCTAATCTTAAGTACTGGTAAAAGTGACTTGTATTTTTGGACAAAATAAATAATCAATCTAATGTAATCGTATCTTAAGTATTATCAAAGAACATGTTTCAGTGAACATAAAAATGACTTACTTTAATAAAACATTTCTTGTATATTAAGTTTTCATGATCTCATAAAGAGTTAAAAATTACTTAATAAAATGTAAAGGTTTCTATTACACATTAGTAGATTTATTTATTTCAAATTAGATAAATAGAAACAGATGAACATATTAGTGTCTCACATACATTTTACATTCTATAATTAAAAAAAAAGATATGTATTATAATTATGGTATTAATTTTTTCTTTTCCTTAATTATCCCATAATTAACTATCTCTCATTTTTGAACTTAAATAAATTTATTCTAATACCAAACTTAATTTTTATAGTTCTTTTTGTGTAAAAATAGTGTTTGTAATTTGATAACACTGGTAAAGATTTAATATAACATGACTAAGCAATGTTATGATGACTTAAAATAAGTAAATATTTTTATCAAATACAAATTTATTTAGTACAATGCAGTGACATATAACATAGTATAGTTATATGAATTTATAAAGTATATTCTGATAAACATTGTTCAGTTTCATTTATGAACCAAGTTGATGAATATATTTAGAAACATCTATTTTGTTAAAAAAAAAAACATATGGTTTAAGTTACTACTTGAAAGTAATTGTCCAGTTACCCATTAATTACTTAACTAATGATTCCTTATTTCTTTTACAGATGCATGTGTGGAAGTGGGGGTGCCCATCAACAGTTGGTCGGCGAGCGTTGCTTGCTGCCCGAACTGTAGGCATGAGCTGCGGGTGTCGCTGGCGCCGTGCAGCGGGAAGGCCCATACAATACAGCCACAAACACCTGTCACCCCAGTCACCCCTCCTTTCGCCATCCACCCTTCATTCTTGCCCCAGTCACCTTTATATACTACCACCACTTCACCTTTTATACCTTCTCCTTACAATGATGAGTTGAGACGGCTGGCAGATACACTGAGAGCGTTGAGACTTTCTGGATGGTATTATGGAAACTTAGACTGGCAGGTGTGTACAGTTTTTGGATATATTGAATTACGTATAGTAGATAGAAACTATGATAGTAGACCCTTCTCCCTCATGATGCATGTGATGGCTGATAATAATGACTTCAGATGGTTTTTCAGATTTTCATTGCACCATATATTTTACGAAATATAGAAGAAATACGCATTCTTAAAATTATATAGTATTTTTTTTAAATGACGCCATTTTTGTTAAAATAATAATAGTTCCTATTATACTTCATGAAAATAAAAGTTTTTGTTTTTCTTTACAGGGCGCTCGGAACTTGTTAAAGGATGTGAGCGTGGGTGCCTTTGTCATTAGAGATTCAGGAGACAGAAATTTTATCTTCTCTTTATCAGTACAAACAGAAAGAGGTCCTACTTCCGTGAGGTTACATTTTGAGGAAGGCTTCTTTAGGTAAGCACCTATTATGATCACACTGAACATTTTGGTTCTAACATAATTGCAATCTAGTTAGGATAAGAAAAAAAATATATTTTATAAATATTATTTTTTTATTTGTACACCAGTGGGGTGGCGTCTATCTGATAATGACGATGATGATATGTACATGCTTTATTTTGACTCACTTAATGACTTATTGTTTTGTCCAATATCAACTAGGAAGAATTATTGAGACTTGTTTCCCGGAACAAATTACTTAATTGGCATAATTCCATGATTACCTTGTTTAATAGAAACTGATTCAGAGTTAGTCATTACTGAAACCACCGCTGTGATTTACACAAGTGGGTTCAAAAATTCCTGATGTTATGTGATGGTGTAAGATTTATTCATTTACTATGAGGATGTAAAATAAGGAAATTATGAAACTGATTAAAATTATCTATTGCTGTTGGTTGTGTTTATAAAAGCCACAGAATTCTGTATGATCATCTATCGCAGTCTGTATTATTGTCATGTGAAATTAGAGCAAATGTATCTTAAAAAATAAATTCATAGATAATTATAGATTAAAAAGCATGGGAAGTAGTTTTGTTTTTATAAAAATTATATATATTAATTTATTTAAGTGGTTGTCTTTATCTGTGTATTAAACTAAAACATTTATTATATAGGAATAATTTAATATTGCATGTATATTAAAAATAATATAAAATCTTTTAACTAATATAACTCTTAGGTCTCATCTAATATGCCCCATAAGATATGGCGTTTCACAAGAGACCTAAGTCCAGCAATAGACATCAGTTAGATGATAAATTACATTCTTAAAAAAAAATATTTATAAAATTCTATATGTTATCCTAATTTTTACAATATTATGGATATTAAGTTAATTTGGATATTTGTAATAAATAAAAACTTAATTTTCAGATTAGACTGCGACAGGCCACTGGCGAGGTACATGCCGCGCTTCAGATGCGTGGTCGAGTTGGTGCAGCATTACACGCGCGTCGGCGACCAGAGTGCGGCCGGCACCGTCTGGGTGGATCGAGAGGGTTGCACCCATTCACCAGTTCTACTTAAAACTCCGTTAAGAAAAAACCCACCTTCTCTGCTTCACGCCGCCCGGCTAGCTGTCCATAAAGCCCTCTCCAATCCACTAAGGCCAAAAATATGGTGCGCACCTAAACACAGGCTGTTACCTCTACCATCGGCACTCATAGACTATCTCGGTGAATATCCATACTCAATCTAATAATTGGATCTGTGTTAGTTTATTAGTCCAATCGTTATCATCTATCAGATGCTGGAGATATATTTGAATGTACTAGCCCGTGTGTACGAGATCATATTAACTCACATATTTAAAATAACTCACTTAGGAGAAATTACTGTAATCATCGATGCTCTTTTAATTTAACTGCCTTTGTGAGTCGCTAGCAGTTCATTGCCACTGTTTGTGGTCGGTGGGGTAGTGTTTCAAACCTGCATGCATATCTACTACCTTCTGCCACCATACTGTTGATTTCTCACTGTCAATAATTTAGAGCCAAAGTACTAGACGAGAATGTTTCTTCATTTAAGGCCTCTCAATACCGTTTTAAACTTTAATTATGTTTTAGTCTATTAATGATAAAGGAATGCTTTTAAATATCATTAGTTTCTCACAGTTATCGATCACCACATAGATTCCAACTTGGTGTTCAAATCTTCGTAGAAATTTTATCTCCTTTAGTACGGGATGCTAGAGTGAGTAAAAGGGCCGGCACCTTTATATAAATATAAACCTTATAAAATATCAACATTTAATAGCTAAATGAATATCTGTATTAACTGTAAGTATTGATTAATGGGACTCAAATATATTATTTAGTGCAAAATGGATTACACATAAACATTTATGTTGTGTAATATCTGTTTGTGTGTGTGTGTGTGTGTGTATAGAGAGATGTTTTATTGCAAGACTGAAATCCTCGAGCCTCTATGTTACAATGCATGTACATTTTGTATGTCTACAACAGTTTGAATGGACATTTTCCATGTATATAAAATGTCCGCAGTTGGGCCAACACAATTATGCTATAGTTATGTATTATTTAATATATTCACTGAATGCCTAATCTTGTCCATAATGTTAAGAAATCATCACATTACTTTGTATATAGATATATTTTATTTATTTATTTTTCCCCTCTAATACTTAGGGTAATCGCAGAATGTTTACTTATAATTTTTGTTCCTATCTTACTTCTTAATGAGTTAGTTTAGATTTCATTCAATAATAATATTTTTTTAACAATGATCCTAATGTTCCCGCTGCTGGATCTCAAGGCCTCTCACAAGAGAGGAGTCGAAACCGCTAACCCAATACTGGTCAAGTTTGAGTTGACAGATTATAATACAATTGTGAATCTGCAGCTCATCGATACTTGGTTCTTGCAAGTCTAATAAATAATTAACACAATGAGTGGTATTTGTTGCGCGCATACAAAATTATATTAATTTTGTGCCATCGTAAACAAACAGGTCAGTTCGCAGCAAGAAGGGTTCTGTACTGAAATTAATATAATTTTAGGCTTCTGAGGCTGAGAATGTATATATTACTTGTTTTTGTTTTCTTATTTATTACTTATTTTTAATAAAAAATAGCGAAATTTTTCAAAAAAAAAAAAGTAACAAATTTCACACCATGTAATGGTTATTTTTCTCTCGGTTTAGGTAGAGTTAGGTAAGGTATTGGCTAGTGATGTTCACTAATTTAGTATAAAAATGTACCTTAAATAATCTCAATTAGCATATTACAACGCCTCACAATAATATAATATATTTTAGCCAAAACTCACTTAACACTAATGTATAACCTGTGGAGAGTAGATGTAGCGTCAACAACAAAAATGCGTTAATGTTTTAGTGAAATAAATGTAATACTGTAATTGCATTATTTGTCGAGTACGTACACTACTAACTCGACAAATCTATTTTTTTACCATACAAAGGATGAAGCACCAATTAAATAAGTGTGACATAATAGGAGAATGTGTTTTAGAAACTGTAGAATTTTAACATATAAAAGAACTGCAAATAATTTATATACAATAAAAAAATTAAATATACATATGCCTGTATTTTATTGTTTTATTAAGTTACCTGCGTCTCTGAATCAAAGTTCACGTAGAATGCACTATTTCCGGATTTCTATTTATTTTATTTGAATATTTAAAAAATACCGAAATATAACGTATTATTAAAATACCAAAGGTATTTTAAGTTTTTGGCTAAATCGTTAAGTTTAATGTCCAACATCACGGCACAGATAAACTAGAGATGCTTTGAACGGACTCGTTAGGTTACAAAATTAAAAAATATGTATGTTTATAACTTCAATATCTAATCTGTGCTATTAAAATAATTTCTATACCTCCTCATCATTATTAATATTTGACGTATTATTCGAATAATAATAAAAAGTATATTTATGATTGTCCTCATTTCTTTCTGTGCAAGAAAACATAAGACTAACCATTACCTAAAAGTAAATAAATAACAAACCTAATCTTTATACAGAAACAATTTTATATAATAAAGATTATGAAAATACGTCCTGTTTCAGCGAAATATTTAAAATTTTCTTTAATAAACGAAACTTATTCAATTTATTTATTGTAATTTTTTTTAAAGTAAGGTACATTAATACAACTCTTTAATTTTTAGTTTGCTTTATTATATATTATATACACGTAGACAAATCCAACTGATAAATTAAAAGTAATTTAAATGTGTGTTGGTTTTATCAGGGATTGTACTAATGCTGTAATTGCAATGATATCCATATTTAATTAAACATGAATAGTTGTTTTAAGAATTGATTGTAAAAAATTGCAACTATTGCAATAATAGTACAGTAAAAGTATAGAGAAAACCGGAAACCGTGTTTCAATACGCGCGCACATCACTCGTGGCCGTGTGACAGCGACTTGTTATTGATTTTATTTAGATATAGTTAGTCGCCACTTTTTACTGAGAACAATGTGATTACAACTATAACAGTAGGGATAGGTATTGATGTAATTTTGTTGTGCATTGAAAGCCATGTCAGCTAATGGAAACGGCGCTAATTATGCACCATTGAAACAAACATTATCGGACTCCGAATCTGAAGACGAGCATAAATTGGAAAATGCTGCTCATCTTAAAGTTACGGACAGTTGTAATAACTTGGATTACAACAGTGGATTGCAATCTTCTAAGAATTACAGCATAAGCGATATGGACGATTTAAATACTAATGGCAATACGCTGGAAAGCACAATGGACAACGTAAGTTTTTTACAATCGGACATTTCGAATAAAATGTCATTGCCGCGTCGCTGCGCATTCGTTGCATCAATATTTTTGTGTATATTTACCGTAATAATATTTTTATGGGGCATACCTTGTTCTGACGTAGGAAGTTGTCCAAATAATGAATGGCATGATAAAACTACTAGCTGGGAATTACCATATTATGATTTGGAGCTTTCTGGAGCAATCCAAGTAGTTAATGGCGCTTTACCCAACACCAAAAATTTAATATTTATCTATCGAGGTAATCACATGAAGCACGAGGGATTTAGCAATGCTGACAATGTTAATGGAGTATTGCTTATTGTCGGTAACACAGGAGAGGTTGGCTGGTTTACTAGAGAGAAGAGAATACCGACTCAAATTAATTGTCATCTCATAGATGTTAACAAGGATAAGCAAAAAGACTGCTTAGTGTCAGGAACTGAGGGCTTGCTAGCAGCACTAAATGCTTTATCTGGAACTCATTATTGGCATGTTAATAAAAATGGCAATGTCTCTACTGATATAGCTGCAATTGACTTTCCAATTATTGTGAATGACACCGATAAAGATGGAATATTGGATCTTTTAACCATAGGTACAGTTTATCCAAATACAAACCACAATGGTCTACTTCTAATTTCTGGTGCTAATGGGAACATAATTGGAGGACCTTTGATAATATCAGAATGCATGTCTGTAAAGCTCTTATCGGAATCAACTTCTATAACATATTTGTGTAAGAATGGTGCAGCAGAAGCAGTGCGGCAAATTTTGTATCCTCATCTTCTTAAAAAATTGTCAGCTAGTCATGCAAATGGTGTTCCGGTACCAAAAAAAGCAAATTTAAGTTTGAAGAAAAATATTGGAAATACAAGAAAAATTTTCAACAATGGTCCTGGGAAACTCATTGTTGAGAATTCTGGTGAATGCCCAAACTCTTGCAGAGTGAACTTAACTCTGGTGTTAGAACAAAATGGAAAAGCCAACGTGACATGGCAGTATGCAGCAAATCATGTATTCGCAATGAACCCAAGTTCTTTCGCTTTCACCAATTCTATACGCGGATTTGTATTAAAATTATGACAGTGGAATACTGCCCATTTAGCAAATGGTGCACAGAAAATTGACGAAGTGAGGTACAATGTACAAAACCAGAGCCCAAAGAATGTGTTTTACTATCGTCCAATGATAAATGTTGCTTCACTCTCATCATTTATAAAGTATACAAATTTTACTGCGCATGACATATCTGAACGAATAGTGCTGGTGTCATTTGATAAGAAACAGATTCATAACGTGAACGTCAGCCAGACGGATATAATACAGATCTGCGCTCGTGAACCTATGAACAACTTGCCGATACCATCATGTCAACCAGACCTGGAGTATCAGGAGCAATCATTGAAGATCGCAGACTTGGACGGTGACCGCTCCAATGAGATTATTTCTTACTACAGCACATTCATAGCACCTGAGTCGTACACACCAAAGAATTCTAATCCTTATGACAACTGGGAGCTAACTTCTGTTGTTCGTGTTATACGTCTAGAATCTGAATTGCCAAAGTTATTTATGACAGAACTCTAAGTGATATCTTTAAAGACATTAAATTTGTGTTGTGGAGATTACATGTGTGTTTATTAGATAATGTTAATTATATTATAATTTAATATGAATTCTTGCTTTACGTTGAAGGTCAGTTAGATGCTAAACTTTGCTAATCTTGCTGTAGATAGACGACTAGTTGGTAGTATATATTTCACAATATAATATCTCATATTGTGATTACTCATAATGATGTGGTGCTAGTTAGGATGATATATACAGCACCACATTGAGCTTGTCTCTTTAACAAACAGGAATCTCATTATTCTAATTATGTCACTGGAGGAAACATCCTCTGAATTAAACCTCAGTAATGTTTGCACATTACTGTTTGGCGACAGAACCATCACCAAACCACCAGTACTTTATAATTGTATTGACTATGGTGGCTAGTGCATTAATTTTAAAGTATTCTTATTCTGTCATTAATTAAGTAATATCTTGTGTGTTTACTAACCAAAATACTGAAGACTTAAGTATTAAAAAAAAATTGTTGACAAAATATTAACTGCTGTCTTCATCTCTTATATTTTCAACATTGTATTAATGTTTTGAAAACATCTGTGATGTGTTAGGAAATTAATTTAGTTGTAGTATATATTATGATATAGTATAGTGTGATCCTCCACAAGATGGACCGACAACCTGGTGAGGGGTGTGGAAAACTACTGAACGTAAATAGAGCAACTGTTCAGGAGATTTTATGGATGATGTCCACCAGTAGGAGTCTATCGCTTGATAATGATGATGTAGTGTTTAATAAACAATGTAATCATGTATAGTAGTTTATATTTGTTATCGAAAATTGTACTATGATTTTAAAAATTTGGAGTCTGATATAATAATGTATAAATTGTAGTAAAATAAAACTGGTATATGAAAAGAATTGAAAATATTAAATTAATTACTTCATAAAACTATTATTTACATTTATTATTTAATAAGCCCTACTTTATACGCTGTAAAATATGACATTAGTATTTTACATCGAGAGGGAAACATTTAATATTTATATGTATTGAATTTATCTGGCAATCGGTTAAAAAACCATTGATCTAACTTATTAAAGACAAACAATACTTAAAGTAGTAGATTTATTTTTATTTAGATTTAAAATGATGCAACATTCAATTCTAACTTACCCCTGATGCGAATCAAAGCTGGCAATATTTCTTCAAAATCTTACATATTTAATATAAATTCATTATGTACAGATCACATTCTTTGTTTGATATTAATGCATGCCGTAACTTTAAGTGGAGTTCTTTTTACTTAATACAATTCCATCACCAACTTAGTAATATCTCTGTATAATATATCTTCTTCCATTTGGGTAATCAGTACTGTTTAACACATTGCTGGCTGGATACATGTTAATTCTTATTCTCGTAGCAAAATGTTGCTGATCAGGTCACCAGTAAACTAATGGTCTAGTAATGGATCTTCTTCGTTTAGCCACGGGTAAATACGGAATCCTTTTTTTTTTGGTTATATCACTTAACAATCGCATAATGCAATTATTCTTCAGTTTCATATATTTTCCATTTTAACTTTTTTTCAGTTTCCAAGTTATTTAATTTAAAAAATATAAACAGTACAATAAAACCTTAATAAATATAATAATGAGTTTAATGTTAGGCCTAACAGAGGAACAAAAAATCACATCAAACTTAAAATATTATTTAAATGCTCTAGAATACAACCATCACAGTGATGACTGGTATGAGATAATTTTTCAAATAAATTAGTAATAAATAAATAATAATAACAATAAAGAGCCTATTTAATTTTACCATTATTGGGATTTAAAGTTTTCAATTACAGGAGCAGAGTCAATGCCATTTATGTACCATTCTGAACAAGTTCATGTCGGTGGATGTCGCATGTCAAAGAAAGCTACCTTTCTAAAAACATGACGGCTTCCTCGCGATGTCCTTCACCGGAAGCTCAATTTCAATGCGGATCAATCTCGCGCCTCCGAGATGTAAAGCGTCTAGCTTTATAAACTGAGCTTACACTTCTTAACAAGATTGCTGGTCGACCAACAGTATTGAATTATAACAATTGTATATCAATTAAAGTATTTTTTTTATTAATTAAAGTATTTAATTATTTAATTGGTTATCAAATGTTTTATGTTTATAAACATCAACAACATTCCTGTATACCAGTTTAACCTTTTGAGCAACGGGTTAAAGTCAACTATGTAAGATATCTACACGTGAAGATTTCTCTTAATGTAGGGAAAGAACCGAGTCCATGGAGCAGGAAAATGAGCTGATTATACAATTATTAAAATAATAAAAGTTTATTAATAATGAGATCAGTTTTTGCATTAACATTTGTTTTTTTACTACAAAGCAAAGGGACCATCAAGACAATCACCTGATTGATGGTTAGTGTCCAAAACAATGTGGTGCTGAGGATGATATACACTGCACTACAATGCTTGTCGCTTTGGAACATAAAACTAATTTCAATAGTTATTCTCTTTTTAAATCGGTTCTTCAATGAGGGATGCGACTCCTTTGTCGATAATATGTACACACCTTAGCTATAGTGCCATTCTAACTGGAGTATAGTATAGTTTGCACACTAATACTTGGCAGCAGAAATAGGAGCAGTGTCGGTTTCTACTTAGATGTATATCTTAGTTAAGTATTATTAAAATATGTACAAATGTGAAATAAAGTTATAATTATAGAGGAACTTTATTATTTAATAGAACTTAATATCTTATTAAACACTGTTGTATTGGTATCATTGTATATTTGATTATATAACTATACTCGTCAAAGTTACATAACTAAAACTTAACAACTAAGAAAATTGGATAATTTTCTTAATTGTTAAGTTCAAGTTAATTGAATATACAAGTGTACACAGAGATTGTTATAAATTATCTTTAAATACAGATTTAGTCATTTTTCGCTAATATAGATTTATTAATATACTAATGACTTACATGTCTGATGTCTACGTCCAGCAGTGGACATTTATCACCCGATGATGATGCAGATTACTTTGTTACGAATTATATAACGTAATACACTCACTCCATGTGTCAAATGAATACTGTTTCTATGTGAATGTTCAGGGAGCAACAATCCTTTGCCTGACTCCCTTGTCAACTTCCTGCGTGTAATCAATTAGCTCGACGAGCTTGCTGGCGGCCAACTGTTCTGATATGCTCGCGTTGTTCTCATCGTACAGCTCCACGGTAATTTCATCGTAATCGCAAGCTCTGGAAGAAATATTTATACTTATATATATATATATATATATATATATATATACATTATTTTCGGCAGTTCTAGAAGACATATTTCCGAAAGCTCAACTAAAACGTTTTTAGATTAAACATTAATGGCAGACGTCTAATGCATCCCAGATTCGCTGACGATCAAGTTCTATTCGAAGAAGAAACGGAGAAATTTGAATACATGATAGAGAACCTAGCTGAGAAAAAAGGGTAAATAGTAAGGGGTAGTAAGACCAAGCGTATGACCATTGATAAAGATGCGGTCATATTCTTAGAAGGCACAGAACTAATATGTACACGAACAAGTTTATTTAGGCCAAATAATTTCTCTAAGTGACCAAAAGAAGAGAGAGATCGAGAAAAGAATAGACTTGGGACCAAAAATAAACAGAGACCCTGGAGGTGTGTATACTATCCATGTACAACATATGGATGGGAGACCTGGTCTCTAGAAGAATTGACACAAAAACTAGAAAGATCCCAATGGGCAATGGAAAGAAACATGCTCGGATATGATTCATGACAGGAAGCCGGGAGCTGCTATCAGGGAAAAATTAAGATTCACAGGCATTCTCAAGCACATTGACAAATAAAAGCGGAAGTGGACTGGTCACATGCTGCGGTGCAAGTTAAACAAATGGAGCCGACAAGTTCTTTGGTACCCCAACTCTCACTCCAGAAAGAGAAGAAGACCTACAAGATGGGAATTTAGGCTAATAAAAACTCTGGGTTCGCCTTGTACAGGGGTAGAAGGCGACCCCGTTCCTGGGTAATATGCATTACCACCTATCTGGCTAGTTACAATCTTCATATTGTTAATCTGCTGCCATAAGGTAATTGCTGTTCCAGCTGTCAACACATGAATTCCCGTGTTATGGAAGAGGATACTATTAGTCACAGCCTCACTGTCTCTTCATAACATGTGAAATTGGGGTCAGGTTTTAAACCTAAACAGTAGATGAATACAGTCGTTATTCTAGTATGAGGAACATGGTGGTACTGACATGACGCATGCATGTAGTGTGCGATCTGCGGTAAGACGTTGTAGCAATGTTCGCGCCAGGGCCCATTGGCGGCTGCACGTGCTGCGCGCGCGTACTCCTGCGAGCGAGCAGCACACCGCCTGCGCCTCCAGCATGCAGTGCCGCGGCTCCAGCTCGCGCACTCCTTCTTCTTTCAGCCAAACCACGTTCCCGTAGTCGATGTACATCACCTTGTATATTAAATTAAAATGTCTGTTATTTTATATAATTTCCGCGTTAAATAACGATTGTAAATTTCAGAAGGAGTGTGTTCGTGTAACATTACATATGTGTGCGTGTTATTCGTATGTCGCCAACACTGTCTATTATAGCAAGTGAAATTACTGAGGAAACAGCCCTTAAACATCCTTTGTCTGATAATGACGAGCACAATGTGGTGCAGTGTATGTCATCCGAATGCAATGGGCTGGCGTATAACTTACCATTAAGTTAACATTGATATACGAGTAAAAAAAAATGTTAACCTCAACGCTCTGATCCAGTCTCGAAGTAGACAGTACCCGCGCGCGGTACCATTGCTCATCCAACGGGTACAGCGCCGCCACCAGTTCGCCCGGTGCTGGAGTCGTCTGCGCACCATCAAATTCCACAATATGTAGTCTTGAAATTAAATCATAGATCTCTGTCATAACGCAAGTGGTTAACCATTGCGCTATCATCATCACCCGATAGACGTCCACTGCCGAACATAGGCCTCCCCTAGATCTTTATATCGATCGGTCTTATGCTGTCCATATCCAGCGGCTTTCCGTGACCTTTAACAGTGCGCTTTAGAGACAGTCAATACTGGTTTATTTCAATTCCTTTATTACCTTCAAGTGCTTGTAAGTCAACCGTGTGGCGGGGCAGTTCATGTCGAGCACGAGCGCATCAATGGTAGTGGGCGGCAAGGTAACACCGAAAGCAGGCATTTCCACTGCATGGAGAAAGAAATAGGTAGAGTATTGCAAAATAATTACGGATAGCAGGCTTTTGGTTTTATATCGTGGGGTGTGTGTAGACCTTTATTCTTCTCTCTGTGGATAGCTATGGTCAGTCTTCAGCAACCACTGATAATAGGCTAATCGCAAGGTTAAAGAGAAACTCTTAGATAACACAATATTTATTGAAGCAAACTGGAAGAGACCTTAGGTAGTACACACAGTGCAGGAAACGAAAAGATCTAGAAACCTACAAGGTTTTAAAAGGATGTTACGATGTTCCGCTAAATAATATTTATACTAGAAACTGTAATAGTCGTCTAAGACTGCACAATTTGAAAACTATCTCGAATATCAAGCGCAAGTGGTAGGTCACTTGCCAGAGACCGTTTCTACCGCCAAACAGTAATGTGCAAACATCACTATGTTCCGGTTTGAAGGGTGCTGGAGCTAGTGAAAATAACTGGTGTAACGAGACTCAATGTCTTATGTCTCAGGCGATGAGCGCAAGGTGGCGCACTGTATATCATCTTAACTAGCGCCACGTTGTTATAGGCGAGCGGATCACTTACCATCAGATGAAAGTTTTGTTCGTCTTGTCGCTTGGTAGTTACTAATTGCTAACAGAGTAGTGGAGTCGTGGAATAGCTTACCAGAACACGTGATTGGTGCACGTTCCGTCAACTCATTCCAACAACCTGAGAAACTTGCAGCACAAATAATAATCAAATCTTCGGTACACGCATCAGCTCGTGGCTGCGTTGCAGAAACGTACAGAAACTTGTCTTTTAGATTATTTTAACTCGCGGCCAAGAAACGTAGGCGAAACTTTGATCTAGAAGTCTATTGGGTAAATGGATGGATTTAATTGGAATAACTAGTTGAGTTTGTTACCATTAGTCTCCTCATTAACTAGCTGTACGAAGATGCGGTTGTAATGTGCCACGTGCGTCACGTGCACGCGGAGACGGCACCCTGGCGGCGGCAGCGTTCTCGGCGGACACTTGCCCATGACTAGAACACGGTCCAGCGTCCACCCATCTGCGTTGCACACGATACATTATATTAATACCTTCGTTTCGAATCCTTTCACCAAAACAATAATTAAAAGAAATATTCCATGAACAAAGATAACTAACACCACTCTGGTATTGTAGTTATAAATAAAAATCTATACCAGGATGTTTCATGATGTGTTTCTTGGTGCACCGAGCACCTTTGAAGCAGGTCCGTTCTGGGCCATCTTTATAATGTTTGCAGATGTCAGCCTCGTCTCGGTTGTGGTAGCCCTGTTAATTAATTAGTATTGAAATAGAAAATATGACAGAAATGTGAAGAATTTTACTTATCATGAACCATAGAAAAAGTTACCAAGTCAGGTCAGGTCAGGGAATTTCTACATTGCACCTCCCAGTGTGGGGTTTATGCCGTCTGGCGTTCACGTTATGCTATGATGAGACCTTTTCGTCCCTTCCGTCCCTTTCAGACAGTCAACTAAAAGTACTTTAAACCTCAATATCAGCAAATCCATAGTCATAGTCTACAACGAACAGACAGGTCATTGTAGAGAAAAAGTTACTTAGGTAATTTTCTTGATATATATATATATATATATACCGTAACAGCTACAACTGGATCATCATGCTCTGGACAATCGTTGATATTCAATTGAGACTCCGTCAGTTCTGGTAGTCCTATACGGTTTTTCTGGTTTCCAGCGCCTCCATCCAGGGTAATTCTTTCAACTGTTACATTAAACAATAAAAACTTTTAAGTAAATAGAAAAAAATCTTTATGAATTTCGAATGATTAAATCTTCCATTTATGCATTATAATGTTTTCTGCTAATATTATTTTTAAGTTAGTTTTATTAAATGTGAAGTAAAATCTAAAATTTTAGTTTAGTTAAGTTAATCGTTACATTGTTTATTTTTAGACTCCCCTGCCATCCACTGTATATAACTTCAACTTGCAAGTTTATGAATATTGAATCAGTGCTTCAAACCAATGATCATATGCATTGTCATATCTTTTATCTTAAGATAACATACCCTTTATCTTAAGATATTAGGTATTTAATAATTAATTGGTTGAATTTAAGATGTTACTTTGTAGAGAAAATATTACTTACTTGCATTAGCCAGTCCTTGGTCAATGAGCATCTTGTTTAAGTTTTCACGGGAAGGTTTTAGTGTAACATACACTCCCAGAGATTCCGAAGTACTGAATATAAATAATAAGTTGGTTTGTGTGAAAAACTTTAGTGAAGACAAGTAGAAAATACTCTTTATTTTACCAGATATGCCTTACTATCCTTAACAACAATGCAGCTCTAGTTAAGATGATATCACTGCAATACATTACACTAGTCCCCTTGAGACATGAGTCTTGTACCCTAGTAAATTCACTTACTGCAACTACTATATCGGTTAGAGGCGCAGAGGTGGTACCTATATAGTCTACGGTAATAGAGATACCATCAGCAAATCCATTCCACCATTACTTAGTACTACTCGGAAAAAGCTCTCATACACTAGATGAGGGTTATCACGACGCAGCGACGCTAAGCGACTAAATTATATTTAAAAATACTAATAAATTATAAATAGAAATAGATCTCATATAAAGAACAGAGCAGGTTGCTTAGTCCACAAATATATTATGTACTTGTCATCAACTTCAATGGTGCATGAGGTTCCCACATACTGCTTCAAGAATGCTTCCAACTCCTTTTCACTGTGGCTGACAGGATCAATCTATAAAAAGACCATATTTTTAATAACTAAAATAACTTAAATTGTTCATAAACCAGTTCTCGGTGCTGTTTGGGTAGGTCAATGCTCATATAGCTATAATGGCCGGTACCGTCAGGATGAGCAGAAAAGCAGCACCTATTTCTGCCGGTTATTTATACTGCCGACATTAAGATGTTTCGGTTTAAATGGCGTTGGAACGGTCTGTGTGACTATTTTCGTAGTCTATGCCCAGTAGTGGACATCTATGGCTTCATGTTAATTATACGTTTAATTAGAATGTCTTTTATTACGTGTTTATGGATAGGTTTCAGTTTTAGTACTCACTCCTGCTAGATGGCAGCACCGAGCAAACGGCGGGTCCTTGCAGAAACGATGCTTGAGCGGTTTAATGTTGTCAATATCCTTTATTTGCATTTCACCAATGTCCATTAGAAACACCTCTGCTTGTCTCTTGTCCTAAATTTTTTTTTATATTATATTGGATAAAGTGAGTTGTGTTTAACTGATCATATATTGTTTAATTTTTAGTGGAAACTTCAGCAAGTCCACTCATTGTGTGTTTAATATATAAAGAATAAGTCTAAGATAGATCTTAGAGTTTGTAGTTTTAGGAGTAAAGATAGCCATTGCTCACTAGGCTAGGCTGTGAGCCCTCCAGCATGTTCTTGCTTTGTCACGGCGGAGGGGCTCAGTAGCCGTGGCTTGGTCCCCCATGGTGAAGCAAAGAGGAACCTACCTGGCCTCAAACTCAATTTGACGTGATAATAATAGACATTGACGCTGTGGATGGTGAAGCATGCTCATACAGAATTCTCTGTCTCTCATATATTAACAGCTTGAATACAGCAATGCTGTTATGATGGAACCAAACTTCGCAATATGTAGTCCCAGAATTATACCACATACGTATAACTAAAGCAGTGTTTTACCATTACGTCATTACAGAGGCAGTTAAATTCTTTTTTTAGAATGTGTTGTACTACAGTTTTCAGGTCTCAACAAAATTATAGTTACCTCCGATAGCCTTATGAAGAGCCCACGGTAGTAACAGTCGCTTTCGTAATCATAGCATGCACAGTAAGTCAATTTGGCGACTTCCTCCACAGTCAGCATTTTAGAGCAATGCGCGTAGTGTTCCGACATTTCGATAATGAGGCTGAAATATTAAAATTGCCCATAGTCATTTATTTATGATCAGCTTATGGCAAGCCACTACTGGACATTAGCAAATGAGCAATGTTGGGAAACTCTCCATATAATGAACTGTTGCATTGGTGCCAGTTGCTTTAATTGATCTGCATGAAAGTGTTTGAGGAAAGGGCCTGGAGATGTCTATCATCTAATAATGATAATTTTGATTTTATAAATACTTATTGTTATGATAGTTGAACATAAATAAACTTCTCGCATATGCTGCATTTTATTATCAGGGCAAAATCCTCTTTGTACTTAGATGTTTCATCAATTAAAACAAGCAATCAATGGCAATATTTTGCTCCTGCTTATTATATTTATTTACATACTTAGAAACATAGTTTGGGGTTTCTGTGATCACCCAGAATGACAAACCATCCACATTCAATATGACGGCAGAGTACTCTTGGTCAGTTTGCAGCAGTGTTTGTGCAGGCAAGTTGTACGTTCCAGTTGCACTTTCAGTTGAACCTGCTGTGAAAAATATAAATTAAACATTATATGTAAAAAGTATAGCAATTTCTTTTATGGATTAATTGCCATTGCAATGTAATTAAAATTATTGAACGTATTATCTGCTATATACCACCACAGTGCCCATTTTAATTATTGTGTAAACTTTACTATGGTTGGATATAAAGCTAGTAAAATTATAAGACTAGACTAATAGAAAAAACATCTCATATAGCACAATGTTGTAATAAGTGGATCAATAACCATCCAGTAAACAATCTGCCCATCTAGTGGCTTTGGTGAATGAAAAAAAAAAAACTTCAAAACGTATATATGAACAATATATATGAAAGCAACATAAGTATTTATAAATTACCCTACTTAAATGGCTTCACAAGGATAAAAGTTAAATATTTATATTTAAAATTAAATTAATAATTTAATTATATAACAACAAAGAAAATATTTATTACTGCAGGATAAGAATTATAATTACAGAAAAGTACTAAAAATTTTATATTTACAATTATCAAGGCTGTTATTTTCATGTAAATTTGGAAACACATGTAATTTTTCATTATGTTCTTGAGGAACATTCTCAGTAATGCAATTGCTAGAGAATGTAATGAGTTCTTGCTCATTTGTGGATTTTCTGTCAGCGTTTGGGTAATTCATTGCGCATTGGTTAGCACATGTGGCTGAAGTAGATGGTACAGATTCACACAAGGCATCCATTAGGTTAAACGGAGCTGATTGTACCAAAACCTTGTTTGGACTTTCATGGTCAGGACTGGTTTCTGTACTTCCCAATTCTGTAAATTTGACACTGTTCTTCAGTATAACCACACTAGCCGAGAAGCTTGAAATTACTTAATTAATAAATCACATTCAGTACATTATCTTGTTGTATAGACAACTAAGATGAAAAATACAAATGGCTATAAATGTTGTGTTAAACATAATGTATGTTATATGTAGGTATTAGAGTTTTCACCTTACAGGAGAATCACCAGTTTTATTACATCAATATAAATAGTTTGATAGAATAAAGTTTGATCTACCCTTATGGAATATAGTGAAAGGCTAAGATATTACTTAATAAAATGGTGTTTAAAAAATACTTGCCTAAATTTCCAATACATAAATTGAAATCTGTAATTAAATAGGTGAACTCATCAAGTTGTTTCATACAATTCAAAAAATTCTGCTTTAACTCCATTGGTTCACAGTTTAATCTTTGAACAAAAGTTTGTGTCTAAAAGGAAATAAATTGAAAATATACTAAAATCATTAAGAATAATTTAGCTGTGGCTTTCATAATCTTTAAAACTTCTTCTAAAACATCTCATTATAACAAGATGAAGACGAGATGAAAACAAAATCTCGAAAAAGTAAAAGGAAAAGCATTTAAATCATACCGTATTTTTCAATTTATTGATGTTGCTAATTGCATGATCACATTTATCCAAAAATCCTTTTGTCCTGGATTCCAATTCATTTCGCCTGTGTAATGCTAAAGTGGCTAGATCCACGAAGCTCCTAAAAGACAAAAATACTGTCTAAACTGTGTAAAACAAATAAAATCAATTGGAACTATAAGAAATAACATTACATCTTAAAATAATTACGGAATCAACTGTAAACGTTATATCATGTATTTATGATAAAAATATTATAACTATATTCGTTGTCAAAAAATTAAGACCATTTTATTTTCATCTGTTTAATATTTCGCAGCCGATCGCAAAGTAATATTGAGCGCATGTGATAATAAAAACTTTATAGGTAGGTGATGACAAACATCGAATAAAAAATAAAAGTGTTGCCATAACACAAAATAGTTTAAATGTTTTTTTTTATTTAGTGAATACAGGCACACAGTAACAGTATATGGTAATTTTAACCATTAACTTCATATAAATTATACTCATGTATAAGTTAAAAAGGATCGAATTCATTAGTAATAATTAGTTAATGAATGATACATTTCGTGCAGAAAATATATACATATATTTATTTATTTCACATCTTTTTCAGAGAAAACAGATGATCAAAAAAATATAATAGGAGTACATAAACAAACTCCGTGTCACAAGTTATACTATTTCAACCTTTCAAGACGTATTATAAAAAATTATTTATTGATTTAATACTTTATAAAAATTCGTTTTTATTTGTATTTTATGATTAATTAAATAACGGTTTTAACGAAAAAAAACTTGAAAGGCATAGTCTTTTCTCCGCTAGATGGCTTTAGTACATGTAATATAGGAAGTTTCACGGTGATTTATTTACGGTTTGAAATGTTTTGTCTTTTAGATTGAAGCGAGCAGGACTTCTCCTATTAGTAAATGATACGTCTGACCATAATAATAGGACATCGGAATTAATTATACAAAAATGTTTTCACAGTACGAATTACTTGCTAGATCGCCCTTCAGAGCGGATAACGGAATTGATAGCACAATACTACAATTATGATATGAAAGCTTGACAATATCATTTAAAATATTTAGAAATGAAGTATACCTATGTGATTATATGATGTATGTTTTATTTTATTTAGCATTTTTTAATTATTATAATGTCAAAGAATTAAACAGGTTCTTTTTACAAAAAAATAATGAATATATAACAGTGAAATAAAAATATATCCAAATAGTTTGGTGGGTTGTTCCCGGTGTAGTTATAGTTATTAAGTGCGTAGTTGTGAGTTACGTGCATTGTTTCAATTAAAAAGGTCAGCTAACTTAAAATGAGCCGCATAATAAATTCAGGATAACCCTCACCGCTCTCTACTAATTGGATTCTGTGGGTAGAGTAACCAATTAGTGCGAAAGAGATAGATTGATCACAGTGTTGCCATAGAAACCAGGCTTCATGCGTGAATGTATTAAGCGAATTTAATTCAAGGAAGCTGACTCATATATATATTTTTTTTATTCAACCAAGCGATGGGACGAGCGCGATACGCTTGCCCATTGCAACATTGCGCTAGTTAGGATGTTGTACACAACACCACATTGCACTTATCGCTTTAAGAGATAAATTGTTGAGTCTCGTTATTCCAGTAATTACCCTAATACAGCGCTTTTCAAGCTGGAACACAGTATTGTTTGGCGGCTGAAATAGGTGCTGCGATGGTACCTACCTAGACAGTTTCCGGCAATAGAGAGCTACCTGTATATCATTTAGATTAATATATTTGCTTTAATATTTGCCTCATCTTTAAACATTCCTTTTTAGACAACAAACAAAATCAATAACCTTGCAACGAATGATACACATATAACGATGATAATGAGGTGCTGGTTCCGAGGTTTACACTACACTACAATGAGCTGATTGCCTTAAAATTTAACATTAGTCTCGTTACTCTAATAATTCTATTAGATGCATCTTCATTCAAGTAATCTGAACTTTCATACTATTACTTATCGGTAGATACAGTGAATGTGATAAAACGTTGTCTTCAGCAAGAGAGATTTAGGTCAGTGGTTTTACATTATTGGTATAAATTAAATTAGTTATAATAAACCTGGAGACGGTTTATTTATTATACATGTGTATTTCCTGTAAATATTAGAGAACCGTAATGTAATAAATTTACAACTAAAGTTCGTTGTTATAGAAGTTTGTAACAAACCAAATATGTCGAAGGTACAAGTGCCTTATTGTTACCCTTTCCAAGGTCGTCAAAAACAGCGTTCTCAAGCAATTTTTGCCTTAAATTTTTTGTGTATATAGATAAGTGAATATTTCGGAAATTTTTTAAGTTGTATTGATTATACTAAACTTACCACCAATTTAAATTTAGCTTTTTTAGCTTAAATAAATGATTAGAGAATCGATATAATCCTCGTAAACTACCGTCTCGTTATGACCTATTCTCTTTAGTTGTTAATGAAATTAATAAAGAAAAACTCTAATTTTTTCTTGTATTAAGAAATATAGGATTTCTTATACCATCGGTAAAATTTTACAAGTCGGTTATATAATTGATATTTAAAAAGATATTTTGCTCATTTTGTCATATTTCAACTCTTGTTATTAACTGTTATAGCATAATTAAATAGCCAATATTTTATAAAATATATAGAATATGCGTCCCTATATTATAATCAAAAATATTTTTTTTTCATATAAATTCACTTATTGGACGTTAAAACCTGATAACCATTCGCAAAAGATATGATGACTTGGATCTGAGAAGAATGAGCGCATGAAATTCAGCGAGCTGTTTTTTTAATGCCATATTACATTACAAAACTGCTTAACATACTGCTTAAGGATAAACAAGTTTATTTCTACATACTATTATTATTCAACAAATTTTCAACGTAATAATGTTTTATTTATTATTAAATATTCTTTAACATAATTTTTAAATTTGTAAGTGTCAAAGCTTAGATATATTAGACTGAGATTGATAGCGAGACTGAGATGCGTACACCGAGCACTATAAGTTTGTCTTGTTTTGTACAGCCAATAACTGAAATTAACATGCTTAATTTTATTTCCAGTATTTCCAAGGTACAGTCATATATCTACTAGGTTTGGCATATAAAATGCCGATAGTCTTATTAACAATTGTGTAATTTGTACAAATGCCAGGGTCCCTCTCAATTGGATAATAAGTACAAATGTTAACATGTATTACAATTGGGTAATATAGCGGAATGCATTTAGCAGTATTTTCGCGCCTTCCGGTCCGCCATGTTGGGGCGCTAGCGGCGCCGCGAGCCGTTATTAGGGCCGTGCGAATCACGCCAGGCGGGGAGTTTAACATAATTTGAGGCAATACCTCGGGACAGATAGTTACCCTGATCGATGCTAATAGCTTTTATTGATATAGCTTAGGTGTTATAGTTTACTATCGCGCAATCCGGCCGTAGTTAGCCGCAGTAAATTGCGTTAATATTGCCAGTTTGACGCTGGCGTGAGGCCATCAAATTGTCGGTTGTTATGCCTTTTGAGTTATTTGATAATTCATAGGCATACGGGAGAGCTCATAGAGTAATGGATGTAAATCCTCTGAAAACCGTGACTGTGTTTAAGGCGGGAGGTATTCGTATTTCCACGTGCTATTATATTGTTTTACATTTTATGATTTGAGTGAGTTTACGTTTATGTCGGTGATTTTTAAAAGTTACAAATATTACCAACGATTTTTAAATTACATAAATAATACACTGTTAAGTATTTTAAGTTAAAATTACAGCATGTTTAATTATGTGATTAATTTAAAGCGTTGCTTCAATTGATGTTTTATTTTTTTAAATTCTTTTTGATATATATTTATTTTTCAAATAAATTAACGAGGTTCAAAAAACATTTTATTATAAGAATTTTTATCACATATTTTTTGTACATTAATTAATGCAAACATGTTATAAATATATCTGTAACTATATGGAAAGTGTTATTTGGTTTACGCCTAACATAAAAGAGTAAGGTGCTATGTAGTTTTGCGAATCCACCATTTTTGAGTTAAGGATTATATTCCGTATTATCAGGTGACGTCATGTTCTTTCTTATAAAAAATAGTAATTACACGTCACAATAGTTTCCTGGTTGGTCATAATTGTTTAAGCGTACGAGTGTTTAAAGAAAGAACGTAACAATTCCAGATTCAAAATTAATGAAGTAATTCAAACATGGCGCCGAAGCGTGATCTGCTTGCCGCCATTTAATATTTAGATAATTAAAGCGAACTGAATGTAACTCGAGGGCTAATTTTGAGACTAATTACGATTACAACTCTGCTCAGAATCGTAATCGTTGGTAATACGGAGGCGTCAGTTCGCCTCTGGTGTGGAGCGTTTAGTCCATGTACTGCTCTTGGCGAACTATTTGGTAACAACTAAATTGTTTTACCACTGTTGCGGGTAGATGTATTTTATATATATTTTCATTTTATTATGTAATTTTTTTTTGTATAATAAAGCAACGAAACGAGAGGTTTATAATAACGTGGCGCTAGTAAGAATGGTATACACTGTACCACATTAGGCTCGTCGCCTTGAGACATAGGATAAGTCTTGTTACCCTAGTAATTTCACTAGCTACAACTCTCTTCAATCCGGAACACGGTAATGTTTGCACAGCACTGTTTGGCGGCAGAAATAGGCGCTGCGGACCCACCGCATCTGTTGCTGGAGACCTACTACCAGTTTTTTTTTAAATAAATAAAAGTTCAATCAATTTCTTTATAATTATTATGATTATTGGATTAATATCTATGACTTACCATTTATTTAAATTAATTTTGACGTATTATCAAATTTGTTGTTTTACAATTGAAGATGTGATTATGTTTGTGTTTTTTTGTAGGCAGCCCTTTTGAAATATTTAGATCTTCGTTTGTGTTTTATAACTTGTAGATCTAGTAGTAACACTATCTGGTCTAGTATGTGAGCGTGGGTCAACTTGAACAGATAATTCGTTCGAACGCAGCACCGTCGGCGCGGGGCCTATAATTATAACGAAGGTTCAGCTGTTTCGGTTGCGGTCTGTAATTAAAACATAGTTAGAGCAACGAGCGCCTAAGCCTCCGCGGTCCAGACTAATGCCTTAATAGAAATGTAACACGTGATTACACGAAAGAGTTCAGAGCATTACCATCATATGTAGCGCGATGTGTGATTGATGACGGTTTTTTTATCGACACTAAGTTAACATGTCTTAAGTTTCACACTACATAAAGTGACTATCAAACCGTGGAACTTGAAGCGTGTTCGCTTAAGAATATTCTAACCTTAATATATTGACAGCTGGAACTCAGCATAGCTGTTATGGCGACAGACTGACAGTATGCGGTGGTAGTTAGACAGGTGAGTCTGAAATATCTCTTCAACTATCATAATGTGAAGCCCTGTATCCACTGTAGCAACTGCTATACAGAGGTATATAAATCGTGATACATTTAATAACTTCATTTGTATAGGAAAATAGCCTGTGTGTATTTTGGTTCTTTACCTTTTCTTATGTAAAAATAAGTAATCAAGATTATTTATCTATTTGACCAGAAAGGAAGTAATACGGCTGCCCATAACAATGTCGCGGTGGTTGGGATAATATACACTGCACTGAATTGTGCTCGCGTTACCCTGAGAGATAAGATGTTAAATAATAAGTAACTAAATATCTTATGAAATTAGTTAAAAATATTGAAAAATCCTCGTAGAAATTTACAACGTTCTTGTAAAAAGGAATAAAGAAAAGTCCTAATGGACTCTTGGTAAACTTAGTGTTAAAGACGTTCCCTTCGCTGATGAAGCAATAGCCGCGGTTACATAATCGACTTGCGGCGTACAATGAAGGTGTAAAGTCACAAGAAGGGTGCCTTGTGGGGGCGGAGCGCTAGCAGCAACAGCCTTTATTAACATGTCACTCCGAGAGAGAGGACGCTATAAACATGTCAGAGGTGGGAGGAGGACCAGTACAAACAAGCCTCGGCTTCCATGCGCGCGAGACTCACAAAAGCTATTGTTTTCTCTTTTGAGTTGTTAACGCTCGTTGTCTATGGCCATTGACGGACGGATGAACATTTACATGTAAATATTTTTCATTGCTTTTTCAAAGTACCAAGTCTTACTTCGGTAGCCTGTATCGTAGTGATTGTATTTCTTACACTTTTTTTAATACTCTAAAAAATAAATACTCCATGACGCCACGACCATCGTTCTCCATGCGCAAAGACTGCCTTTTTCTCCGTGCAATAATTTTTCCCATTCTTTTGCGACCTTCTTCTACACCATTTAACCCAATGTTTCTTTGTATATAGTTCCTTGTTGTGTTACATGAACGTTCATAAGCAACAAAAACCAACTTTATCATACTTTTTATCAAAAATCTAACGAACCCGCAGGAACACAAATTTCTCACCATTATCCAAGTATGGATCTTTACTTTTATAAACGAATCAATTTTTTTTATAAAATAAAAGATTAACAAGAAAAGTTCGTTTTTGGGTTAAATATTTAATTAATGGTTTATTAATTTATTTATTTACTGCTAGCATGCTGTAAGGTATTTACTTAATATAGCTTTTAATTTACGGTGGTTTAAAGCCGAACTTCACATGATGAGTGAGAACTAGGCCATGGATGGAAATCGTGTGTTCTTGCAATATACTACGGCTTTCATATGTCGATACCCAGAATACAGCAATTATGAATAGTCCTTAGGAGTAACTGGGAAAACGAAAACCAAATACCATTACCAGAAACCAAACATATAAAAACCAAATACGATTATAGAATTAAACCACCTACTTGTTATACGACAGCTGTGAAGATAACTTTGAAGTGTTGCGTAGGGGATAATTTAAAATTGCCTAAGTTGTTCCTCCGTTTACTAATTTTCAATATCAGGAAGATAGATCTACTTTTGGTGATATTGCTAGTATTTTTGGATAAAAGTAAATTCATTCAAACAGAGTGTTCTTAGCTATAATTAAAATAAAATTTCGGTTTTAATTTTATATGTTTAATGCCAACTGTTGTGAGGTGAAAGCTTAACTGATATAACGTTAGGTGCTACAAGAGTATAAGCTTTCGTTGGTAACACCATGTATACCACATTGGTGTTAACAATCCACCTTCGAATGAGCCAACACAGCGAAGCGATAAATTGTCGGCCATTACGGACTGTCACCGTTGTATCACAGAGTAAATTAATATGAGAACGCATTCGAGATTGTCATTCGGAAGAATAAACGCTGGTGACCACACGTGGACAAAATATATTCCCCCCAAATATTTTAATTATTAAAATTTAGAATTTAGAGAATATAAACAAATTAAGAAACATTAAAACAAAATTCATTAATTGTTTTTCTCTGTCGAAAAATTAGTTAACCATGTTATAGAGTGTGGTAACTAAAGTTATTGAAGACAAAAGTAATTTTTTTTTAATTTACTCTATAAATAGAGCATAATTGTCATATGATTAATATTTTTATGGTGTAAAGACTTATATTTGTATAGAATACATATACAGCCATGCAGGTCGATGGAGCAGTTCAGATCGGCGGTAGTCCTTCCTTTGCACGAAGGTGTGAAAAAAGGAGTTAAGGAGGAATGGAGGCATCTTGTGAAACGGGTCACTACAATTTGGGACATTGAATGTCCCAAATTGCACTCTTCGTCTACCCTTCAACATTTTGTAATACTGGAATGTCCTGTGTTACAAATTATCATGCTGTTACAAACATTAGGTCGTGAGTGAGCTAAAGAGCGTGGTCGGGAGGTGTTCTCACGCCGAACGACTCACATAAATAGCTCTAATTCAACTTTAATGAATCGTTCGCGTGAACGAAATTGATTCGGCGACCATATTTTGACCCTCTTAAGTTCTATTATCAGATATTATACGATGTTGATTAGTCAGGTTGTATTTTTATTTCCCTTAAGGGTAGAACTTATTGAAGACATTTAAAAAATGAAACGATCTTAAGAGAATTATTTTTTTAGTGGCGGACTCATGGAAATAACTATATAAACATGTTTCAGTAACCATAAGGTTTCATTTTTATTGATAATGGTATACCAGTACTCCAGCGGTGTAGGTTCATGTGGACTTTTGTATAATGGAGTTGGCATCTACGATACATGCCATTCAGAAGATCGAAATGGTTTGTGAAAAAGGTTTACTTTTTTTAAAAAATTATTTACTTTAAATAATTTCACAACAAAACTGTTATCATGTGCATAAATTTAAAAATTTTAAACTTTACCTACATTACAAAATTTCTAGTTTTTTTTTCTATCTTCATATTAGATGATTTACTGACTCGTGATCTCTCGCACAATCTAACAAAAACTACTTGATATTTGACTACGAATCGTAGATATAGCAAATCTGGAATTTATTCTAAATACCCGTGCGTTCCACAAAAGATAAATATTCTTCAGTTTTTTTTTATACTTTACCTGATAGGAAGTGATACGTCCCGCCCATAAGAATGTGTCGCTAGTTAGGATGTAAGACACAGTACCACACTGCGCTCGTCACGTTGAGACATGAGATGTTGAATTGCGTTACCCCTGTATTTTCAACAGCGCCCTTTAATCCGGAAAACCATAATGTTTGCTGAGTATTGTTTTCGGCAGAAATAGGCGCTGTCTACCTACCAAGAAGAACTTCGGCAATAGAGACCTACCACCAGTAAAGATGTAGCTTCAGATTCGAACTAGGAATTGCTGTGTTATAACTACTTAGCCCATGTGTCAAGAAGGGGGCAGTTGTGATCCAATTTTGTGGTAATAAATTTCAATATGGAATTTATGATCGGTGAATATATAATTAAGTTTGCGAGCAACGAAACGATACATCCATCTACTTTCTTGAAGGATGCTTTTTTTTTTCACCAATGAATTTATTCGACGCGGACGTGTAAGCATTATGTTTAAACGAGTTAACATTAAAGTTATATTTGATCATTTAATTCCGCACTCATCGTATATTTAAGCGAAATTAACGTTTATATTGAAGCAAAAACGCGTCATTAACGCGAGATGGCGTTGGAAATGACTCAATCATGACCGGGCAGGTGGCGACGGCCGCGTATAATTACACCGGGCTGTTATGTGATTAAAAACGCATTAGTGTGGCACAACCTTTAAGTAGGCTAGTAGCGGGCCACGCAAGAAAGCGTGCCGGAAGAGGCGAAATGATAAACAAGTTGAGGTGCCATCCAGAAACTGTCACTGGTAGTCAAGAGATAAGGTTTCGTGGAGCAATAGTAAAGATTAAAATCCTTATATCATTGGATTTACCTACAGTTTACTGGTAGTAGGTGTCTGTTGCTGGAGACCGTCTAAGTAGGTACCACCTCTTGCTCAGTGCTCTCGGGTTATTAAGAATAAGATTACGGTCAGCCTTAACTGTCATTCAGAGCGACTAAAAGAGTTTTTAGGTTTGTGGGCTTTGAAAATGAAGGTCCTCATTATTCACTAAGCGACCTTGGGATGAGCGGCAAGTAGGAGATGGTCTCGTGTTTTTAATACTAAAGCGAGGGTGCCAAAAAGAGCTACAGCCCTCCCTGGTGCGTGCTATAAGAGTAGTGCCGGGAGGCATCGGTGAGTTCAGTAAGAAATCCCGGGTCCATCCGCAACGCACTGAGGATGACCACCGAAGGGGTTTTAGAGAGTAAAAAACCTCCATCAGATCAATCCCCATGGAGAAGCAGGGTATCTTTTTAGATTTCCCTACGATAACAAAAAAATAAATAAAAAGGTAGGTAATATCGCATTCTAGTGTCAAACACAGGGCGCCGGCGGCTAAGAAGCTGCTGGTCCGAAAGCAGCTCAATGCGGTTCAGCGTGGCTTCGCGCAGAAAATTGCTCGAACTCACCGAACCGCGTCGTTGCATTCGGCCCTGGTACTTGCCGGGTTGCTTCCTCTGGACCTTCGGGTCCAAGAAGCAGCCACTTTATTTGAGGTAAAGCGCGGCCACTCCCGGGAAGTACTAGGGGACCGAGAGCTGGAGGCACCAGCGAGCTTTTTGAGGCTTCCACACCCGTCTGAACAGTTTGGTGTGGAGTTCTCCTGTCTGGGTGACAGTGCGGAGGAGGTCCAACTTGCCACCTCGGCTGCCGATTCGGCGATTTACACCGACGGCAGCCGCATCGACGACAAGGTGGGTGCGGCGTTCAGCGTTATGCGGGACGCCGCAGAGGTTGCCAAGAAGAAACTCAAGTTGGGCAACTTCTGCACTGTGTACCAGGCAGAGCTGCTGGCCATTGCAGAAGCGACGGGGTACGCGGCCAGCGGGTCGGCGCAGAAATGCGCCGTACTGAGCGACTCGAGGTCCGCCCTTGAAACAGTCGCAAGATCGGACACCCTCCACCCCCTGGCGCTACGTATAAAAGAGAATATTTTGAAAGCGCGTGAGAAAGGGAAGGAAATAAGATTATTTTGGGTGAAGGCGCACGTGGGGATGGAGGGGAATGAAAGGGCGGACCAACTGGCCAGGGAAGCGGCCCTAAAGGATAAAAGGAGACCGGCGTATGAGGACTGCCCCGTCTCATTCGTCAAGCGTCAGCTTAGGTTGAGAACGCTTGACGAATGGAACAGGAGGTATGTGCAAGGTACGACGGCCTCAACAACGAGGAAGTTTTTCCCGGACGTCGTGTCGGCTTACCGTACCCTTCGCCGAATCGATCTCGACGCGGTCTTGGTCCAGATGCTCACTGGGCACGGGGGATTCTCTGAGTACCTTTACAGGTTTAAACTCAAGGAGAGTCCCGCGTGCCTCTGTGACCCATCGGTGGACCAGACCGTAGTGCACATCCTCACTTCCTGTCCCGTTTTTGAAAGGGAAAGGAATGACTGCGAAGTGGAGATGAGCAGGAAGATAGAAGAAGGAGCCATCGCCTCTCTGATGGGTGAAGACGGAAGTCGCGCCATATTTCTGGAGTACAGCAAGAAAGTAATAGGTAAAGTAATAAAAATAAACGGAAAGACAGGGTAGAGTAGTAAATAGTAAATAGTATAAGAAAAATAATAAAAGATAATAGAAAGTAAGAAATGTAAATAATTAAATTAGAATAAAGAAATGGAAGAGAGAAGAAAGAAGAAAGAAGAAAAGAGAAATGATGCTACGGGAATGCTTATTTTCAGGCCCTCCCCCTCCAGAAATATACGGAAGAGGCAGTCTCCACTTCGATCGGAGAGGAAGCATGAAAGAAGGAATTGGAATGGAGAAAGATAGATAAGTAGTGGAATGGAAGATAAGTATGGTAAAAATGAGGAAGAGAGTGAAAGAGGAGTATGAAGGAAAATAGAGACCAAATAAATTGATGCTAAGTAAAATGATGTGAATAGACCCTGACCCACCAAACGCAGGGGAATGCGTATAAAAAAAAAAAAAAAAAAAAAGTGTCAAACACATCAAATGTACAAACATCTGTATTCCGATTTGAAGGGCGCTGCAGCTAGTGAAATTACTGGGGTAGTGAGACCTAACATCTTATGTCTCAAGGCCTCGAGCACAATGTGTTGCTGTGTATAACTTTCAACTAGCGCCATGTTATTATAGTCAGGCCGATCACTAACTATCAGGTGAGTGTCTGCTCGTCTTTGTACAATAAAAAAGTCAAGTTTCTATTATGACGATGTCTTTCTTGCCGATTTCGGAAACGGCGCTTGTGATCTCTTCTTCGTTCATGTGCGTGGAGATAATGCCGTTTTAGAGATTTTTTTATTTTTTTAACGTGTGTAACAAAATGCTAACGGAAACATACCCCGGAACCAAGGGCCGGTAGCGGGGTTGTATCGGACTCCAACCGACTAAAAAGCTTCACACGGTATTCCAATCACTTCCGAAAGAATGCACGGGGGTCACCGGATAACATCGAGCAGTTCTTCCGCAACCCCCGATCGGCGCCCGGATCGAACGAACCCGCGTCGGGGCCGTTTTAGAGGTTAACTTAATACCCTAACTTGTATCCGCTGTAGCGTTTACAGCAAGATGTCAAGCTGGTAATTTGCTTTCTAGCGTGACTCGTTTTTTAAGTTTTTAAGTTCACAACCACCCTACATAATAGTCTTTTCATGTACTAGTGTCTAGTAACTCTTCTAATTAAAGCCGATCTATAAATTATTAAGTTGAGAGATATGTAAGTTATATTTTAGTAACTTAATTATCCGTACAAACATTTATAACTACATATTTAACTAGCTTACGTTTTTAAGTTTTAGTATTTTTTATATTTTATTTAGTATTTATTTTATCGTAAATATATGTGTACATAACTTTATTATACATATTTCTGTGATTAACTGAGGAATAATAAATTAGTTTGTTTTTATTATTCAATAAAGCGACGAGACGAGCCTGACGTTAACCTGATGGTGAAGGATATCCCTGCCTGTAACAACGTGGGGTTAGTTAAGATGGTACTTATAGAACCACATTGCGCTCGTCGCCATTATGTATAAGATGTTAAGTTTCGTTACCCCAGTAGTATCACTAGCTACAGCGCCTTTCAATCCGGAACACATTAGTGTTTGTCGGCAGAAATAGGAGCTGCGGTGATATCTACCAGTAAAGAATAATATTCCAATTCAAAATGTCAATGGCGCAAACAATTTAGATATGTTAAGACTTACAAACTATGCTACACAGGTAATATAATAAAAGTGTCACACAGCAGCACCGATCTGTATTTTATAAGGTCTAATAACTAAATTACAATATATTCACACTGTTTATTTAGTGTTGACGAGAACGTTGTTTTAATTGCCGCCAAAATGTCTGCCATACGGACAAAGGTAGTTTCATTTTATGTTAAACTCATCAAGGGACCGTTTCAAAACGTACGTTCATTAACTGTAATTTTATTATTTCGCACGAGTTTTTTTTCTATAAAATTAAGTGACGAGACGAGCGGGATGTTGATCTGATGGTAAGTGATACCCGCCCATAACAACGCGGCGCTAGTTGGTATGTTATACACTACACCACGTTGCGCTCGTCGTTTGAGATATACAATGTTGCGTCTCGTCATCCCCAGGAATCACACTAGTTATCATACTAGTACTAGTTCTAGTACTAGTTATCTACTTACCCTTTAAACAGGAACACAGCGATATCTGCACACCACTGCTTGGCATTAGAAATCGGCGTCGCGGTGGTATCTACCTTTTTTTCCAAACAACACGTTCACGTAGTCTGAAGTGATTTGTTTTACTTTATATTGCTGGTTCGAGGCCATCTATTTCTGCCGCCAAACAGTAGTATGCAAAGATTACTGTGTTGCGGTTTGAAGGACGCTGAATGAAATAACTATGGTAACGAGACTTAATATTTTGTCTCAAGGCAACGACTATAATGTACTGCTGTGTATATAGTCCTAACTAGCGCCACGTTGATAGCAATGTCTATAGGGACAGTCGTGTCACTTACAATCAGGTGATCGTCCCGCTCGAGTCATCGTTTCGCAGAATAAAGAAAACTAACAATAATGCTGCGCTTAACGATTTTATGCAAGTTCTCCAATCAGAAAAACTGTTTTTAGTAAAATCGGATGAGGGCTCTAGATTTTTTTTTCTTGCCGACGATAGTTAAAAGTAAATTGTGTTCTTAAATAAATATTTATTTGTTTTTATTTGAAGAAATTTTATTGCAACAATAAATATCAAGAGCCGTAGTAAAAGAACACTAATTCATGAATGGATTTTTAAAAACTTGTTAAAATTAACACATTAATCAATCTTTTGTCATCAATATGTATTGGCCTGTGTTAGAAAACTAAAAATAAATTTTAAATAGAATCATTTAAATATTATCGTCAAAGGAATTTGATGTAACAGTCGTAAATATTTTAATTGTGTGAATATAGCCATGACTGGTATTAATTTAATAACCTCAAAAGTAAATTTCAAGGTGAACCATAAACAACCGAAATCTATTCTACTTTTAAAACGACAATAAATTATAACACTGGCCGCGAACGAGCTCATTCCGATTTCTAAAGCCAAAAAAAGGCACGAAAAAAAACGAAGCGTTCGAAATTTAATTTATTCAAAATTGAAACGTCATTGTTAGGGTATCCATATTGTAATTGGGGATAAACAATCGAAAAACTATAGAAACAAGAGTTGAACAAATTTATATTATTGATGTTATATTGTTTTTAAATTTATTACAGAGAGAATTAGAGAAAATGTCGTCATCTGTTCAGTAACAAATATACTTCTGTGAAAAATAGAAGCAGATCTCGTGCTGTAAACGAGAAAGCCTGTCTCCCTCGTTACTCTGTCGTCGAGATAAAGAGGTAAACAGTTTAATTTTACTAGTGATAGGTCTCTGTTGCAGGAGACCGACTAGGTAGGTGCCATTGCAGCCCCTATTTTTGCTGCTACACAAAGCAGTGCAAACATTACTGTTTCGGTCTGAAAAGCGCTGTAGCTAGACTCAACATCTTATATTTTAAGGCGACGAGTACACTGTGGTGCTGTGTATGACATCCTAACTAGCGCTTCATCGATATGGATGGGCGTAAAATTTACCATCAGGTGAACGTCCCGCCTATCTTATCGCTTCTTAGTATAAAATAAACCGTTTTCTATATAAAGTGTATGTTAAACAGTAAACGATAAAAATGAATTAACATATTTGTAAAGTTGCATGTTGTGAATATATGTTAAGGATATTTTTTTTAAACGTTACTTAAATCGTTTTTAGAAGTTTAGTATGAAAGCACGGAGTGAAACATTAAATAATTATAGTTATTATTATCGTCCTCATTAGCCGGCAGACGACCACAGCTGGACATAGGTCTCCCGCAAAGATTTCCTCATCGATCGATCCTGTGCTGCTCGCATCCAGTTGCTTCCCGCGACTTTCACCAGATCGTCGAACCATTTAGTGGGGGCCCTGCCAACACTGTGTCGTTTGCTACGCGGTCGCCATTCGAGGATCTTGGCGCCCTATCGGTTGTCAGTCCTTCGTGCGATGTATCCTGCCCATTGCCACTTGAGATTAGCCATCTTTTGGGATTTGTCAGTGACCTTAGTTCTCCTGCGGATCTCCTCATTATAATAAATATATTATATAATTTAATACAAAAAATAATTATAGTACTAAAATTTATTAAGAGCCGTAGTCATCCTAACGAAGAGGCACAAAAGCACGAGGCGCACAATGGCCGCCGCACGGCGAGAGTGTTAACACGAAAATTAAATGCTGATATCACAATTAATCAAGGGTCCATATTAATAATTGGCTATTCAGTACGTTGCGAGGTGTCAAATTATATAGCTCAATTAACGTTCGTAGAATAGAATGGGGCGTGTTCGCCTCGCTTTATAAATAAGCTGCGTACGGCAACTGATGCTTTTCATGCTATGCTAATAGACACCCTTAGCTTTACACAGCAGCAAATATTTTCATTAAAATGGAACAGAAAAAAAATCCTTATCACAGATTCGTTATTTTGTATATAAAGATGGGGGTGTTAGGAGTCCCGTATGATAACTCACGGGACCCAAGCCAACCTCACCTGCTCCTGCCGCACCTTGCTAATCAACAAACGAGACTGTGGGCTCGCATCAATCTGCATTGGGCCAGCGTGGTGGGAAATGGCCCAAATTCCCCTCAATGAACTTGTAAAAACGACGGCCCCTGGTGCCCGGTGGTACTGACTCTATGCTGATTGTGTCGCGGGTAACCGTAAGATGCAGTCAGTGTAAGATCGATCGATGTGGGGATATTTTGGGGAAAGTCTATGTCCAGCTGTGGACATCTATTGATAGAGACGTAAAATCGATTTGAAAGAATAGAATATCGATACAGTAGATCTGCTGCTGCTGCTGTAAAGCTTTTCACATTCGAAGAATAATAAAATATGTTCAATTACCATATTTACAATATACTTCTCCACCAATGAAATAACTTAATTCCGCCAAACACATTACTAACGACGCAGCTTTTAATCTATATAAATTACTTAAATAAGGTGGAACGGTTCCAAAACTGTTTTACCGAAAAGTTCCAACTAGGGATGTTCACTTAAAGTTCAGTAAGAATCGATAAAGTAACATTATACTTAAACGAGGCTTTTATATTAATGACATAGTTAAATATTTTTTTCTTTTAAATAAGTCATCTCATAAACTATAAAGAGCTAAAATTACATCAGTTGATGGATGAGTTTGATCTGAAGAGTTTTTTTTTATTTACTGGAGCGACGAGAGGAGAACGTTCACGTGATGGTGTTACACCTGGCCATAACAACATGCTAGTTAGGATGCTATGCACTGGTCCACATGGCGCTCGTCGCCTTGAGACATGAGATGTTGTCTCGTTACACTAGTAATTACACTAGCAACAGTGCCCTTCACATCGGGAGTAATGTTTGCTCACTACTGTTTGGCGGTAGAAATAGGCGCTGCGGTGGTACCTACCTAGACGGTCTTCAGCTATAAAGACTTACTACCTATTTTTTTTATTTTATGTGTGGGAAATGCCTGCGCATACCTGTCCTCGCGGGGGCAAAGACATGTTATGTCGGACTTGCACCGACTAAAACCCCCACGATGTTCCACCTCGTCGCCTTATTGCAGGATCACGGGACCGTTTTCGTACATCTCCGTGACCACTATGCAGCCCCACCTCGGGAAGGAGGAACCGCCCCTTTCCACCTTTGTAAGGGCACGCCGGAATACACAGCGCGCTCTCTTCTCGGCCTCTCATAGTCTCTTGAGTAACGGATCCTCCCGAATCCGTTACCCAGAGGACATGGGGGCCAAGAGAGAAAACTCTCTCGACTCCCTGCGGCGGATCCGGTCTTGGGCTCCGCCACCACCCGTTATACGGCCGCGGAGGATAGGCAGAGGGGCGAATCGCAATATCGACACTGCTTTCCCACCTCGGCTGCAAAGGGCAGTATAAACTCGATTCTGCAGCCCACCGGCACACATCCGAGGTGAGCTCGCGGAGCTTACCTAGCTCGACCACCTCGGGCCGGCCCTAAACATCGGGTCGGCCGTGTAGGCTACTCTTCGCTTCACCGTGGGTGTGACCAAGCAACAGCTACTGAGCCCCGCCGCCACGACAAGGCGTGAACTTGTTCGGGGGGAAAGACTTGTCACCTAGTGAATGTAAGTTTCATTACCCCAGTAATTTCACTAGCTACAACTCTCTTCAATCTGGAACACAGTAATGTTTGCACACTATTGTTTGGCGGCAGATACAGGCGCTGCGGTGGTACTTACCTAGATGGTCTCCGGCAACAGAGACTTACAACCACTGAATAGTTAGTATAGGTTTTTAGTTTTTGTAGAAAAACTCATAAACAATAATCTTATTGTTTAAAACTGAAAGATATAGGTACTAGAAAAATGTTTTGGAATGATCAAATGATTATTTTAGTTTAGCCTAAAAGTATGTAACTGGAATTTAAGTGACGAAGGTGTGATAGCTTAGTTTGTAAAATGACCGTATGGAAAGGCGCGGGTTCGATTTCCACTAAGGTCAAGCTTCTACGAAAGAAACATCACCATGAAAACTGACATTCTTCATGAACAACTTTTGAGGGCACGTTACTCCTTGTGGGAGAAAGGAGTTTTAGTAATCAGTCTTTGCAGAAGGATTATTAAAAAGGCGGTATCTAAGATGATAAATATAATCCATTGAGTTTAGTACGTCACTAAAATTTGGACGCAGCCATACAAGTGATAATTTATAGGCTACATATATTTAGGATTAGTAGGAAAATTATTTCATGTTGAGGTCCACATCAGACTGAGGCCCCCGACTGGTGACCGTTCGACAAGTTATTAATTTTATTCCCTTCGTGTCAAACAGCTCAGGCTACCGTTTTAAATAGATGCTCGGTGATGGTTCACGGTTCAAGTTCAGTTTTATGGTTTGGACTAAATATCTATAAAAGTCAAGATTACTCCGTCTCGGTTTTATTATGTTGTACGGTTGATATTTTATTTTCATAACTCATCAACAATTTAATAAAATAGTGTTATTTCAAAAGATAAGTTGTAAAAACTAGAAGAGAGTGCGGACAAATTGTTATCTACATCATATTATTATTATATTAAGAACTGTTGCTGGTGACCGTCTAGATAACTACCACTGCTTCTATTTCTAGCACTGTAGACGTATTAAGAGTAGGATTAAGGTATTCTCTGCCTGTCGTACAAGCATACTAAAAGGACCTCGAATTCGTGAGCCTTGACGGTGGCCTTTAGTAGGACGTTAAATGCAAGGTGGTCTTGTATTTGCTGGAGCACCGCGTGGGTGCTCAGGCGGGCCTTGATTTAATTCTAATTAGCGCTACATTGTTATAGGCAGGTTTATCACAAATCATCAGGTCCACATCTTACTCGGTTTATGATTTTGTTGAATAATTTATATCTAGCAACACTTCTCTGGATTTTAGAGGTTATCACTATATTTGCTATTGCACACAAATAAATCTTTGGAAGTTGTCTAGTTTTTCTTTTATAATTTCATGAACTATTGAGTCGCTAGAAAGTTAAACTAAAGAAAGTGTTAGTTTATTCCTAAAGACATACTTTTAGCGCGGAAAGATACTTTTAGCTCCTAGAGGAAGTCAGAGCTATGTAGCATTTCAGTGCTTAAGAAAGGAGTCCCGGAAATTCATTTGGAAGTCACCGTTGGACTCATAAGTGCTATAGAATCAGGTTACAGATATTTATTGACTTCATTAATTTTCATTTCTCATTTACAGAAACTTAATAATTTTCGCTGATGAGGAAATTCGTATTTTGTACGATATTATTGAAATTTTTCAATTAAATCGTGATGGATTGTTAATTTTTATGCAGATGAAGTTGATTTGACGAACATCGGCGACACAAACGAACGTTTTAGATAAGTTATTGTATTATACATCATCTCAAAAGCCACCGAATTCGGTGGAAATAAGCTAATTTTGTCTGTTTTCATTATATTAATTGATACTGATTAGATTTTATTGATACAAAAATTCGTGGGAAACTCTTGGTGATGTTTTGATGTAATGATTAACTGCAAAAGAAATTTTTGTTTGATGTGCATACCGTCGGATTAACCTGCTTGAGCAATGATGAAGGAATGCAACAAGGGTTAAATTATATCCTCGTCATTCATCATTATCAATTTAGTTTATAAATGTCAACCCATGCACGTTGGCTTTTACAAGAATTAAGGATGGCCGTAATCATCCCGCGGGGCAATGCGTATTGGCGATCTTAGTATGTTGGTAAAGGTTAAAAGAAAAACTGTTGCCCTTTTTTTAGATTTGTTTCTTCTCAATCCTCATTTATGCTATAATTGAGTGCTGTAGAAATTCAAATTTCTCTCTTACATTTTTAATACTTGATAAAATACAAAAGTATTTAATAATAAATTAATAGGTAATTTAATTTTATCACTAACACTTTAACCTAGATATGACATCTGTATTGTAAGAAAAAATTAAAATCATATTATAACTTTTTACATGTATGTTGTTTTAAGTTGTCTCTGAACACCGCTGGTAATATTCTATAGCAAAGATTAGAACAAAAAAATTCTCCGCAATACAAAAAGAATAAAAATGAAAACTGTTAAAAGGCTATTAAATACAATTAGTAGACATAACCTAAAATAAAAAAACTGGGAGCGATTCACTTACGTTATTTTTTATACATTGAGTACACCTTTTACTAAATATTTTTTTTTATTTAATGAAGCCACAAAACCAGTAAAACTTTAGCCGTTAGATAAAACAGTATACAGTTAATACATAAAACTTTATAATGTTTAAATTATTTGTTAGAAGTGAAAGGCAAAGATTCAGACTTCATACGGCCTGAACTAAAATTTTCTAGCTAAAAAAAATATTAATTGTAATATTTTAAAATTTACAATTTTAACGTTGCTTCAATATTGTTCTATTCAACATTAAATTATCGACGTCGATGTAACCGGCAATAGATAATGTTATTAATTATGGAGCACTCGATATAATAGTGTAGTTATGAATTTTAACGTGCCGCGCTAATGAGTCCCAACATGTCGATGTGTCTTCGTTAGACGACAACACCGTGTAACGGAAAATAAAAAAATAAAACTGTGATTTCCGCGCGTGATTTACTGCTGATTAAAAAAAAACTGTATATTAATGACATCACTAAATTGTTTCTTGATTGTCTATGAATATAAGACTTAAATTTGTATATGTTGGTGTACATATTTTTTTAAGTTGATTTTTTATCTTTTGAAATTTAAAAAAAATATATAGTTTCAATGTTGCTCATCATTTAAAAAAGCTGTGTTAAACTTATCTCAAATTATATTATATTTGTTATAATGAAAGTATCAATTTAAGGCAATAGCGTTTTCCCCTCTTTTATTTTTTATTCATTTAAGAGACATGACGGGCTGGACGTTCACCTGGTGGTAATTGATGCGCATGCACATAACGTAGCGCTAGTTAGCACTGCACCAAATTGTGGTCGTCGTCTAGAATATAAGATGTCAAGTCTCCTTACCCCAGTAATTATACTAGCTACAGCACCTTTCAAACCGGAACACAGTAATGTTTGCGCATTACTATTTATCCGCAGAAATAGGCGCTGCGGTGGTACGGCACCTAGACGGTCTCTTCTACAATCTTCTATCATTCTTTTCCAATTACAAAATTTGATGTCTTGTTGAAACTGTAAATATCTGTGAAAAGAATAATTTATGACTTGATCCAATGTTTTCTGTTTTTAATTATTATGTTATCTCGTCTTCTAGAAAGATGAAGTGTCAATTACTACGGTAACGTGACCAAGCATTTAATCCAGACCTGCGAAAGAACTGCTCACCACCAGAACTTATATTCGTCTCTTTACTTGCGGATTAGCAACAAAATATTGTTTAAGGCCTATTTGTGCCTGTAAATCACTGTTGGTAGGATTCTATTGCCGGAGATCGTATAGATAAGTACCACCGCAGCTTCTATTTCCGATTTGAAGGACGCTTTAGCTTGTAATATTATGGGGATAACGAGATTTAGGGCATTTTATTTATTATGGGCGGTATATTGCTTAACATAAGATGAACGTCTCCGTCGTCGTAACGGTGAATAAAAAAAAAATTACATACTGTAGATAAGAATAATAAATTGACACATAATCATAACACGTTAGCTTCCTTGTATGGAATAACAGTCACATTGACTATGAGATTATTTTTTTTACATAATTATCATAGTAATATATTGGGGCTTCGATATAGACGTATTTGTGAGACGAATGGAAAAAACTTAGTTAAGTAGAGGCGGCCACAAACAAGGCGTCTTAAATCACCACAAGGTGTGACCCGCCCGTTTGATTATTCCTACAGTATAACCGTCCGATACATTGATAGTGATATATTAATATTACCGGTTCCAACGCCTCGTATTTATCGTTTATTTATTTGTGTCCCGGCTAACTATTCGTTTTGGCTTGTTCCCTTTGTACGGGACCCGGCCAGACTAGATTTATTGATTTCATTGTTATTATATAAAGCAGGCTAAAGAGTGCTGGCACCTTGAAATCTCCTGAAGTGACAAATGTATAAATGTGATATTATTAATTAAGTTCGTGTGTAAGTTTGTCTATTTCACAGTTCTGAGGAAAGATTTATTAATTTTTTTTGAGGAATGACTGGTTAGTATGATATACACTGGATCATGTTATACTCTTGGTTAAGGTTTAAATATTTGTAATACATTAATTACATAAGTTTTTATTTTATTTTTATTAGACGAAACGATACAATGAGCAGCATATTCGTCTGAATGGCTTTAAAAAATATGATATTATGTCTCGTCTCGTATATTAGGTACAGCGCCGTTCAAACCGAAACAGTAATATTTGATAACAGAAGCTATAGTGGTATCTTCTAAGATATTTTTACCAGCAACGAAATGTTTTTTTTTCTTACGAGAACAGTTAAACAATAATTAATAAAAATTGTTTAAAATTAGCAAGATTTGTTAGAAAAATAAACTCGCTGTTATTTTACTTATATAATATTTAATACTTTACATGGCAACTATTAATTATATATAATTGCCTGTTAAAGTAATATAATTATTATTACTAGAATTATTAGATATTTAGAAATTGTTTATTAATATAATATTTGAAGTTAATATTAAATTTTGATTTTATGAGCACGTCATGTTTATGCAAATTATTGTAATAAAACTACGAGCGCTCGATTTAAACCTATAGGGGTCAAACGGGCCAAAACCTATGACCTATGACCCGAGTCGACAAGTGATTCATTTATAAATATTAAGTGACTCCTTTGAGTTCCGAAAATAAGATGTAGTATATAAATTACATCGAAAATATCTTTTATCCTGAACGTCTCTAATAGTTTTGCCCCGAAGCCAAAAAAAGCTTTGACGATCTCTGACGCTGATTAGTAATTTCAGTCTATCATTCTATTAATATAGTCCCCAGCAAGAATAAATCTGATTAGATTTGTGTATTAATAACTTCTTTTTAACCGGAGACCAGAACGAGGTTCCTCATTGTAATGAACTTAATCTTTAATCTGTAATGTTCCCTTTTCATTTACATTTCTGTACTATTTCGTTAGAAAACGGATTTGTTAACGTTTCCCCTCTCCCCTAATCTATCCAGTGTGAAAAGGTTAAAAAAGAAAACAAAGATTATCAAATCTAAGGGTGGAAAAATAAGAAATATTTTAGATCTGTTAACATCTGTTGAAGCTTGGTGTTTTGTTCGTTCGCTCGCTAACGCTAGTACAATTACTCTGGAGAGAATAGTATTACTTTCCGTACAAGGTTCGACATTAGCTGTTGGTGTGACAGCGGAAAAAAAAAATACAAATATAATTTATTCACCGTATATTAATAACGATTTGACATAACCCACCTAACGTATCATAAATATTCGGCGATACCGTTCTCGCCCGTCGCGAGCTTAAAATTAATATACGAATTGATTCCGTAATGAAGCGGTGTTATTATGCTAAGTAGATGTTTTATATTTAAAAAAAAAATATTCATCAGGCGTGCCTTTCAAGAATATATGGCTATTCAAATATTAAATAGTCTATAGGTTGTAAATGGTGGAAGGTCTGCCGGTGTAGGTATCACCGCAGCTTCTATATCTGCCGAAACACCGTAGTCTGCAAACAATAATTTATTCCAGTTTGAAGGGCGCTGTAGCTACAATTTAAATTACCGAGGTAAAGAGATGTAACATGTCTCAAGGCAATGGGGACTATCCGGTGTTTATTTAGATGATTGTTATGGACTGGGGTGTCTCTAAGGATCAGGTAAACTGTTTCGCTTGTGTATTCGCTTTGTGGAATAAAAAAAAACAGCCTTCTTAATATTCTCGCTATTGAAATCCCAAGTTTTCTCTCAAGAGAAAGAGTTAAGCCCATTTATCTACCACAGTGGCCACCGGTTTAGAGGATGTCATATGTGCACAAGAATCCTAAGTGGAAGTTGAACCTGTTCCTCCTCCAGAGTTATATATTGTTCATAATTGTATCTCAAAACTGAGCTATAAATAAATTTTTAGTTCACAGAAACAAGATTGTGTATGGGTAGAGGGTTGAAGTATTAATTTATTTAAAAAAACGTATGTTTTACGTATTTTGATAAGTTTTCTAATGGTTTCTTACCTTCTTATCTCGAGTCCTTTGCAGCGTATTTATTATATAATGTCTAAGACTGACAAATGTCCTGACTTTATAGCTATCAAGGAGTACCCAACAGCTCTTTAATTAGTGTTTCCAGTACTACCTAATTAGAATGAGCTCACTGTGTCTAGAAATCTTTAAGCGGCTAGCTTGTTATCTAACGTTTTTCAACAATGGGATCACAAGCTAGTAGTATTACCCAATTACTGTCTCTAATGTAATTAGGATATTTTTCAATTTTATCGGTTTCTCGAATTATCTTTGGTAGGAGTTCCTGTTCTTTTACATAGGTTTATGCTGTATCAAATCTGATGTAATGATTAATGAGTTGATTGAGTTTTGTTGAGTGTGAATTCAGGTATGACGGCTGATAGAGGGATATGGACGAGAAGTACATACTGTGCCGACCCCACATAGCTGAGAAAAGAGCAGGAGGAAGAGTTGATCCAAACCAAAATTAGAATTTTGTTTATATATATATGGAATTGATACACTAATAAAACATTTCATTTCGCCTAAAACATCTTTTTAATTCATTTTAACTTTCGTAACACATCAAATCCTTTTCTTCTTATTTTCTTATCGTTTGTACAGCCTCGTGATGTGTTCTATTCTTTTTTCTTGTTCTTGTTATATATAATTTTATGCGACATCTATATTTATATGTATGTTTGTATATAAAGCATCTTTTATTATAAAATATGTTTGCATACAAAAAGGCGTTAAATTCTCGTAAATTTAATTTGTGCACACTCGCGCAGCATCCTCGCATTTTCATTTCAATGCGTTTTAATATATACAAGAATTAGCCCGTCGCGGGTTATTTACAACACTTTGGAAACAAATCGCGCGTTCAACAAAACCTCCATTCTTATTTATAAAGCTGTCAATTTCGAAGTCGTTTCGGGTCGGGGTGGAGGAGAGCGCAGATGCCCTTACGCTCGTAAGCCGGGGAAAAAACATCTTAAGATGGCGGCGCGAGAAAGGCTTCGAGCGCATTAAATTATTATGATTTATGTGTTTTAGTGAGGCTGGACGGTTCACCTCCTTAATTATATATGAAGGTTTAACGAACAAAGCCCGATGGCCATGGCATCTGTTGAGACGTCTTCGTCAACGGGCGTTGCGCTCCACTCTAGCGTTTGTGAAGTTGTAAACACGTCAAATGAATTATCTAGATGTAGATCAAGTTTGCTATTATCATGAAACCGATGTTAAATAATTATGAAGGCAATTCATTGATTTATGTACATTTACAAAAACTGTGATTCGATTAAAAGTAATTTTACTAGCTACAACGCTTTTCAAGCGGGAACACAATAATGTTGGCACACTACTGCTATGTTGACAGAAATAGGCGCTGATGTGGTACCTAGCTAGATAGTCTTCAGCCATAGAGACCTACCACTGGTAAACTTCATAATGTAGCCGCGGTATCGAACAAGGAATTTCCGATACAAAGCGAGTGTTTCGCTACTGGTAAGAGAGGCAGTCAACATTTAACTTAATTTGTTAGTGTGCTGTCGGAAATAGTATTCTTTAATTTATTTCCCATCTGTTATGTTTCATTATTTTTTTGGCTATACAAAATCTTGATTTAATATGATATAGTACTGGGATATACTCCGTCTTTCTTCGGCCTATTGTTAGATACATGTTGAATAGATCTTACATTATCTAGAAGTGCTCAGGTTAAGATAGGTAAAGCTTTAATTGTCAGAACTGAACACACACATAGAACATAATGAACACTTACTTTCATTTATTGACTACAATATGAATGTTTCCATATACTATTTTATTAATAATCTTTACTTTATAAGTAAAGAAGTAACAAAAAAAATTCTGTTAGTAAGAAGTTTACATCGGTCGAAAATAATGAAATTAAATAACTTTAGAGATCATTTTCTTTTTAAACGAAAAAGAGATCTGAAGCAAATCAGTGTTGCCATGATATTTAATTTCGGACGTCGAACTGTCATGTACGATGAAAATAAAGGTGTTACCATACAGTGTAATATAATAACATCGATTTTATTTTATGTAAATGCATGTAGTACAAGTAAAATGTGATAATAATAACCTTCTTACCTGTCAATCCGATTCGCTACGCCACAATCACGTGGAAACTTCAAATAGAGTCCACGATTTACGGCTACTTGTTCGCACAATTGAAATTGTGCTTTGAATTGCTTGATTTTAAAACTTAAACTACCTTGTAGTTTATTTATTAAGTTGAAATCGAATTTGTGCCCTGTGCGGTTTAATTTTAAAGTGTTGTATCGCGTGAGGCGGCCCCGTACGGCGATAGCAATCTCTCCGAGCGAGCCGGTGACCGCGCGTTATAATGGCGTTGTCGGTAAAGAAGTCATTATTCATTTTTTTAATACAGTGTTTTGTTGAAACGACATTTTCACTAGCGTAATCACGATTTGTACAGGCAATATATCAAAGTAATAAAAGCGGAGTTATTGCCGCTCGGTAACAGCTCTGATGATTTTCAATTTGATGTCTTCATCGCGTTGTTTTACTCGGCGCGTACGCGAATTAACTCGTCGATCATTAAGCCGGATGCTGAAATGTCCAGTTTTTGCTTCTTGCCCCCACCATTTCATATTTTGTTCTTCCATTAATGCATATGTTTACATCTTTAGCAACGCTGCTTTTTTTTTTGATGCCATTAATTAAAGGAAATCCGCAAATATCATCAACGTACCCGCGATAGTTTACTCGGTTTTATTGGTATTATATTACATTTGCATACGTTTAATAATAAACGTTACTTTACGATAATGAAGCTAAACCACAATATGAACTGGAGGAGAATACCCTTGGGCTTTCAATTTAAATGTTAGCTGTCAAAAGAAATTATCTATTTTCTCGTATGTCTGATTAACTGCACAAGCGCAAACGGACGTATTAAATAAAAACCAATCTTCGCGAAGCGACAACTTGGACTTTCTCATTCCATAAACAAGAACAGAAAGACTCGCTTCATCATACAATGTAAGGAAACCGCAACAAATAATAGTTTCCAACCGTATGTGTGAGTTATGGCGACATGCTTCAGATGTGCACAGTGCACCTTACACACGAAAGTTTCGCGGAGAATAATGATTTTCACTCTTCGGCCGGTGTAATAAAGATTTAAACATGCATGTTTCGGATGTAAGCAGAACTTTGCCAAGATGTTGGAGCAGCAGAAACGATGTTGTCGATGTCTCAATCAATGGCGGAGAGCTGTGGGAGCGGGATGTGTCCAGAAACAATTTGCAACACAATGTAAAATGCGTTCACGGATACATGCGCCAGCGCATTCCTATTGTACCGGATACTTTCAATTCTTTCAGTGGTTAAAGAAATATATTAATTTGTGTAATTGCGCTGTTTTCTATGATAAATTTATAAAACCTTTTTTTTACTGTAATAAGTAAATGTTTAAGTTTGTTGGTTAAGTTATAGCAATATTATTCGTTTAAGTAACGTCTCCGTTAATGGTAAGTTTCTGTTGCGGGAGACCGTCTAGGTCGGTACCTCCGCAACTTCTATTCCTGCCGACAAACAGTAGTGTGCAAAACATTACTGTGTTCCGATTTGAAGTGCGTTGTAGCTATAAAATTACTGCGCTAAAGTGACTGTATATTATTATAATAAGCACCACATTATTATGAACAGGCGTATTACTATTAGGTTAAAGTATCATTAGTCTTTCGTGAAATAAAAAAAAAACGTTTCATGTACTTGGTTAAGAGACCATTAATTCTAGTTTCAGTTTATATTACACTTATGAAATTTGAATGTTGGTATTGTGCGGAGGTTGTCTCCTAATCTCCAAAAAATGTTAGAACGAGACACAGTCCAGAAAGATGCTGTAACCAATGTAATTAATTTTAATCATATCATAATACGATAAGACAGGAAGATGTTCATCACTATCATCATCATCCTTAACCCGTAGCAGTCCAGCAGACACAATCTTTTCCCAAGGAATTTAGCACGATTTTCGGCTATATGCATCCAGTTATTGCCAGTCGCTAGACATATTCACGTAAAACCTAGTGGTAAGTAATATGTCCACTCGTAACAATGCAGCGCTGGTTAAGATTACAACATGAACGTCTCGTGGAGAGCTTACTGTAGAAATTACCCTATAAATTAAGGTCTTATACAGACAATATGAGAGTCGTAGCAAGCAAGGCTGGTCCGAAAAAAAAACTGACACATAGTGACCCGGAATTCAACCAGTTATCTTTCTCTGTTTAAGACAAGTGCATAACTACTGCGTCATAGAGGGAGTTATAATGTACGTTCTTTTTATAGTTATATGTATTATCAACAAAAATGTATTTATAACAAAAACATCGATTTCTCGTTTTATTTGATAAACAATGAATAATCGAGTCACAACAATTATATGTTCGTATTAATGTATGCCGTAAGTGTTAAGGCGGATGGGTTGGCGGATTCTTAGCGATCTAGTGATTACGGTTAATAGAGACCGACACTCATGATGTCTCACTTAAAATAGGGTAACAGCACATTTGATGTACCATGAGATTTCTGAATGTTTTTATTATATATGAATTTAGTAAGATTCGATACGAAAGAGTAAAATAAGAAATATCAAGATATTTTATGTAATTTTAACTTATATACACATTAACATATATTACAATAACATATGAACTATAATAATAATACAAATTACTAGTAATTTAGTTTTAGTACGAATTTGGGAGGAAGCAATCATATCGGAGACGTTACATAATTGTGATATGTATCGAGTGATAATAAATTTATCTTTAAAGTTATAATTATATTTACAACAAAAAAACGACCCTAAAATTTATGGCTAATTTAGATTAATTAGTTTCTTTAAAATATCTATACCCTTTTTATAATTGAGGTATTAAATTTATTTATATTTTTATGCAAATATCTTAATGCATGTATATATATTAAAAAAGTCTTACGTGGTCCTGTTACCCTAAAATTCTTAACGCAGCGGGGTGCGCGCGCGCCGCGGGGCGCCTCGTTATTAGCACCTCGCGGTTCAAAGAGAGCCGCCACCCCCTCTCCGCCGCCCCTCCACTCCTGCACGCCTCGTTAGGTTATCCATAACCGTTACCTCCCACGCCAGGACCTATAATATATGACCTTATGAATTACTATGACATAACTCGCACGCGAAGCCTAGTTAACCACGAAATTGATCAGGTATCAGATATATTTACAATAGTCGCACTGACATCGTAAAAGAAAATAAGTTATGAGTAAATTTATCGGTTATATTTACTTATTTCATTTATTATCACATACACAATAATTTTAGAAGTTAACTCTTTTTAAAATCTTGATGGAGATTAAGTTCAACAGTATTTTTTACGCAATAAATATGTTAAATTAAAAATAGAGTTAGAAAGTATAGTTTGTATGTTGTAATATACTAAGTTAAATATATTTCTTAATTCATAACAAAAATGTATAGAATTCGCCTTTAATAATATTTGATAAACAAAGATTAGAAGAGTTTAAAAAACAAAAGCCCAGATAGCTAAAAACTACATATATTAATATAATATATTAATTTGTATCATAATAATACATAACAAGACTACATATGTTACCTAAATCAATATATAAATAATAATTGTTTTATACACATAAAGTCAAAGATGTAAGTGCAGGGTTAAAAAAAAGAGAATATACTATAAGATTCTTTTTAATTAACTACAACCCTTGTTATTTCATTTTCTTATTAGTATTAAGGTATGAAACTTAATGAATGATATTGATGATGATTCAGATAACAAATGTTTAAGTTGCCTCAATTAAAGTATGTTAATACTTCTTTTGCTGTAGGTACACTATAAAATTTTAAAAAGATATATTCTTATTTATGTTAATTTATTCATATAAATTACAAAGTATCATTATAGCAAATGTTTTTCATATCGGTATGTATGTCCCGGAATAAACGCACGAATGTTCATACTATCGTTGGAGATTGCTCTCGCCACGCAATCTGTCAGCTTGTCAGTTTAAATTAGATAAGTGAAATAATTTTAATTATAAGTGTTATAAAATTATTTCAGTTGATCGTTTTTAAAATATGGATCCAGTCCTAAGCTTCGTATTAAGGACAAATAAAAGGCAATCTAATAAATTTATGTGGAGGTAAATAATAAGACATTTCTTCATTATTGACCAAGACAAAGCTATTTAAAACCATATATTAAATGACCATATATTATATTTTAAAGACATTTGAAAAACCTATGAGTTTTGTTACTAGTTCAATAGGAGGGTGGAAACATTTATAAAAGCGTAACTTCAAACAATAAAATATTCGCACACTAATAGCTTCAAAGACGCAAGTAGATACATTTATATAACCCTCATATATCGAGCCACTTATTTAAGGCCATAGAACATTAATGTAAGCATAATATAGAAGAACAGTCTTTACTTTAATGATTAGCAAATGTATGTGTACAATGCGTTTTACTTTAAAACCTGCCTCCCTTCTGTTTTAATATGAGACCATACATAAGAGTTCAACGCGTACTATATCAAAGTACAAATGTATATTTGGGTGGAATGATTACATAAATAAATGTATTAAAAGTAATATTTCACTACTAATTATAATCTTCATAATAAATTGTTCATAGTATATACTAACCTATACTGGTGGTAGGTCTGTGTTGTCGGAGTCCGTATACATGTGTATATCTACTGCCAACGAACGGTAGTGTATTAACATTACCGTGTTCCTGTTTGAAAGGTGTTGTAGTTAGTGAAATTATTGGAGTAACAAAACTCATCTTATGTCTCACAGCGATTAGCACATTGTGGTGTTGTGTATACCATCCAACTAGCGTCACGTCGTTATGAGTAGATGTATTACTTACCATCAGGTGAAGGAATCGCTCTTATAGTCTTTCCGTCAAATATAATAAAACTTATGAGTTTTAAAACATTGGATTAGATGGGTTATAATATTTAAGGGGTATTTGTTTATTGCAAAATGTACAACTATCAGCAGACAAAAAAACCTCCCGCGCGCATGTAAGTTATAGTGAATATTTTTTATTATAATAAAGAGGTCTATAATAGCAGTAAGTCTTGTAATATCTAACCGGTTATATGTTTTTTTAAATATACATAAAACTGTATATAGTTTGAAATAAACATATATAATCCGAGTTCCCCTACTGGCATATTTCATTAGTAGGACAACAATGCATGTCTTATCAGGCGGGATCTCCTTCAGTTAATCTTAATTAGCGGCGCTGGAGAAGTGTCGGCTCATTGTTTCTAGCGCACACGCACGCCTCCTGGTGGTGGAGTGGGGCGGCCACCAATCACACCGTACCACACGTATGTCAGGAATGCGGACCAGCTCACGCGTGGCTCGCGTACAAAATATATTCTGCGTGATGTAAAATCTGTTAAGTAATCGTAATAATTGTATAGAATAATCTAGTAGCGATTTTATTTATATATATTCTATTTCAAATATAAATTAAATGATATTAGTATAGATTGAAATATTATAATACCGATTTTATTAATGAAAAAAAAAAATCAATGAATAACAACCAAAAAATTGAGGTGGAAAAATAATTTGACTATAACATAATCATGTGTTAGTTTTTAAATTTTGAGACAAATTGTTTCATAGTTAATTACATTAAATTAGTATTACAAAATGATTCCGATAGATATTTAAAAAAACTAACACTTAAACAGTTTTTTTTTATAAAATCGCTTTGTACTATTATTACTGCAAATAGTCATACACCTAAAAAGTCTAAAGTAGTTGTATTGTGAAGAATTGACAAGAAAGTAATAAAAAACAGAACGTAAAGTACAATTTTGTAAATAATTAAAAAAAAATAGTACAAGCCATTAAATTACATATGTTAATACTAGTTAATATTAAATATAATTGATTTTTGCATAATTCGTCCGTTAAAAAACTTTTGCACTAATATTAGATATAATATTTATCTCGGCTGGTAGCATCTTGTTAATTTGTATAGAATAATATTTCATAAAAAAATTGATACTTTATCGGGTTAACGTCACGAGCCGATGGACGTCCAGTGCTGGACAAAGATCACCACACCAGTTTGCTGTTATATCTTTAATTTTTTTTTAAACACGAAACAAGATGGAGGGCGGCGGGGCCGACACACGCGCGACTTATTAACGCATCAAGCGATCGCAACGGGACCCCGCGATGTTATTATTTAGCCCGTTAATAATGGACTCATCTTTTCGCCCGTGACAGGTTCACACCTTGAGACGGCGAATTGACTCTCTTTATTATACGAGCTCTTTTATTTTCTCGGTCGCTTTATGAGGGGTTCTTTGTGAGGCGGCCGACGCGCCGCGCCGCGCGTCCGCCGAGAGGTGTGAAACGATGCACGCAGATAATGTTATGGCGTTTTAATAAATTTAACCTGATTGTAATTGCGATTGCGATTGCCCGGGTTTATTTATTGGTTACCGATTCGGGGTTAGAAATATTTCGATGCGAGCGTATAGTGAGAGCGCGTCAATCATTTTTGATCATCAAAGAAATCTTCAAGATGTCTTAGGTAAGTCAGGGTTGTGTGCGATTACCACCACTTCCATTGAAATAGCCTTATTCGTTTTCTCTATTACATTAGAAAAGGGTCCGGTGTCTTCTAGGGAACCCTCCAGTGTCCCTTTGCAGTTTATTTAAGGACATTCCAAGGAAAGTCTAGGGCGTTCTTTACACCCCGAGACGCGGCCTCATTAAGGTCTCTCGCTGTCGAGTCCACGGTTGTGTGCCTACGCCGTGGGGTTTTAGACGGTAAGAGTTCAGCATAACCCTTCTGTTGCCCCCACAGCAGAAGGGTATCCAATGCAGGATTTCCTCACGAAAACAAAGGGTGTTCCTGACACCTTTATTATGCTAAGGTTTATATGCTTGGACACATGTCGAATGTAAGTAAAAGCTTATGCTTTTATGTAATGTGTAAATGTAGTATGTATGTCGTTAAGTATGATATTAATTTATTCTCTTATCGATACGGTCGAGGATACTTATTAAATTATTATATATATAATAATAAAATTTTATAAAAATAGAAAACATGTTTATTGTGTCTCGTCCAGGCTGATTCGGCTACAGCGACTGGGTCTGTTACGTCGCTCTTTATGTGTCCAGGTGTGGGCTGACGTAGCCAATTATATTTCAGAACCTGTGCTCACACTGAGAACACGTTAGTATTCTGTTTACGTAATTATAATTAATATACATTGATCGGGCTATTAATCCATCGTGTCTGATGTCAAGGTCGTGACGCCGGTAGTCTTCCTTAACATGCACATATTTATGCTGGGGAAGGCTTATATACAGCAGTGGACATCTATCGTCTGATAATGAAGATTATTTAATTAACATAAATTTCTTTCTTACTTAGTACCTTTATAAATGTTTGTAAACTATCAAGTTCCTTGTTTATATATATCACTGGCTGCTCCCCGCCCGCTTAGCTGGCCGTAATATAGAATTATACTTGAAATTTGTTTGAAATATTCATTGAGAGCAACCGCAACCGCAAATGACTTTCTATAGCAACCGTTACTATAGCAACCGTATAAATATTTCTAAAAGTTAATTAGAAATAAAATGATGAAGGAGCTATGAAATTCAATACATAAGTAGCCTATAATCCTCTACAAATTATTCCGCGATTTATAGTCATATTCCCGTGTCGATCACTAGTTTTCACGTGATGGACGAACAAAGAAAACCTTTTTTGTTTATACATATAAATTATATGCTATAGAGTTTTCTAAGCAAGAAAAAAACGCTTTACCCTCTTTAGCTGCGTTGCAATTTAACATATAGTTGAGATACAGCGTTAACTGTTAAATCTACAATAAGTGCAGTAAAAACGAATGCAGGCAGTGTCGACAAAGTAACTGGGCAGTAATAAGTAATAAATTAAACATTCAATTACAGGCGTTAATTAAGTCGTCGTGGGGGCGAGGTGGCAGCTAATTTAATTACAAAATGTCTGCCCGCAATGCGTAGAATTTAACCACATTACCTAATAGAATAGCGCCTGTTTCGTTACTTATTGCTTCAACTTCAAACTTACTTCCGTAATTAAAATAATTATGTTCAAATACACCATAATAATAATATAATACATATTCGATAATTATTAATATTGTTCATAGTTTTTAATTTGTAGCGTATTTTTATAATTCTTTTACTTATTAGCATCACTGTGCTAGTACTATCATGTTCCGGTATAAAGGCTGTTGCAGCTAATGAAATTATTAGGGTAATACGGCTTAATAACTAATGTGACAAGCAATTGTGTAATATTTAGTACAACAATTTTATGATGGTGCTTTATACCATCAGGCGATGTCCTACTCGTTTCGTCTAACATATAAAATGTATGAGGAGGGATATTTCTTGACCGAGTTATGCGATTTGAATGATTTTTTATAGATATATACCTCAAAGTTGAAGTCTTAATTAATTGTAAAACAAATTTCGACCCCATTATTGGGAAAATAAGATATTCTTTTAAACTGTTTTTTAAAGCGTATTGTATTTTAAAGCGTTTATGTAACTACTTATTATTTCGACGTGTTGAGTGCATTCCGGGGGCTACGGCTACGGGAAGACAGGAGACAGAAGTATTAATGATATTGTTAAGTTGTATATAAAAAAAAATAGTTACGTAATAACATACTGAGATCAGAGTAAGTTATGAAAATTTAATGCTTTAAAAATAGTTTATGTTATGTCTATTAGGTGTACAGAGGATGTAAAAAAAACGGCTGGGAGCCACTGGAATATATTACAAGAGACCTATGACCATCAGTGGACGTCCATCGCTTGAAATGGTGATAGTTTAAGTTTGCCTTTTTTTTCACACTCGAGCAATGTTTTAAATGTAAGTATTCAGTGTATTTAATTAACGAGTAGAAGATTACACGGTTTGGTTGCGTTGTTCAGATCAAAGCGCGAGAATTAAGAGTCCGTGCACGATCGATTGTTATCATAAAAAATTGCGCGCCCCGCCCTCCCCGCTTACCCCAACAGCTTGTAGAGAAAAATGTGTTACAGATAATAAATTAAGCGAATCTTTATAGATAACCATACCATCATCTTTTTATGTAATGATATAAACAAGCCAATTTTTTTAAGGAAGCAAGTAATCTTTTAATATTAATATCAGTGGTAATTATCACCGCAGCGTTTACTTCTGCCGCTAAACAATAATGTTTTTACATTGCTTTCTTCCGGTCTATAGAGCACTGAAGCTAGTGTGATTACTAGGATAACAAGACTCATATCTCAGGCGGCTAACGCAATGTAATGTAGTATATATCATTCGTAATCAGCGCCACTTTGATATAGGCGGGAGTATCACTTACCATCTCGTCGCTTAATAGTATAAAAATATATATATAAGCCTCTTCCATCCTGAAGCAACTTTCTCTTTTTTTAGCTGAAGCATGTAACTAAGAAACAATTTGTTTCATATAATTTTTATGTTTTTTATAATAAAGAATCATCTATTATATATCACAAAGCATCATATATCCCTCATAAATATATAAAAACTATGTACAAGTTGAAATACCTTTAACTTTATAACAATAAAGCTTACGGCCATGATTACAGTCTAAACGCAATTGTAGCTTATTAATTAATGAATATAATTAGTCTTGACTACCATTCTCATGTTCCACTCCGCCTACAAGGTCCACTCTGTAGTCTTGTCTTGATATACAGGGTGGCGCAAAAGTAATCCTCCTATCAGAAAATGCTATAAATTTTGCCTTGATGTAAAAAAATTAAAAGTCCAAATAAAAATAATCCACAAGAAGATTAAAGTTTTTCATTTTTTTTTAAATTACAGCCAAAAATCATCGAAAGGTTTTTGTGCCACCTTGTATATATATATGTATATATACAAGGTGGTGCAAATGTATTTTATTAGCCCTGACGCAGATTTGAGGCGAGAGCAAAGCTGCTCGGTAATTCAGAAACTACACGGCTTCTATACGATGATTATCACTAATTACTGAATAGAACTAAGTTATATTTAAGATAAACTAATATATAGCATATCTATCATCATCATCATTATACGCCGATAGACGTCCACTGCTGGATATAGGCCTCGTTTAAAGATCTTCAAATCGATCGGTTCTGCATCCAGCTGATACTCGCGACTTTCACCGTATCATCAGACTACTTAGGGGAGGTCTAGTTTGCGTCTTCCGGTACGCGGTCACCATTCGATGCCCTCGCTGCCCTATCGACCGTCAGTTCTTCGAGTGATGTGTCCTGCCCATTACCACTTGAGATTAGCAATCTTTTGGAGTATGTGGGTGACCTTATTTCTGCAGATCTTCTACCCGTACTCTCGTGCATAACCATATCCATGGACTTGAATTTTTTCCACAAGGTCCGCTGTAAGTGGCCACATCTCGATGCCGTAAGCCTCAAGTCGATGGACCTCTTTCTGGAAATTGGACTATACATATACCTTATCTATACAGTATTTTAATATAAATAAATAGCACAATGGTCCAGATCTAGACCGAAGTGTTGAAGCGATATCTGGAAGTTAATATATACAATAGTAACTAGTCTGGTTTCTGTTGCCGGAGATTGCCTATGTAGGTCAGCTACTGTTTCCGCCGACATACAGTGGTATGCAAAGATTATATTCTGGTTTGAAGGGTGCTGAAGCTATTGAAATAACTGCAGTAATGAGTCTCAACCTTTTTGGTGAAAACGCAACGAGTACGTGCTGCCGTTTATATCATCCACTCTAGCGCCATGTTGTTATGGGCAGGCGTATCACTTACCATCAAGTGAACGCCTGTATTCGCTTCCAATTTTAAATTAAAGAAACTTTGGGACAAATCTGATGATTAGAGCATCCGTTGTGCTGCTAATAGTTCCAGGGTCGACGATTTTAGGAATTTAGGTGGACTTGATCTACATTTTCCAAGGTCTTCGACATAGGAATTAAGATTATCACCACGGCACTGGTTGGAGATACATAACAATAATTATTTATTACTTTTAAAGTAAGTTAGGGTTAGATCTTAACTTTACATAAATAAATTTAAACAGCGCAAAATGAATTATCTCTAAGCCAAGATGAACTTTGATGTGATACTAACAGCATCATAAATGTTAAGTCAAAATATCTTGTAAAGTTAAGATTATGTAAGTATATATATATATATACGTCCATCGGCTGATGAAGAATGTAAACATATATATATATATAAATCAATGTTTGATTTTAATAAAAATTTATATAATATATATTACAGTTTTTTTTGTTTTGTTTTGCAAGCTGTTTTAATATTGATAAGAGAAAGTTACATTATTGTTATATTTATATATATTTTATTATTAATTTATTACGTTTTTTCTTTAGTTTCCTGTTAAACTGTTTTTTTAATTGTTCTTTTTGTAAATCTCATTAATCTTCCTACGTTAATACTAGTGCCGCTTATGTCAAGGCATGCATGCGATATCATTAAAATGTGCATCAATATTAGATTGTTGTTACATATTATAATTTAGTACGAAAGTTTTATAAGAAAAGCAGTATATCCATTTAAATATATAAAATTACGAGGAAAGCACGGAGATCTCTTACCAATCCAATATGTGAGAATGCATCGTACTTTTCACTTAGATATCGCCGCTTCAATACGCTGCTAGTATTAAGTTTGTAGCCATTTAAATTCTTGCTTTAGGCGTAATGTAATATTTTACGTAAAACGCTATTAATTCTAGACGCTAGAGGTGAACTGTTAACATTAAAATAATCTTTTAAGCCGACTTGTACACGCGTTAAACTGAGGACACACTGAACGGAAGCGCCATGATTTTTAAAGGAATACTTCCCAGGAAATTCCAATCCTTTATTGAAACTCCTACGGTAAATTCCAGTACTTCCTACGAATGCTTTAGTACCTCTTGATATCAGTTCCAGGCCTCTGTTACCGGAGACCGTCTGATAAGTACCTCCGCGGCATTACTGTGTTCCGGTTTGAAGGTATCTGATAGAATTATAGAGGTAATGATACTTAATCTTACTTCGTAAGGTGACGAGCATAATGTGGTGCTGTATATTTCATCCTAACTAGTGCTCTGTTGTTTGTACAGGAGTATTACATGTCATAAGATGAACATTTCGCTCGACTCGTCGCTTTGTAGTTAAAATGTGCACCTTCTGGGACAAGAGGGTGGTGATGACAAGTTGTGCAATTATCTGGATTTCTTTCAATAGTTTTTTAAAAATTTACTGCAAGTATATTCTTCTGTGTTCAGTGTGTGTACAGCTTTGTTCGGTGAGCTGGGCTGGGCTGGGCTGCCCGGGTCCCTTATCGCGCGAGCAGCCCGGTCCGGTTATTATTTTTCAGTGTTACTGTTATTGCGCACGGCGAGCTCATTACACCGCCATTACATCGCTTAACAAACTATTAAACATCTTCTTTTAATGCCCCACCATTCCGATGGATCCGCCCGATCAGATGTTGTGAGGTATATTTTAATTAAAATTCCCTCTTTGAACTTTATAAACAACCCATGATTACAATACTACTTTCACCTCCATCAATTCTATATTTATTTAATATTTATGTTGTGTGGTTCATTCTACAGGAAACCCCTCTAGGGGTAGGTCACCGTTCAGCCCCGGAGTCTCGGGCTAGTGAGAATAGGACTAAGGTGAGCCCTGCCTGTCGTAGAAGGCGACTAAAAGGGCCTGGGAGTTTCGCAGGCCTTGAGGGTGGGGGCCCTTATCGCTCAACATGCGAATCTGTGTGGGACAGCCTAGGAGGGTTAAGCCCCTCCTCAGAGATGTGTTAACACAAAGTGTAGACGGGCACCGGTGCGTCCTATACGAGATCCCGGAGCCTCTCCGAATGCACTGATGCAGAGCACCGAGGGGGTTTTAGTGAGTAAAAATCTCACATAACCCTGATTTCCCCCCAGAAGCAGGGTATCTTTCGAAGATTTCCCCACGAAAAAAAAAAAAGGGGATAGGTCACCGTAACGGCCGTTTTTGATGCTATACATGAATAAATTACTTCAATTGATGAGAGATTTTATCTAGCCTCTCAACTAATGTTAATGATATTAATGAATACTGAAAATCTTGATTATAATTAATTCATTGCTACTGTTTTAAATTTTATGGACAAATCGTTATTTAGATATAAGACATATATAATATAATAAGGGCAGCGGTGGGCAGTCATCGGTTAAGATGTTAGATAAAATAAGTATTATTATACCCCAAGAATAATTAATACATTACAATTATGTTAGGTTAAAGTCAATACAATGGGAGAACTTACTTCCAAAGTAATTTTTATTATATTATTTTAGTTTGATTTGGATCTTTTGTACTTACTTTTATTTTTGCTCTAATCATCTTTGCTGTATTACTCATTTAAAGTCTATAATATTTTGGGGTACTTTATTCTCAGTAGATCCTACTGAGTTATTTCAAGCAATCTTTGAGCGATCATATTAGTTATGGTAGTAAAAAAACTTCATTTTCTATTCGGGATAATTAATTTTATCCAAGTTTAATCCAGTTTAAAATGTTTCGCAAACGGTGGGGCGTTATTTGCTGCGCATGAGCCCGCGCCGGAGATGCGCTATCGGCGGCAGGATCCCGCTGCGAAGTGATTAATGCAACCGCTACATAGAGTTGCCATCATCACTAAAACAGCATAATGATGTATAAAAAGTATTCTGCCAAATCGTCGATTTGTCCATGATGCAATGAAATTATAAATAAAAAAACATTACGACTATATAAAAAGTTGGAGGCTAATATTTAGAGACAGCGCTTTGGACCTACGACCTGATGGAAAGTGTGTTGTAAATATTAAAAAAACAATGTACTTCAGAAATAGCTTTTTATTACACTGTTACATTAAACAATACATCATATACATATTTTTTTATTAATATCAAAAAACACAAATGTTCTTGACACGTTGCAAATAATTATTGTGGGTGCAACTAAAAAACATCACATAGCCTCTAATAAATTTCGATTTCAAATGATAGTTGATAATGAAGCCGAAGGTTTAGAGCGTGCTCGCTAGAATACTCTTGCTCATAAATGACAGAACAGAATATATCAGGTAAAACTCTTTTCTCGGAACAGCTGTCATAGGTTTTCTGTGTCTCTAAGACTACAAGTTGAATAAGACGTCTCTTCGATGTTGGTTTAAATTAAAAAAGAAATGATTGTTATTGTAACAATGAACGATACAATTGGAAACCGATTCGACTTCCTCTTCTGCCGCTGAAGTAGATTGCGTAACGTATAAGAATACCAAAAATTTGCAAAGAATTTCGTATCTAATTACGTGTATCACTAAGGATATCGGAGCAAACAAATCAATGATCGCCCGTGGGGTGTTTAACCGCTCGATAAACTTGCGTAATTTATAACGAGCAATAACAATGTGTACAATATCTGAGGGGTAATTTCTCAAACGCACACCTCGCCCGTAGCGGCCGGGCCGGCCATCCGACAAATTAAATAGCCCAGCGTCAGAGCGATGGTGGGCTTACACCGACCACCGATTCGATGATAACCACTGAGCGCTGCTTTTGAAACAGATTAAAAAACATAATTTTAATTTTCTAAATCACAGATAATAAACCGCTAACTATATATAGATGGGGGTGTAAGGGGTCCAGCACAACGAACACTCGGAACCCTTTTTTTTCGTTTACGAGGAAATTTTTAAAAGATATTGTGTCTTATGGGGGAAATCAGATCTGGAGTAGACCGTACGGGGGCCTGTTTTATGCAGACTCTACCAGCCCCGTAAGTACTAATTCAATGACTAGAGACCACGTCCAGCCATTGTCCTCCTCAGAGTCATTTAAAGGCCCGATTAAAGTAAGGAAAAACCATTCACCGGTGCAAGGTGATGACACAGTCATGGAACTTAAGCCTACCTTACCTGTTCGTGGTGCACTCTGCTAATCAACAAACGACGTTCTGGATTCTACCAACCCCCATTGAGCTTGCGAGGGAAATGGCCCAAATACCCTTATATTAACCTCTCCAAATGATGGTCCACAGTATAGCATAGTATAGTACTGGCCATACTGACTGTGGACCGACACTATGTCCAGCCGTGGACGTCTGTCAGCCGATGATTGATATTTAGATATGTTATTACGCAAAGAGGTTATATCAATGTTGTCTATTTATATTTAATTAAACAGTGTAGAATTTAAACAGGGGTGTAATTGTAATCATCATAATCAGCTCATAGACGTCCACTGCTGGACAAACCCTTCCTCAAAGAGCTTCACATTGGTCGGTCCCGCATTGCTCGCAAGTAGTGAGTTTATGCGATTTTCACCAAATCGTCGGTCCACCTTATCGGAGGCCTCCCGACACTACAGTCAGCATAGCCTCCGGTACCGCCGGGCACTAGGGTTCATTTGAGGAGATTCGGGCCATTTCCCACCACGCTGGTCCAATGCAGTTTGGTGAGCGCTAGAGCCTCGTCTGTTGATTAGCAGAGTGCACCACGAGCAGATGAGATTGTCTTGGGTCGGGTGAGTTGTTGTGTGGGACCTCTTGCACACTGTTATTGTAAAACCCATTATATTTTCTTGTTTATATGACATATAACCATTTATTGTTTAAATATGAAGTATTTATATATAATTGTATTCGATTGGTTGTATTAATAACATTTAATCGCGTTTTATTGCGTTTTAATTAATTAACTTTGTACTGTGGAACACAAACGTTGTTCGCTGTCGAGTTTCCGATATAATTACGTCATAATCAAAACTAATCTGCGGCACCCGAGAACCGAGCAGAAATTTAATTAACGGTAAACAAGAAAACGAATGTCAGAAACGTATTAAGAAAAACAAAGAAAAAAAAAAGAAAAGGAAATAAAAAGCTGTTACGAATATCCGTAACATACCTGCGATCCTAAACTTCCCCGCACCTTGTGGCAAATTGAAAACGACGCGCTTGCCCTGCGAGCTAATAATAAATTCCCAAATAATAATAATTCATAAATAATAATCCTTGAGCAGCCAAAATAAAAATATTATACACGTCGAAATAATAAAAGGATTCGTCCACAGCCGGTCCACACGGGCCGCTTTCCTGTTCAGGACTATACTAAAAGGACGAGGAACTTATCAACGAGATTTTACAAAGAAATTTTTCGTTTACCGAGATGAGCAAGACGTTCACCTGATGATAAGTGATTATATAGAGTTATTTACTAAGAACTACATTATGCCCTTCGCTTAGAGATATACCCGTAAGATGTTGAGCCTCGTTATTCCGGTAATCTCACTAGCTATAACGCCCTTCAAACCGGAACACAGTAATGTTTGCATACTATTGTTTGGAAGAAATAGGAGCTGCGGTGGTACTTAAATAGCTTTCCTATTTATGCCGCGAAGTCTATAAGGTGTCAATAAGGAGTCTCTTCGGAAGTTGTTGACGCATCCTCATCAGCCGATAGACGTTCATTGCTGGACATAGGCCTCCCTCTAAAGATCTCCACATTTAAAAGTTCATTGAGGGTAATTGGGCTTTAGCCAGCCACGCTGGACTAGTGCGGGTTGGTGGGTGGTTAATCCCTCGTCTGTTATTCAGCAGGATGCACTGCGTGTAGGTGAGGATGACTTTGGCTCCGTAAAATATTGGGTGGAACCTCTTACACCAGTTGTTTACTAATAAGCAAATAAAATATAACGTTTTCTTATATTTACTCGATTAGTATACATCTAATAAAACTAAATTATACCGATTTTATCTCATTTATCTGATGAACCACAAATCCTTGCAAATGAACACTGATTCTCACCAAAGATGATTCGTAATGCTACTGGAATTAAAAAACATCCTAATCGCAGTTGGTGTCGTGAGACTATCAGCATGGGATTATATGATTGATAAAATAAATCAAACAACAAGCATACCGATAGAAGACTTCGCGACACAGTGAGCTCATTCTTCGTAGACAGGACATCAGGTAATAATTGAAAAGCTGTAACTACCCTGTAACATCAGCGAGTGGACGGAGATCGCGAGTGCCGTCCAACTGTTCCGCCTCGCAAGAGACCGGGCGGAATATCGTGACCTGACCGCTAACCTCCACTAATCGTGAAGTATCTTTAAGAAGAAGAAGATGGTTATGATGTAGGGACCTCTGTCAGCTCATTCCCTCTGTGACTTTGGTTGCTGCAAAGCGGTCTAAGCGGTTATAGCTAGATTCCTGACGATGTCAGCGCTGCAAGCCATGCGAATTTACAGCTTATCTGACACTGGGCTCGTGGGTCCGGATCCACGGCCTGATCTAAGCGGATATAGTTTATTTCCACAGAATATATATTGAATGAGCGTGTACAGTAGAAGCGCCGCGTGTGCGCCGCGCCGGCCCCACCAAATTGTTTTTTCGTGCAACACCTATAATTACGCGATACGTTACGTTTTTGTTTGGCCCACATTTCCCGATCCTCTAATTTTTTGGTGCGTTTTTGCTGTACCTTTTGTAGTCGTTAATATGATTACACCGTAGAGATGATGGCTTCATACTCGTTTTAGGTTATAACTTAATTTGGCCCGGCTCGTACGTATTTGTTTTTTATTGTTGTCCCGACTTCCTGAGAGCGGGCCTGTTCCACTTTGTGTTATGTTTTTTTTTTTTTTGTTTTTGTACTGACGGTCGTTAGTTTGGGGGTTATTGAATGAGATGGCCGGTGAATTGTCAGCTCGGATGTTTCTCCGCGTACGCCGTTGCGTCATGTCTTCGGTTTGATATCGTGTGTTGACTCTGTGCGCTGTTAAATTGGTTCGTAATCTGTTAGCGAGTTGATTTTTTTTTTTGTTGTGGTTACGTCTACTGCATCGTTCGCGTTTCTTCACGTACTATTGTTAACGGTTAGTTAACTATTTGTGTTATTTTTAAACGTGTAAATTAATTTCTAATAGCGTCTACACTCTACGTGTATTTAATAGGGTCGAGACGTCTGTTCACGGTACGATAGAATAGATTTATTTATATAAAGTTACCAATTTTTTTTTAATGTAAACAAATTCGAAGATTGTCTAGAAGCTATTAAACATATCGAACACGAAGAACAAACTTCATGCACTTGACTTCACCCCTCATTATCATAATTTACCTGACAGTTCATATCCGTACATTCACTAGGACTGTTGGAAAATTTTAAACGAATAATTATGACAGTATAATAATTGTATAGGAATAAAGTTACCTTACATTTCTTGCATGGAAAAGTAGCTTAGAAAAGTAGATACTTATGTTATACATTTCGTATCGGGTAGGCGTTTCCTTCCAAAGTCTGGTTAAGTATTAGCGTTAACGTATATTTTCGTCGTCAAGTGATATTATGTGACCGTTACTGTAATTCTGTTTGAAGAGTATTATTGTTACATTAAAGATGTAAAGCAGAAAATATTTTATACATCTGAGCGATCGATGTGGTCATGTGCCAACATTCTAATTTGCTATCTTATTGTAATGATTAGTGTTCCGTTCATCAATGTGTTCTTAACTTTTAATATGAAAATCATTATTTCTCTGTCTAGTTCTTATTTCATATGGAGTCTGTATTTTGTGGTCGTTGACCGCTGACGTCAACTCTTTTTGAGAAAGCTGTTGTTGGTTAAATCGCCACTTTCTATAAAGAATTGCAGAGTGGCAGGAATACTTAGTTCATTACATGTGATACATTAATAACCTGCGTTCTTTGCCTACTAGTCTGTAAGCGAGAGAAGGTGGCACAATTCAGTTACTGGTTCCGCACGGCGGAGGCGTTAAAAATGTGTGCAAAAAAAAAAATATGTAAAAAAGGTTTATGGAATAGTTAGTGTATAGCCGGCTGTACCGGTAATGTCTTAATAAAGGCGTGGGGGTTCGATTTGACAAGGAAATTGTCGGCGCGGGGCGACGTGCAAATTGGCAGCAACACCGCGCGCACACGCGACCGGCGCCGGGCGAATTATTGCCCTATTTATATCATCTCTACTCGATAAACAACTCTTACAGAGTCAAAACTAATCATTTTTTTTTAAATATATACATTTAGCGCTTAACTACGATTCCACCTGATACTATGCGACGGTGCAACCTTTGATAGTAAAACGCACTAGTCCATAAGATACTCGTCATGAAGAGCATCAGTAATCTCAAAGATACTTTTGTTATAAAATTATATTTCTATAAAAAAATATTTTAGAGTTTACTATAAAGAAATGCATAATACATGTATTAATTAATTAATTAATTTATTATTTTAATTTTGGGGAAATGTTTTATACTTATTTAATCATCATCACCATAGCAACTGTTGAAAGTCCACAGCTGGATATGTCTCTTGTAATGTAATCCACAAAATACGAACTTGCGCTGCTCTTGTTAATTTAATATATTTTATAAACATCAACATTTTAGTCTACTAGCGAAATTAATAAAAAAATCTTATAATCATCATAGTTATCATTTGACATGCCACTGTTGGCTTTTGGCTTTTCCAAACATACTGTACTTAGACCGATCTTTGACTGTACAACATAGCAACGATAATATTACTAGGGGTGTAATGTTAAAACAAATTATTAACTTACCCGGGACCAAAGAGCAGACACCAGAAACTAAGCTATAGATTGCTGGACAACATTTTTGTATAAGAGAGAATGTTTAGTTCAGAAAATAATTGTAAATGTTATTGACTAAGTACTACTAGATATTCCTCTCTTCTTCTATGAATAAATTACTGTAAACACTATTTATATATTTTTTTTTTAATTCTACGAATCGACCAGATGAGTGAGACGTCTGTCTACGTGGCGCTAGTTAGGATGGCTGGACTTGTGATATAAAGGTTTGGTTAACTTAGTAGTTTCACTTGCTAAATTGCACTTCGAACTGGAACACAGTAATGTTTGCTTGCACATCTACCTAGACGGTCTTCAGCAACAGGGATCTGCAACCAGATAGATATTCTTCTCTTCGTCAGCCATTAAATGTTAGTAAATATATACATATGACAGTTCTGCGGTAAAAAATAAAACTTATCACAAAGATCACCAACGAGACGCCTATACTAAGACTGACCGCGCAAAGCCTGTTTCCTTTGCCCATAAACGACCAGCAATTACCGAGTCGCGTTAGGATATTTGATTAGGATCTGCATCCATCTATAAGCTAGTGTTTAATAAATTAGTTTGCTCATATAAATACAGGTTTGCAGCACGACCAGAACAGATAAGAGGACCAGTTTAATAGGACACAAGATTTAGGGCATGTAACGTTCACTGTCGCAATCCAATTTTAATATACTATAGTTTATTAATTGTTCCAGTAACTATTATTTAATTATATACATATTGAAACTATTGTTATAATTATATATCACATCACATTCATCATCAGCCGATTCACGTCCATTGCTGGATATAGGACTCCTCCAAAAATCTCCATATCGATCGGTCCACATTTGACATGGCTTTGGGCCCTAGGGACCTTCGTTCATACGAGTTTATTAGGGGGGGTTTGGGGCATTTCCCACTACACTGCCCTAATGCGGGTTGATGGGAGATAGAACCTCGTTAGTTGATTAGCAATGCAGGGAGTCCTTATTTTCTATTAATTTACATATATTACTACTATTTACTTGTACATTTCTAGATCATATCTTTCTTTTCCATATATACGGTATTCCGTAAGCAGGCACATCATGTTTTCTGATTATTCAGGGTCAAAGCATTTACCTGGTTCTCGCAATTTAGGTTAAGTTAGGTTGCAAAGTAGATTACCTGCTGCTTGTGTAAATAATAATAGCGCAGGATCGATCGATGTGGATATCTTTGGAGGAGGTCATATGTCCAGCAGTGGATGTCGGTCGGCTGATAATGATGATGATGATGATGAAATAATCCAACATCTTCCGCTCATCTGTTATACAGCTACCAGGGTTTCCTCGCCGTCTACAGGTCGTAGCTCCTCCACAACTCCCTATGGAGAAAGAGTTTTGTATAATCCATTCATACTTGACCTCTAAATTATGGAAGTAATATCTCATTTCTGGATATGATTATGGGCGAGCAAGTTTCGATGTCTGCTCTCCTACCACCATGCGAAATTAGATCAATTGTAGATTTTTTTTTACTTAAAGATTTACATAGTTCGAAAACTCTTTTGTATATTTTTATAGTTTGTGATGATTATTGCTTGTTAGTGCGCACGCGGAAACGATTCAACATAAATAACTTGATAAATTAACTTACACGACCTTCACATATCCGCCTCTATGATAGCTCAGTATCTAATAACAATATATTAACTAATCGATATCTCTTACAATTAATATAATTGACTATATATCTGTTTACTACTACAGTGGGACTATTATATTTTGCTTATGGGAACAATTGGTGGTAGGTCTCTGTTGCCGGAGACCGTCTAGATAGGTACCACTTCAGTGCCTATTTCTGCCACCGAACTGTAGTCTGCAAACATTACTGTTCCGAATCGTATGGTGCTGTAGATAGGTAATTACTGGGGTAAAGATGCAACATCTGAGGTCTCAGGCGCTCGCAATAGTCCAGTATATATTATCCTAACTAGCGCTACGTTGTTATAGGTGGACGTATCACTTACCATCAGGTGAACGTCCCGCTCGTCTAGTCACTTAATTGAATAAAAGAGCAGGTAGTTCGCTATAATCTTCTTGATACTATTTTACGCTTTTTGCCTGGACTGTATCATCGTCATCTTAAACAGTGGATATCCATTGCTGAACTCAGGTTTCTTGTAATGTATTCCACAACAAAGTCTTGCGCTGTTTCAGTTCTGTGACTCCAGAAAGCATAGTCCCATAACTTTTCTATCTATATGTACCTATTAGTATGTTGCAAATATACTCTTTTAACTAATTTTGTATATATTTTCGCTGTTAAGGTTGTACAGAACATGATTTATGTCTAGTTATAAGCTATTCGAAACTATTTACAATCTTTGTTAGGTTGTTAATATCGATACTAAATTTATTGCTTTGTTTATTAATGCTACACGCTAAGGAAAGAAGAAAACAAAATATGATAAAAAAAACCTTATTAAAGCAAAGCCAAAAAACTAGTCTTAAATTATGTTACATAGCTTGCGACGATACATATCTAACGTATTATCATATTTAGTATAAAAATATATATATTTAAAAGCTATTTGTTAATAATATAAAAATAATTAAAATCCTCTCCAGCTTCAGATAAAGGTCCCGGTCGTTTCGTCGCTTTGTATTATAAATAGAAAGTTTGCGAAATCTGGAACCGAGCGCATAGATGCGAGGGTGCTGTAAAAGCGTCATCAACGAAATTAACAGCAACAACATTTGGAAAAAGCATGAAAATGAGTCTAAAGCTTTGTTTAACTATAGTTTAGGCAAGCGACGCCGCGTGCATTGCTAGTTTCGTTAAACCGATCGCTCTCTGCAAATCTAAATCAATTTTATAGGCGCTTAGTGCAACACCCGAGTCCTGGTTAAGTAATTACAGCGATGCCATTTTACATTGAACCGGCTCGTCGACGATTCGTATGGTGCCGTAGAACGAGCGCGAGCAGACCGCGGGTCCGTGTTCGCTGGACCACGATTCCTGTGTTAATTTTAACAGCGGGCTCGCCGATGAAAAATTGATTTCGTCTGATACGGTTTTGATTACACGTTTCGTAGTCGTTAGATGCAATTATTTGAATGTTGGATTGTAGTCGGTCTGTTACGGACCTTTTTTTTTCTTTAATTCTACGAAACGACGAGACGATAGGTTCTTCTGACGTAAGTGATACGGGCGTTACATTGTCGCTAGAATGATGATAAGCCACCACAACAAGTTAATTACGATGATAAACACTACAAGACATTATTACCTATAAATTGGATACAAAAGATATTAAGTCTCCTTATTCTAGTAATTTACCTACTTTCTTGAAACTGGAATACAGTTATATTTGCACACTATGTTCTTCGAGAAAAGAGTTTTCCCTCCAGTTAAGCGAAGATGTTTGTATCGACTTATAAATATTTATTCACTTGTGTTTTTAACTGTATTACTTATATAACATAATATTGCTACATGTGTTAAGATCCCTTTAGTTGGAGATTGTCTAGATAAGAATTTCGGTTTATTATACTGCCTTTATGGACAATGGTTAAGCGTTGAAAACCTCTTTATTAGAAGACAAGCGCCTTTACAGATCTTGATAGTATAAGATTATAAAATCTAAATCTATCTATATTGCATTAAATATGTAAATAAGTATTGTCGAGACGATATGTTTGACACCCACAATTATGATCGACAACTCTACAACCAATCGAAGCCCTTGGTTTGGTTTATGGTTTTATTGCTTTGGGTTTATATTGTTAAGGTGTAAAAGTACAAGTATTCAGAGGATCCGCCTCGTATTTCAATATACTCTAAATAAACGTGTGTGGTTCATTGACCATAATAAAGATTTTTTTTTTATATATTTTTAATTATTTAATAATTTATTTTATTATATTCTTGTTACGAGATATAGATATAAATAATCAAATGGATTAACGAGAACGAAATATGCATATGATGATAAAATTGGTATATTAAAGTAAACAAACTATAGATTAATATGAAAAAACTATAAGAGAACGATTTTTTATTAATAAAGAATTAGTTTTAAAAAAATTATAAAATATACTGTATAATTATTTCTTTATCGACTTTGTTAGCATAAAGTTTATATGTAAGTTTTGTTTTGATATATGTACCAATGAAAGGAGCACACAGCACTCATAACATCGCACGCACTGTATATTTCAGTATATTTTAACGGTAAATTTTTAAATGAAATTAATTATTTCTACAATTCAACGGAAATAAAGAATTTATCATTTATTTTCGAAGGAGTTGTGCCTTTTTTAATTTCCTGTAGCTGTATCGGTGGCGAGTTACGACGTCGTTCTACGAAATGTAGTACACCGGTCACGAAGGTTGGCGTATATTGGAGCAAGTATAGAAAACAAATCATTGTTATATTTATACTGTTGTTTCTATTATTGTCTAAACTTAAAGTCTAAATATATAATTTAATGAATTTGCAATGAAATTAGTTGAAAATGTTATGGTAATGTTCAATTAACTCGTTCATCTCAGTTCATTATTATTTCAGCCCACAGTTTGCTGCTGAACACTCCTCGATTTTGGACTTGATCATATTTACTACTTTCGGGGAGTGAACTATGGTATTTGTTAAGAGTACAGGAAAGGTTGCTGCTGTTTAGTTGTTTCAACTTGAGACGTTTTTTACGAGACTCTAAGCGCTGAAAACCGGTAATGAACTGAAGCTCGTGAGCAGAATGAACACGATTAAAAAGTTCAGATCTAAATATATTTACATATAATTACTTTGGTAATATGGCCACTATATTAAATAATGTCCAATATTTATAATTCACCATCATCATCACAACCGATGAACATCCACTACCGGTGGTAATATCGGTCTCGTGTAATATACTTTACAATTAGCCACAGTTTATTCTCTATCATCGTTAATAAAGTGAAATAGTGTTTGTAGCGTTTGTAAATTATATAAACAATAGATCCATTAACATAACACGCCATTAAAACAGAGGTGTTAGTTAAAAATAACCGTTTTAACACTTAGCGTGAATGTAAAGCGGTAGTTCGTTAAACTTGGTCGGGTCGGCGCGAAATGCGCAAGGGGCATCGCACTGCAGCGCCTGCACGCGACCCTAACAAATTGTTTTAGTGCTCATTTCAATACAAAAATAGACCCTGGGTTACTTTAATTTGATATTTACTTACCTATTATATCAGAGGTAATACAAGATAATACATATCGAGGCACGGTATAGAAGCTATTCAAGTTACAACTGCTATTATAGAAGAACGAAGCATTTACTTATAAGGAACGCAGTCTGTATGATAAGATTGAGATAAATAAAACAAATCTCTTTTAAACGTTAGTCCATAATGAAATTGAATGCAACTTAAATAACTTAACTGTCTCTATGACTTAATCGTTAAGCGTATGTAACAGTGAGGTTGGTATTGGTAGCTCGCTGGTCTAATGGTTAGAGCGTGTGGTTTTCATTCCGAAGGTCACGAGTTCGAATCTCAGTATGTACCGATGACTTCAATATTTAAGTTATGTACGTTTGTGAACTTTAGTAACAACAATGAAATACAAACGGTGAAGGAAAACATCGCGAGGAAACCTGCACATGAATTAGAATTAATTTTAAGGTGTGTGTGTGAAGTCACCAATCGGGGTTGGGCCGCGTGGTAACTATGGCCTATCGGCCTCATACTGAGGGTAGGCTTGTGCTCAAAACAGTGGGGACGTAAATTGGCTATTTAAAACAGGTAGGTTCCCGGTTAGATTTCGTGGCATTGAATTGTCAAGTTTGGTTCATCTCCGTCATTAAACTATTAGATGAGTGGTCGGGATCGTCATGTTAATATTGGAGGCAAGCTTTACAACCCTTAGCGTTTTACCCCAGTTTAGCTAATGTTTTGTTGGTTATAGTATTTGTTCGAACCCGCCTGACTAGCTACCATCCGCTGCTATAACTGCATTGCTGTGTTCCAGTTGTCAACATATAAGAGCCAAAGTATTCTAGACGATAATACTTCACTATCTACGTCCTCCTCATCACTTAACAATATGGGCAATTGAGCTACTGGTGGTAGGTCTCCGGTGCGAGCGACTGTCTAGGTAGGTACCACCATAGCGCCCATTTCTACTGCCAAACAGTAGTGAGCAGATATTACTGTGTTATAGTGTCAATGGCGCAGTAGTTGGTGATATTATGAGGATGATGAACACAATGTGGTGCAGTATATATCATATTAACTAGCGCCACGTTGTTATGGGTGAACGTATCATTCACCATCTTTGTTATAAGGAAGATTCGTAAAGCAAGGGTAAATGATTATCTAAGTACAAAGTGATCATTTAATTCGTCCACCATTATGTGTAGTCCATTAATAAATAAGAGATCATGAAGACCTTTTCTAAATCAACGAGATAGAGAGGTAACCTAAAGAGGAATGTACGATATCCCATTTATCCATGTGCAAGTAGCCTGGGGCGAGGAAAACCGGGTAATATTATGATTTATAGTCCCTAAGGCCTAGTAGGCTACGGTCACTACTTCATTAGATAAATAGGTTAAGTTACAGCCTTTAACTTATCAGTATACACTTTACTCACACGCAATATGTTATACCTCTAAAATAACTTAATACAACCGAAACCTGAGTAGCTCGCTGGCTTAATGGTTAGAGCGTGAGGCTTTCATTCCCAAGGTCGCAGGTTCGAATCTCGGCATATACCAATGACTTTAATATTTAAGTTATGTACATTTTTGAACTTTAGTAACAACAGCGAAATACAAACGGTGAAGGAAAACATCGTGAGGAAACCTGCACATGAATTAGAATTTATTCTCAGGTGTGTGTGAAGTCACCAATCCGAATTGGGATCGCGTGGTGACTATGGTTTCATGGCCCTCATATTGAGGGTAAGTCTGTGCCCCGACAGTGGGGACGTAAATTGGCTGTTATGGTAACAGAAACCTGACGAGACGAGAGAGAGGTTATGATAATAAGTGAATACAACTTCATACATAATTTGTTAACTATCGTATTCCTGGTAATGTTACCAACTAGAACGCTTTTCAAACCGGAACTTAGTAATGTTTGCACAGTTCTGTTTGGCGGCAGAGATAGGAGCAGCGGTGGTACTTCGATGGCCACAACCAACAGTCCTCTACCAGTAGTATGCATATACTACTGTATTCCAGTTGGCTAGTGAAATTACTAAAGTTATAATGTTTCAAGGCAATGAGCACAATATGATGCTATGTATATCTTATAATTGGGTCAACGTCTTGTTCGTCTAGTTGCTTCTAAAAATATTCATTTCTATATACTCGTGTATTATTAAACATACTCAAATACTAATATACTAGTATAATATAATAGATGTACTTACATAATGTTGTTTATAACAAAATTTAAGTGATTCCGTAATAACATAATGTAAAGAGTTTTGGAAGTGAATAAAGCCCCGAAAGAACGTAACATAACCATTTTAATATCCATTTTCATTTCTCGTAATGCTCGTGGCGTTTAAAGCGATATCTAAATCAGATAAGGGTAAGTTCACATGACGATGGAACCGGAATGACTCCGTACCACAATTATAAACGAATTAGCCCAAAAACTGTGCCTCCAATGGGCACAAATTGATATAATAAAAAGACGTAGGCGGCTTGTGCGATAGGGCTGCTGTTTAAGTTTTTTTTTTTATAGCATTCATCATTATCAGCCTATAAAAGTCCACTGTTGGATATAGGTCTCCTCCTTAGATTCCCACATAGATGAAGTAGGTTTTTATATAGGGGAATTTGGGCCACTCTCCCCACTGGAATAATGAGGGTTGGTATTAGTTAGACTCGTTTTTTGATTAACAGGGTTCACCACGAGCAGGTATGGTTGACTTGGATCTCGTGAGTTTTGTGCGGAAACTGTTATATAGTAGTATGTACCATTAAAGCATAAATATTAACCATAAATGAAAAATGTAAGTTAATTATTTATAATATATATCTTGTTTTTTATTTTTAAGGTATTCATTTGTGTTAGAATCATCAGATCATAGTACATAGGGCAAATAAATCACATGATCAATTTTTTTCTTTCAATAGGCACTTAATCTCAACTTCGGATGACTTTAATTAATACTGTGGTCGAAGATTGTAAAACTTGAACTTTTGACTATGAAATTAAATTAGGTTTAGGGCAACTACTGTCTTAGCCATTGTTAAGTGAAGTTAAGTAAAGTAATTAGTTTTTGTCATAAAATGTCATCCGATAAAATAAAAATTTGATAGATTGTTGTAATCCTAATTTCTTTTATTAGTTTAGTTATAATTATATATGAAAACACTATTATGTTTGTCAGTATGAAATTGAATGAAGCAATCGTGACAGTAAGTATTGATAACATTTAAAGAGTTTAACAGATTCTGTGGTACAACAGTATCCGCTTACCTCAAAGGTCTCCGATTCCTATCCGGGTTCATATTAGTGGCGGAGTTTTGTGTGAAGGATGCACCAGTAAATACTAGTTTTCATTTTCATTGTTAATCTGTCGCCCTCCATGTTGTTATCGCGTGAAATTTAGGTCAAGTTTAAATCCACTGTAAATATATATTTTTTTAAACTTTAACTGAAATCAGGTCTCCAGCCCTAGCGCGAGGTGGAGGTGTCGCCCAATAATTAAGTGATTACGTTAGGACGCGTGTCGGTGCGATTTATATCACTGTCGGGGGCGATCATTAGCCCGCCGTGGAATTGCCCGTATGCACGGGCCGCGGTCTCCGGCCGCGGTCTCGGCCCGCACTTACCTAATCATTACAAATGTTTCTTTTACACCAAACTTCTTTTTTTTTTCCTCCACTCGAACGTTTATTCGCTGCCAGTTTTGTTTCTAATAATTTACAATATTGATTTTAATATATAAATAGTGCGGTATCTTTGCCCGTTCGGATTATAAAATCCTAAAATTGTAACTTTATGTTATTTCACTTCAAAAGTAAGAACAGCACAGAATTGGCGTTCTATTTTTAAATCGTAGCTGTCAAAATTGGTTTGGCCCGTTAGAAATAAAACATGGTGACTGAAAACATTTCTATATTATAGAGAATTAAAAATAAACAGCCCATTTAATATTGCCACTGTTGGGTTGCCACAGATGCAGGATACCAGAAAATATTGAACCGAATGGTTTTTTACTCATGTTCTATATAAAAATAGAATGTTTCACAGACACTTTGACATTAATTTAAAAACATTTACATTAACTTGGAATTTCCGTATTTATAATCAAAAGGTGGGTATGATGCAATTTGCGATTTAAAGAACGCAGGATCACTAGGTGGTAAGTCTTTGTTGCCGAAGATCGTTTAGGTAGGTATCACCGCAGCGCCTATTTCTATCGCCAAACAGTAGTGAGCAAACATTACTCCCGGTGTGAAAGGCACTGTAGCTAGTATAATTACTGGGGTGACGAGACTCAACATCTATGTGTCAGACGACGAGCGCAATGTGGTACTGTGCGTATTACTTATCTAGCGCCAACTTGTTGTGGGCGGGACTATCACTTACCATAAGGTGAACGTCCCGGTCGTTACGTCTCTTAATTAGAATTAAAAAAAACGATTGTTTATAACATAGCGCAGTTCTAACATAAAGGAAAAAGATTGCATTGTAAAGTATTTAAATAATATTAATATTCTCCATAAAAAAAGAATAACCTGTAAAGCTTCTTGTGGATAATTGAGACTTTATGGAATTCTCGTTGTAATTAAAACGTTTGATGTATAGATGAATGCTCGCGATAACAAGCTTTAATTAAAACGTAACCGCGCCGAATTGAATAATTCGGTAACAAATGACTTCATTTGCATATACACTATAATTAGTTTCTAATTCATGCCTTGCCACCGTTCTGAGTTATTGCGGCTGTATTTACAAAGGTAACCATTTTTTTTTCTTGTTTATTTTTCGCTTCACGGATTTGGAGCTTGCAACACTGTAAGAAGGTTTTCAATTACGGTTATTGGATTTACATATTACACTGAAATTATTGCTTTATTGTTATATGTTATTTGTGATATAGTGTTGGCTTTGATTTTGGTTAGTTCTTGATCATTATCATTTAGAGTTTTGTGGTGGTAAGGTCTGCGGTGGTTATACGTATCAAAACTAAAAACAATAAGATTACTTTGCACTGTGTCAGCTTCTGGAGCGGAAAATTTTTAAACGAAAAAAATTATAAAACAATTCTCTTTTATCTCGTATCGTCGGAAGTAAGAGTTGATAGTTGATAATCTCGATTTGTTACGATGGAGTTGAGTGAAGGTGAAGTGGAACGAGCATTAGCGATTCGTTTCGACTACTGCTCAGGAGATCGAGTACACTGAGACAATGACTTGTGAAGTTGTTTTATAGAAATATAATTTACTTCTATTAATAGGAAAAATTGATGGGAAAAAAATCTGTGTCTCCATCACGCAGCGGTTTGTCGTAGGGTCATATGTGGTGGAGTATGGATAGAGGATGGGTGTTTTCGAACTTGACTGAGTATTAAGCAAACTCCATAAGGACATATAAGAGCCAGCATATGCTGAGCGAGAATATTTCTTCATCATGAGCCCCAGCGTAAAATTTGAAGCGGAAACCATCTAGGTAGGAATCACGGCAGTAGCAGCCATGAAATAGTGGTGTGTAAACAATACTGTGTTTCGATTTGAAGGGCACTGTTGCTAGTAAAATTATCAAGGTAACGAGACAACATCTTATCTCGAGGCGATGAGCACAATGTGGTGCTGTGTATATCATCTAAAGTAGCGCCACCCGTTTACGGGCAGGCATATCTTTTTACCTATGGGATGAAAATCTCGCTCATCTCGTCGCTTCCTTGAGTAAAAAAAAAGATAAACCTTTCAATGGTGTGAATCTATTATTAAAATATAAACAACTAGCGATTACCTATAATGACGTGTAAGGCATGGTTGGGGAAAATGTTACTATTACTGATGATAAAACTTTGCTGTTGGAAACAATCTGTTTCTTTTTATCTAATTCATAGGAAGATGCTGTCGATGATATCCTCTTAGGGATTGTCTAGGTCGGCACAACTGCAACGCCTTTTTCTGAAGAAAGACTTATTTCCTATTTCTTTTTGTGTTGTCTTCGTTTTAGTTTTCCAGTTTGATGTGCGAAATAGCCAAGACCTGTGTACCTTAATTATGGCCAATGAACAAAAGACGAAAGAAAGAAATATTTTGAAGAGTTTATGGGCTTCTTCGGTTAATTCTTTAACGGAAAACACTTAACTGTGGTATTCAATTTTGAACTTTATAGTCAGTTACTGTAAGGTACATCTTTTAAAATTGAGCATAAATGTAAATTTTATTAGTGAAACCGAATGCTAGACTACTATTTACCACCACCATAAAAACCCACCGCGTTCCCTAGACCGGGGTCCGATGTCCTGGGCACTGTTATCAATCTCTCTCCCCGGTATGGTATATCTGTATTTACAATAATCGTTGCTGGTTATTAGACGTCGAATTAAACAACTCTGTAACGATTTGTCCTCTGATTTTATGGATCTTTTGACTGACTATAATTAATGTTTTGCCTTTTACAAGTACAATTTAGTAATTTTCAACTCAGTACAAACACTAATTTAATAAGCGGACACATGCCGCTTACGAAATTATTTAATTTCATACTTGTATCAACGGGCGCGGTTGAGGAAATCTTTTAATTGATGTCAAACGTCGCTTAATTGTCCGATTAGCGAATTATTAATGATAAATTACTTACAGATAGATACTTGTAAAAACCTTAATAACCATACAGGAACGTTTTGCGGTCCAAGGAGGCTGCGATTAACGAAATTCTATAACTGTAAGAAAACAAGCAAGAGTCCATTAGTCATTAGCATTCTAAATAAGTTTTTTTTGAATTTGATACCCAGTATGTAGTAAATATAATGTTACTTATATATAATATAACTAATCCTTAAAATATAATAATACAATGAATTATTATTAACGAGTAAATATATTAAATTAGTATCAGTTTTTAGTGTACCACACATTACTTCTAGACTTGATTGACAAATAAACTAAACCAAAGGTGTTAGGAAGTTTAAAAAAAACTGTTTTACACGAATAAACAAAACTACTTTTTGACTTTAATTTTACATGATGTGTAGTGACTATGAGGTAGAAGATGATGGAGGATATTCGATACGAAAACTTCGGTCATTGCCGTTGATATTCAGAACACAGGAATATTGTTATGGCGGCAGTTTCGCAATATGAACACGGTAGCTTGATGGGTTCGTAATAATCTAAAATATTAACTCTCCCAGGAGGTGACCCTGGATTCAACCAAAGACTTTCGTCTCTATGAGGTAAGCAGTGCGTCACTGAGTCGCAGAGGCATTCAGAATTAATAGATATCAACACATATCTGTACGTCTGAACAGCAACAGACGCAATTGCGGAGCCAGCCTCGGACCGTACCGAATCGGCAATGAAGCAAGGGACGTTAATAATTTTAAAATCGCTCAAATTATCCGCCAGATGTTTACCAGCAGAGCGAAATGCCGCCTTTGACATCGGATATCCGTGAAACTTCACCAGCGGCACCGCAATATCCGTGACGCAACACTCGGACGAAGTCCCGTCTCCTGAGTTATAATCGTACATTGTTCCTTCATGTTGAATTTCTATATATTCATACATGCATATAACTACCAGCTATTCCCCACCCGCTTTGCCGGCCGTCACACCCTCGCAACTCTGTTTGGGGAAACAATTTTGTAAAATAAATTCTTAGCTGACCTCTAAATGGCAGAAGCAAAATCTCCACCAAATTTTGAGTCTCTACACCTAATAGTTTCGGAGATCTCCGATTGACATGCAGATGTCTCCTATATATTTTAAAATATGAAGAGCCAATTGATAGAGTGGGTTTTGAATATTTTAAGCCATCCACAGTGTGGTCTTCTGGTCAGTGAAATAGAAGCATGTTTATATTATCAGAGACCAGCTAGGTACAACACTGCTGCTGACGAACAGCAGCAAACAAATATTTTGTTTCGGTATCAAAGGAGACAAGTGACTATTAAAAACTGGAAAAGGATCCAGGAGCTAGGAGCCAAGCGGTATTACTATTTTAAGTGTAACAAATTCACTATTGGTAGATCTGTGTTTCTGAAGCTCGTCTAGGTAGGTACCATGGCATCGCCTATTCCTGTCGCCAAATAGTAGTGTGTATACATTGCTTGCATTCCGGTTTGAAGGGCTCTGTAACTGATGTAATTACTGGGGTAATGAGACTCAACATATGTCTCAGACGACGAGCGCAATGTGGTGCAGTGTATATCATCACAACTAACGCCACGTTGTTATGGGCAGGCGTATCACTTATTATCAGGTGAACGTCTTTTCACTTAATTAAATAAAATAAAAAGAATAACTTAGTTTGTCAGCTCTTTGTTTGCTATATTTCTTCGATCGCTTTGTTATATTGATATTTTTTTTATTTATAGGTACCATTTCTTGTTACCAGTAATTGTCTCTCGATTTACATCTAAATACTATTCCACAATACTTTAGGGAGTATTCTGTGAAATATAATAGTTATTTCTTGTCTGATTCTATTTAATTATACTACATTCAGTTATCAGATTGTGTATAGTAGTTAGTAATACGCCCGCCCATAACAACGTGGCATTAGTTAAGATGATATACACTGCACTACATTGGGATTGGCCTTGACACATATGTTAATTATTGTTAGTTCAGTAATTAGTCTAGCTACAGTGCCCTTCAAACCGGAATACAGTAATGTTTGCACACTACTGTTTATCGGCAGAAATAGACGGTCTCCGGCAGATACCACCGGTCAAGTTTTTAAAATAAATAAAAAATAATGTTTGTTTTTAATGACATTATATTTTGATTCAATAAGTTAATCACATAACATATTTTTTACATCTTACACTGTGTGATAATCAATATACATATATTTATCACGTGTCATTTCTTTCTATAAATATAAATAAAACTTAATTATTTTGTACCTATTATATCGATTCAGACTACAATGTACAGTGAAATCATAGTTTTTATATATTTATTGCAAGTGAAGTAATCAAATGTATGGACATTCATAATAAACATTTGTTCAGTATTTTTATTACAAAGGATTTGGAAATTGAGTGTGTGCAGAGTAGTTTTAGTTTAATTTACATAACTTTTTTTAAATCATTTAGATAAAGAGATTTTAAAATACTATGTAATAAATGTTAGGAATATTCAGTATGAAAAGACAAACATTTTTTTTAAATAAATTCGAAAATTATTGATAAATTGGCTGTATGGAGAAGTTCAAAATCGATAAATTTAACATAAAAAAAGGTAAAGAAAGTCATCGACACGTAAATTTTGCGCTTAATATAGTTTTAGACTCTATATCTATCATATAATTCTTATATTCAAAATAAAAATTTATTTCTTAACAAAAAAAAAATAAAGTGCTCTTAAAATTACCTAGTTCTATGATATCTAGGCGTATTATATTATGATAATTAAAGTATTATGTACATAAAATGTTTAATAATTAGTCTATCATTCATTTTGGTCGGTAAAGGAAAGTTTTTCAGTATAAATATAAAAGTAATGTTAAATTAAACCTAACGTACGGAAGTAACATAATTGATGTCATTATTAGTTTTTTTTTAATGTTTATATTATCTATCTTTCATTCCTTTTAAACTTGTAATGTGTAAAGAATTTTGACATTCATAATTAGGTGCCGCCATCTTGAAATTGAAATTTGGCGGTTCGATTCATAAAACTATTACGGTGTGACATTGATAGTATTTATTGCTTTAGTTTTAGGGAATTGATAATTTATAAAAAAAAATATGTAATAGAAATCCGATTATTTACACTGATGACTTTTTGAAGATACTACAATTTTTAAAATTCCATAATAAAATCGGTTACTTTATATGGAGCTAAATAATCGGAATCTAAACTAAGTTATTTCTTTTTTATTGTTGTTTTCTTTTATTAGTGGTTGAAGAGAAGTAGAGAAAGAGGTATACTGTTGCCCGGTGTACAATGGCAGCTTGTTGTGCGATCCAACAATTGTTTTCAATAGTATTATTGGAAGTTTTGCGTATTATTTTTATACCTCATGCATATTTAAATTGCGTAGTTAATTTTCTATTATAATATAACGCGAAAGGTTACGCTCGTGTTGAATCGCATCGCAAGTGGCATGGCCGCGCCCTCAACTAAAAAAGCCAATAAACCGTCGCCGCCATATTGTTTCCGCTAATTGGCCGTCTTATCGGTCGTTGCGCGTTTTGCATCCATTAATTACTTACTTTTACGACGCAAGATTGTATTTCTTTTCAGAATAACGCATAAATTTATTTGCGCCGCCATATATATTTATATTGATTGTTATGAGAAAAGAAATTTTAACTGCCTCTTTGGCTAAGCGTTTGTATTGTTAAACGGAGGTTTTCGGTTGGGTTTCGAAGGCACACGTTGTGGTGTGGTCGATGGTGGACGGTTTTGCGAACATGCCTGACTACCACACCACAGTCATTTTATAAATCTAAACCATAACAGCTTTATTTCGTATAGCAATATATGACTGCCAGAGTATATTAAACGAGCTTGTTTTACAATACTATCTCAGGCTTCATTGTCAGGTACAAACAAGTGAAACTGAACTAAACATGTTTGTTAGTGCATTGCCGAAAGATATGTTTCAGTTCGGTACTTAAAATCCTAGATTCGTTTAATTTTATTTATATTACTGAATTGTTAACGACTTTGAAAGACAAGAAGAAGAAAGCTTTTGTATCATCATCGTGATTCGTTTCATTCTATTTTTGATCACCGCGTGGACATAGGTATATCCAAACGATTTGTAACGAGATCAGCCCGATGGCATGAAGGTATGTAGTTCCATTTAAATGGACAAGATTTTATTTTTACTATACTTTTGTAGTTTATATGTGGTCGATTTGAAGATTTTTTGCTTCTTTATTACGTTATTAACAAGTTTTGAACAAAAAAAAGTTTATTTTTAATAGTTTCACGTATTTCAAAAGAATACAATTTTTATGTTAAATATGATGAATGTCAGATTTGAAATTAACAATTATGAAGAAATTTGTAAACACCTTGTTTTACATAGTATACATATAAGCTGTGTACACATTTTCGATTTGGTTATACAATAACAATAAAATTTTAAAATCATAAAGAAAATAAATTAGTGTAAGAACAACAAATAAGATCAAAATTATTGCCCCCAAATAAAAGAAATAAACAAACAAATTAACATTCGAGACGAAAATAAATACGGAGATCCTATTTACACTAAAATCTATATATTACAAGATTCCTAGGTCTAATATTCACACTGGATATGTTAACTGGTACCTATTATTTTTTTATTACCGAAGCACTAAGGTTAGTAACGTATTATATTAATATTTAAAGCAAAGGAACATCCAAACTAATGCCTGTATTGTAGTCGTTAATTGTAAAATCAGATCGGAGAGCCTCTTTAGACAAATCTAATTCTAAATAAGTCATTTTCACGTGTTCAGTAACGATTCTATGCTAAACGGATTATGTTTCCTTGTTCCCCCGTTCCTCGACATGTCTGGTTCCGTTGCCGTACCTGTCCCGCTCAGGTCTAAGGAGACAGCTCTGCCGGAGTCGAAATCGAATTTCTCGAAACTTGCGCCGCTAGCGCCGAACTGTTTGAAGAATGACGGCTGCGGATCTGGAATCGGGCTGAAGTTTCTCCCTGAATGTGCATCCGATGTGGAACTGTCAGAATTGTTGATAGCATCAGTTCCGGACGGGGCACGGAGTCTTCCTGATAGGGAGAAATCTTCAGGACCGGAATCATGGCAGGAATCTCCTCCTACTACGTCAATCATGCTGTCTTCACCTTCCCCGTCACCGTCTGAGTCGGAATACAGTCCGCTGTTTCTGTGCTGAGCCAAGTACTCCGCTTTCAAAGCCTCCAAGTCGACTGCGATACCTTTAGCTCTCAGTTTCCTTGCTTGTCTCTCTAGCGCTTTAGCCAGTTTCTTTCTTCTTCGCGCCCTGACAATAAAATAGGGCCTAATAAGTATAGAACCTAATAGCAACGGCATAACGGTTTTAACGAAAGCTTAATTCTATAGTTATTACAATTTGTGTATTAACTAAATATAAAATTTAATATATTAATAACGTAAGAAAATCTTCTCATGTAAGATAAGTACATAAAGAGATCCTGATCTAGCTCATACTTAGTCGAGAGTGGATCACTAAGTCAGTAGTATCTAAGTGTAGTTAAAGTGGAAGTTTTTAGTTATTCACTTTTTAATGTTTGTCGTTACATGTTTCGTTATCATATCACTAATTTTTTTTTTATTAATAAAAACTAGGATTTGTGTTTTTTTTTTTTTTTAAATCAAATTAACTACGAATTTAAATTAAGCTATACAGCATTTTGTAGAAATGTAACCTCGAAAATAATTTTGAAATTAGACTGAAGTTTAGTAGACGATGGAATGTTAATTTAGATGCAAGTGGGTCACCTCTCGCGCGCGCGCAGCTCGTGCGGCGGGATAGGCTCCCCGGAGCAGGACTGCGGGTGCGCGTTGTGCGCAGGCCGACCTGGACCTTTCTTCGTGTGCTCCTTCTTACGCCACTTCGCACGACGGTTTTGAAACCAAACCTGTCGGAAGAAAAAACTTTAATTTTCCACTCTTGTGTTATTCCTTTATTATTAAGATGGTCTCCAGTCTAATTGAAAGAAAAGACTCTGATTTTGCAGCACCAAGCTACAAATATTGTAAAATGACGCTGTCATGATGGTACTGGTGGTATGTCTCTGTTGTCGGAGATCCTCTAGGAAGCTAACACCACAGCTTCTATTTCTGCTGCCAAACAATTAGTGTGCATACATTTTTGAGGTCCGGTTTGAAGGATATTCTAGCTAGTAAAGTCACTGGGTTGTTGAAACTTAACTGGTCTCAAAGCTACGAGCCCTAGGTGTTGTGTATGCCAACCTAACCTGAGTCAAGTTATTTTGGATAGGAGTATTATCATGAGGTGGACATCTGGTTCGTCTCGTCCCTTCGTAGAATAAAAAAATTTTTTTTTTAATATTAATGATGACAAAAAACTTTTTATAATGAGCCATAATTACAAAAAATACCGTGGTGATATAAAGTATATTTTCGACGGTATTCTTCAGTGCATCGCAAGAGTAAATTTCTTTCTCAGAATTCTTTACGGCTTCGACATAAAAAAAAATTATTATGCCTTTATCACACATCGGATCACTTAAACTGTGATTGAGTTTATAACATAAAGGCAGATGAATTGATATCGTCGTATTACAGAATACGTATCTCTTAAAAGTCGTAAGGGAACGGGGGGCGTTAATAAAATGCATGAAGACGCAACCGAGTATGCAAAGTGGGTAAGGATTGAGACGTAAAATTTGATTGCGCGAGCGCAGGCATGCTAATGCGGTGGGATCGTGCGCGCGCATTCGTCGCGCCGGCGCACCTATCCTGCTACTCACCCTCCGCACCCCCCACGTACCCCTAATCCCTCGCGCCCTCCCGCACCCGTCTCTATCTTGCGAAGACGTACCGCATTATCGCCGAATGTCACGAGATATTGCTTATTAATATTTAACCTGCGCTTACGCTTGCAATCCAATAATGAGACCAGTTCACACGGAACGTAACCGTATAAATTATATATGAGTCGTACACATAATAAACTTAAATATATAGTTTAAATGTTTTTTTTTATTGTATTTTGGCAAGGACCTTCTCCAAAGATATTCAAACGCCTATCTCTTTTTTTTCTAAATTATTTCTGGTTCAACAACCTCTGTCACATCGTCTACTCGGTCTCTCTGTGCTCTTTTAGCTACCTAACAATTTTTCTCTATTTTCCTCTAGTTTCTCTTATATAAGCTGTCTGCCGCAGATTTAACTCTTTGTAAATCAATTGTACCTTTTTTAATTTGCCTTATTTGTTTTAATTTACATTTTCCTCCCTGATATAGATTTTTTAAATAACAGTGTTGAAAATAAAGATTCGAATCACTTTGTAGTATTTTCAATACCCATCATATAAAAATAACAAATCTTATATAGATAATATAGAGTAGCTCGCTGGACTAATGGTTAAAGCGTGTGGCCTTCATTCCGAAGATCGCGGGTTCGAATCTCGGAATGTACCAAAGACTTTAATATTTAAGTTATGTACATTTGTGAACTTAAGTAACAACAGCGAAATACAAACGGTGAAGGAAAACATCGGGAGGAAACCTGCACATGAACTAGAATTTATTCTAAGATGTGTGTGAAGTCACCATTTCGCATTGGGCCCGCGTGGTGGCTGTGGCCCATCGCCCGTAAATTGGCTGTTATGGTGAAATAATATAAAACCAACCCTATATTATACAGAAATATTTCTTGAGATTAGTACTTTAACTTTCTCAGTTATTATTGTAGTATTATGTAAATTTAATTCGTTTGCCGTTTAATATTTGCCATATTATTAGCAAAGATGAGCATAGTAAAGATCTTATAAGTAGTATTTTGTAGAATAACAAAAATACTTGAAAGTATTAAATACTTGAACGTTTTTAGGTCGAGCTACTGGTGCGCTTACTTAAAGGGAAATACTAGGTTTTAAAACCTGGTCGCGTACGTACTTTTCATTAATTTAAACATGTTGTGGTCATTGTACCGTTCATATCAGTAACTTCCCTCGTCCTATTCCATTCTTTTTATTTGTTTTCCTCATCCTGCTAAGAAATGATTTATCTAAGTATATATTTTTCGTTATATTGGGTTCGGAGTCCTGTGTCCAATGAGGTTTTAAAAGTCATCAATGACACTGCAAGGTCAAGGAATCCTGTCAGTGTTGTAACTTTTTAGTTTATTCGCGTGTTGTACTGAACTGGGAAACACCACCAATTATCAGGTGAGCTGAAGAGTTGACGGAAGTGTTATGGTAAAGATACTTTGAGAAATAGTTTTTTTTTTTAAATGGATTTGAACAAATGTTATTTAATTTTGAAGAGCAGGCGCTATCGGAAATAAATCGACATATTAATAGACTAAGCAAATCGGCAATTTACCTGATGTCAGGGAAACAGATAACAAAAAAAAAGAGCAAATCCTCATAATTCCGTGATGGTTCAGAGAACATATGTGCGACATAATTTTACGAGCGACCCATCGCTTTTTATGGCAAAGGATACTTTTAACGACCATCCCTGCTCCTGGATTAATTTAATAAATTTTTATTATGACATCTACTTTTTGATGTCGGCATTTCAAATTATAATTAAAGTCAGTATCAAAATTATAAGCGGACGTAAAAAAGGTTCTTTTTTCCGGTTCTTTTTTTTCCTGTTTTAATTTCGTTACATTTCACATTAAAGCTCTCTCTAATATACTTTCTTCTATAGATAAATGTTATAGAATTAGCCGATTACCAATTTAAAATGTGGAAGATAATTATGTTTCCCATAACAGAATTATTACTAAATAATTGATTATGCACTCGTGATGATCACTGCTCATTAGCTCCTATTTTAACTTTCAGTGATATTCATCTAGGGCCTGTTCATGTCGATACTAAATAAAAAAATATTTGTTTCTCAATAAAAGTCTCATTTACTAAAAGTTGACTTTCCCGATAAGTAAATTTTAACCATTGAAAATGTTTTCAGTGATTGAATAACATTCAAACATTAGGTTAAAGCTATTGGACTCAAACAGCACACGACCGTGCATTGCGGAATACATTACAAGTGATCTATATCCAGCCGTGGACGTCCATCGGTTGAAATGATGATGATGATGATGAAAGATTAGCCATGCTGTATTAACTTTAATAACAGACTAAATACCACTTACTTGACTACATTTCATATGATTTTAAATGACAATGAAGATAGTAAAGTGTGCTTCTCCAGAATATTCTAGCTTCGTATAAATGTCTATATAAGACGGCAATTTTTTTGGGGATGGAGGGGGGTTATCACTTAGGAATATGTCAGGCTCCATTGGCTCAAAAAAAGACACAAACAAAAAAAAGACGGAAGTGTTACTATGGCAGCTTATTGTCGTTATGTTAATTGAGTTTCAGGGCTTTATAGCTATATAGTCCTATATATGTATCCCTGAAATGAAATCATCAACATAACAAGGCGCAGATAATTTCTTTTCAAATATATCAAATTTGAATATTTAATAAGATTTTAAATGTTATTGAAAGACTCATCCTATAGAAATTTCCTTTTAATCCTCCTAAATTGGATATAGATATGGTGAGGAGTAAAAGTTAGTAATATCTTTTTCGCCTTCTTTCTCAGACATTTGTAAAACATACATTATTCTCCATATGTAGTTTTTTTTTAGTTTTTTTGTTAAATAGAATAAATATATAAACATATAACTGTTTAGTATAACAACGAAAATTTCAAAAATGTATTACGAAGGATGTGATAAAATATGGTTCACGAGAGGTTAATCAAATACTATTTATAAGAGTTTTGCATAATCTGTAGACACGCTCCTGTGTATGTGGTTGCTTAACATCATGTACCAGTACATATTTCATACCTTTCTCCTGTCCCATTGTCGAGACCAGACGTTCCGAATCAACAATAATAAATAATTACAACAACACACATCAATCATATTAAGAAATCGATTAGTTCGCCGCTAATTTTCGATTAAATTAATGGCAAGTGTTTGCGTAATTAACATATACATAGGGTTAATAAAATACTTTTAATTGACGTATGTAACATTTTCAATAGATTGTGCAATAATCATTCGTTTTACGACTTTCGTTGGGCGCGATGGTTTCATTATTCATTGCTCTGATAGAGCTGTTTTATTACTTTGTATGTTTTTTATTTATGTTTAGCGTTTATTGTTAATATTATGTAAAACGAAAGGTCGAGAGAGACGATCTCAATGTCTCTACGCGTTATATCATTCGTATTGTACGTTGGAACAATGTAGTAGTCATTTGATAACGGTTATATATTTTGTATTAAATGTAAAAGGGTTCAAAGTAAATTTTAATTTTGCCAAGTCGTTAAATGTATTTGAAATAAAAACAATGAACATCAATCACAAATGGAAAATCGCAGAGTAATCAAACGCCGCTGGCACCGCTAATCGAAATACATTGATTGCGGAATAGAAACGCACCCGGCCGCCGGTAATGGCCATCGGTGGGTTGTTCCCTCTTTTAATGAGCCACGTATATCGCCACCCCTACTCCTCATCCCTCCCTCCGATGCCAGAGCCTCCGCCCTGGCGCGTCATTAATACCCGGGTCCCGGGGGAGCCACCGATGTTTTACTTGTCGGCTTACCAACTTTGCCGAAATGTGATTTACGCGATCTCGGCAAGATTTCAGCGAAGTCAACTTATGCTATCCGAACTGTAATTAATTTCGATGCTCACAAATACATTAAAGTTTACAGTACTATTTATTTACTTCAAATTTTACTAGCTCTTCACTTCGAAAAATCGTTAACATACCGATTAAAACTTACATATAAAATATTACTTCAAGTTTTCAATTGGTAGCAATAATTTCGCTTTGTACTTGCGAAGTGATTCTTATGCATGCAAATTCTTCAAAGTGTATGTTGTAAAAAGTTCATATGTGTACATGTAACAAGAAGATCCCTGGAACGATTCCTGGACCATATATTATAGGGTTGTAGCGAAGATAGGTTTATTAATCTGCCTGACGAGGAACCATTACATTATTATTTTGCCTTTAATAACATTGCTGTGTTTCGACTGTCCACACATTGTCACATAACTTTAAAACACAGTAAGTATTAGTCCGTCGTAATTAAGATGTTTACACTATTGTTTTGTTGTTTACATTGTAATATCTTGGTTTGAACGATCAGGAGAATGTGAATCTAAATCCACTATGTTAAGAATGCTGTAAATAAGGAGGCGCGTCCCCACATCAATGGCGGTTGCGCGTTACATTGACTTCTATTTACTTATTTCCCCTTGTCTGGGGGAAAGCTCTTTTTTCCTGTTTGTCGAACTGCGGTGGTTATCACAGGAAAATTATTCCAGTATATACGAACTCGTAATTTAAGCTTATAAGTAACTATATAACTAAGGACATCATTTTGTTTTGTTTGGTATATACTCAATTATTACTGAAGTTTAGAAATAACTATATAGGTATGAAGGATTTTCTTTTTGTTTAAAAGTCCTAAAGATTAAGATTAATTAATCCAATTTCAATTTAAATCGTAAATAGGGACTGTTGAATATTCTCAATTTGTATGAAAGTTTAAAAAATGTTTTATATACTTAGTTCCAATAATTAGATTATATTACAGTACAGTAGATACAGTATATTTGTAATGTAGATAAACTTTTATGGACCTCATTAAATATTGTCTATGGTTATTAATGTCATATTGTTATGGGTCTCCGTAACACTTACCAACAAGTGAATAAAATAAATTAGAAAAAATTACAACCCTAAGAACAGGCTGTCTATCTTTTACCGTTAAGCCTAGGGCGGTAAAGCCGGCTCATGTTTGATGGCCCCACTCGGAGTGAGAGAACAACAGCCGTCGCCTGTGCGGGGTAGATAGGGAGGTGAGAGTGCTTTAATTTTATATTCTACCCGCATTTTGTCGCCTAAGCGTTCCATTTAGTGTTCCATATTTAAAGATCGCGGGTTTTTTCCCAACCGAGCGAGGAACGGTACGACTTTTTTCTATTTTTCTTCCTTTCGGAGGTTGAGAGGGGGTGTTTCTAGCCGACACCGGATGTGTTGTGAATACTGATGTGTGCGTGCGACCGCCGACGCCCTGTTAGGGAATGAAATTGGCATATAAATGTAAATTTTATGCTATGAATTTTAAAATGAAGCCGATACCTCCCCGCTCGAGGCCGTTTTCGAAAGTTTCGCGTCGGACGGGGATGAAATTAGATTAGAATACGCTACTTTAGGTAAAGGAATGTGGTTTTAACGACCACCGTCGAACCCCTGCACTTTCGATTCGACACTAAATTTCCTAACGTTCGTTCCCTCAGACTTAAAACGGTGCAATAAAATCGTTCCTGTAAACGCCTACATAAAGCATTTTTATAATACCTAACATGTATTAAAAAAAGTATATAAAAAGATAAAGCTTGTTTAATTTTGCGTCGACAGACTCCATGAGCGTACAAGAGAAAATAGAGAAATCAAAGAGAGGAAAAAAAATCCACTTTACAGACGCAAACAAGTCACTTTAACTTTATTGAGCTGTAATCGAATTGTGACGTCCGTGCGGGCTGCTGCACGCTCGACGTTAGAGCGGAGGAATCTCCAGCCATCCTTATCTGACCCGGCCATTTAATTCTATGCTATTCAATCGTGCCGTCTCACTCGTGTCCCAGGGGTGCTGCTGAGATTGCAATCTTTTGATTTATTCGAACTATTAGGGTAGTCTGTCTCTCGGAGCGCGATCAAACGATAAGTGGCGTACACAATCTACAACGGACTATTTTATTTAAAACGCAATGGTCTAACACTTGACCTGTGTTTCACGTGGTGTTAAGTGACAATGAGGACGTGGATAGTAAACAGTGAAGCGTTTTCGTTCAGATTACTCCAGCTCTCATATGGTAAAAGCCAGAGCGGCTGATTTACAAGATACTTGCTAGCCAGGAGTCGGAAAAACTTACACAATTATTATATAAACAAATTATAAAGACGATCGCAAATTATAATAGTTATTGTATTAAAAAATATAGAGATAAAGATTTGTTAAGTAATAGATAAGTTTATAAAATAGTTAATGATAAGTACTTTTTAAGTTGTAACAGATTATGTAGAATTACCTCAATTCAATTATTTGCTTCAAATTCAATCGGAACGCAATCTCTTGCAATTAAATGCAGGGCCGTGCTCCATGCAATTTTTCAATTACATTTAAACTGTTGGAGCGGCTCCAAAAGGCTTTTATTAGCTAATATATATGAAATACTAGACTGTTCCGGACCCAGCAATACTAAAATATTCTTTTAAAAAGTAACCCTACGCGTGGTCGTTTCAATACAATGCGAATTGTATTTTTTAATACTTTAATCATTATCATCATACCCACGGGTATGTGTCGGATCTCTTTCCAAGGTGTACGAATTCGCGAAGGTCTGATCCTGGTAATAGTTACAAGGAAAACTGCTGTCTTAACTCTGAAATTATGAAAGTCTTGGCTGTTTATGATACGACGAGGGCAGTGTAGCAATGTGATTATTCCAACATGTGAAATTAGGATATCCCATCCATCACATGATAAGTTCCTATGTTAAAATAATGTTGAAAGATGAAAATAAAAAGTTAATTTATAACTCATGATTAAGTTAAAAAAAAATTGGTATATTCATACTAATTGAACAGTTATAAATCTTTCTATCAAAGTAAAATATTTTCAGTTAACTTCCGTCCTATGTGAAAAGGGATCGCTTCCGTTCAAACGCGCATTGCCCGAGGTCGAACATTATACCATTTTCTAAAGCTTATATAAAAAGTTGCGTATCCTCCTCGGGGTCCCCGATGACCGCTTAGCCCGGGAAGGTCCGGGGAAAATAAGGGAAAACGTACCTCATTTATATTGAACGGAAACAGGGTCCACGCTTATGTGCTACCAATATACCTTTATTACATAAATCAATGAAATGGTAAATGGTAATAATGAATTATAGGTGATGTTAATCGGGATTGAGAATTAGAAGACGAATTGTGGGAGAAGAGAACTAGTTTCTCTTTCGCTATCTCTTTTGTTTTCTTCCTGTGTGCAATGACTCCCTCCTCTTGACTATATTTTTTTTATAAAGCGTCGAGACGAGCGAGACTTTCACGTTAGTAAAAGATGGTATACACAACATCACATTGTGCTCATCTCCCTGCGAGGCTCCTTCAAACCGAAAAAAGTAATGTTTGCACACTGTTTGACAGGAAACATAGGAGCTTTACTGGTAGGTCTTTACCGGATACCGCCTGGGTGCGTACCACTGCAGCTCTTTTTCTGCTCTATTTCTGCCTCCAAATAGTCGCTAAATGGTAGCTATTGAAATTACTGGGGTATTGAGACTAAACATCTTATTTCTCATGTCGACGAACGCAGTATAGTGCAGTGTGTAATATCTTAACTAGCTTCACGTTGTTATGGGCGGATGTATCACTTACCATCAGGTGAACATCCCGCCTGTCGAATAAAAAAAGAGCTGGGGTAGTACTTACCTATCCGGCAACAGAGATCTACCTCTAAGATGTCATCAGAATGTAGTATAAATGTAAACGATCTTTATAATGATTGCATTAAATGAAGTAGATTTTTTTTTTAATTTTAATCGCTAGTTAGAAAGTTTACACAGCCGAAAATAGATTACATCGCACAAGTCGCTTCATGTAACTATAACAGTGCAGTTCAAACCGGTGCAGAGTTAACGTCTTCACACTGCCAATTGGCGGCTGTAAAATGTTTACAGTGTACTGAAATAAACGCACAATAGTTCAGGATCAAATTGAGATGTTAGGCGTGAAGATTTCAAATGGTCATTACAAGCTGTAGTCTAAATATATTTAATAACCGATACACATGCCGTCGTGGAGTACGGCGACGTTTAAGCACCGTGACCGCTCGGAGGGTGACGTTGCCTTGTAAGTTTAATGTTGCCACATTGGAGACGCGTGTTTCCTGTGCGTGTCAATCCATCTATGATTTTCGATCGTAAACGAATCATTGTTATATGGCTTTTTATAGTTTTGTGTACGCATCATAAATTATATTTATTTTTTTCAGCTTCATCAAGTTTGTTTTTTTTTAACTGGTAAGACGATTTCGGTTTTTTTTTTATTGTTACAAAAATTGTAGCGATCGAACGCTAGTACTAGAACATTCGAGAAAAATAAAGACAGCGATCGAAAGTCAAGTATCCGGTGGCGAGATTACAATACACAGTGATTTATCACTCATATTTAATACGTATTGCATCAGAAAAAAGAGTTCTCTTAAAATTTCTAGGGGGTATTTCTCTGGAAACTTCTAGAGTGGTAAGCAGACGGCAATATATACAAACGTTCGACGAAGAGATGAATCTCGTTTTGAACGTCTACGTGATACTACGATTAATTTACACGGGCGATAACTGCGATATTCGTCATGGCTAGTAATTTTGGACTTGTAATTAGCTTATTTTAGTGGACTATTACTGTCAGCATCGACCAAGTCACATCCAGCGCGTAACAATATAATCTAGGATATATACAAAAGAAACTTATAAAATTTCCATTAACATGTAATAGTTTTAAAAGCGAATATAGTCTTGTGATAGACGATGATCCATAAATTGTTTTAAATCATTAAAATTTTATTTAACTTCATTAAAAAGTAATACTAAATGAATTTGATCAATAAGACAATATGGTTCATACTAATTTAGAGAAATAAGTATGAACCATAATAAATATATAATTAAAGGCGTTTAACACTTAGAAATAAGTAATCAAGTACAATCTAGACTAAACGATACTGTTACGATTAGAAAGAGAGAGAAAGAGGGGATTTATCTTTAATTCGTGGTTATTCATAGATAATAGATAAGATTGTTATATGAATTATTATTTAAAAGGCGGTGTTAAATTTCTCTTACAAAGAAGGAAATATATAATATATTGAGTACCGGTGATCTACATTTTTTTTATATGTATATGGTAAATAACGACTGCAAACGTAATATCTAAAGGAACGTTAAGAAGCATCTTCATTTTTTATATCTCACCGCGACACGGCTTTCTTTTAAGTCCAGACGCATCGCTAGAGCTTCTCGCATGAAAACGTCAGGGTAGTGGGAAGCTAAGAAAGCCCTTTCCAGCTCTTCAAGCTGCCAGGAGTTGAAGTTCGTGCGAGAGCGGCGTCGCTTTCCACTGTCGCCGTCGTCATCGCCCACTCCACCTGATAAGAAAAATGTTTATGAATCATCGATCGCAGAAAACACCAATCTCAAGAGTATTTATTGCTTAATGATGATCAAATTATGAAAAATTTACAGAGTAATTAATCTAAAACGATATAACAGACAATATCGTAAACCACTCGATGAACGAACTTAATTCAGTACAAGGAACAACGTATGGAAGAATGGAATTTAATTAAGATGAGATCGATACACAATTAACAAAAATGAGTTTTGTGTAATCGCTTCACAATTTTTTTTTTAATTATGAAATTGCCGTCACTAAAACCTGTAATATTTTTAATCGATTGTAATGAATAAGACGTAACAGTAAAAGAGGTTCGGCAGACATCGAAGCTCTTAACTACCTGCGTGGCACTATGGCCATGCGCTTGGTCTGTAACACGGAGGACTATGGTTCGATTCCGGACCGCATGAAGAGTATTGCTGGTGAAAAATTTGTCTGGTTATCCGCAACCTTCAAGTTATAAATTTACAAACATAACGGCGAAGGCGAATGTTAAGATGGATGTGTGGTGTGACGAGGATGGATAAAATTAAGAATGAGTATATTAGAGGAAGTTTGAAAGTTGCGGTAGTGACAGAGAAGTGGAGGAGCAAGAGGTTAGCGTGGTACGGGCATGTTATGCGGAGGGATAAAGGATATATAACAAAGAAAGTAATGAGAATGAATGTGGATGGTTATAAGGGTAGAGGGAGACCGAAGAAAGTGTGGATGGAATGTGTGAGAGATGACATGTTTAAGAAGAGTGTGAATTTAGATATGGCGGCTGATCGAGAGATGTGGAAGAGAAGTACATACTGTGCCGACCCCACATAGAATTGGAAAAGGGCAGGAGGAAGAAGAACAGCACTGATGTGTTCCGGCTGTGAATACATCATACGTGTCAATACATGAAAGCCAGATTATTCTGTGCGAACACGCTTCACCATTCACTATCTCGTTGTCACTTAAAACCGTGTGAAGTGTTAGCCCGTTGTATTTAACAAAAACCTCGATTTGAACAATCCTTGTGACGTTAAAACAAAGCCGCCTCCGGGGGCTCATGAAAAACAGATAATCTCCGACAAAGCGTCAGAACAAGTTTTTGTAAAATAGAATATAATTTCTAATCTTCTCCGGATGATTTTAATTAAAAATGGCCCCGAGAGAGCGGGACGACGCGACCGCTTTCAGTTAGGGGTTGGAGAGGGACAGCTATAAATTAACCACTTCTACTTTAGAGCTAAATAAATTAGAAGTGATTAAGAGAAGAGCGCTTCTGTTGTGTTGGATACTTTGTTATTTGATGCTTTCAATTTGGCAAAAGTTAATTTAGATTGTGATGGCACAAAAAGTATAAAATTTATCGATGGTTGAGCACATGTAGATAAAAGAATATATATATCGTATGTCTCAAGGCGACGAGCACAATGTGGTGCTGTCTACATAACCCTAGAATCACATTCTCATAGGCGTTAATTACCTTACCATCAGGTTTCTCGCTATCGTCGCTGCGTCGTAAAAAAGTATTAATAAAATTTTTCATCATCATTATCAATTGATAAATGCCCACTGCTGGACTTTAGTAATCAAATATATTGGCGGATTGGGATTACGCTACATGTATGTAGCGACTTTTGCAATGATGTTAATTAGTTAATAACAGTAGTTAAAGCATTAAATTCAAGATTAAATAAACATAAAGACACTCTCGTAGTTTATCATCTGCTTATAAGAGTCCTTTATGAAGCAATGGACGTTTTGGATCAATGATCATCATTATTAATGGGAACTTTAAAAGAATTATGATTAGGACTCTTCGAGACTATATATTTAATTAAAAAGGTTAATGTTTGACCGTGATCCCACCTGATGTTAAATGGTGAAGTGGTCTGTGATAGTGGAGCGCACCGAGTAACAACCATTTTATACTAGTGGTAGATCTACCGCAGCTGTATCTAGCCCCAAACAGTAGTATGCCAAAATTAGTATGTTCCGGTATTAAGAGGAAGCTAGTGAAATTACTGAGGTAACAAGATTGAACATCTTGTGTCTCATGGAGATGACCACAATGTGGTGCTGTGTATATCATCTTATGCAGCGCCATGTTGTTATAGACAGGTGTATTACTGATACCGGAAAGTTGGTCTATTCCTTTGCCTGTTCTAGACTAGTTTGCTTTACCATCAGAGATTATTGTCGTTTACCGCCAGTTGGGATTGTAGTCTATTGTAAAATTATATAGACTGTAGTATATACGGGGATATATTTTATATAGTAACACTGGCGGACTACGGAAAGAGTTCTGGCAAAGAAACATACGGGAATGTGTCGCAATTACATCCGACGAGGGACTTCTCCATCTTTCGCCATAAACCTGACTGTTTTCCGTTATTTTTTTATTAACCAAAGCGATGAGACGAACGGGATGTCCACCCTATGGTAAGTGATACGCCTGTCCATAACAACGTAGCGCTAGTTAAGATGATATACACTGCATCACGTTGCGCCCGTCGCCTTGAGACATAAAGTGGTAACCTCGTTACAATAGTAATTTCATTAGCTACAGCGCCTTTCAAACCGGAACACAATATTTGCACATTACTGTTTACCGACAGACATAGAGGCTGCGGTGGTGCCTAGACGGTCTCTGGCAACAGGGACCCATCACGAATAAGTTCACAGCCAACCTTCGGGCTTGAAGAGGCATATGATGATGTTACTTAATATATCATTAAGAAGAGATGTCGCCTTAAGAGATGATATTAATTTAGTCGCACTGTAGCAACACAGACAGATATCTCTAATGAACGGAGTGAGAGGAATGAGTACGGTTATTGTATTAAAACAAACGACCGCCTTGGGCCCGCAGACAACAGTTTTGGCTCGCTTTAATTTAGCCAGCCTGCTCAATGTTTTAATGCCACGGGGGACATGGCACAGGAGACAGGGGACGGGGGTGAGGTGGGGGTGGGTGACTCGCTAAGTATCTATTTGAGGGTTGTATAACGCGCCTAATAAATTCAACGCAGTTAATAATTCCGCATTGTTATAATGTTTTTGTTTCATACAAACGTATAGAGAAATTTAATTAAATGTATTGACTGTTGTTATAGAATATTTAACTATATAGTGATTCACATGTAAATTGTGTATATAATTGAAAATCGAGAATAAACATAAATAATATAGAATATTAATTGAGAGTCGAGAAATGGAGGAGGAAGCAGTGTCAATTGAAGTTTAAAAAGTTCAATTTACATAAAGTAACTAATTAACATGATGAATTATAAAAACTCATTAAAAGTAAAACTTTTTGAACAACAATAGAGTGAAAGAAGCGACGAGATAAGCAAAACCTTCACCTAGTATGTGATACGCTTGTCAATAATATTGTCCTCATGGTCTACATCCGTATATACCTTCAAAAGGACACATACTACTATATAATTGCAATTTTATTAATAACACAGTAGTGTGTAGTTACGATATTAAGTTTTTTTTATTCAATACGCGATGAGAATAGCGGGACGTTCACTTGATGGGAAGTGATACATCTACTCAACAACGTGGCGCAACTTAGGATGACATACGCTGCACCACATTGAGCTCATCGCCTGGCATACATGCTGTTGTCTCGCCACCCCAGTAATTTCATTAGCTACAGCGCCCTTTAAACCTGAACACAGTAATGTTTGCACAGTACTTTTTCGCAACTCAAATAGAAGCTGCGGTGATACTTATCTTGTCGGTCTCCGGTAATAGAGACCTGCCACTAGTAAAAAGTAAAATTTCCAACGATAAAACAGAGATACAAACAGTAGTGTGCAAACATTACTGTATACCGGTTTGAAGGGCGTTGGAGCTAGTGTAATTACCAGTAATTACCCTAGCGTAACGAGACTCAGCATCTTATGTCTCAGACGAGTGTAATGTTGTGTGTAACATCTTTAATAGCGCCACGTGATTATGACAGGCGTATCACTTATCATCAGGTGAACGTCCCACTCGTCTGGTCGTTTTATTGTATAAAAAAAATTCATCCGGAAACAGCAATGCGACTTTATTTGGCAGATACGAGAGCGATATTTTTATTTTATTCATAGAGCGGCCATTGGCGTTATCGTCGGGCGACATCGCCAACGAATTAAATGTTTCTATTCAATGAACGCGATCTCATTCCGTGCCCCTCATAAATCCATTACAGGGCGGTAAATGGGAATTGATACACTGCAACTTCATAACAAATTGTTGGTAATATATTGCTTTTATTCATCCCGATAGAGATCTTTATTTGCGCGTGTTTTGATTAGTTCCGGCACAGTCCTCTGTATTGCTTCCTATAGATTGTTCGATATAGTGAATCCGTATGTACTTGTGTTGAGTTTCTCTTGTCTAAGTAGTGTACAAATCTTTCTCTGTACTGATTCAAAGAACTCTGTAGTAATATTACTACAAGGCTCTTTACATATATATCTATATATTCTTTATTTATCTATATATTATTAGCGAAACAAAATAGTGCTATACTAACTGCAATGTTAATAATTAGCATGTCTATCAAATGCAGTATTAAAACAAAAATAATTTTTAGTTTTAATACTATCATCTTCATCAGCATCAGCCGATAGACGTCCACTACTTGCTGTTTGAATCCAGTGGCTCCCAGTGATTTTTTATGTCTTCTATCCATCTAGTGGTGAGTTGCTCGCATTTAAGTAATACAATAGCTTTAGCAATTTTATAGCTATAGTACATCTATTTCGTAGACATACTGTTCAAGACAGTAACATATATATATATTATTCTGTTCAATTTTATAACAGGTTCTTACATAGAATTGGTAACTACTTTTTTATAGCAAGTGTGGGCAAACGAGCGAATAGTCCACTTGGTGAAAAGTGATCACTGAGTCCCATAAATAGTTGCAACACCAGAGGGGTAGCGGCTACTTTGCTGACCTTTAACGTAACAATACGCTGTTATCTTGAAGACAACTGATTCTTCAAAGTGGTAGTGCGTGGTAAAAACTTGCGCTTGAAACGCATAGTGGAGGATTACTAGACATCTAGGTGGTAAAGATGGAACTCGGCGTTTTGTCGTGTACTGCTCTGGTGGAAAGTGACGGTAGGAATAATTCCAGACAAAATATTTTGTCATAGCGACGGGACTCAAGAGCTTCGGTCTAGTATGAGGGTCATGAAGTAAAAAGGAATTAACACAGTTAGCAAGGTGATAGTGATGATAAGCACTATGAGTCTACCTAATATCGATTGATTCTAGGTGGATTCACAGTGCTCATCATCGCCGTGGTAGTAAGATGGTTTCAAAAGTCGTTCAAATAAACGTCCATAGCTATAGATTAAATTATTAAAGTGTTTTTTTTAATATTTAGAATATGTATAATATACATTATAAATAAAGGATGAAAAAAAAGTAAGGTTATCTACTAATGATTTATGTAATACTGAACATTGGCCGATCAAATCTTATCTTAATTAAAATTGATGCTAAAACTAGTTAATACACATAATAAGCAGATTGAAGATGGTTTTCCACATAGCCATTAATATTAACTGACTAAAAAAAAGGTATAAATGTTAAAACATAGCACATGCATGTGAAGTAATAACACTTAAACTTTAACTATCTTATTTGCAGAAAAAAAAAAACAATGATTGCCGCGGGGCGGACGCGGCGCAGACGGCGTTGAATCGCTCAATCACGATAGTATTCGCAGAATCAATTCATCCCCGATTGGGTATCATAATGTCTGTGAACTTCACTGAATTTTCATCGATAATGATGCACCGTTGTTAAAAATTACTAGCGATGTGTACACATAGCTTTACGCGAACCGATAATCACGCGTCGACAATGTTCACACTAGTGACCGGTAATTACGGTTCGACGGTTTACCACTATTTCGCGAAAATCGATTTTATAGTCTCCTCGAAGTTGTACTCCCCATTAACTGTATGCCGTTTTTTATGGCAACCCCACCGCCGTTTAACTGGTTAATTGTGCGAGAATTTATCGACGGCAATTGTACATCTATTCGATTCAGTTAAATAGTCTATGGTATCTTTTTGACTTAACATGTTTCTACCACCAAACGGTAGTGTGTTAACGTTTTAAAGGCCCTGTTTCTAGTAAAATTACTTGGGTAACGAGACTACTATATCCTATATATATATAAAAAAAATATTTTCATCGTTCGGCAATCAAATAATAGATTGGAAAGCAGCGCCAGTCGACGGTTTCAAGCAAGTGTTCATTGTATTATTTCTGAAACGATCAATAATTGTAGTGATAATATTATATTAACACTACATTCATATATATATATAAAGAAAATATGTTTTGTTGGTTCACCAATCACGTGATAACTAGTGAAGGTATCGCCACGGCAACATCTCAATTCGACGCGGAATAATTTGTAGATAGTTACAGACTATTTATTTTTGAATTTCATAGATCCTTTATAAATTTTTTTCTTATAAAATTTTATAAATATTTTCACTTCGTATTATTTATACGGTTGCTATAGTAACAATGTGGTGCTGCTTATGCGATCTTAAATAATTCGATATGAAATGATGAAAATAAATCTGATTTTTTATTGAACTAAGAAAATCTCTGTACATATAAAAATTATAAATAAATAAATAAAGAAGGTTGGTTTACATCCGAAACACGAATTGGTCAAATTGTTCAATCAGGGATAATCACAACTATCAGCTTATTCAAACAGTAATTTTTTTGAAGCGTACTCCACTGTATAGTAAATTTTGTGTTATTAACTTTCTTTTTTTTTTTACGGTGGTTCATTGAAAACACTTATGTAAACAAGCACGGTGTGGAATTAAAAATGATTGCACCGCTGAAAGGCAGCGGTCCTAAAACTTTCTTGAGGCGCGTAGTGTTCTCGTGTAATTTAGTCCCGATCCGAAGAAATTAATTTCCGAAGTAATCGCCAATAATAAAGTTATAATTTTAACTTAAAATGGGTGACTCGCTGTCAAGGTCCGGCGCAGCAGCCAGAGGCGGTTTTATTTTATATATAATTTTAAAAATTACTCGAATGAGTAATAGCAATGTAAATGGTATAAAAGAGTAAATATAATCGTTATAATATATTCATCGCGTATATATTCGTGTAAGGTGTCTCGCACGGTAACTCACTGGATCTAAGCTAATCGTAACCTGCTCGTGGTTCCCCCTACAGGTTCCCGTCGTCGTGGCGGAGGGGCTTAGTAACCGTGGTTGGGTCGCCCACGATGAAGCGAAAGAGGAACCAACCCGGCCGGCCCGAGTCGGCCGGTCTAGGTTGGAGCACCGTTTGTGAACTGCGCGTTCACCACGGATACTTTAAGCTGCCCTTTGCAGCCAGGCTGCAGGGGCGGCTATACGCTGCCCCTTGCAGCCGAGGTGGAGTGGCGGAGGGAGTATCCTCTGCGACTAACCGGTGTCGCACCGGCGATGCGGCGGCGATCGAGCCGCGGAGGGAGTTTCGATATTGCGATGCGCCATTCTTCCTATCCGCCGCGGCCGTATAACGGGTGGCGGCGAGCCCAACATCGGATCCGCCGCAGTCCCTAGAGAGAGTTTTCTCTATTGGCTCTTATGGCCTCTAGGCGACGGGTTCGGGGGAATCCGCTGCCCGCGCGACTGCAAGAGGCTGAGGAGGGGGTGCGCTGCATGTTCCGGCGTGCCCCTACGGAGGTGGAAAGGGAGGGTTCATTGTGGGGCTGCGTAAGCGGCCTGCGCTGTTGGAGTCGCGGATGGTGCGAAAGCGTTCCCGTAACCCCGTCATGAGGCGACGAGGAGGAACATCGTGAGGGTTTTAGTCGTTGCAAGTCCGACATAATCTCTCCTTGCCTCCGCGAGGACAGGTATACTTAGGCATTTTTCCCATGTTAATAAAAAAAAAACTGCTCGTGGTACACCCTGCTAATCAAGAAACGAAGCTTTGGCTTTCACCAACCCGCACTAGGCCAACGTGGTGGGAAATGACTCAAATCACCCCATATGAATCCCTACCAGATCGAAGTGGGAAACTTTGGAAGATGATTATGTATATCTAGTGGACGTCTATCGACTGAGAAGAAAATTCTTTAAAAATCCGTTATCAATCTACACTTATAATTATTATTTCTAAATTTGAAAAGGTACGAAGTTAATAAATCTAACTGACACCTTTACTATTAAATGAAGAGAGTCTTCTGTATTATACTTGAATCATAAAATAGAAATTGTAAAATGTACTTCGTCGTTTATTTTCTATGTATATAGCATCTTTTGTGATGTGACTTTAATAATAATTATGATGTAAGTGGAACTGAGTCCGTCCCTGTTCGATTCGATGAAGACATCGCGAAGAAAAGTGGTTTCATTATGAATGCACTGCGTCGCGCGAGCTTCCAAGAAGAGCTGACGTCTTCCCACCGGACCTAATTGAATTTATTTAATGTGTCGCTCTGCAATACAACGCCGACATGAATCCAGGATTAACGATCAATTAAATCCTAATTGTTTTTAAAAACCTATAAATTTCGAGGAATTGGGTTTTTAGGACCCTTATCTCTCACATGTATGCCAGCCTGACAACTTATGACATTTAATTTAAATTTGAATAACTGTAATGCAGTATCTATCACTGGTCGTAGGTCTCAGTTGCTGGAGATCGTCTAGGTAACTCCTATTACTATTGTCAAACAGTATTGTACACAGTAGTGTTCCGGTGCGAAGGGTGCTGTAGCAAATATAATCATTGGAGTAAAGACGCTCGCAAGTTACGTCTCAGGCTATAAGTGCAACGTGGTGCAGTATATATCATCTTAACTAGCGCCATGTTTTTATGGACACGCTCATCGCTTGAGACATAAGATGTTCAGTCTCCTTACACTAGTGATTACACTAGTTGCAGCGCCCTTCAATCCGGAACAGAGTAATGTTTGGCGGCGAAAGTAAGCGTTGCGGTTTAACCTACCTAAACGGTATCCAGCAACAGAGACCTACCACCAGCTCGCCATACCACTAGTAGGTTTCAATATTTAAAAAAAGTAAAAAAATTCCTATACTCTACTGTTTTGGGTTAAATATAGCTGCAGTAGGTGGTGTCTGGTAACAGTCATCTACCACCAGTAAAATATGAAGTAGGTGTCTCCAAGAGAGGAGTGAATAGGCTGCTACTAGGTTAGTGTGTGTTATCACCACAGATCACACACATAGGATGGTGGTCAAGCCCTGACCTTGATGATATACATAAAAAAAAGATAATTTTATTGCACATTTCTTTTTAGGTTTTAGATAAAAATATGGTCTATCAGTGCATACATGGGTAACGCTTGTTTGTATGTAATTACTGTTGATCATCTGTTAACGTCAACACATAATTTAGTTATAATCTGTGCCGATACGTAACAAATGCGGCGTATGAAATAGCGCGGGAAATCTCGTGCGGCGTCAAGATTGACAGGTCATTTGCCGCGTACTGCAAATTGTGAACGATGGCGATGGCTGTGATTAGTTCTGGAGACCGCCTTTCATCGCGTAATGTTAAGTATGTATCATTATTAACTTACATTGTAAGACGTTAACTGTAACACTAGACCTGTACTAAGTACTTAAGAATGTTTATTATACGAAACGACGAGACAGTCGGGACGTTAACCTGATGGTGAGTAATACTAATGCTCTTAGCAATTTACCGCTTGTTAGGATGTTATACACTGCACCACGTTATGCTCGATATGTTAAGCAGTGTATAATATTTTAATTTAATTCATTTATTATTTACTTTATAGAAGATTATTTGAAAGATTTTGAAAATAATCTGTAGTATTTAAAATCGACTGTCTGTGTTCTTATATAAATTTGTATATCGCCAAAAAAACGATAAACACTACTGAGTTCATTATTAGTTCTTCACTGAGGAATATACTATGAAAATGAATTAAAGGATATTCAGATAATTAAGTTGAAATGTAAAATTACTAAAGTTAATGTAAATGTAATTATAACCGACGTTATAATTAAGGTACAGTTCAAAATAATATTACACACGCATAATATATGTTTACGATTTTTAACTAACAGGTTTAATATTATTTTTTTATTCTTATATATTTATATGATAATAATATACTATCTGTTTTGTATTAAGACAAAGGATCTAGTAATAATTTTCCATTATTATGAGGTTTAGTATACTTTTTCGTTGTTATCACTATTCAATTGAAAATAGGACAAAATGAATACATCATATCAAACACATATTTACAAATCACGAGTGTTTGAATAAAATCGTTGATTTTCACAATCAAAACATGGTTCCATGTCTCTACCACGCAAACAGCAGCCGTTGTCCCTAGGGTACTATAACTCAGAGCAGGGTGTCTCGTGGTATCTGAACACCCCGTTGTTCGCTGATGCGATTCGTTACAATGTGATTTGTGACCTCCAAATTTGACAAGAAAGTTAAATAAACTGTGATATCGTAATCACGTGAGCTAACCGGATTTCATAACTACGACGTTAATGAAGTAGAATACAGAAATTATAGAATTTATTCAAGTATAGTAATACACAATGCTTACCTACTACAGGCTTTAATAATATTGTGATGAATTTATATTACAGGAAAAAAACAAAAAAAAATTAAAGAGATCGTAAAACGCGGCTGTGGACCACATATTGTGAAATCAGTTGATACATCATCATTTTATTAAAGATGTATATTTAACTGAAACTAAACTAACTGAACCAATTTATGGTTAATTATAGATAACAAAACCTTTGCTGTATTAAACGAAATTTGAGATAATTAAAACCCCAGTTACTTTCCAAACTTGTGGAGTTTTAAGTCTTAAGTAAACGATTCTAATGTCACTGTAATTAGATTTACTAGGCTGAAGTAATTTATTAGTCTTTAGTTTCCTCTTCTTCTTTCTTCAAAGAAATTTTATTGGTGAAGTGTCTCCAAATTATTAAAAAACGTATTATTAGATATCAATAGCTATATGTTTACAAGAATTAAAAATAATTATGTACCTGTTGGTTAATAATTAAAAGATGCAAACATTCATCATCCCGTAAGGAGGTATTTGAAAGTAGCTACATCTGTGGATAACATTATCACGGTCACCATGCCCTGCTCGGGGCCCAGATTTATACCTCCCATGGGACTCCTCCGGCACAGTTATAAACTCCTCCACAGATTATCTATTACACCATAACATTCACATTAGATTCAAATTAGAATCTTCTATAATTTTATCAGATATTATGAAGTCTATTTAGATCATACTTATTTAACTTAATTAAAATGCGACTAATAAGTTATATTTGACTTTAAAAAAAATCATTGTATATTTGTTTTTTTTACGAAGCAACGAGACGAACAGGACATGCACCTGATGGTTGGTGATAGGCCAGTCTATAACGTGACGCTAGTTAGAATGATATACACTACACCACATTGTGCTCGTCGCGTTGAGACGTAAGATTTTAAGTCTCATTATCCAATTAATTTCACTAGCTACAACACCTTACGAACCGGAATAGGGTAATGTTTGCACACCACTGTTTGGCGGCAGATATACGACGCTGCTGTGGTACTTCTCAAACGCTCTCAAGTAACAGAGACCTACCACTTGAGATAATAGTTTTCAGATTTATTTCCATACTAAGATTGTTGTGATAATATATTATTAAGTATAGATTGCTATAAGATAACAAGACGTCTAATAAATTTAAGAAGGCTCTGTAGATCTATGACCTAGGTGACCGACGATTGATCAATGATAATGATGATGGTTGATACGCTCACAATTATACTTTTCATCTCAGGGTTATCAGATGTACTGTTGATATACCATCTTTAGATTACATGGATAGTTAAGACTGGTTCTTAGTTATTTATGATATAGGTATATATATGTATTAAATATCTGTTTATTTATATTACTTCGTATATAAATTTGTATACTGTTATTTATTTTAAATGTTGGTTAACTGACATGGAGGTTCCATAGACATTAAGTCCGCCTATTGTAATCTAATTATTGGTTTTTAAATAAAGATTTTGTATAAATAAATATGACAAAGTCTCCTTTAATTAGTTATTTCCGCTTTGAGTACATGTAAACAAACAGCAGTGCCCATAGTGGTCCCTCAACAAAGGCCCCATTCGTAATACCTCGGTTGGAGTAAGGGTCCAATTATCTAACTTGTGTACCAACTTCTGAGAGATTTATTGCGCTCTCGTAGCGCACTGTTGGCAATAGTCGACTTTATAAACAATCCTTATTGTTATCGCTGGAATAGTTATAAACACTTTAATAATACCAATTAGTATATAGCAGTTTAAAAATCATAACAAATAAAAAAAAATAGTCCGGCTTCGATTATGACCTTTTGGCGAAACGATGATATGAAGGAAACGTTAACCTGATAGTGATATGCCCGTCCATAACAACGTGGCGCTAGTTAGTTTACTATACACAGCGCCACTTTTTGGTCGACTCACCTTGAAGACCAGATTTTCAGTCTCATTACCACAGTAATTTTACTAGCTAGAATGCTCTTTAAACTGGAAAACAGTTATGTTTCTACGTTACTATTTGTGCGGAAGAAATGAGAGCTGCTGTAGTACCTACGTAGACGGTCTCCGCCAACACAGACCTAACCTAACCTAACCTAACATCAGTAGATAGAATATTATAAAGCTACTGTCTACAATACTCTGGCACTTATGTCTATGGTTACTAGTGTATCATGCTTTTAATACTCTTTTAAAACAGTTAGTCTATTGAGATTAAATATTTGGGAATCCCCATGCTTATCCCAGTTGGTGGTTTCTCTTGTTGGAGGTTATATATATCTTGATTGCTACCGCCTGTTTCAGGTTTTCAGCAATAGTGCGTATCCATTACTAAGTTAACATATATATTGTAAAACATTGGAAATATTAAAATTGACATAGAATTAAATCGCTAGTTATTGTGCTGTGTAAACACCTCAAGTAGTCTTTAATTTAATCTACAAGTATATCATTTATTGCTTTTGTCTCTAAGCTTAATTGTTGTAATGTAACTTAATATATGGTTCCTAAACTATGTTTTAATTTAGCTGTAATGGCTTCAAATTTCACATTAATTTTACATTGTGTTAAGCGACAAAGAGGCTGTGGAAGGAGACGCATACCCACTCAGAATACTCTGGCTAACATACATGTAGTTAGACTAATTATCATTAACTCTACCACTAAACAAAGTCTTCAAAATAATGCTCTGGGATCGAACCAGGGACCTCCAGTTAAGTATCCATCAATTTAACAAACAAATAATTTATTGCAGTGAGATTTTGAGTGACCAAAGTAGCACCTCCGGTCCCCGGCCGTGTCGCGTTTAAACAGTGCGAGCGGCGGGCGTGACGTGCGGGTTAATTTTATGCTACATTAATACCGGCGAGGGTTGGAGCCACTTTTTAATAGGGTTAGTTATGGTACGGGATTGCACCCCGCCGCCCCTTCCAAACCACCGCACTCCTCCGCCTTGTCTCTCAGGGTTTTTCTCGGATTACGGTTTACACGCGGTAATGTATGTAAACATGCGAATATTTATCATCAGCAAATGTGATTCGCGTTTTTTTTGTTTTATAATGTACTTTAAAAAATACTAATAATAAATAAAAATAAATAAATTTGGACTTAATATTTTTTTTAAATAGCAACCATTTGAATCATATGTTATCATGTTAAAAGACATGCGTGTGTTAAGTAAACGTCTACGACTACGTAGAGGACAAAGCGAGCAACGAAAGACAAAGATAGCTATCCCCACCACCATATGGAATAATAAGTAGGAGGAAAGAGAGAGATACACTAAATAATTTTAGGAAAGAGCTTTTTAAATTCTTTTTTAAATTGTTATCGTTAATATTATTAGTTTTACAGTTTCAAATCGAGAAGTATTAGCAAACTAATTTTAGATAATAGTAGTGGCAATAGATAAGATTAGCACATTGCATACAAACTAACATATATAAATAGATATGTGTGTGTGTGTGTGTTTGGATGTAGATATGTAAAATCTATGAGGAACTAGTTGTAACTAACCAAGTAATCTAAAGATGATATTTCATAGGTATCCTAAGATTATTTACTGGTGGTAGGTCTCTGTTGCCGGAGATACCACCATAGCTCCTATTATATTGCTGCCGCCAAAAAGCAGTGTGCAAACAATTCAGTATTCCGGTTTCAAGGGTGTAATAGCTAGTATAATATCCGGAGTAAAAATACAATATTTTGTGTGTGATTATCTAGACATCCACTCATCACGATATCTCTAGCACCATAAGGCTTAAAGATTTGAAATTTGATAGGTATATTCCTTTTACTGAGCGTAGATCAGCTATGAATGAATATTACAAAATTCCTTCCCTAAAGGGAATTGTGGGGGGAGTTAAGTGGATGAGGTGCAGCTATATTACAAGAACATGACAAACAAATCGCCAATTAAAGTACAACAATTAAACAAACAGCCGTAACGGAATCTGTTAATAAATTTTCGTAATTCATTCACGCGGCATACGGGACCGTGCAATTAGTTATTTGTTTTTTTTTTTCTTGGGGTGGGCAAAAAAAACATGGGTGACGTTTTTTTGCGGATCTCCCACGCTCATGAAACAAAGGTTTTAATCCATTTGTTACAATTGGCACGGAACAATTATAATTTCTCATCTAATACGAAATTAAAAAAAAAAACATTATAGTCACACGTACTCGGAGAGAAACCCTTGTGTTAGATATCCTCCTCCTCAAATAGTATTCCTCATGTATGAGGGTCGTGACTACCTGCACTCATAAGTCTGTTAGATGTGCTTTACTTTTAAATGCCTCGCAAAATATTTCTTCAGGTTATTTTCTAGATAATAACTTAGTTTGCCACACGACTTCCAGGGTGTAACACCCTCGTAAGTTAAAATCCATTCTTATCAGACCTCTATATAGCAGATGTAATATCTCGTAACAAATTTTAAGGGCTCACGTGTAATAGTTTTGGGGGGGATTGGGATTATCTACTATATATTAGGTCCTTTACATATGAAATTGGCGTTGTGTACGGGAGGAATAGAAAGTAATTTTTTTTTTAAATATATTTGATTATTCAAAGTATGTACCGCTGTTATCTATGCACTTTTGCAATCTCTTAGGTAGTTCATTGATCCTTTTACCTCCTACTAACCGGCATTGGATCACCGTGGTGGAAAGTAGTCCAAGTTCCTCCATATGAACCCCTACAGACGGCGGCTTGTCGTGCCTGGCGACACGAGAAAATCCGACCAACAACCGATCGATGTGAGGATCTTTGGGGTAGGCCTATGTCGATGCTGTGGACGTCTATCGGTTGATGATGATGATGACTACCTTTTGAGAATTTCCTAACTTTCATTATATTGTCGTTATTTAATTGGATAAGTCGTTAATATGATCTTTATATCTACAAGTTTTATGAGCGTTTTACTGAAAGTACCTAACGCTGTATTGACACATTTGAAGATTCCTAAACAATGCCCGCGGGCCCAATCTACCCTCTGCCGAACCAATAAACCGCTAAACTATTGGACATATTGGTGCGAAATCGCACACGTCTCCCGTGACCAATTCATGGAAAGGGTGAGCGGGTTCGGAGCGATACACTGCGATAAGTAAACAGTAAAAAAGCGAGTCGAATTTGACAAATGCTTGTTTTGGGGCCACGCGGCGGGCAATTTGATAGGCGCAGCGCGACTGCCGCATCAGGGGAATAACTATAATATACAACTACCACTGCTGCCAATTTTTTTTTAACTAAGCCTGCCAAAAATGGCATGAGTGATAACTTAGTTTATAAAGCGGTCTTATATCTCGGATGAGCGCAGGTTCGATCCCCACTAACCTTGGGAATCTCGTAGTGCAAACCATTGTGAGGATCGATTCAAGAAGCTTCAACAATCCACGTTTGGCTACGAGGTGGAGAAGTTCCATAGTCCCAATAGAGAGAATAAAAAGAGGATTGTTTGTTATAAACAAAGTAGTTGTATAACCCTAAGTCAATTGTCTTTCTACTTTATATAACTTAATGTTAAGACAATCATAAATGTTGCTTTCTTAGTGTTTTTTAAAACAAACAAGTGTATAACAATGTCATATTTAATAAGAGCAGATCGCAGAGTATATTAACATATATAATTAATGACAAATTATATTTATATCATTATTAGATTATTTGTATTGAGGACTAGTATAATAATAAACCCTTGTAAGACTTTTTTTTTCTTTATATATTCGCAAAGTTAATATTTAACAAAGCTAGAATATTGTTCACAATTGTAGATTAGATTTAACACAGTAACATATATATTAAAAATCTCATTAAATCATATCTATTTAAAGAATATAAGAAGAAAAGCATTTCCTGTTTTGATGATAAGTATCTTCTCCGTTGAAGGTTAAGTTATCACATTATTACTGAAAACCTTCTATGCGAGAAAACGGTTGTAAAAAAACTAACCTTCGTCGCCGCAATAACAGCTGCGTCTAACTAAATTAGTTATCGTCCTTCAGCGTTATTTAGACTGAGACCCTCGCGGAGGGTGTGGAGGAAATGACCCCTGAAATTGGACGGCGCGACGCGGTTGTTCCCGAGCACCTTGCCCCGACGACTTGACTAATAGCCCTTATTAGTACACAACCAACCTCCACTCGCTTGCGAAGTAACGAGGGCGGCACTTGGTGCTTACACGATGTGATGACATCGCGGTAACCTCAGGTGTCAGCTTAAACTGAATTCGTAATCATGATGGAGTTTATCATTAACGGAACTGGTGATAGGCGTATTTTTCTTGGAGAACCATATAAGTGGGGTATTATGAAAAACGTTTGCAGTAGTTGTCAAATTACATATGCCAGTCGGTGAACTTTATGATGCGCAGATGTACATGTCCTAGGATGGATCCGTGGACCTGCTGCAGAATGAAGGTGAAGGAACATCATGGTGTTGATACTACGTGGGATATCATTTAATGCAGTTTCTATATAACTTGTTTTGACCTACACGGGAACAGTTATAACAAAATATTTATTCTACTTCTTTCTCTATATGATTTGATGGAACATATATATATTTAAAAAAATATATATGTTAAAAAAATTTATGTTACTGTCTTTAAGAAAAAGGTTCACACTCAAGTACGCATATATGTTTAGTTTTTTATTTTATGTATCTTTTTACTGGGAGTTAATAAAGATTTTTATCTTTAAATCAAACTTTATAATCTCATCTTTATATATTGTATTTATATCATCATCAGTCCATGGCAGTCCACTGCTGGACACGGGTTTCTCCTGAGAGACTCACATATATAATCTATATAAATAGGATTTTTTTTTTGATATTTCAAAATTTCTATTAGAATCTCTTTAGTTTTTTCTAATTGTCAACTTTCATATACAAACAATTATTTGTTTTTATTTATATGTAATAACAATTTTAATATTAATTTTTAATTGTATTTATTTAAGATAAATCTTGTTTGTGGTTGATTTGTGGTTTTTTTTATGTAAAGAAATTTAAAAAGAGGATTCCAAATGGTAGTGATGAACAAACAAAAACTTTTTGGCATGTAATGGACCCGTTTGAGGAACTCAAAACAACTCCATTCGATTTGGAAAGAGGGTACTTCCGTACAGTGCGGTCCCTGCGCTCCCCCACGCGGGTTGTCGGGCCCCACGTTGATGCGCATTTTACTTGTTGTGATTCTCGTTTATTGGGCCATTTAACTTTATTATGAGATGTTTTTGTTTACTCGTCACAAGTGTTATTATTTAAACCGCGATTTATACCACTATCTTTAGAATTTTAAGTAACGATTTTTCTATTTAATTTTATTATACTTTTTCACATCTAAATTTTACTGTACAATCAGCAACATGTCGCGATACTTAAGCGGCTCACAGCTCTGACGAATGAGCATGGAATTAAACGTTAGAGTTATATATATATATATTATGTTAAGTAAGGTTATGAGTAGGTTAGCTTAGGAATATTCTTAACTGGCTGGAGACAATCTACTGCAGCATCTGTTTCTATGGTAAAACAGTAGTATACAAACATTACTGTGTCCACTTTGAGAGGCATTGTAACTGATGAAATTACTGGGCTAAGGTAACTTAACATCTTCCGTTTTAAACCGACGAGCACATTGTATTGTTTCTGCTTATCATCGATGATTAGAAATAATATAAACCTCAACTTGATTATAAAGCTAGGCTTGTAAAATACTTGTAATGAATTAACTTAGCGCTTATCATTTGTTGTAAAAAGAAGTTATTAGATAATCTAGTAAAGCGAAAGAGCTAACAGGATAGGAATTAAAGCACACTGTCAACCTGAACCCTTTTTTGGTAATATTTGGATAATATTACAGTTAATTTAAATTTAGCTTAATGTTATATAATGCATGGTATAATTCGGGTCGCGATTTAGCGAAGCTTTTATCTTAACTTATATTTCTCCTGCAGAGAATAAACTTAAAACACTTAAACAACTGGTAATATTGAGATGACGATTGAGATTGATGTATTTCAAATAAATGTTTGAATTTTTTAAATCTTTTACTCCCGTAAAGGAAGTACATAAAGTTCAATCAAATGTGATACGTTCTTTCTTATTCGTTTTTACTTAGATCTCGGTATTCAAGTATCTAGAAAAGTAAGTAACGAAGTTGATACGGTAAAATACTATTGAATTGTATAAGATAATGAAACGTTGGGAAAAGAAGAAAAGCTAGACAATATCTCTGGTGCTCGAGTCGCAGATAACCAGTTCATCGCTCCATCGGATCGGAGTAAGAAATCGATTCGCGCCGCGTTGACTGATTGCGAGTTCGTTCACTTGTTAAAGAAAAATAAAACCCTCCTCATCTTATTCGATTAATATGTTCAGTTTCTCCCAAACGTTTCCATATTTTCTTTAAAATAGTTAATCCTTTATAATATAGTTATATTATCGATATATTAAAGTTACAGCGGAAACTAGTAATGAAGATTTTAATTTCTCTTGCGGAAGATTGATCTTAATACCAACGCAGCTCCTATTTCTTCCACCAAACAGCAATGTGCCAACATTAGTAGCTAGTGAAATTATTGGTGCAACAAGTCTTATGTCTCAATATGGACTTATGTACATCTTAAATAGCGCCAATTTGTTATGAACAGGAGAATAATTTACCATCAGGGAAAGTACTTGTATCTTTCGTCACTCCGTACAAAAAAAAAGAACGTAATGCCTACTTCATCCGCTAACACGCCGGTACCTAGATTGACCACTAGTGAGAAAAGGCTCAGAATCCCAGTAGTGGAAACAAAACGAGAGCTTCTAGAGGAAAGCTGCTTGTAATGATATACAGACATGTAGAAACAACAATAAAATTATTACGACTAAGGATATCTAGCGATGTTTGTTGTTTTCAATTACACCGAACAAGTACTTACATACATTATCAATAAAGGTAATGTTTATAATTTACAACAAAAATCATAAATTAACAGAATTTATAATAGTTAGCATTTATTTATTTAATATTGTTAATGTAATAAATAAGCTATAGCTTATTCAATATCAAAGAGAAGGACGTTAAATTTTATCATTCAAGTTACAAGTCTGACTATAACAATGTGTAGTTGGGATGATAAACATAACATTGTGGGTATCGCCTTGAGACATAAGACGTCTCGTCTTGTTACCACAGTAATTTCACTAGCTACAACGCCCTTCTACCTGGAACACGGTAATATTTGCACATTATTCTGGCGGTAGGAATACGAGCTGCGGTGGTATCGACACCGTTTCCCGCAACAGAGATCTACCACCGATAGCTTGGATATTTTAAAGCTCTTAACTACTTAGAATACTCTGATCCTTATGTCTATGATTATCAAAACTTTACATTGATAGCTTCCGATTGGAGTTACGAAAGTTGCAGCGAACAACAAGGTGGAGAGAAGAGATTGAATTTGGTATTTCCATATCACGAGACAAACGGTAGTAAACACGCATCGAGCGGCAGGTCGACGACACAAAACTACTTGTTAATAACATTAATGCGAACAAATAAACAGAATTACAAACAAATTACAAGACAATATTGTTTTAATAGTGTCGTTTTAATGACTTATTTAATTAGCTACAAGATGTTATACTTGTGGGGGACCGCGACAGCGCTCGTTTCTACTTTGTTAACGTCGTTTTACTACAAGTCAGTATACGATGATAACGAATGAAATTAAGATAACTTTAAACTATCGCACAGCGTGGCAATAAATAACAATAAATTAATTGTTATCACCCTTTGTGTCCTACTTCGCTGTGTGATTATATTGCTTAACCGACGACAAAAAGTAAGAGTAATTTTGTTTAGATATTAGCTGTTCTCCGCCTGCTTTGACGGTCGTAAGATCCGCGCAACATCCTTGAGGAAGGAATTTTGTAAAATTCATTCTTAGCTGACCTGTAAATATCAGAAGCAATATCTTCACTAAATTTTGAGTGTTTACGTCTAAATTTTAGTTAACTGTATTTAAACAAAACGCGTCGCTGACGATGCCAAATTTAACACAACAACCAACCATATCGGTGTTAACAATTGATATTTATATTAAGCCGCGGCGGACAACAAAACGTATTGATGCGCAGGGGGTCCGGGGTGAGGTGGGCCGTGTATCATCGGCAACACGCTTAATATCATAATTCGGCTGGCAACAGAGCTGGTGCCGACAAAGGAGCCGGATAAGGATCTCGGTACCGGCGCACGGGGCGGAGAGCGGCGCAGCGGGCGTCCCCGCCGGCCGCCGGCCTCCCAATAACTTACAATTGTATTACACTCGTTATACTTCGCACCTTGATCGTCGTTCATTTTTTTATTTCTATTAATAAAAAAAAATATTATTCAAACGAGAACCGAGCGGGGATTCGGGAATAACGTCTTAATAATGTTAAGAACATAATTTATTACTATACGGCGTGTGTGCGTCGACTGGTGTAACGAATTCGTTGATGTCAACGATTTTATAAAACTAAACTCAACACATTTTAATAGGATCTATTTAACTATATATAAATACGAGATTTTGAATGTTTTGTAACATCCGTAACCATCAGAAGATTGCCTTGACAAACCTCACAGCCATCACGGAGTACCTACAGATCTTTCATTATTGTCTACAATTCGATCTACTCAGAATGAGCTCACTGCGTTTCTTTTTTTTATTCAAGGAAGTGACTAGATGAGCGGGTCGTTCACCTGATGATATATATTACACGCGCCCATAACAACATAGCGCTAGTTAGAATGATATACACAGCACCACATTGTGCTCGTTGCCTTGAGATATATGATGTTAATTCTCATTACCCCAGTAAATTCGCTACAGCTTCCTTCAATTCGTTGCTCGAAATACGAGCTACTTTGCTATCTACCTAGACGTTTTCTGGTAACAGGAACCTACCACCAAGAAATCTAATAATGTTATGAAGTTACCAAATGGTATGATTTGCATTTAATTTTATTAATAATGAGAACCCAAACCAGAGTTATTCTTAACGAATTAATAACAAAATAAACACAATGAAATCATTAAAATTTAGTTTATATCAAATGATTAATACTCGTGTTGTAGAAATCATCAGATATCAATGATTATTATATCTTATTTCAGAGGTCTCGATAAAAAATCAAAAACCCTTCCGCTTGTCGTCGAATTACAGTGTATTACGGAATGAATTATGAACGTTCGTCGCTTGATTAAGCCTTTAAGTCAATCCTGTTTTTATCGAATAAGACTTGTATGTAACAAGCTGTTCTGTCACTGCGATGCTGCTTCCACATGCTGCGTCGGCATTCGTGACGTCATTGGACCGCTATTGTTACAAACATTAACGTAGTTTATACGTTTTCGCGTCGCTTCGTTACGCACGCTTAGGAAACTAGGCGATCGTCAAAATGGCTCCCAATTTTTCATACGTCAATTGGCCGTCAGTTTTGACGCAACGTAACGCAATTACGTGTAATCGATCCAATCGCTTAACACATACACTGACATTTACAAGTTTACGTAAACGCCGTATGACTAATAAAGTATATTACGGAGAAAACAGTGCTTCATTTACTAGTGGTAGATCTCTTTACTTGTGATAGATCTCTGTTGCCGGAAACCGTCGAGGTAGCTCTTTCTTTGCCGCCAAACAATAACGTGAGAACATTACTGTGTTCCAGTTTTAAGGGCGCTATATCTAGCGTAATTTCAGGAGTAATGAGACTCAACATCTTAAGTCTTAGGCGAGGAGCGCAATGTGGTGCAGTATTTACCATCCTAACTAGCGCCACGTTATAATAGGCAGGCGTTAACTCGTCATCAGGTGAACGTCCCCCTGGTCTCATCTTTAAATAAAAAAAATCACTTCCTGACGTAGTTTCCCATTCATAGAAAGTTAAGGTATGATTTTGAGAGAAAGATGGAGGTAGAATATAGGAACAAATAGAGAACAAATCAGGATTATATGAAAAATGATAAAGAATAGAAAAAACGACAAGTAAAAATTGTTAGTAATGATACATAATAAGATAGCATAAGTATAAGCACATATTAAGTAAATAAAAATAAAGTAAGAACAAATTTAAATAGTATAGTGATGAATATATAAATTGTGTGATTAATAGGATAAGAAAAATAATATCAAAGAGAATACGAGAATAAAAGATAATCATGCATACATATACATTATATATACTTCTCATACTATATATAAATAAGAAAATATATATAGTCGGACAGTGACAGTAATAAGATCGACGTTTTCACTACAAACGATATCTATATTTCAAATTAATAACCCACACGTTCCGTAAAAATGTTACATTGTAGTTAAGTTACTATAAATAGCTGTTGTTAAACTTTAACTTGAACTAAAAACTAGTTTTGGCTGTTAACTACATACAATAACATACATTTTATTGTAAGTGTAACGTACATTTAAGTGTTACTGTCAGCTTTGAGCTTTCTTGTATGGAGGATGAACATGAATATTACTTCTTTTTCATATGAATTAAATTACAAGTTAATAAGTGGAGTGCTTCAAATAACTTAACATCACTTTGCCAAAACAAATTCCGTGTATCGGGTCTAATTTTATAATATTAGAAGTTTATAAAACTATGAGAAATATATAAATTATACGAACACTTCATATATATAGATATTAATTGATTTACCAGTAGCAAGTCTTTGTTATCGGAAACCGTCTATATATACCACAGCAGCTCCTTTATATTATTATATTATAGTGTGCAAACATTGCTGTGTTAAGGTTTGAAGGGCGCTGTAGATAGTGAAATTACTGGGGTAAAGGAAATAACTTATGCCTCAAGGCGACGAGCACAGGTGCAGTGTATATCATCTTAACTAGCGCCACGCAATCAGCGGACGTATCATTTATCATCAGGTGAACGTACCGTTCCTCTCGTCGCATAATTAAATAAAAAAAATCTAATTATTATCGGCTTCGGATTTATACATACAACATATAAAGCATCGGTGGCATCGGAATAAAAAAAGTACAGACAATTAAAAAAAAAATTAATTTAGTAACTTAACATGTATGTCTGTTGTCTGTTGTCTTATTGGCAGTAGCAATTAAGATAACTTGTTTTGCTCATATTGAACGGCTGCCGTTGCAAATAGAATTTTAAATGTCATTGCGAACAATGTATCGAAGCAATGAAGTGTTTTTTATTTAACTTAACTCGCAACATATTACATATGTTAGTTATTTAAGCATGCCGTTAAGTTATATTATCGAACACATTCCTTTCTTTTAGCATATATACAACATAACTCAGGTTTGATCTTTGCAATAATCATAACCAATGATGTTGTTAGTGCTTAATTATAACTTGGCAATAACTTTAACTACAGTAATTAACTATTACCCTACCAATAGATGAAACGGTTAATTCATATATACGTATAAACGTAACAGGCATAAGGTGATCTGATTATGATTAATAAAATACGAAGTATAAATACTTAGTATTTCATATCGTTTCCTTACATAGATAAATATTAGCGTTGGAGTTGTGAATAATATTTTATTATCATTATCATCAATGGATTTCAATCACCCAAAAGATGTTCTTCATCCTATCAAGAGCGGTTTCCTGCGACCTTGACCAAATCGTCGCTTCAACTCTAAATTATTCATAAAATTATTTTAAATAACATGTTTCATATAATCTGTTGTTAATTTGATTTAATTAAAATATCTGTTACGTCAATAATAATAAATTATGCTTTTGTTGTCGCAAGATCAGTTTGAAGGTCATCCGTCCGGTTATTAACAAATGATCTCTGCAGATAATTAAAAAAAAATATGTCACTGCAACACATTTAACTACTTCAATTTATATATTTAACTGACGCACCTTTACTATTAAATCATAACATTTCGCTTAATATAGTTAATGTTATTAGTAATTATTGTTATACTATTAATATTCTCCGTTAGTGTGTATTACAACAGCATTACAGTTTTAAATGATAGTAATAAACTTAATTTATGACAAGTTATATATGATTATAATATATCATAAAGCATTGTATTGGATATTTTTATGATGTCGATTTTCATAGTTAATGATATTAACGATCCAGTCTCGATTATTCATTAACAAAACTATAATTTTACATATATATAAGAAGTTATTGCATGAAAGAGAAAAGAGGAATCTACATCTTGTGGACAGAGAATTGAAAACTTTACTAAAATACTTTATTTGGCATTAAAACTTGTTTAACATAATTATATAACCTTTATTATGTTGCGGTTAATTGATTAAATATTATTACGGTCATAAAATGATATGACCGGTCATCTAAAGGATATATAAATAGAAATCTTACATTTCTACATAAATTTACAGTAAATGTCATCCGAGAGCAGTAAATATTGTTGATTATATACGAAATATTATTATTCGTTATGTAGAATTAATTCAAGTATAATTTTATATCCGTTAAATAAATTAATATGATATTACCTTGTTAATAGAAGAAATTACTTAACATTAACATACCCTGAACAAAGTTATAAGAATAAGTTACTCCACATATAATTTACATGTAATATTATGTATTATATATAATTAAATAATTGTTAATAAATATATTAACATAATGTACGTAGACGTAGTGTTGGGAAGTACCAAACAAGGTGGATGGATCTGATGAGAGTCGCAGGACGCCACTGGATGCCGGCAAAGCGGTACCGATCGATGTGAAGATCTTTGGAGGAGGCCTATGTACAGCAATGGACGTTTATCGGCTGATGGTGATGATGATGATGAAGTATATTAATATTATAAATATTTTCACATATATTCATGAGCTACATTTTTGTCTAGTAGTAAATCTTATTCTCAACTCTACTGCTTTCAATCCCATTACTAACTTAATTTTTTTAAAGTAACAAGCAACGTTTGAATAGGTGTGGAGATTTACTAGTAGTGACTTGCCCAGCAGTGGGCATCTATCAAGTAACAATGATGATTACATTATAATATATTATTTATAACTTAAACAATTCATGACGACGCGGCATGAGAAACGTTCACTTGATGTTAAGTAACCTGTCCATAAGAATGTGGCGATAGTTAGGATGATACACACAGCATCGCATTAAGCTCGTTGTTCTGAGACAATATGCTAAATGTTGGTCCAGTAACTTAATACAGTATAACAGTAATGTTTGCAGACTACTGTTTGTCGACTACAATAGGCGCTGCGGTGGTACCTACCTAGACGGTCTCCGGAAATAGAGTAATGCCACAAATACCAATAACTTTGATCTATGTAAAAGATCGATATAATATACCAAGATTCTATACTAGTAAGTATACTCTTAAATATCTATATTATTCTTAGCAAATACTTTACATTTTCCTTAAGATGCTTTTATACATTGATTAATTACAAACATAACTTATGATTATTTAATAATACGAAGAAACTAATAAAAAGTTATAAACAAATAAATTTGCTTTATTATCAGATATCAATACAAGTATAAATATCATTTATTTTCTTGTTTATACTGGTGGTATGGTATACATCCATACAGCCTACCTGATGCATCACTCCACTAATTTCACTAGATAGAGCACCTTTCAAATCGGAACTTAGTAATATTATCGCTTATCAATTTATAGTAAGCGATAATAAACCACCGATAAATTTGCCTATAGAATAGTAAAAATTCCAAGATTCCAAAAAATGTTAATCTTTTAGAAAAAAATTCCTTAAGAAATGTCTCTTATCCTTTAACTTATTATATTATAAATTAATATTCTTAATAATTGCTTAATGTATTTGATTGTACATAGAAATAAAAAGAAAGTTTAAATATCTAAAAAAGTATTTAATCCTTAAGAAGGATCTATGCTTTGATATAAAATACAAAACAACTTAACTTAAACTTCAAGAACTTTGAGCAGTGGAAGTAAATAGTTAATATTTAGGTAATAAAAATATTAAGCAACTTTATTTCATCAAAAGTTTAGACCTAACTCTTACCTAAGTTATTTAGGTACAATATCTTTTTGTAACAAAAATGTCTTATGACAATCGGGAGGTGGTTAAGGGTGTAAAGTAGGAATTGAAATATATTTCGTATAGATTTACACAATTTTTTTTCTCTACGTTATTGCGCGTTATTTTTTTTATGCATCCCTAATGTTAAAGGTATAAACAGAAATTAAGTTTGATTATATGTAACTTTAGAATTAATTTAATGAAATGTATTTTTACTGACATTCTAAATTTTAACAAAAATAAAAAGAGTAAGAGCTACCTTTCGTGCTGGCACCGTCTTCATTGGAGTCCTCACTCGGCGGCCCGTGGGGTGCCCTGACCAGCGGCTGCGGCAGTCGAGGGCGAGCCAGGAACGGCGGTGGCACCCCGAAGAACGGCAAAAACGGCGGCCAGGCCGGCCTCGGGGCCAGCTGCGCCGCGGCCGCGTACAGCTGCAGCGGCAGCGCGCCCTCCAGCACCATGCCGCGCCCGCCGCTCCCCGAGCTCGATATCTTGACTATCGACACCGCCAAACACTGTGCCAACGCATCCTCGCACCGACGGCCCGCGGAAGTCCCTTCAGTCCCTCACAAACTCGTTAACATCGGCTATGTTTACATCGCACACGCGACACCGGCTTCTGTAGGTGTATCCCCCGGCACGGCAGCCTAGTCACTGAGATGGCGCGCTCGCACGGGGCGGAGCGACCCCCCTCGACTCCCTCCCTGCCTAAATTAATTCTCCGCCTCCTCCATATTATAGATTTATTCTAACCGTACGACGTACGCGGCCGGTGAACGATTGTAAACCTTACGCGCGCCCGTTACAGATGCTTATTGAATAGCGGCCAATAAATTAAGACTGCCATACGCGGAATTAACGACATCCTGGTGAAGTTGCTGCGGTAATCTAAAATAAACCCTGATCATCAGACATAAAGGTTATATTCGAGGTGGAATTAACGTGCGCCGGATTTAAGTCGGACGTACGTTTGCGAAGGCTGTCATAATCTTTTTTAACCGCATGGCGCGCTGTGCTCGACGTACACACAGAACGGGGAACGAGTTACGAGCAGAGCCGCAAACATTTGATTCATAAAACTTAATACTACTTAAAAGTTAATCTAAACTATAATGCACAAACATAATTAACACAGTTCCAAACCTAACAAGCGTTCGATAATTCTTCATCAAGGCTCCAAATGGCCTGGTGGTGTAAAGTTTGTAGTAAATAGATGTAGTTTTTTATTAAAATAATATCAAATAATGCTCATTGAATACTATATCAATATAATTTAGATGTAGAATTTTATTAACGTCCATTATGTATGACGCAGGAAGCGATTACAAATTTCACCTATCGCCTATAATTTGACAGGTAATCTGAGCCGCGTAGGGGTTTATTAGTCGGCACAATAGAAGCGTTGCGTAAAACTAGATTATGGCCGACCAATCACTCTAATGACTCGCCCACAATCAATCATACGAAATTAACACGTCCCAGATTATGTTCCTGACAGTGATGAATCATAAGGCCGAAAGGCAATCAATTTCACAAGCATCTTATTCCATTAAACAACGAAAAAAAAATTTGTAATAACCTAATTGACATTAATAAAATATGTAGAGAGTACGTAGAGACGTAGAGTAAGGGACGTGACAGCTCTATCAGGATCTTACACCGACTGTAGCTCACGCCCCTCCTCCTCGGCTTTGTGGACGCCGCTCGGGCCTGCGATTGGCCGGAAGTGGGAGGGCGGCGTCTACGGAGGGTGTTCGGAAAGCTTAGTGTTGCATGAATTTAATTAGTGCGAGGAGCACCTCGGGCGCATTAGGAGCTGCGATGGGTAAGGCAATAAAAGATATAAAGGAATGAGTATAAATTAAAAGTTAAATAGAGGAGAGTGCGGCGGTGGAGTCGGCGTATCGCCCTCCCTCTCGCACCACGGAGGGCCACGTAATTGTTTGACGATCTTATTAGTATCAGTTAAATGTCGCGCTCTCCTTTTTCTCTCGCGAATTTAATTACGTTTTAATTAGGGAGCGCTTAATGGTGGGTTTTTGGGGATCGGATTTTTCAGCTCGCCGTTATATTTGCTAACCTTTTTTATTTACATTGTACTTGCAACATTATATATAGTAACACCAATTAAATATTTTAATCATACATTGGATAGTATTTAAAAAAACGCTTTAATATCGGATATCATATTTAATCATTTAATGGACTATTTTTTTAATTAATGGAGTTAATTCTTAGTTTTAAATGACATCAATTTTGATATATTTATTAATATTTTTGAACGACCTAACATCACCTCTTATGAATGCATGATACACGTTCCAAATAAAACCGTTGTATTCACAACGTATTGCATTTAACCAGCTCTTGTGTCCTTCGCTGAAAATACTGATGAAGATAAGATGTACTGCATTCTAATCTTAGTGCTCATTTAATATTATTTTTTTTAACTTTCGGTTATTTTTTTACCATAACAACAACATAATTTAAGTTTATGTGATATGTAACAAATCAAAATCTAGATCTTAACTTTTTTGATTAGAGGATTACTTCACTCATTCTTAACTTAAAAAAGTAAGATTTTGGGAAGATAAGACAAATTTGTTTGGTGACACCAACAACTCAACTAACTTAGCTCTGCAGGAGGTATGATTTAAAATAATGTTAATGAGTTATAATTGATACAATGTCATGAAATTAAGAGTGAAGACGACATCGTCTTGAAACATTTCAAGAACGTTATCCTGATGGTAAATGATATACCAGTATATCAGAATCCTTATAAATAATATAAACTCTACACAACATTGTGCATATGGGTATGGGATAAAATATATTTAGTGCAGAAATTTCACTTGCTACAACACCTTTTAATCCGGAACGCAGTAATGTTTGCTTACTACTGTTCTACGGTAGAAACAGCAGCTTCAGTGGTACCTATAAGCTAAAATGCATTTAAGTGTTTGTGCATGCTTTCTAGTCGCTTTTAAGTTAAACGTATTTATAAATAAATAGTAAAAATATGTTCTGATCTACTAATTATTATTAATGTCTTGTTCCACATAAAAACATATAATATTTTTCATTACAGCTTAAGCAGATACGCAGAAAATAACCGGTTAAATTTAACTATGAGGACAAACTGGTAGCAATCCATTCGGTTAGAGTCCGTTAACGATTGGTTAAATGTACTACAGCATAAATTATTATATATATGAAAAAACAAACATGCTGTTAGTACCCTGTGGACAGGTTACAATATCTCCAATGAAGTTCTAACATTGGAATTTCGTAATAGTCAACTAAGAGGGAACAAATTCAAGGAAGAAGTCAGCAAACCTTTATAACCTTTAACAGAATCCTGCATCAACTCGAATATTAAGCATGGTAACTTAATCCTCTTTTCCTGGTAAAGTATATGTCAGTAAAATTTAAATATTATCAAGCTGAAATAATGTATATATTTTTTTATTCAACTAACCGACGATGCGATAAGGAAGTTCACCTGATGGTAAATGGTGGTAGCATACTATATGTTACGGTAGTAGTTTTCTATATCTGCTTATATTAAGGCATCTATCTCTTTTTTCGCTTTTCACTTATGCTGTTTTCCAGATTTAATTATATTTTATTCTATGAAGTAACAAGACGAGTAGGACTATCACCTGGTGATAAGTGATACAGGCGTATCATTTATCACATAACAATGTGGCGCTAGTTTGAATGGTATACACGGCACCACGTGCTTGTCGCCCGGATACATAAGTTGAGTCTCATTACTATAGTAATTTTACTAGCTACAGCGCCCTTCAAACAGGAAGACAGTAATGTTTGCACACTACTGCTTGGCGGAAGAAATAGACGCTGTAATGGTACGTACGTAGACGGTCTCCGACAACGGAGATACGCCACTATATTATGAAAATTATGAAAATACATATTTCTATGAGTAACATCAGATAACAAAAAAGATAAATGCTCCCCGCTGATCGATATCATTTTTTTTCGTAGTATCTTCGCGCTTCCGTAGCATTCATCTCCAATTCAGTTTAGAGGTTCGCGTCGTGCCTCTCGCTCGCGCGCAGGACGCCGTCGCGTCCGTCCCGCTCGCTCGCGCAAGGCGGTCCATGGTCCATGCACGCGCCCGCCGTTACTCCTCATTACCGCTCGGCTTACCTACGCCGCGGCGCGTTCGCTTTATGTATTGTCTGTCGGGAATGGGGCGCTTTAGTTGTTTTATTGATGCTTCTACCTTTCGTGAATGTTAACGTCTCCACTCTACTCTCCTCCTCAACTCCATAACAAATCGACTGATTATCGATCGATTCTAATTCATCCACTGCGACATGATCGATCCAAATCGATTTTGAGAGATATTTAACTATATTTAAACGTTACATCATCACAGTTGCATTTCGTGCCGACTTAACTTATTATATTATAATTTTCTTTTTCATATACGATATGTATATATATTTTTATCTTTTTCTTGCATACAGGTCATGGGCCCATAACAATGTGGAGATAGAATGATATACACTGCATCACATTATGACCGTTGCTTTAAATCATATGATATAAAGTCTCATTATCTCTGTTACAGGTTGTAGGTCAAAGTAATTCGTTTCTACAACAATTTAACCACAATTAAGTTCTTATGCAAAAACTTATATTAATATATACTCGTTAACTTTGAAGATGGTAACAGTTGGAAATATTTCTTTTTTTACATTGTATTCGTGAGGTTTTCTTTATATTTTTTAAATTAATTGTTTACATCTTTATCTACTATATATTTTAATACAAAACGCGTCAACAATATTTGAATTTAAAATATTTCTTCTCCTTGCATCGCTTATTAATTTTGGAGGTTATTAGACCACCAGCAGAGTATTGTCCAATTACCTTGATGGGTTTTCAGGTACAGATTATTTGTGACTTGAAAGGCTTCAGTAAAATAGATTACAATAAATCATCTTCTTATAGTTTTAAAAAAGTTTTTCTAAAAGTAGACATTTTTAGAACAAACTGCGTTTAACTACTCTTCTGCTTCAAGTAATACTATAAATTCCAATTTCTTAACTTAGATGGTAGAGAATGGTTAAGAGCATAAAATCCGTCAATTGTAGTTGATCCCTTTTATATAACTGTTTTTTTTTTTAAATTATAAATAAATTATTTAACGTAAACTCAATATGAACTTTAACTGAACCATATCTGACACCATGGTAGTGATGTGCTTGGTCTTTGTATTATGTATAATATAAAGTTTTTAACTGCAATGTTGTCTTGAACCCATTCTTTAAAGGTTCATTTCATCAATTCTGCTTTTAGAACTCTAGTTTGTAATTCTTTGATCTTTTTTTTGCTATTATATGTATGTAATGTTTTGAAGAAATCATAATTTCCGTTTATATTAACCACCGCTGGTCTAAGCCAAATGGAGTTAATTTTCTATAACTGGTTTGTTAGTGATTTGTTCTTGTAAAGATTTTCGTAGGAAATCTAAAAAACAGTGTTCGTAGAATGCAACATAAGAGATCAAGGTCCAGCACAAGATCTATAGGTTGATATGATGTTTGTAGCAGCTATTAAGGATTGCGGCGTTCTGCATGGTAAGATATATATTATCAGGAAGATGCATTTGTCTTAAATAGAGAGAAAGCTGTTTAGGTAATATGTCATTGATGGATAGGAACAACAACTCAATAAATACTTTCATCATTTTCCAAATTCATGCAGCTTCCTGTTTTAATTCTGTAATTTTTCAGCTATTATTATTATTCTTGATTTTTACCTTTAATCATGTGGCGCCGTAAATAAGGTTATACATTTCTCAGCAAAGAAATTTTTTTCTTGGTGTTCGTGTATCAAATTACTGATTATTGATAATTATCAGAAAGATCTCAAAATCTTAATCTTGTATATCTTTCTATATTATTTTAGTACAATGTTACAGGCGCTTATAGTAACAACTAAAGGAACATAATTTATAATGATTTATTTGTATATATGAATTAAAAAACAATTATAAACAAATTTATAGGGTAGACCTAAGTAGTTACGATTTATAATAGAAGTCTAAAAGAAATGTAAGAAGATTAGTAGTAGTAATATAAAAATTAGTTCTATTCCTACCCATTGTCTTACATACTATATCTCAAGGTTACCTTTGTAGATGATACTAGCTGTTCCCCACGGATAGTATAGAATTGAACTTGAAATTTGTCTGAAATAATTCTGGAGAGCAACTGCATAAATAAAACGAAATAAAAATGTTCATAAAGTTAATCAGAAATAAAATGATGAAGAATCTATGAAATCCAAAAATATATAGCCTATAACCATCTACAAGTCTCATGGTCATATTCCCATATCCCATGTCAATCACGATCACTAGTTTTCACGTGACTGGCGAACAAACAATACCCGTTTTCATCGTATATTTAAATAGGTCTACACTTTCCGACTCTTATAAAATTGAATGTTAAGATGAGGTATAAGATTAGTTGTTTCGTATAGAAGGAGGGTTAAATCCTTTCAGAATCCAATTTCCTGTCTAATGATAGAGGCAGAACTGATGTTTGTTTTTTTTCGCGTCCTATTTTATCGATAACACAAGATGGATGAAGGGCACGCGCGCCTCCAATTGATTTAAAATTAAAATAGAAAATGTCGCGATGATTGATGTCTGAGTGCGACACGTCACGCCCCGGTGTCCTGGGAACGGGATGGGGTTAAGCGGAAATCGTGACGTCACAACCGTTCCACGCACACCCGTCTACTCCACAAATATAGTACATATCTCTTTCAATATTTTTACAGAATTTTCGTTATTTAAAACCATTTTGTCTTTGTAAAAACAGAGCTTGTTTATTCATTGACAGACGTATACTATATATGTATTATGGTAGTAGTTTTCTCATCTCCATCTATATTAAGGCATCTATCTCTATCTTCGATCCATACTGATGCTGTTTTTCAGGTTTATCTATTTTTTATTCAACGAATTAACGAGATGAGAGGAACGTTTACTTGATGGTAAGTGACACGCCTGCCCATAATAACGTGGCGCTAGTTATCATGGTATACACAGCATCACAATGCGCTCGTCGATTTAAGGCACAGGGCGTCGTCTTATTACCTCAGTAATTATACTAACTATAGCGACCTTTAAATCGGAACACAGTAATGTTTGCATATTACTGTTTGGCAGTAGAAATAGGCGCTGCGGTGGTACCTACCTAAACGGTTTCCGGCAACAAAGACCTAACAATTTTGTATAGAATTTTTGATATATCTTTCTTTCTCTCTTCTCTTATTCGGATTTACCTTTATTGATATATAATATTGTAATACACTTTAACTATATCTAATATTGGTTTTTATCTCTTTTTTCCTTTACGATTTAATTTAGGTAGGTCTCTGTTGCCGGAGACTGACTAGGTAGGTACTACAGCAGTAACTATTTATATCGTCAAACATCAAATGCAAATACTACTACGTTTCGGTATAAACGGCGTTGTAGCTAGTCAAATTACTAATATAAGGAAACTTGTTATCTGATAAATATATCTAATTAATCTTAACAGTACTATGTGTATATTAACTATTAACTAATTGCTCAAACCGGGCTTTTTGGAATAACTTACGAAAGACATATGTCCAGCAGACATTCATTAGTTGAGATGATGATGATGATTTATTAAATTAATAAATCTCTAATCAAGACGAAAGGAAATGAACCGCAGTTTGACCTGATCTTCAACACATCGGACTCCATCGTCTACGGTGTTAGAATAGTCGAAGGTAGGACAATATGGATTCATGACGATGTTAACGCTGCAAGCCATTCGACTTTCACAGCTTATCTGACATTGGGCGCGTGGACCTGGATCCACGACCTGTTTAGGAGAATATGGCGTAACATTGCAAGAATAAACCTGATGGATGCAGCTTCTCACGACACGAGTAATTCGACTAAAGGAGATGGATACCTTCGGCAATAAAAAGAGCTATTAGATGCTATCTTTAGAGATGAAAAGATTTGATTTATAAATAATATATATATTTATAATTGAAAAATACATATAAACCTACATACGTATGTCAATGAGAAATAAATAAAAAACAATTTTACTTACTTTTTTATTAAAATAGGTTAGTATTAGACTATAATCCAACCTGGTGTTGTATGGTATGTGGTGATAAAACGCGTTAACCTAGTGAACTCACTCTTCTTGTGAAGACAAGCATATCATATTTGGACCGGAACACTGACACCGGCATGTTTTTCCACTCCTTTACAGTTTTTATCATGGATGAGAACGTAAACCATTCGTACACAAACTGGGGATGACAGCTTGCCTTGCATCTGGTCGTCCGATGTGGGTCTATACTCTCCGAAATGTATCTCGTAGGACCTTGAGACTCGCCACTCGGCCTCTGTGTTCAAGACAGTCTATTCTATATAATTTCTTTAACTACGCGCTTCGTAGAACCTCAGTCACTTTGTAAGATATATCATTAACGGAAAGATCAAAGGTCTGCTTGTTGTCTTCTCGACGTATGAATAAAACTAAAAAAAAACCTATACCTCTAAACATTAGACCCTCGTGCTTGAGCACTGCTCGTGATACAGCCCGTTACATTGTTCTTTACACGTCGTTAATTTAGTCCCAAAGTTTAAGTGCCGACATAAACTCGAGATTCGCACAATGCGCTATAAATTGGCAACACTTACAAACTCGTGAGTACTCCGTCGCTTATTAAGTACAACATGGTTGTCCCGGGCACTGGATACATAGCCGTCCCTCCTCCTACCCCCCGTCAGGCTCCACGTACACTGCCACTCAAGTAGCGCTCCGCTTAAATGTGCGCTCAAAAAGCCGGGATTCATAATCTTGTTAGCGCTGAAATTTGCATTAATTAAGGCGCCGAGGCCTCTCTCACTTGTGTCTAAACTCTTGTGGTGGGCGCGAAGCGAGTTGGGGGTGCAAAGGGAGGGGGTTAGATAATATTCAAATGGTACATATAACGACGCGCCCCGAGCCCGCACCACGCCGCGCCGCCAGCAAGCAATATAGATGGTACAGTCGTACACAAAAACCAATTCAATTTTAAATATTTATATATACATATAAGTTTTAGATTCATATCAATTGTTATTATAAACATTAAGCATTTGCCTTGTAGCACAAAATTACCTGGTTTGATTATAGTCTATACGTGGACTTGGTATTATAGTAGGTCGTTTTTCAAACCAGCTACCTACCACTCTCTAATTATAAATGTGTTGCCATAGCATGGCGATGTTTCAGCTGTCGATATATGAAAACTAGAGCAATCTGGGAGAGCTCTTTTCATCATTCAAGGCCTCATTATCCCTTAACACCACATGAAATTTAGGTCAAGTATTAGGATATGTCATTATGTAAATATACGTCGTAATATCAAATACATATTTCTCTTTGCAGGAAAGTGATGAAACTTGCAGCGTATTACCATCAGCACCATCTCCAATTTAACTGTTATTAACATAGGTATTATTTAGCTCGTTTTGATAGGTGGAAAGACGACGTTAAAAACCCGCTGGAAGGAAGTCACTGGACTCAAACTATGCAAGATCATGTTTTCATGAATACAATACGAGCAGCACAATTACCTGGTGATAAGGAAGTGGTGGTAACTGAGATGTTTTTGCTACATCACATTAAGACATCACTCAGAGATAAGGTTAAGTTTAGTTACTCAAATAATTACATCTACAGCACTTATTAAATAGGAACACGTTTGTTCACTACTGCTTGATGGTGAAACTATACGGTCCTCGGCAACAGAACCTCATGAAGCTCTTATAGATGAAGTAAAGATCATGATCATCAGCTGGTAGACGTCAACTGTAAATATTACTATTAGTAGAAATTTTAAGTTTAAAGCATTCTGTACGCGACGTTATCTCTCTCAGAGCATCGAGGGTGCGCTCGACAATTTCCTCCTCGGGTAATTCACTAGGATTTAATTTAAATTAGTTTTGGCTTGGCTTAATAGCTTCCCCCCACTCAGGGTGGGGGTCGGCCGGGTGATGGAGGAGACGTGGCTTCACTCCAGGAGCTGTATTCTGGAATCTGTCCTGTTTTCTGTCATAAATTTTAAAACAATATAATACAGTAACAAAATTAATTGATATATCTGCCTAATAAATAATTAGTTTTAAATGTTTATACATATATAATATATTTAATTTAAACTCTTTAATTAAGTTATCGCCCGTTTATGGTTTTATTTAACTTATTACTAGAACTGCTTTGTTATTATTGCTTAACAAGTTGGTTTAGCTTTTAAATGTATTAACTACTAATTTAAATTATTGTATTTTTATCGAAAATCGTGTTGGTTTCTTACTATATAAATAAATAAAAAAAAAATATAACTGTTATATATTTTTTTTATATTGAATGTTCCTTTAAGATTTGCATTTGGTATTACAAAAAACATGATAAAATATAATATACATTAATTATTGCATACACAGACCATAACAACGTTTTATTAATGTGTTATATATATATTAAATTCAATCTTAGCAGTTATATATATGTTTAAATTGTATTTTTAGCTCATGAAATGAAGGTTGATTGTATAACCTTTGTTTTGTTTGCATTAGTTATTACTTGTTCGTTATAAAGCTACATAACTCAATAACTTGAAACAAACATGACTACTCATGAATATTATTAATTGGTACAGAGACTGCGATTTTGAATAATTATGGTTAATTACTAAATAAGTTGAGTAAAATTGATGGTGAAGTGGATGAAGGAAAAAAGGAAGTAAAGCCTTTTGTTCTTACCATTTCTATTTAAAGTGATAATGAGTATTATATGTAGACTATTAAAAGTTTCCTGTCTGTTCTTATAAATATAGCGCATTCAATTTGAAAAGAAACTTGGTGTAATTTTAAGAGAAAATCTCTTCTATTAATCAACAATTCACAATGTAACTATTATAAGTTTCAATGTTACACTAACTAATGTAACTGACTTAACAAAAATATATATATAACATTGATAACAGTTAAAAGTAGTAGTCACTGTCTTGAGAATTGAAAGTGATTAGTATTTTCTTTAGTCCTTCAGTATATATATTTGTAGCAAGCAATAGTTAAAACTTATTAGGTCTCATGAATAACCTTATTTTACGTTTTTATATCCTAGTTAATATAGTATTAAGAATTTTTACGTTACCTACCTAAAATCAATAATTGTGACGTTTATAATTTGTTATACTTATCCGAATATTTATCGAAACTAAAATTTTAAGGATTTTCTTACTATTTTACTCGTAAAGGTAGATAAAGTTGTCTCTAATAATAGACCTTTTTCGTGTGACTATTTAAAAGTAAAAAAAAAATACTTTTGTTTTACAGATGTATACTCCATTATGTATATGCATATAAATATATAAAAAATTATGAATAGTTATTCAAACATGTGTGTAAGTTGTAACGTACTTATAACATATGTAAAAGTGTAGGACAAATTGTACGAAACAAACAAAGTTTTAATGTTTTCAGTCACAGTTTGAATGTAGCAGAATAACACCGCAGCATCCGGTTGTTAGTGTAAATAGAGAAAATGACGAGGCCCGGGCCGCTGGTGGGGCGGCGCGAGCGACGGACTAATTATTTGCGTTCACTTTAAACACTGCCAATTACATCCGAGTTCGTAAAGTTGCCTCGCTTTACGGCACGGAGCTGAACCCTGGAAATTAGAGACGATCGCGGCGCGCTAGTACTGTCTGCACCAGTAACTAGACAAACATTTGAACTGAATTTCGCATGGTCTGCAGTAACAATGGAGCAGTCGGTGGAGTTTGAACACCAAGAAGACTCCGGCTCACATATGTTAACACGAAATGCTGTCAGACTTGCATTACACTCACTAGTGATAGGTCTCTGTTGCCGGAAACCGTCTCGTTAAGCTACCACCGCAGCGCCAATTTCTGCAGTCAAACAATAGTGTGCAAACATTACTGTTTTCCGGATTGAAGGGAGTTGTCGCTAGTGAAATAACTGAAGTAATGAGACTATACATCCTGTTTCAATCAGTATATAACTATACTAACTAGCACTACGTTGTTATAGGCAAACGTATCGCAGCATCAGGGGAACATTCAGTTGATCTCGTCGGATAAAAAATGTGTGATTGTAGCTAGCCAGGTGATTTCGAAAAACCTTTACTATGTGGTCTTTCGTATTCGAACCAGTAACCTTACCTACCTTACCTTACTGGGTAAGCGATGGACAGTAGCACCACGGAGGTAATTAAATTTGAATATTTTCAAGTGTTATGTAAATATATATGTGTATTTTCTATTATTCGGCTTATTAACTATACTTAAATATTTCCCTCTTTAGCTATAGAGAACTTAGATAAATGACCTTGTCTTTATAAATGTCGATAATAATAATTTTAATTAATTTCTGACTGATATACAGGATGATGATACATTAGGAAAATATTCCGTAGTATCATTTAAAATTGAGACAGCTATTACTCTTATGTTTATTTCTGTCGCCATTAATATTCTTCTTCCGCTGTTTCCGTTCACCGTCTCATCTAAATAATACTCTTATAACATCAGATGGTTAGAATGTAACAATTCGTATTATAAAAGATTTACAAGTGTAACTGTTTTTTAATTGGTTAAAGCTGTTCACTACGACTCTTTAAGTGCAGGTCTCGTATAACAAGTGCTAATTGCTAACTAGTTATACGGCAGGTACTTAACGACTACCTCTCCTAGTAAAATTTATGGATAACTTAAAAATTATTGGAAAATTCCTTGTAACACATATGAATGTTCTAAAATTTTATTTTAACAAAATAACTTAATAATGCGCTTAGGTTTTCTCATGCTTACAGCTGAATCCGAATTTATAAAAGAAGCTGGCGCTTAGCATGACAAGTTTGATGATATCCCTACACTATGTCTACGTAGTCAGTATATTGTCTACCTGTGGGCCCAGAAGAGAATAGGAAACTGGGTTTTATTATACAATTGATAACATTTAATTGTAACCTATTGCTGCCGCCAAATAGTAGTGTGCAAACATTACTGTGTTCCGGTGTGAAGGTCGTTGTATTTACTTATTGAGGTAATCAGACTTAACAATATATCTCAAGGCGTGGATCACAATGTGGTGCAATATATATAATTCTTACTAGCGCTAGTATCGTTATTGTTATTGGCAGGCGTATCACTTATCATCAGGTGAACGTCCCGCCCGTTCCGTAGCTTCGTAGAATAAAAACTACAATTTAAACCGTTAGTTGCTGCGCCATGGTGACAGTTATATTTTTGTTATACAATTAAGTGACGAGGTGAGCGGGACGTTCACCTAATGGTAAGTGATACGCTCGCCTATATTATAATACTTTCTATGAAGTAAACGTCTCGCTCGTTGCGTAGCTACGTAGAACAAAAAATACAAGGTAAGCAGTTAATCGCTGCACCACAGTGACAGTTATAAAGTTGCGACGTGAGCAGAAATGACTTGTTTGAAACGATCAAGACTACATCGATATAAAATCATTTGCAATGATTACATCAACAATGGATTATTTCATTAGGGAATACATGCGGTCGGATCTTAATCTACAACTGTTCAAGAAGTGGACAGATGTGCTAGTTAAAGGTTATGGCACGCGTGGGATACGAGGTCTCGGGAGATGAGCCCGCGCCCCGCATCAGCGATGCACCGCCGCTCCTTATCATTTCGTTATAAACCACTATTGCTTTTAGATTGGAATGCAACTGGCCGAAAAAGTTTATTTTTTTGCTGCAAAGAGTTTTTAAATTTTTTTAGTTATTATAATCAAAAAGTTCTTATTTAAATAATTATAAAATAGTTGTATTTTATGTACAAGAGAAACTACAGTAATTTCATGGTTTAGCATATTTTATAGAATTTTTTCTTACGATTTAAATCCGGGTTTAAAAAAATTAAGTACATATTCATAATTATACCAAAAATTATTTTAAAAATCTTTTTTTTTAAAAATAAAATGATATATTTATTATCTGCTTAAAACGAAACTTCTAAATGTCCGTCGACAGATGACGTTAAACCTTTTTTATGATTGTATTTTGACAGTCAAGAGTGACAGGTGTCAAGCTTACAGCTTTTATTGGCGCGAAATAAAGATAACCAGCTCGGTGCCCGCCCAAAACTATGATGTGGTGTTGACACCGCGACACATGTTTCAATTATTCTTATCTGATATCCCTTTGTGTTATTTTTGGCATTTGATTTATTATCACCAGGCTGATAACGCCATTGATGTTAATGTTACAATCATGCGCTGTCAACAAGACATTGTATTCGCTAAATTTGTAATTTAATATCACAGGTACAGTGATAAACTTTTCTGATACTATATTATTAACAATTAAAGTATACTTCTGGAGGATAGATGATATTGACTTCTCGGGATATGGAAATGTAAAAAGTATATATATATATATAAATTTCATCTCATTCTATTTAATTAGAAGAATTATATAGAAAAGCTATATTAATTATGCTTACGGAAGTAACGGAAATAAAATATAGTAACATTTGATCTATTTTACAAGTATAAATGAAACAATGACTTTTAGAAATTAAAAAAAAAAATACTACTATATATTTATTGCATCAAATTTTAAACAAAACAAATGATTTACTACCTCGTGATAGATAAACCCGAATGGGGTCGAGTTTTGAATACTATCAGTTTGCTTTCAACCACAATCGGGACTGACTCTGATTGTAGTTGTCACATCTGCCTAAACGCGGCATTCGCAGTCGCTCGCAGGATCTATGCATTTGATTGCATTGTCGATCTAACAAACAAAATGTGTATTTTATTAATTACAACGTTTATGGCATGTAAAACACTTTATATTCAAATCAAATTACATAAAAAACTTTTTTATATACTTACAGATTCTCGTTCGCCTGATGGTATGCAATTTGCCTAACTAATTATAAGACTCTAGTTAATATGTCAAACACTACTGCACCATATTCCTTTTGTCCTCTTAAGATACCTGTTAAGTATTGATAGCCTAGTAATTTCTGTGATAGTAAAACTTACATAGACTCCGGCAGCAGAGATCTACTATCAGGATAATACCATGTTTCACTTTAACGCGATCAAACACAAAAATCATTAAATATTATTATTGGGAAGTCGTCGAATGATTATAAATAATTTTATAAATAAAATAGACACTAAAAGACGACGACAATTTTTTTTTTTATCTAAATTCATGTATACTTATTATTCAGAACATGCGAACAAATCCTCGAAAAACCACCCCGGCTCATCGAGAGGAAAAAATATAAAGCAAAGAAAAGCGCGCGCAAATTATGAAATATGGCCGCCGCTTCCGATTTACGGCCCGTCCGGGCAATGTCATTACACGCAGCTTTATTTTTTTATGACTGGGAAATGGAATAAACATTTTTAATTCGGATTTTAAAATTTTTAACTTAATTAAATAAATGTAACTCAATAGAAAAAAAAGTTTAATTTAAAATTAAATTATTTGATATAAATTTATGTTACTTGTTAATCATCATCATCAGTCGATAGACGTCCACTGCTGGACATAGGGCTTTTGCAAAGTTCTCCACATTGATCGATCCCGCACTACCCGCATTCAGCGATCACAGTCAGTATAGCCTTCAGTACTGCCGGGCACTAGAGCTGTCGTTTATAGGGGTTCGTTCATGGGGATTTAGGCTATTTCCCACCATGCTAGCCCAGTGCGGGTTGGTAGGAGCCAAAGCCTCGTTTGTTTAATAACAGGGTGCATCGCGAGCAGATAAGGCTTGCTTGGGTACTATAGTAAACATGAAAACATTGTTGCTTATTACAGAAAAAAAATCATATTTGGTCTAACAAAGAACATATAAATCCTGCTAAGTGTTATAGAAAAAGAAAAAAATATTCAAGTGTTAAGGAATTCTTCAAAAAATTTATCTTCGTTTATAGTAACAAACTATTACATATATCTTACATAGTAACAAAAAGAGTAAAATAATGTAATTTAGTTTAAGTAATTTTCTCTTTTTCTGTCTTAATTGTCACATCGAGATAAATGACGTCAAATTTTTGTATTAAATCAAGATGGAAACAAAGATGATTTCTCACCAAAGGAAACGGATATGTACGGTGTTGTTATTACTTTTTGTTTATGTATACGGAAATAATAAATGTTATTCATTAGTCTATGGTCGTAAAAAAAACATACATAAATCTTTCAGTCCGTCGCTGGTTGTTGTTGAGTTTTGAATTGACAAAGAAGTTTAAAGAACAAAGTTGAAATTATATGTCTGCTGGTGATAGGTCTCTGTTGCCGGAAACAGTCTAGGTACTACCGCAGCTACTATTCATGCAGCAAACCAGTGCAAACATTACTGTTTTAAGAGGGTTTCAGGTAGTGAAATTACTGGAGTAACAGAACTTAACATCATACATGTTAAAGCAGAAAGTGTTACAGTGTCCATCACCGTAACTACTGCCACGTTGTCATGGGGAAATGTATCATTTACCTGAACGTCCATATCTCCGTAGTTCCGTCTGCAATCATTACACAACAATTATGATCTCTCAAAGCAATGACCGCCATGTGGTGCTGTGTATAGCATCCTAACTATCGTCACATTACCACGGGCGGGCCACTTATCATCAGACGAATGTCCCGCTGGTCTCGTAATATAAAATATATATATATATATATATATAAAGAAGTGTCACTAACACGGACGCCGGGGCTTCCCGCTAAGCGGATTTTCATTTTCCCCGGCGCACTCTTTCCCCGCCCCACATTTTTATTTATTTTTCATCGCCCCTGGGCTCCGCTGCGATATAATATCGGCCATTCTGTTTATTTTTATGATGATATACACCCAAAAGCACTATTATTTTTATAGAATAAACAATGAAGTGGGGCTCCTTGATAGGTACGTGTTAACGAATGTCGGTTTTTTTTTTTTGTATAAAAGACTTGATATTTGTTTTTATCGATGAGTGATAAACAAATCACTCTTCGTTTTTAAGCAACACACGCTGCTTAAATACGGAGGTAGTAAACTAAATCTGTAGCCGCTTCTTGACTGGTCTCCTCTCTCTCATGAGGGGGAATAACGGGCTGCCTAATATTAAAAGTTACGTATGTTTTGTAATATATTTAGCGAACTTTAATACTTTATACATCATCAAAATTGATGATTGCAAAGTTTTTTTTTTATTCCACCAAGCGAGGAAACTAGAGATAAATTCACCTGATGGTAAGTAATACTCTAGTACATAACGATTTGTGCTAGTTCCTATTATAAATATTGTATGACATTGTGCTCCTTCGCTTTATGACAAGTCTGATTATCTAAGTGATTTTAACTTATAACAGTCTTTAAATCGGAACACAGAAAAGTTCGCACACTACCGTTTGGCAGTAAAAGTATGAACTGTGACGTGTACCTACTTAAACGATCTCCAGGAATAGGGACATACCACCAATAAAATAATGTTTATATACATAGATGGCATACATTTAACACAGCCGATATATATATATATATATTTAAAGGATTTGCAGCGTCGTTGTTCGCAATAATAAAAGTAGTAAAACGAAAGATTTATTATTTTTTTTTATTTATTTACTTTAAATAGTAAACGATGAATGAGATATAATTACTGACTGTATCATAAAAGTCCTTTTTCGGGAATTACAGTGCGTCAGACATCGCGACTGTGCGCAGTCAATTCACACAGCGTCCGCCACATAAAACAAAATTGAATCGCGCAGGTTTCGCTGAAACAAGCTCGCACCGCGAATGTTTACTGTCCTCCAGCAATTCTAGTCTGGTACAGTTGGAAAGCTTTATGCAACATCGCCACTAATCTCACATTTTGCTATTTTCATACTCTACCTTTACACCTGAAGAACGTCAACTGTTTTGATCTCTAAAGATAGTCACACTGTTAAATACAATAACAAAATAGAAGAAAAAGGATTTAGATATTACTGGTAGGTCTTTGTTGGCGGTAACCATCCAAGTGCAAACATTACTATATTCCGGTTTGAAAGGTGCTAGAAATTACTGAGGTAATAAGACTTAACGTCTTGTCTCAATACGACGAGCATAATGTATAACTAGGGACACATTGTTATGGGCAGACATATCACTTGGGTGAACATGTCGCTTGTCTCATCGATTGGTAGAATAAAAAAAAAACTACATATACCTCTATACTACATATTGTTAAAACACTACCAATATAATAAAAGAAGCGAAGATATAACAACGCTTTAAAATATCAAGACTAGTCATAATATCGTCATGATTTCACGTCAATATTCTAGAAATGGTAATTATAATACACCGCTGGTAAAGACCGTTATAAATTTATATCATCATCATCAGCTGATGAACAACCACTGCTGGACATAGGCCTCCCTCAAAGATTCCCACATCGATCGGGTAAGGATTCATATGAGCGGGATATTTTTATATACCTACATATCATTATCGGTCATAGACTAATATACTTTAGCTTCACACAATGTTAATTAACAATACTCTGGCTCTCTTATGACAGTCAGGATAAAGCAATAACAAGTTTAAAATATGGAAGTAGGAGATAGTAATGTGAGGATGGAAAAACTACCAAACTCCTAGTTACCTTCAGACTGATCTCGGAACTGAACCGAGACTCCTTTGTTACTAAACTAGCAGTTAGTCGTTGAGTGGTAAAGCTACACCAGTTAACTAATATTTTAGTTGTTTAAAGTTGATTAACAAACTAGGTTCTGGCTCCCACCGACCCGTGTTGGGTCAGCGTAAAGGGAAATGGCCCAAGTCCCCCCATATGAACATATCGAAACGACTGAAGGTTGCAAGAAGCCGCTGGATGCAGGCGGCGCTAGACCGATCGAGGTGGAGATCTTTGGGTGAGACCTATGTCCAGCGGTGGACGTCTATCGGCTGATGATGGAAGTGAACTGTATATTTGTAATTCTATAAATAATAATATTTCTGTCATCGTTTCGCATACATCGTCCACACTATTTCGTTTAGTTATCGACCATCAAAATTGTGTCCAATCCGTCTCTATTCGTTTGAACGCAGCCTTTTATCGTTTTCATCTGCAACAGACCATTTGTCTACCTTTTACCTATTTGCATATATACGATTTGTTTTAATACATATTTATCAATTTTCGACGTACATTTGTTTTGAAATAAACAAATAGTTGTTATTTAGGAAATAAATACTGCCGCTGGATACATACAGCGTGGGAACTATCAGCGTGAAGATCTTTGGAAGAGGCGTACGTCCAGCAGTGGGCGTTTATCGGTCGATGACGATGGTAACGATAAAATATTGTTAAATATTTTCCATTTCCCTTTTCGAAAATGCGTCGTTATGATGTATACTGAATATTGAATAGATGTACTCTACGAACATCATACTTTACTTATAACAAAATCCCGCCAGTTACACGTAAATCCCACAGCCTAATTTACGATCTGAGACCATATCTCAGGGATCGATCAGTAATTAAAACCGGTCACTATCCCCGGCTCGAGTGCAGCCAGGGAGTAAAGTGCTAATCCCGGTAAATCCCCGAGCACAAACAAAGTGCGGCGGCGGCCACGCGACGGCCGCGTGTCGATCCATTACGTACACATTAAGAAGATATTTCCGCTATTACAGGCCGGTTATCGCGTTATCTTCGCAAACGGATCCTCCCAGATTTCTGCTTGTCCTGGGAACAAAATGCAGATTTGTTTTGTTTTTAATCTCAGTCTCATTTTTTGTATCATTATTTATTACCAAGTCATCAGCCGTTAAATATCATTGTCACTAGAAATATTAAAAAAAAAAATTAAAAGTAAAAATAAACTTGTGATCTCGGAAATTTAATGTAAGTCATCATATTGTAGTAATCGCTTTTTAAGATGGACAATTAAGATATAATTTAATATGATTATGCTAATCATATCTCATATCGGTGAAATAACGCAACTAGTACGGTATTTACTCAATTTGGTATAAATAAGGTAGTATAGCATGTTTCATGAAAATATATTAATTCTGCTTAAAATGTAAAAAATATTCTTCAAGTTTGCGATATCTTAAAAAATATCGTTCGTTGAAATTAAACTAAAATGAGCATAAAATATTTCCATCATGACAAGAGTTGCTAAGTAGATATCTACTCTCAATATTAAATATACAGGACGTGAAATAAATTTGTAACCGATAAAAATTATTCGACTGTTAACAAACCGAATTAAAGAACGAAATAAAGAGAAAGTCAAAACGTGACTGCAATAAGAAAAATCGTTTTCGTACCCCGACGCAGCCGCACCCCGCAGGGGAGGACTCACTTAAATATGAATCATTTCATTATAATACCGTATTCAATCCGAGTAAACCTCACTCCATGTTGTTATTACAACAAGGGGAATGAACAAACATAAAAATGTATTATAGTCGCCTTAAGCCCCATGCAGACGATAACTGACACTTAATACCATAGAGCGTGACCGCATTACTCTGTGATCTATGCCCCATGGAATCTGTGCGCGCAATTTTGTCTACGGATCGCTTCTGACTTGTGTCTGTCAAAAAATGGAGGGAACTTTAAGTGTTGCGAAGTGCGGCCATTTTGTTAAAGTTATACGTATATAAATACATTTTGAATCTTATTACGGATATGTATTGAACAGTTTTCTTTGTATTTCGCTTGTTTACAAATACCATGTAACTATAAGGTGATATAGTATTTATGGTGTTGAGTTTAAGATTGTCAATTGAATATTGTGCTGCAATCGTCGCGGATTCGAGGGGTAGAGGAAGTTTTATGGGAACGGCAAATTCGGCACGTGTCGTCCGATGGAATTAGCTGTAATACTCGCATTAATAAAGTGTGAAATTGCCACCGACCGCCCGTGTTTGCTATAATTCCTTATTAAGTTTTTTTGGGCATCCCCCTTCCAAGTCTCTACGTCGGCGTAATTTGCCACTGCTCTTTTATTGTTCACTCAAAAGGCAAAAATTTTAGTGCTATACAATTATAATCGGGTTTCCATTTCGAGTACGTTGTATACGTTTTTTGTACCTAACATTGTAATTATTTTATTCAAGTTTTATTAGACATGCTTTTATATGACAAAGGTGGTAAGACGATCAATAAATTAACCTAATTTTGAAATTAAAATTATAAGTATATATATTACGTTTACATCCCTTTGGCCATGTATCATGAATTTCTTTTATAGTAGCTCTATTCTACATAAGAACAGCGGAATAACTCACAAAACCATATTTATTTTTTGTATTACAGGTAATTGATTTAAATAATTTGAATTCGTTGAATAACAATTTTTTTTTTATCGTTTTATACAACAAATAATTACACCGCAAAAGTTTTCGAAGCGTAACGGTAGGTAGGTACCAACAATGGCCGTATGCCGTATTTAATTCCGGCGCGGTTTTACGGTCAGAGCGTTTTATTGATTGCGCGATCCACTCAAGCGCGACGCACCACACTGGATAAACAAGGACTGAAAATAAAAATAAAAAATAAAGATGGCGACGGTGGCACCGCCCCCTGCCGCGCGCCCAGCTACCGTTTCCAAGTGTCATCCTCAACTGTCCTAAGTGATCATGACATAGCTAAAAGAGATTTTCGTACAATAAACGTATATATATATCGATAGTTGCAATTAAAATTAACCATTATCATCATCATCAGTAGTTAGACGTCAACTGCTGGACATAGGTTCTCTCCATAGACCTTCACAATGAACAGTTCATCCAGCTGTTTTCTACGACCTTCGCCAGATAATGTCTACTTTGTAGGAGGGCATCCCAGCACTATATCTACTTGTACGCAGCTGCCAACACTGATCTTCAATGCCCCATGATATATTAATGCATTTTTAATGATTAAGCGCTGGTCTTGGAAGACCACAGTTTAGTTCCAAGATGGTATGGACTTTCTTCAGTACTAAGGCTCTTGAATCTGACTAGCTAGCTAACGTCCTCATTGTGACTGGTGTTATTCGGTTGTCATATAAATGTGGAAGTATTCTGGATGAGCACGATTCAGCCTCCATTACCTTATTGTTACTCTGTGTGTTACACAGTTCCTTAGTGCTGATGGTCGTGACGCCTTGTTGATAGTCTGCTCTTACCTTATGTATAACGTCGCATACAGGTATGTCAATGGTCGCCTTCACCTGTAAGGTCCAATGTCTTTAACTTCCCCCAAGCGGCTGTTACCATCAATCTTGCCAGATACATGATTATTCAAGTAATTTTTCATTGTTACTTATACCATGTGAATTTGAGGTCATTACAAATTAAAAAAAAAACATCGATATATATATTTCTAACAAAAAACATCTCTACAATTATTCACAGCTAAAAATCCAAAGCGAGCGTTGCATTAAATCAATGTTTTTTATATACAATCGTTTTTCAATTCGATCTTTGGTGATATCGAGTCGCATCGACTTATTCAATTTCGTGAACTATTCTCATCAATCGCCATGCGATCATTTCCGTTCGAATGTGTTTTTTTTTTTTTTGGAATTTTTTATCCAATCGGTGCCTATAGAGGCGGCAGATTGGTTACGCGCATTCCTGGCGTAATCGTGGAGGCTCGCTTTTCAGGTTTCCTTTGAACTAGTCAGGTGCAACTGATGACGTCAGCAAAATTTCATTCGTTACTCAATTGGTGTCACCACAATCACTAGTGGTAGGTCTCCGTTTCCGGAGATCGTGTGGGTATCTACACCACAGTTTCCATTCCTAATACCAAACAAAGGTGTGCAGATATTACTATGGTCTAATTACAAGGGCGTCGTAGCTAGTAAAATTGCTGAGGTGATGTGTCATATATTTCGTCTCAAGCCAATGGGACCCTCAATGCTGATAGCTATGAGCAGCCATTGTCATCTATCGCCTGATGATGATGATATCTTATTGCTTTCCTGCACACTTTTATCACAATGAGAAAGATTACACCATTTATCTACCATGCCGGCCAAGCTGTAGCTATGGCTGATGTCACATGTTCTTGGAAGCTGTTGTTTTTAAAACTTGTCGGTCTTGCTCACCTTGTTTACTTTTAGGAGGATCTGATGAGTAAGTATCCGAATGCACGTATTTTTAAGTCGTCTTAGATTGTTCGCACTGACAAACCAAGATATCACCTCTTCGCTGTGTATATATTGCTGAAGAAACATTTTCTTTAACTGCCTTTAGTGGTAATTTTTTTTTAATTTTAAAATCTTTATAACATTATGTACTAAATTAATTAAGTATTAATCAATGGTAGCAATAAAAACGTGCCCACTTGTCAAACATCAGGGATGAGGTCATTAGAAGTTACAATTGACCTATTTAACTGACACCCCGAGGGGTATCTCGCTGATATATTAATACATAGTCATCGTATCAGGACCCGGTGAAAACTGTTAATTGAAGCACTGCGAAGGATACAGTCCTGCTGAGTTTCACCTCAAACCCAGCGTGACGTCCGATAATGTTGAAAGTAGATCCTTGATTGTAAATTATACCGATACGTTTTAAGTTTTTATTAATTCCGTGGGAATAGTCTTAAAACTTTCAATTGGAATAGTATTTTTATATTGGTTATATACTTCATCGTTGTTAGTATCTTAACAAGGATCTCGTCACCGACAGGTTCTGCGCTGTTCGTATCCAGCAACTTGTTGTATCCTCTATAGATTGTTGGTGTACTGTGTTAAGTGATAGTTGGCATTTAATTTATCTGGTAAATTATTTAAAGTAATTTACCAGAAATTACTAGAATACTATGACTCTGTTATTCTGGGGGCAGATATTTTATGAGAGCGGAAAAGGGTTTACTACCGTCAAACTGAGCACACATCTAAGAATAAACCTCTGACCCTGATTCGACCGCTTCCGTCACGAAAGCCGTTGAAACTATTATTCACGTATCATAAATATGGCGGCGGTATAGGTCAAAGAAATATATTGATGTGGGTGTCTCCGAACTACCCTGAAAACACATTAAATCTATCGCAACAATAAACGAGCGTTTATTTATCAATGAACGCATCGGTACTATGAATCAAAGACGGCGCGGAGTCAATGGAACGGAAGCGCGGAGTCGGGTCGCGACACTAGTACCTAATAAGTAGGACACACAGCTGATAAAACTCGCACAGTCACCCCTGACGGCATCTTTACACTGCGTCTAGACTAAAAATCTATACATTAGATAGATGTGCTACAATCATCCAATTTCATGTTCCCAATGCTTATACTTCTCTCGCGAAGAATCAAGGTATTAGAGAGTCACGGCAATTAGCAATGCAGTTGGTAAATGTTAAATGTGCTCCAGTAGTCCATGCATTCTTTTTATCTGCAGCAGCTCATCGGTCACAAAGTATCTTTTTTAAGAAAGTGATTTTGCCAGGGTGGTAGGAATGGAATCTTTAAAAGTCTCTTTTGATTTTGCTTCTGAAGGGGGAAAGACTAGGTTATGTGGGATTTTGACTTATTAAATCCCTCTCCATGGGTATCCTCAATGCATGTCGAATTGCAAATGACCTAACCAAGTAGTTTGGAAACGGAGTTCCCTTTTCAGAGTTGCAATATTAAAAGCGAAGATTAGAAAGACACTCGCCTACGGGAGATAACAATTTAAGAAGACTATCATCATTTGGAAGCCGGAAGTATACTGGGTGAGCGCATTTCACCATCAGTAGTTGGTAATTAATACCATGCGAAACTGAGATCAAATGTTAGCCCAATGTTGATTAAAAAAATAAGTTATTTTGGTAATTCGAAACTGTCACCAAGTTGACTGGCGATATTGAATAATCGATTAACTTAATCGATTCGCGAACGAAATCGCCGGTAGCGGCGCATCATTAATCAATTGTTAATTAACCTGCGGAACACCTCCTCACTCCTCCCAATTAACGAGCTGATCCGCCGAGATATAATGCAAATTTCAATACGAAGCTATTTTTATCACCTGTTTATATATTTAACGCATGCGATTTCAAATTAATCTTCCATCTTGTTACAAAGCTATGAATATCGAATATATCAAACATATACATTCAATTATACGCTTTATATTCCTCGCAGTTATGTGAGATTCACGTTCACCTGATGGTAAATGATACGTAATGATATAATAAGGTGTTAAGTCATGTTACTCCAGTAATTTGTTACACTGGCTAAAAACCCTTTCCAAACTGGAAATGTTTGCTCAGTACTGTTTGGCGGCATGAATAGTAACTTCGATACCTATCGATATGGTGTCCGGTCTTTCTAGACCAGCAAGGAGTTCCGACTCCAATGAGTTTCTTGTAATGAAAACATATAAATAAATCGAACTAATAGAATGTTTTCTACTAAGAACCATCAGACTATAGAATGAATTCCTTTTCCTACCATGTTTTTCTAAGAGGCTACAGAATAGGATTCTTCAAAAAAAAAGGTGATACGGTTCCTCCTTCATCTGTAAATTGCTTGTGATGCTACCGATACTACGACACTAAGTAAACGGTTACCAGCATGAGAGCCATATGCCTGTTTGCCAACTTACAGATGTAGATACATATCTACATTAAGTTACGGATCACATGACCTTCACCATCGCACACTTCGCCGGCGTAGTGATTTTGATTATCTCCTTTCAACAGAAAGCTTCGTTTACTAACTGTGGGAACATAGAATGAACTGTTATTTTATATTATTTAATAAATAGTTTAATGTTACTATTGAGAGTACAAAAAGTTCAATAGTTATGCTATCGTAGACTAGTAAACAGGCTAACAGATAACTGGGCCGCGTTAGATGAATGGCAAGTGAGTACCCAGCGGTGGAGATAGCGCCGACAGCAGCTATTATTCAATGAGCCAAAGTAATAATTAGCGCGGCGATATCGATTGAGGGGCACATATCGTTATTATCGTTTTATACTCAATATCCAATTATATTCATTTAAACCGTATTAAACAACAAACATCAAAGAAAACAGCAGTTTCAGTAATTGTTAGAACTGTAAAATTAAACTGTAACAAACGTAACTCTCGTATCATTGTAAAGGATCTATGTAGTTAAAATAACTAAGGCAATTAAAACTTAAGTCATATGTCTCAATTCACCGGAAGACTGGTGGTAGATGTCCGTTGTCGGAGACCGTCTAGGTAGATACAACAGCAGCTCTAATATCTACCGCCAAATATAAGTATGCAAATATTACTGTGTTCCGGTTTGAAGTACATTTTATTTTGTGAAATTACTGAGGTAATGAAATCTTGTTTCAGGCAATGACGCATATCATCTTAACTAATAACACGTTGTTACGAGCTGGCGTATCTTTCAGGTCTTGTTCGTTTCGTCGCTTAGTAAAATTAGACGGTAGTGTATACCAGGCGAATAAGTTAATATTAATTGAATGTGCTTGTCTCGTTTGCATAACACCGTCCTTAAGCAGCTCGTCGTGTCAAAGGAGCTGTCGGTTACTGCCGCACTATCTCAAACTCCTATTGCTGCTATAGGTTATCGTTGTTTTCATTGCACGCAGCCGTTACACTGCAGCATCCGTCCGCTGCGGACCATTACCTAACACTACATTTTGTATTCATCGAAACATTGTATCTATTAATCAGCTCATAAAAACTAAAAAAGAGAATCGTTCATATCTATTCATCGTATCTAACAGATGAAGTCAGCACAGTCTTCTCTCATAATAAATTTTGAAAATGATCATAAGATAAAACATTCATCATTATTCCGAAAGGCAGTGTCAGTTAAATTACTGAGGTAACAAATCGATGAGTACACTGTGGTTTTATGGTTTTATTATCATTTTAACTAGCGCCACATTTTCATGATAACTTCGAGAATTCAAAAATCCTATGTACAATTCATCTGCTTGAAATATTACAAGATTTATCTCATTATATATATATATATAATAATATTTTTTTTATCTTTATGCGAAATGACAGAAGTGGGACGTTCTCCTGATGGCAACATAAATGATGCGCGCTATTTAGAATGATATACACTGCAACACATTAACCTCGTCGCCTTGATACGTAAGATGGTAAATGTCATTACCCCAATTACTTCATTAACTACAGCGCCCTTCAAACGGGAACACAGTAGTCTGTGCACACTACTGTTTAACGGCAGAATTAGGCGCTGCGGTGGTCTACCTACCTAGGCGGTCTCCCGCAGATACCCACCACCGGTACAGGTCGCACTACAGCTTCTTTGTCAGCAGAAACTAACCTTTCCGCGATAAGAGCCGACTGTACTTGAGCGAGAGGGATTCTTTACAAGTAATGAACTTAGATTTTGATATAGATTATTAAAGAATTTTTAAGTGTATCCTATAGTAAATCAATGACGGTATATTAAAATTTTTTTTATTAAAAATCGTATGAAAATTGCATCGCAATCGAAGTGTGCTATAGTACTATAGTTACAAGGCACATTAATTTAACTATCATAATCACTAACTACGGTAAAGATATAAACAAATAAAAAAAATATAGCTGATAATGCAACAAAGCGATGACAGATCAGTTTAGAAGTGCATTAAAATAACAAGCTGTATTAGAGGAAGCGTTGCTATCCAGCTCGACTCCTTGATGAAGAATACATTTGTGACGAAATCTATGGTTTAAGAACAAGCACCTTCAAAATGGGGTCCTTTAAAACGGATGTGATAAGATTTTTCCGGGGTTGGCAAAGCGCCCGTGATGTCACTGATATCACAGGGAACCATAGGCTGCTATAACTACTTACCATCAGGTACATCGCATACTTTTTTGCTACCTTTGTACTATAAAAAGAAAACAACAGCTCTAATGGACATGTGACATTCACGAAAATAATTGGCCGGCATGGTTGATAAACTGATGGTATTCTTATTAGAGGAAGTCCCCAGTTCCAGCTGTGGGAACGTTATTAAGTCTGTTTATTTTATGTTTAATGTGACCAATATTCAAGCTGGTTTTTTATAATAGGAATCGACCAGCCCGTCCTGATGATGATAATGATACGCCTCCCCAAAACAACGTGAAGATAGTTAGAATGGATATACTTTGCACCACATTGCGCCCATCGCCTTAAGATATGAGATGTTGATTCTCGTAATTTCATTAGCTAGAGCGCCCTTCAAACCAAAACACACTACTGTTTGACGGTAGAAATAGGAACTGAGGTGATTCCCATCTTTTTTTTGTTTTCAAGAGAAAATCTTCTATAAAGATACCATGCTTCTGGTTGGAAGACAAAGTTATTTTGGCGTTGCGGTTGGCCCTAGGAACTCCAACAGACCGCACCAGTGTCACTCGTCACCACGCCTAAACCACCTCTTAAAGATGGCTGTACCATTCCTCGGTACCCTCACTTTGGTACAACAAGCACGGGACTACCTCATAGTTGACTTAGTGCGCAATAAGGGACAAATCCGAATTTTTTTTACAAGAGCCTTCTACGACATGTAGTGCTTACCTTAGTCCTATTCTTAATAGCCTGGGACTACAGGGCAATCGGTGTTACCTACCTCGATAGTAACGGACAACAGAGACTTACCACCAGTAACAGCTATTACGCCGTACGGAAGCCCGATTCCCCCCAAAACGGACGGAATAACCCGGCATAAAGTCAATCTGTCCGCCATTATTTTTCACTATAGGCCGTGCGCCGCGCTATCGGGCCCGCCGCCCGTAAATCGCGGCGGGAGCGGCGGCCGCCTCCAGCGCTTTTGATCTGGCTTGTTCCACCTAAGTTATGTGTCCCCGGTGACCAGCGCGACTGCTGATACATCCTCATATAACCCGTAACACGCCCGTCCGTGTCCGTGTCAACTTGAACCGCCTCGCCCGCCAGCAATACCTAGAATCGCTTGTTATTCAATTTAATTATAATACCGAATCTAGTACAAGCAATAAAGATAAACCATGTTTATAATTTAAATGATTTATTATTATAACTACAGTGATTTGATATTAAGATTTAATTGCGTTATGCTATATTCTCCGTAATTGATTTGTTAGTTCCAGCAGAATTGTTTTATTAGACATTCAATACTTAATTGCTATATTTTTCCTTTGATAATATTAATGTTATTTGTAAGGGGTTCCGCCCAACCTCTTACGGAGCCCAAGTCAACCTCATCTGCACGCGGTGTACCCTGTTAAAAAACAGACGTGACCCTGACCACCTATCAACCCGCACAAGGCTAGCGTGGTAGGGCTATGGCCCAACTGCCCCTCAATGAGGATTCTTGAGGAAGGCCTATGCCCAATAGTGAGCGTTGTCCGGCTGATAAGAAGAATATTAATGTTACAAATTCGTGACCTAACCGAACGGACAACTTACCAATATCCTGTCCGTTTTTAGCGTTTCCTAGCGGTTTGTCACCCGCAGTTACCTTTGGGGAAGGAATTTTGTGAGATCCATTTTAAGCTGCCTTCCAAAGGACAGAAGCAATGTCTCTACCAAAATTTGAGCTTTTATTTCTAATAGTTTCAAAGATCTCGTGACGAGTCAATGATTCTCAAGATATTTTATGTATATATAATGTCTACTATATACTATATATATATAGTAGACATTCTAGAGTAAAAGTTATCACCAAACAACAAGATTCTATTAAGCCATCAGGTCAGGATTTATAACAGTAACAAACTGTTTAACTGTTAAGTTCATCTGCTATTAAAATAAATATCCTTGTCAAATCTATTTAAACGTTGTTCTTATAAGAATTGGTTCATGACTGAATTTCTTCAAAAATTATATATATAAACCCTAATTTAAGTTTACATCAAAACTGTTAAAGCAGCTCATCAAATTTTTTTTTTTAAATTCTATACAAATAACTTTGATAACCATACAACTATACGCTAGTTATTATCACAGTGTAGTAACTGCAGATGTATGTACATATTAAACTGTGGAAACAACATTTTATATCTAACATTAGAGGAGCAAACCGGAATATCTTGCATGCGTAAAAAATTTAATAATCCGATTTTAATCTGAAGAACAGAGCTGATCATCAGTATTAAGCAACAGGCTGAACACAATTTAAATGACCTCACATCGCCGATGACGGCCGCTTCATTCATCAGCATCGACTACAATCAACTTGTGGAAGCTCCTAAAAGACTTCTCTCACCGATCGCCCTGTAGTCTCGGGCTGCTATTAGAGGGTGACTAATATCGTCTTCGGGTTTACGAGCATTGAAGGTGACGCCTTTCATAGACTACTCAGCAAGCTGAAAGGAAACACAACATGAAATTGTCTCAAATTTATCGAAGCGATGAGAATTTTTCTCTGGAATGCTGGAACACATCGTAGGAAACCATCGAAAGATTAAGTGGTTAGAAATCTTCCATAACCATGTCTTCCACCCAGAAGTAGAGCATTTTCTGAAGTTCCTTCTTCCGATAAAAAATGCCTTTCTCACAGACGGCCAACTGTCAATTGCTTATAAATGATTTGAAGTCATCTGATTTCGTTCATTGCGACCGTATAGCTGTGTCTGTTGAAAAACGAATGAAAATAATTTAAATAAAGAATGAAAACGGCATCGGCGAACGGGATATATGCGCACGCCGTGTTGCCAACCGAATAAAAATAAATCAGGCTTGATTTATTCTAGCGGCACTGTCGCATAGTGCTAGTCCGTTTCGCCTCACTGCCAGTGCAATACGGAAACTCCCCGACAAGTCACTCCTTTCATTTCATGCACAAGAAATATCCGACATTTGTAAATCCGATTTATTAAAAAAAAAACAATTAGTAGAATCTGTCAAAGAATATTTTGGTTGGTACTACCGCAGCTCTTGTTTCTGCCGCCATAGGTGTCAAGTATCTAGCGAAATTATTTGTGTCAACGAATTTTAACGTCTTATATTTTAAAATAACTAGCACTACGCTGTGTATATCATCCTAACTAGCACAACATTGTTATGGCTGAGTATTTCACTCATTATTATGCAGATATCCGGCTTGTTTCGTTAAATAAGAAAATAAATTAAAAGCAATGGTAATAGTTACTTCGCTCAAACGTATCGCCGTTTGCCCCTACCCTACATACGAGTACGAACACAAGCACACATACACGCGTACATAACTATTATTAATTATTTACAAACGAGATATATCGTTAATTAATCTCAAAAGCTTTATGTAAACATATGGCATAAATATCTCATAAATTACGTTACATAACCTGCCGATTATTATTTGATTAAAATTCAAACCGTGGACTGTCCAGTTGACGACCCGGAAATTGAATCCCGGCACCGTCGCGTCATCACGCCGCCTTTTGACAGTCACCGAAGTACTTCCAGTCATTTTACCATCCCTATAAAAATATTACAGTTTCTGCGAAGGATTTTTGTAATTTTCATACTTTATTTTTAGGTCCTGTCTATTCTGCTATTTATCATTTTGCAGGAACGTTATAACCTTCTTGACTTAACTGTGTTAGTAGTTTTAGATGTTTCTGGGAGTTTTTAAGATGTTTTTGATATAGATCTACAAGCCGATATAAGACCGTTGTGTAATCAAGTATTAGTCTATAGTGGACAAAAAAATCTAAATTTAATAATAATAATAATAAATCATGTATGCGGTGTTGTTAGAATAGAAAATTTAAAAATCAATTCGTGACCCCGCGGGTCGCTCGTAATAGATCCAAGCCGATAACACTTTGCAGTTCGTTGTTCAGTCGTCCGATTATATTGTTTATGAAATGCCCATGAAGGTACCTATCAATTTAACTTATAAATTCCACGCTGTACCCTCTACTACCAACAGATAAAGTCCCTGCACTGACCGGATTGCACTCTTCCTTGTGCTAACAAAGCGTAGAGAATCCTTGTTAAGTTCTACTTTATTTATCTATAATGGACTACTAGTTAACACTATATATATATATATATGTATAAATATCATAACTATAGAACACAGCAATATGGTTATGACAGCAGATTAACATTAAAGTGACAAATAGCTATGTTTGATCCACTATACAAAACTTTAACCAGGAAAATCCGCTAAAGGTAAGTAGTTAGCCACTAAGTCACAAAGAGAGATCTATATTTCAAGAAAATCCATTTCCATAATTTTCTAACTAATTTTCTCGCGTTAAATATTTATTTATTGCAAAGTATTACATTTAAGATATCAATACGTCCCGTACTTCTACTTAAATAAATGTTTATAGTAAACCAAGACCAAATAGAAGATAACTAGTTTTGCTTGATGTTAAGTAACATTATTGAAAGCAAAGAACCCTTTTACAATTTTACAACTTACCTGAATACTGCGATTGGTCACTTACATATAATAAATAAATTTGACCATAATACAGTTTATTAAGATATTTAACGACTACAAGATTTTTATGATAGTGACCAATAAAATGGCTAAAATTTCAATTTTTTTTCAATTTCAATTTTACTTCTATTACATCCATTATTATCTCTAGCCTATGACTTAAAGTTTGTTAGTTTTTAAATAATTAAAAACTTATTAATTTTATAAAATTCTTATTATTAATGAACAAACATGTATAGAAATATCTCAAATCAAAAAATATATATTGATTGATATTCAAAATAGAGACAGAGAGGTAATAGTCCATCTCCTTACTTGATTATCTGAACTGATATAATGAAGACATACTGTAACAGACCACGCCCACACTAAGCAGGTAATTGAGTCATTATAGATGCGCTCGCGCATACCCCACTATTCCTGATCGTATGATAGTGCCCCGATACTAACAGCCAGCCTCAGATATTTCTAAGCGGACACGAATAATGATTCTCACACAGATTCTATTTTACGACATAAATAATATTGAAGTTTATACACATATACATATATAAGATGGGGGAGACTTATGTCCAGCAGTGGACTAATATCAGCTGATTATGACGATGATGAAGAACAGATTTTATGAGATGTTACCCCCAAAAGGAGTTACAGGGATGTTAATAATGGAGACATCCCAGGATGCCATCGAGCGGCAATTTTTCTGACAAATTTCAAGTTAAATTTTAAATCTTTTATAAACATTTTCATTTCGTTTTATTTATGCGATTTCTATAGTAGCGGTTGCTATGGAAAGTTATTTGCGGTTTCGATTGCTGTCAACGAATATTTCATACAAATTTTAAGTATAATTCTATATTACATCCGGCTAGTTACATATACTATCAGTAACATCGAAAGATTCGCCCAAAATTTGGTTGATTTTTTTTATTTAAAAATTGGTGTAGCCATACAACATAAATATTATTTTATATTATGGTATGTATTAAATACATAGTTAAATAGTAAATTAACTTACTACTTTATACCAGCAAAACATTTCTCTAATGATGAAATTTTATTAATTTTAGTATTGATTGAAAATTTCAAAAAGAGGCGGATGATGATGATGATATTTAAGAAATATGTCGCTCCGCTTATTGAGAAAAAGAATAAATAATTTGACGTGAAGTTAAGTTGTCATCTTTGATCGTGAAACGTATCTTAAGTTTATAAAAACGTACTTACTGATTGATAAGGTATGAGCGATGCGCCTAGTTCAGGAATTCCAGATGCTGGACCACCGCAACCGCCAGATTACTCTAAACCGCTCATAGTGATAACTGGCTTCTTTGCTGCGCTATTTATATTTGGACCCCTCTTCGTACGTAGGGGACCGAACAAACCGTAAGAAAATGTTAATTGTAGTATTATTTATCTTTAATAAATATACAGTAGTGATAATTTGATCGTTAAGATATTTATCTTAGTCATTGCTTACAGAATCATCAAATGTTGTATAATGATGGCTGCGGTATGCATGTGGCTGTTGTAAGTTTCGTTACATTTTTTAGAAGCTTGCATTATATACATCCAGGGTAATAATAATAATCTTTTATGTTTGTCGCATGCATGTCTGTGTGTCTGTCTATGTCATCGTAATTGCCAAGAAGCTGAATTATAAGACTACATATCATCCTAACAAGCGCCACGTTGTTATGGATAAAATTTATCCTCAGATAAAACGCACCGGATGTCTCGATACACGGTTAAATAAAAATAACTACTATTAAAACTGCCATTCCACTGACTCTCACTACTACTAATAGCACTCTTCTTTTTGGTTAATGGTTAAGGAGTATAATTTTTATCATCTTTTTTAGCTGGTCGATAATGTACATCGATCAAATGAATCCGATATTGGGACCGCGCTTGAAGAACACCACGATCGCGTGGGTTGCATATAAATATGTACGATTTTAATAATATTATTATCATTCATTATTAATTTACTCAAATAAGCCTTCCTCAAAACGCACACTGCTGAGCATAAACCCAAGAGGTTACCACCATGATCATTTCTAACAACGCACCTTCACTGCTGAACGTCTAAATTTCCACAATAATATAAAGTTACCAAAGTTACAATATATATAATGCACCACTTACTGCTTAGCCTCAATTTCTTGTAATCTTCCAGGGCAACCCAATCCCTCCCCCCTCTACTGATGAACCCTAAGGAAGTTAAGAATATAAGCAAGTGGAGTAACAAAACATTCATATATTTTACTAAAACATCTTCCAAAAATATCTATTTTCCATCATTTTGCCTACATAGGTACATATTCTATGTTTATATATATAACGTTTAAAATTGGATTTATGAAATAACGTGAAATCAACAATCAAAGATCAGTTTTTTTTAATCTTACAACACAAACAAGTTGTTTATTACCATCGTATTACGTATTAAGCAACTTACTTTAAGTAAACTATTAAAGTTATTAATGACGATTATGAGGTTAGTTTCCTTTGTTCGCAGGCCGAAGAGAGCAAGGGAACAAACGTATTGCTTTTAATCTTAAGTTCATTGTGTATGTATTATATTACTAAAAAGTCTTAGTTGTTTTATTTTTTGATGTCTTTATAACAATAAAATATATTTATAAAGTTGCAAGTCAGTGGTAGTGTAAAGCTTAATACTGGTTTAGTAATGTTAGCAACGTTACTAATTTTATTAGTTTCTGTTGTTATAATAAGTCTCCGTTTTGAGAGATCGTTTAGGTGGACTACCACTCCCCCTGAATTGGTTTCTGTTTAATAGTTGGAGGTTTAGTAGCCGTGGCCTGGTCACCTTGGGAGAAGCTAAGAGTATCCTACCGGAATAGAGCTAGATAGAGGGTACTTTTTGGTTTATAAGTAAACTATGCAAAGGAATGAATAATTCTCGTGATGGCATGTAATCTCTGACGCATATAGATGCAACACATTAGAGATCGCAGCTCCGTTGTCGAACTGCTGAACTGAGCTCGACGAGCTGATCTTGGATGTAGTCCGGTGGGCTCCGGGGACAGAGAATGATGAGCAAAGCACTTTTTGCACTGGTATGTCTATGTGAAGTCAAAGGAGAAGAGTAACGGCCGCGAGAGTAATAATACGAAGGCAAGGTACTAACGTGGAATAACAGTTAAGACGTCAATATATAGCCAATTTATGCCAAAAAGTATGCAGAAATCTGTTTTAAATCTGCAGTAGCTAGTGAAAGTAGGGGGTATCAAAACATTGTCCATAATCAGGCGCGTCGTTATATTCATATTTATTATATCATCAGTTAATGTTAAGTAATGTTTCTTTTTAAAAACGTGGAGATTGTTAAAAAAAAACCTTTTAGAGAATGTTGCAAAAGAAATATATTTTATAAGTCTTTAACGTTTAGAGTAACATTGAAAAGTGACGTCACAGTTCATTACGTCCCGCTTACCCCGTCGCAATGAAATCCTTGAAGGAGGCCTGTGCCCACCAGTAAGCGTTGTCCGGCTGATAAGAAGAACATTAATGTTATAAATTCCTTACCAATATCCCACCCGTTTTTTTGGTATGTCGGTTAAAATAAATATTTATAGATTACTAACGGTCCCCTTTCCGCAATTCTCTTTGGGGAAGGAATTTTGTAAGATCCTTTCTTAGCTGACATCTAAATGGCAGAAGTAATGTCTGTACCAAAACTTGAGCGTTTACTTGTAATAGTTTCGAAGATCTTATGATGAGTCAATGAATCTCTGGATATTTCGTATAGTACACATTCTAAAGGAAAAGTTCTCAATAGTGCAATATTGTTATTGAACGTCAAGTAACTACTTGTCTATTATACCTTAGAGCACATACGTTACGGTGCGAGCCATTTCGTAACAATCAGAAGACAATGGCTGCCGTAGTTCAGCCCGCAAGGAGCAATAGACTGCACAGCGCCTTAGGAGCCCGCGACGGAGTGCAATAATTCAACAAATTGCCAAAATATACCACCGGAATTGCCCATAAAGAAGATTTATGGCGGCGAAATAGACCAATAGTTGTAACGCGTCGCTTCAGTACTACGCTCGCTCATATCTATATCCTGTATATCCACAATTCTATTCTACTTGTGTGCGTATTTGATTTTGGAAATATAAAAAAAAACTTAAATGCTACGCCCACCGGTGGTAGGTCTCCGTTGCTAAAAAACGTCTAAGTAAGTACTAAGTCAGCTCTTATTTCTATTACTGTTCTTATAAAGAACGAAGAGATAAGGATAGTTACTAGTTGTACGTCTCCGTTGCAGGTAACCTAGGTACGAACGCAGCTCCTATTTCCGCCGCCAAATATTTGTATGTTGACATTAATTTGTTCCGGTTTGAATGGCGCTTTAGCTAATGAAATCACTGAAGTAATTAGACTAAAACAATGTAGTGTAAAACATTTTAACTAGTGCCACGTTATGGGTAGGCGTATAACTGAACAATAGATGAACCTCCCGTTCGTCTCGTTAAAGATAAATCGTAATACTTTGTACATTTAATACCGCAACCATAAAACTAGATATTAAATTTCGTGTACATTATCACATTTGATAATATGGTTACTTTAATGAGGCGCATTATATACATATAATATGAGATATATAACGCATACGACGCCGAGATGTCAGCCAAACGCAGCGTTATCAGGCGCCGGTTATTTGCAACGGTATCCCGTTATACTGCACAACTTGGCTGCGTGAGTTGAATTAATAAACAGTAAGAAATAAAATAAAATTGCTCCTTTAATAAATTAACGATGGCCGAAAGAATGAAGACGGTGATAAGGGAATAACATCTTGTTCCAATAATATAACATCCAAAACAAGCCCCGGGTTAAGGGCCACGTGATAACACCCGTGTATTAATTTGCCGGTTCGTATGAGGACAAAGAGCTCTTGTATACCGCTACCGGTTATAAATCGTTACAGATTTTTAGTTAATTATACATAAATTGACACTGAATTTACGATTTGGACTACCCTCGTATTATCATAACATAATATTCTGAAAGCCGACTACGATTGAGAACAAGTATTCTGCATGAGCATTTTTCACCATCTCCGGATTCAATGTAATTTAATGACAAATAAAAATCGCGTATTAGTCTAGTACAGACAAAAAAATCTTAATTTTGGACTGTCGTGTTTAAGCGTTTATTACTTTATAACATCTATCACATTTATAAATATTTTAATACCTTTGCTTATATAACCTCAAATTTAGATTTCGAATGTATTGCAATAATTCAATGAATTGCGAATACATGTATCTAATCACTTACTTTTAGTGTTAAGAATCACAATACTGTTTAATATTATTTTTTAAAAAAGTAAGCAAATATAGAAGTTCAATTATTGAATATATTATCTTAAAAACGATGTAGTAATATATAATATTTGGTAACTTAACATAATCATTAAATAGTCAAACTTATTACTGACGGAATGTTCAATTGTGACGTTATGTACACAAAGAGACTATTGAGTGTTATTTAGTTAAATAGAAGATAACATAAAATCCTAAATCGTCAATTATAACGATAGTACACTAAAGTTAGCTCATCTACTTATTATATTTTCACAATTACTTATCACTAAGTACGAGTGATGATTTCAACGTGAACGCGCAATAAGTCATAAAGATGTGTCTCCGTGATACAAAGGTTATCAACACTCAAACTCAATAAATAATAAAGAAATCTTCATACGTTTTTTTTTTTCAAGTGACCGCCACAGATAATTATGTTTATTGAATATTAATATCGCTTTCGACGCAATTAAAAACGAGGATAGCACTGTTTATAGTGAGAGATAATGTGTGAATTTGTGTTTTACTCGCCGACGCCTTGGCGGCCATATTTAGTCTACATCGTGTAGACCGTTGTATCAGTTGTAGAGTAACATTAATACAGCAACTTATTATTATTTATTTATTTATTTATTTAGTAGCCAACACGATATGTATATTAAAATAAAATAACAATACAATTTTAATAAAATAGTTTTAGTATAGATCATACTTAAAGACTAAATGATCCTCATTACAGTGTAATTAAATAGATCCGTAAAAGTAATTTTAAAGTAATAAATCGGCATAAACCAAAACTCATGAGGTGATTGATTACATAGATAAAGCTATACTAAAGCAAGTGTTTATTAAAGACTAGCTGAATCCCGCCGATTTGCTTTGCTATTCTCTCTGAAAATGGAGAGTTAGTACAACTTGAAAATGACTTGAAAGTATAGAAGTTGAAATACTACAGTGTCATTGTCAAATTATAAAAGGAGGTACTAAAAAATTTCTTATAAACATTTATGTATTCGAAAAAAATATTATAGTTATAACAAATTAAATAAAAAAACTTGCTAGGCACAGTATTGTAAAAATCGGCTCATCCCTTTTGGAACTTGCCCCGAAAACATTGACACAAAAAAAATATTTAGTAAGTTGCATGCAAACACTTGTATGAATGAAAAAACTGTTTTTTTTCCTTTAGTATAACAAATCAAACATTTTAATTCAATTTACTCATATAAATAATTAACGGACCTCAAAACACACTTGAACTCCATGCATTGTTTAAACAAACGATGTCAAAATCGTTACCGTTAATACCGTAGTTAGTGTTTAATAGTTGCTAGATTATTATAAAGTCCATTTACTCCAGATGGACCAGCTAAACAAAAACTATTTTCAATAATTAATATCTCGTAAATCCTCTAAAAGCGATGAACGGTAAATTTTTGGTATCGCAAGTCCCTCAATCTATTATAGATACACGACTTTGGAGTTGGGAATAGAAACACTTTACCTTTAGTGCTGAGTATTAAATAATACTGACAGTGTTAAGATGACAGTATGGTTAATGTGTAAAAAACTGGCCTCTAACAAGATAATGCAAACAATGCAATAAAACTGTTCAGAAGTCTTCAGGCGGAACCCTAGACGGCACTAAATAAGACGTCTACGCCTCCATTCCCGCAGTGATTTGTAGCCTTTGTTATTCTCTATTGTGGCGTACAGCATTGTTGCTACTGACAACGCGACTCTGCGGTAATATGGTAACACTGTACGTGTTACTGCTTACTTGCAAGCCGCTCAGGGCTGCGATAGACTAGATATCTTGATTTATTTGCCAAATAAACTCATAAACTTGATTAGTATGCAATTAGGCGATTTTTAATAGTCGAGGGGCTATAGTTTCAATTTGACATTAACACCAAGGTCTAAAGGTAGTGAAATGCACTCGCCCAGAATACTTAAGTTCACATACATCGCCTGCTGGAACAAATCAATGCTATGGTGCCGATTTACAAGTTCATAGTAAGTGGATCGAACCAGTAAAAGATTCGTCTTCCAAAATTTACTTAATCGGATGAGCCACGCTGTATTGGGACCGGTTGAAGCAAATCATCTCATCTATATAGTAACCTTAATACTGAAGACGATCCTCAGACATGAGAAACTGGCCCAAGAGAGAGTCACTTTAAACGCGAACATCAACATCGATTAACTCTCAAAAACTTAAACTCCTATAGATGTGGACCCCAAAAACTAACCAGACACCGTTAAACCTGATATGTGTAGTAGCATCATTCAAGTTATATAGACGGACGTATACATAAAGTATTAAGTTCACAGAATAAATACCATCCTTATCCATTGATTATCTTCAGTGACTAGACATGGTCTCCATGGATGCCATTGTGATACAATGGAAGAACCATTGCATTTCAGTTTAAAATAGAATGTCGCTGCTAGTGTTACGGGACTAACGAGATTTATCATCTTATGTCTTGAGACGATAAGTACAAAGCGCTGTAAATTACATGAACCGCTATATTGTTAACTGCTGATGACGTCACAAATGAACATCAAAAACCAAAAATGCGACTTATGCATACCTTTGTATAATCCAAAGTACTATTCTTCAACACACAAGATTCTAAGCCATCAGGTCAGGATTTATAACAGTAACAAACTGTTTAACTGTTGAGTAAGTCCATCTGCTATTTAAACGTTGTTCTTATAAGAATTGGTTCATGACTGAATTTCTTCAAAAATTATATATATAAACCCTAATTTTAAGTTTACATCAAAGCTGTTAAAGCAGCTCATCAAATTTTTTTTAGATTCTATACAAATAACTTTGATAACCATACAACTATACGCTAGTTATTGTCACAGTGTAGTAACTGCAGATGCATGTACATATTAAACTGTGGAAACAAAATTTTATATCTAACATTAGAGGAGCAAACCGGAATATTTTGCATGCGTAAAAAATGTAATAATCCGATTTTAATCTGAAGAACAGAGCTGATCATCAGTATTAAGCAACAGGCTGAACACAACTTAAATGACCTCACATCGCCGATGACGGCCGCTTCATTCATCAGCATCGACTACAATCAACTCGTGGAAGCTCCTAAAAGACTTCTCTCACCGATCGCCCTGTAGTCTCGGGCTGCTATTAGGACTAAAGTAACTCTTGCCTATTGTAGAGGGTGACTAATATCGTCTTCGGGTTTACGAGCATTGAAGGTGACGCCCCTCATAGACGACTCAGCGAGCTGAAAGTAAACGACAAATATGCAATTAACTTACTACTTTATACCAGCAAAACATTTCTCTAATGTTCAAATTTCATTAATTTTAGTATTGATTGAAAATTTCAAAAAGAGGCGGATGATGATGATGATATTTAAGAAATATGTCGCTCCGGTTATTGAGAAAAAGAATAAATAATTTGACGTGAAGTTAAGTTGTCATCTTTGATCGTGAAACGTATCTTAAGTTTATAAAAACGTACTTACTGATTGATAAGTTATGAGCGATGCGCCTAGTTCAGGAATTCCAGATGCTGGACCACCGCAACCGCCAGATTACTCTAAACCGCTCATAGCGATAACTGGTTTCTTTGCTGCGCTATTTATATTTGGACCCCTCTTCGTACGTAGGGGGCCGAACAAACCGTAAGAAAATGTTAATTGTAGTATTATTTAACTTTAATAAATATACAGTTGTGATATTTTGATCGTCAAGATATTTATCTTAGTCATTGCTTACAGAATCATCAGATGCTGTATAATGATGTCTGCGGTATGCATGTGGCTGTTGTAAGTTTCGTCAAATTTTTAGAAGCTAGAAATTATATACATCCAGGGTAATAATAATAATAATCTTTTGTTTGTCGCATGCATGTCTGTGTGTGTGTCTATGTCATCGTAATTTCCAAGAAGCTGAATTATAAGAGTATAACTAGTCTGGCCATAAATTCTGTTACGTAAAAACTTTTCTTTTTTTAAACTTTTTAATTATTTTAAATTTGGGACTAGTATAATATTTTAAAAACTTCTTTCGATTTTCCGCCATTTCACATATTTTTTCGTGTCAATTATCAAATTACAATATGGAATGGGATGTTAAGAAAAATAGGATTGCAGTGATCGCCTTGCATAAAGTGGGTATGGAGCCACAGACACTTCAAAAGCTTGGTATCAGCCGTATGTTCGTATATCGTGCTATCAAAATATACAACAACACTTACTCTGTCGAAGACCAGAAACGATCGGGGCGGCTGCGTGCTGTAAGAACTACAAAGGCTGTTAATGCTGTTAAAGCCAGAATTCGTCGGAACTCCATTAGGAAGCAAAAAATCTTATTGCAACAAATGAAGATTCCCACTAGGACACTGTCGCGTATTATAAAACAAGACCTGAAGCTCGGTGCTCGATGCTTATCGTCGATACACAGGACATGCCCTGAATCAATCTTTATAATTAAAGAGAGTGGATTGAACAAAACGCCTGTCGCGATACGCAGGTGAAAGGCAGAGACAAATCCTCTTTACCAATGGAAAAAATTTCACGATTGAAGAACACTACAATAAGCAAAATGATAAAGTGTACGCTCACAGTTCTAAAGAAGCTGCTCAAGTGGTCGGAAAGGTACAACGTAGTCATCATTCTGCCTCAGCGATGGTTTGGTGTGGCGTGTCTTATCAAGGAGTCACAAAACTAAATTTTTGTAAAAAAGGGTGAAAACTTCAGCCAAAATGTATCAATATACAATCTTGGATCATGTTGTGAAACCTCCCAGCAGTATAGTTTTTAAAAATATATCGAACTTTTCAGCAGGAGTCTGCACTTAGTCACAAGGCACGAACTATCCAAGCCTAGCTTAAAATCAACGATCCGGTCTTTATAAGACCTGAGGCCGGCCCTCATCTAGCCCAGACGTCAACCCTTTAGACCTTAAAATTATGGTTAGTTTTAGAGGACATGGCCTGCTCTAAACGACACCGTGACATTGAGTCTCTCAAAAAATCTTGTGCGCGGTGGCGGTAGTGGAAATTTCCCTTGGAAACAGATTGGGGGCCAAACAGATGAAAGGCTTGTGTAAAAACCAAAAAAATTTGAATCGATTTTTTTTTTATATTTCCCTGAGACTAATAAATATGTAGGTATAAAGTTTTATAATATTACATTACTTCATTAAACAAAAAAATGCATTTTCTTTTTTAACAGAACCTATGGCCGGACTAGGTATACCATCTTTATAAGCATCACATTGTTATGGATAAAATTTATCCTCAGGTAAACGCATCGGATGTCTCGATGCACAATTCGATTCCATTGAAACACTGCTACTGATAACACCCTTTTTTTTGGTTGACGGTTAAGGGGATTTAATTTTTATCAACTTTTTTAGCTGGTCGACAATTTACATCGTTCAAATGAATCCGATATTGGGACCGCGCATGAAGAACACCACGCTCGCGTGGGTTGCACATAAATATGTACGATTTTAATGATATCATTATTATTATTTATTAAATCACTGATATAAGCTTTCCTTAAAACTGCGTACTGTTGAACATAAACCCAAGGGGTTACCATCATTGCACATATCATTCATATCATCATTATCATTTCTAACAACGCACCTGCACTGCTGTACCTCATATCTAAATTTCCACAATAATATAAAGTTACCAAAGATACAATATATATAATGCACCACTTACTGCTTAGTCTCAATTTCTTATAATCTTTCAGGGCGATCCAATCCCTCCCCCCTCTACTGATGAACCCTAAGGGAGTTAAGAATATAAGCAAGTGGAGTAACAAAACTTTCATATATTTTACTAAAACATCTTCCAAAAATATCTTTTTTCCATCATTTTGCCTACATAGGTACATATTCTGTGTTTATACATATAACGTTTAAAATTGGATTTATAAAATAACTTGAAATCAACAATCAAAGATCAGTTTTTTTAATCTTACAACACAAACAAGTTGTTTATTACCATCGTATTACGTATTAAGCAACTTTTTAAGTAAACTATTAAAGTTATTAATGACGATTATGAGGTTAGTTTCCTTTGTTCGCAGGCCGAAGAGAGCAAGGGAACAAACGTATTGCTTTTAATCTTAAGTTCATTGTGTATGTATTATATTACTAAAAAGTCTTAGTTGTTTTATTTTTTGATGTCTTTATAACAATAAAATATATTTATAAAGTTGCAAGTCAGTGGTAGTGTAAAGCTTAATACTGATTTAGTAATGTTAGCAACGTTACTAATTTTATTAGTTTCTGTTGTTATAATAAGTCTCCGTTTTGAGAGATCGTTTAGGTGGACTACCACTCCCCCTGAATTGGTTTCTGTTTAATAGTTGGAGGTTTAGTAGCCGTGATAAGACGTCAATATAGCGCCGTTTCCTGCCAAAAATTAACATGCAGATATTATCATAAAGCGTCTCGTAATGTTCATGTTAACCATACCATAACCATATCATCAGTTAATGTTAGCTAATATTCCTTTTTAAAAACGTGCAGATTATTAAAAAAAAACTTTTATACAATGTTGCAGAAGAAACGTATTATATAAGTCTTTAATGTTCAGAGTAATATCGGAAAATGACGTCACAGTTCATTACGTCCCGCCTACCCCGTCGCAATGAAATCACAGGGATGGCGGGCGAATTGTAAACGCGCGCCCCCAAAACAAATCCGACGATATCGCTAAAGATCAAAATAACATTTGTACCGGAATCATTTATCAGCGCTGATTCTCTTTCCATTTGGCGTCCCCCGGCCGACACCGCGGCTTGTTAGCCCGCGAGCGTACAGACCGCCGACCCAATGAACAAGCTGTAGCGTTTTTACACACGTCCATCGCACATACTTGTACATAGAAATTTAACTCCTATTTATGTTTTCATTTAAGTTTAATAAGCGTTCACGTTTCATCTAAAGATGCAGATTGGCGCTGGATGAGATGGAGGTGGGTAATAATTACAATGGCAATATTAGCGGAACAGTAAGCGCTACATTAATCTAGAAATTAAATAAATAATCATGTCACTGTCGTTTAAATAGCAGGTTAGAAGAAACTTAAATTTTTAGGACTAATGCTATATAACTTGTTTTCAATAAAAAAGATAGCTGTCTTTTGTAATATTTAGCAGATAATTATTTCTTTTTCCAACTATTCACATAACGTACAGCTGCACTTAAAGTTGGCTTCTAAACATCAAATTTGGTATTGTTGTTAAATGTGAATGTGACTATCTATGAAGATTAAAATATACTTATATGTGTCTCGGAAAAAGTATGCTTGTCTGAATGTATTAAATGATCTGGAATTATTACGGAGAGACCTCTAACAAAGAGGCCTAGGATTAAAGAAGCACTTTACCAATGAGCCTATTTCGAGACTAAATTTCGTGTACTTGGATCGAAGACTGTTGTCGACATCGCAAGGACTTATTCGAGTTGCATTTTAGTTATTCCCGTTTATCTCGACATAAAGACGAACATTAAATGGTAATCATAAACATTATAGGCCAGATCCTGGAATAGCTAGTTGTGCACTGTTTGCCATGATACCCTACATGGACATGGACACTAAGCCATCCAAAGATACGCCAGCGCTAGTTTTCCATTATTATCAAGAGAAGTATTACCGCATAATAATAATAAATATTAATATCAGTACTGCAATGATACTATGATACAGTATATAGCATGAAATATACTAACTAGTCTAGCTCTAAATACTGTTACATAATTTTTTTTTCTTATAATTACTTTGATTTTGGAACACGTATATTAATTTAAAAACTTTAGATTTTACGCCATTTCACATATTTTTCCGTGTTCATTATCAAATTACAATTTGGAATGGGGACTTATAGAAAATATGATTGTAGTGATCGCTTTGTACAAAATGGGTATGGAGCCATCGGTCATATTCCACTTCAAAAGCTTGGTATCAGCCGTGTGTTCGTATATCGTACTATCTATCAACAGACATAACAACACTTCCTGAAGACTGGCCCTCATCTAGCCCAGACCTTAACTTTAGACTTCAAATTATGGTCAGTTTTAGAAGACATGGCCTAAACGACACGGTGACATTGAGTCTCTTCAAAAATCTTTGGAGCAAGCAATGGCGAAATTTCCCTTAGAAATAGTGTAAACCCATAGATTCATGGTCAAACAGATTAAAGGCCTGTATAAAAGCTAAAAGTGACCATTTCGAATAGAATATACATACATACATAGAATATTACATTACTTCATTAAAAAAAATGCATTTTCATTTGCAACAGAATTTATAACCGGACTAGGTATACTATATAATGATATGATATTCTTTTTGGTATCTTTTTTAACTTTATGGGACTAAATAATATGAAAATATAGTTTTCGTAAACCGCTAGCGCCTGATAATGAACACCACCCGATAACAATTCGGACGGCGGGCTAATGTGTTTCAGGGGAATAGCATCTTTGTGGGGAGATCATCATTAATACTTGTTGGTGACGACGTTTGCATTAAAATTTAACATTTGCATTAGACCCGGGCGTTGGTTATGAATACTCAACCATTGTTTAAGTGATTAAGTGCGTAACTTTCGATTTTAAGTGGAGGTAAATATTAATTGATTCAACAATACGATCATCACAATCATACAACACCATTTATAAATCATTGTAATGCCCTATAGTTGTACATATAAATATAACTATAAAAAAATTAAAACTTATGTTTCTGTTATATCATATAACATTGACTACAAGATTTTTTAAAATTTGATCTCCACTTTCGCAGTAGAACTGTAAATTTTCTCCTGGTCTATTTGCTATTATGGTCTTTTAGAAAATATGTAAAAATTTTCCACAAATCCACGATCTCAAAGTAGAAAAACTCAAAACTGTGCTTTGATTGTTTCGATGCAAAAATAAAACATCGAGTATTATAAATAAAACAAACAGTCGCTATTCCTGAAATCCCGAAAAATCCGAATGCATTGGTCATCCCCCGTACGTTTCCCAATTGACGCGTCGGCTCTTCCCCGATATATTTTTTTTCCAGCAGCGGGACCAAATTCGCGCCATATTGCGGCTCTCCCCATCTAAATGATAATTCGAGGGCCCTTCTTACAATAAAAATTATTGCGACCAGTTTATTTTATTACACTTTGTATTGTATTCAAATGCCCGCGGAAAACCGACACAAGGTCTGCGTCCTCGCAAGGCATCCACTCGCGAAAACCAACCTTACGTCCATGTAATATGATAGTAAAAGGATTTGGGGATCGTAAGGCATTTTTTATTACCTCCTTTTCGATCGGCGGTTTTCTTACAATACGTAGTGATTTTGTGTGTTTACCCCATTGGGCAATTTCATTTCCCATTTCAGCCAGAGGTTTTGTAAGACGTAAGATTTACCAAGAAATTGCATATTTACAGACAGATCTCACATTATTGACTTTCACTAAAATAAATACGAAGTTGTGTATTTCTTAGCAATGAAATGTTTTAATGGTAGCGATAAATATTGAATGTTCTAGTTATGCTAGAATTACATGAAGATAAGGTCCTTGCGAAGATAATTGAAAAACATTACTAAGACATAAAGAGTTATGAATTTTAAGTTAAATAAAGAATATTTTTTTTAATTATCAAAAAGAATAGAACATGGAATACTGTTCAAAATGACTATTTTCACTTATCACACTGTTAACTGTTCGTCGTAATATTTATTAAATAATGACCTCACAAAATCATTGATCAGAAGTTCAAGTTCTTGAAACTTTGAATACACCGAGAAAACATCGAAAAAAGAATAAACAATCACTTCTTCCTTTCACTGTTCGAAATTAGACCATAAATAATTTTTTGACAATGACAGATTACAACAGTGTTGCCCTCTGCATATTAAATTTTATTTGCTAAATTTCCCAAGTGCTCAAAATTCGGTACAAATTTATTCATTCACACACTAATACAGGTTAAGGGGAGTTGTTTCTTATCTTTGTGATTACAGGATGTGATAATAATGTCAACCATTAATCTTGCAGTAAATAAATCAATACAGTGTACAATAGATAATGACGAGTAATTTCGCTGGCAGATGCTCATTCCGCGTTTACACAATGTCCTGTAATACTCATCAACCGCAAGACAAAGCTAGCCACCCCATCGTTATCTCCCTTTCAGATCGCAATCAGTGCCGCCATGTTTGACGCCATTATGAATCAAATTCCCGCCTTTTTACTTTTTTCCCATTCGCTAGGCACCGGCGTCAGATCTCACAGCCGATAAGCTCTTTATTATCCTGGATGATTTTTTAATCTACGTTCGCACTCAGGTTTCACATTAGCAAATGCATTGTGTGGTGTACTCGTATTAAATTGAGGTTATATTATTCAAAGAACAATTCGTGTCGACGCGACGGCGGCTCAGGACTTGGAAACTTTAATTTATAGCTACGTTTATAATTAACCTTAATCACTTTATAATATTTCCCACATACTTAGCACAGCGAATACAATGTGTGTATGTACCTAATACTTCTTTCATTGTACGTATAAAGGTCCATAGTAAGATAATACAAAGAACGTTATAACAGATTAAAATATCAAAATCGACGACCACGTTGCATTTGTTCAATATAAAAAAATGCTTGAGTCAATTCTGTATATATATATATATATATATCAATGAACAAACATATACACAACGCACTAATGTATATAACTAACAATACGAACATATAAAACATAATTGCACATACAACTTACAAAATTCAAACCAAAATAAAGTCCGCCTGAAAACTTATGTAATAGCGAATCCGCGGCGAGTGGAGAAAATTGGCAAGAAAAAACCAGCAGAGTTGGAAGCGGAAATTCCAGCAAAGTTAGTCCCTAAGTAGATTTTCCAATTTGAAACTCGTTACAGAAGATGCCGGAGTTGTTCGCTCTTTTTCACTTGAACATGACGTGGGATTTATTGGTAAACTTCTCTGGTGTTGTAACTTGACACGACTAACAGTTGTCATAGAGAATTACTTATTCGACCTACCAAACCTGCCTACCTCTTCAAACCCTAACTCGAATTACTCAATTATTGTGAAATAATCAGTAAATACGATTTAATACATTTAAAATATAATTCTCCTTATAAAAAAAGAATTGGAGTATTCCCGTCGCTACTCTACTTTGTGACAAGGAAGCAGCTTCAGAAAAAGAGAGACGGCATTATCCTTAACCATATATAATGTAAGTTAACAAATATGACTATAACCCTTAAAATTCAGGCAGCTGATGTTTAGTGGTAGACTTTATGGCAGAGCTACGAGAACACTTTAACATACCTTCGCAATTAAGCTGGCACTGTCTGCTCCATCCCATCTCAAAGTAGATATTGTTCCGCTTTCTTCTATTAAGGTACACCGATGGAACTCCTAACTTATTCTTAACTATATAATAACTTTATCATCATCAAGACATACCCATTATTTATGCTCATCACTTAATCGTTTGATGTTTTATCTTATTAGTAATTGAGCAAAAATACGAATTCTTTGAAACTCCAATAAAATAAATAATTTCTTTTACCCCTACATTTAACCTATTTATTTCAAAATAAACACTATCACAAGTTATTTATTTGAGGAGCTCTAGCGACGTAATGGAGTCACTTCCGGCGCGGCCGCCATTAGTGGCCATTTCCTGCTCACTTCCTGTCGCGAATAGAGCAACGTTGCGGTCTTCTAACGTTAGTTCCTCTAAAGTGATAAATCATTGATATATTTATCATAAAACATATAACAGGAACATTATTACGTTATATTTGACTTAATCGATGTGGTACTGCGCCAGCATCCTTACAGGAAGTATTATATTTTACCACCAGATTAATGTTAAAAATATGGAAAATTACATGTCATTTTTTTTTAATCTGTATGCATCTATTTCTTCTGTATATGTATGTATGTAGATCTTCATCAGGTCGTCGGTCCAGCTAGTGGGGGCCGCCAGCACCGCATATGTGTGTATATGTATTTATCATTTTTAATTAAGTGGTTTAGTGTTGCTTATGAATTCGCTTATAAATATATCCACACCAGCCTAATGTGTTCCGGTTTGCCGAAGTTAATGGGCTTGGTTACAATGATGCAGTGTAAACAGCGTTAAGTGGCGGAAACGGGCCCCGCGATGGAGTGACGCCTCCCCTTCCCGCGGTGACTCGGAAGCATTGTATCGATAATCGACGTAAATGTATACATCTCATTCTTGTAGTAAAGACATTGTAACTTTTTTTTATAAAATGAGGCGACGGGGCGAGCTGGACGTTCACCTGATGATAAATGATACGCCCGCCTTCAGCAACGTGGCGATAGTTAAGATGTTATATACAGCACCACGTAGCGCTCGTCATCTTCAGACATAAGACGTTAAGTCTCGTTACCCCAGTAATTACAATCGAAATTAGTAAATTCAAATGGAAACACAGTAAATTTTGTATACTACTGTTTGGCGGTAGAAATAAAGGTTGCGATGGTGCCTACCTAGACGATCTAGCAACAGAGACCTATCACCAGTAAAAATCTGAACAGTTGTTAATCTTTAAAGTTTAGAAGAATTATTTGTGTACCGAGATGCAACATCTTGTCTCAGACGAGCGCAATGTGGCGCAGTGTATATCACCCTAACTAGCACCATGTTGTTACAGGCGCTTACCATCCGGTGAACATCCGGCTCGTCTCGTCGATTAATTGAATAATTAATAAAAATTCATATGTTAAAATTTTATAACAACAAATTGATGTTATTTACGCAATATATTATAAATTTATGACATCTGTAGAGATATTTAATAAATTTAATTTGTTATAATAAATAAATTGTTGATATTTCGAGGGTTAAGATGAACGAATATAATGGCACGTTTTTTTTTATGAAATTTGCGTCGCTAGCTATTTTCACAACTGTTGCGGCTTCATCTAACTCACGAAACACGATCATCGTCATCATCAGCCGATTGACGTCCACATCTGGACATAGGCCACACAAACATAATAAATCAGAATTAAAACTAAACAAAAACAATATAAAAAGTAAACGAAACAAATTAAATGCTAAACAATAATGCACGTGACTTTTAAATTTGAATATGGAACACTCGAAAAAATAAATGAGAAGCGATCGGGCGGCGCCTCCTTCGCAGCGACGCGGAATCTTAAAGAGATCTCGCAATATTTGCATCACGTTAAACCCCTCGCTTGGCCTCCATTCTTAAAATATTGTTAGTATCTTGTATTGTTCTTGATGTATTTGATGGTTTGCTCTTGCCCTGCTACCAGAAGGGTTTCAATTTGTTTATCAATCCATTCATCATCAGCTGATAGACGTCTACTGTTAGACATAGGCCTCTCCCAAAGAATCTCATACCGATCGTATCCGTATACGATGATGAATCCCTATTCATATAGGAGGGATTTGGGCAATTTCCCATCACGCTGGACCAATGCGTTGGTAGGAGATAGAGCCTCGTTTGGTGATGAGCAGGGCGCACCATGAGCAGGTGAGGTTGGCTTGGAACCCGTGACTTTTTGAGCGGGAACACTTACACCCCAATTAATTTATTAATCCTTTATTGTACAGCAATTTCAGTGTGTCTCTACACTCGGGGCGGAGTGACTTGGCATCTGACCATCGGGTTGGTCCACCGATTCAAAGTCACACAGCAAGCGACGGAAAGAGCTATGATTTGCATTTCTCCAAGGGACAAATCCGATGGCGAAGGAAAGTCTTAGAATGGAGGCCGTGTACAGGATGCAGAAGTGTAGGAAGCCCTCCCTCTAAATGGACCGACGACGTCATCAGGACGGTTGAAATGAGTGGATATGAAATCCTGAGGAACGCATTTGGTAGAAGACATTAAGGGCGGGCCTATATACAGCAGTGGATTAACAAAAGCTAATGATGATGGGAGGGATTATTGCTTAAAAAGCAATTTCTACTAGACAACCTTTTGGAAAAGAAAAAAAGAGACTTAAAGAAAAGCAAAGCAAAGAAAGGCAAAGAGAAAAGCAGAGTGAAAGCAAAATGACAGAAAGGTAGTGGTGCACTTGGGAACTGAAGCATTTGATGAAAGATGCAAGCAATACTTTAAATAATAACTGGAATGTAGAATTTAATCTTTATGATGAAGAATGATGAAGAGATGAGATGAAGAGATGAAGAGAAGATATGAATGAAGATAATTTTTTTCTGCAATAACAAAAAAGATGTCACTGGTAAAATACACAGATATTTTAAAAAATGATTTTTTTTATTCAATGAAGCGAGTGCACGAGCGGGACGTTCACCTGATGGTAAGTGATACGTCTGCCCATAACAATGTGGTGCTAGTTAGGACACCGCACCACATTGCCCTCCTCGCCTTAAGACATAAACTGTTAAGTCTCGTTACCTACTAATTTCACTAGCTACAACGCCCTTCAATCCGGAACAATAACGTTTGTACAGTCCTGTTCAGCGGCAGAAATAGGTGCTGCGGTAGCTACGTAGACGATCTGCTGCAACAGAAACCTGACACCATTAATATGTTTATACTAATCGGAGTCATTGAGTTTCACGATTCAAATAAATGTACCACGGGGAGTGTTCCGAGGAGTTGTTTATGGTTAGCCCCTACTTTCCACCAGCGCAGTACACGACACAGCACCAAGTTCCATCCTCACCACCTGCATAACTGGCGACATTCCACTGTGCGTTTCAAGCGCAACTATCTACCACTACCACTTTGTGGAATCAGTTGTCGCCAGGGATATTTCCGCATCAGCACGTCATGGCAGCCTTAAGGAAATAGCGTATTAACTTTAAAGGTCGGCAAGACATCCGCGACCCTTCCGGTGTCCCGGCTGTCTATAGGCGTCAGTGATCACTTTCGACAGGGTGAACGGTTTGCTCGTTTGCCCACGGTCCCTATAAAAAAAAAACACATAGTTATATTACGTAATGATAACCGATTGAATAAATAAATGCGCCGGGGGCCACGCAACGACAACCCTCATTATCGCGTTCACAGTTTAAGCTGAACGATGTTAAAATAAGCAAAACCACAAAACGCGAACATGGCGCCCCCCGCCACACCATTATATTGATTTCGACGCCATTAAAGCGAACCGGAAATTAAAGAGGAATAAAAACATATTGCTTTCCCGCGCGCACCGAACTTCTCCCAATTTGTACAGTTTCCGTTTCCGAACGGCGGCGCCGATACCGTAAAGTTAAAACATCACATTACTAAGTTTAACTTATGAAAACTTGAACTCTTCTTCTTTAAAGTTACAGTTTATATTGTTGCGGTGTGTTCCGCGTGATGTATTCGATGTTGGCCGTGGTGCAGCGTTAAGGATACCAGGCCACAAGGAATCATCATCAGCTAAATGAATGCACCAGGAAGGCAGTCGTCAGGGAAGAGTACCACTACCACTGGAAGGTCTCTGTTGACGGAGACCATCTAAGTAGATACCACTGCAACGCCTATTTCTGCCGCCAAACATTACTGTGTTCTGGCTTGAAGGACGCTCTAGCTAGTGTAATTACTGGGGTAACGAGACTCAAGATCTTACATGTCAGACGACGTGCCCAATATGGTGCTGTGTATAACATCCTAATTGGCGCCCGGTTGTTATGGGCAGGAGTATCAATTATCATCAGGCATGTCCTTAATTGTCAGCGTGATATGATTATTACATTATTGGGCTATAAACGGGCATAAAAAAGATATATCGCGATGGAGCAATCATCTCGAACGAAGATTACGATGTTATTACGCTGTTTCGTGTGGATTTATCGGAACGGGCCGCTCTAATCAGGTTCCTGAAGCGTGCAGGGGAGCCCATTAATCATTCGCTTCAGGAACCAGGCGGCGGCATTGGTTGCCGCTGTCACATTTAAATATCAATGTATTATCCAACCTTATACGCGTGGCGACCGCTTGGTAATTTTTTTTTATAAACATTTCATTTTGTATATAAAAAAAAAGGATAGTAATCGATCAAGTACCTACTACAATGAAATTATAAACTATATAATAACAAAAATTACACAAGTCAAAAAATATATATATAATATAAACGGATTTCCTTTGCTCGCCCATCACGTGAAAACTAGTGAACGTATCCACTCGGGAACATGAGCATCCGACGTGGAAGGATTTGTAGATGGTTATAGGCTCAGCCCTGTAGTCTCGGGATATTACAGAATAGTACTAAGGTATTCCCTGTCTGTCGTACAAGGCGACTAAAAGGGTCCTCGGGTTCGTGGGCTTTGGGGGTGGGGGCCTTCAGGGGTTAATAAGTGAGCCTTAGGATGACGGCAAATGCATGGTGGTCTTATATTTGCCGAAGCACAGCGTGGATGCTAAAGAGAGCTTTGTCCTTTCGTGGGTCGTAACCAGAGTGCAGGGGGCACCGGTACGTTCCGCAGGAGATCCCGGAGCTCCTCCTAATGCATTGAAGGACACCACCGAGGGAGTTTTAGTGGATAGAAGCTCCACCTAACCTTGTCTTCCTCTGAGAAGCAAGGTATCTTTTAAGAAGATTTTCACCGCGATAAAAAAAAGATGGATCTAGGCTATTTATTTCATATAGGGGATATGGTCCATTTCCCACCACAGTAGCTTAATGCTGGTTGGAGAGAGCCCAAGTCTCGTTAGTTGATTAGCAGGATGCACCACGAGTAAACCCGATCCCTCATGATTCCCTTCCCCAACGATGTGGGAATCTTTGGGGGACGCAGATGTCCAGCAGTGGATGTCTATCAGTGGATGATGATGATGATAGGTGATTTATTTATTAATTTCATAGATCCGTCATCTTTTTATTCCTAATTAACTTTTATAAACATTATCATTTCGTGTTATTTACGCGATTGCTATAACAACGGTTGCTGCAGAAATTCATCTACGGTCTAATTCTACATTATAGTCAAGAAAGCGGGGAGGGGGGGTCGAGAAACAGCTAGTATACAATAAAATACGTAAATATATCTAAAGCATATACTCTGTATTATTTTTAATTTTGAATCAACATATTTCTATTTATTTATCAAGCTATTATCCAGATCTTTTTTATAAATAAACTCTTATTTTTTATTGTTATTTTTTTTATTCAAGCGACCACACGAGCGGGACAATCACCTGATAGTAAGTGATACGCTTGCCCATACAATTGATTGCTCCATCGCGATATATCTTTTTTATGTTCGTTTATCGCCCATTAATATAATAATCATATCACGCTGACAATTATGGACATGCCAAATAAAATCTACCGACGCTTTCTTCGTTCACCTGATGGTAAGTGATACGCCCACCCCTAACAACGTGGCACCAATTAAGATGATGTATACTGCACTACGTTGCGCTCGTGGCCTTGAAACATAACGTTTTAAACCTTTTCACTCCAGTAATTTCAAGCTACAACGCCCTTCAAACCAATACACAGTAATGTTGCAGCTGCGATGGTACCTAACTAGACAGTCTTCAGCAACAGAGACCTACCACCAGTAATATTTTAAACTATGCCTTTCGAACTGTTCCCATTCTTCTCTGCATTATTATCTTTCTTCATTACCCATATCTTACTTTTCTTTGTTTCCTCCTTTCTCATTTGTCTCCGTTCACCAATTAGCTCTACTTATCTTCACTCCGGATTTATAATTAACGCTTTATGAACCGGCGAATGATCTAAACAGACGTTTAGGTACCATTTTTCACCAGTAAAAGGATCTGGCTGCCAATAAATTGGCGGCAAAGTGTGACAGTGTGGAGGACTACATGAAAAACACATTAGACGCGGTAATGGCATTAATGGATGACAAATATTTGCATCGCCTCCAATTGATAACGCTCGAGCACTGAGCCGGGCTTTAGATAGAAGAGTTGTTTATTGCAGGCTTGTTTCCATAAAGCACTTGTGCTTTTGTAATAGAAAATATACATCAGCATCATCATCAGACGACGCACGTCCAAAACTGGACATAGGCAAACCTTTTAGATCCTCCAAAGATTTCCATACGATCGGGTTAAGAATTCATATGGAGGGATTTGGGCCATTTGCCATCACGCTAGCGCAATGCGGATTGATGCGATCCCGAGCGTGTTTTGTTAATTAGCAGGTGAGTCACTTGGATCCCGTAAGTTATTGTGCTGGTGAGATGATCTACACTTAATTGTTTCTTTTCGCCTAAACAGCGTGCTAATTTGCTTATTTTTTCTTTGTATGTTATTACTTGTGAATATCATCATCATCAGCCGATAGACATCCACCGCAGATACGTCTTGTGAATATACAGCCTTTTTTTCACTCAGGTAAAATCGTAGAAAATGATCCTAGCTCTAACAGTAGCGTGGCTCTCACTTAGTCTAGAACTTTCTTCATGACATTTATGGACACTGTATCATATTATCAACTCCGAACGAGAAGAAACGAAAGATTTGAAAATAAACTTAAAGAAAACATATAATAACTTTTGCTACTAAACGGGTATGAAGATATTTTTTTAATCAAGACGAGGCGAGCGAAATGTTCATGTTCAGATTCCATTTTTAAAAATCAAGACTTCACATTGTAGATTAATAAAAAAAATCTCTCTGCTTTAAGCCATTATAGTACTATTTCTAAGCTATCTAAAAATTTTAATAGAATAAATTTTGTTAAAAAATAACTACCTTCGTTAAACCTTAACACATGTTCTCATAGCGGTATGTGGTTTAATTATAATGAAGAAGATAAATTCTATCAAGCCACAGTATATAAAAAAACATCAAAAAACTTATGTATAACGACTATAAAATAATTATTTCAAATTAATGTTATGATATTAAAACGTCGAAATTATATTTAATTATTACGAAGATGGTAAAATGTCATAATAAGATCGGATGGCGCAAAGAAATTTAATCTCAATATTATCTCTCCTCGCACCACAATTTTTATAATACGTTTAAGGAAAAAAAGGACCGTACGATTAATCCATGGTCCCATCTATCCCAATACTAAAATTCTTCATAACCGATCCACTCGTTTAAGCGTGAAAGCGTAAAGACAAAGATATAAACTTTTGTATTTTTAATATTAGGATTACATTTCTGTTCCTAAAAAATTAAATGTAGTTTTCTTCAGAGAATATTTGTTTTTTTTACTCATTATCATGAAGTGCTCTCTTCAAACTGGAGTTTGGCAATCAGAAAGAAAACTCTCGACATCTATTGATTAAAAGTACATTGTTGTCAACTTACATCTATCGACCAAAAGTGTGCATTTTAAATAATGTTACTATACTCGTTACTAGATGGCGCTTTAAGAATGATACAGATTATTCTATTCTTATCGCTGTATAATTCCACTAGATGGCCTGTTAACAATAAAACATAGTAGTTCAATGACTCATTAGCTGCTAAGTTCACACTAGTTCGACAAGTGTTCGTTATTTTTTACAGATGTTAGTAAACGTAGCGCGGTTAACGTTGTGGTTTATTTTGTAGAATATTTGCGTTAAACGTGTTTTACACCTGTGTCAATTCGTAAAATATTTAATTTATGTCTTAAATTATTTAAACCATTGACTATAATTTTACAAACATATTTAGTCTTTTTTTTAAGACAAGTTATGTTAAAAGTGAACTAAGCATTTGGAAGTATTGAGGTGTGAAGTGTGACAAAATACTTTCTCGTATTATCAATTTCGCGCTTCTCGGAAAGCTAATACGCCGAAAATGAGTTAAACAATCTTATGAAACGGGAAATAATTCAAATTAAGGCTAGTGCATAATTTTGTGAATAGCTCAAAATGACTACAGACAGATTTCACAAGTAAGCATTCCATATTCTATTATACCTAATTTCATTTATATCTCTGTCTGCCTTGCTAAAAGATAAGATTATACAAATAATCGTGTAAATTGTTACATTTGTTCATACACTTGTCACAAATACCAAGTATATCCATGAAAGGAAATTATCAGTTTATACGAACCAAATTTTCTTTTGTATATTCAAAACACATTCATCATATCAACTAAACAATCCACCTGCGCCGGAAATGTTATAGTAGTAGAGAATGTTACCCAATATAATATTTATTGACGTAAATCTTGCATTAAACTGCAGAATTAATTTTTCTGCCTAAAACATAAGAATCCGTCCAGAACAAAATCCGTACGTTTAAGTTAAAAATATAAAAGTTGTAACAAATTTATTTCACAACCTTCAAAGATATTTCCGTATATGTAGTTCATCATATGGTGTACAATAAATTTACCATCTATTTTTTGATAATGCAAAAAAGATTTATGATAAAATCAGTAAGATATAACCTTCAATGAAGAAGGAAAGAATATTGCGTACGGTTCAGCTTACGACCGTTTCTCACACAAACTGGAAATTCATATTTGTTTTTTACACAAACAATCGTCAAGTCGAGCTGAACATTTAATACCGTGTACATTTAATGGTATATTACAATGCTAAGAATATTTACTAGCTGCAAGTATATAATATAAAACCTATACACGGATAGTGATGTTGTTTTATGAGTATGGTAATTATAATTAATGGCGTAAACATGGCCACAACCCTGAACTGTCCGTTCGGTGTACCAATGTTATTATCACGCCCTCCACGCCGCGGAAGTGGCAGGAGACACGCTCCATGCCCGCTGATGGTTCAACGCACCGCCGAATAGTACCTGAACTGTACACTACCTTTACTTGTCACGATTTTTTAACTAAGTCACAGTAACATGTAACTACGGTAAGAAACAATAAGTTACACATACAACATAAACGACTCCTATGTCCACTGCTAGACATAGGGGGCCTATGACCAACAGTATGCCTCTATCGACTGATGATGATGATGAAGGTCATAGACAGAGGAATGCGATATAAAACTGTCATTAACCGGAAAAACTGATTTACAATATGAAGGGCGAAGCAAAAGAAGAAAGAATCGATATTAACAACACTACCAAATAAACCCTCTTGGTTGACAGATTAAGAAATAGGAGCTGCGATTGTAACAACCTTGACAGTCATCAGCAACAATGACCTACCTGTATACCTACAATTTGTATCCAACTTTCTGGTTGGTATTTGAAAAAATTACTACCGAATCGTGGTGGTTGCTGGTACGACTCACTCATACACGAGGATATCACACTAATGGTAGTATCAACAACAAAGTATAAATGGGTGAGCGAGCCCATGTGAAATGCGAGAAGATAATTTTCACACAGACATCCGGACTAACCTGTATTTGTTTGTCGCAAAAGCGATACACGAACGACCGCCGTTTTGTTTAGGTTAAAAACGGTGAAAACTGAGTAGTACTGCAACTAGATGGTAAAACTCAGATTTCTAAATTACATATACGTCCACTAGTGTCCGATTTTTTTTTATAGATAGAAATGAGAGTATTGTAGAGTTTTTATTTGATAAAGCTCATTCAAGTTACCCTCAAGAGCGAAATACCAGAGATCTGCGAAATACTTAATAAAACATATTCACCAGTTTTTTGTCTAAAAAAACTTTATACATAAAGTCAACCTTCCTGTCCGTTCCACTCGAACCGTTAACCTATTTTCATCATCAACGTTTCACAAAATCTATACGCAATAACTTCTTTACTAAATGTGTTAATAAATACAATAAGGATTTTTTTGAAATCGATCTATAAATCAAACCATAAAATCTATAAAACTTGTATGTCAAGTTAAGATGTTGATATAGATGAGTTATATAATTATTACTTCTACATTATTTACTTTTCCAATTTTAGCGTAGTCTTATTTTTCCTTATATAGTCTGTTGTTCTCTTATGTAATTTTGAACACTAAATATCTAATATCTACATGTATAGATGTTTAAAGATTCATTGACTCATCACGAAGTCTAACCTATTACACGTAAACACTAAAAATTTAGTAGAGATATTGCTTCTGCCATTTAGACGTCAGTTAGTAATGGATTTTACAAAATTTGTTCCCCAAAGAGAGTTGCGGGGGTGTTTAGAGCCTGCAAAACGGGCGGGGAACAGCTAGTATTTTATACAGAACAGCATTATATATTATGACAAGTTTGACGAGATAAAGATAAGAAAAAATTATTTACCTTATCTTAACATTTTTCGCACGGATTTGAAACCATTTAAATATAGAATAGGCTGCTTTACATCTGATGGAGTTACGATCCATTCGGTGAAGGTAGTCAAAGAATATCAGCTGAGATTTGAACAGACAGTTCGTCAACATCATTCACTATTTACAACGTGTTTCAAATCAGAATAGTAATGTTTGCACACTACTGTTTGTCACCTAACTAGATTATCTCCGGAAACAGCTATTGTTAAATAAATTGCTGTAACTAGTTTTTAACTAATACAGCACATGTGAAATATTCAACGGTAGATAATTATGAATAACTTGTTCGCCACAATACCACATGAATCGAACCCGCACCTTCACGCTAGCGTGCTCCGTGTAAAGAGGGTGGACACTTCAATTGCCAGTTGGAGCTTTACCTCTTTGCATTTAGAAACCATTTCGAAACGGCGGGAGTTCGCTATAGACATATCGATTGTCGCTGTCGCAAGGTGTTATGTTGCCAGGCGGTTGCCAGGCGATTGCCAAGCGATTACAATAGCTCATGCAAAGCTAATTGGGCCTTTTTGCACAACAAAGGTTTCGTGTAGATAGATAATATTCCGCTCAACGTCTAACATTGTTACTAACGTAGTGTCTATATGCGGGCAATGTTGTATTGATTGGTGTGGAGATCCTTAGTGGAGATGATGGCTTATGTCCAGCAGTCGGCATAGGACTGCTATTAGCTGATGATGATCCAGTATTAACCACGTCTCTCCCTTTTTCGAGTGATGTTTGTGCTGTTAGTGTTATTGTCGACTTTTACAGCTTCATATACTCACCGCGGATCCGGAATTCATATATATATATATGATATATATCTAGAGTCATTGACTCATCACAAGATCTCCGAAAGTATTAGACGTAAACCTTTAAATTTTGGTAGAAATATTGCTTCCGGTATTTAAAGGAGAGCTAAGAAAAGATCTTACAAAATTGCATACATGTAAATATCTTTAAGGTGACAGGAGAAAGATGAGAAAATATTTATTTTATTTACTTAAAATGTCTATGCTCAGAGAAATTACTATGAAAATATAACATACATAGAAGTAAGTGCAAAGGCATTACTTATTCCAATATGGAAATTCTTGCAGTAGGTCTGTGGTTGGGAGATTTGATTAAACTGAGAGTAAACCTGGTGCACTCTGATAATAATATAAAACAAAAATATTGGAAAAGTAGCAGTGAAAAAGAAACTAATAAATTGGATAAATACATAGCTTTATAAGTAATAAATACATAGTAAGTAACTTAATCAAATATAATGTACTACATTAAAAACGCTCTCCACGATATCTATTATATCCTGTTTTTGTTTCGGGGTGGGAGTGGGGTAATTTTCGAAAAGATACCCAGCCTTCTGAGTGGAATGATGAGTTATATGGAGATTTTTATCTACTAAAACCCCCTCGGTGGTCACCTTCGGCGTTTGGAGAGGTCACGGGATCTCCGTTCGGAACACAACCGCGAACCGATGTGCAACCCAGTAGTCACATCCGTAAATGTGATGGTAATTCCAGCTTCTTGGTGTCCACTGTTGAACATAGCACTAGCTAACACAATGTTATATAATTAACTTCAGTCTCGTCTTCTAGCTCTGTTGTTTCCTTGACACCTGCTGTACGATGTTGATGATCTATTTTATGTTAGAGAGAAAACTCTTCAAAGCTGATGCCAATAATTGGCATTGTTATTTTCTGCTAAAGCTTTGTGAATTTATTTTTCTGTACAGATCTGTTGTCATCCACTGCTGAACATTGGCCTCCCCAATTGATACCCAGCGCGACCGGTCCGATGTAATCATCATCCAACGATTCCCTCCGATCTTCATTTACCTACCTCTACTTTATCTAAACAATCTTTGTCCAATTAGAAGAAGTGTTAATGTGTGTTACATCATTAACATACTTAACATTTTCTTTGTTTAATGAAATCGTTACAAGAATGTTTGATATATAATCGATTTCTGGTAATCGTGAACGGATATACATCGATATAAGCAACCTTTATCTATTTGTTTTTTTTTATTATTCACCGCCGTTGATAACTTTATACGCATTAATTAAAAAATTTAAATTATACATTTTAAGTTTTTAACCATGTTAAAGTTGATAACTTTAATCTAAACTGTGAAATTAACTATTTAATTATTTCCTTCCTTTATTATCATTTCCTACACTAAAAGCGAACATTATCCTATATGCTATATTCTTTATGTAGACTTCTCACTGGTTGTACGTCTCTGTTGCTGAAGACGGTCTGTGTTCCGATTCGAAGGGCGCTGTAGCTATTGAACTTATTGGGATAACGAGATTTAACATCTTATGTCTCGGGCGACAAACGCGAGGTGATGCTATGAATAACGTCCTAACTAGCGCCACGTGGTTATGGCCAGGAGTATCGTTTACTATCAGGTCAATATCCCTCTCGACTGTTCAATTCATTGAATAAAAAAAATCTTATGCCTCAGGGAAACGAGCTCAGTGCAATGTAGTGTATATCATCCCAACCAGCGCCATATTATTACGTGCAGGCGTATCACTTACCACCAGGTGAAGGTATCGCTCGACTGATTGTTTTGTTGAATAAAAAAAAAAAGTAAAACGTACAAGATACCAGTACATCTCCAACAGTGGACATCCATTAGTTTAGATGACGATGATATAATAACTCTAAAGTTGAACGCGTACCCGTCAAATATGATTACCACATGTTTTATTGACTAATTATTAATAAGTGGTAGATTTTTTTTTATTACTAATAAAATAACATTTTAGAGAACTTGACAGCAGTAATAATACGGCCGCTCTTACTTTTGTTATATTCGCTGGCTGTAATGGACCATTTGCATTGTGTTCGGCTTTAACTAAACGGAATTAGAACAATTCACACGTGAACTGCGTAACCGCCTCGTGTGGTGAAAGTCATTTTAACTGTTAATTTTTTTATATATTATAACTCCAACGCTTTGACGTTTCTCGTTTTTAATATGATCTGTGCTTTTTTTTCGCTATACACATGTTAATTTACCCGGAATATTTTCTCGCATGTCCCTATAATGCTGATATTCTTGCTAATATACAATATGATCATCAAGGCAACTGCTTGACCACTGCTCTGTGAAAGCACTTAGAATATAGATAAAAAATTATAACAAGATAAACGGAAGTAATACTACTCCACTAGTGTCAGTAAAACATTTTAATTAAGATTTCCCTTCTGTAGAAACGAGGGTACCCGACAGTCACTGAACAGTAGATTTGAACTTGCGTCTGTTGGTTCGCGTGGTATTAGAATAGATAACGAATCTTATGTCACTGATAACACAATTTAATATTGTATTAGATGAAATGAAACAGATGAAAATTTGAAACAAAATATACAAACAGGAACTTTACGTGATTGTTAGCCATTAGACACGGTAGTCATCAAGTTATTTGAATGTATCATGATTGAACCAACTATCCACCTTTATTTCTATAAATCATTAGTATTCTCACTAATACATGTTTGGTTTAAGTTCCTTGCTGTAACCTTTTCCAGCTTTAACTGTGTAATAGTAATTAAAACCGACGCATCCAGAATCGACAAAATTATAGCATTTATGAAAGGGACCAGAAAAACAATATATATATACATATTTAATGACAATCAAATTTACTGCTAATAGTAATGATTAAATCCAGGGCAGCCAAGGACGGCCTGCTGGACGTTCTCCGCGAGGCTACAAGGAAGGAATGCAACAACAAGGACGAGTCGGGTATGACCCCGACACTGTGGGCAGCCTTCGAGGGGCACATAGCAGCGCTGCGCCTGCTGTGTGGCAGGGGGTAAGTTGCATACCATTAAACAAAAACCGAATTGATCATTTTTCATCAACAGCTAATATATATATTATATTTATTATATTATATATTTATTATATTATATATATTAATATTTGTCAACGTCAGAAACAATTTTAATAACATACACGTTTAACTTGTAATCATCATCAATGGGTGCCCTCTTGAAACTGAAATTTGGTGATCAGATTGAGGAAACGAAGTAACTTGTAATGCAGACATCTTGCTCGCAAGACCATGCAGATTCTTAACTTTAACAAACATATATGAATTTAGGCGATAATTTAAGAGAAACAGGATCTCTTATTTATACATAAGTGACGATATACAACTTCAAACACCTTTACGGTTAAAAACACACCAAATGGCATACACACAAGAAATTACTATCATCCAAAACAGGGATTTATTGCAGTAGACTTATAGCACAGTACATACTAATTTGGACTCCCTCTCGTTATGGGGCTTCTACTAACGAAACCCCCCTTTGTGTTCACCGTGCCTGCATTAGGAAGGGCACCGGGATCTCCTACGAAATACACCTGTGTTCCCTTGCAGTCTGACTAAAATATCCCACGGAAGACCAAAGCTCTACTTAACACCCACGCTGTGCTACGGTAAATACAAGACTCCTAAGGCTCGCTTATTGAGCTCTGAGAGCCCTCACTCTCAAGGCTCACGAACCTTTTCAGTCGCCATGATGACAGGCAGGAAATACCTTAGTCCTATGATCTCCTTAACGGCCTGAGACTACAGGGCTTACTTTGGACCTCTATCAAACGAAGCTTATATAATTGTTAAGATTTTATATAGCAATAATATGAATAGAAATTATTTTAATTTTATATAACCTCTTTCTAATAGCACAAAGCCTCCTTGATAGGGCGGCAGTTAAACCAAAACGCACCACCAAGATTTATAGAGTATATGAACATTATTTTGATCAAAAATCTTGTATCTATAGTCACATTCCTCTTTTGCGATGGTGTTACTAATAATTACATAATTTTTTTTTTATATTATTGTTCATTTATACGTGAAATATGTTCAAAGTACTCGCTGCAGTTTGGACAAACGTAAGTTAAAGAGAATGATGTTGACCGATGGAATTCGCGATCTCGTAGATAAATGTAGTGAAACAATCATTGAACAATACTCATACAATTATTGTAAGTGTAGTAGATAATAGTAATGCTGTCATAAAACATGTCCATTATCGTTTCTGCCGACAATGAATCATATAGTACAAGTTATTTACGATCTTTTTCATTACCTGTACATGCTTTTTAATATACGTAATATACAGCCGAATCAATTCTATTCTCTTCGAAATACCAAAGGAATAATCCAAAGACACATATTATTTTTATTTATGGAATAGACTACTGACTGTATTCTTATTTTATGGTCTACGGAGTAGTCTAGAAAAGACATATCGTCGTACTCCTCTTTGCCTATATAACATAGTCCTACTTTGTCATATAGGTGTTGGCTGCAATAGCCCAACAGTAGACGTTATTGGGGTTGGTAAGAATATATATAAAATATTTATGTATATAGGATCCCTTGTGTAAGAAATATCCAGAGAACTATTACACGTAAACACTCGAAATTTGGTAAAGATGTTGCTTCTATAATTTAGAGGTAAGCTAAGAATACGTTTTACAAAATTCCTTCCCCAAAGGGGTTGCGGGGTGTAAGCAGCAAGTAATATGCACATGTTAACGTGTTATACATATATATTAGTGAAACTATCAATTACTGTAATAATTTGATTTGGGACCAAATGTGAAGATCTTTGGAGGAAGCTTATGTCCAGCTGTGGACGTCTATGGGCTGATGATGATGATAATAATTTAATTATTTTTCATACAAACTTCAAGAGTTTTGGTTTATCTTTCTTTAGAGTTTAAAAAGATGTAATAAACTGTCCATATAAATATGATTAACAATATCTAGACTAGATATTATTCAACTTCTTGGGACATGTTAATTCAGTACATACAAATTGTTGTTATATTTAAATAATTATATACAAATGGCAGTAATTGTTATATAAAGTATTTTTTTTTTGTTTAAGTAACCATCAAACGGAGTAGGATTTTCCTATGCTAAATAAATACGCCTGGCCTATGTTAGGATGTTATACACTGCACTGGAACAGGCTTCTTCTATAAATATATTTGTATATCTGGAGCTGTTGATATAAAAGTTCCCATATTAAACGTTTTCACTTTCATCGTAATTAATTATGCGGTTTTTTTTTCACGCTGAATTAGCTCGTTAACCCGCCGCGTGGGGTTACGCGATACTGTAATTATAAAGCGTTGACTCTTGATTTTCCTAACTTTCATCTAACTCTGTTTTTAGATAGATCGCTTTCATTTTATGAGTACCTTTTTTTTTATAAACTGTCGCAGATAATTTTAAAAGTACACTTAATAACAAGAAATTGTATATACGTCGAAGGTTTTGGAGTGTACGGGATTTGTGCCTCAGTAGGTCTCTATTCCTAAATCGAGTATATTATTCTGTTAGTCACACCACCGCAGTCTGTACTTCCTGTAGTCTCGGGTGAATAGAATAAGATTAAAGTAAGTTTTACCCGTCGTAGAAGGCGACTAAAAGGATATTTTGGTTCGCGTATTAGAACAAATTAAAGCGCTTGTTGTAAGTACAAATCCCACAAAACCTTAGCAGTGGTGTGTCGTTTCAAAATTCCTCTTCTCCCCATCCATTTGAGAACCTTATTCCAGTTTAAAGAACGCTGTAACTATTTAACTTACTCGACCAGTGAAATAAGTCACAAAGCGACGGGAACGATGTTGTGTAATGTCATCATCATCATCATCAGCCAATAGACTTCCACTGCTAGACATAGGCCTCCTCCAAAGATCTCCCCACATACAGTCAGCGTGGCATTCTGTACCGCTGGGTACTAAGACCGGTCGTATGTAAGGGTTAATATGGGGAGATTTCAGCCATTTCCAATCACGTTGGCCCAATGCGTATTGGTGAGAGCCAGAGTCGTGTCTGTTGATTAACAGGGTGCACCACGAGCAGATGAAGTTGCCTTCGGTCCCGTGTGTTGTTGAGTAGTGGGACCCTTTACACCCCTGTGTAGTGTGCATCATTTTAACTAACACCACGTTAAGGGCAGTCGTATTGATTCCCTTTAACTAAATCAGCATAATTGAATACAGCATCGCTCTCACTTAATATCTTGTGAAATTAAAGTCGCAAGTGAAATGTATGTTGCAAAGTGAAAAAAAAAATAAGCTGTTTATGTTACGCTTATGCTAAGTTATATGTCAGTGGTGAACCAGACAAGGCGGATTACTTCGGCAACACGGCCCTTCACTTGGCTGCGGCTCGCGGCCACAAGGAGTGTGTGACGTTCCTGGTCAATTTCGGTGCCAACTTGTATGCGATCGACATGGACGGCCACACTGCTCAGGAGCTCGCCGCCATGAACGGCCGCGAGGACATACTGCGCTTCCTCGACCAAGTCACCGGCAAACTGGAGAACAATGACAAGTAAGTAATTACAGTGGCGTAGACAAGAAATCAAGAAGTTTCTTTATGCTTTGAAGGTTTGTTTTTTTTAAGTACACAGAGGAAAATGTAACTAACCCTTAATCATCTATTATTTATTAAATGTATAGAAAATTAGGCTAATTTGCTCATCATCATCATCCGATAGATGCCCACTACTGGACATAGGTCTACCTCAAAGATCACACCGATCAGTCCTGCGCTGTCCGCATCCAGCGGCTCCTCGCGACCAGATCGTCGGTCCACCATATAAGAGGCCTTCCACCAGGGAAGCTACTGCTAAATTCCAGTGTGTTGCTGTACCAATTCTTCACATGATATCATTTACATTAATATTAAAACAGCTAATGTTAAGTTAAAAAAAAAAACATGAAATCAATTGTAAATCGAGATTCGTTTCTGAATACTTAACTACCAACAAATCTATAGTAACTTATTTTAGACTTATAGCTACCTGTATTTATTATCATCTCTTTTTTATTGTTAACATTCTGACCACTATATGTACTATGTATAAATAGTAACAGGTTTATAGATATTAGGTACTTGTTTCGACCTACATAATATTACAGAATTTCTTGATTTATTTACAGAAAAAAAGCTAAATCGTTAAAAGAGAAAGCGCGAAAAGATTATGAAAAGATGCAAAAGCAATACGCGAAGAGACAAAGCAAGGCGGAAGTGATTGCGGGGAAGGAGCTGAAGAAGCTCGCGAAGGAGTGGGAGCAGGGCTACAATGAGGAAGTGTCGACCATGCCGCATAGGCCCAGCAATGTATTGATGGCTCTGAAGCAGAGGATGATTAGATCGACTAGCCAAGGTGAGCCGATTATATTAAATATCATCTAGAATCAAGTAGATTGTCTCCTTTTATAGATACGATGAAAGCTGTTGATGATCATAAAAGATATAAAAAAATATATCAGTTATTATAAACTTTTCTGCCTTGCCTGCAGACCAAAGTCTTCGAGTAAAGCGTGTTGCCAGTGATCTACGGCTCCGAAACTAGGTCGCTAACTATAAACCTCATAAAAAAAGCCCAGAGTCACACAGCGGGCGATGGAAATGGCAACGCTTGGAGTATCTCTGCCTGATCAAATCAGAAATGAGGAGATCCGCAGTAGAACCAGGGTTACCGACATAGCACTACAAGTAGCGAGGATGAATAAGCAATGGGCAAGGCACATAGCTCGTAAAACCGATAAACGTTGGTGTCCTAAGGTGATGGAATAATGACCCCCCACTTGATGGACAGAGGATATAAAAAGAAGTGCTAGGAGCCACTGGATCCAAACAACGCAAAACCGTGCTTTGTGGAATATATTACAAGAGACCTATGTCCAGCAGTGGACGTCTATTGGTAGAATGATGATGATGATGATGAAATTTCTTTATAAATGTTCTTCGATTGAAAGCATTATAATAATAATAAAAAATTGTAATACATGTAAAATACGGAGAAGTAAATGTTTCTCTACGGAAGTTAACAGCAAAGAAAAACTTGTCCTTCCTGCTGCTTCGTAAAACGTCTCATTAGTTATTTAACTCCTAGTTTTAGAACTAAATGTTAAGATAAAGTTTTTATAAACTGCACCAGTAGAAATTTATTTAACTGATCTTTATATATACTTTGCTAGAGAAATTTAGTTTCATATTAAAACGATTAATTCGTTTACTTTCATTTTTCACTATGCGTATAAATTATTGAGGAATATTCAAATTTGGGAAAGCTCCGGCCCTTAAGTGCTACATTCAAGATAAGAGCCCGAAAGTAACTTTAATTATTCTGCTTTATTGGAGTGAAACGTTCCACCTGGCTAACACGTCTTGGACGAAAGTCAGGGTAATGTTGAGGCTGTAACTCTCGGCGGTGATCCGCAGCGTTTGAAGAGGTTACGGAATCTCTGTTCCGATCAATCGCAATCTCTCTAACGATATACTTTCGTAACTGACGAGGATGTTGGTTACTGCTTGAACCTGTCCTCAACATCCTTACAGCTAATACCAATATAGCCAAAGCTAATCTCCAAACTATTCTTCTACTCAAATAAATTAATTAGAACATATTGTCTAGAGTTCATGCTATAACTAATAATAGAAGTAAACTAAATTTTACTCCGATCAGGCAATCTTCTAGCGGATGAACAGCCTCGGCCTACTTACAGCGCGTTGGTTGGCACAGTCAATTCCGGTGCGAGGGGAAGAGGAGCAGTTTACAAGAAGGCGCTCGCCAGCAAGCTGAGGAACGGCACAATTGGGAAAAACACCACAAATAATAACGACGACTTTAAGGTGAGATCGCAGAATAGGATAATATCTCATTTACGAGTAGATTTAAACATTTAAAAAGTATTAAAGATGTTCATTTAAGAATATATAAATTTGCCTAATATTGCATATCAGTAGCATCTTCCCTAAGCAGCCTCAATTACGATAATAATACGGGAATAGGCGGAGTGTGTCGGTTTTCTTACTTGATATTTTCCCTAACCAAGACCTCGGGCTGCATGGGAAACAGTCCAGCGGATCTTTTTGTGGTATATGGTCAAAGTCCACTGCACTTATAGCCAGCTCAACTGTACCAATTTTTAACATATCAATCAATCAATCAATCATCAGCTGATAGAGGTCCACAACTGGACATAGGCCTCCCCCAAAGATCTCTACATCGAGCCGTCCACAGTCAGCTTGGTTCCACCAGGAACTAGAGGAAAGTGCTTTTAAGGGTTCATATGAAGGAATTTGGATCATTTCCCGCCACGATGGTCCAATACGGGTTGGTGGGACCCAGAGCCTCGATTGTTAATTAGCAGGGTGGATCACGAGCATGTAAGGTGAGGCTTGGGTTCCATGAGTTGTTATGCGGGACCCCTTACTCCTTTTTAACATATATACTGTCTAAACTTAATAAAGAATATTCTTTATACTTAATAAGAATAAAGAAATAAAGCATTACCTTTTTGTAATTATCAGCCAAAAGATGTTCACTGCTGGACATAGACCTCTTCAAAAAATCACACTGATCGATCCTCGATGTCTACACATCAGTACGCATTGTGAGGAGCCTACTAATACTCACAGACTTTGCTGCCCCTTCGGCCGTCGATCCTCCATTAATATCCTATCAATAGCAAATATCTAGCTCTAACTTCACCAGAGAATCATGACTAAGGAATATGAAAGTAACGTGGTTGCTGTGTCAGGTGGGGGAGGTGGAGCGCACGGGGCTCCGCTCGGTGACGTCACTGAGCGGCGTGCGGCGCGATTCCGAGGTGATGTACGTGGGAACGTTCGGAGTCGGACCTCAGCAGCGCGGCAACGTGGCCGACGTGTTCCCTGGCGCCGAGCCTAAGAAGTCCACGCTCACCAGGTAAGACCTTACAATGAGCTAATATTCGACCTTAATATCAAACAGTGTTACGTGAAAATGGATGATGAAACTCCAGAATACTTCAGCTCTCAAATATTTACGAAGTACAGCTGTGCTGTTATGGACAGAGATTTTTAATTTGTGGAGGGTACCCGCTGGGCAGGCGAGTTGGAAAAACCTCAAACACCACCTCCATAAAATTTGAAAACCCTGGAATCGAACCACGTACCTCAATATTAGAAGAGAGGCGCTTAATGTCTGCCACTCTGTTGAGATCATAACATAAGATGTAATTATCTCTTGCTGTACTATAAGTATATAATTTAACTCAGGTCGGCGAGTCAGCCGGACTTCTTGGCGGCCCAGGGCGAAGATAGCGGCATCGGTCAGGAGGTGCTCCTGCAGGAACCGGCTAGCATCTTCGATCGGCCCGGTTTCGGCAGCGTGGCATTTCGGTGAGAGCAGATCGTCAAATATTTTCCGTTCTCTTGAGAATAATATTAAATGTTTTTATTATTTCCGGTCATATAAAACTTTTATAAATAAAACTGGAATAGCACTTACAAACTATAAAGAGGTAAACAATTTTTTGTATATATCTAAAAACCTGTTGTTATGTAGGAAACGTAAAAAAACGGTTCAGCTGTTTCAGTGATCTGACGTCACTAACTCTCAGATGCACTTGGTAAACTTATAGCGTAACTAACATGAGCGGAAGTTAAAAAAAAAACATGGATTTTTTAAAGAAAGCGTTAAATGTGAAAACGTTCCACATACATCGGTTAGGAGCGATTCGCTTCACTTTTAAATAAGTGTAATGTATGTAGATACATATACACGTAGATAAAGTTGTATATAAAAAGGGGAGGAGAAAGGTGAGAAAATATTGGATGCGGGCGGGTTGAAGAGATGGATATTGTTATAAGGGGAGAGATAAAAGGGTGTAATTAAATATATTCATAGATAAATGTACATACGAATTTAAAATGCGCACGATGGCGGCAATGACTATGAGGTCATCGGAGGAGGGCTCGGGCCCATCCTCTGGTCACCTTCGCCTGTGTCGCAAGCCGAGGGTCGGGAAGACCGCCCGTGCAATGGAATGTTAAAAAAAAATCATAATTGTTCTGTATTACCTTGTTCTTGTAATCTTCACAAGATATATTGCAATAAATTCTACATGTTTGTCACCTCACTAAATCATCGCCTTTAAATGCAGCATCACTTTATTTAACGTGTATCTTACTGTAGACGTTCTATAACGGCGACATTAAGCGCGCTGCCAGGAGTCGCGGGGGGTCCAGGAGAGGACTTATCTATTGGCTCGGCGGGCTCGCTGGCGAGGCACGCGTACCAGCCCGCCGAATGGAACTCTGCACATTCAGGTAAATAGTTTTATATATTTATATAGGCTAACAGCTACTTACCTTATAGGCTTTTTGCCCACACCATTGGAAACATTTTCATATTTAACCCCAAATGTAAATAATACTATTTTCATCCCTTTTCATATATACGTCCAAACCAATGCGATTATACACGAAAATTTGAAGTAAAATATGCTTTGAGGAAAGATGATGAAGGACGTTTTGATAGCATTCTAATACCATGAGCTACAACGCAGTAACATTTTCGCAGTACTGTTAAGCCAATAGGAACAGACAATGGGCTCCGATGGTTATTGATCTCATGAAATATACTAAACTCGATGTAAACCGGTAATCACTATGTATATTTTATCTGTGGTTCTGTTCCTCGTGGGGTACTGTCTGTCGACTCTTGTCGGCTCAAATAAATCACCCTTAAAATTATGCTATGAAGTAATAGAAAAACGGAGTACGTTCAGTGATAGTTTGTGAAAGCAAGCGATAGCACCAACTGGTTGGCGCCGGGATGCAGAGGCGGCTTTATGCTGCTCTTTGTGACCAGGCTACAGAGGCGGTTTTATACCGCCCTCTAAAGCCGAGGTTGAGTCGCGAAGTCCGTACCGTCTACGGATTCGGGGGAATCCGTCGCCCGCGCAACTGCAAGAGGCCCGAAAAGGGCCTCTTCAGTAAAAGGACCCCTAAAAATAAAGTGAAATACTCTATGTTGAAGATTGAGGTATGAAGATCATTTTGAGGATAAATTTGATTCTCAATATGTTTTTTTTTTATATACGCGTTCACGCCGGGTATTTGTGGGCCTGGGGTTCTATTCTTTTACTTACTTACATTCATTCTATTCTTCCTTACTCTTCCTCTTTCTTTCCGTTATTTCTGTAATTCTCGTTCATTCTCCGTTCTATTCCCATCTTTCATTCATCGCTCTTAAATAATGGGAGACAGGTGTGCTATTTTCAATAAGTTATAGAACTCTGCTCTATAAATCTTACTATTACAACTTTTCTCAACAGCAGGTAGCTCAACAATAACCTCGGACGAAGAAGGCGAGGTCGAGGAATCGGGGTATGCGTCACTCGAGAGATTCCTCATCGCGTGGGGACTGTCGCAGTATGTACAGAAGTTCAAAGACGAACAAATTGACTTGGACGCCCTAATGCTGCTAACAGAGAGCGACATGAAGTCTTTAGGCCTCCCACTGGGGCCATACAGGAAGTTGGTAACCGCAGTGCAAGAGAGGAAACAAGCGCTATCACATCCAGGCCCAATTATCGACACAGCCATATAATTTCATATTTGTTATATATATATATAATTATTAAAGATTTTTTTTATGAAATGTGTGAAACTACGTATTATAATTTTTTATTGTCATGAGTCTTATGTGTCATGATTATCATGATGGAGAATATTTGTGTATATATAAAAAAATAATCATTATCTTGAGTTTGTAGTTTTGAAATAAAACACGAGTACATTTCTTTTTCACTAAGTGTATTTGTTTTGCACTATTCACCTGGTAGATAACAATTTTTTTTATGCATTTTTTTTTAAATAATTATAACTGTACATTATAACAAAGTATGATGAAGTAATAAAACTTAATGTTAGGAACTTGTTATATATCTGCCTTACACCGTGTATCTTACCAGACATTAAAAGATAAATAGTTGTAGAGTTTGATCCTACATTATTTTTATAATGATGAAGTTTCTTCTACACCCCCATGAGTCGGATGAAGCAGCTATCAGCTTCATCAGACTCAGGGCTCGAGGATTACTGAGATCCGCGAGCTAAGTTGATTCTACTACCTAAACACCTGTGTTTTATACCACACAATAAAACACCTCGTAATATATGATAGTGTTTAATATATAATCAATTCCATCCAGTGTCGCCATATTAAGTATTGTACAAAACTTTAATAAACCTTTTAAATTTCAGATCGTGTCTAATTATTTACCTGGTTCTTTGTCTCTGTTGCCGGAGACCTAGCTAGGTACCACTGCAACGTCTATTTCTGCCGCCAATCAGTACTGTGCAAACATTACTGTGTTCCAGTTTGAAGGGCGCTGTAGCTAGTGAAATTACTGGGGTAACGAGAGAACATTTTTGGCTAAAGCGTGATGTGGTGCTGTATATCATCATCCTAATTAGTGCCATGTTACGGACAAGCGTCTTAATTACCATTAGGTGAACGACTTGTTCACCTTGTCGCTTCGTCCAATAAAAAACAATTTCTTCAATATTTGTTAATTACCATAACTAGGGAGTCAATCAAAAATTTTACTTTCCAAATACTTCGATATTTATATAGAAAGAAATTTAAAAAAAAATCTATTTAATATTTGTACGAAGCATATCTGGCTATAATCTAGGATCCTGCGTCGCACAACTAGGATCAAAGTGCTATTAAGGCTTACTGGTGAAAATAGTATTTTTTAAAAAAACCAACATAAATTAGTACAGAGTACCAAAGTTTACTGTCTCTTCATAAAACTTCCTAATTAATAATACATTAATATTTTTTAAATTACTAGTAAGTATAAATTGCCGAAGAACATTGTACATTACATTTGTAAACTTGACCGTGGAGAACTTATTGTCTGAATGAGTGCGGTCTGGACCCGTTCCACTGAATGTGTTCAAATTTTAATGGGCAAAAGAAATAATCCATATTGTGATACATGCCAAAATATGAAATAAGATTTATATCATACTTTAATAGTTTGAGCAGAACGAACTAGAAAGAGCAAATGTTATTAATGATATTGGATGTAGTAGACATGATTTATTTTTTATTTTTTACAGAGTCTAGTTCAGTCTATATGTAATAACAGTAAAGCGAATCATAAGTTTTCTTATTAATAGCTTCTCTAAGGTTAATGGTTGATTATGTAGTAGCCGGTTTAACCTATAAGGTGTATGGGTTAAAATATAATTAAAAATAAAAAAGGCGCTGTAACTAATAAAAAAATGGGGTAACGAAACCTAACATCGTAACTAATGTCGCATTGTCATATGTAGGCACGACTTATCATTAGGTGAATGTTCTGCCGCCCCGATAAAAAAAATTATATAAGAAAAAACTAGTGGTAGGTCTCTGTTACCGGAGACCGTCTAAGTAGGTACCACCGCAGCGCCTTTTTCTGCCACTAAACTGTAATGTTTGCTATTGAAATTACCATGGTCAGAGAGTTAATCTCGTGGTGTGCTGATGTGTATATCCTCCACCGCCACGTTATGACCGGGCGTATCATATACCATTACGTGAACGTCCCTCTCGTCTCATCGTTTTGTAAAATAAAAAAAAGACAATATTTTATTAAAAAATTTATTTTAGCAAATTTAAATACAAATTCGACATGTAAATATGGTAAAAAAAAAACATCAATTGAACAAATATGCAGTAATAATACATTTACAATATTCAAAATACTTATATTCACTATTTCGACTAATACAGTGAAGTATTGATGAGAATGAAAGGGAAATACAGTTAGACAGTGGAAGGACGGTCAGCTATCCTCAGTCAGTTTTACGTACCTCGTATACCGAAACGGTAGAAAATGTAAACTTACCAAAATACTACAATTAATAATATATTCTATAGAACAATGCGACTAAATATCCAATAGATAATAATATGATAGATATTGAACTAAAATTATCTAGACTAATGTAGGATATGTATATTCTAAACATATTTTAATAAGAGTGAGCATTTATATATTTTCGAAAGGCACTACATCCAAATACCGTTCCTCATTCACCCGTCACATTCAAGCGCGAAGATATCGCAACACCTCACAATGGATCTTATGCTAAAAATATTTTGTTTAACGCGATACACTTATGGCGGAATCGAAATCGAATCGATATACTCCTAAATTATTTCAAGTACCCTAAAATACGTACACCGTGTTACATTATACACTAACAACTAAACTCTTGGAAATGTTTGTTCGAAATCGATACGTCGCGATCGGAAGAATCGAAAGGTCCGGTGCTGTTAGGAGTTTCGTAAAGCCGTGCCACAGGGGTCGCGACGGAAGTCCGTTCAAACCCTATTTACTTATTTACAATCGACTAACTTGACCACAATATCACAAAATTTTATATGACAATGAGGTCTAAGATGCGCAATGCTGTTATGGCGGCTGTTTTACAGAATGACCAGTGGCCTCCCTGTAAAGCCTTACGATTCAAATGTCGTAGGATTACGGACGAACCTTCGCCGCGGCCGTAATAAAAAAAAGTGCCAATGAGATAAATATTCATCCTTCAACCAGATTCGGGTCGCCCATATAGAAGCGTACGAACGTGTTTTCACAAGCGAAAGTAGAGTTTCCGATATTATATGGGCGTCGTTACACCGTACGGCAATTGATCGAAACTCGTAACATGTCCTCGTTCCTTTAACAACCGCGCGTTTAATACATAAACGCTAGAAATAAATTGTTAGGTTTGGTAGACGTCTTCCTTTTGGCCCTATTGCACTTCCGTTTGAAACGGTTCAGTCTGCAACCGTCGTCGCGGTAGTAGGTGTATTCGGGGAATGGGATGTACGCCCCGGTGATGGGGTCCAAGGGGACCATAATCGGTAAATCCGTCATCGAAGCGGGTCGATCGTACGATGACGAGGAATCGGAACCTTTGGGCTCTGCGTATTGGGGAGTGCTGCTTTCAATGTGGTTGTCGACCTCTCGGCTCTGGTTGCAGACCGGTACGCTGCGGCTCGTGTCCGCTGATATGTTAGAGCGCGACCGTAACATCGGCCTTGTCGATGAGAAGTCGGTAGAGATCTGCAAGCTCTTGGACCTAGGTCGCGCAGCCTGTGAAGGTGTTTCGTCTATTCGAGAGAGTGTATGTCGCCTCACAGGGCGGTAGACGTTCTTATCGCCGAGCTTGGGTCGTTTGTTTTTGCGGTGGGAGTTGTATGTCTCTAAGGAGGATGGGATGGGGGAGGGTTTGTATGGAATGTTGTTAACAGGAGAAGGATTTCGCGCGGGTGCCTGTGGTGCGGGCGGGTTTGCGAAGTTTGCCGCCACAATGTCCCTCATCTGGTCGCATGCTCAGTAGTTGTAGGGCCCGTATTGAGAGCCGTGGTAATAAGGTCCCGGGTAAGCTTGAGGTGGCGGGTAACCGGCGTACGCGTACTGCTGTTTTTGTGGGTACACTGTAAACATACATGATCACAATTTAAAATTATCTGAATATGACATTAATAAAAGTTTAACAGAATCGTTAAACTGCATGCACCCTGCAAGCGAGTTAGCAAAAGTTCTGTGTATATTTACAATAATATCTTAATGATGTTGAAATAAAATATTAACATTATGGAAATTATCCTGTAAATATGATCGTAATGATGAAAGCTGTTTACCAGGCATGAGATACTGCATGTTAAGAGCTTCCTCTCTTTCTCGCTCGCCGCGCAAGCAAATGGCGGCCGATGAAAACAAAATGGCTGACAGCAGCGACAGACCGACGCCACACCATGCGACAATGTACGACCAATCGTACCAAACGCGAACATTATCTCGCAATATCTGGTTTATACCAAGATATGGAGCACCGAAATTTAATTTGTACGTGTATGTAGTGTGTATATTGTAAAATTGTTGTGATTATGTACAGACATGTTTGTTTTGGGGTTATTATGAAAAGGTTTGTTTCAAGGATTCAGTATGTACAATCCCGAAAAGGATATTAGTGTTATTTGTAAGTAGGAAGCGTGTTAGTTTCGCATTGGCGTAAACCAGATATATTAAGATACAGCACGATTATTTATATGGCGTTAATAGACGATCGTACATTGGCCGTTTCGTTATACGCAGTAGCCACGATTTATAAAAACATGAAAAGAAAGAGAAAAGCACTTTGTTAGTGTGAGATATTTTTATACCTCATTTAAGTAAAATTACGACTGTCATTACTATTAAGAGACCGTCAATTAATACTAGGAAGGAAACATTAAATATTTATACATCTATTTCATATAAACTGAAAACGTTCCTCCGATTACATGTTTTTGAAGAATCTCTTATATAGTTATTGGTATTATTTTTGCCTACTAGTGATCATTATACAATATTAACAATCGAAAAGGTGTTTTTGATATAAAAATATTATGAAGAATAAAAATCGCGCGTCAAAGACTTGATACAATGTACAATAGTCCTTTAAAATCTGAAAACATAAAAAATAAATCCAAAACCGTTAAGCGTTAGACAACCACCGACGCATTCGTTGGACAAGATGGCGGACGCCATGCCACGTAATGGCGCTCTAACCTGGCATTATGTACTGCACATTATTCTGTTGCTCGCGACGTTTCTCTTTGCTGAGGCAAATGGCCGCCGAGAAGAAAAGTATGGAGCTTCCGAAGGAGACACCGACGGCTAACCAAGCGAGTATGTACGACCAGTCGTACCAAATCGCTGAGTTGTCTTTTAACACCTGTTGCGAGTTTAGTCATAGATATTTCGTATCAGTCGTCTCTTAATCGTTTTAACCTTTCACCTATAGGGATAACTGTTGCAATATTTAACATAAATACACTGCGGCTACCCTGTATTATCCGTAAAAACATAAATACAACATCGCGATCATTACGTAAATAACAAATGTCAAGGATGTCTTATGAAATAAACAGTTCACAACTCTTCGCTCCAGCTTAATATCATTCAGAGAGAATGCAATTTCTTACACAGTTCTAAATATTTCTAATGACTTCTATTTTTATAATACTCTACTGTTAAAAAAATCTTAACAGCTATAAAAGGCTTATTTTAAAAAAATTTTCTATTTCTTAAAGACTTCTTGCGAACAGATGATGCAACATCATAGGGTATATAACTTAAAAAATAATATCACCACAGTAAAGGAATTATTTATCTCGTTCTGATTCTTTCATCGATGGATACTCCTTAAATTCTTCGAATTAATTTCATTAACTTAAAGATTGCGATCAATATGATAGTATCAAAATAACTTACATTAGGCCACTGCTGGTAGTACTCCTCACCGACTACCTTCTCCTTTTCGTAAAACTCCACTCCGTGCCACAAGGCCATCGCACCGGCCGACAGCAAACCTGAAAAGCGAAACAATGTCCTCATTAATAATTTCTTTTTTAGATAATTTAGATTTTTTGTACGAAGAAATTCTGGTAATTGTTTATATGGTATATCCACGGTCACGTGTAACTTTTTTTATATACAATAAACCACAAAGACGGGCGGGACGTTCATCTGATGGTAAGTGATACGCCTGATCAAAATGTAAAATTTTGATCGAAAATGTTATTGAAATAATAATGAATGACATTATAATCACACAAATATTCAATGCATTGTCTGATTTATAAAGGTATGTTGTTGGCAGTCTTCTGAAATGATTTATGAGAAGTTGGCTGCAGATCAATTCGGAGTAAACAATGCCAGTTCCAATAGACAATGTAATGCACAGTATTATGAAGCCAGCCGGGAAAACCAATTTGTATTTTTTATCTTGAAAGCGTAGACATTTATGCATTACTTTACCATTTAGCCATGGACCAGAACAGACCAATTACGATTTTATTAGATTTCTGCTAATGTCATCATCGTCATCAGCCGACAAACGTCTACTGCTGGACATAGACTTCCTTGAAAGATCTCCACGTTTGTAGGAGTTTATATGGGGGATTTGAGCCATTTCTCACCACGCTGGCCCAATGCGGTTCGGTGGGAGCCAGAGCCTCGTTTGTTGATTAGCAGGGTGCACGGGTGTACCATGAGTAGGTGAGGTTGCGTTGGATCCCGTGAGTGGTTATGCGGGATCTCTTACACGCCTTCTGCTAAGGTTGTTGTTCTTAAATTTCTAGTTTACATTGCTGCGTGGTATCAGGTTTTCAGTTCATGCAATTAGATAATACACAATCAATGTGCGGTAGCTCTGATGACGGATGCGTATGATAATTATTCATTATAATACAATGCATGTGATATAAGGTGTGGGCAGCAGCCGTACGCGTCTATCTGGATCGTAATGACGCCCTGAGCCATTCGTGGGGGCCGTAAAAATGTTGTTCGATTAGTAAATTCAATGGTATGGAGCTGATAATTTTTTTGTAATGCTGACTCGTTACGCATACCACTTGCTACTAAAGAATACTTGTCATTAAAATACAATGAACTAATATGGACAGAGCATGTATAGTTAGCACTTATAACTTTATTGTTGGTACGTGATTTTAAATATTTTAAATTAAAATGAGCATCACCTTGTAATTACTACAGATTACAAACGTTTCTGTTTCTTATTTAATAAGAACAAAACCATAAGTTAAGTAACATAACATGTTTCCCTCAAAGATTTATATTAGCGTTATCATGACGAGGGAATGGTTGTTATCGAAGGTAATTGTAAATTAATTTCTATATATGAAGAATTTAGTGTATATAAAGACACCTTAGACAATAGTTATTCTTTCTTGGAGTCATTCAGTAATTTTGATAAAACGAATTATGCGTATTGGAAGGACCATTTGCGTAATAAATCTCTTAACCATTGTTTGTCATTTAACGCTTGAAAGATACTTAACAACTAGAGGTAATATTTGTTTTCGCGATTTTTAAGATTCAATTTTAAGTTATAGACGCTTAAGATAATAATTAATCACTAGAGTAAACGATATATAAAAATAATTTAAGAACTTACAAGTCACAAGCATTAGTATCGCAGTCGCTGTAATATTCCCAGGGCTACGCTTCCAACAGCCCACCACGCCTGTCCAGAATGCGATGAATAGCACCAGGAAAGCCACTATGAACAGCGCCACTGTGGACCTCGCCATATGCAGCCTGCAACAATATATAAAACAATTATAACACGAAAACCCTTTTTATATATATTATATACTCGCAACCAACGAGCATGCATGAAGACGCTCGTGAAAGTGGAGGAAGCGAGAGAGGCGTTCCAGGATCGTAGCAAGTGGAGAGAGGAGGTCTCTGCCTACCCCACTGGGAACGAGGCTTTATATATCATTTATGTATGTATGTATGTATATTATTAAAGATAAAAACGGAAAGTAATAAGCATCGAAAGCTATCATAAAAATTATATCAAGAGGGCGAGATTATAACTGCATTAGATTTCTAAAAGAAATAAGATTTTACAAATTTCATCTGGACGAAAATTAAAAATTGTGAATATGTGATAATTTCATTAATATAATCGATATTAATTAAAAATAACATCTAGAATAAAATATTATATAATAAAGTTCACTGCGTATATAGAGTACCAGTAAAAGCCCGGCAGACAACAGAATTGACTGCTGTTCTAGTTACATTAAAATCTTCTAATTATTATCAAATTTATTTGTTATGGAAAGTGATAACAATGATAATTGCATGCACGGTATCAGTGTATATGGACCTTTTGAATTCTTTGGCAACTTTACTCCATTTGACTGGCACTGTTACGCGAGAAACCAATAAGCTGTCGACGACAAACTGACACACCCTTAAGCTGCATATGAATAAGATTACTTATGCCTTTTTGTAAATGAAACTAGCAGGTAGTCCCTTTGGGGGAGGAACTTTGTAAGTTTCATTCTTCGTTAACCTCTAAATGACTGAAGCAATATCTCTACGAAATTTTGAGTCACAGTTTCGGAGACCTCATGATGAGTCAATGAATCCCTGGATATAAACGAAATATAAAAATATTTAATGATTAGCGCCGTCGATTATTTTGATCGATTGATCGAGTTAAGATACTGAATATATCGAATAAGAATGTCTGATGTATCGTTAACAAAATAACATCGAGCATTCGTTACTTGACCCACTTGTTTTCATACGTCTCATTGTACCGTTTGATGAATGCAGAAGCTAGCTGGGTGACAACTTAACAAGTGTAAAGTTACACGTAAAGTAAACAGAACTCGTATGTATCAGTGTCATACACAGTGGTGGTCTCTGTTGCTGGAGACCATCAATTGTATAAATAATAATAAAAAAAAACGCGAGAACATAATCAAGCTGCAGGCTTTTTCGGTTGAGATGATGATGACGCTTGTTAATTTGAAGATTTAATATTGAATAAGTTGAACAGTGGTGTTATAAAGACATTATGCTTATTTAATATACTTCCAACGTCGGTGATGGCTGAGAATATTCCCCATCACCACTCTATCTCCAACGTTTTTTTAATTCGTCAATGTGATAATACCGGCAAGACGTTCACTTGATGGTAAGTAATGCGCCAGTCCATACCAACGTGGCATGTAAGATAATATACCATTGCAGCACAATGTGCTCGTCGCCTTGACACATAAGTTGTTAAGTCACGTTATCTCAATAATTTCACTGCCTACAACGCCTTTCAAACCGGAACACAGTAATATATGCACACTACTCTGTTTCGTGGCAGATATAGCAGCTGTAGAAGTATCTATCTAAATGGTTTTCGGCTACAGAACACCAGCGTGTCGTTAAAGGAACAAGCAAGAAGGAACAAGTCTAGGTCAAGAGTAGCAGCTATTTGTGACATTTTACAGCTTCATTCACCAACATAAGTTTAGTCAGTACATAACTGGGTAGACAGTTCATATCTGGATATCAATAGACTGAAGTGATGATGATGGATTTATTATGTTTGCGTTCTTCAAACTTTCAGCTAATAATTTCAATATATTATTCACCAATAAGGAAAATATATTGCCATATATAACAATTAGATGAATTTCCACGTTTCTATGTTTATTTTTAAACGATTCCCTTGATAGAGTCATCAGCGCTTTTTAACGTTAAAAAATGTTCAAAGCAAGTAAATTTGACACGAAATAATTATTAAGTTTGCTCAACGTCGGAAATACCGGAAATCCTATTTAAAAACCGTTTCCTATACGATCGATCAACAATATTTACCGAGTGCGGTCAGTCGACTGCGTATGAATTTTTCGTAACCGCATTTGGCAATATTTCACAGACTGCATAGTCAGTACAAGAGAACGCCAATTAAATTGCCACATACTGTTAGTTACGTAAAATTATTATTTAAAACATATATTTAGATATGCTCTATTGTATTTCTCACTGTCCCATTATGACCATATCGTGAAAACTATATATGGCACAAAGTAAAACTACAATTAAATTTAACAAAACATATTATATTACTTTCATGTGATTTCCTATGAAAGAGGATCTAAGAATCTAAAAAGTTTTAGTTTCAAAAAAGTTTCCATGTAATTTACTTGTCGCTTTAACTAAAGTAGTTTTTAGATACTCGAAGTAAATTATACTTTAAATAGCTCCCTTTTATATGTTCATGTCTGTATATCATTTACCTTGTTAATTGAACTTAAACTTTTTGTTATTAAAATTAATGAACCGTTTCTATTATCTATGAAGCATTGTTACGCTAAAAAAAAAACTGTAATTACTTTCGTGTTATGATAAAATTCAAGGAACATTAAGGGTAATAAATATACAGAATGGATGAATTATGCATAAAAAGCTGAACGGTGTTACAAATATGTAAGGTAGAAAGTAATATAAAATAAAATCTAGATATAAAATGAAATGAAAAAAAAAGAATACCTGTTCATCGCGTCGTCGGAAAATCCTTTCGTCTCGTTATTCTCGTCAGGTATGAAGTAGTCTACGTTGCTGCAGTGCGTCTCAACTGGAGATAGATAGATTTCAACTGAAACCAGAAATAATACATAATTAATGTTACGATTCTAACGAACACGTATAATTATGATTATATGAATATTTATTTTATTTCTTAATGTACACGTACACAGGAATAAATGGAGCGAAGACGAACTTAGGCCTAAAAAGAATTTTCTCAGAGAAAATCCTGGCAAAAGAAAAACAATCATAATAAAGTGTGGTGGTATACGCACCAGTTACAACAAATACAAGGAAAACAATATATAAAAATATGCATTATGAATATATGTATATAAGCATTTTATTATTATTTCCTCAGTTACCGGAGACCGTCAAGGTTGGTACCTCCAGTGTCACTTTCAGCCGCCAAACAGTAATGTGAAAACATTACTGTGTTTAGGATTAAAGGGCCCTGTAGCTAGTGAAATTACTGCGGTAATAAGACAACATCGTAAGTGTCAAGACGACGAGAGCAATGTGATGGAGTGTATACCATCCTAAGTAGCACCATGTTATGGGCAGGCGTGTCAGTTACCATCAGGTAAACGTCCCGCTCGTCTCGTTGCTTCGCTGGATAAAAAGTCTGCCCGTATTACAGGAATTTTAAGATGTTTTCTAAAGTTTTAAAAAAATTGGATTTTTTAGCGCTAAACATTATAGTCAATTATACAGTTTTTTCTTATTATGAATTTAAAATATATGTTGTGCTCTTTACGAAACCGCCTTGGCCTGTAGAATATTATTATCATTATAAATACCAAATGACTGACTCATTGTATTCAATACGTCTTTTGCAGTGACTAATAAACATTTGCGTGAGATATCCGCTTGACGTGCAACACTTTGTACGCACTTTTCTTTATTTTTCGTATTGTCTTTATGTACTAAAAAAACCTGTTTATCTGTCCTTTCAATATTCTTAATTACATTTTGTCAGGAAATTACCATAAAACGTATAATTTTCATCCTCCTACCCATCCGTACTATGCGAAAGCAAAGTACATGTATTTTAATTTTATTTTCCTTTACTACTGATAACAGTAGGCTCAGTACTAACGTATATATTTATATTATATAACACCCAGCCAATCCCCCTTCTTTTCAGTCTTATTTTATCTGTAAATCTATTGACTTTTATACTTAGATATTTCTTTGCCACTTGGCTTTCGTCCCGTGACGATAATGGTAGTTTTAGACTTTCTCAATATATTCAATATCTATAAAAAAAATTATAACCGTAAGATCTTTCATTAGTTAACGTATTATTGAAGCAAACACAAGTTTAATTAATGATCTGTTATTTTCTTACGCTCCGTTACATCACGCAACAGCAATCACGACTAGTGGTGGGGAATAATGGTGGTGAACATTGGCACCGAATGCTTGTTGATACAACGAACCAGGAAGATTGTAGGTGCTTCGTGTAAAGTAACAGATTACGCTCCGATCTCGCCACATTCTTAAGAAATAATTCACATAATATGAATAAATCAAAGCTATGATTATATATACAAAATTAAATCTTTTAAAACTAAGTAAAGCGAAACGTCAGTGGAACAGACGTTTTAATGAGACGTTAATGAATAGAATACCTTGTCTTAAAATATTAAAAATTATTTAAAGCTTTTTAAGCTTTTTACACGCTTTATGCAATTTCAAAATCATTATTATTTTGTGCTTAAAAACAATATAAATGGTTTAAGGCCTACCTCACGACGCATAGCTGATGGAATTATATCTTTTGAAACAATATTTAGAGATGAAAAAAAATAATTTTTGGTTTTACTGATACATATTAAATTGTATTAAAATTTTATGGTAGAGGTAAGAGAAACAAAATAAGCTTAAATTTCTTTGGAAGTTAAAGCAAGAAGTGAAGGCCAACGGAGTATGCCAAGCAAAGAAATAAAAAACAATAAAAAAATACTATTATGATAAATTAAAACAAATTTAATTTTACTTTTATGATACTATTAAAGAAATATTGGAAGCATCTATAAAAGAGCATGGAGTCAGTCGACTAAATAAAAGACCTCTCATTAGTCTATAAATTCCTTAACTAATGGTCATCGGTATTATTACACGTAACTACCATTTGTGTGATTTGAGCATTGTTAGTATCATTTGTTAAAATCTCGAAAAGACAAAACACTGTAATCTTTTAAGAAAGTAATGGAAAATATTATTAACCGACTTTTGCGTATATAATTATTTCGATGAACGAATGCAACAGTTATTCAGAATCTTGATTATACTTTATTACGTGAAGGTTCAGTTATTCTCATACTTATAAACAAGTGATTGACTTTGATTGATTTCAAATGCACGACGATAGACCAGGTGAATGATAGCAGACCAGACGTCGCAACCATTGGCCACAGATCAAAATACGTGTAATAAAGAGTAGAGTTTAGTCTAGAGAAATTCTCTATATCATTTGGAATTGTCAAATTGGTCACTATCTTCTGGACAATAGTTTATATAAATATATACAAATATAAAACTTCACCAACATTGGCATGGCTATGTTTAGCGAGGACCTAAGACCTATTTGACCAAAGTAACTTCAAACAGAATAATAAAAACACGCAGGTACGGAAGGCCAGGTCACATGGCTGACGACAGTTCAAAAGGGGCTGAGGCAGATAGAATTAGATAAAAATGTTGCCAAAATTCGTGCTGCCTTAAAGTTTAGGACAAAGGAGACGTATCCTAATTTTTTTTTTTACATACCATTATCATTACATACCAATGAGCTAAAACATTTTACTTAAATTTTTCAGGATATTAAGTGGCACTAAGGCCGTAGAAAGTAAAGCGTGCTCGCTCTGAATACTCTGGCTCTCGTAAGAAGACACAGCAGAACAGTCCACTAGCTGGACATTAATCTCTTCCAAGGATCGCTACTTAGATCGAAAATCGGCCACATGCATCCGTTTTCTGTCAGACGCCTTGCACCGATCAGTCGAAAAACCGTTAACATGGAGCAAATTTCAAGTATATCTGATCTCGGAATCAAATAAAGAACTTTCGTTTCACTAGGCAAGCGAAGCGGCACAGAAGCAAACAACTGCGCCAAGGAGGGTAACTGGAAAAAGTGTAAGGAGAAGATGTTTGTTTTGTAATCTCAGCCTATTAAGAATAGGAGATGCCAGGGTCCCCGGTAACGGACTGAGGATGATCACCGAAGGGGTTTTAATAAGTACGGACGCCACATAAATCTTCCCTCCAAAAGAGAAAGGTATCTTTTGAATATTTCCCCTCGGATGTAAAAAAGTATGAAGAAGACTTAAACAAATAAGAAAGTAAATAATTCGAGGCTATTGCTATAGCATCACATTCGGTTGACAGTGACGTCAGGATACTAAACAAACACAAGGTTGTTGGAAGGTGCATAGCTTGCGCGAATGAATATTCAATGAGCATTTGTATAAAGGCGACAGGCATTGTCCGATTTGGCCCACACAGCGCCGGTATGTGGTTCACTAACATTTCCACATACGAAACGAAAGGCGCAAGATCCGTCACCGTGGCGGAACTATGTCATAGTTTAGATAAATTAACATATATATTGTTATAAATTAATCTTTTATTATCATTAATATACTTTTAAGATAGCTTAAGGTGCAAAAATTTAAACAAGTATTATAATCTACAGTGGGCACACGTCCTCAATTTCACATAGTAATGAGGTCGTGAATGGTGAAGCCTTCTCGCCGAGAATACTCTCTCATACATTGCTATAACACAGCAAATGCTGACAGATGACAGGTTCGAAAAAGAATATAATAACTACCAAACTCCACAATTAGCCCCAGATCCGAGACCAGGGTTAAAAGGTAATCAATTAATGTCGCTGCCCCACGGAGCAGTTAAAATTAATTAAGAAATTAAATTATAATGCGATTTCACTTGTTTATTACTTTAATCTTAGTAAATAATAATTAGAAATTTATTGAGATGTTATTGTAATTAAAAACAATTTAAAAAAGTGAAATTTCGCCCGTACATGTAATACGGCGATGAGACTCCGAATTCGATAAGTGTAAAGACGGCGCGGTAACAAAACTTTCACACGGAGAATTAGTTTCGCTGACGCGTTCTGCTAATTGATTAAGTGGAAATGGTAACTTGTCAAATAGAAATTAATTTTAACAAAACTAATCACTAGATTATCAAATGACAAATTAGTTTATCTTAATCATCGTCCAATTATATTAGTAAAAATACACACAAGTCACAATAAATACATACAATATGTGGTTAATAAGAACTAGACACTGGCGAAGGCCTATATCTAGCAGTAGATAAACAGAGGCTAATAATGATGAAGAACCAGATAAAGAGAAATTAACTATTCTGAAATATTAATATTACAAATTTGGAGTTGAAGTTATTAAAACCACATTGCGGTGTCAATGTCTCATATCTTTTTTTATGTACCGGAAAAAGAAGTCTTGGGGTTTCTTTTGAAGAAGGAGAGAAGAAATATGGATTTCTATCAAAAAGTTTCTTTCGCTTTATTACGAGTTTCCCAACCGCTTCTTTTTCATCTATCGTAATTTAAATAACCTTTAAAAAGCTGCTGATCTGGTTACGCGGACTCATCGTAGATGTCCGTCGGATCTTCGATCTTCGTTATTAATGTTTTGCACCTAATATTTCCGTACTAAACAAGTCAGGATAGAGAAAGTCGTCACCGTGTCCTTGTTTAACCGACCCGCAATAGGTGTCAGGCATTTCGTAAGTACCGTACCGTATCGTGTACTTACGGCGGTTTGTATTCTTGAGCTGATTTAATTTGCATTTAATTCAACTGCCTCCGTGGGGCTATTGCTAACCAATTGTCTAGTACGGAGATATCAGATCCGATTCTGTTGCCAACATATTATAGTTTTGTTGGTAGAAGTTTGCAACCCTCTTAAGTAACTATCACCTTCATATAGTAAATCTTCCGTCACAACAGCACTGCTGTGTCCTAGTTGTCCACATAGCCAGAATATACTACGCGAACCACGCTTGATCTTTCACACCCTCGTTATCATTTACATCATGTAAAATTGAAGAGAAATGTTAGCTCTATGTATAAAAAAAATATCACTAGTAAAAATCTTCTCAATCCCTCATCGTATCTCATATATCACGGAAATAAAATTCTACAAACGTCACGCGAATAGCGGATATGTCCTTCATATATAGTTTTCAACTTTAACACAGACGTCTCATCACAAATTTCTTTATATTAGTAATTTATAAAAAAAATATCGCTGGTGTAGCTGGTTCATCGAAATAATGTCTACGATTAGAGGTCAGGCCGTTGTATGCATAATAGAGTTGCTCAAAATAAATTACATATATAATATCCAGTTATTTAGTAACGGAATATCTTGCATCAGCATCTACACAAAGTTAACATAACTCCGTGTACTACCTAAGTACACGTACTACACAAGTTAACATAACTATAATACGCAAATTAGATATATTATTTGGGTATTATAGTCTATTTATTTTAAATATGTTCAGTATGTTATTTAAGAATAAAGATATTTTAAATTACATATTTAAATTAAGTTACTTATTATTAATGCCCTTCAAATAACTTAAGTAATAAAAGTATACTGAACGAAAGCTTCTCGATCTTCGCCCCCTTTGTCACTGAGGTAATATTTTTGCTTAATATAATCATAAGGAAATGAATATAATTAAAATAAAAAAAAATATATTTAATTATTACATCAGATGTAACAAAAACTAAGCTTATGTATGCATAAAGGATATAAAGGTTGCCAGTAAATATGAACAAAAAAAAGGCGACGGCGACCACCGCACGCAAAGCGTGAAGGACTTTTGAATAATATTAAAAAACAAGAACAAAGTTCAAACTAAGACTATACAATATTACATCTTGCTAAGAATTTTTATGAAATCCTTTATACAACCAATTTTATTGATAATACAATGAGGAGGCCAGGATAATAACGTGATAGTAATTAATACTAATAGATTTAGATATTTATATAGTAATAATGTTTGAAGATAATATACGTGGCACGGCACGTCGTTATGAAATATTATCGTCATCATCATCATCAGCCGATAGACGTACACTGCGGGACATAGGTCTCCCCCAAAGATCCCCACCTCGATCTGTCTCGCGTTGCTCAAACTAAGCCTTATACCCTTGGAATTTCAGTACTTTCCCTTAAACGTGGAAACAGTATTATATGACTTGGTCGCTTAATTTAATATTAATGATAGTAGTTAACATTTAAAAATTCGTTACGAGATCTCACGTAAACCTATTTTTTTTTATTTCAATTAAGCGACGAGATGAACGAGAAGTTTAAGTGATACATCTGCCCATAACAACGTGAAGTTAATTAGGATGATATACATTGCACCATATTACGCTCGTCGCCTGATACATAAGATATTGATTTTCGTTATTAAAGTACACTAGTTAAAACGCCCTTCAAACCGGAACACAGTAATGTTTTACACACTACTGTTTGGCGTCAGAAATAGGCTCTGCCGTGATATCTACCTAAATGATTTCTGGCAACAGACTCACCTCCAGTAAATTAATTCATCTACGTATCATGTAAGAGTCGCCAAGTATACATGGTGTGGGTGTTAAAAAAATCATTTTCCTGTCCTCGTAACAAACAAGTCAATATTGAAACGTGGACATGTTGTACAGGTGCAGTTCCGGTAGACAGACTACCGCATCCGATTTTAGAGCTGCTACAACTAGATACTTCTAACCACAAGTTTCACTTAACAAATCGATTGTAGTAATTTTTTTATGTATAAACATTAAGTTGTATTACGATAACAAAATAAAAGTACTTTTTCGTGCATATAATATTAGTTGCACATTTCCTTCAAATAACTTCCGTATCTATCTGTGTCTATTCGAGCATTTAGTATAAGGTTGTAGTTTCAGGAAGAACAAAAGAATCGGCAAAATTAAAACCGAAGATTTAATTCCGAAAATGTATAAACCATACATTTGTAGGGAATATAAAAAAATATCTATACTTTTTGAAAACAAAGCAATTTCTATTGATTTTCTTTATTACGAATTATATTGACGGCTTAATAACCAATTTTTCAGCTTCATCTAACATAAGTCTCACGGATTTTACTACACAGAGAGATAAATAATTTACAGGTAAGAAGAGAAAGGTGAAAGAAAATCTGTTAGGATAGGAGCGATAAAGAAGTGGAAAGCGGGATAAATAGAACTACCAAAGGATTCTGTGTTGACGTAAGGACTTATAAGTTCTGTCCTACTGATCATGCTTATGATTTCACGAATACTGAAATCAAATGTTATAACAGGTTACAAAGTGAACACTATAAGGATACTTTGCATTTTAGATAGTAATAACCGCATTTCCTACTTTCTTCTTACGCAAGCAACGCACGAGACTCATGAAGTATTCCAATAAAAGAAGAAGAAAAAAGTCATTGGAAATTGAAATCGTCTTACGCATTTCTATGTTGTACTCGTAATTCTTACTTTTTACCTTAGGATTGGACGGATCTTTTTTAATAAATATGGATTATTGACATAAATAAACAGAACTTTAAAAAGTCCCATTGGTGAGACCTAGAACATTCTTTCAAAAGACATAGTCAAAACTTTTTATCCCTCACGCTGGTCATTCCACCTATCTACGAAAGTTGTTATTAATTGCAACATACCAGTTTCCTAACGATGTCTTCCTTCACGAGAGATTCATGCTCATTGGGGTTCCAATCGTTGCCTCTTTAAAACCTAAAACGCATGCGACCGCCTTACAAACTTAACTAACGCAGCCTCTATTAACTTTAAAAGACATGATGATGATATGTTTAAGACAAAAGTCTCAAAAATAGTCTTGTTCTAGACTGCTGCGCTTTACCATTAAATCGCAATCAAGAAGTAATTAGTACTCTAATATCTTAAATACTCGAATAACCTGGTGAGAATCACGGGAACCCACTGTATGCGAGCAACGAGGGACCGATCGATGTGGAGATCTTTGAGGGAGGCCTATGTCCAGCAGTGAACGTCCTTCGGCTGATGATGATACCTTAAATATAATAAACACAAACAGATTGTCTCATCTCTCTCTCTGTCATCATCGTTTGAGGTTGTGAATATAAAAGGCTGAATAATGCAAACCTTTGATGACTCTCATAGATAGGCAAACCGTATCTGGATTTAAGTGTAACTTGCTACTAACTTAAAAGTGAAAAGCCTCATGATAAAACTATTATTGCGGGTACAAATATATATAAACGAATACTTTGTATGTTAAATTATTATCAAAATATGTGTTTCTTTTACTGTTTTTCGTCATATATAGAATGATTCCTGAAATTACAAAAATATTCGTATATAACATACGTCAACGACTCACCTTTACTAACGACCGACCACTGACCGGTCTGATCTCACTTTCGCGCCACTTTTCCGCTTTACTCTAAATGGCTTCAGGTCTTTCACCAGGTAACTGAATGCGAATTTTTATTAGAACCCATTTTTATGATTTTTCACGTAACCAAATTAAGAATACCTTAAAAAATTAAGTAAGATTTTTCTTCAGTAAAGTTCTCTTATACGATTGTATTAAATGTAAAATATTGTTATTGTATTATTATATATCTTTGGTCATAGTGTAATTGATTTTATAAAAAAGGAAATTTTATTCAAACAATAATGCACCCTTGTCTTTTTTATTTTACATAAGTATCCTTTGAGGGTATAAGGGGTCCCGCACAACAACTCTCGGGACCTAAGTCAACCTGTACTGCTCGTGGTGCCCCTGCTAATCAACAAATTAGGCTCTAGCTCCTACCAATTCGTATTGGGCCAGCATGGGGGGAAAAGGTCAAAATCCCTCTATATGAACCCCTACAAACGACGGCGCCTAGTGTTCGGCGGTACGGACGGCCATGATAATTGTAAGATAGCGGAAAATCGCTGGATGCGAGTAGCTCAGGGTCAATCTTTGGGAAAGACCTACGTCCAGCAGTAGACTTATCTATCGGGTGATGATAGGTAAGTCCTCCTAATAATATACAAAATACACTTTTTATGTGGAATCTACTACGGAGGGAGACCGTTGTAGTTAATCTTGACATAGCAAATATTTCGTTGCAATCTGTTTAAGATATCGCATTGTAATCTTACTTACGTAACTGCAAATACATAAACTTCAGCGACGATTGAGATTTGAATACAATAACTTTGTAGGCGAAATAAATATTAGGATACCACACTATAAATTCAAGTGCTACACCTTGAAATATAATGCAACGTAACTTTGTATGTGGTGATAGCTATAGATATTGTCTGATCTTCAAGAAACAACTAATGTGTTTTTTCAGTTACGGATAATCTAAATTGCGGATGCATAGAGAATTGTGATTAATATTAAATATAACGGAAGAATTTCATAAACCTATCAGTCATTCACTGACTACTGCTGAACATAAAGCTTCCATAAAAGGACGGATTTGCTTACTCACAAAGCAAGGCTTGCAGATTGGGAGAGTGCAGTGCTGGTAACGGTCAAGCTCAAGCAAGGTCAAGGAAAACTGGTGATCTTTCCCTAAAATTATACTCTCTTTATTCGCTTTTTATCACACGCTGAGTACAGAGTTACAGTGTAAATGTTCTGACCAGTACAAACAGTAATAATAATACATATTAAAGTTATACAATTTTTGGTATGTCTGCTTAACAGTTACTTTAACTGAATGTATATCATTTATTGACTGCTTTCCTATCTGGGGCTTAGACAGAACGAGAGTCGGTTAACGGCACCACCCATCCCGTACTTTGCACGCAAGGCAAATTACGAGTATGTTCTAAATGAAATCTACATCGGTAATTATACTGAAATTTTTTTTTAGAAAATGAGCTATAGACTTAGAAAAAACAATTTTATGCAAGAAATCTTCATGTTTAAAAACGTAGACCGAGCACTTATAGAACTTAACAAAGAGTTGAACGTAAACCGCATTAAAATGGAATTGCCACATATGCCACTACAAAGAGCTGATTCAAATGCGATGAGCATTTTAGAAACCGGATTAGGATAAACAGGTCGTATATAAATCTTCCAAACTAAAACCAGTATACTAAGTAGGACCATACGGTACATAAATACTCCTCTCGCTAACAGATGTATAATGTCATCTTTACGAAAGAAAAATCTCCAAATTATAACCTAAACATAAACATGAAAACAATAATACTATTATAAAAATTAAAATGAAGCTGACATTTCATTTTAAATGTTTTCACCCGGGATACTGTGTGCCGGAACATAGTGATGTTATTATAGTAACAGATTGACCATGAGGTTCGATTCCGGAGTCACATACTACCTCCATAATAAAATTGTTGCATTCTGCTTGTCAACACGTCGGCTAGATTTTTTTTTATTAACAAAATTAGTGCTTGCCCACGATCCCTAATCGTGTTAAGTGGTGATGTGATCAGCGGTGTTAAAGCGGATTAGCGTAGTAACTGCCTAATTCCCTCTTGAAGACACCGTTATCGTATTTAGACAAGAACATTGACGTTGGGAAGTTGTTCCAGTCCTTTGCTATTCTTATGAAGGAAAAGGTAAACTTCTTTGTTTGCAAATTGAGGATATTTAGAATATAAGGATAATGGTAGATCTCTTATGGTGAAGACCGTCTAGGTAGATACCATCGCAACTCCTATTTCTGCCGCCAAACAATAGTGTGCTAAGATTTAGAAAGACTGTGATCTATATTTGAAGGGCATTGTAGCTAGTAGAGTGACCGGTGTAACAAAACTTAACATTAACTTAACATCTTGTCTCAAAGTGAGCAGTGTGATGCAGACTCACCATGTGCCTGTTCGTCCGATTGTAAAAAGATGGAGTATTCTATTCAAATATGTTTTATCATCGACAGTCTCATTGATCACTTGCGCATTGCAACGGGAAATAAAAAGTCAAGTATCATCCAGGTGGCATATGAGTAAAAATCGATTACTTCCGTGGGCCCTGGAGTCGAGCTAGAGACCTCGCGTATTCAAGGCAAATGATTAGACGGTATACAAGCAGACATTGAAAATGCATAAAGCGAACAACGCGACCAACATGTGGGCCATACAAAATTCAACGATGTAAAGGAGCTTCTAGAGCCGACTAACACACATAAGCGCGGGTCCGGTGGCATTCCTTCACGGTACGGCATTACAAAACCGATACCAGGTTCAGACCCGGTCGCCGTTACGAAACGCAAAACTAAACGATTACTCCGTCGCAGCGCGTCGGTAGCAATTCGAAAGGAACTCATCGATTATCCATCGACGTAATAAAATAACTGGATGATGTGAGTAACAAACACTTACCTGTCGAATAAGTTATATCAATAGTAACGTGAAACATACCGCTGAAAACTATGCTACAATAAACGCTTAGCTTAATCAAGTGTAGATCCCGACCAAGTAGGAAGTGGACGCTAACTAACCCACGCTTTAGTAAAATACTGTTGAAACTACGAGATTCTATAATATCAGACAATATCAGATCTTATTCATAAAATATTTAAATTTTATAGATGCATTGAATTACAGTACGTTACCATATCCTGAAGATATTCAACAATTACCTTACACTAATCCTGACTGAATTTCCTGATCATACTTTTTTTATACAAACATACGATGAGAATATATATATACATGCAATATAAGGGAAATACTTACACAATAAACAAATTTCCTCTAGCGCATTTTTTACTGTTAACGGAAGAGGAGAGGAAGATCAGGGATCTTTAAAATATGTACTGTTTTCTTTAACCTACTAATCCCATTCGTTGGTTACTCTCAATGTTCTCCCAGGAGTTCTACGGACCGCACCGGTGCAAGGTTCATGTAGACGTTATATGAAAAACGCAATCTTTTAATAGAAATAACGTTATGCAACTAAAAAAAAATCATGCAAGCAGAACCGCGCAATGACTTCATACTGTCTAATGATAAACTTTAGAAGCTTCCGCTATGACACCACCTGTTCAAGTATTATATAATACAATTGTAGTCAACGGAGAGAACATTAACGGGGAAGTTATTTCTGAACTACATTTAACTGTTACTATTGTAAATATATAACACGACGACATACCACATTTTTTTTTATTCTACGAAGCGACGAGACGAGCGGAATGTTCATCTGATGGTAAGTGATACGCCTGCCTATAACAACGTGGCACTCGCTAGCTAAGATAACACATACAGAATCACATTGTACTCGCCTTTAGATTTAAAATGCAGCCGGTACCCGTGAATATCGTTAGCTATAAAGCCCTTCAAATCGGAACACGGAAATTTTTGCATACTACTGTTGGACAGCAGAAATAAGAGCAGCGGTGTTTGGTACCTACTTAGACAGTCACAGACCTTATCGTATTTATTACATCTTCCTCACATCTTCACATCAGATGGTATTAAATATAAAGGCAGAGAAGTCATACACTTTTATTGCAGCTTTAACATAAATTAAGTTACAAATGAATATTCATTACAAGAAGATAAGCCGGAAGTAATACACAATATACAATTAACGCTACAAGGTTGAATGTTTATCTTCACAATGGTAAACTACAAGGCTACATTATTGTACGATAGCACTACAACATATTATTACTTCGTAAAATTAAATGAAATAGGCTTGATGGACAAAGATTCAAAACAAAGTAATAACAAGTATGAAAATAATTATGATTCTCCCAACTTTAAGGTTAATTTTGTTCAAAGAAAAAAAATTCCAAAAATTAAAAAAAAAATTAAGTTTGCCCAACCAGCGTGGCGCCAGTTGGGATTATATACACAGCACCAAATTGTGTTCATCAATTTGAAAGAATATGTTAGGTCACGTTACACGAATTATTTCAATAGATAGAGCATCCTTCACACCAGAACACGGTAAAGTATGCACGTTACTGTTCAGCGGTAGAAATAGGAGCTGCGATGGTGCTCAGATGGTCTCCAGCGACAGAGACATCATCATCATCAGCTGATAGATGTCCCCTGCTGGACGCAGAGGTCCCCTAAAGATCTCTACATCGATCGGTCACGCGTTGCTCACTTCCAGTGGTTTCCCGCGATTATCACCAGATGGTCGGTCCACCTTGTGGGAGGCCTCCCAACAATACGTCTAGCGATACGCGGGGGCCACTCGAGGACCTCACTGCCCCATCGCTGCTCCAAGCAATGTGCACTGCCCAGGACAGGGCACAGCGACATACTACAAGTATACCATGTACCTTTTCTTGTTAAGTATCTTTCGATGCTTTTGTTTCAAATTCCTATGATATTCGTGTAATTTTTTTTTGTTTAAAAATATTAAGTTATGTATTGTATCTAAAGTTTTCTGTAAAACAGTGTTTGGATCTAGTACACGAATACTCAAATCTAATTGTTTAGAACAATAATGTGATGATCACAAACCCCTAAAGTCTGAAAAGTAAGACATCTCTAATTCAGTTCTAAAATGTATCTTTCATGTATAACTTACATCTCTCTCTCTTTAAGTCGGTTCCTCAATGCTGAGGGTCGTGACTCCTTATCGATAACCTGTTCTTAATGATGTTACTTCCAGTTACTTCTACTTAATGCTTTGTATATAGCGTCATGTACAGGTGTTTCAGTGATCTCCTTCGCCTGGTTATTCCAACGTTTTAGGCTCCGTCCACGCGATCTATTACCATCAATCCGACCAGTAACTACAAGTTTCTCCAAGCCATTACTCTTATCTGGCAATATGACCGAAAAACTCAAGTGTCCGACGCAGACACACGGTTGAAAGGCGCATTTGGATTTAGAGCTGTGTTATGATGGAAACGTTGGTCTCATCTCTGTCTGGGATACGTAACTTACATCATCAACCAAATATTGTATTGGCATTAAGTTAAATATTTAGTTGACGGACTTAACTATTAAGTTTTATTTATTTTGGTATTGTTTACATATGGTACGAAAATTTTTTGAAAACCTATATATATCATCAATTAATATATGTATACCCGATTTCACAAAAAGTTTATTTTGTCTGTTTCATATATCTTTAAATAGGCACCAATACACATTTTTCTCGATATAACAGGTTTCTAGAATTATAACTCGTTTCATTTTAATTATTCTTATCAAAGTTTTTTCTAATTTGAATGATATGCCATATTAAATTCGCGAACACCTCGCAAGTAAGTCGTGATATCGTCGCCGAGGTCTTGGACGGTGAGTATTGAAACAGGAAACCCAGCTGTTTGCTTCTACGAATTCAATTATATTTCAAACTCAAATGATGTTTCGTCGAAACAATTATTAACGGATCAAGTTTGGATTCATTAAAGAAATCGACGTCGCTTTAGTTAGTCGCTTTAGTATCAGAGCAGTATTCATATATTTTAGTAGAATCCCAAAATAAAACAGTAATGGTATAGGTTTCTTTTGCTAGCGACGGTCTAGTATATATACTAGCTGTTCTCCATTCGCTTTGCTGGCCAGAATATAAAATTATGTCTAGAAATTTGTGTGAAATATTCCTTGGGAGCAAACGCAACTGCAAGTGACTATCTATACTTACTAACTATAATAACCGTTACTATAGCAACCGCATAAATAACACGAAATAAAAATGTTTATAACAGTTTACTGGTGGTAGGTCTCTGTTGCCGGAGGCCGTTTAGGTGGGCACCTCAGCGTTTATTTTTGCCGCCAAACAGTAGTGTGCAAACATTACTGTTTTCCGATTTGAAGGACGCTGTAGTTAGTGAAGTTACTGGGGTATCAAGACTCAACGTCTCAGGCGACAAGCGCAATGTGGTGCAGTGCATACCATCTTAATTTGCGCTACGTTGTTGCACAGGCGTATCACTTATCATCAGGTGAACATCCTGCTCGTCTCGTCGCTTAACCACATAAAAAAAAATAGTTAATTAGAAATCAAATGATGAATGATCTATGAAATCCAAAAAAATAAATAGCCTATAACCATCTACATATCACTCCGTGTCGAATGCTAATGTTCCCATGTCGTTACGTTCACTAGTTTTCAAGTGATCAGCGAATAAACAAAACCCATTTTCGTTATATATTACGTAGACGACATCGAAATAATTTTTTCAACATCTCAACGTTGTCTTATGATTGTCTAAATTCATCTTGGGCAGACTGATGTGATTGAATACAATACAAATTACGCGTAATTATTGTAAATTTTCCTCCGACATCGAACAAAGGACTGCCGGCTGACGGCTGACGTCACGACCAATGATCATGCACGGACCACGTTTAGAGTACTTTGACGATGATCGTACTAAGATTTAGATACAAAATATTAAATTAAATATACTTCGATAACAACTTCCCTTTAATGCTTTTTTTTTACACCACAAGCAAGGGATTAAGTTAAGATGTTTACTCAACACCATATTGCGGTCAAACGGAAGTTAACGGAAACGGAGTTACATTACATATCAAACAGGAACGTAGTGTTATGAACACTTCGGTGGAAGTTTACCTTATTATTTATTTTTTTATTCTTAATAACGAGAAATATTATTAACTGGTGATTAATCGATTTTATTGGCGGTAGGTCTCTTTTGCCGAAGACCACGTAGAATAGGGGCCACCGCAGCGCCTATTTCTGCCGTCAAACTAAAGTGTGCAAACAATACTGTATTCCGGTTTAAAGGGCGCTATAGCTAAAGAAATTATTGGGGTAACGAGACTCCAGATCTTATGTCTCTTATGCGCCATATTGTTATAGGCGGCCGTATCACTTACCATTAGATGAAAATCCCGTTTCTTCGTTGTATAAAAGAAATTGATACGCCAGCCCATAACAATATAACGCTAATTACATTATATAACACTGCATCACAACATACTCGTTAACTTAAGATATTAAGTTTCTTTTTATCTCATGAGGCGATCGAGATGTTCACCTTTTGGTACGTCAAAATCTGCTCATAACAACGTGGCGCTAGTTAAGATGATATACACTGCACTACATTGTGTTACCCTGAGACGTAAGATGTCAAGTATCATTATCAAAGTAAGTACACTATTAGATACAAAGCTGTTTAAAACGAAATACAGTAATTTTTGCACACTAATGTGTGGGAGCGGTAATAGCAGCTGAGGTAAACGATCTCCAGTAATAGAAATCTTTTCTTTTGCTTTACGTGGGGAAATGCCTTCGCATACCAGCTCTCGTGGGAGCAAAGATAGTTTATGTCGGACTTGCACTGACTAAAACCCTGATGATATTTCACCTTCGTCAGTTTATGGCAGGGTCGCGGGAACGCTTTTGCACAGCTCCGCGCCCCGCCAACGCCGGCTGCACCATGCAGCGCGCCGGAACATACCGAAAGCCCTCCTCTCGTACTCTTAGTCACCTGGGCAACTAATCTCCCTAAATAAGTCTCGCAGAGGCAATGAGAGCCAAGAGAGAGAACTTTTCCGACTCCTTGCGGCGGACTTGGTCTTGGGTTTCACCGCCAACCGTTATACGGCCGCGGAGGATAAGGAGAACGGCGACACGCAATATTGACGAAGCCTTTCTTAAATGTAAAATACTCTTGAACAGGAACTGCCTTATAACTACTGTTCACTCACAGACTATAATATTAAGTTAAAATATTAAAATCCTATTGTATACCTGCATTAGTGTGAGTGTGACCAATTCGCGAATCCTATCTCAGAAGTTAATAAATCTAAAACATTCCTATGCCTCACAATGCGGACCACCACCATTATACGATTGCAATGCCGCATTGTTAATAAGCGGAATATTTAAATAGACTTTTGTCCAAACAAGTTTCTTTGTTTGATTTATCATATAAATGTATAATAAACAAAAAATCTTCTAGTTGATTACGGCACGCTTAAGACAAATCAGCAAACAAACCGTTTGAATGAAGATGAAAGTTGTAAAAAATTATTTTAAGGACCAATGTCTTTTTTATTTAACCTGGTGACTAGACGAGCGAGACGTACACCTGATAATACCCCCATCATGTTAGCATGATACACACTTGATTTTCAAATTTCCGTGGTATTAAGTAACAATGAGGGTGTGATGCTGCAGTGTGCTTGTACAGAATACTCTACCTCTCTACCCACAAGACGACCAGCCCCACAGCAAGATTGCAACACAATGTACTCGTTGCGTTAGACATAACATATTATGTCTCTTTTACCCAGTAATTTCACTATAAAGCCTTTCAAACCGGAAAACAGTACTGTTTGTATACTTTTCTTTGTCCGCAGAACTAGGGGCTGCCGTGGACCTAGACGTTCTCTGACTAACGGAACCTACCATTTATACCCTATTAAAATTAGTCTAAAAATTCTATAACCAGCGTGAATAATACAAGAGCATAAGTCATGAATAAATGAAGTTTTATAATCTAAAAGAACCAATCAAATGAAAACCAATGCCCAGCATTGGACGTTGATGATAACGATGATGACATAACCTAATTTGTTTTGCTGACAGTTTTTCCTTGTGTAACCACAACATCCTTCGTAGCTTCACATTTTATTGGCAGGTTTAACAATTAACACCGAAATGGCCTTCGTCACAAGGATCATGTCTGGTTCGATTAAAAAATAAACCTAATTGCATCAATGTTTATGAATCATCTCATACCAAAGATTTTATTGTTAGTAAATGTAAAAGATATCCACATCGATGGGTCCTGCGTTGTCCGGGTTCCGGCGCCTTGCCAACGTCCGTCACAGTCGGCATGGTGTTCGATAGCATCCAGCACCAGGGATCGTTGTTTGTAGCGTTTCATATGGAGGAGTTTTGGTCATTTTCCATCACGCTGGCCGAATGCGGGTTGGTGGGAGCCAGAGCCTCGTTTGTTGATTAGCACAGTGCACCACGAGCAGGTGAGGTTGGCTTGGGACCCGTAAGTTGTTGTGCGGGATCCCTTACACCCCTTACACTATTCACTCATAGACTAACAAATAGGTGTCTTTTAAAGCCGTAAACAGATATCCAATGAAGCTCATGTGGTGTACTTTGTAACATGAGTGAACAAAAGGCAAGGCTTGTATTTCTAATCCTAAGTGTAGAAAACATAAAGATCATTTACGTACTTATTTTCAATCATGTACTCTATGAAACTACTCTATTTAACACTTTTATATTCTATAATATTTACATATACGTTAACGTATCCAAAAATAGTTACTTCAATATATTTTTTTTATTTTCATAGAGTTTTTTATTTCAAACATTCCGCTTGATGTTCTTACTGCTGGGTGCCATCTTCGTAAGAAGAGAGTCAATGCCATTTATACATCACGCTGGAGAAATGCGAGTCAGGGGATGATTTGTAAAAGTTAGTGATTAATAAACTGCTCAATATTAAAATGTATAACTACACCAAAAAATATTAAACGACGTAAAACACAACACTTAAAAATAAGTATCTAAATACAGGTCCGATTTATAAGAAAGCTTATATCTTGGCGACCTTTGGTTGTGGTAAAACACTTACACGAGCAGCACCGCATTAAACACGAAGATTCACATGACATTGTCACACCAGTTTGGGACCGGTTGTACTTTGTGGAACGATGATTTCACCAGCAAAAGCGCCATCGATGCTTAATATCGCCACACTTAATCGAGAAAGTGCCTCGGAGCGAATGATTTGTAATCGAGAATCGTGTCCGATGCGATCGATGTATGATCGATGTGTGATAGTAATTGCTCTGATCTAGGTTTTGCAACGATCGATTGTGTCTTACTCAATCAAACAATATAACAGGTGGACTCGATTCCAATTTATAAATTATAGTTAAATAACCAATATGTATATATAGTTCTGTAAATTATTGATAAATTCGTTTAATCAAAGGGACATTTATTTAATCCTCGAAGCGACGAGACCAATGATACGTTCACCTTGTGCTCGTCGCTTTGGGATATTACTCGTTGTCTATAACCCAATAATTTCACTTGCTATAGCGCCTTTTAAACCGAAACACAGTAATTTTTGCACGCGTGGTACACACCCAGATGATCTCTGAAAACAGAGAACTGCCACCAGTAAACCATTCCTTAAGGACTGATATTTGAAGTAGCAATAAATTCTTCAAATAGCAGCGGTGTATCTGTAGACGCAGTGTTTGCAGGCTTACTTGGTGGACTGCCTGACCAGTAACATGACACCGGAAAGGTGTGAATATACTTGTCTGTTTTCTGATGATGACGACAGCTTCGAAACCTCTTAAATATATAAACTTGATTCATGAATACAAAATATATTTTATCGAATTAATAGTAACTGTAATCCAAAGTATTTTAAAATGTTCTAGTGCTTAATTTTTACAAAGCATTTTAATTAATCAATCGTTAAAAACGTATGGCAAAATGGATGAGAAACGTGTAGTTTCTCTTCCGTCCCCACCCCCACCCCCCACTTTTACGACTACTTTTGCAACATTGAAAATTGTTCAATTAGGAAGGCTGTAAGTTGTGTGCGATCTAATGGAGTTCTAGTAAGATTCTTCGATATTAACTGAAGCAAAACATGGAACAGGTCGTTGCTTACAATTACTTTGTTGCTAATAAAAAAAAGTTTACTTAACACACAAACGCTGGAAGGACGACTTGGTAGTTTGACACATTAATTTAATATTACAAAATCACGCAACAAAGAATTTCCACCTCACAGAAATTACCTGGTCATGCAAAAAACATTGGAGTTAAGGTTGTTAGCATTTAACGTGTTATTTTAACATTTATAAGCATTATTTATTGTTTGCGTGATGCAATGTCATTTATAAAATCTGTATGTATGATTGATGTACACTTCGCCAAGTACATTGAGTTGCCAGTTAAATAAAAACAATACTTTCATACGTGAGCTATCATAATCTTCATGTGGTTCTTGCATAAAATGTACTTTTGAGCGACAAAGAAAAAAACAGATGCAACATTTAAAGTAACGAAAGCCATCCTAACAATGGCTGTTTGGAGGTCAGGGCTGTGTCCCCGGTGATGCGATAAACTGTAGACGACGACCTCAGGTTCGGTTATTGTCAGCTTTCAACACCTATCCGAAGCAAATTGATACTTTAATTTCCCGTTCATTATTCGCTTAGATAATGTAATAATTAAATAATTTACGCGGACCAAAAGTAATACTAGTTTTAGGTACCTCCTTTAACTCGGATTCTTTGCAGAAAAATGGAGGTCTGTGATTCAGTTCCCGCAAGGAAAGATCTCAAAAAGAAAAGACTTCGAAAACGCCAGACTAGCGACAACAATTTGCTATTTCAGTAGCCATACATAGCATCTAATATCTTAAACCTCTTCGGCTTCATTATTACTTAACATCTCGTGTAATTGAGATAAACTTATCTAATTGTAGATAAATGAATACATGTACTATTTATATTTATTTAAATATTTATAGCGATACTTAACATTAGGTTACAATAGGCGGACTTATAGCCTTTCGGCATTCCCTTCTAGTCAACCTAAAAATTGAGGACATGCTGTGGCAAGTGAAGAGAAACGAAAAGGTGTGTAAATAAATAAATATATAAACGATTAAGAAAAAAATGACAGTATATATTATAATGTTCATACCATTCAATTGTGTATTTGCTTTGTATACAGTTATTTAGTGGACCGCTGTCTAGCGTAAAAACTATCGACATCTATAAGATGTCCACCATCAAGCAACCAAAATAGTTCCTAGAGATTTTTGTATGCACTGTCTCTGGTAACAATTTCTGATGAAAATACATATTCACTCAATAATATTTAACACAAATGCTTTCACCACTATCCATTTTGAAACATCCATATACATCAATCCTTAAGCGTCAACTTATTTCTTGAACTGGGATTTAAAATAGACTTTTTAAGGCCACATATCTACGGATGTGATGATGATGATGAAACTATGTGCGTTTTTTCTAAACATACATAAACCATTGTCCTACATTACATAAATTGAGCACAGCTTAAATGCAACAGTGACAAGGTAAAATAATAACAAACAGTAAACGATAACTGTATGACTTAGACATTATTTTGTATTTGTTTCTCTGTTAGAGATTAACCTATTTTACCTTAATGAAATGTAGAATTTACTACAATATAACATTTAGTATATATATATTACTTACTAACCAAAACTACCCAAAAAAGTGACGTTATAATAAACACAGCAAAGAAGTAATTTGAAAAAAATTTGTTCCTTTTTATGTAGTCTAAAGTAAAAATTACATTGTACTCAAAAAACGTCATTGAATGACCATTAAAAATGACCACTTGAATACAAGTAAAATCTGTTACAAATGCAATAACTAAATATCACCGGAGACTGCAAATATTCATAGTATTTGAACAATCATTTATCATACTGTCCGTATGTGACATCTCTGTAAACATGGGTACTAATAACGAGCGTAAAACGTTTTCATTGGTTCCTGGCTGCAACTTTTCAGAGAGAAAATTCTACAGATTTAATTTGCCACATTCGAATTTCTAGAAAGTAATAACTATTATTTCTGCAATAAATGTTGCAAAGTATTTTAAAGACAAATTGTTAAATTTAATATAATCATCATATGATTATAACAGTTCACAAGAAATCTCAATCGATAAACTAACATTTTTAGATTCTATATCATTTACATGTCGTACTACGAACATTTGTCAAAAACTACTTTTCGATTTTGATAATGAAGATATCAGTAGATAGATAAAGAAAGAGAAATATATTTAATTCAACTTTCACACGTAAACGATCAGCCGAAATAATGAAATCAATAGAAAAAATATTGCTGCGTGATACGAAATCGAAAAGTGGTACGCACGTACGGCCTAGACCTTCAATGGTAACATTGACAATACATATCCGAATTATTGTCCTCAATACCATCACGATTGACTAGCCGTGAAACTTGACAGGAATCATTGAAACTCAATTAACTTTCCAATAAGGAATGCTTGGCGAAGAAATTGGAGGATATCGCCCGACTGAAACCTTAAATTATATGAACACTATACGCAATCAATTTTCAAACCTAATTATCTACATTTAAGGTTCAAATTGTATTGATGAGTAAATAACACATGTAACGAATTCTTGCCCTGAAGTTAGTGAAATCATAATCACAGGTTGTGTGCAAGCAGTTTATTGACGATGTGGTTATTTTCTACGCTCTGAACTCGACAACGGCTCTTTTAAAGTCGTATACTATGGCGCAGTGGCTTCCTTTCACACCGGTTTGCGGTGAAACCGCGTACGTACCATCTAACACACGCGCACATAAAATGTTCTTAAAAATGGAAAGTGGCACTAACGTTGTAAATGATATGATTATTTCATTAATTTGTAACGGATTTCCAGATTACTTTAAATTCCTATTTATAACAATCATTTATAATACATTTCACAACAATCAGAACAAAATAACTGACGCAGTCGATGCAGCCGAAATAGATCTGGAGCATACAAGCAAATTTTACATATAAGTCTAAAATACACAAAGATAATAGATTGTATGAGCTAGTATTTAATATATTATAGGTATTTATAACATTCTTCTTAATACTAATCGCCAACCTTAATGTATAGGAAACAGTATCACAAAATGAATAAAGAGGAAAACAATGCAAAAAAAAGTTTTAAAGAGGAAAAAGCTAGGATAATGGTTAATTTTATAATTGCAATCGTTCACACAATACTTCTCAAGGAAACACAGGTACAATCCTCACTGAATTTAAGCTTTCGGCAAAGGAAAACATCTTGAAGAAACCGACATGATCTAAGATTCACCAGCTACCATAAATATTTGATACCTACTTAGTCGGCGTGGTGGAAAAATAGCTTCGACTCTCTCCTTATGGGAGAAGACTACTCCCAAGAGTAGGATCGATAAACTGGACATCATTATTTTCATAAATTTTAATACAGATTCATTAGACACTACCTGAAAATTCCTATGCGATTAGTGTTTAAGAATGATGAACGCATGAAGATTATAAGAGTATTAAGATAAACAGGTACAGCAGATTAAAAATGGTTTACGATGACTGTTTACGAGGGTTATTATTAGTTTGTGTGCACTCTAGACGAATTTGCAACAGTAGATAATATTTTTCGAAATATATACCCACTTTCCTAGTTAAATTAGTTAATAACAAATGTACACATCGAATAGAAGAAATTTCTTAGCTAAAGTTATCAATAACTAAATATATTTGTATCACTTAAAAATAGGAGAACTTCACCTGAATTTAGATAAAGGCTATTATATAAAAAGTGAAAAAAAAAAATAATCCAAAAGATATGTATCGCTCTTGCGCTGCCCGCATCACAGTCAGCATAGCATCCGGTACCGCCGGGGACGAGGGGCTGTCGTTTGTAGGGGTCCATGTGTCGTGATATGGGCCATTTTCCACTACAATGGTCTAATACGGGTTAGTGGGAGCCAGGGCCTCATTTGTTAATCAGCAGGATACACGAGCAGGTAAAGTTGGCTTGGGTTCCGTGAGTTGTTATGCAGGACCCCTTACACCCGAGCAAGTGGTAAATATTTGGTTACTTTCAGTACTTAAGAGAAAAAGATTTCAACACCTGAATTTTCAAAATGAGGTCTGACGTCACTGGTATATGATCAAAGGTACAAAAGATTTGATCCAAAAATGATATAGCAAGAAAACTTTTAATGTATCAAATGCAGTTCAGGTAAAACTAACTATGACTATGCATTTAATCTGCTGCACTCTAGTTCTGGACAGTTGCACTACATTTGTTATACAGTTGGTACGTTTAACGCTTACTGTTACTACACCTGTGAATACCGTACTACTTGTCCCACTGACCATATTGCGTTGTATGGCAATAGATACTACACAAAATGAAGTCTTCATTTCCTTAACTTTTGTATATGATAAACTCAGTTATTACCAGCTCGAGTAATCATTACTGTTAAATATGTTCAATTATTATAAACTGTTGTTGTTGCAACATTTTGCGGTTACTGGTCGGTAGTTAATCACGGTTTACTTATTATCATTTAAACTTTAATTGGACTAATTTTATAGTGAAAATGTTAATAAACTAATGCTTGTGTTTAGTTCAGATGTTTACAAATCTTTTAGATTGCTCTAACATTTTTTTATATAACTATGAGGTAAGGCCTTATGTTCAGCCGTAAACGTTTATCGGCTGATGATGATGATGAAGCAAACAGTTGGCTCATTACAATGTAGTGTTAGGGACAAATAAATGAGTGAAACATATACATATGTATAGAAAAGTAAAACAAATGTGCTCACCTGTAGGTGGGCGCTCCTTTGGGTAGCAGATGCGGAAGAGGCCACGGGTCCTCGTGTAGTAATAGTACTTGTTGTTCAGACTCTCCAGTATCACTTGAGAATTGTCCGTGTTCCCCGTTACATAAGACTGTGTGAAAAAAAAAATATGTTAACTATAATTTATATATGAAAACAGCATAGTTTTTAAATCGATTCATAACCATTTATAAATTATAACAATTCATCAATAGCTGATTAGTGATGATGGTAAACAACTATCTATGTTGAGAAAGATATAACGCTATACATATACATATCACATTCAATGTTTCAATATTACCACTACCTATACCGGATACCGGATTTAATTTTCTTCCAAGAAAATTTTAAGCAATTTCATCATGATGATTAAGTGCGAATTAATTGTCTACGAAAGGTGTTCCTCTTGACACACCCGGACCTGACTATTATTATGGTGCACTAGGCCTGACGGTGGACCGCATAGTATAATTACAGCAAAAACCGGTTTAATTCCGGCATTCCTGCTCCTTCAGAATGAAATTGATTATGCAAATAGCCAAAGACAATTTGGAAATCTATACAATTTTGCTTTAGGATGTATCAAATTCAACTTCAAGGTAAAGAGTGATTCGAATAGTATTCCGATATAAAGTTATAGTAAAACTATATATATGTATATACCAAGTAAATATAATTAAAATAAAAACATGTTTTCAACTTCGACGTGTTTATGAATAACAAGTAAGGTATATTTTATAACCGCCTTAATAAGTATGCAACTTTACTATAGTCCAGTTTTGAAGGCGCTGTAGATAGTGAAATTTTTGGGGATAATAAAATAATAACTTAAGTTACTAACCGACACAGCACAAAGAAATACCGTAGTATATTCATCCAGCGCATCCTAATTTTATTATTAAGTTACTTGGGAGAAGTAGTTTTGCATATCTGTCCTCGCGAGGGCAAGGACATACCTAGTGTCATATTGTTAAAGACAGAATCATCGCCAACCATCTGATGGTATGGTCGAGATTTCTCGTCGCTTCGTAGTATGATCCGACTAGCGAACATATAGAATCGCAAACAGTTACAAAACGCTTTATAGTCAAGTTCGTTCAAAACTATTTAGGTTGCCAGTCTAACGCGAGGGCGTATGGCGAGTTAGAACGTAAAATAACTTTAACATTGATCAAACTGAAATCAAATTTTATTCCGTTTAAACAGCGGAAATGTTTAACTTAACTTCGTAATGAAGTTTCGTTGCAACACTTTAGACCTTGATTTGGTGAACGTAAATGTCCGGTGTAAGGAATACTCGGCTCATCGAAGTACGTAGACAACATTTAACATACATTCACTTCATGTTTAAAGCGTTATATAAATTATAAGTTATTATAACGAAATCCTATTTAGAAAAAAAAACTATTATTGTAATTAAAATAATTTTATATGTTAAAAATACTTTAAGAACAATTCATAAGTGAGGAAAAGGCACCATACTTGTTAAACATCAATCGAAGTATGCAAAGAAGTTAGAAGGCCAATGAAAAAAAAAGTGAACGGTAATCATCTCTAACGAAGTGAACAAAAGGAAGTGACAGTTTTAAGAAGCATCGTTCAGTGTCATCTGCCAACAACGGGAGGTCGGACGATGTGATGTCATCCGGTTCAACGGAATCTGATGAATTACTTCCAGTAACTTTAAACATTAAATGTTTACAATCATTCTTAAAAAATGAACAGGATAATATTTTGTCTACCTATGCCCTAATTTTTTAATCATCTTTAAGTAAATTTGCTAAATAATATTTGCTGCAAAAGTATTGTTTAACTTGAAAGCGAAATTAACATAATCTTTTCTCAATAAATTTATAGGAATTTTACATAATGATAAAGAGGATTTTAACAGTGTAAATATTAAACAGGCATTCTGTTTTTTAATTATTTCTTTATTTATATGTATATATAAAACTAAAAAATTGTATTATTACTAAAACTTTTACCTACCCTATGGTGGGCTATCCCACTAGCAGTGAGGAGTAATCATTCGACGTGTTTATGAATAACAAGTGTGGTATATTTTATAACCGCTTTGCTAAGTATGCAACTTTACCATAGTCCAGTTTTAAAGGCGCTGTAGGTTGTGAAATTTTTGGAAATAATGAAACAATATCTTAGGTTTCCAACCAACACAGCACAAAGAAATACCGTAGTATATTTAAACAGAGCATCCTAACTTTTTCATTATGTTATTTGCGAGAAGTAGTAATAATAATAAAACTTTTACCTCACTATAACCCACTAGCAGTGAGGATTAATCATACCACTGGCTCCCTAAGTTGGAAAAGAACGTACTGTGTAAATAAAACGACAGTAGGCACTACGACGTTTCATTTACTTTAAACAAAATATTAATTAATCACTTTTCAAAATATATTTATCGACGAAGCGACGATACGAGTCAAAAATCGTAGTCTCGTTAGGGTCATATACATTACGCCACACTCCTTGAGACATAAGATGTTAATGCCCGTTTTCATCAACAGCTAAGTTTGCCTTGAAGCGGTTAAGATACCTTTTAAATTTAGGGACCCAAGTCTTGTTACACCTATAATTTCACTAGCTACAACGCCCTTCAAACCGAAACACAGTAACGTTTGCAGACTGTTCGTTAGCGATAGGGATAGAAGCAGCATTGGTAGGTACCTAAACGATCTCTGGCAATCGAGAACAATAAAATAGTATATTTCTCACAAGACGAAATGCGAAGTAAAATACCATATTTTTATTTTCTTTTTCCTCTTGCTATAACTTGTCCCATCTTTACTTGGAGTCGGCCTTCTTGGTCATTCTTCTAAATCTCTTATTTGTGTCCTAGCTTCTGTCAATTTGTTATTCTTTATTGATTATAACTAATACCATACTTTACATCGTTTAAAATTAAATAAATAAAGAGTAATTATATCCATTGAAAATTCCGGATCTAATTTACAACAATTCTTCATACTCATCCGTTTCTTGCTTCGATGGTTCATCATAACACTATAGATGTAATTTAAAAAGATATAAAAAAGACTGAGGTAAATGGAGCGAAGTTATTAAAAAGCAATTAAATACGACTTCTGGACCGCTGATAAAATGGATGTTAGATAAATCGGAGCGCGGTGTAATAATGATAGTGTGATTTGTTTTTTTTCTGAATCCAATTATGTAGATGTAGAGCGAAAATTGCATCGAGTATACGCACGTGATGCAGGTACGAATAATGGATGCGGCTAAATAAAAATAAAAGTAATATTAATCGATGAGCAAATTTTTTTTATTAATTGAAGTGACGAGACGAGCTAGACGTACGCCTGATATGTGATAGGCATATACCAACTTGGCGCTAGTTAGGATGATATACACAGCACTGCGTTGTGCTGGACGTTAAGTTAGGTTACCTCAGTAATTCCACTAGCTACATCGCTGTTCAACCGGTAACATAGTAATGTTCACAAATGATTGCCTGGCGGCAGAAATAAGAACTGCGGTGGTACCTGCCGAGACGGTCTCCGGGAAGATAAGCCTATCACGGATTTCAGATTAAAAACCTATAACTATACTGAACGTAAACTATAAATTTTAATGTCTATCGTGAAAGTTGTTAACAATAGCATAAATTTATTTTTTGCGTGATGGTACTCATAAAAACGGTGACGTGTTTGAGAATAATATAAAGGATGCCAAATCGCAATAGCAACCCTATTGTTTGCCCCAATGGCGTCTATACAAGGGATCATTTTTTCAAAGCATGTCTAATTTCCTTACGATACTTTACTAATATTTTAAACAATGCCCAAATGGTTAACAATCACCAATAAAAACAATTACAACTTTAAAATATTCAAGTAATTTATGAACAAGCCTTACTTTCTGTGTAGTATCATACAAGTAAAAAAATTTCAGCGAAGCGACAAGTTGAGTTGTACGTTTATCTGATGGTAAATGATAAATCCGCCCTTAACAATGTCATCTAATTAAGACGACAAACACTCCACTGCGTTGTGCACGCGCCATGAGTCACAAGATGTAAACCTCTTCACACCAGGAATTTTAGTAGCTACAGCACCCTTCAAACCCAAACACAATACTGTTTGGCTAGTGAAATAAGTACCTAGAGGGTACCACAGTAATTAAATTTGCCTTATAAAAATAAAAGTAGTAGCAAACAATATATTAAAAAAAGTAATGTAATACATTTGCCATGTATTTGTTTTACTAAGATTTGTAAATATAGAACAATAAAGAAGTAAGAACGAAATAGCAAATATTGTTTTGAAATTCTATAACTTTGCTACCTGTTCCCCGCCCGCTTGGCTGGCCATAACACCCCCACAATTACCTTTGAGTAAGGAATTTTGTAAAATCTATTCTTAGCAGACCTTTATTCGTTAAAGAAATATTCCTACTAAATTTCAAATCTCCAGGCGCTATGGTTCTAAAGATATCGGGATAAGTGTTTACATAGTTCGAAATCTTTTATATATATTAAAAAAATATATGTTAAGTAATTCACTATTTACATATAATTCTGAAAGTACTTTCGCATTTATAATATTACTATAAATAAAAACGCAAATGTCACGACAAAATCATACAAGGCCGAAACCTTCCAAGATATTACAGATAATATTACATGTAATATTCATCTCCTATAACACAAGATCGAGAATCGAGTTGTGACGGTTCAACAAACTGGTTACGGTGATAACTCGACGGATCTATGAAGGAGGGTGAGAAGAGGAGTAGGGGGGCCGTACCTGGAAATGAAGTAAAAAGGACGATGACAGATAGGTTGGCTATCATTTTTATTAAACGTTAGTCTTTTTTAATAATAATTCATACTATTTCCTTATTTTGAGTCCATCATAATTAACCCTACCCGCCATTCCCCGCACATAAATGTGAACGTGGATAAATAACCTTGACTGTCTCTTTGTGAGATAATATCCCATATCCAAGCCGTGGGACCATTAAATTTGCTGTTTATTAATAACCATAAACATGTCTTTTACATTTTATAATACACCCTTGTAATTAAATATTAGGAAATCTTCTAAAGATACCTTGCTTTTAGGGGGAGGGACAAAGCGATGTGGGATATGTACTCCCAAAACCCCCTCGGTAATAATCTTCAAAACTCTGCGGGGAGGTCCCGGAATCTCCTAGGAAACGCACCGATTCCTCCCAGCACTCGGCATCCTCGCTATGCTACAACATGGACTAGACCACCTTCACTTTATCGTCCACCCCGGGCTTACTTAGTGAGCAATACGGGCCTCGACCCTTAAAGCCCATGAACCCGAAACCCCTCCTAGTCGTAATCGACGACATGCAAGGCTTACCTTAGTCCTACTTTTAATAGCAAGGACGAACGTCCTAAAAAAATAAAAACTTTTGCACACCCTATGACAGTTGTCTCTATTTAAAAGGCGACGACAATTTTTATCTTGAAACATCAGCGAGTGATATTATGCAGCTTTCGACAGACGCGAAAAAACTTTGTTTTTACATCAAGCAACTCGAGTAATAAATTACAAATATAGACATATTCACTATCCATCATGTAGAATGGTAGATACCCTGGCAGTAAATTATCAGCCGATACACCTCTACAACAGAACTGGAGCCTTCCCTAAAGATCTCTGAAATCGGTCTTGCAACTCGCATCCTACAATTACAAATAAGTACTAAAAATAACACAAATAAAACAAAATTAAAAAATATCTTTATACTTTATCTCAATGTTTTAACAGGTCATTAAAGATTATATCTGAAAGTTTTACTGACGTACATGCTGTGCCGACTCCACATAGCTGGGAAAAGTAAGGAGGAAGAAGAAGATATCTGAAGGATTTTATGAACGTAAATATTAAAAACATAAAAACAATAATATATTTTCCTTATCATAATAAATGTAGCATAGTGATAGCACAGGTAATGTGTTTACTGATGGTAAGTCTTTACTGGTGGAGACGGTCTATGAAGGTATTACAGCAGCTCTTAATTCTGCTGCAAAACAGCGTGCAAACATTAACAAATAAAGAAATGAGGGGAGCGCAAGTAAAAAGAATTCTTATGGACGTGATGGAATATAAATATCATGGGTGATAATCTAATCTAAAATGCTCTGGCAGACTCAACATCCCAATAAAGATGACTGTTATATTTAATATAAAACTTTTTCTAGTTTTTGACAGTATCATTTTTTGTTATTTACCCGTATTCAACAGGAACAAGGGGACTGATATTTCCGTCGAGGCAAAGATCCAAAAAAAAAGTATTCACGCAATATTGAAACAAGACTTGGTTTCCCATACAGTTATAGTAAAATAAAAACAACACCTTTCAATATGTCAACCATGAAAATATTTAATGTAATCGATACTTTTTTACAAGGAATCGCAATAAAACAAATTAAATCGATTTCCCACGAGCGATTTGCGTAAGTGGCACGCTACCTACAATTCTGTTTTCTCTTGTGATAGAAGGAGATGTTTTAACTGCCTCCATGACGCGGGTACACGGATGTCCTAATTCGATTCCAGATCCACATGTTGTAGATTTAAATCTTTGGAATCCTGGCTAACCACCACCATCATATCGTAAGTCTGTCGCTATAAAATAATCGTAGCTATCAACAAATGAAAGGTTAAATATTCTAAGCAAGATGTTTATTTGCCACTTAATACTATGTGCTATTGTGGTCAAGTGTAAGCTAATTGTGTATAAGGAGAATTAAAGCCCTTATTAGGAAAAAACAAGATCGAATGATCAGACCTCGGTGCGAGACGTTCCTTCAACTCGAGTTCATCGATCGTCGTTTTTATCGCGTTGAATATCGCCTTGCAGTAATCAATGGGAAAGTCAAAGAAAGTTGCAAACGTTACAACTTACAATGTTTGCGGAATCGAGAGCACGAGAAAATAATTAATCTATATTCATTTTGTAGAAATTTTTAAGTGTTTTTTTTATATACAATTAAGCTTCAAACGAGTGAGATGTTCAAGTGATAGTAAGTGATAGGGCCCACAACAACGTAACGCTAGTTAAGATGTTATACATGCGCTCACCACTTGGGACATACGATGTTGTCTCATTACCCCAGTACACTAGCTACAGCGCGCTTCAAACCGGAACATAGTGACACTATAATTTTGGTGGCAGAAATAAAAGCTACAGTACTACCTTACCTAGACGATCCCCAGTATTAGAAACCGAGCACCATATATAATTGTGATGGAGTCTTCTTAATTGATGTAGTTATCACAGGAGTAAGTTCACCGTATTGTTGCTTATAATCTTGTTCCAGTAATTTCACAGCTACAAATACCCTTCAAAAGCGGAACACAGTAATATTTCTAGACTACTATTTTGCTGCAGAAATAGAATCTCCGGTAAGGGAAATTTATCACCTAGTATAGTGAGACCATTTCGCAAAATTTAAATTAAGCACTAAGTCATGGGTGAGGAACAACAGGGAATGAACGGGCATATCTGAGGCGGCGGAATTGTTCCGCCGAACCAGAGATGGAAAGGATTGTATCACGCTGATCGTCAGCCTTCACTAATTGGAGAGGCACTTTAAGAAGAAGACTAAGTATTAATTTACTAGTATCTGAATATTTTTTCTAGACACGTAAGTGATATAAATGAGTAATCATAAACATAACACAACTTTGTTATCATAGATTCTTGAAAAATAGAAATTTTTAATTTTTGTTTCTTATAATATTTGTATATCTGTTTTGTTAATATCGTAATATATTAAGCTCTCACACTTGAAAAAACATAAATTTAAAATGAAAATAGCTTTATCCTGCGAGAGTTTTGGATCGAATAAAGGACAATATCCTGGCTGCCTAATGTGTTTGTACCAATGTGTGGTTAACAGTAATGAACACTAAAAAATGCAACGTCTCTTAGGTCCAACGTACTTTCGAAGTGTCGTTTGGGCTCCCTTCAAAATTAATGCCCTTTATGATATATTTAATGATAAGGTAACTCTTACTTACGGACCTTATTTTCTCGATTTAGAGAAAGAATTCTACAACAACGATAAACGTCAAGATCAACTTTCGAAAATGAAGAGAAAAAGAAAGTTTTGTTTTAGTATAATTCATTTATTTATGATCGCAGAATGAATTTGCATGAAATTATAGTAGTGAAATAGAGAAACCGAATAATTAAATAAAAATGATAATTAAAATCCTCTATCAGCTATTTTCGCACAAACAAAACACAGTTGCTGTTTTAAAAAGATTGTGATTGTTAAAAAAAAAATATCGGTGTAGAGCAAATGAATTCGTACAAGCTTATATGATTGCGTTGCATGTCACCAAGCAAAAAGTAGCGCAGACTGAAATGAAACACGAACGCGCGGTTTGAGAACGTTTCATAACACAACTCGTAAAAACACAAATGTGGAAACACCATAACAATCACCATGTGTTCGAACACACGTTAAGGCATTAATAAGCGTGTAAATCAACTAGCCACCTAATTAGGCACACGTTTGTTGTGTAACGTTCCTAAGCAACTTTCGTATTTAACAAGAATCTATAAAATCGACAAGATCATGAATGGGTGGATGCGAAAAGTTGAGACCGCATATAGAGAAATACGTAGGAAGTCCTATATCCAGCAGTAGATCAATATAGGCCGATGATGATGAACAAAATAATAGAAAATTTTATAATAAAGAAACATCATTCATCATTCATTGTAAATAAGGAAAATTATGTTTCCTTATACATCAAATTCCCGGATAACATACTCGGAATTACGGTTCTTAACCGTACTTCTAAATGTTTTTTTTTGGTGATGTTCTATCATCATTTTCATTACCATTTCAGCTTATTGTTGGCTGCTTCTAAGATTGTATAGGGGGGATTGCACACCAATAATCAGCGCGATCTATCCGATGCCAATTACACACGATTCCTTGTCGTCTTCCTGCCTTTATTAATGAATAAACTAGTAACTTATAAATTGACTCTATTTAACTGGTGATAAGTCTTTGTTGCCGGTGACCGTTTAGATAGATACTTCAGCTTCTATTTCTGCCACCACACAATTGTTTGCAAACATTACAGTGTTCCGATTTGAAGAGCGTTGCAGCCAGTGAAATCACTGAGATTATGAGACTTAACATGTAACGTATAAGAAGACAACAAAATCGTGGTGGTGTATGCCCATCACTTGCCACGATTGAACGGCCTGTTAGCGACATTCACTTTGTTAAAAAATGTTGATTTTTGTGGTCACATTAAGATAAAAAAATAGATAGTTATAACAAGCACACAGTTCAATATAAGTGGCTTTTTTTTAAAGTAAGTAGACGGGTAACTTAAAAAAAGCGGTGACCAGTAAATTTCAATAGCATTCGGCATACATCTCACGACACGAGCGACTGTAACTATGTTTGCGGCTCACCTATTGTCTAACTACTTTCGCTAACGACTACATTTCCGCAGTAGTGTTTTCTATTTGCCTCCGTACGGTTGAACGTATTAGCTAAGTGTAATTACCACTTAACTTGAAGTAATTTTAAAAACTGGACGCTTCTCCATCGGAATCAAGTCAAATATACCTTCTGTGTTTATAACGGTGTGTATGCAAATGACACTGCGTTAGTAAGAATATTAAGAATAATACAACGACCTCCTTTTGTGATGATAACAGGTTTTGTGATGATAACAGCTTTCATAACGTAACGTAAAACGTTATAGGGCTTTTATAAAAATCACAAATTTTTAACGAATGTAAATACGAGGAGGGATCAAAAAGTAGTGATAATGAGATAGAATATAATGACTATTGATAACTTAATAATTTATTTTTCTACATAGTCTCCGAGTCTCTCTACACACCGAATCCAACGCTTTTCCAAGGCTTCAATCCCTTTCAAAAAAAAAAGTTTTGTCTTGATCCTGCAAAAAGCTCTCCACGGCATCCATCACCTGGTTATCGTCTTCGTACCTGTTTCCTCTTAAATATTCCTTCAATTTGGGGAACAGATAAAAATCGCTAGGCGCCATATCTGGTAAATAAGGGTGGTGGTCAACCAATTCGCAACCAGTGTGCTGAATGGCAGCCATCGCAACTACCGACCTGTGCGCGGGTGGGTTGTCATGATGAAACAGCACACCCCTTGGAAGTTTCCGTCTCCTTTTTTCTCTTTGATGGCATTCCTCAACTTGGAAATTAAAGCTACATAATATTGGCCTATAATAGTGGTTCCACGCTCCAGGTAATCAATCAACAATATCCCTTCTAACTCCCAAAATATTGTGACCATAACCTTGCCAGCCGATGCGACGGCACGAAACTTCTTCGGGGTCGATGATGACGGCCGTTTTCATTGCGAAGATTGCTGTTTTGTCTTGGGATCAAAATGATGGACCCATGTTTCATCCATTGTTACGAAACGAAACAAAATGTTTTCAGAATCTTGAAACTTGTCCAACAACACCTTGAACATGTCAAGTCGATTTTGTTTCTGATCGTCGGTTAACGTTCTCAGCACCCATCTTGCGGAGACTTTTCATATCCAAAGATTGTTTTAATATGGATTGAATACTTCCATATAAAATGCCCGTTTCTTGGTAATCCAAGAAACGGGCATTTTATCGGATGGTAACTCTTCGATCGCTCAATACAATTTTCTCTACTTTCGCAACAATTTCTTGGGTGACTGACGTCGATGGACAGCCGCAACCATGTTCGTCTTCCGTGCTCGTTCTCCCTACTCGAAATTGAGAAGCCCACCTTGCAACAGTGGAATACGGCGGAGCAGACTCTCCTAATGTTGCCTCCAAATCGCAATAAATCCCTTGCGTCGTTAACTTTTTTAAACAGAGCTATTTAATAACGGCTCGCACTTCGTTTTTATCCATTTTCGAGAACACGTTCCGACACGAAGCAAACATATGACTACATTCAGAAAAAAACAAAAGAGAATCGAAGATTTTTTTCTTTAATAATATTACAAATATGTATCAAAGCTATTCCAGTATTTATTTTTTTTCTTACTAAGGAGTATATATATCATGTCGTTCTACCTACTTTTTGATCCCTCGTCGTATGTTACATGTTTAGTGTAAAAAAAAACATAACTTTTAATCTTTTAAATATTTATCTCATCACATACAGAAAACAACTATTTTGTGGACAAAATATCCACCAAAGAAATAAAATCAATAAATTACGATCATTATCGTAGCTCGTTGAAATCTTTTATATCAGTAGTAATACTGATTAAATTAAAATCAAACTGATAATTACGAAAAAAAATTACAAATAATAACGGTATGTAACCCTAAAATAATGTATAACTCCTTATTCACATGATATCAATTAGAATATAAGTATTATTCTAGTCCCTTACCTTATATATATTTATAACTACATATATAGATTTCCATCAATATACCCAATCCGGCCATAAATTCTGTTACAAATGAAAATGCATTTTTTTAATGAAGTAATGTAATATTATTAAAATTTATACCTATATATTTATGTCTCATCAAAAAAGAAAAAATGTATTCTTTTCGATTTAGCCACCTTTGGCTTTTATACAGGCCTTTAATCTGTTTGGCCACGAATCTATGGATTTACGGACTGTTTCCAAGGAAAGTTTCCACCACCGCCACTGCTTGCTCCAAAGATTTTTTAAGAGATTCAATGTCACCGTATCGTTTAGAGCAGGCCATGTCCTCTTAAATTGACCATAATTTGAAGTCTAAAGGGTTGAGGTCTGAGCTAGATGAGGGCCAGTATTCAGCTCTCATAAAGTCCATAACGTTGGTTTCAAGCCAGGCGTGGGTAGTTCATGCATTCTGGCCAAATGCAGAGTCCTGCTAAAAATTCCACGGTATTTTTTTAAAAGCTATATTGCTGGGAGGTTTCACATGATCCAAGACTGTATCTTGATACACTTTGGTTGAAGTTTTCACTCCTTTTTCATAAAAACGTAGTTTTGTGACTCCTTGATAAGACACGCCCCACCAAACCATCGCTGAGGCAGAATGATGACTACGTCGTACCTTTCCGACCACTTAGCAGCTTCTTTAGAACTTTGAACGTACACTTTATGATTTTGCTTATTGTAGTGTTCTTCAATCGTGAAAATTTTTCCATCGGTAAAGGGGATATGTCTGTGCCTTACACCTGCGTATCGCGACAGGCGTTTTGATCGATCCACTCTCATTAACTGTCAAGATTTATATAGGGCGTGTCCTGTATATCGACGATAAGCACCGAGCTTCGGGTTTTATTTTATAATACGCGACAGAGTCCTAGCGGGAATCTTCATTTCTCTCGATAAGATTTTTTGCTTCCTAATGGGGTTTCGATGAATTCTGGCTTTAACATCATTAACAGTCTTTATAATTCTAACAGCACGCGGTCGCCCCGATCTTTTCTGGTCTAAGACAGAGGAATTGTTGTTGTATCTGTTGATAGTACGATATACGAACATACCGAGGAATATGACCGACGGCTCCATACCCACTTTGTGTAAGGCGATCATCACTGCAATCCTATTTTCTTTAACACCTCATTCCATATTAGTTTTTAAATAATATACATGTCTCAAAAACAAAATAATTAAAAAGTTGAAAAAAAAAGAGTTTTTATGTAACAGTATTTATGGCCAGACTAGTTAGAGACTCGTCCCGGTATCTCTGGAACCATAAGGTCTAGAAACTTGAAATTTGGTAGTAATTTTCTTTTTACCAAGAATAGGTCAGTTAAGGACGGATTTTACAAAATTCCTTTCCCAACCAGCAAAACGGACGAAAGACAGCTAGTTATATAATAAATAAGTATTAGGATCGATTGATATAGTGATTTTTGATAGAAACTCATCAACTGTGGACGTCTACTAATTGATGATGATGATGATATTAACATTTACTTTAATAGATTTGGACAGTGATGATCTATTTGGCTTCGCATACACGCATGGCTTTATAATGCAAAGCTTTATAAATACAACAACACGAGCCGAGTCGGGACAACGGCCGTGGTACGAGGTCGAACCCGCGTGCTCCGGGACTCGTCCTGCTCACCTTGCAATGCCGACGGGCCAGCCGCCACGCACACAAACACACACAAAATGTTTTTACCTCGTCCTTATATTGGACCGGATCCCTTAAACGTTTTCTTTTTGTTTTTGAAGTTAACCTTTCCAAGGCTGCGGAACGAAATGTTAAGATCAGTTCTCGTAGGGATAACTTTTGAGAAATACTTAAGATCAGTATTATGACTTTATAGTTATATTAAAATGTAAGTATAATTAAATTTATGTAATGTCTTCGAAATTGTATCTATAATTTAAATTATGTCTTTATAGTTTGGAAAAGGCGCAGAATGTTATCAGTTGTAGGTTGTCGTTAACCTTCGTCTCCTAAAGCTGCTGCATTAAAGAAGTTCAAAAATTTATAATTTCCAAATGCCTAGTTTATAACTTTAATTAAGGTGATGATTATTTTACAAACAATTTAACTTGCAAACTCTTTTAAATTATTTTTAAGAAATTCTTGTATAAAGTAACTCTACAACCCAAAAAAAAAAGAAACTATCTTACTAAAAAGAAACTATATTAATTTCCAATATTTGGAACCTACGATTCTGCTACAAACGTTTTAGATCCACAGTTCTATTTCTGCCTATTTCTTTCCGCCACTGAATCCCTTGCCTACCCAATTTTAGGGATAACTCTCTTTTTCCATGTTAATAAAAGCTCCTTCTTCTCATTTTACTCAGACAGTCCACAGATCGATTCTGTGTATGTTAAACTTACAAGATACTTGCTTTTATAAAAAATGTTAAAAAACTAAAAGTACTTATAATTTGTAAATATACAACGCCATCGACTACTACAAGGTTTCTGTTCAAATTAAGATCATTCTAGAAGCGTTATTACGTACTATTTCCAGGTAAGTTTTTGTTTCTGACCTGAACAGGTATTCATCTTCCATTGGCTCGTTATAAATAGACAACACCTGTGTGGATCAGGTATCAAGTCAGTTGCCCTGTGGACATACCAAGTTAACTTTGTTGGAATCGTTTAAGAAAACATATATTAGTACCAGATCTAAACAATTTTCAGATATGTAAACGCGTGAAATAACTTTTCTACTAACTACTACTAACTAAACTAAATTACTTACATTTTGATTGAAGTGTTCTTAATGTTAAATCATGACTGTAATAAAATCTTAGTGTGCTTTATCAAAAAAGCAACTACTGATTCTTGTGGTAGGCCCCTGTTGCCGAAGACTGTCTAGGTAGTTCACCATATGTCCTATTTCTGCCGCCAAGCAATGTGTGCGTATTCAAATATCACTGTACTCCGGTTTGAAGGACTCTGTAGCTAATGAAATTACTGGAATAACAAGACATTACTTCTTACGTCTCAAGAAGTCGAACACAGTTAGGTGCAGTGTATATCATCGTAACTAGCGCTATGTTATTATGGGCAGGCGCATCGCTCACCATCAGTTGAACTTCGTGCTAGTCTCGTCGCCTTGTAGAATAAAAAAAATCTTTTTCAATGACGTCAGACCTAAGTATTGCAATGTACAAATATGATGTTACTAAAATGACTGATTTATTTGAATAATAGAAACCCTCTTATTATTTTCACTGCTAAGAAAATTGAAGGTCACACGTTGGGTAAGTAATTGGGTTGGTGGACGTAACATATCCATGAAAGTGTTAGTTCTTTTGAACGCGTCGGTTTCCTCAAGATGCTTTCCTTCATCAGAAGCTCAAACTCATAGGAGACCGAACCCGTGACTCTAATACGAGACACATAATATAGGCGCTTAACAAACTAAACAATGACGTCTTCACGATCACCACTTGTTCATAATGACAAGTTTCACCAGTCGCATGACTGTTTTAAACATACAATATCATAATACAAACGATATTATGTTATTATTATGAAAATTGTTACAATAATATGTTGATTTATACTGCCTAAAGTAAATAATAAATTTTTTATATGGGCACAACAATAATCTTATACAAACATCGAAACTTCTATGTATTTATTATATACATTATAATACACGAATGGTCGGTAAATTTAAAAAATCGCAGTCTCGATTCTTTATAATATACAATACAAGTAAACGAATAAATATAACAATATACCCAAAAATTCTGTTACACAAATTCTTAATGAATGATGAACCATCCTCAAAGTTATTACATATTAAATTGACGTCATTTCTTACTCATTAAATTTAAAGGAAATAACTAGTCATATACTTCATTACATCGTACTCGAAATATTTTCCTTCAGCTAATAAAGGCGACGACTATTCCGCAACACACACAGCGAAAGGAATCCACTTTAGAGAGACTCGTAAACAATGATGAGAGAATGGGGCAGATAAGCTGTTAAGAAACACTTGGGTCACCGTCAATTATTTTATAGTCTCATGAAATGGCGTCTCCTAAGCATTTACTTAACGCGTGATTCAAATGCGCTGGCGTATCTGATTTATTACACAAATATATATACAACTAAATATATATACAACTAAATTTATAAGAATGTACGGCTAAGACAACAACTTATGGGTCCCAAGTCAACCTCACCTACTCGTAGTGCACCCTGCTAAACAACAAACGAGACTGGTTCCCACTAATCTGTCTGGGTTAGCGTGGTGGGAAATAGTCAACAGGCCGTGGACCTGGATCCACAAGCCCAGAATCAGATGAGCTGTAAGACTCAATATGACTACCAAGCGCACAACATCATTAGTCAACGGAGGGAAATAGCCAAAATCCCCAATATGAGCCCCTACAAACAACTGCGAGTTGCAGGAAGCCACTGGATGCGTACCACGCAGGACTGATGAGTCCAGCAATGGATATATCGGCTGATAATGAAGGACCACCTAGGCTACTTAATATAAACACTAAGAAGAAGAACAACAAAAGTATTTTGAAATACATTAAAAAGTAGATTTCATTTATTATTATATTTTGGAATATTCGTATATTTTGGAATAATAACAAATATAATACCAAAAAAAAATTTATTCACTCTGAAAAATTTTTTGGCCATAGTTGATGTGTGTGGATGCAGGCTCCAGGTTTGAAGGTTAACTGTTAATTACTACAGAGTTTTAGGTCCTATTAATACTGTTTTAGCTAAAGAAGTTTTAAGAGACAACATTTTGTATCGAGTCCAAAAGCGTGATATAATCTTGAAATTCTATCTACAGTAACAATTTCATGGTCATAGCGTATCAATTACCGTAAGGTTTACTCGTCCTATCGTTAAACGGTTCATGACGCTATTAGTCAACACCATAAATACCGTATGCTTTTGTATGCTTAAACTGCAAATTTTCTTTTACGATTCACATACGGAGTCATCAGGGAAGTGAGGAGAACTATAAAACATAAAGACTTATGTGTGAAAGGCAATGATTACATTCGTCGACGAGCGATGGTCATTAGCCACACTTTCCAAGCATTAAAATTCTCCAAGCATGTTTGTTTTGTAACGAATCCAAGATATCGGAACTTTTACTTACATAACATATGATCAGGTTTTATTTATCTAATTAATATATCGATCGTGTTTAATCATCTTTTTTGTAGAGTTTAAACAACGAAACGAGCGATGAAGTAAGGCTGATTAAGATGACATACACTGCACTAAATTGTGTTCGCCGCCTTGATACATAAAACGTAAAATCCTATTAGTTCCCTAATTTCACTAGCTATAGCGGAACCGGAACACGGTAATATTTAGACATTACTATTCGGCGGCAACAACAGGAGCTGCGGTACTACCTAGACAGTCTCCAGCAATAGAAACCTACAAACAGTATACCCAATTGTATTTAATCTCGTTGAATAGAAGTATTAAAAAACCTACTAAAATCCAATAAAACTACATCTTATATTGAATATATTTCATGAAAAAAAATTATTTCTATTCAATAGGATTATTCGTGTACTTAATTGCTTTATTACTGTAGGGGAATAATGTAAAGAAAAATATTTTTGTAACTTGTTTTTCGCTGACTGTTCATTAGTTAACTTTAGGAGTTCAATTATCAACACTAAAAATTGGTCCGTTTATTACTAGCAAATCTTAGTTCAAAATTTCTAGTCAGATATAACAACAGCGTTTATTTCTACCGATATATACGTTGACATATTTGGCTGATGTCCCAAGGAGGTGAACGTACCACGGTGCAGTGTGAATCTCCTAACAAGCGCTACGTGAATATTCGCTTAAAATAGCTAGTCTAATCGCTTTGTGAAATAAAAAAAAATTTTCAGAAGAATTACCGAAATTATCAGTCATTTTAATAGCTGGCAATTAAGGTCAGTCATCAACCGCATCATGTCGTATCATAAATGGCGTCGTATGTATTTTCAGGTTTATTACACGGTCATTTCCGCAATCAATAAAATTACAAAAGAGACGTATAATTTTATGTCTTAGGCCAATGAGCGCATTGTTGCGATGTGTACACATCCTAACTAACAGCTCTATTGGTGACTGAACTGGTGATAAGTCTCTATTGCCGGCGACCGTCTAAGTGGGCACCACAGCAGCTCTATTTCTGCCGCCAAAAATTAGTGTGTTCCGGTACAAAACTTAATATTTAATGTCTCATGGAGACGACCACAATTTGGTAATATATATCATTCTCACTAGCGCCACGTTATGGGCAGGCGTATCAGTTACCATCATATGATTCCATCGCCCTTCTCGTCGCTTCGTCAAATGAAAAAAAAAAATAGGAATATAAACCTTATCTAAGATAGGCTTAACAAGTAATAAAGAAATGTGTATTTGAAAAGAAATGTCAGATGCGCGATCAGATCAAGAATACGGATGAGATGTCGGAAGTCGTGGGAAGTGGATGTCACCGCGGCGCGGAAAGCAGGTGACTTCTGTATAATCACACATTGTTACATCTAAGGTTGTCAGTTCAGGTCATGTTAATCCAATGTTAACATTCTCTGCCCTATAACTTTATACGTTCACATAAACTTGGTAAAATTATCAATATTTTATGGATTTCTAGACATTTAAATAATTATTTTTTGAGGAATAAAATTATATCGTTTTCTATAAAGGCCTGTATATACGAAATATTTTAAATATATTTATCATGAACATTAAAATTCTAACTCCCAGTTCTTAAAGGTACATTCAAAATAAAGTAACCTTACCGTTTAAGGGATAATCGTGACATCCGGTCCCTTGTCAGGTAGGTAAGGTATGTGCTCACTTTTTTAATTTCTTTTTTTATTCTACGCTAAACAAAATCTAATGGTGGATATTCACAGACAATAGTCAGAAAGACAATAAAAATTTGGTATGAAAATATCATAATAATCAAAACTCTACTACTGTTTTATTATCCAAAATGTTTTATTATCCAATATTACAGGTATATAATAAAACTAAATTTATGGATTTTATGATCAGATATTAAATTTAAAATTATATCCTTTTGGAATAACAAATTTTAGTTGCTCTTAGCAACAGGGCATGGCGATTATATTTAACCATGCTTACATAAACGATGAAAATTTGATAACCGGCCGTCGGCGAGCAAGTTTACATTTGTTATTGTGTGCACAGTCCGGTCAAACTTCCGCCGCACGCTTACAGAATCTTTGTAAATTTTTGTCACTTTCACAATTCGATTTCTCTCCGTCGTGTCGTCTCATCATGTTATAAGGAATTAACACACAAATTACGCATTTTATTACATTACAAAATCTATCATGTTAGCTATCCATCGCTATATATTTTATTGCTACAAAATCAAAGTATACAACAGTAGATACATTAATGCGTTACCCGCAACCTCAGTCTGTATTATTTTTATTCGACGAAGGTACGAAATGGATGAGACGTTTATCTGATGGTAAGTGCCTGCCCATGCAACTAGTCGCTAATTAGGATGATATTCACAGCACCATATTGTACTCGTTGCTTTAAGATATAAGATGTCAAGTCTCGTTACTCCAGTAATTTCACTGCACCCAAAATTGGAACACAGTTCAAATCGGAACACAGTAATTTTTGCATAAATGATTGGCAGCAGGAATTAGCGTTGCGGTGGTACCTACCTGGATGGTCTGCGACAACAGAAACCTACCCAGTAGTAAAAAGTTTTAGTTATGGAATACTGGCAATCATCATCAGCATTTATCAACCTTTCGCTAGATATTTCCAAACACTTTTACCACATTGCGACCCTCTCCTCTATCTGATAATAAATGATGCATATAAATTTTTGAAACTAGTTTACCAACAAGATTTTAGTATTTATGACAAATTTCGTTTGTAATATGACTTACATCTCTGTGTAAATATTTATAAAATTTTATCGTTATTAACGTTAACATCCGTTAAATCACTAAAATGACTTTCAAAGTAATCATAGCTTACCCAGAACAACTGCACGTAAAATGTATTTAAAAAAATCAGCTAATTAGGAATTATGTTCGAAGAAATAATTAGTACTTTCCATGAACTTATATTAATATAGGTTAAAGTATATGTTCAATGGAATCGTTAACCTGATTAGCTAAAATAATGAAAACGCTAGTGTAAAAAAATGTTGCACAACTACCACTTATAGCCACATTACCAGCATGATTGCAATTAAACTAAATTATTTCAATTAATAAATTATATGATATTTCATACGACAGTTGATGGTGATTTAATGTCTTTAATTTTATTATAATATTAATTTATTTCTGGTCTACCATCTTCTTTCCTTTAATTGTTATCAAATTGTTTGAAACAGATCGTCTTTTAATTTATACGAAGTCCATGTTGTGATTTTATAAAGTATAAAATTTAGTAGACACCCTAAGAAATCTAAACTATGTCTTAAGACCTGCTTCGCATGGCACCGAGTCAAAGACCTTAACTACTTTCAAATAACAAACTGTTTATATAGAATGTTGGACGTTAAAAAAATGAGATATTATTATCACTACATCTAAAAAAGTGGAGACTCTTTCGTCGTAAAAAAATGATGACCCGACTCTTAAGCGACCAAAAACCAGTCATGCAAAAACTTTGGTACAGATTATAATTAAATTAACCGTGAAATGTTCCAATTGCTGCGAATCTAGATTTTATATCTGTAACATTTTTTAATGATGCACCCCAGTACGTTTTTGTTTTTATGTATCGAAATTATCACTTTACTTGGTCGGTATAGTCTATGTTGGTTTCTTCTTTACATAGATCTTATGATATTCAGGTCGGTCATTTCTTTATCTCCACGGATAGATGCACAGGAGCCGTTCTCGTTGTAGTACTGTTAGCCACACGTTCGTGCCATTAATACGTGCATATTTATGCGTACCGTGTCTGCTATAACGGTCCCATGGCAAGGACTCTACAATATGTGTTACAACAGACGTACAAAGACGTTATACGAAAAGATTTTATCGGCTTGATGATAAATTAAAGGAAATGTTGCAATTTTTTTTGTAAGACTTACAATATAGTAGTCATAAACTTGTTTTGGTTCGTTTAACATGTGATATTAAGTGAACGTTTCGTAAATTTCATAACAATACTTATTTTGAAATACACCTGATAATATAATCTTTTTTATAACAAAAGCAGCAATTACTCATTTAATTGTTTTCATCTAAATTTTTTACTATTGCATTTCAAAACTTATCACAAGTGTTACAAAATTAAAAAAATATATTTACTCGAACACATTAAACATGACAATAACGCAAGCAATATGCAAGGTTGTAGTTTTACAAGTAAATGATAATAAATGTCACGTAATAGACACATTTACTTTCTGTAATAAAGTAGATGCAATGTTGCAGTAATAAATATTTCAATTAGCAGTTATTAAAAAGACCGTCCGCGGGTCAACAATTACAGTAGGAAGAATTAAAGATACCCACAAAAATATTTTTTTGCCATATGACATTCAATTGGTATAAAAAATAGTAAATTTACCTGTACATTACTCCGTTTGACTTCAATATACAGCCAGTTGTCAGTTGAAAATGCAATGGCCATCAAAGCAGCAGCCACGATTGCTGTAATGGTCGCTATGGACAAAGTTACCGCTGAGCAAGGCATTTTAACAACTTTTTACAGGAGTAAATAAAATGTAGAAGTGATAGATATGTATTAGCACAATCACAACACTATGTTTATTTCAATAGTTCACCTATGTAGCATTTTTGTAAACACTTATTGAACGGAGAACACGACAGCACTCTCACAATAAAAAAACTTAAATAAATGCGGTCATCGCCTGCAGTGTACCGAGTTCGCGCACGGAACTTCGCCTACTTCGGTTTAACTTGCCTTGCCTTGCCGCTCTCTTACGGATGTGAAACTTTCGAAAGCGAACTAATCCTCCAAGTGGCGGGAATGTATATTAAAAAACCGGTTTTGTGATACCAGATAATAAAATATTTCAGTTTCTTAGTGTTTTATCTCAATTGTTTGTTTGTTTAAAATTATAGTCCAGATTATTCATCGCTATAATTATACTGATATTTTGATTTTTAAATTATATTTACACATGTTTAAATTAAACAAATCTTATTACAATATATAGAATACACTAAAAAGAAATACCGAAAGTAATTTATTAAACATTGATTTTCCTTCTTTTATATCAAAAAACAATATAATTCAATTAATGTAAAAAAAATAATGTCTAAGAATACACAACGATACATTGATGGAATGTTTGTAGTATTTCGTACAAACAATTAAGAATTTGTTCATCAATAAATTATTACATGTATTTTATAATTTATTAATGTAAATATTTATTTAGTGATAAGTATTAAAACACTATTTAAAAATAAAAAGGATAACGTACAAACCAATGTCAAGATTATTATATTGCAAGATGTGTGATTACAGACCTTTGTCTTTTTAAAAATTCCATGAAAAATTTTTTACAATCGTAATATTGTTGTGTAGCTTGTTTTGTTGAAGTTTTTGAATAAGCGCTTTATTAAAAAATCATGACAGATAATAACCATATTGGAAAATATGACGACACTTTAGAATCCATTTTAGTCAATGAAAAATCCATATTAGGATTTCTTTCTTCCATTTTTAACTTTTTAGCCAGAAGGTGCGCGATTAAGAAAATGTTTTGACTATAATTATGTATATAACTTTATGGATTTAGAAAACATATATTATTTAATCTCATTGAATTTTTCATTGTCATTGTGAAATAATATGATATTAATAAAATTAAATTTTCCCAGAACTGATTTTTACTATGTACCTGAAAATAAGTATGAAAACATGGGCTTCCCTCCTGGAGTCGCAGAAGAATTGGTGATTAAAGTATTGCGATCTTGTGATCCAAAGAACTACAAATATCAGTGTAGTACTAATAAGCCTCTAAGATCAGAAATAAACAATGAAATCATGTGCAACACAGTAGCGGAGGAAGTAGAGGTAGTTACTGAAGAAGATACTAGTAGTAAAGAAGAGGGCATGCAAGAAACATCACACAGTAAAGAAGAAGAAGAGAATGAAAGTAAAAAGGAAACAAAACAGAGAAATAATGTTCCTGAAGATTATGAGCCTCCAGTTATACCAGTTCAAAACAACAGTGAATCATACAATGGAGCCGACAGGAAAAAATATTTATGGTCTCAATCTATTATGGAACTAGGTATGTATGTCAGTAATGATTTCTTGATGATATTGAACACATCAGATGTATGAATAAAGTTTACTTTAATTTTAGATGTAACAATAAAACTTCCAACTAGTATAAAATCCAAGGATTTGAAAGTGGCTATAAATAATGGTGACATTTGTGTACAACATAGGAATGGTGATGAAATTTTAAAAGATTCCTTTCCATACAAGATTAAGGCCAGTGATAGTTTCTGGAGTATAAGTGAAGGAAAACTTTTGATTCATCTTGGTAAATATTTATTTAAAATTATGGTCTATTTATTTTGTAAATATTCTTAACAGTAAGTAACAAAGATTACTTTATTTGTAGAACTGTATTTCAAAAAATACTTTTAGCAATAAATGTTCAGAAAACATAATAGATGTTCATTATAAGCATGTCATTTGCCTTTTCCTGATACAGAAAAAGTACAAGAGCGTTGGTGGGACAGACTATTGTGCAATGAAGAGCCCATTGACCTTAACAAGATTGATGCCTCTAGACCTCTTGATGAATTACCAGAAGATCATGTTGCAAAGGTAAGCATAATTTTAATAACAAATAGTAAAACTTGAAAAAGTAAAGTTGTAATATTCTGTTTCTATTATAGCTTTTTACTAATCCACTATGATTAATAGAATAATTATAGTAAGTTATTTATTTTTTAGTTTTAGCTAACACATTAAAAGTTTGGTTATGAAAACAAATTTTATAAGTAATGAAAAATTATATATTTTTTTTTACATGTTCTCCATAAAAAACTAAACATTGACTTTTGACACAAAACTTATATCAAGGTACGAGAATTGCAGTGGAATCAGGAACAAAAACTGAAAGGTTTGCCAACAAGCAATGAAATTCGTAACATAGAAATATTGAAGAAAGCTTGGAATGCTGAAGGATCACCATTCAAAGGCAAAGAATTTGATCCTAGTGTATTACAGATTCAATAAACAACTGCAAATTCAATAACTTTTTTTATTGAAAAGCTGACAATATTTAAATATCCTTTAAAATCCTGTCACAACCAATTTTCCAATCATATGCTTTTCTTCCATAAGTTTATGAGCTTCTTTCAGTGTAGCAGCATTTATTGGAGACAAGGTCTTAGTGAGAGTACTTTTTAGTACCCCATTTTCAAACATTTTTGATACAATGCTTAGAATCTCTTGATGCCTGTCCTTATCTTCAGTATCATATTTTATTCTTGTTCCCATCATTTCTGACACTAAAGTTATACTTTTGTCTTTAAGAGGTCGCAAATCTAGTAATCCACTACTGTCAACAATAAGACAAATTTTTCCTTGAGGTTTAATAGCTTTCATCAAAACATCCCAGTATGGGTATGGATCATAATTGACCAAAATATAGTCGACACCTTTTCCAAATCCATAAGCCTCAAGTTGAGGAATCAAATCTTTGGTGTGGTTGAGAACAACATCGGCTCCATTCTTTTGTGAAAATTTTTCTGTTTCTAGTCGTGAAGCTGTACCAATAACTTTTAGATTTAGAAGCTTTGCTAACTGCACAGCCACTGACCCAACTCCCCCTGCGCTATTTATAATAAGTATAGATTTACCAAAGTCTTTTTCAGACAAAAGCAAGCGATCATACAATGATTCATATGCTGTTACTGTTGTGAGAGGCATAGCAGCTGCTTGTTCGAAAGTTAGACTTTTTGGTTTTGGACCTACAAGAATTTCATCAAGTGCTACATATTGAGCATTGGAACCATTTTTTCTTAGGTCTCCCGTAAAAAACACCTCATCCCCTATGTTAAATTTTATGGTATCATTACCTTTATCCACTACTATACCAGCACCATCCCAACCAAGTATCTTTGGAAATGTTTCAACGTTAGGTTTAGGCGCTCTTATTTTTACGTCTATGGGATTAACTGCAATCGCTTTAACTTCAATTAATACCTGATTACTTTGTATTTTTGGTAAACTTACTTCAAGATCGATCAGGCTATTTACATCAGAAATTGGCAAATATTTGTACAAGCCTACGGCTTTCATAGTTTTAGGAAGAATTTTAGCCATTTTAATATTTTCCTCCTGCGAAACAGTGTGACAGTGACAGCCCGTAAGTGATAGTAAGATGATAAAGAAATTACAAACATTTGCTGTTATAGTAACTGCCATAATGGAAGAATGGTATATTTAAATTTTAATAGTGTTTATATTTGTTATTTCACGGTGTTGATTTAAATGTAACAACAAATTAAAACCTGTGACGTATAATTAAAAATTAAAATTTATGGGCTATAATAAAATAATTTTCGATAAATAGTCAGTACGTGGAAACCAGAACTAAATTCAGTTTTCGTTATCATATACTCAATGATAAAGTAACAGGATGACGCTCACAGTCACAACTATTAAAATAGTTATAAAAATTTACATCAACATTAATGACGCAAAGAAAACTAATAGAAAAATCACTGTTCAAATAATTTCACCATCCGCTTATTAGTTATATATACCAAATAACCAAAACTATGAATCCAGTTTAACTGCTCACTCCCCACCAGGCCTCTATTTTTATAAGTACCATTCGCAGCTTTAATACTTATTAAGTAGATGTGTATGAATCTGTTATTAGACTTTGTATTATTTGCATAAATATAAAAGCGTACTTCTGCAGTATAGTAGCCGAAAGTCATATTAATGTGATTTTACAATTTATTTATGAGTACTATAACAAAACCTAGTTTTTTTTTTTAATAACAAGAAGTAATTATTTACCGCTACTTAAACGCTAAGCTGTTAGTTTAAATAGTGGATAAAATGCTTAATATTTATTTAATAATTAATTATTTTTATCAAAGGCCATTTATTCTGCTAACCTTATTCGTAAAGTTATGGTGACGTCAGAAAACATTTTTTGCTTCGTCCGATATTTGAACAAGTATACAACAATTTTTGCTAAACTAAAACAACTTGTTTTCTAGAATACTCTATTAATTATCATTATAACCTATAAAAATTACAATAGATTATAAAAGAAAAAAATATTCAAGCAGGACATCATTTTAGAAATGAGCAATGAAAAGATCTATTGAAATTACTAAAATAATTTCTACAAGGTCTGTAAGGTTATGAAATCTTCAAAAAACTTAAAAAAGTTTTTCTTTAGGTTTTTTTTTGGGGTTTTAGGGTTTAACTTAAAGAAGGCATTAATCATTTCTGAACGTGAAATTCATTTCATTATTTCTTTACCACAACAGATAGATTACTTTAAAAAAAAAACAGAGAAACAACAAAAATTCATTTTAAATAAATGGATATGCGTTTTATTGAATTTATTACGAAATAAACATTACAAGCAAATGAATATATTATATCACAGAATACGCGTAACAATTCACAATATGCAAAATATATTTTTAGCCATTTATAACATTTCATTTTGTATATATGTGTTTTATTTTAATCAAATAGATAAAACCTTTAAATTGATGCAACGCAGAAAGTTTATACAAATCGCTAAGAAATAATTATACATTTCAGCAATATAGAAAGACTGCAACATGTACTGTAAAGTAATCTATTTTTTTATTACTTGCAAATCAAGTTAGAAACATTCCTTAGTTATACACTCTACAAAACGCAACAATTATTAATTTGTACTAATCATTCATGAGTTTAACATCTTTCAAATATTGGGCTACAGCTTTTCATATACAAATGAATAATTTTCTTTATACATTGTATAACATAGTATATAATGTACACCATACAAATAACATTTTAATCATCCCTCTCTGTTCAGTGCTTATATAAACCGATGTTAATTCAATGGATATGATGGTCATATATGATATGAGTTCTGTAAATATACACAGCTAAAAATCTATCAGCTAAACATCAGGTACGATAACTCTCGTATTTAATTCATTATATATAACATTTTATCTCTCAAGGCGGAGAGCATAATGTGTTATAGTGTATATTATCCTATCTACGGTCACTACATTATAGGTAACATGGGATCGTGTCATCACGATCATCTCAACGCTCTATCACATGTTTGATACATGATGCCATTTTTATTAATTGTAAAGAAGTCATGTGCCGTGACTCCGGAATATAGCCTCACCTCATATTCGCCCTCAGGAGTCCTTGTCATCTTACAAACAGATTTGCAGATAATCTTTATACTGTAATGGTATTTGCTATATGTATCATTCATGCTGTCTACTGTTTAGGACACTACTGATGTAATAATTATAGCACATTCTTATAACACAAAGCAATATTTACACAAGTACTTCACTTCTTCTTTACATGCTTTTCGAAATATAAATCCATTGCTTTTATAATGACAATAACTTAGGTATGACAGGAATTTATATCCCAAATTTATTATAATTTTTACATGTTTTGATTATTTTAGATAAAACATAAAAAACGATAATAATAAAATTATAACAAATACCGTTTTTTTCTTTCGTAACCAGATAAATGATTTGTTTCATGACCGTGAAGCTGAACTATAGGTCTAATTGTCTCCTTTTTTATTAGATAAAAAACTTTAAACCAAATTAACATTTACATATGATATCTTCAGAATTTTGTTTTTTGAACATATATGAATGAATTCGATCTAATATGAATTTTAAGAACAGCTTCTGATATGTTCTGTAATATATCTTATATATTTTTTTAATATAATGCTTAATTAAATATATTTTGATACTGTATTTTTACTAATATTCAAAATATTCAAATACGTTTAAAGATTTACAATGACACAGTTTTTAACTTTAGTTACATATTGTGATACAAATGCGCTCTCAAATACTCATATGGAATGAATACTTTTATATTATCTCAACATTCGTAAACGATTTATTTTTGAAAAACAAAAATTCGTATGGTGGTTACAGTATTCCAATTGGCTGTATTAATCATAGACATTATGAGATATTTTTGTATGGCGTTACTTTCACATGATAGCGAAATTAATATTTTATTCCATTTAAAACTTACATTATCATACAATGAGTTTTATAAAAATGTCTATAAACTATAATAATTGTTATACAACACAATAAATTTTTCCGCGTTATAAAATTAATTTGTTCAAAAAATTATTATTAATATTAATAAATAGGTCATTATATTGTGACTAGAAACATAGGTCGATAATGGTACAAATACCATACATGTAATATTAATAAGTGTTAAATATGCATAAGCTTTAGAGTTATTTCTTGTACAATAAAACTTAATAGGGGAAGCGAGGTAATTTTCTTTATTGCTGGAAGTCTGTCCCAGTCCTTGATCTCTCCTAACCCTAATTATGGTAAATCATTCGTTACTTCTATCTCAAACTTTATTCTTTTATCAATTTAATTTGATAAAAATTATTTACTTAGGCAAAAGAAGCTGGTTAATATTTCCATGCACTTTTCTATGCAGGTCATAAATTCTGTATTTTACTATGTACCGTAATGATTGTTTAATTTATTTAAAATGTTTTGGTTTAAGTCTGATCTAGATTCGATATATATATTATAATTTAACTATTGCACGGCATATGCACAGAAATCATGCGCTCCAGTACATTCGACGCTCGGTCTGTGTGTAGAGTCCCATATGCCTGGCCCACATCGTTGGCACATACCCGCCAGGGTGCAAGGGATACGAATCAGTTGCCTGAATTGATGAAGCAGACCACGAGCCTTGCGGAGTATTAACCGCCCGTCCATATACATAGCTGAGGACCAAAAGAAAGTGATTTAAACGCTTTTCATTATAGATTACCTCTACCCAACAGTAAATTTCAAATTAATTAATATTATACTGCACACACTATACTATATTCCTTATTTTTTCGTTATTTACTTAAAAATAATAACAATTTTACTGAATGTAATTTAAAATAATATAAAATACTTAAAAGTATATAATATATTCATGGTGTACATATATCGACACAACCTTTTAGTAATGTAAGAGTTCTATTGTTTGTTGTTGAAAATAATCAATATTTTTTGTTTGTTGTTGTAATCAAAACTGTTAACATAACAACAGGTAGTAAAACAACATATGTGATGAGAAAAAGTTAATATCTGATTTTAGATAAAAAAACTTACCAAGTGAACTAAAGTGTAATAGCATCTCGTCTGTGTTAAGGTCCTGTGCAATGACGTCATCAGCGTACACAGCAATTATAGCGAGGCAGAGGAACAAGTGGAAATAATCAGTCTGATAGTTGGCCCAACACGCTTCCCACATACGAAGCGCAACCGCTTCTGTGAACTCACGCTTGAAACATCTGAAACATTTTCATAATTTCATAATAACTATTTTTTCACAGTACAAATGAATATCTTAAGAGACCTTTAACTTAAAATCGTTTTAATATTTGAGTAACCCCAAATTTATACTTTCCTAATTTTTTACAAGGACCTTGGTTAGTCGTGTGAGAGATGGATTCTAGTATTTTTACTACTCTCGTCTCGTTAAATGTTAAAACAGCGACTGTAGCTAGCAAACAGCATCATAATGCCAACCCTGGTAAGAACGACACTTACTCTCACATTGGGAAAGCTTATCTTCAGCAGCGGATATCAATAGTTTACAATTTTAGCCATTGTTAAAGAACTTATATATTTTTTTTTATTAAATATTTATTGTTCCTGGCAAAGGGACTCAAGACCTTTTCTGACAAGGCGACGACCAAGGCCACTCAATCAACACGCTATTATAAACAAATTCAAGGATAATTAACTACTGCGTATAAGATTAAAATCCTAGTGAAATAAACACTTTATCTTAATCGTTATTAAAAATTGTTTAATTACATTTAAAAAATAAACACCAAGTTATAGTGATCACTTACAATAGTATCCATCGGTGACAGAACAGTAACTCCATGGCGTCGACGTGCTTTTCGAGGTGCTTGTAAAAATGCGGCAGCATTATCCTGATAAGTTCGCGCAGGTAACTCTGTAATAATTATTAACATCGTTTCTACATTTTTTATTTCATTTGCTCCCCCATTTTCCCCATTGTGCTCGTCGCCTAAACACATAATAAGATGTTGAGTCTCGTTACCCCAATAATTACACTAACTAAAGGTCACTTCAAACCGGAACACAGTAATTCTTTCACACTACTGTTTGGCGGTAGAAATAGGCGTTGCGATGGTACCCGCCTAGATGGTCTCCGGCCACGGAGACCTACCACCAGTAAATTTTCCTGCCTATTGTAACTTTATAATATTAGGTTAGGAAAAAAGTTTCTTCGCATTTTTTAAGAAAATTCAAAACTTATTTTAATATGGTTTATTTAACTAAAGTATGTAGGTACCATTTTGTTTAATAACTTTTTGCCATTTTGTAGGTAGGGATATGATCCCATTGCTATAGAAATTTTTGGACTTCTGATCAAAATACCGCAACAAGTGGTTTTGGCAGTCCTCTCGTGATGTTAACCTGACGCTGCCTAAAGAATTCTGACGAGACTGAAACAGGTGGAAATCTGAAGGTGCAAGATCAGGACAATACGGCGGATGCATTAAAACCTCCCAGCCAAACTCTCTTAATTTTTGCTGAGTGGCTAAAGATGTGTGAGGTCTAGCGTTACCATGCTGAAAAACCACACCCCTTCTGTTGATTAATTCCGGCCGCTTTCTCTCAGCTTCTTGCTTTAACCTCATCAGTTGTTTACAGTAGAATTCAGAATCGATTGTCCTGCCTGGTGGTAACAGCTCATAATGAATAATGCCCTTCTAACCCCACCACACACACAGCATCACTTTTTTGCGAGTTACCCCGGGTTTCGCCACAGTCTGTGAAGCCTGACCGGCCTTTGACCACGACCTTTTTCGCACGTTCTTGTTGTACGTGATTCACTTTTCATCACCAGTTATCAGCTTGTTCAAAAATGGTTCGGTTTCATTACGTCGTAATAAAGATTCACAAAAGAGTACACGGTTCATTATTAGGTTTCTTTCAGTCAGCTCGTAAGGTACCCAAATATCGAGCTTTTTTATGTACCCAGTTTTTTTCAAATGCGCCAAAACTGTTTTGTGGTCAATTCCCAGTTCTTTAGCTACGTCATAACTACTGATATGCCGATCTTACTCCACTTTTTCAAAAATGACATCCATTTTATCCGAAATAGGGCGACTAGAGCGACCAGAGCGACGTGCATCTTTGACATCAAAATTTCCGGATTGAAAACGCTTAAACCAAATTTATGCTACACAGTGCTCACTGACATTGCACTGCACAGCACTAGCTCCATAAACATTGCAAATTTTTTTCGCGGCTTGCGTTGCATTTTTATCTTTTTTGTAGCAAAATTTTAAAATGTATCGAATTTCTTCATTAGATTCACTCATCTTGACAGCACGTAAAACAAATGAATTTCACACATTTTCCTAATTTGAATTTGGAATTATGTTCTTTAAAATTTAAACTTTCAATGATACCAAAACCAGCCAGATACAAATAGTATAGCCAAAGAGATTTTATTACAAGTTCATACATACTATAATGCGAAAAGACTTTTTGCCCAAACTAATATGTCAATATTTTCAATGTTAATGAAGATTTAAACCTATCTTTACAGATTTTTTTTTTATTTTGTTGACGATGATGAATTTTTGTAAAATTTATATATATAAAATTTGTAAACAGCTTTTTAAATTTTCCACCTTTTATCCAAACTTATCCGTTAGATGTTATCATCAACTTTAAATTACAAACTTACCAGGTTGTTGTCCATATCGTTATCTGTGGGAGTGCAGACGAAAATAGCGCGCTGCATGAGCCCAACAAAACACCAGAACGCTTCCGCTTCACATTTTATTTCGCACAGCACCGGGGCTAAAAGGTCGCTCATGCCTTGCGTGTATCTAAATAGAAAGCGTTTACATTAGAGGAAAGAGTCTAAAACGATGTCCTTGGCAAGGGATGTAGAGAGCTATTCGATTATTTTAAGAATTTTATTTAGTTCAGTAAGGCAAAACTGCCAATAACGTATACATATATTATATATTACGTATACGTTTATCTATATATATTGGAATAGTTCAATAGGCCTTTTATATAAAATACAGGTATATTTTTTAAATACTGTAACAATATATTTCCACAACAAATATGATAAACATAAGGTATATGAAAGTTAAGGTAAAGGTGAATCTCAAATGATGTGGAATCAGTTACTGGAAACGTAAGAACTACTCCTCTGAGGAAACGGTGCGATAATAATTATTTGATACTAAATAGATTCCTTACCCGAGTACAGGATTGTATACCGCGTAATTTAACAAAATATTTTTCATAATTTCGATGTTGTAATTATTTTCACCAGCAAAAAACGGATTCCCTCTATCAGTTCTGACTACATCTTTTTCTATAACACATTGCACTGTCTTCCAAAACACTGCATGCTGTTCCGGTGTCATCTTCTCTGATCTTCTTCGATTCACTTCTTCATATTCTCTCGTCCGAATCTGAAGTATTATTTCTCGCTCTTCGTGAGTCGAGCTGTACGGATAACAGTGAAGAAGAAAAGGCCACACCTCCCTTCTCAATTCCTTGTCCAACCCACCGAAGAATACGCATTTCCTTAAAAAGAGATCGTCTTCTATAACACCTTTGCTATTCATAATCTTGCCGTAAAATAGCTCAGGTGTTATCTTGGGCACCTTTCCTTCTTCTGGATGTTGTTCCGATTTTTGTACCTCCGGACGGCAAACCATAAAGTGACGATATGGTAAGTTAGGTTCTTCGGAACCTGAAATTTGTAAATAATAAACATAAGCAGATCATTTTTTATAAAACAGTAAATAGAGTCGAATAATCCAAACCCTTTGTCGAAAATAACGTTATGAATTTTGTTTATAACTTTTTTAAAACAACGAAAACATAAAACAACAAAATATAATAATAATTTTTAAATGTCATGGTTTCCTTTATTCCTTACTTTATGTTCGTTTAATAATTTATTATTGTATGCAGTGCACATATACAGCGATATCATTTATCAATCTTTATTTACTTGGTAATGAAACCATTATCGATATTTTATTTACAGTAACGTAAAAAGAGACAAAAAAACTACATTAGCATGTCTGATACCACTTAAAGATAAAAACTTACGTATATAATAAATTTCACGATGCTTGTTAAAATCAAAACATTGGAACCGATGGAATTTCTAACCTACAAAAACATGGAAACAATTCGTGAAATCCAATGGCATGTGTTTGAGATGAAAGAAACAGGCAACGACTAGAAGTGAGTCTTAATTTCATTTATAATCTCGAAAGAAGTCAAGTAACATACATATACCTGGTGTCAATTTGATGTTGTGCAATAAGGAGTGCCACCGGTGCAGAACCTGTGCAAGGTGATCCAGTCCGCCATGGTGAAAATGCAGGATCTTGTATTGTGATTCACGCGATGCCACCACCAGCTGCCCGCACGTGCAGTTGTCGTCGTTGAAGAACAACCGGAGCGATCGCATCTGACTTAGGTCCACCGAAAATCTGTTTAAGTGTTCAACTATTAAAAACACATGTCTTCGGAACATTCCTCATCATCGACCGAAAATATTGCAATATTTCAACTATTAATTATAAGCATTAATAAAAGTCATGGTTATAGACACCATTGTGTACACAATCTCAAAATAATCTAGATAGATCTATATAGTATAGTCTATATATTGTAGAAAGCAAATAAAAGAGCCTTTAGATACGTTATCTAGATTGCCGAGAGGCTTCGGCGCGTTTCGTAGGAGATTCCGGAGTCCCTTCTCATGCTTTTAAGGATATCGCCCGGGAGATTTTGGTGGGAGCAAATCCTTTATAACTCTGAATTTCTCCAAAAAGTAGAATATCTTTAATGTTTCTTCCCAGACCCTAAAGTAGTCTGCCTACATCACTAGCGACCGTCGATATACATACATCCGCAACTACTATTTCTGCGGCTTAGCACTAGCAAGAAATCATTGTAAAGTTTTCACCTGAAAGGTAGTGAACACATCATTGTTATGGATAGACGCCGCTTTATCGCCGGCAAGGTTTACCATAAAGTAATTTTATAACTGCCAAAGTATATTATTAATATATCACGTATATCATAATATAATACCCATAATCTTACTTTTGTTTGCAATTATAAATTATACATAGCAATTATAAATACAATTTTGGTTGCGATTATTCTATACATATTGCTGATAGTACTTTTAATACCTATTTAAGTTAAATTAAAAATAATTGTAGAGGAATTTTCGTACACAATTTTAAAAAGCAGTATAAAAAAAAACTTGGCAGACGCTTCAAAATTATGATGGAGGCCTAACGAGATGCTTAAAACTGACGGCAGACAACTTGAATAATCCGAGCATAAAGATATGAAATTGTTTCCAATGCATTTTATAAATTAAAAGAGGAAAAATTAAGGTATAACTGTTGATTTGATTAAATTTGTCTACTTACACTGCATCTATGAAAGTCCGTTATGTATAATAAGTTTTAAAAAATTGGCATAATCTTTTTTTTTTCTTTTTTATCTTTTGAACTTTTAAAAAAGTTATTTATTTTTTATTCGAGATGAGAAGCAATAACTCATCATCATTATAATCTCCACTTGTCGACTACCTTTATCGGTTGGTAAATAGTGTAAGCCTTATGGGCAGGCTTACTTTTGATGTTGCACTAGTATGGATGATAAATATTGCACCTTCGCTGTCGCCTCGATAATCCACTATTGGACATAGACCTCCCACATCCATCGGGTAGAAATTCAGATGGCTTGATCCCGTGAGTTGTTATGCGGAAATCTTTACACCCCTTCCATAACAGCCAATTTACGTCCCCACAGCTGGGGCTCAGGCTTACCCTCAATATGAGGGCGATGGGACCACGCGGGCTCAATGCGGATTGTTAACTTCACACACACCTTAGAATAAATTCTAATTCATGTGCAGGTTTCCTCACGATATTTTCACCTTCACCATTGGTCCATGCCGAGATTCGAACCCGCGATCTTTGGAATGAAGGACACACGCTCTAACCATTAGGCCAGCGAGCTACTTAAACCCCCGTTACTCAGTAATTTCACTAAATGCAACGTACTTCAAAACGGATTACAATGATTTTTACACACTACTGTCTGACCTACCTAGACTGTCTCCGAGATCACAAATCTACCACCAGTATAAAAAAGATAATTTATAAACATTAACAGTACTGAACGCAGTCCCTACCAAAAAAGCTTGGACGGACACATTATGAATTTGAAGATATTATTTATTACTATTTAGAGCTAACACGAGTAAATTATTTATGAAATTCAGCAGAAATTCGCAGTTCGAAGGTTGCGCCTCGTAATTAAATACCAAAGTTCTTGGAATCCGCATTTAATGGAGTACGTGTACGACCGTTTTGAATATTTATATATACATACATACCAACGACAGAAAAAATAAAATTTACCACCAAAGTGATGTTTTTCTACTTATACACATAATAGCTTTTTACAGTTAGTCGTTTCGAAAGATAAGCTTTATTTTTATCTACAACAGGCTAACACTTGGCCTCAATTTTGCATAAAGTGACAATGACGAAGAAGCGCTTTCACACAGTATACCCTGGCTCTCATTGCTAAATATATAACACTATGTGTGTGATGTAACCTTCGAAATTCCGTTTCAAAGTTCACGAGCACCCTCTTGACGAGTATTAAATCACGTGTTCCATATTCATACATTTAACCTACTATTTATAATAAAGAATACGATACAAATCCTGCAAAAAAATTAAAACAGGCAATATGTTTACATTTTTAGAAAAACCTAGAATTATTTACCATGTAATAGACAATTACGATTTAATAGATAATTAAGTGTACTGATTATTTATCATAAAAAAAATAATTAACACAAATACACATGGAAAGTAATAGTCGTCTGACTATGGTAACTATTCTGGAAATATAATATGTCGAATTAAATAATGAGCACAAACTTTTAAATATTTATATAGACATTAGAGTAATATCCAATGAATTTAAAAATGTTAACTATTATTAAAAGGCAACAACGATTGTATATCACTTCTGTACGTAAAATATGGCGAAGAAAAACATACAAACGCAAAATATCAATGCTCCCAATTTTACGTTCACTAGTATCTAGCGAGCTAGCTTTGTGCGCTCATAAAGGCACATGATTCAGGTCATCGTTAACATATATTTTGTTGCTGTATTCTACAACAAATATGCTATGTTAAAATAATCTTTTTTCAAGATTTTCGAAATGCCATGTTTTGTATTACATGTAATAAGTAATTTCAACTTCAAAAAAACAAAACACACCGCGAGTCAATTAGCTGTCACTAATACTATTTACTAGTGGTAGGTCTTTGTTCCCGGAGAGCATCCAGGTAGGTACCACCGCAGTAATGTCCCGCTAGTCTAGTCGCCCAATTGAATAAAAAAAAATAGATAATGACAAATATTTCGAATTACACCGTAAGGAACAAAGTGCAAGGGTCAACTTTATTTTCTGAACATATAAGGAATAATACCTGAAACTTAGCCACTAGCTTAGCCAGAAAATTAAGGAATCGGTACTTTTAACCGTTACCCGCCTACAATACTAGTATTTAAATATAAAGTTAAAGAACAATAAATTAAAAGCGATCATTACAAGGACACGTCATATTGCGCTAATTACGTAATGACAAGTGTATTAAAGGGTTAAAATTGTCATTGTCTTTCTCATTTCGGGAACTTAGAAAAACAGATCTAATCTTTATGAGACCGTTGGTACATTTAGATATTGTTTTGATGTGTAAATTTATAACTGAATTTAATTTTTCTAGCAATCCGATATTTAAAGTTTAGTTTAAAATTTCTCTTTTTATTCGAACATGCAATAAGGCGAGAAGCACGTCCACCTGATAGTAAGTGGTACGCCTGTCGATGACAGTGATAATGGCGTGCTACTTAGGATAATATATAGCATTGTGCTCTTCACCATGAGACCTAAGATGTTAAGTCTCCTAACAATTAGCAATAGTGCTTAACTTACTGGCAAGAGAGACTTGTCCGTGGTAAAATTTAAAATTACTTTTGGCATTTTAATGGTTATATTTAAAATGAGAACATATATTTCGCTTCTATTCCAAGTAGGTGAGATATATGTGTGTATGTAGGGGATAACATGTATTTTACCCCTTTCATTATTAGTCATCGTGGTAATAACACTTTTTCCTCTCGTACCATTTTCACACAATCAATCAAAACTTTCTTAGGTTGATATAAAGGTAAAGTTATTACCATTCTGTACATGTATCTTAATACTTAAAATTTCCTCATCACGTGGCTTTCATTTATTTTTTTCCTTTCAAGTCTTGCATTTTTCATTCAAAATAGTAATCACCTTTCATTCATAATTTAAATTCTGTGCAGTATTAAATTGTTTGTCCTACTTTATGTATTTACTTGACATTTGACCCTTGGTCTATTGTCAAGTCATTTATGTAATCGCCAGCGCTAATGTTTTCTCTATTAAATTAAGTTATGTTTTTAAACTCTTTTAACTGTGTTATAATTTTCTAACAATTTTATACAAAATAATATGAAGTAATATAAAATTAAATATAATTTCAAACTCACCTTCGACACTTCATGGGAAGTCGTCGCTGAGGCACGGGAGAACTATGAACACTGTCGGGAAAAACCAAATTGTGCTTTAAGGCCAAAAATTCCGGAGTACTCATCCAGTTGGGATTTCCTTCATCGCACGAACTCAATGACAATGACCTAATAAACCTTTCGCTCGACAGTGAATCCGGAGTCAAGTCGATATTTTCCACATTCGGATTAGCAATTGTTATATTAACAGACGTCATTGATTGCGATCGGACGTGGCGTTCAAATTCAAAAATTTGATCCTTTGATTCATCCTTTACTAACCGAATGAAACCATCCTTATTGGTTTCAGTAGATTTCACTGTGGGTTTTGAACTGGATGATAACTCCTCTTGAGTTGTATCGTTTTGTGTGAACCGAGTGTCGGTCGATTTTATACTTTGCTTATCAAAATTAGAATTTATACTTGTTGTTTCCGAAGAATCGGAAAACGCATGCTCATTATTAGCATCGAATTTTGACTTATTTGCGTTTGTTTTTTGACGTGGTATATCTTTTGGATTAGTCGGTTTTTTAATAGTAAAACCAAATTCGTCGCTTGGACTAGTCTCCACAGCTGACGGGCATTTTTTTAAAGTAGAATTAGGTATCCAATTAAGAAACAGCGTCGGCCTTTTCGCATTATTGTGCTGGTCAGTAAAAACTTTAGTAGTCACTGTAAGATATCCCGGATGGTGTACTATATCTAATTCGTGTCGCGCAATCGTCGGGGGATGGACGCAAACGTTGTTCTTACAAAACAATATTTCATTGTCGACGTAATCAGGGGGTTCTTCGTTATCATCAAACTCCAAGCCTAGGAAGTAGCTAGATGCTCTCTTGATAAGGTCAGGCAGTGGCATTTTATCACATTTCCTTATAACATGTAACTCGGAGAGTGCGCCTTAACTTTAGTAACAGCAACGACCTCATTGGAGCGCAGCTATGTATGAACTGAAACGCGCATGTAAACACCCACACAACTTGATAACGCTGTATTGATCGGGAACACGAATAGCGCCCGCACTCGTTAATACCGACCAAGTGAAACAACTGTATCTCGTACTACGATAGAACATCGATGTAAATAAACTTAAATCAGTCAATCATTGTATAAATAATAAGTGTAAATAACAGAACGCAAGGAAAATATATAATCATATTTTATATCAACAAAACAATGTTAACTAATTCATGCGTTACTACGTTTAAGAAGAAACATTACAATTTATTTTTAAATAAAATTCTGTTCGTCATATATGAATTATAATATAAAATTAATTACTATTTAATTATTCAAACACTTCATTTGGAACTATTTGTCACAAAAACTGAAGTTTACAATCATAACATATTTATTTATTAGATGAAGGAGATATAGATATTAAAATTAATTTGTTACTGCAATAGTTATTACGATAATCGTTATATTGATTATATGTAAATACAGCTCGCCGAACCAGAACATGAGATAAATGCAAATTGTAACCTATGCATGTTGCTTATATATTTGGAATTCGTTTTCCTGTATATAAATCTAAATGCAAACTTGAAAATGTTTTTGACCAATGATTGCTTTTACTAAATGAATCTAAAGTGCTGTATCTTCTTAATACATGTAAAATAGTCAGGTATTAATACTATTTCTTAAAATAAATGTAATACAAAAATAATATACAAATACATAAAAACAATATTTATTTCAAATTCGAACCCATATTGGCAACGTTATATTATATTCTAAGGACATTTAAAGACATTTGAATTATCATTAAACTAAGGTAAAGTTAAAGAACTCTTATGAAATATTTCTTGAAGACAAACTTACTTTTCGTCAATTTTCAACATCAAATTTCACAAAATTTTGGTGAAATGGAACGTTTGTTTAATTTTTTGCAAGAAAATCCGCACGATGGCGTTTCCGTTGCATAATTAATTGACGCATGCGCCACACATTGCAATCAGCTGTCAGAAAGAACATAATCACGTAAAAAACAAAATTATTTGTGTCTTTAGATAATTCCCGTCAATATGGCGGGGCAAAATCCAGGCTCTCCTACTGACTTTCAATATTTTTATGAGGATGAAGTGTATAAAATCAACAATCGCGGCCAAGTTGTATTCGGTCTTGTACTTGAGAACTACGAAGCTAACTCCAGCGATCAGGAGAGCGACATTGAAACACCTATCCAAAAAGGCGAAATTCGTGTTGTGTGGCACCCTTCAGGAACTGAGCGAGTAATTTCCGAAAAATCGGTGAGTAAAAATGAAATCGGAAAATACATGACTATTAATTAGGTCTTTTAGTCGTGCTTCGGAGCGTGCAATTGGAAAATGGAGCATTTATTATGGCAACTTTAAAATCTTTAACAATAACAAAGTTTTTATGACATGGTCCTCATTCGTTTTTACAGAAAACAATCTAATGGGGGTAAAATAATATTCAGTTACAATGTGGGTATTTTCCACATACAAATTTTAACTTTTAATACAATACAATACAATTTCAAATACATCTTAACAGAAAAAAGATTTCTGCTTATTATATTAAAATCAAAAGAAATCCTTTAATGAAAAAAATTTTTACTTCTTAAAATTTTTTTTTTTTATTTCTGCAGCATATTTTTATTTATAAATGAAAAACTAGAAAAGCAAAAATATAATATTCTTAGGCAATGATTAGCACACTAATTTCTCTTATTTGCTTAATAAAACAGAGAGGTAGAGGTTCACTTATAGAATTTCAATCCTATAAGATCTTTTCAACTATCTCTCTGTTCTGTCATCTACATTGCCTATTCTATAGCATTGTTATTTAACTAACATTGTCATATTAAGCAATATACATACTATCATTTATTAAGCCAATCATCTAAGAAACTCTTGAAGTAAATAATTTGTATGTTTGTGTATAAGTGAAGAAAATTAAGGTGAAAAAATAAATTAAAATATTATTATTGTCATGATAATTCTGAATAGATATTATCCAAGCCGCATATAAAGTATTTTATGTTAATTTGTTACTGGTTCTCAGTTGTCTTCTTGTAAATGAGTTAAATGTACACTAACAACTTGAATCTTCTTTATATTTATGTAGCTGATATTATTGAGTATTTCTACAATATTAAATGGATCATATTAAAAATATAATAATAAAAATTGTGATTAATAATTCATAAGTAATGTCTTACATGTTTATTTGAAGGGCAATAAATCATTTATTATCATAAATTTCCTGTAAGACATGTAGCTACATACAATTGTCACCAAGCTAGATGTATAGGTTAATATGTTTGATTGCCTGTTGTTGTTTGATAAATATGTGAGAATGAATTGTGTGATATATAGATATTTATAATGAGTATATAGATGTTCATTGTCTATTTATTAAGTCACATATGATAAAGTAGCCCAGTCATATTAGGTAAAAAAAGGGGTCAACCTCGGAATGAAAGATAATAAGCTGCAAATTGGTATGAACCTTTGTTTTGTCATTCTAAATGTTGTCTCAAAAGTCACAATCGTTATCGTGTCCGCGTCTCAAGATATTCAAGGTCAAAGGTCACAAAAATCGGTTTTTCGCGAATATCTGGCTTCCTATCGGTTAAATGAGATTTGCATTTATTATAAAAGTTGTAGGCTATAAAATTCCCTACAACTTTTGTTTAAACTTTTTTTTCATACGACCAACCGTTTTGAAGGTAGAGCGCGAAGAGTGCACATCGTACAGTCATATTTAATAATAAATAAAAATATGTGTAAAATATATACTCTTACTATCATTTTAACTTAAAATAAAACTAAAATATATAATCCAGAATTAATAATATTTTATACTTAAATAGTTAAATATGAATAATTATATATAAATAATCAAGTTACTTACTTTAATTAAATATAAATAATTAATAGTTAGTACATAAATAATAGGCATTGTTTAATAATTATAATTTCCAAGTAAATAATTGACTTTATAACGTACTGATAACCATAACTCACGCTTGACCTTGCATTAGGCCGTATATGACTGTACGATGTGCACTCTTCGCGCTCTACCTTCAAAACGGTTGGTCGTATGAAAAAAAAGTTTAAACAAAAGTTGTAGGGAATTTTATAGCCTACAACTTTTATAATAAATGCAAATCTCATTTAACCGATAGGAAGCCAGATATTCGCGAAAAACCGATTTTTGTGACCTTTGACCTTGAATATCTTGAGACGCGGACACGATAACGATTGTGACTTTTGAGACAACATTTAGAATGACAAAACAAAGGTTCATACCAATTTGCAGCTTATTATATTTCATTCCGAGGTGAAAGCCCTAATATGACTGGGCTAAAGGGCTTTCTCTCTCAATGTAAAAGTAATATTTAACTTTTATAACCTTACCTATTATGTAATGATTACTCAATAGTAAGGATTGATAAACAAGTATACACATTGGGTATTATTAAATGAAAAATAAAAATTTAATATCTTATATAAGCTGATATGTTCCCACAATTATCTTATTGTCTTTGAGTATATATGAAGGTTTTAATTTTATAGATATTAAATATTCATCATTACTATGAGATAAATTTTAATTAATTCTGTCATATATCAATATCAATTACATTTTGTTGATTATAGGTGATATTTCTTTATCATAAGAAATAGTCTAGGTACATATTATGGCTGCACCAATTTCTGCTACCAAGGAATGGTGAGCAAATATTATATTGTTCCAAAATGGAACTGTTTAAGCCTAATAATAACACCATATTAATATGAGTAGGCATATGATATCTTCGGGTGAACGTATTGTTCATATTATCTTATATATTGACTTGTGTCTCTACATTCTATTTATTTATTTATTTATTAGTTTTATGGAGAGTGTGCTTTATGTCTAAGTAGCTTTTCCTGCTATAGTAATAAATTTTATATGCATATATGAATTGTATCACTTACAGGTTGGCTTAGCAGATCGTTCGCTTATGCCAGGTGATGTCGTACGTCGTCTAATAGCCGGGAAGGACACTCAACGTGGATATTGCCGTGATATAGTGATGACAGCGGCATTACAGATTGTGGGAACCAAACACGTCATACTAAGTGTTGCTAGTGAAAGACTCCAACCTCTAGACGAATTCACACCGGACCTGGCTGTGTGTCTGGATTCATGGGTTGGGACCTCAAAGGTAGTATTGTTTTTAATGTTAACATTTTCAATTCACAATAAATTCCGAAATTTAGCTTATTCATTTGTAAGGCAATATATTTTATATAACAAATCTATCTTTCATGTCTTTCTTTGCATCTTATTGAACCCGTTAGGTACTTCAATAAAATAATAAAATAACGTGTTCTTTTTATTCCACAAAGCGAGACATTCATCTGATGGTAAGTAATGTCTGTGCATAACAATGTGCCTTTAAATAGGTTACATACAGCACCACACTGTGCCACCACTATGAGACATATGGTGTTAAGCCTTGTTACTCCAGCAATTTCACTAGCTACAGCTCAATTACAGGGACTTACCATCAGTGAACTAAATAACTGGTTATGTTTCTTTTATTAAATAATTTAAATTAACTATAGAGCACCAAAACAAATGTTATATTTTTATTCTTACTGAATTTATTACAGTATAGAAACAAAAAGTAAATTTAAAATTATTTTCTTCACCAGGCTGTACATAGTAAACTACGGCTGGTATCAGCTGATGGTTCTAGCCTGGAGTACCCAGACCTGGACAGTTGTCCACTAGAAGACTACTCAATGCGGCGACGAAGATCTACGCCCTACTCCTCATCGGAGTTTTACCCAGGGCAAGTAGTGTATGGACCCTTGGGTTCCTTGGACAATGCCAATTGGCTTCATGTTACCAAGGAAATGAAAGCGGCCAGAAAACACAAAATGCATGACCATAAGGTTGGAAGATCTTTTGTTTATTAATTTATAACTTATTTTATTAAATATTTTTAAAGTACTGACTAACAAAAAAATATTTATTTAGTCTTGTTAGTATTTATTTTATAGTGAAAATTATGGTTAAAAAAAAGATTTGTTTAAATTTTATATGTTTGACTTTGATTAGTTTTTTTATGGGCTTCATTTCTCTCTTCTTTGTATAACGAGGCAATTAATTTTTCAAACATTCAACTGATTAATTTCAATTCTAAGCAAAGGTTTTTTTGTGATAGTATACATAAAATGTAGTCAGAGGATATAATTTTATGCTGAGTTATTTATACCATATACAAAAGTTGTTTCGCTTTTTAGTTCACAGTTGAAGCAGTAGTAACAGAGAGTGTGAGTGTTCATTGGCAATGTCGCGCTCTTTGCACACACCTTACAGACTCCAATGCACCACAGCAGCCGAAGTTCCTTGTTGAAGGTATTAAAAACAGTTATACAATTGATTATACAATGGAACTAGCAGAACATCTCCTGGTAGTATATATCTGCCCAAAACAATATTAAAACTAATACCAAGTGATTAAAAGACCATCTTGTAAGTGCAACAGCTTTCATGAACATGTAACAGTGTGGTGTCCCAATAGTCTGAACATTAAGAAGGCTGCTTGTGTTGTGCAATCTCAATAAATTTAATTTATATCATTTAACAGGTGAAGATTTGAAGAATTTGAAACTCCTTAACGTTTTTGAGCCCTGTACGCTGCAGGTTGGCGACAGGAACTTCCTTACTATTGGTCTGGAAGATACTTTTATTAGTAAAAAACAGTGGAGAAAACACCAAAGTAAGAGTTTGAGATTTAAATTTTTTTTTACTAACATAAAAATTATATGTTAATTTTAACAAAAAATATTTGTTCTTAGGTAAATACTATAGGAATCTTCGTAAACAAACTAAACCAGTAAGGAAACCTTCAAAGACTGATGCAAGCTCTGGTGAACATTTGCCTTCAAGACCTAAAAAACGTGCCTCGTCACACCGTAAACTGAAGTCAACCGATGTATGTATTTTTCAATAATAATTTTTGTGTATACACAGTAAGCTAAAACTGGAGCTAATCACTACAAAAGATTCAGTGACAATGAGACTGCGGAGAGTGGGAGTTTCGTGTGCCACAATAATGTTATTTCCATATTCACTGATATTATAAAATCAATATTGGTAAATAATTTTACAATACTGCCTAAAACGATCATTATCAATACATAGAACGAAATGGAGGTGGATGCGGCAGACGACAAATTAGAGTCTATAGATGAAGTTCTTAAGACAGATGGCAACTGCCCCAGCATCAAGATCGAACCTAGTGCCGACGTTAGTATACCAGTGGGAAGCAGCCAAGAAGACACTGCTACCGAAGAAAAAAACGATTCCGGCATCAGGTAAAATAAAAAATACGTACATATATTAATACATTTAAAATAATAGTAACTATTTTTAATTTATTTTGTTTCTTTCGTTATTTCCTTTTTTCCATTATTGAGTGTTTAATGAAAATTATACCATTTAAATTACATTTTTACTCAATTTCTTTCATTATCATTAATATAACTTTATTTACATTAAATAATATCTCAATCTCTATCATAATATGAGTAATTTCTATATGTAATACTTAAAATGTTTATTGCATGGTTTACTATAAGAACTTTTCCTCTTGTTGTATAATAAACTTTGATTATAATAAAGTGGGCTAAGTAAATCCCACATCCGCAGTCCCGAGCCTGCAAAGGAGGACAGTCAACTACTCAATGGAGATAGTAAGAATATAGACTCCAGCCTCAATGACGATGACTCAGACAACTGGGAGAACACAAGCAGTGATGGCAGTGATACCGATAGGTAAGTGGAACTAGTATTTCCCCTCCATTTATATGCTAGCAAATAGTACAATGTAGTATTAACTGAACTGCGACTGTCTATTTAAGCCAATCTATTAAATGTCAGTTTTCTGCAGCAACCTCACACTCCTATATGAAGAGCTTTACCAAGTGTATTTATAAGAGCAACAAGACTTAACAAGTATGTATGAAAACAAAGACGACGACATCTTAACTAAATCGACATTATCATGAGAGTAAACTTATCACCGGTAGAACATCCTGTTCATTTCCTTTGTTGAATAAATAAAATAAACCTAACTGGACAATCTCTGCCATTAGTTAAGCTCTTCTGATTAGTGTTATACTTGCTTGTATTGAGAGTTGATTACACCAACTAATTTAAATAACCTGTGTAGCGGTGCAACGTGGTCGTCCCGCTGCTCATCGGCGGCGTCGCAGCGCGGCAAGCGGTCGCCGCAGCTGGCGGTGCGCTTGTTGCGCGGCAAGAGGCTTAAGCGTACCGTACGCCGCGCACCTCCCGCGCCGCCGCCGCGCACCGGCGACCGCGTCGTCGTAGAGACGCTCCACACCACCAGTTGCGCAAATGTCGTGTGGCAGGTGAGCATACCTCTAAGACGTCAAGGACAGGCTATCAACTGCCTTCATAGCGAAATATTTTAGCGCTTGTTTTGATTGGTGATAAGCCTTTCTGAAACTAGTCTGACTAGCTACCACCCGCTTATCGTAAATATACTGTTATAGCTTTATAGTACAGAAAAGTCTTAGCCATGCACATCCTACTTATTATTCGATATTATGTACAATTAAGATAGTGTTAATAATTGCATGCCACATAAATATGAAGTAATTAATCTTATATTGTTCCATTTAACAGGATGGTACAATTGAAATGGGAATACCATCTACCCAATTGTATCCTATTCACCATTTGGACGGTCAAGAGTGCTTTCCAGGGGATTTCGTTGTTAGTGGAGCAGCTAATGTAGAGGAAAATCAGCAAGTGAGTTGAAAAATAAGTCATAGCACCTAAGAACTTGTCTAACCATTTAGAAATGCAGAGCACAATGTAATGCTTTGTTTGTTATGCTAACTGTTGACACGTTGTGAGCAGGAGTAACATTTGCCATTAGGTTTTATGCTTTTGATGGAAATTTTATCAAAAAAATAAACTTTAAAAACAGGAAAATACCAGGGATCGATAAATGTTTAAATTAATTTATATATGACCGTTAAATAATAATTTACAGCTGAAGCACAGAGAGTATGGTGTAGTGCAGAGAGTGGATCACCATGGCAGGACAGCCATAGTGAACTGGTACCGCACCTACACCAGCGCTGATGAGCCTGTGTGAGTTTTTACTGTTTTTGTTCTATTTATAATAAATTTCACATACGTTAATAAACATATTATTTACATAACAAATGAAAAGAAAGCTCATAAAAAGTAGTATGCGATTAATACGAAGCAACTAGTGGGACTTTCACTTGATAGTAAGTGATATACTTTGTACCAATTTGTGCTTGTCGCCTTGAGACAAAAGATGTTAAATCCCGTTTCTCTAGTAATTTCTTTAGCTACAACGGCCTTCAAATCGGAACACTGTAATGTTTGCACACTACTGTGTGATTGGGTCAAGTATATTTTTGTTGACGATAATATTTTTTTTTATTGATTGATATTGTTTTTGCGAATAGTCCACAAATGTTGAACGAGAGCGAGATGAGCGTTTACGATCTGAAAGACCACCCGGACTTCCAGTATCGCCCTGGCACTGTTGTCATCAGAGTTGCCAACTTCACAGGAGAAGATGCCAACTGTACTGCTGGACAGGTTAGTTTATATATAGGTAACAATGGAATAGGTGATCTTTTTGACTTATTTTTTTTGCTCACTTTCTAAAAATTTACTTTTGAATATGCAGTATTGTATCATAAATTAACTAAAAATTACTGTTTACAATGCCATAAAACAGCGTACTGTTTTTTAACGCTTAAGTTACCTTCATATTATTATACTCTGTGTAAAAGCATACTTAACTAATATAAAGAGCAAACACTGCATTCAAAATATTTTTGAATAAGTACCTTTAACTATATTATCTTTTCTTTCAGGTCATTGACAATTTCCCTTCAGGCCGCGTTAAAGTATGGTGGGTCGATGGTCATACCAGTATGTGTTGGCCACAAGATTTGTATAAGGTGACTACTATTACTGCTATTACGCTTTTCCAGTATTGTTTTAAAAAAAACACTTTTACTTTAAAAGTATTACTGAACAAAACTTTTTTTTATCAAAGGTGGGCGAGTATGACTCGGAGGAGGGTGAGCTATGGGGCTCTGAGGGGTCCGGCTCGGAGGATTCTTGGGAGACACAGAGCTCGGCGCGTGATGAACCGCGTACACCGGAGGCTGCACCTGCTCAACCCCCCCAGACTCAGCCTACTGCTACTTCTCAACCTGCGCCACACCTTCATGTGCAGCACGGTAGAAGGAAAATCAGCCTGCCAGGTTAGTAGTATATAATAATATTCAAGACTAGGTGACGTAAAGATGTTCTATACTGTATAAAACAGAAGGCAAAAGATAGAAACTATCTATGTATATATTTATTTGTTGTTTCAGTGCTTGGTAACAGTCCTAGTGAAGAGACCGCGCCGGAGGTAGTTAGCAGCGGTGCGACTGTGGTATTAAGTTGCAGCAGCGTGCCGCGGCTGCTGGAGCCGCGTGTGGCGGCGCACATCGAACGCGGCCGCGTCGCCATGCGGCGCCTCGAGGAAATGTTCGCGAAGCATCCCACACTACAGAGTCAAGAAGTAATTGTAAACACGAAGTAACATTAAGAACAGAATAAGTACATTAAATGGAACAAACCTTTCAAGAAGCAGATAATTTCCTTGCCTATTCCTAGGAATTGGTAATGGGAAGGTCTCAAGTCCAGCTGCGGGAACATTACATGGGACTGTTTATTTCTTCCGTAATAAACAATCATTTACATTAATCTACTTTTTTATTATTTTAGATTATGAGGAAACTTTTGAATCTCTACAAAGACTGTCGTTTTCTGGATCGTCTTATGGGTACGACATTCTTCCATGAAGATCATTTTCTGGTGGGTGGATTATACTTTATTATTGTTATCTTTATCACTAGTCAAACTTAACTAAATCAGTGAATGGTTTTACAAAACATCTAGGGAAGAATGAAATTTAAGATTGTATATACAAAAATCACCACCAGTGTTATTGCCTATACTCTGGAAATGTTCAATATTACAAATTTGTATATGAATAGGCATTAATAACTTTTTTAAGTTGTCAAAAATTATTAACTCATATAATTTATTTTTTAATTTTTATTGATAAAATTAAAGTTATGTAACTTGCAGGGTCTGCTGGAGCGAGTTCGCGAGCGTGGCGCTAGCACACCTCGCGCCGGCGAGCGCCGAGTGCATGAACAACTCGCTCGCCTGTTCACACCTAGCGAGCCAAACGAGCCTGCCCTGGAGACCGCCGACACAAGCGAGCCGACCGAGCTCACATTTAACGTCATGCTAGTCGATGATGAGAAGGCTCAGGGGCAGCCCGTCATTACTACTAACGTATCTGTAGAAGCAATGGAGGTAACATTCCATTTCATCTCTTATCAGATATAGTCCAACATGATATGGGTTAAGTAAAAAGCTCTAACGAAAATTACTATCATGAAGCTACTGAAAACCAGACAGACATTGATACACATGATAAATTTGTCACCCCTCTTTTTACTTATATTACTAGTAGTGTTACTTGGGAAAGAGTACTATTTTGGGAGTAATACAATACATACATTTTATGATAAAAATTTAGTATCTACGCTGCTATTTTATCATCCTTTTCAGCCAATACACATCCTCTGCTGAACATCAACTTCCAAAGATCTCCAAATGGAACAGTTCTACGTTCTACATTATATATATATATATATATATATATATATATATATATATATATATATATATATATATATATTACCACACTTATATTTTAATATTATTTATGTTTTATAGGTGGAAGCTAATTCGCCAAAAAAACCACTTCACTTGAATATCGAGCCAATACAAGCCTCTGGCTCCGAAGTAATGGCTTCGGAAAATCCATCCACTGATAACAGTAAGTTTTTTGTCATTTCTCCATCCTTGATCCGGCCACATATGAAGTACGACTATGATATTGTAAATCAACAGCTGTAACAGCAAAGCAATGTGTCCGCTATTACCATATGACAGGTGACCATTTTTCACTATCTCATTTACTTGCTTAACATTACGCTAAATTGTGGAAAAATGCAAAGCAATAAAATAATGACTCCCCGGCAGTATCAGGCGAGACGGACACTGACGGCACAACGCGCAACGTGTGCTACAAACTGTGCTCGCTCATACACACGCAGCTGGTGAAGGCGCACGCCGAGGTCAGCCGGTAAGTGACCTGTTCCGTACTCATACGCCTACTAATACTGTTCATGTTTATAACTAACTGAGGAAAAATCTCCGCAATTACAACTGAATTCGTCATCGCTTCTATGTTTTGTAACAACTACACATTCGGCTTCATTTTAACGACGGTTAAATATCTTAAATATTGTGGTTAAATTTCATGTATTGGTATATATCCGTTTATAGATAACTTATAAATCACAATCGTGTTTATTAATTCTGCCAATTAACGTCGACTACTGAATTTCTCAATTAATTTCTAGCGCGATATATTCTTTGGGATCTTCATCAGGTGATCACTTGGTCTCAACTCTAGGATCTTGCCGCATCGATCGTCCGATCCTCGCCTTACGTAGATAACAAAGTTGGTATTGAAACAATCGAAGGTTCTATGTAAAGGCTGTTATTTGTTTTCCCGCAGGAGAAGGCCGCAAGAGTTGGCCGAATTTCTTAACAGCCTTATGAAAATTCCAAATGCGAGCGAAGAGAAGTTACCCTACCACTTTTCAGTGTGAGATTCAATTTTTTGTTATCAGCTTCTCTTATTAATTTATACGTATGGAAATCTGTGCGCATTAATCACTAACCTCATTAAGTAACTTGGTTAAAATGCTTAGTCAGAAATCTAACTGTCATTTGGCTTTACATATTTATTTAACTGCACTAATATAAAACCATTAATTTAATATATAAATTTTATACCAAATATACAATTCGCATATTTTTTTAATTAGATAGTTCTTAATGTATTAAACTAAGATAGATTTAATGTTGTATAAAAAAGTAAATTTTTTTGTTAACAAGCAACACTTTATCGTACAGATTACCATACAATTTTGTTTGCTCTTACAACTATTATTGGATTTTTTTTTAATTTCTACTTTTTTATTTTCATCATACAATTATATGACTATGTAATCCTAAAAATATTCTAAAACTGTTCAAAATTATTTAACTGCACCTTTATCTCTTACACTATCTGATAGTAGTGTTCATTGCAATACTTATATTAAACAAATAAGTATTATTATATCATTTCAGAGTCATCCTGAACTTTAATTTTATTAATTTGTTAAATTTAATCATTTATTGCATACATTTATTTAATTACACCAACATGTAAATAAAATATATCTTATCTTAAAGTTTCTATTATAAGACTTAGGGCCTTCTCTCACAAGTCCATTATTACACCGCTGGCAGTGTCCATTAAAACTGTTATTTTTGAAACATACAATTTTATTCTTCAAATCTTCCTTCATTGGAAGCTCGAGCCAAATGGAGATCAAACACTCAAAGGGCATTACACTTTTTAAGTTTATTTTTTATTTTTTTGTTCTTTTTTAATAATTTTATTTGGAATGACTCAGCAAAAAGTGGTAACCTAATTTCTCTGTTTTTCCAAAACATTAGTGTGTCAAAGGAGCTCGTACATGTAGTTTATACTCGCGTAGTTGTCACCTACCAGATATTTGTTTAATGTAAGTCTTGCATACAATATAACATTTGTTTGTCGCAATGTTTGAAAGACCCTAATGTGCATGAGAAATATCAGCCTGACCATATGTTACCTTATGTCATTTAAAAAGTCCTCGATCTTCTCCGTCTGTGAGATAAAACGTCTGAAGCATGAAATATATAAGAATAATTTAAGGTTTGTTTTTTGAGTAACAAAATTATCTAATGATCTACTCTTCTTTTTATGTAATTTTTTTTTTACTGCCTCGGTAATGCAATGGCATAAGCGCGTTCATTGCAACACGTAGGACCCTGGTTTGAGCCCGCCATATATAATAAAATTTGGTTGATTGGTGGGAAGGTTTCTAGAACCCTGGCTACACCTCAGCAGCATATTACTAATCTGTCGCCACAGACAGCATTTCCGTCTTCCGGCTGTTAGAGTATGAGAGTGGGGTTGTTATAAGATTCCTATTCACCACCTTATTGTCAATAGATAAAATAATTTTCAAATCAGTGTGATTAAAAATTTGTTTGAAATTATTCTGTATTTTCTCCCATTTTGGTCTAAAATAACCTATTATTGTTATACTATTGTAGAACTCCCACTGAAATCGCATTTTTTTTCATTCTCTAGAACATTTACAATGTAAACATCTTAACATAATACTTCATTGTTATGAACGTTTATTCTTTTCGTTTAAAAATATTCAAGTCACAGATCAATGGCTGCTTGCTAGAGGATATGAAAAGTTTGATGAACCTAATTATGTAATAGTAATTGCGAAGGCAATAGCCACATAGAACTGTGGGTATATATATATATATAAACTCGTTTACTGGATATAGTAATATGAGAATATGAAAAAAAAAATTTTTGTTATTCACGTTTAATTTTGCTATTTAAAGAGAGAATTTATGCAATTACTTTCTTAGCTACAGAAATTAAAAGCGTTATAAGTTAATAGAGACAGGAGAAATTGGAGATAGAAGACTGATGATAAGAAGATAGTGGTGAACAAAGACTTTCATTATAGTGGTTTTACAAATTGAATTCGTCGTATTTAAACATTAATCTGCCAGTAAAATTTCCTTTTTTTTTCATATCTATATTCATAATAACTAGTTACGTTGTGCTGGTGGTGTTGGCCTAATATGTACCATTCAATTAAGCAAGCACCATGGTGGTGTCCTCTTATCAGCAAACGGTATACCGTTAATATCCATATCACATATTTACTTATAATTGTATGACATTAATGTTTTTAACGAACACTTTTACAGTCAATATGGTGCTCTAGTGGTCAGCATGGCTGATCAAGATGAAAAGACAGAGGGTGAAAAAGTATTAGGATCCGATCTGAAGGATGCTACTACCACAACTGCAGTATCACCAGATACGAAGAGTAAGTCTGTTTATTTTTATTTTTTCTATTAACTCTTCTAGAACTGATTGATAGTTTCTGAATGAAGATTAAAAGCCAGACAATGCTGAATAAATATTACTGTAACCTGGATCATAAATAATCCCATTTTTCCCAGATAAACACCTTGCCTTATCACATCAATAGTTTTTCATATGAAGTCCATCATTTAATGCAATGAAATGCATTACAGACATACCATCAGCGGATACCGCCCCACTCGCGACGGCGGAGGGCGAGGTAGAAGCGGAGGTTAGCGAGCCAACAGAGGTAGCGGAAGTCGGTGTGGGTGGCGAGGGTTTCTGCGTACTGGAGTCCGCACCCGCCGCGCACCGTTTCCGCCTCTCCATGTTGCAGCCGTCTGAACCGCGCTCCTTCTACACTGCGGTCAAACGCGAAATCAAACTGCTCAAAAGCGACCTACCACCTGGGGTCAGTGACATTGTTTTTTTATTCACTTGTTACAAGGCTCTTCACTCCGAAATTCAGATGATGTCTGGCAACAAAGATCTACCACAAGTAATTGTATTAAGACATATTTAATTACTTATAATTACATAAGGCGATAAGGTTCTTTTCGTCCCTGTGTTCAGGTGTGGGTGCGCGGGTTCGAGGAGCGCATTGACCTGCTGTCCGTGATGATTGCTGGGCCCAGCCGCACGCCGTATGAAGGCGGACTTTTCGTGTTCGACGTGCAGCTTGGCGGGGAGTATCCTCGCGCTCCGCCTCTCTGCCATTACCACTCTTACTGTAGTGACCGCCTCAACCCCAACCTGTACGAGGACGGCAAGGTAAACATCTGAAGTCTACATCCTAGAAAGGGGTGACCTCGATTCACATGTTAAATAACAATATGGCCATAGATAGTGAAGCATACGCATCCACAGTCTTTGTCGTCATATTTTGACAATTAAAAACAGTAACAGGGTTCAAATTTGTTATTAGCTTATGATGTGTGTGTGTCGCGTGCAGGTGTGCGTGTCGCTGCTGGGAACGTGGTCGGGTCGCGGCGTGGAGGTGTGGGGCAAGGACAGCTCGCTGTTGCAGGTTATTGTTTCGCTGCAGGGACTTATACTGAACGCGGAGCCCTACTTTAACGAGGCCGGCTATGAGAAACAAAAGGGTTAGTACACACGTTTATTTTATACCTTGAGCTGTTCTGCTAAGAATTAGAACATGTATTGATTTGGTCTTATAATCATAATGATATAATGTTTAGGTTCGGATGAAAGGAGATTACATGTGGCCGAGATGCGAATGTTAAGATGGATGTGTGGTGTGACGAGGATCGATAAAATGAGTATATTAAAGGAGGTCTGAAAGTTGCTTCAGTGACAGAGAAGTTGAGGAGCAAGAGGTTAGCGTGGTACGGGCATGTTATGTGGAGGGATGAAGGACATATAATAAAGAAAGTAATGAGAATGAATGTGCATGGTTATAAGGGTAGAGGAAGACTGAAGAAAGTGTGGATGGATTGTGTGAAAGATTACATGTGTAAGAAGAGTGTGAATTCAGATATGACGGCTGATAGAGGGTGGTGGAAGAGATGTGCATATTGTGCCGTCCCCACATAGCTGAGAAAACGGCAGGAGGAAGAAGATAGACTGTTTAAATAAACATGCTGTGGCGTCATGTACTCGTTGTTACGAGTTGTAACAAGGTTGGTAACACGAAAGTTTTTTAATGAGATATTTAAATGTTTATTCGGCAGGCACGCAACAAGGCAAAGAGAACTCGCGAATGTACAACGAAATGGTGCTCCTCAAGCTGGTTCAATCGATGACCCGCATGCTTCTCAACCCGCCGGAGCCATTCCGCGAAGAGGTGCTCGCCCATATGCGCGGCGCGGCCGCCGGCCTCTGCCGCCGCCTGGAGTCCCTCGTGCTGCTGTCGAGTGGCAAAAGCGCGGACGTGCCACCGCCCGATTATCCCCTCCTTCCAGCTTCTAGAGGCTTCTGCTTAACACTGCGCTCGTCTCTGGACGCGTTCCGCGCGGCGCTCCGCCGGAACGACATAGCAGTGCCGCCTTCCGCCTTATAGCCGCTCGCCCACGCCTAGGTACGTCACGCACACATACACGCAGTCATATATATACACAAGCAGTCGCAAATACAAGTGTTACGCTCCACGTTGCGGACGCGAGGTGAAACTCATGGCCGCTCACTTTGTGTATGACCGTTGTGTTTTATTTTTACTTATTCTAATGACTTTGTGTTATTAATTGCGGAATTTCTTTTAAATTATAATTTGTCATGATAATAACGTATTTATACTTTAAACAGACGTATACTCGCTAATCCAATTATAATGATAATATTTGTACACAGCACCATTCAATGAGCGTCCTAGACAATGTTTTAAGCTATAATATATACATACATATTATTGCAGCATCATGACTAGGAATGATGAAGCAGCAGCTATTTCGCTTCAGACATTTACGGAAGCTGAAATCATTGAGGAAGGTTAAAAAAAATTAAGTGCTCGTATGTGATTGTTACGTTAACCATTCAGCACTATAAAAATATTTTCTTCTCTCTCTCTCGTGAACTTCATCCCTGAAGGTCGCGTCGCCTCCATAACTCAAAACCATTTAATCGTAATATGGCTTACACCTGATCGGACCATCATGATCGACACTGTTGATGTTTCATTTTAAAACCAATTCATCCAGTTTGTATGTTTGTCACCGTATCACATAGCCAAAGTAACTGAGGACTTGATGAATAATCTGATAGAGATTTTAAGATCTGATTACTTTATAACTTAAATCCAGAACAATTATCAGTTTTATTAAATTATACTACTACTGTTTGAATAATGAAGTCAATGATAAACGAATATCTCCAGCAGCATACATATATATATATCTATTTCTCTATTGAGTCATACAAGATTTTGAACTTTTAATAAGAGCTTTAAAGTTCACCACAACAGCTTTTTTAAAGTCCATTAAAGTAAGCATCTAGTGCTTAGGAAATATTCGAGTTTAGTAACATTATGACGTCATCAGTCGCAGACGAGTCCAGGACGAAATGTATAATGTGCGTGAATGTATCTAAGGTAATACGCCGCGTATTTCGCTTCACATCCGCGCAGCCATTTATCATTGCTATCTATACTTCCGTTTGATTATGATTATTATCTTAAAGGCTCGATCTTTGATCTCCAATCGTTTGTAACCATCATCGTCATTTCGGCATATTATCGCCGCTTGCTAAACGTAACGCTTCCACAATCCACCACTAGCCCGACCGATTACCTGCGATCTTCATCAGGCTTCGTCACCTGGTGTACCTAATACAGTTCAATCATATACATATTCAATGGACTGTTCGGATGTACGAAAAGCGAGGCGTCTCCATATTTATGTAAATGGTAACACTTGTAGGTTATAGTATTTATTGTGATGTACTTTTGGATTATAGATTAAATAAATACATTAGATGTTCGAAGCAGGGCGATAGGTCTCGTTAATTGTTATTGTTCTTACGGCGGTGAAAAGAAATTAATACCTTTCCGATGAGTTTCCACCGCCTCCGTGGCGCCGTGATCATCCGATTATCTTGTAACACGGAGGAGGTCCTTGGTTCTGTTTTGGGGGCGATATGCGCCTAATTAGCTACCACCACTACATCGTGAGTATGCAGTCGTAGCAGCATCGCTGTGTTCCGGCTGTCATCATAGAAGAGTCAGAGTATTCTAGGGGAGCTCAACCCGTCATCTACGGCCCCATTGTCACTTAACAACACGTGAAATAAAGAAAAGGGGATATTAGTCCCGGATGTGGCCGCTTGCGGCGCCTCGATAATAGAAAATGTTGTTCATATTGCGCGACAATATGGTACTAAAACATTTCGCTATCAAATAAAATTAATTTCTTGATACAATATTCGACCTCGCCATTAGTATCAATTCCCACTACTGGCGAGTGGTATATAAACGAACGGTTTAAACTATTTATTTTAACCGGAAGTGATGTCACTTCTCAAAATCTTCTGCCATTATCGAGTACTTATAAATTTATCACGCGTTAGGTAATCCATTACTTTGTCATTAGACAAAGACAAGTTACTGTAAAAGGTGCGCGTGCGCGCGTAGTGTTCATGCGAATGAAGTTCCACTACTCTAGCGCATCGTAGTCCCGAAGTAGGGGAATCCCCGGCGCGTTATTAGTATCGAATTGTATGAAATATCTCAATGTATTACTTTTAATATTGTTGTAACTCAATTTTGTATGTGTAATGATAGTTTTTATTTTAATTTTGTTTTATACAATGAAAAAATATATAATTAATTTATATTGTAGTTATCGAGGTGTAAAACCGATTATTGATTTTTTTTAGAATTCGGTTCGGCGTGAACGTGGAAAAAAAAATGAGATTCCCTGTATCTTCTAGTTACCAATGAACTTTAATTTATTTATGAATGATATCGTTTACACTGTCTCAATTGTTTTCTATTGCCTGTACGTATATTTAAAATGATGGGTTATAATGAATTGATTTGTAATATTTTACATATATATATATATATATATCCATATATATATGCCGTTCACACTTACATATTAATTTTTATAAATCTTTTGTTTTATTGTATACATATGACAATATTATGATAAAATATTTTATTAAAATTGGCCGAGAATGTTTGTTATCCTCTCAACGAGCATTGCAATTTCCAATTTTACAGTTTATATTGAAATTTCAAATAGTTAATTGTATTTAGCTGTTTAGCGCTCACACAGAGACATTGCTTTTAACGGAAATGGTTAAATTTTAACGAAGTCCTCTATGATGCACTGCACGTTTCCCAAAATTGCCATGCTCGTAACAAACTTGCATAAATATAAAACTGTTGAGCCGTGTTGTTTGTTGTAGCCGAACGGATATTATATATTTTGCTACGTGTTTTGTACGAGCGCGTAACTCGTAACGTGGTGTGTATCGGATTATCTAAATTGCAACGGAACTACGTCCGGTTCCGTTGCTGGCATCGCATTAAATTAAAACTAGTTGATGTTTCTGTTCGTTTCCGCTGTTAGCGCTTACAGTTGTGCGAACAGCGAGCGCCGGCACAAATACAATGTAACTCCATGCCAAAGTCAATTGAGCTAAGGAAGGCTTTCTGTCGCTTGTGTACGCGATAAGTGACAAATATATGTAATGATGATGATAAAATAAATAATTCTTCAACCTTTCATGTTTTTTTTATTCATTGTTACCTTACCTCTAAACTGGAACTTTAGTTATATAATGATAATAATAATAAAAAAATCAGCGCTGGCCAAGAGTGTTGTTAGATGTCACGAGAACATTAAAGCTGCCAATATTGAAACGTATAGGTTTCTCTACCATGCTTTTCGTTAGGGTTGACGAGGATTCTTATTCTTGAAGCGGAGCATACTAATTTTTTAAGAATCTTCCTCATTTTAGAAAGATTTAAGATTTACATAAAAGGTTTTTTCTTAAATGTGAAAGCTTAATCATACACCAATTTTTCTGAAAACCTCATCCGCCCAACTACTTCATCAATCATACTTTCCAGAAGCTAAACAACAAACATCTCATGCACCTGATGGTTATAGATCTGCCTATAACAAAATGGCGCTAGTTAGTATGACACACCGCATCATGTGCTCCTCGCCCTACGAAGTCAATAGCCAATTTACAACCCCACTGTTGGGGCACCGGTCTACCCTCAACATTAGGGCCACAGGGCCATAGCCACCACGCGGGCCCAATGCGGATTGGTGACTTCACACACACCTTAGAATAAATTCTAATTCATGTGCAGGTTTCCTCGTGATGTTTTTCTTCACCGTTTGTATTTCGCTGTGGTTACTAAAGTTCACAAATGTACGTAACTTAAATATTAAAGTCATCGGTACATGCCGAGATTCGAACCCGCAACCTTCGGAATGAAAGCCGCACGCTTTAACCATTAGGCTTGAGACGTAAAGTGTAAAATATTATTACTCCAGTAATTTTGTAACCTACACCGCCCTTCTAATCCGAACAGTAATGATTCCACACTACTGTTAGTCGGCTGCAAGAGACCTGCCTCACCAGTACAAGTATTATAATAACAAGGGGTGTAAAGTATAGTGGTATAAAATGAGAAACATTTTTACAAACACACAAAATAAACTTTAATCACATATAAAAATATCTCCACACTATAAAAAAGGTAATAAAATCAGTCCCCTGATCTCTTCGCACCAGCAAACCGTAAACAACAAAATGGTATCTCTATCACAGCTCTCAAAATAACAATCACACGTGAATTTAAATTTTGTTACATTAGTTATTTCTAACAAATAATTGGCATTTAATATTAACAGATCAAGTCGGAAGTAACTTCCGTTTCTTTATCAGGTATTTATTTTGCTCTCATTAATTAAAAAAAATCATCCATCTTCATCTAGCAAGTTATAAATTCCTTCCTTGTAAAATGTAGCTGGTTCGGAATGGAAGAAGTATCCTCCAGCTTGCGCGATTTGCTCTTCTGAATTTCCATTTCCATTAGAAAAGTTTTTTAGGGAACAGAGAGGGGGTAGACTATCGTGGCAAGATCCGGGGAGTGAGGAGGATGTGGTGAAACAGACCATCCAAGTTCAAGAATATTTTTCTCGACTCACATTTGCTGCATGCGGTCGCGAATTGTCGTGGCGAGAGTGACATTTTTTTTTTATTGGAAGGGTAAGCATATGAGAACAGTTCATCTGGTGGAAAGTGATGACTGACATCCTTGGACAGTCGCAACAGAAGGGTGTATCATATATTGCGATTGACGAGTGCAAGACGCTTTTCGTATCATAACCTGTGAATGCGGAACTAACAAAAACAAAAACGTGTTGTCATGGTAACTCATAGCGGGTGAATTCGACTAGATTCTAGATTCGACGGAAGTTACTTACCACTCGACCTGATAATTAACAATTAGTAACACAATCAACGACACGGACAAAGCTCTCGCAATGGCGTGCTCTGTTATAAATAATCACTTAAACGTATACCACCTAAATTGTATTCGCCATATAATTATTATTGTACTCAAAACATCGCAGTAGATTCTATGCTCATTTGAATAAGTATAAAAAAAATCGATAATTGTGTAAAAAAAAACTGATCACACATTACCACATAGAAATTACTATCACCATCACACTGTATGGAATAAACTTAATTTTTTTAATATTCAATTTAGCGACAAAACTACATCGCGCTCATCGCCTGTGACTTAAGACGTCTAGTGTCGTTACCCCAGTAATTACACTAGCTTCAGCGCCCTTCAATCCGGAACATAGTAATGTTAGCACTTCTGTTTAACGGCCTAACTAGACGACCTCTGGCAAGCGACCTACCACCAGTAGACTGAAACAATCTGAACGTATGGAATAAGATTTATGTCCAACAGTGGACATACATTCGGTGTTACTGTTATAAAATGGAAGAAAGTTCTGGAAATATTCATTAGAATATTATTTCCATCGTATTTAAGTTACTCGATCGAAATTATGTTAAAGCTACTGAAGTTTGTACGAGTGTAATACTTTTTAAAAATAGATGCCTCTTCTCTTTTAACGTTCAAAAAAAAAAAATGAGATCGCATTAGTATTATTATTCATGGTGTATGTAAGGCAACGATAAGTGTGCAGACGCATGGTCGTAGTTTTAGTGAGAAAAAAAACACGTTTTTACTGGAAGCTGCGAATAGTAAATTTTTTGTGCGAAATAACCGTCCCGTTTTAGACTAAATCGTATCTAACAGTTCGAACGGCAAACAGTTCAAAATTAACTATTACTTATTAATATAGACCGTATCAGAAATATTACTGACAGACAGTTGACGCCATGCGATCAGTAAGCGCGCGCTTTTTTTTTTTATTCGACGAAACGAGCGAGTTCATCTGGTAAAATCATACGTCTGCCCATGACGTGGCGCTAGAATTACATACGCTGCATTACTTGCTCATCTCCTTAAGACGTAGACACGTTTCCCTTCTAATAAAGCTTCAGCGCCCTACAAACCGGAACACAGTAACGTTTGAATAATACTGGTTGGTTGATAGGCGCTGCGATGGTACGTACTTAAAACTGTTTCCGGTAAGACACCTATAAGTTCGTCGCCTTAGACACGGAATGTGAAATTTAATTACACCAGTACTTATGATCATGACCATCAAGTGATGTAATACAATCGAGATTGAAAGTAGTTTTTTTTATAATATTTAGGTAATTATACGCCATCTGGAATTATGCCTTAGTACTACAGGCACGATTCAAAAGTCTAAAGACACACCTAGGTACCATTTTGTAATTTATAAAAATACCGACATATATAAAACTATAAATAATAGTAACTTTTACAAATATTTCTAAGTAACTTTTAAGTATGATAACATTTATATTTACGCAAGAATTTCCACATATACCTTTTTGTATGTTATCTGTGTGCATTAAAGGATTATAATTAATATTGAATTTAACACAAATTTTTTATATAACCTGTAAAATGTGATTGAATTTGAAAACTTTATAAAATATCCATTAAAATAAATAACTATAAAGTTTTTTGGCGCCGTTGTAATTTTTTTTAAATTATTTTCATTGTTAAGATTTCTTACTGTAATTAAATTAAAATTGATGCGTATCCGATGAAAGTAGTTATTTGTTGTCATCAAAAAAAAAATGTTGCTATCACAAAAATGTCAATCAGTCATTGATTAGTTTTGTAAATTATAAAATATGATAAATAAGAGATTTCCGCCTATGTAGAGAGTCATCACGTTATCTCTGGAACCATAAAGCTTAGAGACTTGTACTTTGGTAGGGATATTCCTTTTGCAGAGTATAAGGCAGCTAAGAACGGATTTTTCAAAATTCCATTCCCAAAGGTCATTGCGGGGGTGTTACGACCAGACAAGCGGGCGGGGAACAGCTAATTATAAAACACAAAACCAATACTAATGACCGACAAATTGACAACAAAATGATTAATCCCATTGAATATCTTAAAAATATATTGTACTAGTAACATTTTTAACGGTCAATAATTGCTATCGTTTTCTTAATAATGTTAATAAATAGTACATTATATATTGTAATTAAAAATAAAAGTATATTATTTAATGAAAAAAAAAATCATGCGTGTTTCACACGTAAAAATATACTTTTGGTGTATTAAGACCTTTTTTCATTAACCGATCAAGCCGTGCAACAGCTCGAAAGTAGCCAAATATTTCTAATGTATGTTTTTTATTGATCTTGACCAGAACATCACGTTTAGCGACGAGACTAGATGGTGAAGTAGCTTTACTCGAAATACTCTATGTCTCATATGTTGAAAGCCGGACCAGGGCGATACTGTCGTGACGGTAGATTTACAATTCGAGGATGGTAGCTAGTCGGGCCATTTAAAAAAGTCACCATTGCCGAATGAACTCTTCAACACGTGGCTCCGAAATCGAACCAGAGACGTTACATATGCTTGTTGGAAAGCAAACCATGTAAGCAGAAAATATTAGGTATTACACACATAGTACTTGTATACATAATGGATAATTTTCACTATAACTTTTTAATACAAACATGCGAATTCATTAAAGTAAGCATATTAAGTTCATTTATAAAATACGTATTTTTTTTTTACTTCCTATAATATTTATACATTCTTTCACACATAAAAATTATCTGATCAACAGATAACACAAACTAGAAGCATCACGTAATTTCATTTGTACATGTTCACATAATTATTAAAAACGTTAAAAATTTATTATTGTCATATATCGTACGTAGGAAATACACATGCGACTACAAGTTCACAATTCACAAGTCTTATTACAGTTACGAAAAAGAACTAGCTATACCATAGACAAATAAAAAATAACTCAAAAATATTTTTTTAAAAATTAAAAAAAATATTTTTCTTTTCAAGAGATGTGTGTTGCCTGTGATTAGTCTACTGATTTTTACCAGCGCTAACCACATCACCACAACACCAGATGGGTGTATGCGTATGGTCATGCACTAACCTATACGAATTAAAAAAATGTAACTAAAAAATGTTTTACTACAAATAATAAATATATCACGATTCAAGTTTGTAACTTGATTTATTAGTAACTGCCGACGTTAAAAAAATAGTAAACTCCATCGATTATTAATTTCGTATCTAATATTGTACAAAAACCATGGCGAGGTTAGAACCTGTTAGAGAGAGAGAGAGAGCGAGAGAGAAATAAGGTCATTTATTCGCCAAGTACGTAAGGCAGGTTGATGGATATCACGTGTCCAAGAAAGCTCTTGGAACATGTCTGTTTCCTCACGATGTTTTCATTCAGCTCAAGCTTAGTGGAAATCAAGTCCAGGTCTGTTCGGGATGTAGAGCGTGTATAGATCGCCTTATGTAGTGAACTATAATGGCTACTGTATGCAATTATAATACGAACAAAATTTTTATTTCGTATCAAATACTTAGAAATATGCCGATGTCCAGCATCGGCTGATGATGATGATGATGATGAGTTGGAAGTATAGCAATAACTTTTTTCTTATAGATCAACAATTGCATTACTCAATTTCAGAGCAACACTTACCAGAATGTAAATACCATAGACAAACGTAGCAAATGCGTTGCAATTTTTATCACTGATTTTATTATTTATTACAGTAACATGTTTGGCGTGTGGGTATAAAATGTGGACGTGGATGGGCAGAAGAATAAACTAAAGAGTAAATTTATATAAAGAATTGAAAAAAAGACGTAGTGTCGGTCACACATAAATTGGGAACAGGACGCAAAGACAGTGACTGACTGTATAATCTGTACTCAAAATTTCTAAGATTGCATCATGCAAGTTCCTCACAGGAATACAGATAGGCATTAACGTCATGATTTTTTCTCAAATATATTGACCGACACTAAAATAATGCACATGAACGACCAGAGCAATACGAACACCGCCCACGAGATGTGCGAAAACGGACTCTTATACTTGTTCACAATGCCCATACCCAACAAACTGGTGCAGTGCCGCCGAGCGGACAGCACCAGGAACGTGGGCATGAAATACTGAATACCAGTACCGGCATAAGACCCCGTGAACTTTATCAGAATACCGATGTCCTCTAAGAAATATGTCAGCAACAATGGGGGCACGACTGTTACAACCGGAAATAAAAGCCTTCTTAATATAAAATTGTATGAATCTAAGCGGCTCGTATCAAGAAACAAACCCTGTAAATTATTCCGCAAAGTGATAGCGATGATAGGATAACTGGTAGAGAGCGTGAACACCGGGAAGAGAGCTAGGAAATATTCGACAATCTCCAAAAAAATATTCTCGTTGTCCTTGGGCACAAAGTTAAGGGTGTACAGGTCGCTTAAATGCGCGAATGCGAACGCACCCGTGAACGCCAGGAGAAGATAAAAGACACTGATCAGAGCGTAGTCGAGAGCTAAATGTAAACCTAGACGGTTTTTTCCCCTGATTGGGCTGATGAGCCCGGGAAGGGAATGGTGACACATGAAAGAATAAACGCACGCCCCGAAAAGTGTTGGCATTCCAGTGAAATCAAACGCAGGAGGCTTGCCTTGAGGTCCGCGCCCGATGAGCAAATGTATCGCCATTGTGATCATGATCGCGAAAGCTGGAAAGGAAAGAGTTCAAATTAAAAAGACATAGTAGTTCATTACACATCTCAGCAGAATAAACTGAATCAGAAATCCTGTATAAAATAGACGAGATGGTACTTATTTTTATAGGGAAAGAGGACAAATAAGCGAACATTTCACGCGATAGAAAGAGATCACTGTCGCCCAGGGGAAGTGGCAACATCTGAAAAATCTCGGCCGCGTTGCTTGGCAGAGATGAAATTTTCAAATTTAAATTCTTTAACTAAAACAAGTACTACAGTCTGAACAGAGACTTTGTGGCATCTTGCCTAATAACAATTATACACAAAAAGTATTATACAGTAACATTGCAATTCTTGGATTCTGGAATAGAAGTAATTATTTAAGTACCGAATCAATGAACTCTAAAAAAAGACGGCACCAAATGCTCGGCAAGACTGGTCGTCATGTCGATCATGACGGAAGTCGGCGAGGTACTGGTACCATGGCAGATCTTTGGAGAGGCTATACCTGGCAGTGGACGTCGATCGGCTGATAATGAATTAAAACACCACTTTGATGCCAAAGAAAAAATTTTTAAACACGAATAGTAGTTCAATAAATTAATTGTAAGTAGTGCACTGATATTTAATAATACCGACATAAATTAAGGAATTATTTAGGGTTGTAAAAAAATATTTATTCGTAAGCGACATTTGCAAAAAAATTAACACAACTATATTTAGATAATACTCTGGCTGAGTATTGCTTAAAATATGTTTCTTACTACTTATCTAATAAATGATATCCAAATGTGATAAGAAACAGCCGATAACGAAATATAATAATATCGATACTTATTGATTTTAATACATTTAATTTCAAGAATAATATCGATATTAAATAGAATCATTATACACACCGAGCCACCTCATGCCCGAAGTGAACAGCTGCAGGTATTTGGTCTTCTGAACATTGGAGAAGATGAACGGCACGGTGACCGCTGCAAAGGTGAGCAGGGCGATCCTGTAGCAGTCCAGGCGGGTGTAAACGTACGGCGCTGGGCTCGTGAAGTTGAAACACGGCAGGGTGTCCCAGTCGGTGGTGTTCGTCAGGTTTGATGGCACTGACGAACTGCATAAAGTACATTGTATTATAAACTAGAACAAAACATTCAGCTACCATACATCTTTTAAAGATATGCCTGAAGATGGGGTAAAATTGGCCCTTAATTTATAAACAATCAAATGGGTTTCATTTCTTAGCCAATCACGTGAAAACTAGTGAATGTATCGACATGGGAACATGAGCATTCGATGCGGAAAGATTTGTAGATGATTATAGGCTATTTATTTTATAAATGTTATAGATACTTCATCATTACATTTCACAGTAACTTTTATAAACTTTTCATTTCATGTTATTTATCGATTAATCAGATTATGTTCCCTACCTTTGTAAGAAAAGTGCAACAATAGTTAATATTCGTAGGTTTTTTTAAAAAAAAGAATAATCGTAGTGAAACGGAAACGTTACATATATATCTTCCACACATGAAAGTGAAAATTTAAATCTATATTTATTTTCAATTGGCACAAAAGTTGATAACGTCTTGTCAGTTAATAGATAAAATATCTATTCCTTGAATTTAGAATCACTGAGAGAGATTAAAACTACAGTAAAATATGATATAATATACTGTTTCGTTCCCACAAGAAAGAAAACACTGTAGAAAAAAGAATTCAAATAAAAAACAAAATATTACAGTTTGATCATGAGGAAAAGGAACCCACTCAGATAATGTTGCAGCCTATATAGACCGCAACATTGATTTTCAGTGGGACCTGAAACCTACTTAAAAAAAAAATATGACATTAAGTAAAATATATAAGACTGACTGGAGGGATATCAAAAAAACCTTTGTCTATCAGTGAACGTGTATTGATTGATGATGATATTGGCACTAATATTAGACATATGTCAAATGTCAACAAACGACTTCTTTTTAAGCGGGAAAAAACATCAACAATTTTTTTTCTTGTAATTGAATTGAATATCCCGAGTAAACAGTAGTTTCGTACATAGGTAGGTAGCGATTGCACCGGTACGTTCCGTAGGGGTATCGGTGAGTTCCATAGGAGATCCCGGAGCCCCTCCTAATGCACTCACGGAGACCACCAAGAGAGCTTTAGCGGGTAGAAGCCAAAACATAACCTTATCGTCCCCCCAGAATCAAGGTATCTTTAAAGATTTCCTTCGCGATAATAAACAAAAGGGCAGGGGTCAGTTGAAATGTGTATAGCCGTTCCCTTGTTCCCTCCCAGGTGGGCGGGCGCAGCTAACCCTTACTTTCAAATATCCACTAATACAATTATTACACATATCTATATACCCCATACCACACTTCCCTCTCCTAGAAATCACAAATAAAATTGTTTATAATTAATTTTAAGACGTTTGCGAGTACTTCGTAATGCGCCTTTTGTGTTCGTTTGTACAGGCGTTTCTGCTTGGCAATGCGTATGCCCCATACGTAGCAACAGTACTGTATAGCTATTTTTTTGCGAATTATTGCTTTAATATTAAATATATATGTAAATTATTGTTGATGTCAGTGTAATAAGAATTAATTTATTTATGAATGCCGTCGCTACGGCAGCATAAAAATTCATCGCCGCCGCGTGACGTTATTTTAGGAATGCAAATGAAATAGTTTGCACTTGATTAAATATATGTACAACAAAACATCTGTCGATACCGACGCATGGTAACAATTTGTCGCTGAGAATAACAAACTATTGTCTTGAGTAATGATATCTTAAAAAAAAAACTAATATCTTGATTTAACAGTAACTTGCAGAAATTCTAGATGAATTAAAATTGTAATTTTGATTTATTTTATGAAATTTAATATGACCAATGGTATCACAATGTTAGTGTATTAAAGAAATTCAATAAATGCTATAGTTTAAACTGACTTGACCACATGAACAAAGACTGTTAATAATAAATTATGTAACAGTTTTTACCACACAGATTTTCAGTGCATAATTTTCTCATAAAACAAATAATTTACATCTACTTCTATGAACTCCTGGAAAGTCCTGCTTAACTTATATTTTAACCATGATGAAGGTATAATTAAAAGTTTCATTATAATTTAATTTTTTGTACCATAAAACTTACCAGACTATATCCATCATAGATTTAGCTACAGCAGCAGAGTAAATGGAAAGATCTCCATATAAATAAACACACAGGTTGCAATAAAACATAGTCCTTCCAGTTTTATTCAGGAACAGATTTGCCATCTCACCAAGTTCTATCCGTTTATCCAGACTGTAGTATCTAGAGGGAATGGAATCACCACATACAAGGGGATCTTCTAAATCACCATAATGTTGAGAGGAAGTTTGTTCTTCGTCTGATTCTTGGTCTTGAATCTGTTATGGATTGAGATATTATCTACATATTGCACATGCAAAAAAAGTTAATTGTTTGATTTATAATTTATTATGTTTAATGTAATTTTATATATAAAATAAAAAACAATACTACTTAACATTTAAAGCTCAGATAGCAACCCCTTTATTAGAAATATCTGATAAAATTTTAAAATAAATGCAACTACAGGTCTTAAATACTTAAAGTTAAAATCTGTAACCTTTATAGAAATTAATATTAGTATCACATAAACTTACACTATTCCTTTTAATAAATTGCAGCCTTTTCCATTTAAACACAGCATTAGCACATGCCATAGTTTCTATCACATATGTAGCATTCATAAAACTCATGAAAGCTAGGAAAAACAATGAAATGGTACTGAGGCCCCATCCTGCTCGTGCAAATGCTGCTGGAAGTGTCAAAGCACCCGTTCCAACAATCAAATTGAATATATATATCAAACCCACCTGTTATAACACAAAACAAATAATGTAGTTCAAAACGTAATAAAAGTATAATCACAATATTTATAAATAATTTATAACTAATCAAAGAATATTTAACGTTTTTACATTATCTTTGTTCACATGATATCACACACGGAGCTTTTATACCATTCTCACGAGTTCTACGTAAATTACGGTGAGTTTATATACAACAAACAAAGGAAACTTACAGAAACTATATTTTAATTTAATAATAACATGTTTTATAATTATTAACATAAGTTTTTAAATTCGAAGAAATATTTTAATCTGCCATATGCTAATATTTTTATTTAATATTATGAATAAAATGTCCTACTACTTACCCATATCGAATACTGATCCCCCGTTTCAGTTAAAGGCATTCTAAACAATCTTCTCACACTTGTAAAACGACGCAACATTACACGAATTTAATCAGTAACATTTCGATCTCACGGCTTGTATGTAAATATCCGAAATCCATTTACTGCTTAAGATTTATTGACACCAACTACCGATCAACTAAGACGAGTTTTGATCGACAAATTTACATACTCTTATAAGATAATCTGGAAACAAGAAACGCTTTTTTTTCAGATGGCAATAGCTACAACTCTTTTGGCCAAATATGTTTAGGATTTTTCACGTTTTTTATTTAATTGCTTGAACTAATTCCAATCATAAATAGAAACTTAAATATAAATTAAATTTGTCCGCTTTAATAATAACTTTTGGTCGATGTAAGCCGTTTCTTATTTTTAGTGCACAAAGAATTAAACATAAAAACGAAACATGAATAAGATGAAATAATTTTTTGGACGGATTTCTATACACATATTCCAAAAATTTTAAAGTTTTGTAAAATATTATTTTTAATATAGCTTTTAGCTAAGACAAGTCATTGGAAGCTTTAACCTATTGAATAGTATTTTAACTAAATTTCGTCGTTAACAGAATGAGTCATCATCATATATTAATTTAATCATAAATTTGACATAAAAGTAGTCAATTCTTATCTTAATTCAATGCCAATATTTTTTTAAAGAAATGATAAGACATTTTCAGCGTTTTTATGTGGTCAAGTTTGGATTACACTACTAAAATTGTGGTATATTTTTTATTTTTAATCTTCAGGTCATTAGAATCCATTGAGTAATAAATTAACACATGTCACATTCATAATTCTAATTTAATATGAAACATAAATATACCAATACAAGCGTAGAACGAAAATTTGTTACGAAGTGGATACTTAAACGAGTTAGGTCATAATGTCGACACTACACTATAAAATTCTATTTGCGTTTTAATAACAAAGTGTAAGTTCATAATTTTGATGTTCAAAAATCCCTTCTCTTAATTTTATTCATTTGAAGTAAACAAAGAAAGCTTCTACTGTCATGTTTACTATTCATTCATTTGAATAATGTTAAAGTGGGAACAAAACTTTAATGTATTTTTTCTTTTAAAATTGAGTAAGAGAGCAAAAAGAGCTTTACCTGATAGTGATCGATTTACTAAAATATACAGCTCATAACAATGTGGCGCTAGTTAGAATGATAAACATTATATCACATTGTGCTCGTTGTTTTAAGACACAAGATATTTAGTCTAGTTACCTCAGTAAATTCACTAGTTACAATGACCTTTAAACCAGAACAGTAATGTTTGCGCACTACTGCCTGGCTGCAAAAAAAGCGTTGTATTGGTAACTACCTAGGCGGCCCCCAACAACAGAGCCCTATCACCAGTATTAGACGTATTCAGATATTTATAAACATTACATACAGAAATTGCAAACTGGTCATTCTTCTCCCAGATTCTTTAATGTCATTATAAGATCAAGAAAATGTCATAAGTGAAACATTCTTTTGTAGAATATATTATTCTAATATGATTTGATTGATCGCACGAAAGTAGCTCACGATATGTACATTAAACAAATACAAAATATTGATGGTCATCATGGATTTTATATTTATAATGAGTAGGCTTTTATTATTCTGATAATCTTGTAAGTATTAAACTTCTTTATTGTATTAAATTCAAATAATTCTTTACAATTTCATGTCATAACTTATTCAGAATGTATACAGTTAGCTTATTGGCTATAGAAGATACTTATTGATATGGTGTACGAGTACGGTATTAATGTATACTATACTACATCGCTCATGTACTTATGTATAGCAAATTGCTATAACCCAGCTACAACAAAAAGGCACAGTTATGCATGGTTTTGACGTAAAAGCATCTACCATCTTGAGTTAGTGTAGTTTCGTAACAGTCCGTGTGAACCCCGTCGACGAAATCATTCCATCCAGCCGTCGAAGCCGTGTTCTCGGGGGTTTGGGATTGTGATTTTGTATAAATCTTTATAGTTATTGTGCCAACAACTATACAAAACGAAGGTGAGGGAATTATATAACTTATGTTTAATAAAACAGTGCCTAAAACCTTTGTCAAACATATTTAGCATTTATGGCATCGCTTTCTCATGGTTATAGTTTGTCTCTTTCGGACGTGCGGTACGTCAGCATCGCATTTATTTTCTGTCCCGCTCAATCTAGTAATATAACACCGTTGTGCTCGTTCGTGTCACGTAAGATTTTTTTGTATTTTCTATAGTAAAATTTAAATGTCTTGCTAAAACTTTGTGCTCTTTATAAAGTATTAATATTAGTCTTCATAATGGCACATTTTTTTATGCGTATGTATGCTTAATTTTATAGATATTAGGTCGTGTTAACTTTCACTCTATGTATAGATAGGTATTGTAGATAAATATACGTAGCATGGGTAGATAGCTATAAGTATAGTCTGTAGATATTCAACATCGTAGTCTCAAGGCCGAAATACACAAATACTAATGTACCTATATGTACCTGCTGCCCGAAGAATAATTCTATAGTTCGAATAGAAATGTCGCGACTATAAATATGCATTGAAAACTATTATGGAGCTTTGGTAAGTACCAATTGCAATTTCGTTCAACGTTGATGAAGTAAAGTCGCTAAACTCTACTTGGATTGTAATGGTTATTGTATTTCAATATACTTGTTTATCGCGTTTGTAAACGACGCAATTTCATGTCGATTTTATAATAGTCTGCCACTTGCCAACAACACCTCATGTAAGAACTTAAGTGTAAATTGAAGTACTATAAGTTAACCTAAAAATATTTTCTTTTTCTATCTTGAAATTATTTAACGATCGAAGCTGTCGTCGACCACTTAGAAGCAAGTATTATATTTGAAAAGGGTAAATGTTGTTAATCTTCATGTCTTTGCTGCAGATAAAACTAATTGTCACGAGCTAACTGCTAAGCTGCTAGAAAGGATCTGCCGTGCCCGCATTATCTGTGATATACAGCTCAGCCTCTCGTCCGTCCTATAAGGTAAGGTTCATTATCATGTAGAATTATTGGTGTATGATTATATATATATATATATTTTATATTATTATTATTCAAAAGTTTAACAAGACATGAAATATCTGAGAGTGGTTCGTTTTAATACTCTTGGTTTAATTGTGGCCTTTGATGTTAAGGCTAACATTTAAAAATTATAAAATAATAGTAATAAGTACTTATAGGTTTTATTTTGTTGTAGGGCTGGGCCACTTGGGGCAAGGAGGCGTATCCACAGCAGCTTCAGTGGTGATATCACCCTGCCCTCTGCCATAGAGGCATAAAACACTGCTACCTGCTTTATTGACTGCATCAACTACGAACCATTGTTACTTAGTCTTTAATTGAAACAATATGCAATCTGTGAAAATAAGTATAATGCTAGATGGATATTGTAGAAAATTATTCTATTTATAAATAATTGTCTGATGTCTAATGTTTCTGTAATATTATGTGTTCCACATTTAATTAAGGATAATTGTTACTCCATTATTGATACTGTTACCGAACCAATGCAATGTAATTACTCCACCTTAATGTTGGTGGTAAACACAAATAAATTTGGTGCTTTTAAGCGAGTCGATGAGAAGAATGAAAGTCAGCAAATTAGATTAAAAATGGTAGATAATAATATTTATAATGTAGAGTATGTTAATAGTATCCAACAAAACCAAATGATTGGCGATATGCCTAACTACTGCATTCCTTTAACAATTAACGCCATAACAGTCCAGGGTATCTCATACAGTGACCCATATTTCAGTAGCTTTAACTTAAAATATAAGATGGCGTTGGGTGCGCCAGAATATATGAACAAGTCTGATTACGCTTTTAAATCCTCTGTTTGTATTATACATGAGCCTTGCACGGATAAGACGCAACTACTTAACGAAAAGTCTGTTCATGAAATAAGCAAAACGAAAACTCGAATGAATACTTATGATGAGAAGTCTGTTGAAATGTACCATGACAATAATACAGCGAATGTTGATAACGAACATCTATCTACGAAGCGAGCCATAAGAACATTTGCAAATGGTGATCTCACATTTGATGCAATGCTAGAACTAGTGGCGAACGAGCAAAAGATCATGAATAACATAAAGAAAAGCCAAGAGGTTGATTCTTGGGGTGTTCCTCTACGTTTGCGACTTTGCGGCGGTGGTGAGAGTTCCTTGAATGCTGCTACTGGATGGGGCAGCCCACCTACTTCCAACAATGGTGAGAATATTTTAATGTATTTATTTGAAAACTGATTTTTTTATACATCAATACTATATCAAAAACTAAATAAAAGAAATATAAATTTTTTGAAATTACCTATAAAAAAGGTGTTCTTGTCTTTTTGACCTAATGATGTCTATAACTGTACATAAGCTCATCTCCAATAAAATTAACAAAGTACATTTGTACTGTTGTATAATGCAATAATTGTATTGATATTACAAATTAATTAATGTAATACATAATGTATCCACGCAATAATGTAAAGTAATGTTTAAATTAGAATTTATATATTTTTGGTAAATAAATAGATTCTTATGTTCTGCTGCTTGAATAGCTAAAAAATAAGAATTACATACAAAAATAAACTTTATATGGTATTTGTTTCTATTTCCTGTACTTAATCAGATATTAATAACCACAATAGAACTTTGTGTCCCATCATTAGCAGGCAATTGGAGTGGTAATTCCAGTGGCCAAACAAATAATGGGACAAGTAATACTCAGCAGTGGAACAACACAGCACAGCGTCCGCCTACTTCACAAGCAGATTGTAAGTTTTGCTATACTAACATATTTATTAAGCAAGATAAAATAATTTATATTAATTATACTTCTATTCTTTAACAGTGAATAGCAATAAGGGGAATGGCAATCAAATGCCCCCTACTAGTGCTTCTGCAGCACAAAGTTGGCAAAATTCTCCTCCAAACATGCAAAATGCACCTCCAAATAACAATGGTGCGCCAGCAAGCAATGGTATTAACATTTGATAAATGTAGAGATAATTTTTTATACTATCATACCATGTCTATACTGATTTTTATCTTTTAGGTACAAATAACGCTGGTAATGGCAACAATGGAGGCAACAATCCAACAAATTCATCATCAAATTCCAATGGGCCAGCTACAAATGGGAATAATGGTAATAATGCTAACACAACATCATCTGCTAAAATTGAACAACTAAACTCTATGAGGGAAGCTCTGTTTAGTCAAGATGGTTGGGGAGGTGTAAGTATATTTGTGTTTTTCTGCTTTTTACAATAAAGATATTTATCATAAGAGTTTAGACATTTTAACATTTGTGATCTAATTCTTACCATAAAAAGATAACAGTTATTCCTTAAAAGTAATTTTTTTCCTTAGAACATTAATTAATGCGTTTTTTTTATTTTAGCAACATGTAAACCAAGATACTAACTGGGATGTGCCTGGGTCTCCTGAGCCAGGGTCAAAGGTTGAACCGTCCGCTGCTGGGCCACCTGCTTGGAAACCAAATATTAATAATGGCGCATTCTTGGGAACTGATTTGTGGGAAGCCAATTTAAGGAATGGAGGACAGCCACCCCCACAACCAGCGTCTAAGACCCCTTGGGGACACACACCTACAACTAACATAGGTGGTACTTGGGGTGAAGATGACGATGCTGCCGATTCGGCTAATGTTTGGACAGGTCCCCCTCCTCCACAGCAATGGCCAGCAGGACCTCCACAACATGCTCAACAGTGGGGAGTTCCAAAGAAAGATGATTGGAATGCTTGGGGAGAGCCTCACCGACCTGCTGATCCTAGATTAGACCCACATCGTACGCAAGATCCGCGTCAACAACCGCCTGACCCTCGACATGAACTCCGTGGTGGAATTTCTGGCAGACTTAATGGTGACATGTGGAGTCAGCACCATCAACATGCTGGTGGTCCTAATAAGATGATGCCATCTGCTGGAGTCAATCAGTGGGGAACACAGGTAAATATATTTAGAGGAATAGCAAATGTTTATACATAGACAATAGCTGTCTTGACTTAATATGATTCTACAATTTTTGTATTGTGTATTATATCCAAATATAAACAATAATCAATGATTAATAGCATTTGTGATTTACAGTTATTACAAATAGAAAAAATAATTCATGTCAGTAAAATATTTTGACATGTATGACTTTAATGTTGGATCACCTATTGTAAAAAATACATTTAATACACTATTCATGCAAACAATTAAAAATTAAAATAATAACTTTAATGTATCAATACTATGCTTAATTAAAAAGAGTTTGGGATTATCTTACTAGATTAGATGAATCATTTCACCTACCTTATGCAAAGCAACAATATTTAACTATAAGTATACTCATAGGGCCCCAAGGATCCAATTAAAGCAACAGGATGGGAAGAACCTTCTCCACCAGCTGCAAGGCGTGGATTTGATGACGGTACATCTTTGTGGGCTCAACGACCTGGAATAGGAATGACTGGTCGAGGAGCGCCGCAAGGGCCTCCAGCTCCGCAAAGAATTCCACCAACTGCTTCCAAACCAGATGCAGTTTGGGGTACACATAGTCAACGCAATGGTTCTTGGGAGGAACCACATACACCTGGATGGCCTGATCGTGAAGTTGCAGGTTGGCCAGACGGCTCTGGTCCAGGCCTTTGGCCTGTACCAAAGCCTAAACCTGCATGTCCCAGTGGCGGTTGGCCAGATGATATCGGCGAATGGGGAGGGCCAAAGTTACAACAGAGTGGACCACTTGGAAAGCAAATTCCCAAAGAAATTGTGTGGAACAGTAAACAGTTCAGGTTTGTATTTCAAATCAGTCTATTAGGATATTTAATTATTTATTTGAGAAATAACTTTCTTGTAACATTTACAGCGATTTTATAAAATACCAAATTATCTCATTGTTTTAAATTAAATATATGGATGAGAGCTACATTCAGCATTGGGCATCAACAGAAACAAAAATGTTTGTTTTATGATCTATAATAGCATAAATCACAATATCTAATGAATTATATTCCTCTTTGTTAGAATACAATTGTATTAATAGTTAGGATTTATTTTTTGAAATATTTTCTAGGTACTTGGTTGAACTTGGTTATAAGAAAGAGGAAGTAGAAGCTGCTCTTCGTAGTCGAGATATGAATGCGGAAGAGGCATTGGAGCTTTTAGCAGCAGCTAGAGGCGAAGGTTGGCGACGTGATGATCATTTCCATCATGCACCATTTCAACCTCCCACTGCTCCTGTTTGTCCATCACCAGCTGTCGTACAGAAGATGCTCAATCAACCGCCTCCACAGCCTGTACAACATCATCACTCTTACAACCCTAACAGGTTACTACAATTTTAAAAATTGTTAATTGTATTTATTTGATTTATACATGAATTAAATCATAAATTAAAATGGATTGTTTAAGACTATTATAAAATGTTGCTCTTTATTTCTAATGGCAGTGGCAACAGTGGTACACCAAGTACAGCACAGCTACGCATGCTGGTGCAACAAATTCAGATGGCAGTCTCTGCTGGCTATTTGAACCATCAGATACTCAACCAGCCCCTTGCTCCACAAACACTTGTACTACTAAATCAGCTTTTACAGCAGGTTTGTTTATAAAAACTTTCTTTCTTCAATGTTAAATGTTAAATTTGTAGTAATTTTTTTTTAATAATTATTGACTGTCAATTAGCCTTGTAACAATTTTTTTTCACTTTTAATTATTTATTTCAAATTTATTACAGATAAAAGTGCTACAGCAATTAGTGCAACAACATACTTTGGCAGTACCAAAAGGCAACTCCTCGCTCACCATGCAATACACTCTGCAAATATCGAAAGCGAAGAATCAAATCACAGCATTACAAGTGAGTTTTGAGAATGTTTTAATGGATATATCCCAATGACAATTTTTTAAACTAAGTTCTCATATAGCTACTACTTAAAGTCAATATCATGTATCTACGACATGGGCCAAGCATGAGTAGATAGATGTTACAGGTTACTTTTTCTTCTTGATGTTTTTGGTGAACTCCAGGATTCATTCCCCAAGTAACTACTCAACATCTTATGACATATATGGATTTGAAATCTTTGTGTGAAGATTTGTGTTAGTCTTGTGCTAATATTGGTTTTACTTTTGTGGAATACTGTTGTTACTAATTTATTTATTGTTAACAGAGCCAAATAGCTACCCAACAGGCTTTGTACATGAAGCAACAAGCAGGTGGGGCCGATCTATTTAAGCAAAGCCATGATCCCCTTGGACACTTGCAAAATAATTTCAATGAGATTAGTATCTCAAAGGATCCACAATCGGTGAGTTGTTCACATTTTTATTACTAAGACTAGCCCAGAATACACCATGACATTTTTATTGCAAAATTAGGTCCTAACAATGATTTTAATGTATCTAAAAAAAACCTTAAATTTTTTTTTATGCCTCCTATAAACAGCAACTAGATAAAAGTATTAAATAGTATCAATAATTTGATATTTTGATATGGACATAATGTTTTGTACTTTATCATTGTTTTTTTAGGTGATATAGTAGTGCTCAGTTACAAAGCTAAAAATATTCAGAGATAAATATTTTAAAAAAATTGTTTATTTTATTTAAAACATTTTTTATAATCTACACAGAGGATATAGTGAAATAAAATAGGTCAGTGAGGTTGGTAATATATGAAACTGCATTTATATACAAAGTATATATGATATAGCTAAGGAGCAAGAAAAAGTATAGTGTATCAGAACATCATTATTATAAATCTTTTCAGCAGGTATCTATTTTTTATTTAACTTACATCACAAGTTATTATTCAGGCTTATGGTGCAAGTGGCAATCAGCAGTCGCGTCTTACCCAATGGAAGCTGCCATCTCTGGACAAGGATGGCGAGGGTTCGGAGTTCAGCAGGGCACCGGGTACCGCCAAGTCAACAACCAGTCCTCAGCTGAACCAACTCGGTTTACAGCCTGACACGTAAGGATAATGATTGAATTGTTATTTATTTATTTCATTTGGTATGATTTTTGATACATACATTTTAAAAGACAGCTTAAGTAAAGAAATATATAATACGGCGGCAACAAGTCTAAATTTTAAGGACATTAGGAAAATTTTCTACTTGGCTATTTAAGACATTATCTGAATTTGTATGGTCAACATCATAATCTTCTAACCCATGGTAGAAAAAACATGCAAAATTCATGTATATTTTACATTTTGTGGTCAGAGTGAAAAAACTAATTTCGTCTACAAAATAATAGTTTCTAACCTATTACAAAAATAATTCTATTTAGTATAAATGTTTTTTTAAACTACGTAAAATTTATCTTAAAACCAACTCTTGAGTGTCACTGCTATGTTTATTTCCAGTACATGGGGTGTTGGACGCAGTTCTGAAGGTTGGGGCGATAGTGGCGCTGACGTTGCCGACGGCAAAGACGCATGGGGATCGCATCCATCTCACCAGCCTGTATACGATTTAGTGCCTGAGTTTGAACCTGGAAAGCCCTGGAAGGTAGTAATTCAGTTTTACATTCTATATGTTGTACTTTATTTTATGTTTTGTTTCTGTTTGTCTCCAAGTTAAATAATTAAATAAACAAATGTGTAACCCTTTATAAAAATTTTCTTTTAAGTTATTATAAAAAAATAGAGTATAAAGTATATTTTGAACATTATACACTATTTTTTGAAAATGATATATATTTATTGTTTGAAACATGTTAGCTAACTGGGGGTAAAATTGATTTTAATATCAACAGGGCAATCAAATGATGAAGAATGTGGAAGATGATCCGGCCATGACGCCTGGCTCAGTAGTCCGCTCGCCACTTTCTTTAGCTACAATCAAAGATACAGACATGTTGGGAGGCAAGACTTCACCTCCGGGAGGTGAACGCCTCCTCTCCAGTTCGACATGGAGTTACGCACCGCCAGTAACTAACTCTAGCACCACTGGTGCTGGACTGAAATCGGATGCTTGGGGCACAAAACCTAAGCCAGCGCCTCCAGGTCTTAACAAAGCTTGGCCACAGCACCACATTAACCAGAGGGCAATACCATCTTGGCAGGCATCTACATGGCTACTTTTGAAAAATCTTACAGCACAGGTTAGTTATGTACTATTAAATTATAATAGCTTTATTTTTTGGTGTTATAGCTTTAATTAGAATGGAGTATAGTGCTTATGACATTGTTTTTAACACATATATTAAAATCGATGTTCAAACTTTTATCCACTTTTGATTTATAGATAAAACTAGCCACTGGTGTAAACATGGATAGCAATTACTTCCTCTTTCTGTACCAATTTGATATGGAGATATATGTAATTGATCTTAGTTTGATCTTTACTACATTGCTCTAAAAATTAATCATATTGAAATTTATTTTATTCCGTATACAGATTGATGGATCAACACTGAAAACACTGTGTGTTCAGCATGGCCCACTGCAAAATTTCCATCTTTATTTGAACCAGGGACTCGCCCTTGCCCGTTATTCCACTCGTGAGGAGGCTGCTAAGGTAAATCCTCATTTGTAGTAGTGAACTATATTTTTCATACTAAAAAATAGATAGTTATAAGTAAATGTTGTAAAACCAATATATTCTTAGGTATTAAAATTATCAGACTTGTACTTTGCATTGAAAATGATTTATATACTGCAGGATTTTGCAACATAAATACTGTTATCAAATTTATCTATTGTGTTAACTGTTGTTATTCTTCATAAAGTATGACTAAACAAAAAATTTTTTTGCAGGCGCAGATGGCTCTGAACAACTGCGTGTTGAGCAACACAACGATATTTGCTGAGTCTCCTGCCGAGTCAGAGGTTCAGTTGATATTGCAGCATCTTGGCTCTGGAGGCGGTGGTGGATGGCGTGGGGGCAAGGATGGATGGGGATATCCTGGCTTGTGGCCTGATCAACACGAACAAAGGGCCACACCTTCTTCACTGAACTCTTTCTTACCCCCCGATTTGCTCGGCGGTGAGTCGATATAAGACAGGGAATCACCAGTCGTCACGGATCGCCACCAACTTTAATGTCCGTGAAACTAGATTTGAAGACTACGACGCAAACGTTGCTGGGGCTATGTCAGTGATTATGGAAAAAAACTGTTCAGTGAGTTATTAATATTTAATGAAATGTTTGACTATTACTTAATTTTTATGTCCAAAATAAATGCGAGGCGGGGCCCAGTTGCATGCGCTACATGCGTATTTCGGTCTGTGTGTTGTAGTGAAATTTATTTGTTAGTTGTTATCAAGGCCCCGTCCGCGCCGATCCTGTGTGCAACATCCGAGCAGCGGTTACGTCGTGTTGCCGAATATGTTAGGTGTCTAGTTTTAATTACGCTTCGTCGTCCCCCCCGTATGCGGTAGGACGTAATTTTATTCGCCTAGTCAGATCGTATCGGCCGCTTCCTGTCGCCGAACCCGACCGGAAGCGATCGCTGTAGCAAACTGTCCACAATTCTATTATCTACTGTGTCGTAAGTGTTCATGTAGATTTAGTGTACATAAGAATTATACATATACAACGGCAGACATATAATGTATCGACGGTTATTGTACCTATATGAAGTATATTAGGTTATGTCGGAGCGGGCTACAGCGTGGGTGAAACTCAACCAGCCCGCTCGCTGTTCTTTATCGTTGTGTCAAGCGTGCTCGTGCTCGCGCTCGCGCTCGCATTATTGATCCCTTTCGTGATCAGAGCTATGATTGCGTTCGGTAATGTGATCGCTCGCGGTCATATTCTTGTTCGTAATTAACAATCGGCTCGCTAATCTGTTACGTTCTAAGCTGTGATCGTGGGTAAGGTCATGATCACTCCCGATGTGGGCACACTCACAAAGTGCGCGTTGAAGATCTTCCTCGCGCTCGCGTTGATTTCGGTCGTGAATGTAACGATCACGCTCGATCGCCGGCATGGTTATGGTCGCAATCATGATTGTGCTTGCTCGCGGCCATACTCGTGATCGCGCTCGCGTTCGCGGCTCGCTCCTGTAATTACCAAATAACGTAAGGTATCGGATGTAGAGTAGTTGCGTCGCGGGCTACCTCAGTCACTCGTCCCGTGGCCTTATTTTAGTCTGTATTTATTTTTTGTTGCGCTCGAGGGCTGTTGCTGTTTCGCCCTACGAGCGGTTGCGTTCCGAGTTTCTTTCGTGTTTTTTTTTTTATTTTAATTATAATTTCTAGTTTTGTGCATACTGAATTTATTTTAATAATTTATTCTGTTTTCGAATTCTCATTCGCGATGAGCCCTCGTTTTCCATTAGTGATATTTGATCCAGCAATAAACGTGTAAGTGCATTTCGCCCAATATAGTTTGTTTTTAAAATTAGTTTGTAATTTTTAAGCGTGTAACAAATTTTGGAAATGTTGAGATTGGAAGTGCATTCTTGTAGAGGTAAAATTCCTTTAAGCCGTATAGTCTGAAGCGGTGGAGAGCGCAGTACGGAGCCGGCGGCACCGCGCACCGTTTACCGCTCACTGCAATGACAATCGCAAACGCAATCCATTATCCTGTGATGTAAAGTATCTTGCCTAATGTAAGGATAATCTATTTTGTTGGAGATAAAGCAGTAGGCGCGGCGGTCGGCCTCCGCCGGAGCTGATGTTTCCCCAAATTTTTTCCAGTATTTGTGATTCAAGTGCCACTTTATGTTTAATATATGAAACGATTATCTAGATTATACGATTATTGTAAGGGTAACCTAATATATTAAATTGAAAATTGTTTTATCATTTTATATTACATACATTTGTGAGAAGTGTTATAAAAGTACTATAATTGACAGTAATTTAAAATATTACACTTTTGTGTATAGGTAAGGATAAAGTTCTAACTTAAATTTAGCCATATCAATATCTATTTAATAAAAAAAAGATTTGTGGTATTTTCTATAGGCTCAATTTGAACGTTATTCAAAGTGACATATGCTTTAGATATTCTGTTAATAATATACTTGTAGTTGTAGGTCTCCAGGTATTACATCATTGTAGATATAAGTTATCACTTAAGTCCTATCGTAGGTTTCTTTAAGCATACTATTGATATTTTGACGGCAACGATTCGCACGTTTTAATGGTGTATATTTTCGTTACTATAAATTTTATTTACATTTTTATTTACTCTTTAATTTATTACGGTGTGCCACAGAGATACTCTGCCAAAATATATCATAACCAACATATAATGTAACGGGATAAGCGAAATGAATGGCGAGGTTAGTTCGAAGGGGTCGGTACGCGTGCGGCGCTACCGCCGACCCCGACTCCCGCCTGGCCCCTGCCACCCGCCCCCTGATGTGACCCCAAGCGGCCGCGCGCCGCCGGCCGTGATGGACCCACCACGCTTTACGATCGAACAATCGATAACACAAAGCGAACGACTAGTGTGTGGTGTGTACATTGAATTGTATTGTATCTGAAGCATCTTCCAGTGATCTTACGATTTAAAAAAGTAACGTTTCTTAGTACTAAGTCTAGGCGTTTAAGTGATCGCTGTACCTTACCGAGCAACGCTCGGAGACTTCACAAATTAATGGAATAAGTTATGTGCGAGTGTGGTGGTGAAATGGTTATAGTGCGTTTTTAAACTCTTCGATCGCTTCGGACTCGTGTTAGATATAGTTTTATAAATGTTTCGCTGTACGATTTGTTCGCGTAGAGAGGAAATCGCATATTCACACAGCCTACTCACCGTGATAGCGGGACCGATGATCAATGTTTCAAATGTCTTTATATTTTTGTTTGCGGTATACTCTGTTGCCTTATTTTTAAAGTTTAAAATGTTCACATATTTTCTATCCTGCATATAATGAATTAACCTTCTAGAATATTCGCTACTATATGGCGACCTATTTACGCTGTAATTAAATTAGACTGTACGAAATACACTATGTTAAAGGCAGGGTTTATGCAATAGGAACACAAAAATTTAGTTTCACTGGTAAGGGCCATAATGTGACTGTAACGCCTTCGTCGGAACAAAAAGCGGATCTTCTATCCAGAATCAATCTCAGGTACCTATCTTTGAACGGTATAGCTAGTGGATGATATTCGCGGTGGTAGTGCCCAACGTAGGTGCAAAAGTTGGAAAGGGTATGAAAGAAGTTATTACGGGAGCGTGAAGGTCTCTGGCCCTTACAACAAGATGAGGGGCCATAATGACCACTTGTCAACGCGACGTTAATGTTAGGTGCCAAAGAGTGAGTATCAAAGATATGATAAAGGTATCCGGAACAATACGGTAGAATCTTAGGCAGATGGTATCTTCAAAATTAATTGGAAATTATTTTGCGGTACGGGTTATTGATCTGATGTTCCTAAACCATATTCGTGTTAATTCTACGCAACAATAACACACGCAGTTTTTTTACATCCAATGTCAATTCTATTGTTGTCGAGCTCAATTGAGTGAGGGTGGATTTCTTTCATAGAATCTAATAGAAGTATATTATTTTGAATATAATGTTATTATGTACGAACTGAAAATTCGAACAAGCCTTATCCGGCATTAATTTGGTCTAGTGAATTTATAACAGCAATAAAGATCATTATTTTGTGAAGTAAAAAAAAAATTACATTTTTAATCTTAGACGTGTGTGGTAGTAACGGAAAGTATAATAATCCAGTGCCCATTAGAATACGTTGTCCATAGAGTAAAGACGATTAAGTCACGCCTTGAAATTTTTAGTCAGTTTAAACAGTACTTAATGAGTATGTTATATGTAATGAGACGTAGTGTAAGCGTTGTGGTGTTGTGGTGTAGTGGTGTTAGGTCTTCGTTAGGAGGCGGAGCGGACGGGGCCGCGTGCGCGTGCGCCTGTGCCCGTACCTTCGCCCATGGTTGTGAGAAGCGGCGCCCGCACCGCGTTTAACTGAATCTCCTCTCGGTTCACAATGACTGCTTCATTATTTCCTCTACACAATTGCGCCACGTGCAATTTAGTCTGTGTTATTTTATTACGTTGTTGTATATTTATAACTTACACCTATACATGTAATATGTATATATTGTGAAAATTTTATTCTTTAACGATTTTTAATACGCTTCACGCTTTCACTTCTAACATTTTTCGTGACTTGTTTCTGTTATTTAGAGTAAATTTACGTACCTAAAAGTAATTATAATAATTATCATAGTTATAAATGTAAGGAAGTAATGATAATAAATAACTTTAAAAAAATAATAATAAAATATAAAAAAAAATTTAAAAAAAAGGTAAAAAAGAAAAGCAATTAAAATAAACCAATGATTGTGCCTCAATGAACTGTGGTACGTTACCGTAACTGATGGCAGGTGTAATCGTTTCCTTCAGAAATGTTATTGTATGGTATAACGGATCCGCGCTGGCCTCGGTCCTGGCCGGCCATAGACAATATGTGAGGCCGCGAGCAGCGGGGCCGGGCCTCCGTCACGCCTTGTGTATTCATAAATGAGCTTAGCTGTTTTACTTTTTATCATAAGTGTTATGTCATCAATCAACATTTTATATATACATCTATCTGTACATATTTTTATCAATTTATTTATTTAAATTTTTTTTTGGTTTTTCACGGAGTTTACCCGAATTATTCGCTTAGTTGCTTCTTTAAAGTATCTATGTTAGTTCCGGTTCCGTAACACTTCTTTGTATGCCAAAGTCGACGTCCCATTGCCATTAACGACCACTACGTTCTTAGTTTAATCTCGGATCTCTGTCATCACAACAAACTTGATCGTACAAATGGGAGCCATTTTTTAATAACAGTCGCCGTCGAGGTCGATCCATCCAAGCTGCTCTGGTGTTTATATAAGCTCAAGTATTCGCGTAGTAATTTTTGCTCATAATATTGTTGTTATTTTTTTTTTTATATTTTTCTTATAATAACTTAATGTAAAAACGATGAAATTAACTCCATTTAAACGGAGTGACATTTAAAAATTGTTCTCAAATGTGAATTGTATTAGCTTTTATTGTTTTAATTTTACATGGTCTGTTATCATTTAGAGTACGGCTACCTCATAGGGAATATGCGTATTGCGAATTCAAATAATTCCTAAACGTTTTGGTGTAATGGAAAAAAATATAACTCATCTACGATTAAACATTACAAAAGATTTCTTTTTGCATTGATTAATGTTTTACTAATGAACTATCAAATCAAAAGTACATGCATATTTCCTATAGAATACCCGTTAACCACCGCCTGAAATATTTCTCGTTAATGCACAAATAAATGTGCTATTTCATATAAAGTTTGCAGGAACTACAGGTTTAAAAAAATATATATAAAACTTTGGATACGGCGTGCATGGGAAGCGCCATGTGAGGTTTTACTTCCGTTTGTATTGTAAGAAGCCAATGAGCCTAATACACAACGTCTGCGGTACAAGTTCTCGTAGGGACCAATGTATGTTCCGTACATACGCCCGGTTTGTTTCACAAGACCATGTTTCCTTTCGCCATACTTACTCTATTCGCGTGCAAAAAGACATTCTCATCTGATTATACATTCGCTTGTAACTCGTTGACTCTTGTGATAGTGTACAATACTTGAGGGCCTTTATAATTTGATATAGAAAACGTTTGCTTGTTGTCTTTGTTATATATTTTTGTACGTCGACGCTGATGTCCTAACTGAGGTGATATCTACAAAGAAACTAGTCTTCCTTGTTTACGAGGGATCGTGGTCGAGAGGGAGAGGCATCGGCGAGAGGCAATCATTCCTCTAGTCTAGTTACGTGGTGCGGTTAAGAGAATACCAAATATAAATTAACGAAGGCTTTGATGTTAGTTGTATTGTAAGCGGTAAACGTAGATTCGGCCCGAGCAGCTTGGAACCTAAGAAACTTAACAAGGGAATGGTTGGGTAGTATTATTGTAATGCATTTATTTCTCTTTTTGTCATAGTCACTCAAGAATATATTTAATTATTGAGCTAATGCCTAAAATTGGAATATCGAGAGTTTATTTAGGATGTTTCATATTTTACATTTTAGTGTTTAAAATATCTAAAATTTACCTTAATTATAGTAAAAGGATTTTTGTATTATTGGTATATAGCTGTAAGATAAATGGTGTTTTTGATAAACACAACTGATTAATAAAAAAAATATTAAAAAAAAATGTACTGAGTGACTTTACGTGTAAACAGAGCGGGCCATTGATTAAAAATGTTGAACTAAGCTAAATTCTCTATATGGTAATATTAAATAAATGTGATTGCTGCGAATATTTTTAACTGCTATATATATAGATATAATAGGTCAGTAAGTCGGCATGTACCCGTAGTTCACTGGGCAGTAAACGAAATCGGTAAGCGCGTCGTAATCGAATGGAAGCAATTTCCGGGTCGGCTATGGGCCTGATGCGCCAGAGTATCAACGCCGCACGATTAGTGTCTGCTGTTGCCATCTGTCTTACACTGCGACTGGTACTCTTGGTGACGGCGGCGTGTAGCCCTCCCACCACAGCTGCAACCGGAGATGCAATCGCACCACACCATGCGTCTAATGCCATCTCTGTTATCGAAGTTTGTTTTTAACGTAGAACCTGGTAGTAACCGTAAATATATTTAACGTTTGTCTCGTTCTCTGTCTAATAACGATTATTTATGTATGTGACATGTATGTATGTATGTATGTATGTGTATCAAGGCCAAACTCCCTCCTCTCCCTACCCTACCCCACCTCACCCACCTACGGAATTGCAGTTAATTGATGCAGTAGACTCCATTGCTGCTCGCTAACTACACAAGACACTGCTTCTCTAGTCTGTCTCGCATTCGAACATCGCTTTAAACTAGCTTTTGATATCGAGCATAATTTTTTTATTAAATCATCATATCCTAATAAGAAACTAGTTATTAATCATATTATTTCTTTCATTAGATCTCTGTTGTACCTGTGTGAAGTTGTTTATATTCAATGTTCAATTGTACTGTAAGAAAAGGTAAGAGAACCTCGTCTCGACGTCTCCGTACTTTGATATATACGTAATAACGTAGAGCTCCAACGACCAAAATTTGTGTGTTTATTATCTCACGAGAAAAAAAAGAATATGTCCAATGTTTGATGATTGCGTAAAGTAATTAATTGAATACTCCGCACTCTTAAATTAGTCACATTTGTACCTTGAACGTACTTGTACGCGACGCGAGTACTGAGCCGCAAGTAGGCGAGGTGACGACTAATCCAATTCTGATATATACTTAATTTAAATTTTGACAGACTGATAGCTGTGATTAAGAAAATATTTTTAATATTATCCAGTGAGTCGGATGAAGAGTATTTATTTTGTTAGAGGTTTCCTACTGCCAGCGACACGTATGTATGTGACGAGACATTACAGCTTCGCATATTTTTTTACTTTAGTATCGTAACGTAGAGCGTGAAGCTATAGGACGGACGGCCGCATTCGACGGGTTTGGGTGCGAGCCCCCGACCCACCCAGCCCCCACCAGCCACCCCTCACGACTAAGCTGTTGCGTGAAGCCTACATCACACGTCCCATTAGACATGACATCATCAGCTGTTACGCACAGAGACTGAAAAACAACATTGATTATATCAATACCACCGATGTCATCTGAAAAAAAAATTATTTTCTTAGTGTTTGATCTTTAACGTTGCATATCGACTAACATTTCTATTTCGAATGATTTATGTTGTATTCATATCCGTAATTTCCATAATATTCGTTAGGTTTTTTGATATTTATAAATGATGCTTAAGTTAACATAATAAAAGGGAACTTGGATCGCGCCTCCAATACGTGTATTGAGTGGGATATCTCTCTGAAGTGATGAACGATTGACGTTGTTCTATGGTAAAATATATTTTTCGGTACCACCTTTGAGTTAAAGTACAATGTAGTTATAAAAAAAAAATATGCGTGTTTCAGTGGGATAATTCGATTTAAACAATATCAGAATAAACCTAATCGGTAAGTTAGTGTGTAGATTAAGGCTGTCTCGTCTCGTATTACAAACAATAATGTAAACTCCTTGATATATTCGTATTGGGCATATATATTAAACTAGGCAAATACTAAATTTTTCATAATTATATCAGTAAGGTAAATAAATATTAAAGTGAACTTTTCTGTGCAAATTAATCTCTGTGATGGGAAAATTTTATTCTAAATAATCTAGTATTAATAATTGTTAATGTAACGGGCGCGATTGCTCGAGGCCGGTGCGAGCTGGAAAGTGGTACCCGTTTCCGTACGTCGGTCCGGTCACTTTGAATCTCTCGAACGCACCGGAAGTGTCCCGAGCGCCGGATGAGCCAATCGCGCCCGTTATATTGCGCCAACAAAAAGTTGAACTTTTCAGTCTTTTCGCGCAAAGGGTTGTGTATTAATTTTTACGTAGTACAAATGTGTTCGCAATTTGATTGCTGCTGTAGTGTTCCTTTGTTCTGGTGTAACTTCTCCCGGCATTTATTTGTAACTCGCGTATTCTCATGTATTGTGTATAATAAAAGGAAATGTATTGTGCAAAAGTAAATTGTCGTCAGTATACACAACGAGCGTGCGGGCCTGTGCTCGTGCTCGTGCGGCGGACTCCGCACGCTCCCCGCCTTACGCTGAATTTACCTGTAAACTGTAACTGATAACTGATCGAGTGCTTATCCTTCCGGGACTGACGGCGGGCCAGCTCCTGTGCTGCGCCGGTGCAGCGTTGGCGGTGTCATGTTCTTTATATCTTTATTACCTCATTCAGTAACCTCACATGTAATCCGACTATTGTATCGACTCTCCGTACTTATGAAACGCACAGCACTGTTATTCGGTACACCCACCCTCTTATTGACTTCGTGGTTCGTTTAAGTTATTTTAAGGTTTATAACGGCGTATCGTATCGTATCGCATCGCACCGTATCGTATCGTATCGCGTCGCATCGCATCGCATCGGTCGTGTGGTGGGTGCCGATGCGCGGTATCGCATAGTTGATATATATTTTATTGTTATTTTTCTGAAACTACCTAAAAGCAATGTATTTTACAAACAAAGCAGGAGAACAATAATTATTATGTAAGTGTAACAGTTAGTGAATTTAAGTGTGCTATTTTCCATTCCAGAACTCAACGATATCAATGTTCTTGAAATACTTATGTTCGGGTTTTAAAAAGATGTTATTAATGTATTGTATAATTAAACTAAACCTTATGTGATTGAAATGCAATGTTTAGAAGTATTTTATTCTTTATTTTTTACCATTAAATAATAGTTAGTAGAGATCTATTTGAGAGTCTAATGTATCAATTATTTGTAAAGTTGGCTGTAACTAATTAGAAGTTACAATAAGTAGACATATTTTAATATAAACATTTGGAGAAAATTTTATGTAGACAAATAGTTGTTTTGATCATTATGTGAAGTGTTGTATGGTATCGTATCGGGTGACGTGTCGGTATCGTATCGTATCGTATGTCGTTAGCGCAATGTACGCACAACGGTGTGAGGCGGGTCGAGAGGCGCCCGGCCGCCGCGCCGCCGCCCCCCGACCTGCAGACCCTCGACTCTCACTGCACAGCACTGCTAGGCTAATTCAGTTATCGCGTAAGGATATTTTTTCTTACATTTCATAAGAGTAATGTTTATAGGTTAGGCAATAATTAACGTTTAAACAACAAAAAGTCCCTATGCAATCGAACTGACGATAGAAACGCGTGTTATATTTGTGGCCTCTTTATAAATAAATAAATAAGATCTAAGTTACATGTTAAAAAAAAAATTAATTTTGCTATGCACAGAAATGATACTCAATTAATTGCCAAAAAGTTATATATGTATATTCATAGTTCAACAATATTTCTTTTGGGCATATTTACTTTGAATTTATGCAAAACTTAGATTATGAGTATAAGTAGGTTGTAGACTATATGTAGAGTGGATGCATATATATCTATATATTTAAAAATAAGATGAATTTGAGATGTATCAATTTCTTGTATCGTTCGTAAGTTTAGATAATAAATGGGTTTAGGCCATACTTCGGCTGGTTTGATATGTATGTTATCTAATTAATTGTAAAAAATAAAAAATTAATAAAAAAAATGCGTGTTTTATTTCGATCCTTTCCAAGTTCCGTTCCTCAGCAGTCCATGGAAATTGAAATTACATTGGTAAATCAATTGAAATTTTAATATAACGCAAATTTTGAACTAAATTAAAATTTTAAGATTAAATGTTTCTTGAGATGAAAATAATCTATAATATTCAGAATGTTGCCTAGAAAGTGTTTATATTACGCTATTGATATTCACGACTGAAGACAAGACATTCCCCAAAGTGCAGTTCCGATTTTGTCTATATGTAGATGATCAGTGGTACTCAACCTTTCTCCACTGGAATCAGAAACGCAGTCTTGTGTCGGAGTCATTAAAATAGGTAATACCTATATTATTGTGTCGAGTATTTGCGATTGATTACAGTGTCTTCAGTTTTGCCTGTAACATTCAGTGGCAGTGACTCTCCCGAGTCCATAAAAATCTACTCCCAATGTCTGACTCGCAAGGTGGATGCACTTTTTTGATAATAATTCCAAAACGCATTGTTATAATCTATTCAAAATAGTTGAGGCAAAATTTATTCGTGGCAGGCCTTTCTTACTGGAGACTGTCTAAAGAGAACTAGATCTTGATTTCCCATGTTTTTAAGAGGCTATAACTAGTGGTAGATTTCTGTTACACGAGACCGTTTGCATAGATACCGCCGCAGGTCCTTGCTCTGCCTTTACGACAGTAGTATGCAAACATTTCGCTTGCTTATACTTGTGTTATTATCTCCGTGCAGTCTGAACAATAAAATATAACATGTGAAATTTGATGTCAAGATGTCCATTGTGGATTAAAGAAGATAATGACGATGCTTCCGCTACTATTTATATTAATTTTTAAGATTATTTGCAGCAGTCTCACTTTGTTTTTTTTTTCAAGTTTAAGTAGCTACGCCTGCTAAATTTTAGAAGTGAAATAAGTTTAGATAATGGAGAATCACCATACATAAAGGATTTATTTATTTTTATGTACATAGATTATGCATTTTTTTATAGTAAATTATTCCCAGTATTAATATGGGACGGTGCAAATTGAAGATATAAAATTTACAAGTACTGTTTATAGACTTTAAAAACATTGTACGGTTGTTTATTTTGTGTGTACAAAATAAATTTATTGATTTATTTAATATTCATACAAAGCATAAATATTTACGAGCCGCGGAGTGTATTCATGTATTCAAATCGACTCCATCCAACGGATTTGTTTACGCGGGAGACCATTATGGTGAACATTGTCATATTTTTGTCAACAACCGCGCATAACAAAAGTTAATAAAAACTTTTAGTATAGTTGTCATTGTAACTGTTTTTTTTATTATAAAAGTATTTTTTGTTTATTTATACAAAAGTATTAGTAAAATTTGGTTAAAGTAGTTTGTAGAATGGTTACTTTCCCGATACGTGTAATTTTTCTTAGTGATATTGTTTACTTCAAACGATTTTTTTTGTTTGAATTTCTCATAAGTTTCAAAGTAAATATTTAAATCTCCTTTGCATATGAGTCTGGCAGTACCAGTGATGTGCTCGTAGACATGTTACAGAAAAACTGCTTAAATACGTTTCGGTAAAGAATACTTAATCATTTGAAAAGACAATACTCGATAAACATTTGATATAACAATTTAAGCGTCATGTTAATGGGATATTTAAATAAAATCTACATAAATAAAACAAAACTTTAATAAATACGGTTTTATTTTCATTGTCCAATAAGTACATTTTAATATTATCTTAATTAGATATCACTTCTTCGAGTTTCTGCAAACATCTGTCGAAAGCTGTAATATTTATTAGCAAAAACTAAAATATACTGTTGCCTTCTTAAAGATGTAGAATATGTTTATAGAAGCAAAATCATGGGTACGAAGTTTTAACTTAAATTTTTCATTAATAAAACAATGTTTGTATGATAACAAATAGTTAAAATAGACTAACTAAAATAATATTCTTCTATGTACACAAGGTCAATACATTATCTTAGTTATTTATTTAACATAGTAAAGCTTGTTTCGAGACATCTGTTATCTTCCATCTCCATCGGTCAGCGCTTCGAATATGTGTTTGTACCAGAAGTCAACAGTCTTGCCCCACGCACCTAGGGTGGCTGAGTCGGGATTTAGCACCTCTATTAACATCTTTACGAGGACGTCTTTTAAATCCTGTTAACAAAATACCGAAAGTCAATTTACAAAGCTGCTCTCATAATTTACGCTTTCGTTATGAGGTATTGATAGCTCAGTAGGAAATGGGTCGGAGCTACAGGCTATGCGAAAATGATTATTCGACATTCGCCAACCCGGACTTGGCGAGTAGATAATCTACTTCTTAGTAGGAAATTCCAGCGAAAACGATTCCGAATCCCAGTTGTGGAATTATGAAATGGACAGTTAATGTTATGAACACTGTACGTATAGTGTTTTTGAACGACAATTAATTTTTCACTATAAAGCACTAACACACAATCTGATTTTGTGCTTTGGTATCAAACTTCACTTATTACATATTCACAAAAGATTAATTGTTAAGTACCCATTTATTATACAAAAATATACTCACAAAGAAATGTTGTTCTTGAATTTTTCTCTTCCTGTGGGACTCGCCAAGCTTTAACATCATTTCCACAACGATTTCAGGTTGGTTTAAGTTGGTGACAGCCAGGTTCAGAGAGGACATCAGGTTGATAACGTGGGCTTTAAATTGGAAATTCTTGTCGTATTCTTCTTCGGGCAGTTTTCTAATCATTTTGAAGAATTCCTTAGTTTCAGGATACGCTCGAAATAATCTGTTTAAAAATAAATCGTTTTGATCAGTTGTTTGTTATAAGACGAAACTGCTAATATCAAAACGATTAAAATAACTTTGTATATAGTTTTTTTTTGTCATAAAGGATATCGGGTTACCTCTTTAACAACTCAATTCCGTTTCCCACAGAGTCTTTGTAGACCAATGCCCAGGACTGTTGAACGGCGTACACCTCCCGTCGCGTCATCCCCGACACGGGATTCACTGCATCAGGGTCTCCTCCCCACCATAGATAGCTTATCCAACCGCCCATTGTTTGTTGTTAATAAGCCTTTGTTGTTATTGATTACTCTGAAACACTTAAAATAGGAAAATTATGTTTATTAACAATTTTTTTTTTTAAATTCCATTATTCATAATGATATTTCGAAAGGTAATTGTTTGCTAAAGTTTCTCGATTTTTATTGTAGAAAATTATTACTTTTAACATTTTCTTTAAGTTTAATGAATACCAAAATATTACAGTCATTTGCTTTTTTCCAGGCAAGTACCTTCTGCTTTTTTTTAACTCGTCTCAAAACTACAAACGTAGATAACAAAACGAATATAGAGGAAAGGTATGTGAACAGAAGCATAATCGGTTGCTTGTAAAGACTTAAATACCACTAAAGTTAATTATCAACTGCTGCGAACTAAACTCTGATAAATCTTTTATCTTCTCATCACGAGTGTTTCTGTTTATCTGAAGGAAAACAAAATCATTGGTCTCACAAGACAAACGCAAACACGGGGACAATCAGCTGACATGATTACTCACTAACATTTCATTTGCAATCACGTTGTTTGTGTAGTTAATATGTAGAATAGTTTGTTTACATTTTTATTAAATTTTACAGTTTATTAAGTTGTAGGAAAACAATGAATTGAATTAATTTAGTTGGTCGTATATAAATTTGACAATAGTCAGCCAACCGGATTGATACTACTGCAGCGCCAACTTTACGAAATGATACACTGACTTTGGGTTGCTGCTTGGCTTTTCTGGTTGGGCTGCCATTTTTTGTCTATTCTACTCTTTCTTGTTTTATTGGAATGATAAAATAAATATATATATTTTTTGATCTGCATCTGTATCAAAATTACTTACATTCTTGATAATGATATTTCATAGCTTGATAATTTCCATCTTATTTCAATATGGTGTTTACGGATCAGAACATTATACAAATGGAGAACTATATACAATTTTAGATAGCAAGAACAGAAACTATAGTACACTAGGGAACGATTTAATATAACGGCTCATGTTACGTACGGTAGGCTAGGTACCGCCACACGATTGAAATTTCAGTAGCTACCGAAATCCAATAACGCATGTTCGAGCTGCTGACAATAGGAAATAAAGACTATTCAACGTGACAACGTTTTCACTGCGCCGTTTATTTCCTGCCTTTGAATATCTAACAGACAAACTATCTTTAATTATAGACGTTAAGAATTATGTGTAGATTTTCTGTATATTGTGATCTATGACGTCTGCCAGTGGACGTCCATCGGTTGAAATGATAATCATGATAACGCTTGTTATAAAAATAAATAACAGGAAGTTAGTTATTATTTATATGCGCTTTGGTAAAAATGTTTTCGAAGGATATAGAAAGAGAAAGTAGTATATTATTTATGTTCATAATCGATCATCATGGATTAATTTAAAAAAATAGAACTAGAGAAAGAGACAGGTGAACTCTAAGATTAGTATATACGAAATAAGAATGCTTTAGGTAATATAACAAACAGTAGGATACGGAAAACGTTTCAGATAAAAGTAACTGAATATTTGTTGAAGATAAAATAATAAAGTTTGAGAATGTACAAAAGGAGATCAATGATAGAGAACAACCTTGCTTTATCAATGACTCTTGGCGCAAGAGGACTTGTGACAAAAAAATATTTTAATTAAGTTACTAATGGAGAAATTCGTACGTTTTATCCTCTTGACTAGCCTTCGGAGTCCTTCAAGACAGCAATACATCAACATTAATTCACAAAAATATGTTGACTAATGAAAGTTTCGCTGAAAGCATGAAGCATGTATTTAATTTTAGTGGGATATGCTAATTGGATTCGTATCAGAAAACTAATTGGACAAGGCTCGATCTACACTTGACCGGCTTAATCAATTAGAGAGTAGGCAGAGATAAATAATATGATACGACCTCACCACAATTGGTTTTGTGGTCAGTGCTGTGGTTAATGATAACTAAGGCTATAGACAAATCCATATCATAGGAGGTCATGCATATGTAGTATTGATTATGAAAATGAATACAATAACTATTTTATTAACTCGTAGTTCTATCATTTTCCACTATGTAAATGTTATTAAAGTGAACAATATATTGGACCGTTGTGCTAATAATTATTCCAATGCTATGTTGACATTAATGCATTAACAGTTTACGTACATTTATTTATTTTACAGCTGTTAATTATGAATTAATTCATTAAAATAACGAGAAAAACAAATTGCAATTAATATACTTATATAAAATTTATTCATGTAAAAATAATGAGTTATTAGTTATATAAAGATTTGTTATCGATTTCGTTAAAGCAAACTAACGGGAGTGATTACCATCGTATTGAAATATCATAGAGATATTAAAACATTACTTTTTTTGTCTTACGGTGACGAGAGTAATACGAGGTTATTAAAACATTAACCATATTGTAGTTCTTATTATAATACATTATATATAGTGTAAATACAAGAAAAACAAATCAATTTAGAAAATAATGTTCAAAAGCGGTGAAAGCAATGTGTCGTTGTGTATATAACTTAAACCAGCGATTACTTACTATGGAAGGAACATATGATTTACTATCAAGTGGCTGTTCTGCGTGTTTCGTCAATTTGTATAGATTGATAGCTTTCGATCGATTAAGATTATTATTTAAAATGACTTTAGATATAACTAACATCGAAAACTTGAAATAAGAAAGACGTTAAGTTTATGGCATTTAACTTAATGCATTAACTCCCGCTATAATTGAATCAGCGTCTCATTGGCGGGAAACGCGATGAAATAACGATCATTCAATCAACATTAAAGGTGCCGAGCTGGTTTCTGGGTTAATGCAGTTAACTGGGTTCAATTCGTTTAACGCACGAGGTCCCACACATCAATTTCTCATTAATTGTTCTTACGTAATCTCTGCCATGTTTACGAGGTTTACATTTTTTTTCTTGCCACTATGTTCACATAACATTGAAGCCGTGTATGGTGAACTGTGCTCGACCAGAATATTATAGCTCTCATATGTTGACAGACGGAACACAGTATTGCTGTTATGGCGGATTTATAATATAAGGACTTGCGACCGTCCTTATCACATTGTTTAAAAATATCGTAACATTAATTAAAGTCCACAACATATAACCCTGGAACTGAATGAGTGTGTGACTCTGTTACTACACAAAGGGTTAGCTACTGCGTAACAGAGGCAGAAGTAACGCCGGAAGTTTACTCAGTGATAAGACTCTACCCATAATAACGTGGCGCTAAATCTAAATACTATATTTATATCACTGATAATTTCCGTGTGTAGATACATTAGACATTAAGTCTTGTTATACTGATCATTTGACTGGTAACAGCACTCTTTCTTGATAGTAATATTACACTACTACTTACTGTGACTGCGACTGATGGTAGAGACCTGGTCTTATTGTAGTACATTGCGTTGTTTAAAGAAAATTATTTAGACAGAAACGGCTTTTCTCTTTTCTCCTTGTTCGTCCATTAACCAATGGCTTACTAATGAAATGATTTGTAATCGGTGCTTTAAACCGGAGGCCAACGTTAACAAATATTAATTGCGTACGCCTGCACAACCCTGGAGGCTTTAAATTGTTAATTATAACAAACTTGATGAGCTACCTTTGTTCCCGAGCCCCGCCGAGACATCGGCCATTTTGAAGTCCAGACTTCGTAATATCTCAGTTCGCGACCGAAATTAAAATTTTATTTGTATAATGTATATAATCTACGTTGATCTAGTATTTATAAACATGGTATTATACAATTATTTTTTTTACTTCAAAGTAACAATACGAGCGGGACGTTCATCAGATAGTAAGTGATACGACCGTCCATAAAAACGAGGCGATAATGAGAATGCTATACACGGCATTATATTGCGCTCATCGCTTTGAGATATAAGATGTTGAGACTCGTTACCCCAGTAATTTCACTAGCTACAGCACTCTTCAAACTGTAACACAGTAATGTTTACACACTACTGTTTGGCGGCAGAAATTGGTGCTGCGGTGATACCCTCCTAGAAAGCCTCTGGCAGCACAGACCTATCGTCCGTAAATAATATTGATTGTTTACCATCAGTAGTATCACCAATACAAATATAATTTTCTTTTTTCACAGTCAAGTTTGTATCTGCTATTTCAATTCGACTACATTTTAAATATTTGAATGTTACGTTGTTAATTTTTTGAAATAAAAATCAAAATGGCTCTTTATCGTGATGATATTTGGTTTCTGTTAACGTAAATCGATTTGTTGGCGATTCACTTCAATATTAAATCGATCAATCATTTTAAAATGATTTATAATTGATATATTGTATCTAAAGTTTATCTCTTAGGTAATACCTAATTATACTACAAATCTTTAGTGAACAATACAATTAGACTACAGACAGAACAAAGTGACTTCGGAGTTTGAAAGTTTTTGTCTGAAGATTTTTTCACAAAGAAAAAAATTATGAAAGTAAGAATTTCTTATATTTATTATAACCCTTAATCGTGATATTATCTAACCTCAAAATTAGCTTGTCTTCATAACAAGGCCATATTATTTATACATATAATGATTCCCTTTAACGGGATCTTATTCCTTTTTGAATAATAAATTGGTAATAAAGGCAATTATCTATAATTTTTTAAAGTAAAATTTATGATTTACAACCCCTCTTAATCCACAAGTCGACTTCGAGAAATAATCTGAAGTTGACAATTCTGTAAGTACTTAATATCAACAACACTAATTTAAAGCCGACAGCTCTAGCTCGACGCCGGATGTCACGGAATAATACTTTATTAATGTTCGGGGTAAAAATATTTAAGGGTTAATCTTTTTGGAAATGCAACATGACATACCATCTCTTTTATTGCATCATTCGAAACTTTAATAAAATGTTAATCTTAAATAAAAAAAACTCGAATAGTCCATGGGATGTTTTAAAAATGATATGATGTTTTTATGTATATTTCCATTGAATATTAATTAGTAATATATAATAATCATCATCATCAGCTTATACACGTCCACTGTTGAATAGGCCTCCACATAGGCCTCCTTAAAAGATTTCCACATTGATCGGTCTCGCATGACCCGCATCCAGCAGATTCCCGCAACTCACCTGTACTATTATAATACTCTATTATGGAACCCTGTTAATACCTAAATGTTATTGACATTGTCATAAAACGATATGGACATGATCATCGTATAGATGCCCACAGCTGCCATCATCATCTTCAATAGCTTGCAGTAGTTCACAGCTGGACATAGGCCTCTCCGAAGCTTATATACTTTTGTTCAACTATTATCAAGATTTTGAATGATCTAGTTACTAAGACATGAGTAGAGTATCTTTATTATGAATGCTTTAAGATGAGTTATTACTTGACGGATTTTTTTTTCATTATAAATTGTGCCTCTATATGTATATAATATATAGATTATAAATAAAAAAAGCATAGATAAAGTATTGTATTACAACTTATTTTATGTTTCTTAAAATTTTACTAACATCACTATTTAATGATAAAGTCTGAAAGTCTAACAGAAATCTTGTTTGGCAAATTATAATAATCAAATAAATAAATTTACAATTATTTATTATTAATATTTTTTAATTTTTAAGTATGATTGTAATGTCACAGATAAAAAAAGCTTGGCGATATGTTTATAGCAAGCAAGAGATAATTTTCCTTGGTCTCCATCTCCGGATAAAATTAAAGATGGGTTTATATTTATAATAATAAACCCGTGTTTAATTATATCCGGAGATAGTTTATAGCCTAATAATAATTACTAGCTATATCCGTATTCAACGTATAACAAATTATATTAAAAAGAAAACCTTATCAAAGAGAAATATTAAGCTTTTTAATTAACGAGCACCTCTCGACACTGAAAAAAAGGTAGCACCGTCGTACTTGAGAAAAATAAACGTTCTGTAACGTACATTCTTAATTAAACTGTAAATTGGAGGGTTTAATTGTTCCCATCGTTAAACAGTTTCATTGCGTTGGTTTTAATTATATTATTCGAAGCAAATGTTATTCGAGACTAGTAGATGCTTTTTTTATCTATTTCCATATCTTTTCTTTCTTTAAATTATCTATTTTCATATCTATCTAATTAGTTTTGTTTCTTTGCCCATCACGTGAAAACTAGTGAATGTATCGACCTAGGAACATGAGCATTCGATGCGGAATGATTTGTAAATGTTTATAGGTTATTTATTTTTTGAATTTCATAGATGCTTCATCATTTAAGTTTTACTTGACATTTATAAACATTTTCATTTCGTGTTATTTATACAGTTGCTATAGTAACGGTCGCTACTGAAAGCAATTTGTGGTTACGGTTGCTCTCATGGAATATTTCAGGCAAATTTCTAGTCTATTTCTATATTACGGTGATAAAAGCGGCCGGGGAACAGCTAGTATATCTCTAATAGGAAATACCATGAATATTTTACCAACAATATATTTATAATTGAAAACCAAAGTGAAAATATGTACTCGAATTAGTCTGTATTAGAGTCCTCATGCGAATTTTAACACTCTTATTCTACGTGTTCACCAGATGGTAATGAGAAATGTAACAATTTACCAGATTTGTTGGTATACACAGCACCACATTGCTCTGAGATTTAAAGTATGAAATCTCTCTACCATAACAATTTTACAAGCAACAATTCTTCTTTTAAACCGAAAAAAATAATGTAAGCATACTACAGTTTAACGACAGGAATAGGAGCCGCGGTGATATTTCCTTAGACGGTCTTTATCAACACACTTTACTCGTTTTTTTTTATGAAAGGTGTATCAGTACCACGAAATGCTTTGCTTCTTCATACTTATAATTCTAATGTAAAACTTAATTTTAACCACTTGAATAAAACTTGAGATAGATATTTTAACATGAGTAAGTACATTAATAACTTTTCCTTCTTGACATGGGTATTTACTTCGAATAATATTTATTTATAATAATTATGAGACATAGGCTGTGAGAATTGTTTTTCTATCGAGTGAACTTCAAACAATTGAAACATCTATCAATATACTTTATTACTACTTACATGCACTGTGTGTTGTGTTTCTTTTTTCTTTATAAAATAACTTATTACAACTGTAATAACACTTAAAGTTTTTTAATAGTTTTACTTTTTTAAGTTATATTGTATGTAGAAATACATTAGTATATCTTGGAATAGCTGTTTAAAGAGCGATTACGTTAAGATGTCACTTTATTATAGATATCACTTCTAAAAATATAAATATATGGAAATACAGCTTTTTTTTCATTGCACTAGAAATATCACTGTACTTACTGAAATCGCTAAAATTTAACATAAAACGTTTACTAGTAATAAAGACACGTGTATTTCACGTGTAAGTTGGCGCGCTACTGAAGTATAATTTGTATTGCAATATTTATAACTAAGAAACTTACAAACATTTCATATATACTGAAAATAGTTATAATGATCTTATTCGAGTTAATTTTGTTTTATATTATTTATTTCTTTATAGTTAAATTTTTACTAGCAGTTACGTATCACTTTTTACGTTTATCTTTTGATAAACTTTTTTAATGGCAGATGTATACTAAAAAAATTTTTATAACATGTAAATATCTATAAAGTTATTTTTACTTGATAATTAACGCATATTAATAGCCACAGAAACAACAACTAAAGATACTGTTAATTTACATTAATATATATGTTTACTATTTTATGTACGACAACATAACCTTAAAATTTTTTATTAAAATATAATTGTAAGAATATAGAACATGATTATTAGTGTATACAGAAAAAAATAATTTTAACTTACACAGGAAGTAGTACATGAAGATAAACGAATGGTAAGATAATAGGCCTTGTACCTTATCATATATTTAATTTAATTATATCGTCTATCTATATCTATCGTCTGATGCATCAGATGTTGAGTCTTGTTAACTCAGTAACATTACTAGCTACAACGCCCTTCAGACTGGAACACAGTAATGTTTGCATACTACTGTTTGGCGGCAGAAAGACGCGCTGCGATGTAGACGGTCTTGAGAAACAGAGGTACACCATCAGTAAATTATTAACAGTAGCTTTATCAAAAAAATTATAACCATATTTTTGTAGTCTACTTCATCATTTCAAAAGTTTAAAATATAAAACTTTATTAATTTTATTAATAATAGGATCTACTGCCGGTGGTCGTTACCCAACTATCTTCTCTTACATTTCTTGGTAGTCATGACGAACACATGAGTAATCATTAACCGCATTCCATTTAACTTTTTGTTATTATTTTTAACGGGACAATTGGATTTACATAAACTGCATTCATAACTGTGTTATTTTAATAAAATTTACATGGAATTACGCGGTCACGTTGATACCGCTTCCGTAGTGCAGTGGCTAACCAATTGCCTTGTCACATGGAGGTGTCTGCTTCAATTCCTGAGCGATATATGAAGTTTGTATTGTGGCAAGTGTTTCGAATTTGCTTAGATTATTTATTTTTTATTTAACGAAGCGACGAGATCAACATGACAGTTCATTTGATGGTAAGTGATACGCCTGCCCTTAGTAAAGTGGCGCTGGTTAGAATGATACACACAGCACCATATTGTGCTTGTCGTCATGTTTGTACTTATTTGCCGACTATAATTGGTCCTTTTGTGATACCTACTTAGAGTAGAGTCCTAACAGCAGCAAATATTATCGACATATGATAAATTTGTCAGCGTCGCTGTGTTCTCATCGGTACTGATTTTTACGAGACCGTGGTGTATGGTACGCTGTTTGTCCACACTACTGCGAGGATTTAGTGCTCTAGTGATACAGTAACAAGAAAACTAAAATTCATATTCTAGTAAAGTTACATTATTTGAGTAAGTCTAATGGTTGTATGCAATAGCTTCACTTTATTTTTATCAACAATAGCCTAACGTTTGGTTTAAATTTCACATCCCCATTTACAATGAAGCGGCAGAGGGTGAAACGTCCTCGTTTAGAGTGCATTGACTCATATGCCGAAAACCAACTATTATCGTTCATAATTCATCAGTTATGTGACGCCGGAATCGTAAGTCAGAGATCACCGTGTTACAAGATAAGCGGTAAGCCTCTGATGAAGACATTTAAGTATAGGACACATTTTTGTTATCAAGACATAGTATGTAGAGCTACTGTGTAGAAATATTAGAGATTAATTCATAGTTAAATCTAACAATGGTTTTAACCCCATATCATTATAGTTTTGTTATTTGTATTGATTTATTGACAAGTAATTAGTTAACAATTTTGTTAATTGCGTTTTATTACATGATTATGATTATTAAATTAAATTAATTGCACGTACGTAATTCAAAATATTGTTTTTCAGTAAAAATCATCCTTAAAAATATATAATAGGGAAAGAAGAAGGACTAAAGTTGTCGTAGAAGTATCGGTGCTTACGAATTTGAATGAATACTCATTTTTAACGTTAACGCTTGCAAATGCTTTGTAATTTTACGATTAAATATAAGTTTTAACAGGTTATCATGTTTGATAAGACGAATTCTAAAGACAGTACTTTTTTAGGAAGTATTGCATAAAGGTATGTAAAAATAGTTTCCTATTAATTGATAAAAGAATCGGTAAGATATGTTATATTCGTATATAAATATAAGTACGACTGATTCCTGTTATAATTGTATCAGCTAAATTAGCGTTTTAAATGAATATAAAAAATCATTTCATCAACAAAATAATATAGAATGTTTTATTTTCGATCTTAATATTAATACCTTTTTATTATAATATAATAATTTAAATGATGTAGCCCCGTTTGTATTGTAAGCTATTAAAGTTAACATAAATCTTTTTCTTCAATATGAATATTTATACGAAAACGTTCATTATCATGTCAAACTATAAGATAAAGGTGGTAGTGATATAAATAATGCAATAATTACAAAAAAAATTCTATATGAATATTATGCATATATAAAACTATAAATATTGTGCGGTATAGTTAACAAATGGATGAGACTTCATTAAAAATTCGAATAAAAAAACCTCCATGTCCATTTTAAGGACATACAAACGCAATATTATGTACAATGTATTTATAATATAATACATACGTTACTCTATTCGGCGTAAACCTTCCCGCGCTGCTTTACGTTCGCTGGACGAAACACTGAAACGTTACACGAGCACCCCGGAAGAAGGCTCACGACGCACTGAAATTTGCCGGAACGGCTGCCTTATTTACTACAGGAAGGTGATTTACACGAAATAATCAGCTGAAAGAAGTACCCTTAGTAAGCATTTTCTGTTCACAAGTTTCTGATAAAATGTTTAATTACTAACAACATTCTCGTCGCATTTTGGTACAGTGCGAAATATATAGTTTTGTAACTTTATTAATAATAGTTAATAAACAAAGTAACGTCAATATAATATCATACAATTAAACTCTATATTTTTTCCATAAATTGATATCTTCAATAATAATAAATAACTACTTTCAAGTTTACGTTTTTAACTTCATTATGTCTATATATCTTCGTCGTGTGTTGAACTTCAGACATCAGACAATAAACAGTTTTCGAATGTTTAGCAAAGTTATTCGCCAACTCCCACTTGGCTAATGTGGTGAATAAATGGCCTTGACTCCCGTCGAGGTCCGTAGCCCCGGTAGCGGGGACGTAAAGTGGGATGAATGTTTGGAAAAGTCCCGTCCAATGGCTTTCTTGAACTCTTGTTTGAACAGTACTTTAGCTAAGAGTAATCTGTTATAGAAAGATTATATTCCATGATTTAATATTATCTTGTTTCAATTTCAGGTAAATGTAGTCTGTAAATTTGATTTAATTTTGAAATCTAATTATATTATCTATAATTTCAAACATATAATAGTAGATTGGTGAATTAAGAACATAATTAGGTGTTAAAATGTTCGAAATTTGTAGATATCAACAAATGTTTTCCAATCCATAGTAATATATATAGTAATATTCACAAATCTATACAATAATATAGATAGTACAGGCAAACTTTAGGTTTTGTATTCCGTAACAAGATTTTTGTAAAAGCGTTTTCTGTTTAAATAATGACGTAAGCTCATACTAAAATAAATTTACTATTTTGTTACCCTTGTCCGCGGAGGATATGGGAGATTTTGTCGGTCATTCGGCCGTTTTACGTCGGAAGTTACCATAATATTGTGATATACGTTGATAATAAAACGTTTAGCTAAAAATCTATTACTTTTCAGTGCATTATACCTACTAATAGTTATTAGATAGAAGAGTTTCTAGTGAAGATAATAGTATCATATAAATTGTTGTTAACCTACTTGTATTGTTTTTTTTTCAATGTAATAAAATGTATGTGAAAGGTTGAGACCTTTATATAACTTTAAAGTCGCAGCGAGCTATGGGGAGGGCAATTCTAAAAGTCTCTCTACACGATCGGATCAGTAATAAGGAGATCCTCGGAAGACTTAAGGACAGCACAGCCGATTAGTAAACTGAAGTTTTAATCGTTTGCTGTTGACCGCAGGTGCTCGTTGGATGTAGTTGACATCATACCAGTTACGTTGGAAATCTATTGGAGAAGCCCATGTTCAGCAGTAGTTTGCAGTGGGGTTATAAATGGTCCCGCACAACAACTCACGGGACCTAAGCTAACCTGACCTGCTAGTGGTGCACCCTGTTAATCAACAAACGCGGCTATAGCTCCCAACAACTTGCATTGGGCATGCGTGGTGGGAAATGGTCCAAATCCTTTCATATGAACTACTTTAAGCGACTGTTCCTGGTGCCTGGCTGTACCGGAGTCCATCCTGATTGTGAGACGTTAGTAAGGGATTGAAACCAGGGCAGCGCAGGACCGATGTGGCGTTCTTTATGGGAGGCCTATGTCCACACGTTGACTTCTATCGATTGATGATGATGTTGAGTAATGAATAGCAATAGGATAAAATGCCGAAGATATTTTTAAAATGAATTATTGTACATTGAAAAATTATATATTTTCTTTGAGAATTTTTGGAAGTTTATCAAGTACAGAATGATTACATTCAGCAAATTTGTTGATAATGTTTTTTATTGGATTGTACAGATATTGATGTATATTATCACAATACTGAATACTGCACAATACTGAATATTATCCAAAGGCTTCAAATGAACGTACGTGTTAGAAATTTTAGTCCTTACAAAGTTAAGTCAAAAGCTTTATATGAAACGTCAAAGTGTTATTCAATGCCTTGACTATAACTAGTGTACTATACTTTAGCTGTTTGGTGTCTTCTCAGTGGTGTGTTATCTTTCACCACCAGCTACGGCGCTTTTTGAACTTATTCATACATACATATATCACGCCCCGTTCCCAGTGGGGTACGCGGAGATCACCTCTCTCCACTTGTTACGATCGTGGCACACCTCTCTCGCTTCCTCAACTTTCATGAGCGTCTTCATGCATGCTCGTCGGATGCGAGTACTCTGAGCATATTGCAAGTTGTAGAGTTATTTTAATTTTGCGGAATAATTTCTATTACATTGTTTTAAAAGTTATTAACAATTTTGTGGTGGTCGTGTTTTTAATAAGCAACCATACAGCGTTACCAATACACAAACTAAATAAAGAAATATCCGTCCTTGACTTTAACATTAGTACAGAAATATATCTCGCTATAAACAACGTGATGAGATAATATTGTTTAATCATGTTATAATTGTAATATAATGATATCATTTAAAATTAATAACAGCACAGTAACAGTAATGTAGAGAAAGAAAAACGAAATGAGTTTAAGTTACTGACGATATTTTTATTACTTTTTGCTTAACCTTTATCGTAATAAGAACGATACTGATATTGGAGATATCTATTTCGGTATATAAATAAAGTATTTTGGATACTAGTTTCAAGCGGCGGGGTGTTAAAATCTAAATTTTAACTGCTTCAGTTGCGCATTGAATTAGTGTTTGCCTTATAAAGAAACATTGTTCCTGACTCTAGAGCAAAATGAAGAGCTCAGTTGGTGGTAGGGTATTTCCGAACTTACCTGAATAGTTACAACCTTATTGTAAATCTTTCAAACCATGCTCATAATATACTCATAATTATAGCTCATAATGTGTACCTGTTTACTCTCTAAGTTAGTCTAGAAGCTATTTCACATGACAATATGAAACTTTTTCTACAGAACATTGAACTTCATGCCGTGACAGCGATACTTGCAACTATGTTGTAGTTAAGATATAGACTACTTCCCTCGAGTAGTTGTTTTTTAAATAATTTATGTAAATTTAATATGAATTTTAATACAAACTTATGTCTACAAACAGTAGATTCGGAAGCTCTAAGATTTTCTACTAAGACAGAATCTTAGAGCTTTCAAATGGTTTAATTGTCTTTCTTCATTTTCTATTCAATGAAGTTTGTTGTTTATTTATATGTATGTATATAAATAATTACCTTAACTTTATGCAAATAGTAGTAAAAAATTTTAAAAAAACCTGTTGTTAATGACAATATCGTGTACACATATTTGCTTATGAAAGTATTATTGCTTGTTTTGAACATTATTCGCTTGTCTTGGTCGCTTTTCGCTGTCAGCGAATAATACTGCGGGTAAGTAGGTCGGCACATAAATGTCAAGGCAGTAAAGGGCACGTAATATTTCAACTGTTTTCGTTTTTTATCTACTACGAGCTGAACTTGACCTTAATTTCCCATGGTTTAAAGAGGCCACAAGTAGTGGTAGGTTTTTGTTTGCAGAGACCGTTTAGTTAGATACCACCACAGCTCCTATTACTGCCTTTAAGAAAGTAGTGTGCAATCGTTGCCATGTTTCGGTTTGAAGAGCTGTTGTAGCTGGTGAAATAATTGGGATATTTTATATCTCAAGGCAACGGAAACATTATGATGTCGTGAACACCATCCTCAATAACGCCACGTAAGGCATGGTGTCTTGCTCTTCTCGTCGCTTCATCAAATACATATACCATTTATAATAATCAAGCTTTCATATGTTAAAAACCGTAACATAGCAACTTAAAACATAAATAGGAGTAATGAGACTTAACATTAATGTGATGCTGTGTATATCATCCTAACTAGTGCCACGTTATGGGAAGGCGTATCATTTACCATCAGGTAAACGTCCTGCTCGTCTAGTTGCTTCGTAGAATAAAAGAAAATGCCATATAGATAGTCAAACGAGTTTTCAGATGATTGTGTAGTGTTGTAACTTAGATATTCCTTCATCTTCAATAATCTTCATTGCAATCGAAATTAAAATATTGATAAACTGCTTACGTTTTAATATAATGTATATATGTGCACTTAATATTGTTTTCAGTGCAATAACAATGTAAACAGCTAAAATTGTTTAAAGCAACCGATACACGAACGTTACAAAGCAAAATTTCTTTCCAAATAGATCAAATCAAGCTTCGATTGTGTCTTTACAGTTCTTTATCTAAGTGATATATAATCAAATAATATTTTCCTTATAGATATACAGATTATGTAGCGATATCAAGTCATTATGTTTTTTTTTATTACTAGGCGCGTATTGCGTATATCAAATAAATGTCCGACTGAGTAGTTCGAGATCGTAAAAGCTGGCGTGTTAATTAAATAGAACTGGAGGGTTGCTACTCATACACATATGAATAAAAAAATATTCTTTTATGACAAAAATCTTTTTATCTATGATTATAAAATTTTACTGAAATACATTTGATTTAGAATTTCAAAGCCTTAATCTAACTGGAATTTACTCTGGTTGGCTAAATGAAAAGTAATTAAAGTTACAGTTACTAGCTAATATCGTCTTTGGCTTGGAGTCGTGTATCTTTAATGGATGGATAATATCATAGTAATCTAATGATCATTATACCTTTTTTTAGCCACATTTTACAATAAACTATACTAACATTGTATGTGTAAAAGAAATCGGACAATTTTCTTAATAAAAATAAATAAAAGTAACATAAAACGAGAAGAAAAAAATGTAAAGAACAAATAGAAAATTGTATATAGTGTTAAAATTGTATCGAAGGTCTTTCTATAGGCGTATTGTTTAGGAGGGGACAGGCTTTGTTGCTTTATTTAACAAGACGAACAGGAAGTTGAAGAGGTAAGCAATACTCTTGCTTATGATAATGAGGCGCTATTTAGAATATTTACAATACTCCGTATAGCGACAGTTGTATCTAGACGTAGATTAGTATCGTTATCCTCAATAGTATCAGTAACAACAGCGGTTTTAGCAGTTTACTTTTTTATTATTCAACACAGGGACGAGACAAGCGGGACGTTCATCTGATGGTAAGTAATACGCCTGCCCATAACTTGGAGCTAGTTAGGACGGTAAACATTGCACCACATTGCAGTCGACGTCTTGTGACATAGTATGGTATGTTTAGTTACCCAAGTAATATAGCTACCTGCCTTTTTATCCGGAAGACAGTAATATTTGCACAGTACTATTTGAGGGCAGAAATAGGAGCTGCGGTGATACCTACCTAGGCTGTCTCCGGAAATAGGAAAGATGGTTTAAGCATGCAAAACACATGTAGTAATGTGACTAGTAAATAATATACATATAAATTTAGTGTAGTAACCCTGTGTACGGTTCGTTAAAGAATGCACATCGTAAATATAAATGACGAGTGGAGTTCCTCAGCAGAGTCTTACTTGTAATTGACTAATCGTTGATAAGGATCCCTAACGACCTATTGTCCGATCGCACGATCAAATGCATTGTATTGTGTGTTAAACGCTACAATAGTCGTTGCACGTTCATTACTCGTTAAATTTACAAATAATAATACAATATACTTTACAAATACTTATAAAATTACAAAAACACTTACATATATGTCTTATATTTAAAAAAAAATATGTTTTGTTCACATTACATATGTTAAATTCTAGATCTAAAAGAACTAGGTTGATATTGTTATCCTTAGCAATTAATTGTAAAAGTACTTGACCTGAAAAATAATGTTTTCGGTTTTTTATCACATATGTTTGTACCAATTTTCATGTACAAAATGAAATAAACAAGGTTAGTACCTTTTTTATATTTAGATAATTTTAAGTACTTTTTATATAGTCATAGTCAACGCCAATATTAAAGAAAACTCATATGGGCAGAAAAAAAACACCAATAATAAGTTTTTTAAAATATTTTTATATAAGACAATTTGAAATTGAGATTCTCATCAGAATAAAATTTATCACTTTCCACTTTATTAAATACATATATTTTCAATTTAATATACATCCGGTAGCACTGTCTATGCCGTAACCAATTTTTCCAATAATTATATTATAATTTTTGAATTTATATATAAGTTAACTATAAATACATTAAACACTGAAAACTAAGAGGTATGATAAATTCCTCTTTGTTATATTTTGTTAGTTCAAAATATTGGACAAGTAATTCCAGTATATATTTCTTGGTAAATCTTTAGACCTGAAGTAGGCGCAATTCCCGGCGTTATCTTTATGTTTATAGGTTATAGGGAAGTAGTTCTGAATTTCCGCACGTACGGATAATATCAATATGCTTTAGAAATATTTCCGAAATCCTTTTTCGTGAGTAACATATTTGATAATCGCGACATGTATTGACGGAACAAATACTGTGTTTCGTATTAGTATGCACGGGGCGCGCGTCTAAGCCGCCGGTACACTCGGCTTATGCAAGACCAGCTCCCACGGGAATACTAATCGATGTTTTAGAAAAAGAACAATTAATTTCCCACTGCCCAATTGTGGGTGGACGTTTTATATTTCATAGATTCCTTAAGTAACCAAAGCTCCACACCATCAGAATCATTACCACCCCTAAACATGCACACCTTGTCTTGCTACTATTATATTTTATAGTTTCTAATATAAACATGGACAGATAGTTTATATGTTCGTCACATTTGTAATCGTCTTGAAAATTTGTTAAATGATACATAAGTTGTTATACTGCCATCTGGAGGCCAGTTTCTTGTAACAAAATACTGTACCATTCGCCCTTTAACTTACTTTGTAATATATATATATATAATTGAATACATAATTTTAATAGAAAAATATTCTAAGTTGCGTCTTGAAAAATCTATGTACTATTTGCTAGTGAAAATGCTTTCAATATCGGCTCTGAAGAAACTATGTTATAAAATATTTTCAAAACAACTATTCGCACAAATATTCTTAAGATTAGGAACAAATATTGATATAGTTTAATTATAGGAAATGTTTTTAAATCAATATATACTTACAGTAAGTTTGCCGGGTGCAATAAGTTTTGAAATATGTATAGTTCTAACTTGCAACTTTAAAACGTAGACAAGAAAATCATATAAAACATTATCAATAAATATGTTATCAATGTCCAAGTATTGACATCATGAATGATTTGACATATTTCAAACATTTTATATAATTTTTTGTATATTTATTGATAGTATATCATATGTGATAACTGTACGGAATTTATGAGAATTTTATCGATGTATAAATCATGATTACTCAAAACTTATGTCACACAATAAGGATATGATATCCTGGTTGAATTATGCCACATCAGAGTAGAAATATCAGACGAGGATTGGTAACATGTCAAATAATTATTTTCTTTAGGACAAGAGAAGTTGAGAAACTTAACATATACTAATAAGACGTTATTATTTCGTCCATCAATTTGAGGTCCACAATAACATTTGGTTTAATTTATTTATACATTAACTAAGTATTTCATTTTAGTATTTTTAATATAACAAGTATCTATATAGTATACTTGGTTTGAATATGGACTTTTGAGAGGCTTATGCATTCAGAATTACATTTTAGCACTATCGGGGGCTCATAACGAAGATAATTTCAGCGATCCCTTACGAACAAAAATCTTAAAATAAAAATAAATAGAAAAAAAACTTCATCTATAAATCATACATAATCATATAATCCTAACATATGTGCAATATACAGGTGAAAGGTAATAGGTGTAAAAGATCTGTAGGTGCTAAAGTATAGCTCGTATCCTATCTATCTATGTATGGAATATCCCATACAAAGACAATGGTTCTGGAGTTTTTAATTTTTTTAATATTTTTCAAAAAATTCACGATTTTTTAGGAAAAAAATCGATGATTTTATTTCTTACTTATTTCTACTCAAATTTTAATGTAATAATTATTGTTTTATTAAATTAAATTAATAATCATCTCTTAGAGACTAAACCTTTTAAATTAAGTTTTTTTTAAGTGTCGTGACAGTAAAAAATAAGACGTCATACTTACATTTTTATTTAATCTTAAAATAAAATTTTATTTATAAAAAATACGTATAAAGCTCATAAATATGTACCTGACTTCAAAACCTACCCGCCAAGGTATAAGAAAGGACATAAAATTCCTAAAATTTAGAAAAAAGAAACACTTATAATAAAACCAAGTACCATGAAATATCAAACTGTAGAGTCTCATAAAAGTAGACGCCGCGCCGACCCTTAATTTGACCATTTTGTTTTTGTTGTAACACGTGCGAGCTTATTGTTGTCGTTTTAGATTTGAGTTCAGAGTAAAAGTTTAAGGCAACAATTAATTTAAATTTTGCACAAACTCACGGCCACAGTTCCTGATACAAGCACGAAGCCTTTTTCTTAAGTCAGACCGAGTGACTCGCCCTGTGAGCTGTTCTCTTATTTTGTCAGCAGCGATGATGATGCCTGACTTTAAATCTTCTAATGAAGTAATTGGTGTAGATACATAGATAGGATACGAGCTATACTTTGGCGCCTTCAGATCTTTTACACCTATTACCTTTCACCCTGTATATTACATTTAGGTAATGGATTTAAAAAGAAAAAAGGAAATTTTTGACGCAGATCCACAAATAAATTTTCGTTGGATTTATTTATTTCGTTTCTTCATACACTACCGGGTTTAAGCGAGCACATTTACCTCTTTATATACTTTTCAAAGTCTCCACAGAGTATATTTATTCAGTGAAACTTGTAAGGTTCACGAAGTGTAATGAAATTTAAAGGAAATGAATCGCACGAGTACGTGCCCGGCATTATTCATTCACACGTCTTTGAATAATGCAGCCATACATCCATCCAGGCAGGTCACATCGACCCGAGCCTTCTATTCGTAATTTCAAAACTTTCAGAGCCTGAACTCTTTTAGAAATTGTTTCTTTTTTTTTTAATAAATAATAAATACATAATTTTATCTGAGTAGAACCAGATATATTAATTTAAGCAATATGAAACCTAGCTATGGTGTACGTTTCAACAAATTTAAGAACAGTGTTTTAGCTTTGTATTATCACGCAATTTTGAAATAGAATTAAAAAAATCTTCAGTCTTATGGTAATTGCTGATACATATAATGCATTTGTTGATGGGAAAATCTAGAATAATTTAGTGTTTGTTATAACACAGTGTAGGATTGTTGAACAGTTGACGTTTTTCATAATACACCAAGAGCAATCGCTCTGCCGATCCGTCGATTGTTCTAGAAATTTATATAACCATGTCTTTTTTCGGAAGAGCACCTGTCGAAAATTTTCTCTCGATATCCAAAAATAAAACGTGTCACAGGATAAACCATGTACCACACTTGTGTTATCGCTTAATGAAAAAATATAAATTTGTGGTTTGTAACAATATAGTTATTCTCTAAAATGTTTAACTGTTAAAAATTTAGATAAACATGTACGTATAACGTCTCTATACTAGATGTAATTTTTATTAATAAACATCACATGTTCTAATCTCTGTAAAATATTAAGTATTATCTCATTAATACGGAAAAGTAACATTTGTTATGACTATCTTCGTCTGATAAGTCTGGAAATTATATGGAATTGGAATATTGTTTAGATAAAGTGAAGCAGAAAAAAAATACTAATATTAAAACATTTATTTATTAATGATTCTCTACAATTTTATCTTAAATGACTATTTTTAAACTAGATTCAATGTAATAAAAGTACATAAATCGTCCATAAGTAATTCTATAAATTAGGACGTTGTTTATATTTCGGGTTTTTTATTAATCAAATTAAAAATGTATATATATATATATATATATATATATATATATATATATATATGTATATATATATATATATATATATGAGATTAATAATTTACAATTACGTTGTACAATTATATTTGGTTCATTTAAGATCTAAAAATTTTTGTTTTCGAAACGAAAAAGTTCTTAATTCATTCCACATTATCATACATATGTTTTTTTTTTGTTACGTGAAGTTTTAAGCTGTTATCTGCTCTCTTCAACGTTGAGGGTCTCGAATATGTGTTTGTACCAAAAGCCGACGGTCTTGCCCCATGCACCGAGGGTCGATTCATCAAGCTTCAATACTTCGATGAACATTTTCACTATAACGTCTTTTAGTTCCTGTAAAAATAAAAATATATAATGATAACCATTCTTAAAACATTTAGCTTTACAGGGTTCAAAATGAGTAGTTAAATCAGAAATTAAATAGATATTGATGAATAATAGTATATAATTATGACTATGTAATTCGATATAGAATGAACACATAACACTAATGAACCCTAAAATGACTTTGATAACTGACATTGTAAATGGCTTAATCCACGATCAGGTCCTAAGGATTTAGATGGATACGCAAAATGGAAATATTTCTTAAGAAATTTTGACAAGTTTTGTAAGTATACATAGTTTGTCTACATTTGCATTATAGCAGGACTAAATCATCATCATCAGCCGATAATGACATCATCATATCAGGACTACATAGACATATACATTCGTGTACAAATTTCGAGTAATAAATAATGCAACTTACGTGGAAGTTTTGTTCCCGAATTTTTCTTTTCCTATGCGACTCGCCTAGTTTATTCATCATGACGGCGACAACTTCCGGTTGGTTAAGATTTGTGACTGCTTGATTAAGTGCCGCCATTAGATTGATAACGTGTGCTTTGAATTGGAAGTTATGTGCGTACTCTTCCTCCGGTACTTTCTTTATCATTTTGAAGAATTCCTTAGCATTCGGGTAGGCTCGGAAAAATCTGAAGAAAATTTAGGTTTGTGAATATATCCGATCTCTTTAGTTAATAATTGAAGCATATAATGCAAAATAACGAAAATGGAGTTCTCCTGAAGTATGATGATGCTCATAAGTATTACTTTCGTTCTAGGATTATAAATTAAAAGACAGAAGAAACTAGTCAAGTGCGTTGGAAAAATCTTAGCACAGATCGATATTCACTGTGTGGTTCAAAATTTGAATTAGGGATTACAATATACACAAGCGACTTCGACGTAGTGTCTCATCGTACTTACAACTACACTTTCAAACTGGGCCTTTGCAAATTCATCCAGTTCATCATCATATTGAATGGCATTATAGTTAGGAAAGATCACATCTGGACATATTTAACTTAATTATCGTTTTCGCCTATTTATTTCTTTATGACGTTAAAGTAATATTTGAGACATCTGATATAAAACAGTACAATTAAGTCTTATCAGCGGATTCAGATTTGAAGTTTGGTTTATTTTTATGTGCATCAGTAATGTCTTTCACAATAGCGTCGGATTGAATTCGGTCGGCCCATTGTGTTGCTTTTATAGAGATTCGTTCAATTGAGTTTTAAGTGTTGAAATAACATACTATAAATGTAATACCGTCTCGTGCTCTACTTGACAAATACATTCTATGATTTACATTGGATAGACTTATCTTTATTAAAATATATAATTAAATGTAACCATCCGGTTACATTTGTATATTTGACAAAGTTCGAGAAAAATTGTCGTACTGCTTTTAACTGTTACGATACTTACGAAGCAAATTTTCAATGTCATCTTCAAAGCGTTTATCTGCCTACATAATGCCTTGGTGTCTGGCGTTATCAATTCGAGCATAGGTCAATTTTGATAAGAGAATAGAACAAACCTTTTTAGGAGTTCTGTGCCGGTGGCTACAGAGTCTTTGTATACGGGCGCCCAGGAGCTTTGTACGGCGTAGACCTCTCTCCTTGTCAATCCCGATACTGGATTTACGACGTCTGGGTCGCCGCCCCACCACAAATAGCTCCACCAACCACCCATTGTATCTATCAAATATGAAATATGTTTCAAACGTTTAGAAGCGTACATATACTATAGCAAAACAAGTATTGTAATAAGGCATTACACTTTCGTATGTGGATTTAAAACTCAGAAAATAAAGTATGTAAAGAAATAGTTGATTAACAATATTTTCATTTCTTTAAAAAGTAAATAATGCGTACAATATACGTAGAAACCGAATTTTAATGCATAAAATAAAACCTATTCGTAGAAACAATCTGTCTGGAAAGAGTTTAACTTCCTGTTGGTATATAAGAATGATGCGTTCTGCTGCAAACCCTAAAGATTCTTCATGATCGTAAAAGGGTATTTTTCGAAAAGCTTCCCTTGCTGTATCACAGTAAATGTATCTACATGGTGTCTATTTTCAATTAATCACCCAAACACCACTTATCAATTGTAATAAATAGCGTAGTATTGAACAGTCGGCCTTATCAGCAATTCTCGCTGTGCGGTAAATTACGTTTGCGTTATCACCAACATTACTTGGCACATATTTTATCGCCATAACTGTTGATAACCGTTTTGTGATATTAACCTACTGAACATATTCCGATTTGGTTCATATTAAATCGATTCCTGGAGCAATTTATTAAATAGTTTAACCCCTTAGATAATATTTTGCCATATACACTTGGAAATATATTATGTTCCATAAATAATTACGTTCGCAAAAGGATGTTATGCATGTAGGGTTAAAGTATCATGATCATTTCTAGCCTGTGGTAGTCCACTGCGAGATATAGTACTAGATTAGATAGGCTAAGTGGTTTTCCTTGGGCTTTGTACATCTCGGAATGGTTAAAGTTTATAAAAGATTAATTTTGCAATATTACCTAAAAGTAATGTGTAACAAGGTTGATAATTAAAAAAAAAATTGCCCTGTTTAAATACACTTACTAACCTTTTTCCTGATGATCAATCTAATTGCTTCGAAGATTAGCATTCTCAAATAGGTTTAACTAAACATTATATTTACATGTATAAAAAGAATTAAAGCTGAGCATTAATAAATATATTGAATGAACAGTTTGAAATAGCTTTTAACATGTTATACATGCTATTTACGTGTTCCGTTTGTCGTGTTATAAATAAACATTTTGTAATTCATTTACACCGAACTTTAGAAACCTCGTCAACGGGAAAAGACGTTTCCTGATATCAGTTAACGTTATAAAAAATATGTTATTTTTGTACTTAGTTAAAAAATACGAAATTGTCGATGTAACTGTAATAACTGCCTGTATGACAATTTAAAATCTAGAATATTAAGTTTTAACATTTTGTTGCCATATATATCAAGAAATTATTAATTTAGTTATCTTTTTATACATTCGGCGAGGTTTCTTAGTTTTCGAAGGGCTGTGTTTATAACAATTTCGTTTTATGTTAAGTGACGTTGAGGTTAAAGATATCTCTGTCTCTCAATATGACTGTCGCAGCAGATTAATGCCATAATAAGCCTCCAGATTGTGTATGAGTATCAAGCTAGACTGACGGATAAGAAGAGACTTTATTACCGTCCAAACTCCACTATTATTTTTCTCTGTGAATCAGGGCCGTCAGAGTTGTAAGGCAAACAGTTACCCACTGCGTTTTAGAAATTAAATAGTAGTAATGTATAATATATTCATGAGTAATGATAATGAATTTTAAAACGATTACTTTCTGGTTTTTGCTCTTCTGATGGTGTAAAAATAACTTCTTCAACACTTGATGAATGTAGTGACTTGTTGTATTAGCCTTTGATCGTGTTGATTGTAACGTTACTGAATGTTATATTATACAATAAGTGAAATAAAATAAAAAACGAAAAATATTGCCACTAGATCTGGATGTGATGGTAGATTTAACAAAAATTATATTTTAAATAAGAAATAGCAAATAATCGTTATAATTATAAAAGTAATTACAAAATGAATTGTAAACGTTCATGGTCCTACAGATATCAGGAGATATAATAGCTAAGTATAATAGCCAAATTTAAGTTCTGAATTGTTACGAGACAAATTACTTTAACAAAGATGGCAATGGTCAAATAGAACACGCAGACATACACATAAACAAATTTGCTCACATTTGTGTCTACGTCCAATTATTGTGTCACGGGCACCCAAATGATCAAATGTTTGTCGTTTATCGTAATGATATAGCAGTTTAGTAATATTTGTTTTTCGCGTTAAAGATGTTTCCACCGCAAATATATTACACAATCATATGTGAAATAACCAAATTTTATATTTTTTCACTCTCTGTGAACTTCAATAATATTTATTTTTTATGATCGCCATGATATTTGGTTTAACAGCAACGTTAAAATGTTGTACAACCATCTGTTCGCGATTTATACAACTAAAGGAAATGTTAAAAATATTTATTGTACAGAAATGTGTGCGAATTTTTATGGTATAAATATTATATATAAGCATCTCCACATAGTTTATATGTTTTATGTTAAATACATTTATACTAATGACTGGAACCCGTAAGAATAAATGGTCATATTTGCTGCAATGATCTTCGAACGGGAATGTAATCATGTCTTCGATTGTCGTACATATAAATGGATATTCTGATATTCTAATTCTTTTTCTTATATCATTTTCATATTGCGAAAAATTAGGGAGAAAAAAGGATCTCTAAATAAGGACTTCAAAACATGTATTTTTCTTTGAAATCTAAAGAAACACAAATTAGATTTTATATGTATCCCTTAAGTGATAAAGACAAAACTAGATCCCTTGAAACACTACTAACTTAATACTGTACGAGACTCGGTGCTCATCACTATATCTATTTCCTTACGACTAGAGGAATATTACGATAAGTTACAACACTGATAAATGTCATAAGATCGACACTTGCTTTTTAAACTTTAACTTTTTTATAGTTCATCTTAGTAATAAGGTTAAATATATGAAAATATAAACATGATTAATGATGGCAACGAATTAAAAATTTTTAATTGTTGCCATCATTATGATCTTCGGATTTACTGACTTGTAAATTTAATGTTAAGTTATCAATATAATGATATTGTTGTTTATTCCTCGTTGATAGTTTGTTTTAATTCTAACTAAAGTTTCAATAATCTTCATTACAACATTGGTTGAAGAATTTTAACAACTGTTATCAATGGTAATATAAAAATGTGATCTACTTGGAGAAAAAAAAAATAGTTAGCTTTTAAAAACAAATATAAATAAATTTTCGTCACTCATAAATTTGATCATGAAATAAATTAAATGCGGTTAGGAATTTAAAAACTTGTTAATACTTTATTATTAACTTACAAAGCATGACATAATGTTACAAGGTAAAAAAAAGGTAAACCTAATGAATTTGTTAAAATTAAACGACCTTCGCATTTATCTCATTGATAAATTGCGCGCATTATAAACTAGACGATTATGTTTAAATAAAAAAGTAACAAGTTCTGATATTATATTATTCTGAACTTATATACAAACATTTTGATTAATTTAATAATAAATCAAATAATGTAATACCACATACCTTAAAAGTTGATATAATAGAAGTTGTTGAAGTTTAAGATCTTGGAGTTGATTTATAAAATCAATACGCTAATTTAATAATAAAAAAGTATTCTTACTATTTCTTACTATAATAAAAACGAAACAAATGATCTAATTGAAGACACAGTAAGAAGTTTCGTAAAAAAATTGACATATATGTTCGTTAGTGGAGCACGCGCGCTGCGATCCGAGAGAGTTGTCGCACTGAGAAGTCAGCTTGTTTTCAGATGTGAACTTCCAAACCGCTTCCGTTAAATACGTATCCATCAGCACCAGCAATGACTTGGCATCTTATTTATATGCTGTACAGAAATTATAAGTCACCCAATGGAAAATTTTTTTGGGATTCACTACGACGAAGAAGGCTATAGATCTTAGATATAACGCAGGTGTTAGTTTGTTGAAGACGACAAGGACCGGTGCGAATTTTTTTGATGCGTCCATTTGAGCAAGAATGTGGTGCTGGTGATAATGATATGATATGACCACTACAAGCCATTATATGTAGCCATGAGACACGAGATGTTTAATTACTTTATGCCAGTAATTTCAATAGCTACAACGCCCATTAAACCGAAACATCCTAATGTCTGCACACTTCTGTTTGGTGTTAGCATTTTGACTTGCTGTGGTGCCTAGATGGTCTCCGGCAGCGACCAGTAGAGAAAACCTTTGTGTTCATATCTTATATAAACTTCATGATTATTATTAAAATATAATCTAACAAACATGCACTTTACATTAATGAAATAAAAATAAATAAGTGTTATTTAATAGTCTGTTTAGTTTTAGTTTAATTTTAGTTTTTATTTTTAATGTGTTTAAAAAAAAATATAAATTATTTAGTACTGTGTCAGGGACCTCTAATACACAAAACCCGCTGAGTTGCATCAGTTCCGATTCATACTGGTTTACATGTAACTTCGTATCAGTAGTTCGTCTTGGTAACAGAACATTAGGACCGTTGGAGACACCGGACCCCACGGGATGGCAAACAAGTACGAAGCAGTCTAATATCCAAAATCTTGTTAGAATGACCTTTTTAAATTAATTTTTAATAATTAGTCTTAAATGATAAATTATTTTTAAACCTCTGGCTGGAGCCCAAGTAATTAATATAACCGTAAACTAAAGTAAACAGGTACATTTTGTCATTGTCACGTGACCGGAAGGCGAGGTGAGTTTTCGTGTCGGAGGTCAAGGCCCACTTTTGGCGGTTACGCCACCACTAGTATATGCATAATATGTGCTTCGCTATATGCCTGAGAGCACAGCAACAAAGCATCAATGATAAAGCAGAAAACGCTTAAGTACAAGCGAGCTTTTGTTACTTTTTATATTGAGACATTATCCAATAGCTGCTGTAATGTTATCCAAGTAAAAGACGTTTCTATGGTGGTGAGAAATACGCGTGCTCATGGCAACAATGTGCTAATTAAGAAGTTTACATAGTCATATATTGCGCTCGCCGATTTAAGGTAAAATGAGGATTTCTTAAGCTTTTAACCCTTCTTAAATGAGAACAGAATATTTTTTTATTTAAGGTAGCGACGAGAAGTGCGAGTAGTTCATCCGGTGGTAATGAAATGACGTGGCGCTAATGAGCATAGGATACACTGCATCACATTTTGTTCGGAGTCTTGAGACATATCTTGTTACCCCAGTTATTACACTAGCTACAGCGCCATTCATGTGAAATGTTTGTACACTAAACTTTGTCGGCAGAAATAGGAGATACGGAGGTGACCTAGAAAGTCTCCAGAAACAGAGGCCTGAGAAGAGTAAACTACAAGTAATATTTGAACATTAATGCCTCTGACCTCAAGACAAATTTAAATAAAATAACAAACAATCATCTAATGGGATTCGGGGTCTTCTCTCATGAAGAGAAGGTGAAGGCTATTTATCGTCTACACTGGACAAGTGGGAGTTGGTTCGAAAGCTGTTGTTCCTGGAACATGTCGGTGCTGGTTCAGGGGAATAAATTGAAAAATCACAGCTTTTGTCATAGCTTTAACGAGCTTTCTTTATGGATTTATTAACTCTTTTTAAAGAACAATTTCCGTATTTATTTAATTTTTTTGCTATAGATGTGAAGCTGTATTTTAGATTAAGACAACTTCGCACTTTAAAGCTGTTATGGTAATTGCGAAAATGCGAAGGGCGTGCTAGGCCGCCCATTTATTTTCATCATTCCCAGGGGTAAGTAGCTGTGCAAGTCTCAAGGCTTTAAGTTTGTTCATGTTCACCACATTTATTTTTAAATAAATGAATTAGTATTTAAAACATTATGTATGTAATACTAAGTTTAAAATCTCTTAATGGCGACCGTTTTAAAATTCTTTAAATTTAAACTTTAAACTTAAAGAATTTTATTTCTTTAACTTTAAACTTGCAAGAGACCAGTAATGATCTATTTATTTGTTATTAAGAAACTTAAGGCTTTGTTATTTAACAAATAACCATTGAATTATGTTAAATAATAATCTATCATAATTAAATGGAGTTCTTATAAATATTTTCTTCTTTTAGTTTCATTATTAGTTCGTAGTATGATAGGTCATATCATTAAATGGGATTTAGTATTAGTGATTATTATGTTTAATTTAAGCGTAAAAAACAATGACGGTCATCACTGTTCAGTATACATTCAAACATAAATATTTGTTATCTAAGAAGTATAAGTAATATAACAATAAATAGTACCAGTTTCAAATCAACTTTGGGTTCCGTATCTTTTATAAGGTATGTGGGTTATAATGAATTTGTTTTTTTTTTTAAGATTTCTGTTGACCCCGGTAGAGAATAATATAAATAAGATTATCGTTCATTTACGACATATAAGTGTTAGCGTTAGCAAAAAAATAATAAAATGCACTATAAATTGTCATCATTATTTTTTTAATTATAAGTTGGCAACATTTAAAATATGGCAACACGGAAGGGACACGTGTACAAAATGAAGTTGATCTGTCAAGAGGCATCGGAAGGTTAACTAGGGTAAAGCGAAGATAGTTGATATTAAGTGGTTTCAAGAGTAGTGTATGTATTTCATTGAGTATTGGTTCTAAGTAAAATCTCAACCATCTAATATTTGTCAAACTGGAGGATAGTCTACGACAAGTAAAAAGCCCAGCTCACATTCTTTGAACTTTGATGAGAACTAAAACTAATGTCATAATTATACGCTAAGATAAAGATTAATACGACTTGATACAGAGAAATAGGTGTATGTTAAGAGTCTAAGCTTGCCAATTGGTTTGTATCAGAGAGAAAATCTTCGAAAAAGGTCATTTCATCTATATATCAAGTTCACTATGAAAATACAGCTTCCGTGGTCGCTCTTACTACTTTACTTATCCGTTAACATACCTACAATAACTTAAGGAGTAATAAGGATCGGCATTCTTAAAACGTAAGAACTCGAAGACCATTATGGTCGCCTCCTTCGAGACGCAGATCTTACCTTTGTTTATTCATAACAGTCCCAGGCTCCAGCGCTGCAATAACATTATGGACATGTGTAAGATATCAAATAATTTCGTACGTCATTAGTATTATAATTAACAAATTATCTAAACTTCAGTTATAGTATAAAAATTTGTATGAAAGAAATGTTAAGAAAATGTAGTATAGAAATTTTATTTATTTACGATAGTTTTGGTACTTATTGAAGAACCACAAAATGGAGATGATTCCCAACGTTAGCACTCTACTTGGCTACATGATGTGTTAAGCTGAGTCAGGTCTCTTTTTATTTGTATTTAAACAAATTTTTTAGCGGCCACACGATAACTTCCGCGTTTAATTATTTGTTTTGTTGATTCAACTGGTTTGTGGTAAAGGAATTGTTAATGGATACTGACCATGTAACTATTATACAATGACATAGCAAAAGAAATTATATGATTTCTTTATTGAATTGCACAGATCTATACACTGAATAATTTCAGACGTAGTATTTATCGTCTTTTGAGGCTGTGCAGCTGGTATTGAGCCAGGGCTTTAGCTAGTCTTGGCGTCACATGAGCCTTCTGCTTTATTTATTTCAGTTTAATCATCCAATGTTTTTCAAAATTTGATGTTGGTTTAAATGAGATTTTCTTTCAATATATTTATATAAACTATTCAAAGTTGTATAGAAAATTAGTTTATAATTGAATTTTCTAAAGAAACGTTAATTTTTTCTGTTGTCCCTGATTGTGTACAATTAATGTTTCAGAGTTAAATTACACAATACGTTCAACATGAAATGTGTCGGAAATGTCGAGTTTCATTAAATTACATATGTGAAGTCTAAAATAGAAGCAGACGCGAATGAACAGTGTAATGTTACTTCAGCCGTATGTCGTAAAACACCATGTTGATGAATTTTATTTTCTGTTAAATATTTCACAACCGTGACTTTAGTTTTTTTTTAAATAGATCGCCAAACATTGACAACAGGGAAAATTTGATAGCAAGTTCCAATAAATCTATGTCATCAGCGTAACATATACGACGAAGATACAATGATATAAAATTTTTGGCTTCTAAAATGTATAGTACTCTCTATGAAGGTAATAACGGGTACCCTACAACGAACTTACGAACTTCGTGATTTACAGGTGGTACAGAAGTTCGTATACCTAGGATCGCAGATCAGTGACGACGGTGATTGCGAACAGGATGTTATTAGGAGAGCACAAATGTCGAAAAATGCGGTAAAGAGATTGGATTGATTATGGCGGAACAGGGGTATTAGCCATAACACCAAAAAGAAGCTAATGCAGACGCTCATATTTTCTATCTTTCTATATGCTTCTGAAACCTGGACACTAAAAGCGAGAGTGAAATCGAGGATTGACGCGTTCGAAATATGGTGCTGGCGCAGAATGCTGAGGATATCCTGGACGGAACGTCGCACAAACGAGTCAATCCTCAAACAGTTGAACATAACAACACGTCTCTCAACAATTTGTAGGCAGAAAGTCCTCAAATTCTTCGGACACACGTTCAAGCGAGACCCAGACAGTCTGGAAAGACCGATTATTACTGGTTGTGTGGAAGGAAAGAGAGCGAGAGGGCGGTATCCTACAAGATGGACACGCACAACTCGGGACGTTACGGGAGCTACCCTACAATCATCCATCCAAATGGCGCAAGACAGAAAGGTCTGGAAAGAAATGATGGCCACGGCAACGCACCATAGTCACGTCCCTCAGTCATGAGGTTACGACAAAAGAAGAAGATGAAGGTAATGAAAAATTTAGTCTTATTTTATGAGGTATATTGTAAAAAAATAATTACTTGATTACTATTAAGAAATTACTCTAGACATCAGATATATAAAAATACAAGATAACAGTAAAACCAGTAGCATTTTAGTGTTCAGTCAGGGGGTTGTGTTTTTGTCATAGGTAATACTCAATTACAGTAAAATTCTACCCTTTGAAAATTTATAGTTAATTAAACTAAACTTTTTCTGTAGTTTTAAATTATTAGATTTTTTTTTAATTGAAAGGACTTTATCACAATAGATTCATTGAAAATTTTTGTATGAGATTTATACTCTAGTTTTTTATAAGTTCGCGGCGCATCGAATCTTAACATCAAAAGGGAAAACCACAGTTTTATTCACTGACCTATAAAGTATAATAAAATATGATTGAAATAAATGATCCGTACGGTTGCTATGAATGATACGACAAAATTATTTCCCTTAGTAACATATTGTAAAAACGTAACGAATGTGTAAATAGTTCGGTGAGTCACAACACTTGCGGCTACTTATTTAACAAGTACTAACATGTCTTCTTATTTATTGAAGGTCTTAGAATGGATATTTGAACGTTACATTGTAAGTACAGCGAAGAATACTATTTCAGTTGTATTTCAAAAGTCCTGTGATGTACTAGTAGGTAAGAAATTATTCAATGACAACAAAACCCTATAACTGGAACATTTGATGTATGTTGACGTTTTAAGTTAAAATGATTACGTACAAATATATATATATGATATGTATGAGTATTCAATATATACAGGGATCATTTTTCATAAAGAAAACGAAAGTGAGAGGATTATGTTACAGCTGGTAATATTCATCGAATGAAAATCTTTGTATTTTTCAGTATCTATGTAATTCGCTGAATTACATTAATGCTGCAAATATATATATATAAAAAAATAATATCTAAGCATTTTTCCTAAAAACCTTATTACGAGAAGTTTTTGTTTTTTATTTATTGTTTTTAGGTATTATTGTAATAGTATTCATATTGTATAATATAGTCTTTGTATTAAAATACTTTGGATATTTATACCTTGACGGTACGTGATTTATCATCTTGTTTTCTTCTAAGATACTTAACACATGTGGTATAAAGCAATATGGGCATATTTTCTATTTAAGAAAAAATCCAAAATGACGAAGATCAAACACTAATTGAGTCTATTATGGAAAAAGTAAATAAACGACCATAGAATTGTCTTCAATCTATTTATGTTATGTTTTGTTATTCCGGCAAATTGTAAAACATATTCAATTTCGCCGCAATAGTAAGTAAATAACAGGCAATTTATTTAGGTTATAAGGTTATTATATTAAAAATAATCAGAAATATTCCCAGGTATAAAAATAATATGGTAAAAACATCATTATTCTAGTTGAAATTAAGTAAACGAATAAAATTATCAAGATTAGACGAATTAGTTATTTAATGGCAAACATTTCACAATTTTCGCTATCGCTGATTTTTACTAAGGTACATAATGACCCTGTGGATTTCGTTTACTTGAAATTTGATGACTTGAACTAAAATGAGATAAGATATAATTGAACGCCCAGCAGGAACTTAACGCCTTAAAATGCAAAATCACTATCAATTTAAAATGATCGATCGCGTGTACTTGTGTGACTTTTGATCGTTCATATTTTTTGTATTACTTCAAAAACGCCACACAACGCAAGTCATCGCATTAAAGAGTTGGAAATGTGTGGAACAAAAATGTTAATAGAGAATTTAAAGTTTATTTTAACTTTATCATTGAGTATACTGTATAAATTTATCACTGGTCATGATAAAGTTACGCTATCATTGGGCATATACGAGTAATGACCGTGGAGTTGTATAAGAAAAAAACATTACCTTTTCAATCTTAAATTAAAGATTTTTTTTAGACAAAATTAGTGGAATTTATAAAGCATATATTATATTATAAGTTGTGCTTACTGGCTTATGTGAACTTAATATCTTCAGCTGATAGGCTTGTTTTAACTAAATCGTTGCAATAGAACAATTTCATTTTAGATCATTGATATAAATATTTTCTTACTTCATTACATTATATTGAGAAAATACAATTTGGAGCAAATAATCAGGTTTGAAGATATGATGACGCTACGAGAGTTTGTTGCTTATACATAGAAGAGATGAAGCGTACACATCATAATATTATATTTAATGCGGCGAATAAAGAGAAGCTAAACTTTTAGGGTACTTGTACGACTCCTTCCAAGCCAGATGAAGACAGAGATAAGATTCCGTTATTGCCTTAGTTTAGGCTTTAAAGAGCGAGCAGAGCGTTTCGTGTACAGAGGAAACCGTTATAAAAAAAAACAACCTTGACAAAATTATAAAAAAAACTCTCATAAGTTCTTAAACTGATATAAATTAGTTTACAATGCCACACACGCGGCTAAATAAATAGGAGCGTCGAACACGAACAACCTTGTGTTTGACCAAACAATTGAGTTAATCAGGAAGAACATTTTTGTTAAGGAGCCATAACGTAATCATGGCGCTCATGATTAAAAAAAAAGTTTAATGCAATAATGGACTTTCACAATTGTTATTTATTACTGTAAAATTTCCGTTTCGCATTACATATGGAGGATATTATCATAAGTAAAATATTTCTTTCACTGCCAAAGAGAATACGTATTAACAAAATATTTAACAGAAAATAAGAACGCCTGATAACTAATAGAAAATTTTGTTTGTTGTTAGTTTTAATCAAACCATGAATATATAGTGTAATCATCATCATCATTATTTCAACTGATGGATGTCCACTACTGGACATAGATCTCTTGTAATGCGTTCCACAGACCACGATCTTGCGATGAGGTATAATAAGTTCTTATTAAATAATAAGTTCTTAATATTTATATATATGAATTCGAAACTTGTAATATTTAAAGGTACCGATTTTTATACCTTTTAAATAATTTTACATGTTAAAAAATACAAATTAAATCTTTTAAAATTAAGTTTTATAATATCGCTTGTAATATCAAACCTTCACAAGGTCATTTTATGTTGATTTATGAAGCGTGTAAAGGAATATTAATAAGTCAATATAAAATTTACAAATTATAAACGTTGTGATAATTTACACAACATATTATTACTTACGTGTTAACCCTCTACAAGGACGTACGTGTGTGTGTATGTCGAGCCCAAATAGATATGTATGTCCCTTTCGCTTATGATACATATGTATGTAAGAAGATGGCTGTAATAGTTCAGCAGAAAATCTTTTTCAAACTAATAAATCTAATAGAAAGTACATATGTATTTTAAATTGTGTTTGAAACTTTTTTTTCAATGTTAGGAGATTCAAAATCCAGTTGTAGAAATAGAATAACAAAACAGCTGACTTAATGACATGCGATTCTTCCAGTCAACCTTCTTTGGGTTATCAAAAGAAAGAAAGGAAAATACAATAGGAAAAAGGAGAAAGAACTTTTTAGTGGCATCCCAATTTTCGACTTGTATATATTAAAAGAATTAAATTTTTTAATTTTAGATTTGAATTCTTGTAAATGCTCTTCATCAGGCTGTAATCACCATTCATAAAATTATAACATATCCAACTATTAAATCTATAAAAGTACGTATCCGATAAAGATAAGAAATTGTTCGGTAAAGAAATTTAGCTATGTAATAGAAGATAGTACGTTAGTGCTTTGCATTAGCAGCAGGAAGATGCCCACAGCTGGGCACAGGCTTTGTGCTAACGCCTTACAGTTTTTTATAGTCGAGTTCGGATAGTATTTTTTTAACATAGTTCGTATTTAATTGTAAATCAAAATCATTGTTTTTAATTTGATCTTCATTAGTATTGAGTAAAAAACTATAGTTAATTGACCGAAGGAGATACAAAGGTTGTTTTTTGTTATATCCTTTATGATAGAGTTTAATAATTTTAAAGAGTTTTTTTTTTGTTAATATTAAAGGTGTAAATTTACCGAAGTGATGAGGTAGGAAAAAAAAACCCGTTAATATATATTTTTTTTATTTATAAGTAAAAAACATCAAACATCTAAACAAACATTCATATTACAAAATACTCTTCGTATAATACTTTAATCACATAGTTATTGTACCTAACTAAAGTTAAAAAACAAACTGTCTACTTGTCATTTAATACTTCAAATATATGTTTATATATGAATGTGACAAACTTCGCCCACGAACCTACGACGTCGTCTGATAACTGTAGATCCTTCTTCAGGATGCCAACCAGTACCTCCTTCACTTGCTGAAAATTAAAGAGACTTACTATTTGTAGATCGTGAAATATTTTGTTCATTCTCTTACTTTAATCAGATTCGGATAATGGTAGTTATTTATATATATACTGGTGGACCACCATAGTATCTATTTCTATTGTCGATGACGTTAAACATTACTGTGTTCCGGATTGAAGGGCGTGGTGGTAAGTGTATTTACTAACGAAAGTTAATATATAACATAATTAGGTGAAGTGTTTATTATCCTTATTCGCGATATATTTTTAAGGGCACTGTATCCTTTACCATCAAGTAAACGTTCTGATTGTTTCGTTGATTTGTAAAATAAAATGTTATACACTTATTTATCGTAGTCGAAATGAAACGTGTTATGTATTATCCTTGTAGATAAACTTTAAACACTTGTAGAATATGTAAAATAATTTCGTTGATTTCTTAAAAATAAATATTAATGTACGAATTTTGATAGCTTTTTTCTTAATAATCAAAATACTTTTAGAAATCATCAATAGAAGACGGTACATCTGTAAAAAAATAAGATGTTTGTTAAATACGATATATTTACTAACATCGAAATGCAGCTGCTCGACTCGTCGTTTCCGGTGCGTCTCACCAAGTTTGTTCATCAGCGCTATCACAACTTCCGGCTGGTTGAGGTTCGTTACCGCGGTGTTGATTGAGGACATGAGGTTTATTGCGTGGGCTTTGAATTGGAAACTGTTCGACAGCTGTTCCTCGCTCATGTCTTTTATCGTCTTGAAATACGTCTTCGTAATCGGGTTCAAACGGAACAACCTGAAAAATAAAATTATTATAGATGTCGGAATCTTACGTCAACTACTTCCTTGATCTTTTAGGGATTGTAGATTAAATATAGAGATTAAGATTAAAGTCTGTATCGTTATGTTTAGGTAAAGATAAAATCAAAATTTAGTAGGTAGACAGTTTTATCTAGATTATTTATAGTTTAAAATAAACGAGCTGATGCTGATTTTTTTAAATAGCTAAACTCAAAAATGGGGTAAAAGTTATAAAGTTTAAAGTATAGCCATTTAAAAGTTACGATTACATATCAGAGAAACCTCTTTTGACTAATTACGTATAAAACTGAACGTTTTGAAAAAATTACCGGATGAATAACTGCAGTCCATGCTTTCCAGCTTCGGCGTATATGACGGCCCAGGAACTCTGCACTGCATAAACATCTCGTGGTGTGAGACCAGTTATTGGATTGGGTTTATCGGGATCACCGCCCCACCATAATCGATTTAAAATTCCACCCATTTCTGTAAAAATAGTCAAAACATTTATTTAGTCCCAAATAGTTTAGTTAGTTTAATCAGTTACATCTTAGTTACTTAGCAATATCTATGTCATCGAGCGTGGCAATACCGCCTTTGAGTCACGATTGTTCGAATCCAACTCTTTATAGTATGTGTTCACATGAAAGATTCAATTTCATTCGGAACTACAACATAAACTTAGATAAGATCTGAAATTCTTTAACAATGATTCATAATAAACATTGATTAATACAATCTGTAAGATTTGGCTTATTTACGTAACAAAAATATCTAGTGTGTCGTAATTAAATCTTGAATGATGTGACAAACTCGTAAAAACTGGAAATGACACAATAAACATGGATTCATCGCTTTGTACCATTGTTCTATGTACACATAGCGTGTGAAAATTTTGACAATAAAAAGCGGCAAACATTATTTTTAAATTGAACAAAAAAAAATATATAATTTCATGTGACAATAATAACAAAAATGTACTAGAAGTATTATAATATTACAATAGTGATTTTTTTTTAAAATACTATCAGGGTTTTACGATACAATGAACTTACGATTTTTTTTAATGATAAGTTGCAGCATTCAAATATACTTTGATAGACACTCATCAACTTCTTTGAAAGTAGCTTTGCTGAAAGAGCTTAGCTTGTCGTGGATGGGCGACAAAAAGGAATTTCATTTGTGAAAAAAGATATTAAATATAGGAAAAGCTTTTAGAAGTGTCAGCGACATTATTAACCGAATATTTTGTTGTTCGTGTTTCGATGTATGAATTGAGCTCTATAGTAAATAGACGATGATTTTCGGGTAATAAAAATCTTTAGGGTTGTTCGTCATGGAGAAATCAATTGTTGATAATTAGTGTTGAAAATTTTTTACCGTTATATTATTATTATGAATCAATTTAATTAATATATAATGGATTGTATTACATTTTTATTTATTTTATGATATAAATATTACAGCTATGTACAGTCCACGGTATGTAGTAAGTATAACTCAGTTTTGTAATAAGCTGCCGTTATTGTAAGTAGCAATTAGTAAAACATACGAACCTTTGTTGAGGTTTGTATTGCGATGTTTAAAAAAGGCGCGAAAGTGGCACAGATAAAACTATGTATTTTTTTTTTAATTTTACGCGCTAACAGAATCGTAGCGTACGGCCGATCGCGATAGACTAAAGCGATTGCACAGCGGTCATTTTATTTTCCAGCTAGTCATCTAGTGTCGAATTGCTCGTAGCACACAGTGCCAAAATAAACATAAATTATATGTTGTCATCGATGATCATGCTTAAGAGAAGCGTAATTTTTTGAAGTTTGTTCTAAAAAAAATTGCGAATCATTTCCTTTAGATGCTACGGACTCTTTGAATATGACGACCAGATTACCGACGTGTGACTGAAACATGAGTACCATGACCATATATAGGAAAATTTTCGTTGAATTTTATGCGTTTTTTATTATAAAATAAAACCTAATGATAAATCTTCGTTGTCATATAGAGACAATAAAATGTCATCAAGTAGTTAATACCTTCATTTTGAGATTGTGTAAAAGTATATAATTTCGACAACTTCATTCTAATCACAATTACTCAAACCAACAAGTATTTGAATCTAATGAAAGTTTAAAATGTTTTTGTATAAGTAACAATTGTTATACAGCTTTTTTACTAATCCATATTTTAAACATATTAGTTAATTGAACATAAACATAACATACAATATCCTTTCTTTTCATTTTCTTTCGTTCGGTTCTTTGTGAATGCTGCTTTATAATGTAAAGAAGAATGAATAAAAAAAACGTTAAATACCAAAATCAAAAAATTAAGGAATTGCAACTTTGTCCCTGTAAAGGACACAGTCAGGGTGCTAACAAACACTTATTGTATTTCAAGTAATTAATTCCCATTTGCGATATGGGAGATACATAATAAATTCATCATCATCATTATCGACAGTCGACAGACGTCCTCTGCTGGACAGAGGCCCTCCCCAAAGATCTTCATATCGATCGGTCCTGCGTTGTCTGCATCCAGCGGCTTCCCACACACTCAGCATGGCCATCGGTACCGCCGGGCATTAAGGGTCGTCGTTTGTAGGCATTCATACAAGGGGATTTTGGCCACATCTCACCACGCTGGTGTAATGCGGGTTAGTTGTAGCCAGAGCCTCGTTTGTTGATTGTCAGGGTGCACCACGAGCAAGCGAGGTTAACTTAGGTCCCGTAAGTTGTTGTGGGGCCCCTTACACTCCTCATAATATATTACTAGTCAAAATGTAAAATTTATTCAATGCAATTCAATTCTAGTAATAGGAGCAGCGGCGCCGTAAATTTGTTAAGCTCTCTGCACAACATTACAATTCATTTAGTATATTTTTACGTACTTATGATCAAGTTGATTTACAATTTATTCAGTCTCTGTATCGGTTGGTAACATGTTTTTATTATTAATGACGGCAATGACTTGTTATTTTATATTCGGGATTTTTATACCTTTATCATAGATTGTATATCATTGGGCAAGATTAGCACATTTTCCGTCTTATTTTCTTTACAGTCTCGTATTTAAAACATTTTGACATATCATTGAAGGAAGTAGATGGTTTTAACAAAAATATGTCTACCGATACCGTCGCAATGTTTTTAATATCGATAGGTAGCCGCATTACTATGTTCCTGTTTAAAATATATTGTTGTTAGTTCATTTAATCTAGTGGTTAACTAAAAAGAGGTTTCATTTAAATTAATCAGGTTATTAAAGCAAATACTACGTTGATAGATACTTACGTCATTATGTTTTAAATTCGCTCCGGTCTATTTCGTTTTTGTGCCGAAAAATACTAAACTTCGAAAAAAAAATCGAAATCTAATTTGAATTTAGCGATGTAGCTAGTGTAATTACTGTGGATAATGAGATTCAGCACCTTATATCTTAAGACAACGAGCATAATGTGGCGTTGTGTATTTCAACCAGCACCACGTTATTATCGGCAGATGTATCACCAACCGGTGAACATCCTGCTCGTATCATCTTTTCTTAGAATAAAAAGAAAGAGTGTTATACTCTTTTTTTTTATTAACGATGTACCATTTCTTAAAAAAAGTATTATATGTATGTCCGCCCACAAAAGCAGTTAAATTTTAACTGTCGTACGGACTACTAGTACTTTTACCTAAAAGTGTGTTTTTCTTTTTAATTTTAGAAACTTTATGTACTTTATTATAAGTTGTCGGATAGATATTGAAGTCAGTTACTTATATATGTGCTATATACGTATTTTTAATAAATAAAATTTTATTTTAAGATTAAATAAATATGTAAGTATGATGCTTTATTTTTGACAGTCACGACTTTCGAAGAACCTAATTTAAAAGTTTTAGTCTCTAAGTGATAATTATCAATTTAATTTAATAAAACAATGATTAAACAATAATTATTACATTAAAATTTATGTAGAAATAAGTAAGATATAAAATCATCGAAATTTTTCCTAGATAATCGGGCATTTTTTTTAAAATATTTAAAAAATTTATTACTCCAAAACCATTGTATTTGGATGGGGTATATCATACCTAGATAGATAGGATACGAGTTATACCTTATCTCCTTCAGATCTTTTCACCTATTACTTTTCACACTGTATCTTAAGAAGCCTTAGACATAAGATGTTGTTTTGTTACCCCAGTATAATTACTGGCTACAGCGTCCTATGAATCGGAACACAGTTATGTTTGCACACTACACACGTTTAGCGGCAGAAATAGGCGCTGCAGCGGTATTTACCTAGATGATCACTGGCAACAAAGACCTACCACCAGTATCACTAAAGGAATATAAACTAATTCGAACTTGTACATAAAAATAAATGTACGCATTCAAAAGACTGAAGTAACTAAAAAAATAATAAAAAATATAAAAGATGTTCTAACAAATTTTGTTTGTAATAACAATCAGACGAGTTACCTTTGATGCAATAACTTTTTTATGCTCACGTGTGTAGTTGATTTCCCATTCGTTTTCAATCATAACCTTTGTAGTTTTCTTGAGTAAAATATTATAGTTCAATATTGTAAGTATTAATAATTTACACTAAAGACTTTTCCTTATGAGTAACAGAAAAAACCTATACAAAGAGCGATTAGTTTAAATTAAAGTTTTGGCGGTAAGTCTAATAAAAGAACAATAAACAAACATTTATGTAATACTATTGACAAATCGTAAGTAATAATATTAATATACTTTAGCTTTTGTTTTTATGTTGAGTAAAACGCATAAGCAACAGTTAAATTATTGTTTGGTCACAGTTTCTTATACGTGAAGAAAATGAAGTACCTCTAAAATGAATAAAATAGCTTTCTTTTAATAGTTTTTATTATTATGCGGTCAGTGTAATCAATTAGTAAATTTTTGTGTTCACATTGCCAACATGCGGACGTAAGGTCTTAACGCGTATGCCTTTATACATGAAAAAGTTGATTTACTTGTCAAATGTGACATTGACATTTGTTCATCTGTTTACTTGCTTCTAATACGTTTAACATCCCTTTACGACTTCAATATTACTTAAAATGGTTAACGTTAGTGAGTCTGCTATCAGAAATATAGGAAAAGTTTTAAATGATCCGCTAAGACCGATGAAGGAGCGTTTTCGTGCTCTATTCAGTTTAAGAAACTTGGGCCGTGAAACTTCTATAGAATGTGTAAGTGAATGTTTTAAAAGATGAGTCCGTGTTGTTAAAACACGAGTTAGCCTATTGTTTAGGTCAAATGCGAGATAAAAGAGCTATTCCTGTGCTAAGAAATGTGTTAGAAGATTTTGATCAAAATCCTATTGTTCACCATGAAGCCGGTATGTTATCAACTTTCGTTGTTCACGTACATGATAAAATATGATGAAACGATATTACAACTAATTCGCGAAATAAGCCCATAAACATTACTTTTTAAGATATTTACAAAAAGATGAATGTTTATGTGTGTATCATCATACTTGTATTTAACAGGTCAGTCTTAAAATAGTAATCTTTCCAGATTCTAAGGATTAAGATTAGATTACAAAATTGATGTTTTGGCTACTATTTTTAAGTGAGAAGGTCTAAGTAGATAACTCACTACTTATTATGAAAAGACATCAGGGATGTGATGAATATTATAAATTTACACTTTATATTCATAAATAAATAAATTTTAACAAACTATTTAATATTTGTCTAAAGATAATGGTGTAAAGATGTATGTATTTAATAATTATAGTAAATAGTTATTAAAATTGTAATAAATATCTATATGATAGTACTTTATGTATATTTTCTGTGGTCAATATAACATCTATATATTATTTTATTAATTATTTCAGGAGAAGCACTTGGCGCTATTGGAGATCCAAACCTTCGTGAATTGATTGAAAAATATCAACATGATCCTGCTGTGGAAGTTGCTGAAACTTGTCAAATTGCTCTGCAAAGACAATTGGATTGCGAAAGAAAATATTGATGATGTGAACTTGCCAAAGAGTCCATACTCCTCTATAGACCCAGCACCTCCAAGCAATGAATCAGATATTGAATTTTTGAAAGAAACAAAAACTCTTTTTGAAAGATACAGAGCAATGTTCAGTTTAAGAAATCTATGTACAACTGATAGCATCAATGCTTTGGGTGCAGGTGAGTTCCATATACTATCTAAATTATTCATTATTTACGGAGTGATTATTGCTGTACTTGTTGCCTATTCTGGCCCAATATTGAGTCATCATCATCATTATCAGCTGACAGACATCCACTGTTGGACATAGGCTTCCCCCAAAGATCTCCACATCGATAGGTCCCATGTTATTCACATCCAGTAGGTTCCCTCTATTCTCACCAGACCATCGGTCCACCTTGTGGGAGGCCTCCCAATGCTATGTATACTAGTACGCAGGCGGCACTCAAAGACCTTACTGCCCCATCACTGGTCTGCCCTTCGACTAATGTGCCTTGCCCGCTGCCACTTAAATCTAGCAATCTTTTGAGCTATGTCGGCGACCTTAGTTCTCACTACTGAGTAGGGTCTGTGAATATTCCACTTTTGAATGTATAACTATTATCTAATATGTTCTCTAGTAGAGAGCATCACTAAAGACCTTGTTAATGTCACTGTAAAAAGCAAAGGAAGAATGTAAAGGTACCCACACAACAACACGCAGAACCCAAGCCAACCTCACCTGCTCACAGTGTACCCTACCAATCAACACATGAAGCTCTGGTTTCCAACAACCTGTCTGGTAGGAAATGACCCAAATCCCTTCAAATGTGGGAATCTTTGAGAGGCTATTGTCCAGCATTGGATGTCTATTGGCTGATGATGGTGATGATGAAGAAGCAAACAGACGGGGTTGTCTTGATGGTGGTTGCTTTGGGCTAGTTAAAATGTTGTGATATTTAGTTCAGCTTGAAATAATTTAAATAATCTGCTTCAAGTAAATTAATATAACATTTAAATACACTCCACCCTCGATTACATGGTAGATATGTTCTTGCGAAAGTCGTGCGAAACGAAACTGTGAATTGATCTAAAGAAGACAAAGAATAGCCAAAGATATATTTATTATAATCATGTAAAATGAGATAAAGATTGACAAATAAAAGGGGTATTATTGCTTCATTCATTCCATATTCTTTTGCTATGGATGTTGACTCTTGTCCAGATTATTAGTTTGTCTCAAATATAAACTTTTTATGCCATATTGATTTGTAGGGCTTGATTGTAGGGGTGTAATAAAGTTGAAACATTATTACGAAACAATTTTTAAAACTAAAAAAATGCCTTTTTTCACCTTTATGCAACAACAAAGAGGCAAGAGCACCGTATTGTTTTGGAAAAGGGTGTGTTCGGTAACTTTGAACGAGCTTTTAAAACAGTATGTTCATCAATATGATACTGATAAATGGCATAATGCTATACTATCAGAATGAGACTAAAAAACAAATTTTATCTAAAAACCTGTGTAAAAGTAAAACTGTGTAATTCAAGTACCATGCAAATCGAAGGATGGATGTACAACTAGATGTTTTGTCACACACTGTCACAGTATTTTTAAATTTATTATAGTAGACAGTAATTCCCAGTCAGTATTAAAGAAAAAAAAATTGATAGTGTTTAGAAATATGATCGTAAATATTAATTTTTTTTGGGTAACCTCTATTCTGTTATTAAATTTCATCTCTATTCTGTTATAAAGTAATTTCACTCTTTAATTTAAGGTCTCAAAGCAAAGAGTGCACTATTTCGACATGAGGTGGCTTTTGTGTTTGGTCAGATGCAGGATGAGCGCAGTGTGCCCTTCCTGAAGAATACATTAGAAGACACCAATGAACATGAAATGGTTAGGCATGAGGCTGCTGAAGCCCTAGGTTCAATAGCAACTGATGAATGCACAGAAGTTTTAAGGAGGTATTTTTAATTAAATTCTATTAATACATTGTTTGATGATGTATGTGATAATTAAGCATGCCAACAATTTTATGTGATAAGGACGTTCATGATTTTTTCTTAGTGTTTAAATTATTTCCTATTATGCTATCAACCAGGAGTGGTACTTTGTTCTGGTTTAAACGGTGATGTAGTTAATGAAACTATTGATGTAATGAGATGCAACGTTTTGTGTCTGTCAACAAACGCAATGTGGTGCAGTGTATATCATTCATTCGAATTAGCATTGTAATATATTATTTACTTTCATTCAATAAAGAATATGTAAATTTTCAGGTACCTCAATGACCCACGTCCGGTGGTTAGGGAAAGTTGTGAAGTGGCTTTAGACATGTCGGAATATGAGAACAGTCCAGAATTTCAATATGCCAACACTTTGCTTACTGTCAATGCATAGTATCCATGGCTACAAGAACACATCAACTGCATTTGATGAAATGGACTTTTATTATTATATATTTATAGCAAAAACATATAACATATAAATGTTTATATATTCATTTAAAATTCTACTGCAAAGTAAAATAGTTCTTAGATAATAGTTTTTTCTCATTAATTTTTTGATTTCTGTATTACTGTCGAAAAAATCATAGAAAATGAAAAACAAGTAATGTAATAGAAGATATTACATTCATTTAATCAATAAACATTCCGTGTTGCAAAACCAAAATATACAAATTATATGCAAAATAAATTTTGGTAAAAAAAGGATATTTTCATTGGATAACAAGTTTATTTATGGATATTCAAAATTGCTTATAGAATTTTTTTTCATTAATATATTCTTATTTCTGAGTTAAATTACGTAAACCATATTGTATAACATTATGTATTATTTAATAAATAATTCTTGATCAAGATTGTTATCACTTTTACACGGATCTTCATTTTAAAGTTTAAGTCCTAAAGTTGTCCTAAAGTTTAAGTTATTCACAATGAATAACTTAAACTTTAGGACATCTTTAAGGTTTTAGATTCTTTGTTAAATTTTGTAATATTTTATGGGTGTTTTATTTTCATTTCATAAATAAAGTGGCAAACACAGGGCTCTTTGCTTGAAAGGCTGACTGATGATGTAGCAGTAGGGTCTTGTAGTGAAGATCGCGAGAAGCTACGGGATTTGGACATTGTGGGAATTTGAGGGGGTTTTATTCGGGAAAGGCCCATGTTCAGCAATGAAATCTATCGGGTGATGATGATGAAATAATATTTCCTATCCTACTTCCTCATTTCATCATGATAGATTTGAAAATAATGCTAAAGATGTTAGTTAACGCTTAAATATACGAGTGTTACAAATAAAAAAATATAGCTAAATAATTTTTTTATTAAATTAAGCGAAGACACAAGCAGGATGTTCACCTGATGGTGAGTAATACACTTGTCCATAAAAACGTGGCGCTAGTTAGATACACTGCGCCACAGTACACTTGTCGCCTGGGATATGTCATGTTGGGTCTTGTTACCCCAGTTATTACACTAGCTACAGCGCCCTTTAAACCGGAATAGTAATGTTTACACACTACTGTTTGGCGGGTACAATAGTAGCTGCGGTGGTAACTACCTAGATGGTGTCCGGCAACAGAGACGGCAGGACCAGTGAGCGTAGGAAGGTCTAGGTAAAATTTAGGGATGAGGGTATCTCGTATGATCGGTGAGTTTCGTATGGTACATGGGACAGTTACTACTAACGTTATCAGGAGTCACGTACTACTTTGCTGAATTAAAAAAAGTCCAGTCTGACTGATAAAAGCAATTTTTATCAATTATTTACTTGTAGGTCAAACAACCAGTAAACCGAATGCAACATGTAAGAGCTGGAGAAGTGAATTTGTCCACCCAGCTGCATGGCTATGAATTTACAATATGCAGCTTGTTGTAGAGACTTTATGGCTAGAATGCATGTACTCTATAACACTAAAAAAGTAATAAAACTTGTGCTAACATAGTATACAACTGTCGCAACTCTTAGTAATTCACATAATGGCTTTGCTTTGGAAGGAATTCGTTATTTTGATTCTTATAAAACCTATTGTAAGTAACAGTTTGATTCTAACGTTTCTATTGGATAAAAAAAATATATTGATGAAAATACAAAAATGCAATAATTTTGTTGTTCATTATTAGAACATACTGTTGCTGTCTGACAATATTTCGAGAAGATATCGTTCGAGACTAAGTCAGATTTATATAGATGGATTTACCTATTGACGTACACTTGTTGATCATATTCAGAGTTGGTAGAGGTCATGGGATCTCCGATAAGAAAAAAACCAACACTGGCCTAACTTATTATTATGCTTGCCCTTTGCGTAAAGTAGTCTTCAACCTTGTGGATATGAGGACAGGCACATAAACAACTTTATTCCGGAAGATGCTGTCCTACTTGTACATTCTCTGCATACGTATGAATTGCTATGATAATCATTTAAATAGAAGATTCCATGGCCCCGCGCATTATAAGAGTAAATTAAGACGATACAGTTGAGAGATTAGATTAGGAGGAGTAGTCTGGAGTTGCTATCTAACATCTCGACACATTTTTTTTTTAATAATTACATGACTTGTTTTGTACTTTTGATGAACGGAATATCTATAATACGAAGAATCTCCAAGATATAAATAATGTTTAAGAAACAAAGGATAAAAGTTATAATGGGATAAAGGTAATGATAGAGATAAAAAGTAACAAAAAGTTGTAGAGGTGGGCGTTCAATAATCTCTTATTGATTTCAGCGAGGAAGCTAAACATTTTAATACTATGTTAATGTATATTTATTATTATTTTTTCTTAGTTCGCCGACTTGCTTGATGTGGAACGGACCACGTTCTTCGGTGTGACGCACGAGGTACCAATAAGCGTGTCAACATTGGAACTGGTGGAGCAGTTACATACGGCTGTGTGGCAACACGCAGAAGGCGATCGCCGGGTGCGCCGCTACTTTGAATCCTACAGCACTCCATTTGTCGGACAGGGTAGAAGGAAAATGACTTAGAAGCTGTACTGCGTACATTTTGACACATTTCCTTCTATAATATGACTTACTTTTTAATTATTTAACTAAATTCTTACTAATAACACTCCTATTTGTATTATTAAATAACTCTAGAATTCCTTCTCAATAATACTCGGTATTCAATGATTTGGTATTGAGTTTTTGCTATGAACTAAGATTGCTTTCCTGAAAAAATAATTATTTATACTAGAAACAAATACGTTAATTAACTCTTAGGCGTTTATTTAAACTCCACTAAAAATATCTTTATATATATGTCGGTAAATAATTTCTTTATATATTGAATAATAAAAACTGGAACTCATTTGTGAAGCTAAACAAATTATTTCAAAGCTTTCTTTTATTAAGGTCATTTTTGGGTTTGGCCTTTAAATTAAATCGGCAAGTTTTTCTCTCTTGGCTCTTATGGCCTCTGGGTGACGGATTCGGGGGATCCGTTGTCCAGGTGAAAGTAAGAGGCCGAGAGGAGGGCGCGCTGTATGTTCCAGCGCGCCTTTACGAAGGTGAAATAAAAGGAAAGGGCCGGTTTCCGCTCCCCTGAGATGCTACTGCATTGAGCAGCCGGCGCTGGCGAGGTAGCGGAGGTGTGCCAAAGTGTTCCCGTGGCCCCTCCGTAAAGGGACGAAGGTAGAACTTCGTGGAGGTTTTAGTCGGTGCAATTCTGACACAACTTGTCTTTGCCCCGCGAGGGCAGAGTTGAAACGCATTTCTCTCGCGTAAAACATAAAAAAAGGTGGCGTCACTGTAAATAAAAAAACGACTAACTATGAGGAAATATCCTTATTTATATTTTTCAGTTTGTTCGCGACTTCCTTATTCCTGTAGATTGTTCCAATTGATAATTTCGGTTCCGTAATATGTAGCTACCGTTTCGGAGATTACTATCCGGCATTAAAAATATGAGAAGGAATGAATACGGCATGTAAGCTGCTTACAAGCCATTGTCCAGCCTTCCCATCGATGTGTATGAAAGAAATTTATATTAACGTTTTCACTATTAAAGTCTGCAATCAGTTCCTTGTACAATGGCTGAAGAAATTGGTTTTAGAAGAAATAGTTGCTATAAAATAGATTCGAGCTTATTTTACTTCTGATAGGTGTCTGAGAGCTTCAGTACTTTGCTGGAAACTCGTCTAAATACATTGAGTTAAACCATCATCATAATCATCAGCTGATGGATGTCCATTGCTTGACATAAGCCTCCCTCAAAGATTCCCACATCGATCGGGTAGGGATTTATATGAAGGGATCTGGGCTATTTTCCACCACGCTGTTTCAGTGCGATTTGGTGGGAGCGAGAGCTTCGTTTCTTGATAAACAGAGTGCACCACGAGCAGGTGAGGTTGGCTTGGGTCTCGTGAGTTGTTGTGCGGGAGCCCTTACACCCTTTACACACAAGTAAATATCTCCACATCGATTGGTCTTACGTTGCTCTCTTTCAGTGGATTTCCGCGATTCTTACCAGATCGTCGTTTCACTCTTTTTAATATTACTTAGTTTACTTAGACCGGCCGAAGTTGTGTTATTGCGATTACATTTATGTTCAGTAACAGTTTAAAGTAAAAATAGCTCGATGTTATACTTTATTGTCATTTTAGTTATGACCTGTTATTACTACATACGGGAAAAGTCGGCAAAATATCTAATGATTATAAAGTTACCATATGCTTTTACGACTTTGAAATGTTTTATTTCATTTTTTTTAAACTATGAAGCATCGAGATGAGTATAACGTTCACCTGGTTTAAGTGATACGCCCGCCTATAGTAATGTGTCGCTAGTTAGGATGTTATACATAACATCACATTGCGCCCGTCGTCTTGACACATAAAATGTTGAGTCAGGTTACTACAGTAATTTCACTACCCACAGCATGTTTCAAACCGGAACATAGTAATGTCTGCAGACTACTATCTGGCGGCAGAAATAGTTACTGCGGTGGTACTTACCTAGGCAGTCTCCGGCAACAGAGATCTACTACCAAGACCCGTCATTTAATTCTTGTTCGCGTTTAGGATACGTACAAATGCGCGGAGAATATGTTTGGGGTACATCCGGAATCGAACGTGAGAGTTTTTGTAAGTATAGCATATCTATTTCAAAATTTCTAATTCACTGCGTGGAGACCATGAGGCCGTATAATAGCTCTGTTAATAATTTTATCTACTCCCTAGGCGTAGTATGCCAAGGTAAGCCACTAGGTAAATAATTTTATCGTGCCAAGGTACTTGGTAACAAGGGGAAAACACAAAAAAAGAAAACATCAGCGTGGTGGGGCTAAAGCCCAATTCCCTGTCAAAGGGTTCTCCTTGAGTGAGGCCTATGTCTAGCTATAGGCGTTCTCCGGCTGATAAGAAGAATCAAACTGAAAAATTAGAACGTAGCGGTAGAAACGTTGCGGAATTAGTATTCATTGTACAATAACATAATTATCAGTTATTAGAGTAGCAGTTCTTCGTCTAGACAGTGTCTTAGTTAGCCTGCGAGCATTTAAGTTCGTAACTAGAATTTCAAACCGACATAGAAATGTTATCAACCAAAATTTTTATATTAGTGTCATGGTTTTAAATTGAAACTAATTTTTTATCGATGGATCCGCAGCCTAGTTTGAAAAGCATTTAAATTATAAATTATCTTGCCAGATCGCCATTTGGATACTGTTCGCACGAAGTGTGAACATATGATTATAATTTATAAATGCAACCATATACTAAATATAAAAATAATTACTTTTAACATTCTACATCCCCTCTTTTAGATAAAAAAAATAATAAACAAAGAACGAGAAAAGGTGAAAGAGACGTTGATTTGCAGTATTTATGGTAAGAGTCAATGTTTTATCTTGTACTAATATGTGACATATCAATAACTGGGGTTTATTTCATATTAGTGTCATTTTATCTAAACCAAATAGAAAGAGATGACAATCAATATATCTAATAATGTACAATGATCAAAACACTATTATATCCAGTTTGGATATCGTTGAAATTTCTTCATTAGACAGAATTATTGGAGATTTAGATAGGAGAGTAATGACAATGAACTGAATATTCTTCGGCAGATACTTTATTAAAACTAGCTATGACACGAGTCCGATTGTGTTACTCCAGTTTCGCAGGAAGTTGCTTAGCACTTGCATTATATAAAAGGATTTGTTTTAATAGAGCCGTGTCCAGTAGGGATTGATGTTGCTTCTCAATTCGAGCACATTTGTCTGGATGTTACAATAAATGTTATGAACCCGTAATGACATGATCTCTCACAATACCAGCAGCAAAACCCTCTAAATATAATAAGGAGTGAGAAATACATACACTTCTAGCACATTTTTCATATCTTGATGCAAGTGTGAATATAAGTTTTTAATTTTCAATAGCAGGACTGTTTCGAATATTTCTTTTTAAATAAATACTCGATAACGTTAATGGTCTATGCAATAATTTAAAATTAATATTTTATTTTGTTTTGCCTTAATTTCTATTAGAATAACATTGACAAAATTTTATTTTAAATGACTTTTGATTTAAAATTACTATTTAATGTATTCATTTGCTGAAAGAGATGAAAGTAACCAGGAATACTGTTAGGGTATACGAACAATAACACTTAATGCTATCAATGCCAAAAAGGAGTCATCAAACAACTCTTGTAATGTTATTTTGGTTTAAAAGTAAATTAAAAAAAAAGTTATTAAAGGAGCAAGTTCAAAATTCTACATGTTCTCTTTGAAGCTTGCATCCGTAGAGACGATTTATTTTAATACATTGTATGGTTTTAAAAATGAGACTAAATTAGAGAATTCTTACAATAATTTCTGTAAATGTTGTTTCTTTTTTAATTTAAATACATATGAAAAATATTGTAGTATTAATATATGACGTTATCACTGAAATTATTGATCATTCCAGAAATAATTCAATGGACACTTGCTTGAGACCAACGACCGGTGCCGCTTTCCAAACTATCCTTTCAACTTTCCAGTTCATGGTGGCGTCTACTTGCCAAGTAAGCGACGAATGGCTACCAAGCGCTAAAGTTGAAGGTAAACTAATTTCAATGTTATTGAAAATTATTATCTATTATTATAGTTATCAATATGATGAATGGATGAAAAATATCTGACCTGTCGTCTTACTAAAAATAGAATTTTAAAAAATTATTAAAGAATTATATTTTTAATAAAACATAATGAGATTCTTCTGAAATACATATATTACCTATTCATTATTTAATGAAAGGTAAAATTGAAATATTACTTAATCATAACATATTTTGTATGCTCCTGATTTTTTAGATTAGATATACAGAATCATTAATTTACATAAGAAAGATAGTCATGTATATGAAAGTTCTTAGAAGATTTCTTTTAAAATAATATTTTTTTTAGTATTAGATATTATTCCACACAAATAATTAAGACGGTAAATTATTAGATTTAAGTAAACAATTTCACTTAGTAGAATTTAAACGACATAGTTTTTATTTTCTGTAAGTATAAAATATGTAAATTACTTTGTATAAGATACAAGTGAAAAAATCTCTATCGCCATACTATTTAATATAAGGCCGAGTGCCCGTGTGAAAAAAATTATCATAGTTTTAATTTAATTTTTTTAATGATTATAGATGAGGATATATTCGATTTCATCATCGTCGGCGCTGGCTCCGCTGGTTGTGTTGTAGCTAATAGATTAACCGAGAACCAAAATTGGAATGTGTTGCTTATAGAGGCGGGCGATGACCCGCCGATTGAATCATATGTACGTAGAACTCATCCGATGCAGATTTACCTCAAAATTTAGTAACAGTCATCATTCGAATATTAATTTTATTGTAGATTGTATTTAAAACCGCTGGGGTTGTATGGTGTGAACGATTAGCGATAGCTTTATTGCAAAGTAATTGCTGTTAAGTGACCTAAATGACAGTTTTCAAGTGAAAAATATTGTATTATGTTAATGATCGTTTAATAGTCGCGTGCTTATCATCGAATTATACGAGCCAAAATAATGTACCTACTATTGCTCAATAATCCTTCAACCGTAATATAAATTACTAATTACATAATTAAGCATAATTCACACTAACCTTAAGCTTAAATAAGTCACATAAGTGTCCCGTAAAATTTCGTAATATTTTTTCTGCTTGGCATTCGTCACAGTTATTTTTTTTAATTAACTTTATAAACGTCGTGTCAAGGTGGATTCAATGTATTGGGAATTATTTGCGATTCTGCCTTGTGTGATGCAGGGCTCATCTATACACACATTCATATTTTTTTTACTCAATGAAGCGATGAGACGAGCGGAACGTTTACCTGATCGTAAGTGATACGCCCGTTCAAAACAACGTGGCGCTGGTTAGGATAGTATACATCGCACCATGTTGCGCTCGTTGCCAAATATATTTATCTAATCGATAGTTAACCAGTATAACTGGGAATAAATAGTAGATACATAATCACACTTACGTACATTGAAAATTAGTTGAATGTTGATATTAAAAAAATTAACTTCAAATTTCGCTGCTGAAGGAGGTTCCTCACGCAAATTACTACCAAGAGTGCTGTGAGAACGCTACGCAAACAGTCGCACAGATAGGGCTTCATTATTAAATGCTAAAAGAAATCTATCATAGCTTTGTTATTGATTAAAACCATAATAAAAGTTATGATAAATAATATTCATAAAATATTCTCGCGTTAAATTCATTTTGAAGTGTAAAACTTACTTTTGAAATCGCCACGTTGTTATGGGCAAGCGTATTACTTATCATCAGGTGAACATCTCACTCGTTTCGTCGCCTCGTATAATAAAAAAAAATCACGAAGCCAAGTCACAAACACATTATACAATGGATTTAGTTTTTTTTTAATATTCATGTTTATTTTTTTCAGATACCACAACTTGATTTTTCTTTATTCGGGAGTGAGTCGGATTGGCAGTACGAAACTGTTGTAACAGGAAAAACAAATCGGGCCAATGTTGATGGTAATGTGAAATGGCCTAGAGGAAAAGTTCTCGGGGGCAGTTCGGCACTTAACGCAATGGTATACTTTCGAGGTCTTGATTATGACTACCAAAAATGGGCTGATCTGAACAATCCGGAATGGCATCCGAACATTGTTCGTAAATATAGTAAAAAAGCTGAAAATCTTCAGAATCAGCGAATGTTATTGAATCCTCTCATTAGAGAGACATATGGTCAAAACGGACCCCAGATTTTAAACAGGTTCAATAATACTGAAAGAGAATTATCACTAAAGATTCTCAAATCTTTGAATGAGACGGGATTTACAAATCGTGAAGATTTACAAACAGCAAATCTTTTAGGTTCAGGAATATCTGTTGTTTCAGCGTATAATGGAAGGAGAGCGAGCACGGCTACAACATATTTAAGCCACATACAGAACAGGACAAATCTTAAGATCATTAAAAATGCATTTGTGATACAAGTTCTAATTAATAATATAACCGAAGCATACGGAGTAGTAGTGAAATATAACAACAAAACTATTAAAATATATTGCGTCACTGGAAGTTATTTTAAGTGCTGGAGCTGTAAACTCTCCGCAGCTGTTGATGTTGTCAGGCATTGGGCCCAAAAAGCACTTAGAATCTGAAAAGGTACGTTGTAAAGTAGATTTACCCGGAGTAGGCCAAAATTTACAGGACCACTTTAAGGTAAGTTTACCTATTTTCGGTACTGAGCCCGGATATGAAAATCTACCGCAAAAATATTTGGATGTAGCTCTGTATGCTTACAACAGAACTGGTTATTTAGCACATGGTATATATTCGGATATTATAGTATTTTATCCACGTGACAAAAATAGTACTGTCCCAGATTTTCAGAGCCACTTACTAATATTTTCGAAAAATTCCACGGCAGCTAAACAATATTTTTCAAAATTCAAAACACCTGTATCTCAATATTTCTCTGATCTTATTGAAGAATATGGTGTTTATTTGTTTGAATTTAATTTGTTGCATCCGTTTTCACGGGGAAATATTTCTTTAAAAAGCAATAAACCAGAAGATCACCCATTAATTTATGCAAATTATTTTGACGATCTGAGAGATGTTTATGATGCTGCATACGGTTTACGTGAGTTAAGTAATGTTCTCTATACCGATTATTATAAAAGCATCAAGGCATTCCTTGGTAGATACAATTGGTCGGATTGTGATTCATATAAGTTAAATAGTATAGAATATTGGAGATGCATTAGTCCAGATGTTGTTTCCACAATTAATCATCCAGTAGGTACATGCGCAATGGGACCTGATCCCGAAACAGCTGTTGTAGATAGCCGTCTGCGTGTACATAAAGTGAAAAGATTACGCGTCATCGACGCTAGCATAATGCCGAACATCACAAGCTGCAATACTAATGGTCCAACTATTATGATCGCTGAACGAGGATCGGATTTAATAAAAGAAGATTATGGATTTGAAACCGAAAACCTCTTTTGTGATTTGTAGTTCTTTGAGTTTACACCAGTGACTTCGCTGTCAATGCCTTCTCTCAGTTTTACAAATAATAGAAGTGTTCATTCTTTGTTTCAAATTATTTATATTAATATATATTAATACCTATGTACTACAATAAACGCTTAAAAAAATTGGAAATTTTTCACTAAAGATGCATATGTACGAAATATTGGCAGATGCTGTTTCTTTTGGCGTTCTAATATACGAAGATTACTCAATGCAGGCACATTGTTAATGATGTGATGGGATTTACAAAGCTAATACAATGCTTTGAAGTAATCCTTAACAAACGGCTGGCTACAGTATTCTTTAAAATATTTTTTCCGTTCTGGTATGACGCGAAGATCTTTAAGGGACGAATGCATAGGCTAATTCGAGATTAGTGCGCTTCACCACTAAAGACTAAACCTCTGCTTACTATCACGTGAGATCGTACTCAAATGCTATTAAAAAAAAAACTATCGATTGTAAAGACGAAGTTTATATAAGAGTATAATCTGCTATGAAATAGACATCATTAGTGTATATTCTTCTATTTTATTATGAATGAAGGACATGGGCAGGGCGTACACCAAATGTTTACACAGCATACATTGTACTTAATATCTAAAATATAAACAGAAAAAGCCAAATATATTTAAATTGTCGCCGTAAATATGAAGCAAAGCTATGTATAGATGAAATGTAACAAAAATTCTGACTCTATGCTTAAGTTCAGGAACCGCAGCTTCTTTCTTGTCAAAAGTATCCCATTGTTTTGTAGAAAAGATCGTTTTTTGCGATAAATCGCCAATTGTGTATTTTCAATTCGTTGCAAATAAAAATTTAAATATATTAAATTAAAAATTAATTTTTTTATTACATATTTACATTAAAAAAATATATTAAATAATTTCTATTTATTATACTAAAGTTTCTGGCTACAAAAGGGTTATGAGTAGGGCTTTCATATTTAGCAATATATTATTACTACAAAATTCGCCACCACGACCACTGTTATAGGGGCTAGAAGGTATGTTGTATTGTCTTACTATGCCCAATCTTTGGCTGCAGTAAAAAAATGAGAGCTTCCCCTCCACTCCCTCTCTACACTCCACAGCTTTAATAAAAACCAGGAAGAGAGATGTCGTCCCCTACAACAGCAACAAGATCTTAGTGTTGAACATCTCATGCTAACTTATTAGTTACGTTTAACGTTGTTACTATTAAAAAATTTAATTCGGCGATGTATATCTTCTAATAATTAAAAGTTTGTTCAGTAGTTCACCCGGAAGTGCTTTTTTTGTTTAATGTTACTTTATTTAGATCAGTTGGTATTTCGTTGCAATCGCGTAATTTCACTGTAATAACCAGTGACAGGTTACACTATAAACTAGCTTCCTGTTATTCTCGTAACGTTATTTTGGTTATATCCTTTTATTATAAGCTATGGGAAATTGACGGCTTAAAATGAATGTCTTATAATTGTAAAGGAACCAGAAGCGATTTTTTTTATCCAATAGAACAATGACACTGGCGAGGCGTTCATCTGATGGTAAGTGATACGCCCGTCCAAAACGAAGTGGCGCTAGTCAGGATGGTATACATTGTACCCCACATTGCGCTCGTCGTCTCAGACAAGATGTATGTATGTCTTTCTTCAAAAGTTTTAGTACTCAGCTTTCATAAATAAATGTCCTTGTATATGATGCACAGGTTATAAATTTATTGGTTTTCATTTATGATTATTTATGTAATTGCAGAGACTCTCAGAGTTGGCATGAAAAAATACAAAATCGCATAGGGTATATGTGTACTTTGGGCGATATCTAGAATGTAAGGAAATATTTGAATATAGCTTATTTATACAGGTGTAAGGTAATAGGTGTAAAAGATCTGAAGGGGTTAAAGTATAGCTCGTACCCAATCTATCTATGTATGGAATACTCCACCTAAAAACAAAGGTTACGGAGTTATTAATTTTTTAAACATTTTTCAAATAATTCCCGATTTTCTAGGAAAAAACTTGATGATTTTATTTCCTACTTATTTTTACACAAATTTTGATGCAATAATCATCGTTTTCTTAAATTAAATAAATAATCATCACTTAGAGGCTAAATCTTTGAAATTATCTTGTTTGAAAGAAGTGACACTGAAAAATAACGCGTCATACTTACATATTTATTTAATCTTAAAATAAAATTTTATTTATAAAAAATACGTATAAAGCACATAAATAAGTACCTGATTTCAATTCCTATCCGAATGGGTATAAGAAAGTACATAGGGTGTCTAAAATTAAAAAAAAAATTTTTTCGCTAAAACTGACGGCCACGATTCCTGACACAAGCACGAAGCTTTTTCCTTAAGTGTGCTTTTTCCTGTGAGCTGTTCCTTTATTTTGTCAGCAGCGACGATGATGCGTGACTTTAAATCTTTTAACGAGTTAATTGTTGTGACCCCATAAGTAATAATCGCTAGGCGTCAAATCAGGACACCTTGCGGGCCACGGTGTTACTCCGCCTCGGCCAATCCATCGCTGTGGGAATCACTGTCTTATACCGAGACGAAAATGGGCGGGACAACCGTCATGCTGGAACACCATTTTTCTTCTAATTTTCATTGGTATATCCCTCAGATAATTAAAAAAAATGATTTCGAAGAAAATTTTCGTACGTCTCCCCAATTAAATAATTGGGCAAGAAGACTGGGCCTATCAAGTAAGTATGAGTTATGCTCATCCATGCGTTTACGGAGAATTTTCGCTGATGAACTCCTCTAATCACGTGGAGAATGTCACCTCGCAGAGCCCAATAATGACTATTATGAAAATTTGTTATACCGTCTCTGTCAAACTTCGATTTATTAGTTCACAATATTTTGTTGAGGAAATTATTATTTTCGAAGTTTGCATGCAGCATAGAACGGCAGAAGTCTAACCTTCTTGCAGGGTCTCTTTCCTCCAGGGCCTGGACCGGTGTATAATGGTAGGGGTAGAGCCTTACCGTATGCACAGTAAGCCACAAATGCACATAAACAACGTTGTGTTATACCCAGCAATCTTGTCACGACCCCGGTTATCGTAGTCGGGTCTATAACAAATTTATCTATGATTCCTCTCTCTTCAGTATCGTAGATGCGTGCCCTACCTGCGTCATGTCGCCTCTGTTGAACGCTGCCAGTTTCCCTGACCCGTTGGTATGTCGCAGCAAACACTCTATGACTTGGTAGGTGTCGATTTAGAAAACGTAGCTAATATACACTTCGTGCTTGTAAATCTACTCTCCATATATATATATCACTAAATCCATAACAATAAAACATGTCAGCGTATTCTTCATTACCGTGATTCGGCATTGAAATTAAACTTATTTGGTATGGAAAAGAAAACTATTCATAATTAAGAAGACAACGATAATGTACGTCCGCCTACGAAACTAGTTAAATTTTAACTGCCGTACTGACTCATTACCTAAAAAGTGTTTATTTTTCTAAATTTTAGAAACGTTATGTGCTTTCTTATACTTTATCGCATGGGTATTGAAGTCAGATACTTATTTATGTGCTTTATATGTAATTTTTATACATAAAATTTTATTTTAAGATTAAATAAAAATGTAAATATCACGCCTAATTTTTCACTGTCACGACTTATAAAGAACCTAATTTAAAAGTTTTAGCCTCGACGTGATGATTATAAATTTAATTAAATAAAACACTAATTATTATATTAAAATTTGTGTAGAAATAAGTAGGAAATAAAATCATCGAATTTTTCCTAGAATATCGGGAATTTTTTGAAAAATATTTAAAAAATTAATAACTCCAGAAGCATTGTTTTTGAATGAGGTATTCCATACATAGGATACAAGTTATACTTTATTTCCTCCAGATTTTTTACATCTATTACCTTTCACCCTGTATACATATGTATATTAATATCTATATTCGAATATGTTTTTACATTACTGTTTCACCACGCCAAGACCTCATTTTTTTAATCTCAAATTTTTAAAACATTATACCTCTGTAAAGATTTTTATCTACTCCCCAATAAACTAAGCCTCTAAGCAAATAATATAATCATGTTAAGGTAATGTAAACAAAATATAAAGAAATAATCTCAATGTAGTGCGATCAAAATAAAATTTAAAATTTGTTCAAAATTAAGTCGAAAATGTTATCGAGCTTGGTGTCAAACCGAGAAATGAGAAAGTAGTTGTTAAAACGTCATGGAATTTGTAGTCATTGTAGCATAATTATCGAAGTAATTACTGATATCTGTTCTATATCTGAACACCGTTCTAATTGGTCTGTGACGAAAAAAGTTCGTAGCTCTAATTTCTAACTAACCTCGAAATATTATCATTATTCAAAAAGGAATGTAGGGTTTTATCAATGGGTACGCGGCTTAGTGTTTAGAAGATGTAAAGTATTAATTACAGTTGCAGCTCCGCGTTTGGGTACTGTTCACACTTTGTGCGAACGTTGAGTTTGATTAATGAACAAAACCGTTAATTAGTAATAGCGGAAGAAAAATCAGTTTCATAATATTACCATACATTTATAGCTTTTTTTAAAAAAAATTCTTCGATCTAACTCAGCTATTTTCCCAACTGTAGTAACAAAGGCTTCTCATTAAAACTAAATAAGAAAAGTAGAAAGAGGTGCTGATGTGCTGATTTGCAGAATTTGTGGTAAGCACTGAGCTCTTATAATCTTTTACTAATAACTTTATTGAAAACTGCGGAATTAATTACATTTAATAAGTACGTATTTATTACCTGAATCAAATAGAGATGTATTTACAGACCGTGGACCCGGGTCCATGAGCCCAGTACCAGATGAGCTGTAAGAGTCAAAATTACTACTAAGCGCTCAACATCATTAGAGAATAGAGATGAATGTCAGATCCAAAGAGAAATCTGTGCCATTGGGATATCAGTCAAATAGTGCTGTGTTTATTTAAGATTGTAGAATTATCGAAGATGGTGTTAGTAAACTGAACCGAATACTTTTCTACTAGTACTTCAGCAAAACTAGTAGTGTACCGCGGTCCGAGACTGTCTGGTTTCTCCTGGCTTCAGAAAAAGCGCATTTATTTGTTTAGCTCTCGCCTCATGCAGCAAGCTCTATTTTATTGGAGCTGTAATCTGTATCCACATCTCTTCTTATCTAGCTTATTACTTATTACTAACTTTTAAGAAAAAACAAATATTGTAAACCGTAAATGACGCACGAGTTTCACAATAGCATAAAGAAAAAAAACAGGATCAAAATTAATAATGGGAAAGACTTATACAATAGGGTGTCCAGAAAGTTATTGCTAATATTTTAGGACAATTAAAACGCAGCTCATTTAAATATTGATATACATTTATTATATTATACTTATATAATATACCATTATACTCCACAACCTTTCTTCACCTTTCGAGTAGCTGGAGAATTCCACCCTTCGAGGACCTCTTAGATTTCTCGGCAAAAAATTTGTCCAAATGGGTTTTGATCATAAACAAAGAGTTGAAATTTTTCCCATTAAGGGAATTTTATAACGACCGGAAAGGTGAAAATTCGATGGCGCAAGGTTTGGCGAATACGGTGGATGGGGTAAGACATCCCGACCAAATTCCAAAAATTTTTGCCGAGTGTTCAAAGACACATACGGTCGCGCATTGTCGTGATGAAACACGACGCCCTTCCATTATATCGAGCGCGAGTTGGTTTCGATTTCTGTTCTAATTGTATCTTCGTCTGTGGTGGACGGCCTACCTGGGCGTTCTGGATCTTCCAGGTCGAAATTTCCAGCTTTAAACTGTGCAAACCACTTGCGCACAGTTCTTTGGTCTTCAGTATCCTCGCCATAAACAGCGCATATCTTATTTGCCGCTTGTGCGATATTTTTGTCTTGTTCGGAAAAAGAAAAGCATTAAATGCCTTTAATATTCTTTGCTATATTATAAGGCAGGTAAATAAAAATTAACGAATCGTAACCAAACTTCTTTCCAAAAATGGCTCTAAAGCTACTTTCTCTCTTTTTCTTTTAGCTTAATTTTTAGAATATGTTAATAATCGTGTTAATAAATCGGAGAAAACTATTAAATGAATCGTAAGTTACAGCTAAAATTAAACAATTATTTTAATTTATTAGCTTATCAAATATTAAATTCTGCAATTAATTACGTGAAGGTGGCGATTAAATAAATAAAGTAACTTCATTACCCATATACTTTACATCTATGTATTTTTTAATTCAAATAAAATATGTGTATATATATGTATGAATATATATATATATATATATATATATATACACACATATATTAACTAGCTGTTCCCCATCCTCTTTGCTGGCTGTAATTTAAAATTAGATTTGAAATTTGTTTGAAATATTCCTTAAGAGCAATCGCAGAAGACTTTCTATAGTAACCGCGTAAATAATACGAAAAGAAAAGGTTTATAAAATATAATTAGAAATAAAACAATGAAGGTACTACGAAATAAAAAAATATTGCCTATAACCATCTGAAAATCATTCCATGTCGAATGGTTCGTTTGTCATGTCGATACGTTCACTTGTTTTCACGTGATTGGTGAACAAATAAAACCTATTTTCATTATATATACACGAATGTAATGTTAATATATAACGTTATCACTATAGTTCTTTATCGTTTCAGAAATAATTCAATGGACACTTGCTTGAAACCGTCCACCGGTGTCGCTTTCCAGACTATCCTTTCAACTTTCCAGTTTATGGTGGCGTCTACTTGCGAAGTAAGCGACGAATGGTTACCAAGCGCTAAAGTCAAAGGTAAAATACTTTTGTTCATATTCACAATGTATGCTTAAGTTGTTTAGTCAATATCAGAAATGCTGAATGGTTGAAAAATTCTAGAATACAAATACTTGATCTATTGCCCGCACTGAACAGTTTCAACGGCACACTTTTGTCAAGATTTATAAAAACACAGTTTTTATACAAAAATAATTGTTGAACAAATTATTTGAAAGGAATCTATAGGAAATTGAATTTCCCTTCCGCAACTCAATAACACTGAAGTCTCCGTTAACTAGAAGAGGGCTAGTTATGGTTTAGAAAAACAAATATTATTGTTTTCATTTAATTGAAACAAAAACTAAAACAGATGTTTAATAATTACAGATAGGGAAAGATTCGACTTCATCATCGTCGGCGCTGGCTCCGCTGGTTGTGTTGTAGCTAATAGATTAACCGAGAACCAGAATTGGAATGTGTTGCTTATAGAGGCGGGCGGAAATCCATTTATTGAATCATATGTATGTATTCCATATTCATTGCAGGTAAACCTGAAAATTTGGTAAAAGTTTGATACGCTCATCTGACGAGGCGGGCAAGACCTTAATTTAATATTGAGTGATATGTATACTTAACAATAAGGGGTTGGTTAAGTTGTTAATGCAGCACTATATTTACTCTTCGATTTGGTAGGGTTGTATCCTGTGTACGACTAGCGAGCTAATGAATGTAGTTAGTGAAAAATATTTTACGATGTAAATTATCACATTACAGTCGCGTAATTATTATTAAATGTAACTTTTGCAGCGTCACGTGCGAAAATAAACTACACACATTTGCTTTATTTCCATAATTATTATATTAAATATAATCATAATTCAAAACAAAAATTAAAAATCAATTCTTTTGCTGTTCTCGCTATAGCTAAGCGTTCACAAGGCATCTCTCAAAATATACTAATATTTTTATTGCCTTGAATCCGTCATGGTCTTTATTTTTAAAGTCGTGGTGGAATATAATTAAAATATGTGTTTGTATTTTCACAGTATATGGTTACTACATAAGTACACCTTACTCAAATATTACCATAATTATAAAAATAAAAATTCTCAAATCAGACTTAACAAAAACTTTTCACACCTAATCTAATAACTAATAGAAAAAGTGAAATAGTTCAGAACTTCTTTGATTACTGTTATGTGGCGTTAAATTGTATCGAATTTCTGCTACAGCTTCCTTAGTGTAACAGAAAAAATATAGAAGATGCATTAATTTTTTACCCAAAAATTTAGGAAAAAGAAGGTACTTTCCCGAATAACAAGATTACAACAACAATTTATGTTTAAGGCAACATTTTCTATACGTTTTATTTTAAACTATGGTGATAATGGTAAGAAGTGGCATAAGTTGGATTCCCACTGAGCTTGAATTTCCGGTGAAGGAAAATTTCGTTAAAAAACCGATATTTTTTCAGAATAACTGCTCTTAAGAACTTGTAACTTTGACTAACTCGTTGTTAGCATGGTGAATGAATGAGTATGATTCTCTGTTGTAGCAAAAACGCCGAGTCACAGAAGTGCGAACTGTAACAAGTGTTTATTGTTAATTTCAGATACCACAACTTGACTCTTCTTTATTTGGAAGTGAATCGGATTGGCAGTACGAAACTGTTGCAACAGGAAAAACAAATCGGGCGAATGTAAACGGTAATATAAAGTGGCCTCGAGGAAAAGGTCTTGGGGGCAGTGCGGCAATTAACGCCATGATTTACTTTCGGGGTCTCGATTATGACTATCAAAAATGGTTTAACCTTGGCAATCCGGAATGGCATCCGAACATCGTCCGTAAATATAGTAAAAAAGCTGAAAGTCTTCAGGATCAGGAATTGTTGTTGAATCCGCTAATAAGAGAGATGTATGGAAAAAACGGGCCACAGGTTTTAAACAGATTCAATAGTACTAACAAAGAATTGAACTTAAACATTCTCAAATCTTTGAATGAGACGGGATTTACAATTCGTGAAGATTTACAAACAGCAAATCTTTTAGGTTCAGGTATATTTGTAGCTACGGCTTATAATGGAAAGAGAGCCAGCACGGCTACAACGTATTTAAGCCACATTCAGAACAGACCCAATCTTAAGATAATAAAAAATGCCTTAGTTAAGCAAGTTCTAATTAAAAAAAAATCGGAAGCTTACGGGGTCGTAGTGAAATATAAAAACAAAACCATTAAAATATTCGCATCACTGGAAGTTATTTTGAGTGCTGGAGCTGTAAACTCTCCACAGCTGTTGATGTTGTCAGGCGTTGGGCCTAAAAAACATTTAGAATCTAAGAAGGTACGTTGTAAAGTAGATTTACCTGGAGTAGGCCAAAATCTACAGGACCACATTATTGTAAGTTTACCTATTTTCGGTACCGAGCCCGGATATGAAAATCTACCGCAAAAATATTTAGATGTAGCTCTGTTTGATTACAACAGAACTGGTTATTTAGCACATGGTAGAATTTCTGACATTCTCGTATTTTTTTCAAGGGACAAAAATGGTACAGTCCCAGATTTCCAAAGCCATTTAGTAATATTTTCGAAAAATTCGACAAACGCTAAAAATTATTTTTCAAAGTTTAAAAAACCTGTAGCTCAACATTTTTCTGATCTTATTGAAGAACATGGTCTCTATATGTTTCTTTTTAATTTGTTGCATCCGTTTTCACGAGGAAATATTTCTTTAAAAAGCAATAAACCAGAAGATCATCCATTAATTTATGCAAATTATTTTGACGATCTGAGAGATCTTAATGCTACTGCAGATGGTTTATATCAGTTAGGTAATGTTCTCTATAGCGATTATTTTAAAAGTATCAAGGCTTTCCCTGGTAGATACAATTGGTCGGATTGTGATCCATATGAACTAAACAGTATAGAGTATTGGAAATGCATTAGTCCTGATGTTGTAGCTACAGTTTATCATCCGGTGGGTACGTGCACAATGGGACCGGACCCCAAAACAGCTGTTGTAGATAGCCGTCTGCGTGTACATAAAGTGAAAAGATTGCGCGTCATCGATGCGAGTATAATGCCGAACATCACAAGCTGCAATACTAATGGTCCAACTATTATGATCGCTGAACGAGGATCGGATTTAATAAAAGAAGATTATGGATTTGAAACAGAAAATATCTTGTGATTTGTAATTCTTATCTGCTTTCACCGCTCTCCGCTTCTCTGAATATTCCAATTTCTTAGTTTGTAGTAAATGTTAACAGCTTTGTACTACTACAAACAACTAAAATATTATTCGCTACTTGTACTAAATATTGGCAGACTTTTTTTCATCACTAACTTTGGACGAACCTTTTCAGCGTTTTAGTGTTTAAATACATACGATATTATGTATAGTTTATGTGCATCGTACCCATTGTTCATGAAGCTGGGAGAATGTATCGAAGTGTTAAAATACTTTTAATAACTATATAATATTTAGACGATATTATGCCGATATACACATATGATATTTGTTGTGCTATTAGTAGACATTATTACTTTACGTTTGATTATACTTTTTATTAAATATACCACATATGAATGAGTGTTATACGTATACCTGTCGGTTGCAATAGAAACAATTCATAGTGGCTTATAATTCAAATTTATGGCTACCACTGTTGACTATATTTTTGGCAATATATTTGTATATTTGAATCAATTACAATTACAATCATCAATTAAAAAAATAATGATTATCATTAGGAGAAAAGTCTCTACTTGATCGCAATCGTACCATTGGACACTTAGTTGAAAATTGTTTCTCCTCCAGTAGGTGAATAATTCACCCAGCTACGGCCTTTTTTACCGTTGCAGCATGCACACTCTCATGTCTATACTATTTACGTGTTGATGGGCTCATATAAGGAAAGCTTTTAGGTTCGTTAATTTGTATGTATGTGTGTGTGTGTTTTCTATTTTGTCTATAATAAACGATTTCTATCTAACTATAATATCTCTAGCAATGGCGGACTTCGAACTGGAACATTGTAATTTTAGCTATCTGCGATCTGATCGCAGATCACTTCTAAAAAATTTATACAGTCAAAAATTTTAAAAAAAATGTGAATATTTTATTTAAAAATAAATAAAGTAATGATGAAGTAAGCTGTACATGAAAGAAATGTACTAAAATATGTTCCATTTTCATCTTCACATCAGAAACCGCGACTTTGTTCCTACAAATGCCCGGGCGTGGCGCGGCCGTGTCGGCAGCTAGGAATCGCACAAATACTTATTTACATTTGTCTAAATAACTAACTTATCTACTTTACCACTATACTAGTTTCTACCTAGCCGCTTTCATTGTAATCAAAGTACCAGTGGCAAAGTAAATAAGTTAGTTATTTAGACAAATGTTGTAAATAAGTATTCGTGCGATCGCAAGCTACTGGCGCGGCCGGGCCGCGCTCGTGCGTGCGTTGATCCGAGCATCAGCTGCTTTTGAGTTTGTGTTTCATCACTGTTTTTTTTTTTTAATAAAGTAATGTATTTTTTTATAAAACTATCGTTTGACTTAACTTTACTAACATACTAACATGGTGGAGCGTAAATAATGCTAATAAAAAGTTTTAAAAATATATGTTTTTTTTAAGCAGCATCGATTTTTTTTCCGTCCCATCATCAAAGGTGTCATTAGTACTATAGTCTGTCTTCGTTTTCGAAAGCGGTCTCCTAATAAACAGTATAATTAACATAGCGAAATGAGAAAATCCTGTTTTTTTCACTTTATCTTGTTACCATGTTTGTGTTAGTGCTATTAAAGAATATATTTAACATGACGAAATAAAAAACTCTCTCCATTGTATAGCCGCATTGTGTAACCACAGGGCTTCATGGTTTCTAGATTCGTGATGATGTCAGTGCTGCAAGCCCTGCGACTATTAAAGCTTATCTGACACTGGGCACGTGGACCCGGATCCACGGCCTGCTTCATGGTTTATTTCAATGGACATATATTAAGGAGTATGGTAGTTGTAAGGATTTTTAAACTCGTCTAGCTATTTATGATTATCATATTGTAAAAGCGCTTCCACAACAGAACGCTATTCCGACTCACTACATATGAGTATTCTGAGTAGTTATCATTTCGGGCCAATTATCAGCTATCATAATATGAAATCTAGGTAATGCACTAGTCTAATTTCAAGAAAATAAATTTAATATACAATGCAGAAATTTCTGTTATCTTTTATTCGTGTTCACGATTCTTGTTTTTATAGATTTTGCTAGCTTATAAATTCTTTTCTATTTTATGTATTTACGTTGCGTCTATCGTCTTGAGGACTGCTCTTAAGCATTACAAGTAGCTTGTGTAGTGGTAAACGTAATTAGTTTTCGAAGTAATTGTGGCTTTAAAACAGGTTGAAACTTACTTCATTAACTTGTGGTAGGATTCTATAGACATCAGTAATTTTCCGTAGACCGTCGTTTATGAATAATTTAGGTTTCTTAATGTGCAAACACGACAAGAGCGCCGCGCAGCTGATCCACCTAGCGACAGGAATGGATTCGTAGAACTGGTGTCGATCTTCATCAGTAAGGGGCACAGGAAGAAGAAACATTATTGTTTTTCTGTTCGGAGAGAGTTAGACATTGAAGTATCAAAATGACATTTTACAACGAACGCGATGTAGTGCATTTACCACCTCAATGTTATACCATATAATCCTCCCAGGTACACAGTGTAACTTTACAACTCTATAGCGTACATTCTTATCATCATGCCTAGGTACATTCTGTAAAACTCTAATGGACGGCTCTTATTACCAAGTAAACATTCTGTTTGTCTCCTAGTGGGATACAAAAATGTTTTTGTTACTTAATTGCACCGTAGAATGTTTCCAAGCACTTTAGAATGTCTCATCCAGAAGAAATATGTTGTATACATGTTTTGTAGGTAATGAACAAATTAAATGTAGACACGTTAGATATTTGTATACTAAATAATTACCTGCCTTGCGAGTGAACAGGTTAGTTAGCTCGTGCGCATTACTATCAAAGACTACATCGCCGCTTACGATGAGGTACGATCCTAAAAATAACCTAAGTACGAGAAAACTTCTCGTAAGATATTTATATGTGATTCGTATTTAAATTTATTGAAAGTAGTAAGTAGATGTGTATTTACTAATAATTTTAAGTTTTTAAAAATAACCCAGAAATTATTTTCTCCTTTAATATTGTTTTATTTAGACCGGTAGAAGTTTTTAGTATTATAGAGAACACTTACTGTTACTATAAATATGAACAGGTTACAGTGTAAAGTAATCCAACATTATACTAGTTGTATCTTGTCAGTGCAAACTATGGAAAAAGTTATCTTTGTTTGTAATTGTTATAAATAAGCTAGATTAAATGTTCTTTTAAACAATCTATAGTATTTTTTACGCAGGTGATATTATCTATCTCCTTACAAGATTACATATGTAACTGTAGTGACATGTGAAATTAAATAAAATTGCTATTTTACATATATTCCACTCGAAGTTTCGGACAAGTGCAAAGTAGCACAGGTTATTAAGTTTAACATAGGTGAATGTATGGGATACTGTAAGTATTGCTTCTCTATGTTTGGCGCATTTAGTAGTGTATCTATATATATATCTAACTCACCACGCTCAGACTTTGAAGCAGAATAAAATTTTATCTATACTCTAAGTTAATATACCGAGCTAAGATATAATAACATAACTACATTATTTCACAATTACAGTGATGAAATAATGACACTTAATAGGATATAATAAAAAATATAAGAAATAGCATGCATAAAGTACAAGTATATTGTGTATTTGTATATTGTTTATTTGTATATTGTGTATAAGGTGATATCGAGAAACGGGAATGTAGTGGTGCAAAAGTCACGGAATTCGAACTCTAATAATTATTGGCTGATCACTATCCCAATTGGCCTGCCACTACTACAATACGTAGCCCGAATCCCTAATTAACCTCGAAATGTTATCACACATTATTAATCAATTTGTGTCATTGCTTTAAAAGGAAATTAAGGTTTTATCCGTTGAGGTGAGGTTCAGTGTGTAGAGTACAGTTGCAGTTCTGCGATTAGACAGTATTCATCTTTCGTACTAGCATTTGTTTATGTTTATAAATTAAACAATTAAGAAAATAGCGAAAAAATTTTTTTTCTGAAAAGTAAGGGACGACAAAATAGGAGGAATTTACTTATGGTAAGCGGTAACGTTTATAATCCTTTTCGAATTATTACTACATCCAAAGTGGCGACGTTTATATTGTAAATTATCAGAAGCAAATCGAGACACGACAGTCAACGTGTCCTTGGTATGTTACTGTTTGAATACGATTAATTAAATTAATAAATGCCTATGCCACAAATAGTCCAAAGTGGCGACAGATAATGCAATGTACGAGTCTATTTTACTGGAGCTATAAGTTCAGTAAAATACACAATAACATATATAAAGTTAAACATGCCGATTAGATCCGTTTGGTGATACTTGTGTCAGAAAGTAAATAATCTCACGAACACGAAACGTTTGAGTCTTTTACAATATTAATAATTATTTAATCATAAAGGTTTATAAATGAACCACTAGAACGATACGTAATATGTTATTAAATATTAATACTTCTGTATAAAATTTACGGACTACTATAAACATAACGGTGTATGAATAGAAATTAAAATAGGCTTGCTAGGTTTTATTTTAGTCTGCACAAAATTAGCAGAACGATTATAGGGCTCGGTTTGCTCTCATCTGTAATAAAATCCTAAAAACTGCCATATATTTGAGACAACCAATTTAATAACAGAGTTACATATATACTTATAATAAAAAGCATACTATTTCGTCAAGAACTCTAAATAAAATTAATGTATCTTGACGAATGGAACCGGCGATACAAGGAGGGGATCACAGCTTCCGCGAATATTATTAGGTTGTTATTGTTGTTAGGATTTACTTTGTTTTAAGGAAATTTTTTGTTTAAGATAATTGGTCTGAATCTCATACATGGTAGGGCATGGCAAGTTCTTCGAGTATTTACACAAATGGAAGGAAAACTCTGCCTGTAATCTTGAAATATAAGAAAAGATAATACACCTGATAACTGAATACCCCATGTACGGGAGAGAGAGATATGATCTAGAAGTAGAACTAAATGAAGAAATTAAAGGTTAATAACTCCAATGTATATATAGAGATTAATATATAGGAGATATCCTGATATGATAGAAATTCATTGACTCTCACGGGATTTTTGCAACTATTGATCTCAACATTTCATGGAGATATTGCATCTGTATTTTTCGTTCCCTACCGCTTCTATTGGGTTGGCCGGAATATGTCTTCCTTTTCTTTATTTTTATTCTTTCTTTTCTGTCCCTACTTACAATAATTTCTTTTTTTTTTCATACTTTTTCTCTTTCACTCTTAGACCTTATCAACTTTACATATACCTGTTTTTCTTCATTCATGCATCACCTCTTAGACTTCAATCTCCGCTTATTATAATTTGCTTTTAACTTTTTCTTTCCTCTCCACATTTAATTTTTTATTGTCTTTATCTTATTATGTTTTCCTTCTCGTTCTTTATTACATTCACTGTTATTTTACATTTCTATTTTGTTTTCTTGTTAGATATCTTTTTATCTATTAAATTTCTTGTTTATCATCACATAGTATAAAATAAAGTCGCTTCCCACTGTCTATAGACAAAGGGAAGCGACTTTAGAGACAGTTCTATGTATGCTTAGATCTTTAAAACTACTCTAGATTTTGATGCAGTTTTTTTTAATAATTAGAGTGATTCAAGAGGAAGGTTTATATGTATAATACATGTATAATATACTAGAGAATCATTGATAATTTTGGAGGTCGCTCAAGTGATGTAAATAAACATTTTTTTTTGCGCTTATTTTATAAACGCTGGCTGAACCCTGCGAGATAGATCAAAATAATTTACTACAGTATCATACACCTTAAGAAGGTTTACAAAAATGTCTGCTATGGTATATGTCTTTCTCTTAGAGATAACCCACAATAATCATTTTTATTTTTAGATGCGAAGATATCATACGGGCCTAAAAATAGTACGATATAATGTAATCTTCTTTGAAAAATCTATATGTATAGGAGATATCAAAAAATCCAGTGACTCAACACGAGACTTCGTAAACTTTTAGACGTAAACACTCAAAATTTGGTAGATTGCTTCTGCTATTTAGAGGTTAACTAAAAATGGATTTTACAAAATTTCTTCCCCAAAGGTCGTTGCGGGGGTGTTAATAACTGGAGGGGCCCGAGGGACCGCGGTTTGTCGCAGGGCGGGAATAATTCTGACAAATTTCAAGTCTAAATTTCACATCTAATTCCATATTACAACCAGCACAGCCGGCAGGGAACAGCTAGTTTCACATCTTTATGATTATTAAGATGTATTATCCTACATTCTAGTTTTTATTTCTCTCTATTGTATCTTTGATTTCTTTCCTGCAAAATTTTGAAAATTTGCGGCGACTTCCGTCTTCACTTATCAGCGGCGATATTGCCTGTTCCAGCTCTATCCGGAAATCATAGCGCTTTTTACCTTACCTGGGATAGGAAGTTAACAGGTGTAGTATGGTCTGATCCACTGCAGGGGTCACAGGGACAAGATAGACGAGACATGATAGATTGAGCTTAAACCTATGAAGGTATTCGGAGAATCCTCCGTGCCTAGTGAACATTTGGACACGTGTTCAGTTTCAATTTGCGCAGTCCGGGAACACTATCCGCGTTACTGAAGCCGTTATACCTTCCACATAGCGCCTATTCCATTCGTCAAACGTCCTCAACCAAAGTTATCACCTGACGAATGATATAGTGTAATCCTCATATACAGGTCTTCTTTTAATCTTCCAGGCCGCGTCCTTAGCCAGTGGGTGCGCCATTTAGAGGTCATCTATGAATGAATTTTACAAAATTACTTCTTCAAAGGGATTTGCGAGAGTCTTACGGGCAGCAAACCGGAGAGGAGCAGCTATAGCCTTAGTAAAATTGTAAAAAGGATAAATAGTGCCAGTTTATAAATAAGATAAATAGGATAATTATTGAAGAGAAACATTAGTAGAGATAATTTACGACTGTGACGAGTAAATCTGGTAAAATAGTAATTAAAAAAAGCCTACTATATGATGTATATTTGAACGATAACAATGTATGAAAATAAAAGGCGTTGAATCTCAAACAGTAATCTATATTTATAAGACTGTTCCCGGCCCGCTTTGCTGACCGTAATATATAATTAGAACGCAAATGACTTTCTATAGCAACCGTTACTATAGCAACAGTATAAATAATACGAAATTAAAGTGTTTATAAAAATTAATTAAAAAAAATTATGAAGGATCTATGTAATTATAAAAATAAATAGTCTATTACCATCAACAAATCATTCCGCGTCGAATGGACGTTCACTAGTTTTCACGTGATAAGCTAACCAAAAAAAAATCCATTTTTGTTATATATATATATAAGTAATTAAAGTATGTATACATATATGTAAATAAAGAATAGATTTCTATCTAACTAAAGCTGTATCACGATATCTCTGGACCTATAAGGTCCAGACTTAGGCCTAGCTATAGGCCTAAACTTGAAATTTGACAAGGCTTTGGCTCCCACCAACCCGCATTGTGCCAGTGTTGTGGGAAAAAGCCCAAATCCCTCCATATGAACCCACGTAAATGACGGGTACTAGAGCCTGGTAGTACCAGAGGCCATCCTGACTGTGACCGACGATCTGGTAAAGGGCGCAGGAAGCCGCTGGACGCGGGCGACCCTGGACTGATGGATGTAAAGAAATTTAGAGAGGTATATGTCCAGTAGTGGATGCATATCGACTGATGATGATTTTTACTTGTTCTACCAATGTAAACAATTTCTTCACTCCTTATTTTCTTATATTGTTTTTATTCTTACACAGTTTTGTTTTAACATTGTCTATTTATGTTTGTACTAAGTTGCTAATATATTGACCTATTTGTTGTGCCTTGTTTATTTTTGTTTGTGATTCTCTGCGTTACACAGTTACAGTATCTAAGAAACCTATATCTAAGTTTTTTATTTGCTATCAGTTCACTTAGCTTATTTACATTATACTTATCTTCTATTTCTAATTCTATCTTTCTAATAATCGGGTATAGGTCAGCTAAGAACGGATTTTACGAAATGTTAACCCTCTAAAGATGTGTTAATAAAGGAAAGGGGCCCGTGAGGCGGCAGAATGCTGGTGGGCGGGAATATTTTTGACAAATTTCAAATCTAATTCAACGATACGGTCAGCAACAGCGGGCGGGGAACAGCTAGTGGAATATAATTATTATGATGTATGTTAATCTTTGAGTAAATATAATACGAAGATCTTGATAATGTCTGTTTATTTTTTACTTTTGATAAGCTTTTTCTTGCATGGGAATTACATTGTTTAAATAATTTTTTTAAACCACAGATTTGTTCATTCGTCGTCAAGCAACGAAGATAGCCAGCAATAATGATCGGGTAAGCAGACATTTTTACTTAATTCTAATTATATCACAGTAGGATTTATTCAGTTTTTATTATCTGTATTCGTTAGAGAACTATTAAATTAAACTATTAAAGGCTTTACAACTAAAAGATAGACAATAACTTTAAATTATTTAATATATCTAACTTGGTAAACACATTAGATATATTAAATGTCTGTGCGGATTTCTTGAGGTCGTACGATTTAAAAAACGTTATATAGATCATTTAAACAATTTTTCATTAAAAAACAACAATTTAAAAAGGTTAGTAATAAATGATAATTTACTAAACTTAAATTAAAAATCAATGCGATTGTTATCCATTGTATGAAGTTGGTAATTTCATAGATAAAACGACACAATAATTATTGGAATCACTAGAAGTGATCTTAAAGATTTTCTTTTAATAATTAACCTACTTATAATTGTTGATAGGAAAAATGTTATTTTGGAATGCTTAAGCTCATTGGGGATCGAACCTGCGCCTAAACGAAACGTATTGCTTGTGATATCGCATTACAAACTAAGCTGTCACAGCTTTAGTTTAAATATTCCCCTAATAAAGTTACTATAAATATTGTGTATTTTAACTGTACGAATTTTACAAATTAAATATGTAAGTATGAAAATAATGTTCAGTGCTTATATGTGATGTTATCTCTTAATTATTGATAATTACAGGCATAATTCAATGGATACTTGCTTGCGACCGACGACCGGCGCAGCTTTCCAGACTATCCTTTCAACTTTCCAGTTCATGGTGGCGTCTACTTGCCAAGTAGGAGACGAATGGTTACCAAGTGCGAATGTTAAAGGTCATATCATTTTATTTATATTGTAAATTTATACTACAGTTGTATAGTTAATTACAGAAATGGTTAATGAACGAAAAATATCTAATTGGTCGTGCTCACTCCCGTCGAGTGAGAACGACTAATTAGGTATTTTTTAAAGCCATACTATTAGGATTTAGAAAACCTTACATATGCAAAAAAATCTTAGAAATACAATTTATCTTTGTTTAATATTTAATTATAGGCAAAAATTAAATTTACTTAAATATATCAAAATTGTTTTGAGTTTCTCATATTTTGTATAACAATAAATATAGTATTCATTTAAGTACATATAGACTGCATACAATGCGAATTCATAACGCAGTAAACCGTCAAGATGTAATATAAGTGTTTTTTTTTTAAAAAAAACAAGGTCTTTAATAAAATAGTACTTTAAGAATTTTCATTGGTCTATATTTTGATTAAACAATTTTATAAAATACATTTGAATCCACGCAGTTTTCGAATTTACACAACAATGGTCTCACGAGTCCTGAAACAGTGATTGTTATCTATACGCACTAATAAAGGTCAAGTTCTTATTAAAAATAATAGTTGTTAGCGATCTAATGAAATAATCGTTTAAACATTACAGATGGGGATAGATTCGACTTCATAATCGTCGGCGCTGGAACCGCTGGTTGTGTTGTAGCTAATAGATTAACCGAGAACGAAAAGTGGAATGTGTTGCTGATAGAGGCGGGCGGATACCCACCTTATGAGTCATATGTATGTAACTTTTATTCATTGCGGATTTACTTGAAAGCATAATAAGTCATCATTAAAATATTTAGTGTTTATGAATCGTGTCCCATGAGGCAGTAAGGTCCTCGTCTTCGAGTGGCGCCCGCTTACCGGTAGACGTAATGTTCAGAGGCCTCCCACGAGGTGGACTGACAGTCTGGTGAGAATCGCGGAAACCTACTGGATGCGAGCGACGCAGGACCGATTAATCTTTGGGGGAGGCCTATTTCGAGCAGTGGATGTCTATCGGCTGACGGTGATGATGATGATGATGAATAATGATTTATCGTAATAGTTTAATACGCCAATATTTACTTGATAATAAAAATCTAATTTTATTATATAAAATATGTAAAATAGTAATATTTGTGCACTTATGAATGAGGCGCTAGTTGTAATTTGTACACAACACTACATTGCCCTTCAAACCTGAATGTAAATATCGTGTGAAAGATTAGCACATACGACAATCGCTCAGTGACGGTTGCCTAGAGGCTTAAATACTGGATTCTAGTGAAAAATGTTGCATTTTACGAATGACCTTTAAATAATCACCTGCTTATTATTAAATGTACTTTTTGCAATTACACGAGTAACAATTACTTATTTGCTGATTAATTGGTAATATAGGATCAATTACTATGCTATTGTCGCAATCGATTATATCAAGTTTAAGGTCTTATGCAGCTAGCGTAGTTGTCCAGAATTTATTTGGGTTGTGTTGTGGGATTAAAATAATTGTATCTCTGCCGCTCTCTCCTCTGTTTACCAGGAAACAGAAGGGAGGGGAAGCACAATTTATTTCTGTAATAACACGCTTACGATAATTATTAACATTTTATACATATGATTTAAATTTATTTTATAAGTGAATATTTTATTTTCAGATACCACAATATAGCTTTTCTGTAATAGGAAGCGAATGGGATTGGCAGTATGAAACTGTTGCAACAGGAAAAATAAACCGGGCGAATGTAGGCGGTAATGTGAAATGGCCTAGAGGAAAAGGTCTTGGAGGTAGTGCAGCAATTAATGCCATGATATACTTTCGGGGTCTCGATTATGACTATCAAAAATGGTTTAACCTTGGCAATCCGGAATGGCATCCGAACATCGTCCGTAAATATAGTAAAAAAGCTGAAAGTCTTCAGGATCAGGAATTGTTGTTGAATCCGCTAGTAAGAGAGACGTATGGCAAAAACGGACCCCAGGTTTTAAACAGATTCAATAGTACTGAGAGAGAATTAACACTAAAGATTCTCAAATCTTTGAATGAGTCGGGGTTTACAATTCGTGAAGATTTACAAACAGCAAACCTTATAGGTTCAGGTATATTTGTAGCTACGGCTTATAATGGAAAGAGAGCCAGCACGGCTACAACGTATTTAAGCCACATTCAGAACAGACCCAATCTTAAGATAATAACAAATGCATTTGTTAAGAAAGTTCTAATTAATGCAACATCGGAAGCTTACGGGGTCGTAGTAAAATATAACAATAATACCATTAAATTATTTGCGTCACTGGAAGTTATTTTAAGTACTGGAGCTATAAATTCACCACAGTTATTAATGTTGTCAGGTGTCGGGCCTAAAAAACATTTAGAATCCAAAAAGGTACTATGTAAAGTAGATTTACCGGGCGTAGGCCAAAATTTGCAGGACCACATTATTGTTACTTTGCCTATTTTTGGCACTGAGCCTGGATATGAAAATAAAGCACAAACATTTTTGGATGTAGCTCTGTATTCCTTTAACAGAACTGGTTTTTTGGCTCAAGGTAGAATTTCTGACATTCTCGTATTTTTTTCAAATAGCAAAAATGCTAGAGTTCCACTTTTTCAGAGTCACTTGGTACTATTTCAGAAAAATTCGACACAAGCCAAAAATTATTTTAGGATCTATAAAGCACCTATAGCTCAACATTTTTCAAACCTAGCTGAAGAGTATGGTCTATTTTTGTTCCAATTTAATTTGTTACATCCGTATTCACGAGGAAATGTTTCATTAAAAAGCAATAAGCCAGAAGATCATCCTTTAATATATGCAAATTATTTTGAAGATCTGAGAGATCTTAATGCTACTGCATACGGTATACGTGAGTTAAGTAATATTCTCCATACCGATTATTTTAAAAGCATCAAGGCATTCCTCGGTAGATACAATTGGTCGGATTGTGATTCATATGAGCTAAACAGTATAGAATATTGGCGATGCATTAGTCCAGATGTTGTAGTTACAGTTTATCATCCAGTGGGTACGTGTGCAATGGGACCTGACCCCGAAACAGCTGTTGTAGATAGCCGCCTGCGGGTACACAAAGTAAAAAGATTGCGCGTCATCGATGCGAGCATAATGCCGAACATCACAAGCTGCAATACTAATGGTCCAACTATTATGATCGCTGAAAGAGGAGCGGATTTAATAAAAGAAGATTATGGATTTAAAGTAGAAACCTTGTAATTCTTTCTTAACGTTATTTCTTAATACTCTTCACCAGTGACTCTGCCCTCAATCTTCCAAACTTTATACTACAAAAATAAACAAAAAAATTAAATAACTTCTTACTAAAAATGCACACGTGCAAAATATTTGTAAAAGTTGGTTGATCAATAATTTCTGATGATCTTTATTCTACTATTTGGAGCTTTAGTACATTTTATATGTATGGATTACACATTGTACGCGTAGTCTTCACTACTTATGAATATATCTGTTTTAGAACGCTTTTTAGTAACTAGTGCAGTATTATATTTAGGAAGTGTTTTATTATAAGAAGTGTAAACGATTTGCTATCGATTAGATATTATTAACGAATATTTTATAATATTGAGAATGAACGCGATGTACACTTGATATTCATACAGCATTGCATTGCACTTGTTGTCTCGTGCGTTAGATTTATCTTAGTAATATTAGCCTATAACGATCTGGAACTACTATATGTTTTACATTATGTTATATTAAATAAAATGACCACAAAATAATACGTTTATTAAAACCTGCAGTTTTGTTCCTATGAAGAAAATTTTAAGTTATTTGGAAAAAATTGTTTTTAGCGAAAGAATTGTTCATTGCTTATTGTCAATTTCTTTTTAAATTAAACTACTCCCAGTTAAATTATTTTACAGTATTAACTATAAAATTTATTAAAGATTACTCTGTATTTCTGTTCAGTAAAATGTATTTTATTCTATTTTAACTAGATAGTTTCATTTCTCAAAATACAGTTGCCTGTTTAGAATGCTTAACATTGCAACTACGAAGTTCTGTCTTAAGAATAAACTTACTGGTAACGTGGCATTATTTTTATTATAATTAGTATGTTTTTTTTAATCTAAAACTAACAATAATTATTAAATATTTTATAGTTAAATAGTATAATAAATTATTCACTAGTAAGAAATAAAGTATTAATAATTGTAGTCAATAAAGATTGCCGCGCTCACTTAAGAATTCGTAGACTAACAAATTTATCTCTTAGATTTATTACGGTTTTGTTTTACCTTCGTCATTATGTCATAATGTTTCTGCTGATAAAGAAGAATTTTTAACTATCTCAGATTGAAGTTTACTTAAAACGAAAACTGCTAATCTGATCATTAACACTCACGATACCCAAGCCATTACAAGAGATATTGTATTTCTTTACATTTTGTATAAAACTTACCACGGGAAGTATTCCATGAAATTGTTCGGATTAATTGCAAACCTTTCACTACCGAAGTACATGACACACTATCAATTCTATCCATACCAAGGGGATGATTAAAGAGGCGTGCGTCCAGCGGTGGACACCAATTTTCTAATACATTAACACCAAAGAACAATATTTCAAAAGACTCAAAAGAATAAATTACAAAAATGTTTAGAAAAATTGCAATGGCGGTAAATAAAAAGAGAGAAAAAGGATAAATAGAATAATACATAGAATTATGTTTAGACTATCTTATTTAACTTTGTTTCACCAATTGGTATTATATTAGTTATCTATTTATACTAGACAAGTAGCCATTAATTGTACACTAGAAAAATATCTCATAAGATGTTTAGTCGAGTTTTGTGTTTAAATTCAATGACGACGTATATTTTATTACAATCAAAAGTTTTTTCGTAGTCTCGAAGTGTTTCTATATATTAACATTATGCTATTTAGATTGTCCAGTGATATTGTAGGGAGTGGAACAATTTGCCACCGTCAGTTTTCCTGTTCCAATTTGATGTGACCTTTATTCGAGAGCGAATGGGATTGCAGGACGAAACTGATGCAACAGGAAAAACAAATCGGGCTTGCGTAGATGGTAATGTGAAATGGCCTCGAGGGAAGGTTACCGGAGGCAGTGCGGCAATTAACGGTATAGTGTAATTACGCTGTCTCGAATATGAGTACCCAAAAAAAAATGAGCCGACCTTGGCAATCCGGCATGGCATCCGAACATCGTCCGTAAATATTGTAAAAAAACTGAAAGTTTTCAAGATCAAAGAATGTTGAATCCGCTAGTAAGAGAGATGTACAGCAAAAACCGACCCCAGGTTTCAAACAGCTTCAATAGTACTGACAAAGAATTAAACTTAAACATTCTCTAATCTTGGAATGACTCATGATTTAAAATTCGTGAAGACTTAAAATCAGCAAATCTTTTAGGTTCTGGTATATTTGTAGCCCTGGCTTATAATGGAAAGAGAGCCGGCAGGGCCACAACGTATTTAAGCCACATTCAGAACAGATCACATCTTAAGATAATAAAAAATATTTGTTTTTTTGTTTAAAAAGTTGTAATTAATAATACCTCTGAAGCTTACGGGGTCGTAGTGAAATGTAACAACATATCCGTTAAAATACTTGTATTACGGGAAGTTATTTCAAGTGCTGGTGATGTAAACTCTCCGCAGCTGCTGATGTTGTCAGGCGTTGGGCCCAAAAATCATTTCGAATCCAAAAAGGTTCATTGTAAACTAGATTTACCCAACAACTTTAGAGTAGGCCAACAACAGATCTGGTTATTTACCACATTGTATAATTTCTGACATTCTGTTATTCATGGAATAAAAACGCTACAGTTCCAGACTTTTAGAACCACTTGCCAGTATTTACGAAAAATTCGGCACAAGCAAAAAATTATTTATCTATGTTAAAAAAACCCGTATCGTAGCAATTTCCAAATCTTGTGGAAGAGTTTGGTCTTTAATTGTTTCTTTTTAATTCGCTACATCCGTATTCACGCAGAAACCTTTCATTAAAAAGTAATAAACCAGAAGATCATCCATTAATTTATGCAAACTATTTTTATGATCTGAGAGATCTTAAGCTACTGCTGCCGGTTAGCATGAGTTAAGTAATGTCCTCTATACCGATTGTTTTAAAAGCATCAAGGCATTCCTCGGTAGATACATTTGGTCGGATTGTGATCCATTTGAGGTAAACAGTTTAGAGTATTGGAAATGCATTAGTCCTGATGTTGTAGCTACAGTTTATCATAAAGTGGATACGTGCGCAATGGGACCTGACCCCGAAACAGCTGTTGTAGATAGCTGTCTGCGTCTACATGCAGTGAAAAGATTGCGCGTCATCGATGCGAGCATAATGCCGAACATCACAAGCTGCAATACTAATGGTCCAACTATTATGATCGCTAAAAGAGGAGCGGTTTTAATAAAAGAAGATTATGGATTTGAAACAGAAAATATTTTGTAACTTATAGTTCTGACCAGTTTCCAACAGCGACGTCGTCTAGTGTAATTGTTGCAGGCCTTCTCTATGACTTACATAAACTTTATCATGTTTTGTTTCCTTTATATGTTATAGTAATATATATGTTAAAATCCGCGTACTTAACTTCTACAAACAATAAAAAAGTTTATGCGTTAAGTATGGTAATTTAAATATATAAAATATTGGCTAACGTCGTTTGATAATTATTTTTGATCACCAATATTGTTGTCTTTAGCGTTATAATATATATATATATTTATATGTATACATATACTTGTTGTACATTGGCTACTTACTGCATATACATTGTTTATGATGTAGTTAGATTTTACTGAAACGGTACGAAACTTTGTAGTAGTACAGTATTCTTTAAAATATCTTTAATAATTCTATAGTGTTAAGATGATGTATTTGTAATGCGTTCAAGTGAACATTGTTGTTTTATTTTGATTAAAATAAAAATTAACGTGATGGACTGTACGTACATTTGACGGCCATACAACATTGCATCGCACTTGTTGCCTCGTGAGTCGATAAGCGGTATTTGTTAGATAATTTATGCAACCTATCTCGGTAATCTTAGTTCATTACGGCCAAACGAAAATTTTTAAATAAACAAGAAGTAAAATATTTTAGATTGTCCAAATACATAAATAATATAATGTACGAAGAAAAGTGGCTCGCTGGCCTAGAGCGTGCGGCCTCTATTCCGGAGGTCGCGAGTTCGAATCTCGGCATGTACCGATGACTTTAATATTTAAGTTATGTACATTTGTGAACTTTAGTAACAACAGCGAAATACAAACGGTGAAGGAAAACATCTTGAGGAAACCTGCACATGAATTAGAATTTATTCTAAGATGTGTGTGAAGTCACCATTTCGCATTGGGCCCGCCTGGTGACTATGGCCCCATCGCCCTTATATTGAGGGTAGGCCTGTGCCCTAGCAGTGGAGACGTAAATTGGTTGTTATGGATGAAGAAATGTACCAAAACTATTTCAAACTGGGTCATTTACACAGCACACCATCGCTTGGTTCCTATTAAAAACATTTAATAGTTGTCTAGGAAATATTCCTTTTAACAAATCAGTGGTCCATTGCGTATTGTTAATTTGTTCCAATTAGCTCAGTTTATAGTTAATCTTTGTATTTCTGTGCAATAAAATGTATTTAATTTGATTCTAAGAAAATTGTTCTAATTCACAAAATAGATCATTTGGGTCGGACTTCAACATTGTATTTTAACAAGAAACTTATTAACAATACGGCTCTAATCATTTTGTAATATGTATTTCTGTTTGGATAAATTTATTAGATTGAAATAGTAAAATAAAAAAATCGCTACTAAGTATTAAACTATTCCTTGAGGTAGAACTTATAAATATTGCGGTGTGTACTAAGAAGTTTATAGACTCTAAGAAATCCATCCCTTGGATTAAATCTTTACGGTCTTACTTTCGTCATTGTTTTATAACGTTTGTGCTTATAACCGGAAAAACCTTTAACTATATCAGTTTGTAGTGGAGCTGAGGTAACTGCTAAAGTAATAGTCATTACTCACGAATATTATTAATGTAATAGAGATATAAATTAAAATGTGCAGCTGTCATTGTTGTCGTGTAATTGACGGTCTTTCTTAGTATTTTTGCTTCTGTTAAATGATAATTGAGTAATTGTTAACGATCGGGTTCGTTCCAATCGGCTTGGTACCCAGGTTTTGTTAAAAGATGTTTTGTATCTTTGAATTTATCATGGGAAAGGTTTTTTATTGGTTTGTTGGGTATCGATGAATATGCACTTAACTCACGGGGTCGAAATTATGAGACGGCGTGAAGCCCTTATTAAGAATTTTATCTACTCTAAACGTTGTATGTGAAAATAGGCCATTAAGCAGGTTAATTAACAAGCTACTGTTAATGAGGAAAAAATCAAAGAAATAATTTTACTTAAAATAATTGAAAAAAAATATATCTTATATGATAAATAGTAGCAGTAAATTTAATTTGAAGTGGCAAATTTGTACCGATAGTAACCATATGTAATATATTTGTATTGCGTTGTAGAATTTGAACTAATTGTAGCAACTATGTTTAATGATAAAATACAGGTAATTAATGATATATCTTATGTCTAATCGCTATCGTAATTGGAATCGTAAAATCGTATAATGTTTTGACGTTTGTTCTGAATGAAACAAAGAGAAAAAGCACTGATGCTCTATTACACGTTTAGGGAGTATTGGCTAAGCTCTGAAGTTGCAGAATCTTTTCCTAATATTTATATATACATATGTACGAGTATATATTCAACTATGTGTATATATATATATGTATATATGAGTTGTCTGGAAGAAATTGCTTTTTGAGCAATAAGACCGCCCTTTGTACATTTATGTATATATATAATGTATTTCATATCCTGTAACTGGTGTACAATAAAGAAAGAATGAATAAATATATATATATATATTCTTATTTTTATTGTATTTACATTATCAGAAGCAAACAGAGAGTTAACCTGTTTTATAATGATTATAAGAAAATTGTCTGTTTAGAATACTATTAATGAATGTTTATTGAGCGAAATCATCAGAGAAGTTACTAGTCATATTCCCGTTGGATCAAGCTTGAAACTGGCTCATGCGGAAAAAGATAATATGGTGAGGGTATATAGCGGCATATACTTAAAATTATCTTAAATTTCAGGATGCCATCCTTTTGTTATACTTGTATCAAAGAGATACAGATATTGTGGGGACGACATTTCGTGTAAATATCTTTATATGTTCACGCCCTCTCGAAGAGTTAGAAATTATAAATAAAGAACAAGCTACTGGAACGACTTAAGATTATCTTAATGAATATTCATACTTCCCCATAAACTTTAAATACAACGTAGTACAAGTCCTAAGAGTAACGATGCCGGTAATTACCGGCGTAATTACGTAATAATAACATTGACAATACTAAGAAATATTATTTAGTATTCTTCATGTAAAAGTTAATAAAACCATACTTTTTCAATGATACCTCAGATAATTCGATCCCACACAATAGGATAAACAAAAAACCCACAAAATTAAATAAAGTGGAAGAATTATATATACTGGCTTTTGTTGATTATATTGGCAGTGAGGGTTCACTTGTATCATTCATCGCATATCTCGCCGAAAGTGAGAATATAAGATTTTTCTGTTAAAAATTCGGTTTTGTTGTAATTTTCGAATATCTTGATAGAGTCTGTGTTCTCAGGTTGTCTCTTAATTTTGGTAAGTGTTTATTTGCATGGGTATAACATTGTTTATATTATTTGTTAAGCAACAGTTATGATAATTTAATGTTAGCAGACATTCGTAATGTATTCTATTGTATTACAATAGCATTACTCAAACCATTGCTAATTTTTATTCGTTATAAGCATGAATAAACTGATGAAGTTATTGAATTCATTATAAACAACAAATAAAAAATGTACAATAGTTTTTTCTTTAATATATAAAATTTTCTTAATATATTAGAAATGTTGAAATATACGTCCGGATTTCCTTTGCTCTTTTTTTTCTCTCTAACAAAGTAACTTCATACTTTGTATATTTTAAATGTTTGAATTTTTTTAATTCAAATATGTATGAAATAATTGTTCAGTATTAAGAAATGATGTTATCACTAAATATTGATGATTTAAGAAATAATTCAATGGACACCTGCTTGAGACCGACGACCGGCGCCGCTTTTCAGACTATCCTTTCTACTTTCCATTTCATGTTGGCATCTACTTGCCAAGTAAGCGACCAATGGCAACCAAGTGCTGAAGTTGAAGGTAAAATAATTTTGATCCGATTGGAAATATATGCTAAAGTTCTGTAGTTCTGTTACGGAAATGGTGAATGGATAAATAAATACTTGATCCACTGTTCTCACTTGCTGGATTGCTATCTTCTTGATCAGATTTAAAAAATACAGTTTTTATAACGATAAGGAAATACGTTTTTACTAAACAATTATAATACATACATTAAGAAATACAATTATATTATGTTTAATAATTATTTTTAGGGAAAAAAAAATACTATTTTTTTTCGAAATTTTTGTACTGATTCGCATCAGAAATGGAGATGTCCGCAGAAGAATTAATGTCATCCTCATTGTTTAAAAAAATTGTTAGATTTAAGTGGCAGTGGTCATGGCATATCGCTCGAAAGACTAACGGCCGATGGGGCAGTAAGGTTCTCGAGTGTACCCGTAGACGTAGTCCTGGCAGGCCTCTCACTAGGTGGACCGACGATCTGATGTAGGTCGCGGGAAGCGGCTGGATGCAAGCAGCGTAGAACTTTGGTGGAGGTCTATGTCTAGTAGTGGACGTCTATCGGCTGATGATGACGATGACTGAATTTGAATGTAAAAATGAATACAGTATTTAATTATTATATATATATATTAGATGTTGATTACGTATTATACAATTTAACATTCAACGATGGGAAGCTTTGTTATATGTTAAATTGAGGTTGACGTTCATCTGATGGTAAGTGACACGTCTGTCCATAAGATCTTGGCACTAGTTAGGATGATATACACAGCACTACATTGCGCTCGTCGTCTTGATACATAACATATTAGAGCATTTAAATTGGATCATAGTAATGTTTGCACATTATTGTTTGGTGGTAGAAATAGCAGCAGGGGTGATATCTAATAATTCGGTCTCTAGCGACAATAGTTTGTTGTGATCAATCGAAATAATTACATTAAAAACATGTTTAATAATTACAGATCAGGATATATTCGACTTCATCATCGTCGGCGCTGGATCCGCTGGTTGTGTTGTAGCTAATAGATTAACCGAGAACCAAAATTGGAATGTGTTGCTTATAGAGGCGGGCGATGACCCGCCGGTTGATTCATACGTATGTATTCCCAAATTTTTCCAGATTTATATTAAAAACTTGATAAAAGTCATCATTCGTACCTTCAGTACGCATAAGACATGACGTTATACAATAGTTTAATACCACAAAGCTACAAGGCGTGCAGGTCCTTTACTTAGTAGTAAATGATATCCTCCATATGAACTCCTACAAATGACAGCCCTTAGTGCCCGGTGATACCTTGATGCGAGCAGCGCAGGACTAATCGATGTGGAGATCTATGAGCGAGGCCTATGTCTAGTAGTGGACGTCTATCGACGGATCACGATGAAGTGATATCCTTAAAATTCGCGCAACAGTTAATATTCACTATATTGATTTTCCAATGTTTTATCGTGCGCATGTCTGGCTATAGCGAGAATTACACAGTAGCTTAAAAGACGGCTTCTTGTAAAAAAAAAAACACTATGTTATGTAAATAATCGTTAATTATCCCATGCTTAAATGTAATTTTTGCAGCGGCACGTACTATAATTATCTACTTACTGCTTAACTAGTATTTTAAGAGCAATTAGTGTGATTCTCGCTATACTTAAGCAATCGTTAGACACATCATTAGCCTAGGAAACAACGAACTCATATAAAACCATTTCCAAACATCTGAAATAATTATAGTACATTATTTAGGAAATATCAGGTGTTATATTATAGTATGCATTCATTAGCTTATTATATAATATTATGAAATATCATAGTTTTACATCCAAAATCTAAAGATATTATTATAATTATAATAATAAGGATGCTTATCAATTATGGACTTGTCTCATCCTTGCCTCAGTTAAAGCTATTTTATTAGTAGCCTAGTCAGTTTCATAACCTCCGGTGTTTGGTTTCTATTGCCGAAGACCGTCTAGGTAGGTACCGCCGAGGCCTATTTCTGCTGCTAAATAGTAGTGTCCAAACATTACTGTGATTCGGTTTGAAGAGTAGCCAGCGAAATTATTAAGTTAACGAGACTTAACATCCTACGTCTCAAGGCAACGAGCGCAATGTGATGCAGTGTATACAATCATGATTAGAGTCACGTTGTTATGGGCAGGCGTATCGCTTAGTGAACGCCCCGCCCATTTCAATCCTTCGTTGAATAATAAAAAAAAAAGATATTAAATTAAATCGGATTTCTCACTCTATGTTCTTTTTTATATTCAGTATGAGAGAAAATCCGCAGGAAGGTTTACGCAGAAATTGCGGTGAAAGAAACTATGTAAATGTAACGGATAAAATGTACGTGTTCTACATTTAAATTAGTTTTAAATTTAGATGTTTTATTTTCAGATACCACAACATAGTTTTTCGTTAATGAGGAGCAAATGGAATTGGCAGTACGAAACTGTTCCAACAGGAAAAACAAATCGGGCTAACGTAGATGGTAACGTTAAATGGCCTCGAGGAAAGGTTCTCGGGGGCAGTTCTGTACTCAACGGCATGGTATATTTACGAGGTCTCGACTACGATTATCAAAAATGGTTTAACCTTGGCAATCCGGAATGGCATCCGGACATCGTCCATAAATATAGTAAAAAAGCTGAAAGTCTTCAGGATCAGAAATTGTTGTTGAATCCGATAGTAAGAGACATGTATGGCCATCATGGGCCCCAGATTATAAACAGGTTCAATAGTACTGAAAGCAAATTAAATTCAAACATCCTTAAGTCTTTAAATGAGTCGGGATTTACAATTCGTGAAGATTTACAAGCAGCAAATCTTTTAGGTTCAGGTATATCTTTAGCTTCGGCTTATGATGGAAAGAGAGCCAGCACGGCCACTACATATTTAAGCTACATTCAGAACAGAACAAATCTTAAGATAATAAAAAATGCATTTGTTAAAAAAGTTCTAATTAATAAAGCCTTTGAAGCTTACGGGGTCGTAGTAACACATAACAACAATACCATTAAAATATTTGCGTCACTTGAAGTTATTTTAAGTGCTGGAGCTGTAAATTCACCGCAGTTGCTTATGTTGTCAGGTATTGGACCTAAAAATCATTTAGAATCAGAAAATGTACGTTGTAAAGTAGATTTACCCGGAGTAGGCCAAAACTTGCAGGACCACATTACTATAACTTCGCCTGTTTTTGTCACTCCGCTTGAAAATGAAAATGAATCTGAAAATTTTTTGGATGTCGCTCTGTATTCCTTTAACAGAACTGGTTTTTTGGCTCAAGGTAGAATTTCTGACATTCTCGTATTTTATTCATCTGATAAAAATGCCACAGTTCCAGAATTTCAGAGTCACTTGGTAATATTTCCGAAAAATTCGACACAAGCCAAAGGTTATTTTTCGAACTATAAAACACCTATAGCTCAACATTTTTCAAACCTTGCTGATGAGAATGGTCTGTATTTGTTCCAATTTAATTTGCTACATCCGTATTCGCGGGGAAATGTCTCATTAAAAAGCAATAATCCAGAAGATCATCCTTTAATTTATGCAAACTATTTTGATGATGTGAGAGATCTAGATGCTGCTGCGTACGGTTTACGTGAGTTAAGTAATGTTCTTCATACCGATTATTTTAAAAGCATCAAGGCATTCCCTGGTAGATACAATTGGTCGGATTGTGATCCATATGAGGTAAATAGTTTGGAATATTGGCGATGCATTAGTCCAGATATTGTTGCTACAGTTTTTCATCCAGTGGGTACGTGTTCAATGGGACCGGACCCCGAAACAGCTGTTGTAGATAGCCGTCTGCGTGTACATAAAGTGAAAAGATTGCGCGTCATCGACGCTAGTATAATGCCGAACATCACAAGCTGCAATACTAATGGCCCAACCATTATGGTCGCTGAACGAGGAGCAGATTTAATAAAAGAAGATTATGGATTTAAAACCGGAAATATTTAGTGATTTGTATTTCTTACCAATTTTCTCGTCAACTTTGACCTTAAATTTTCAATAACATTTTTGCACTATTACAAATAGCAAAAGACATATTGGCAAACGTTGTTCATATAGTAATATCTTTTTAGCGTTTTGATATACAAATAACTTCTATCAACATTGCTTAGTGCAGACGCATTGTTGGCGATGAAGCTATACTTTATTGAAGATTCACAAAACGCAGTAACTTTGTAAAGTAATCTTTAATTTTTAATATCTATGTAGTTTTTAGATCACGACTATGTGTTTAAACATTATTATGTTACGCGTCAAGGAGATAGGCTGAGAGTAGATTAAATGTCCACACAGTACTTACAGCATTGCACTTATCATTTAGACGTAAGATAATTAAGTAACGTTACTTCTGTAATTTATTTGCAACACCACACCTACTTCTAACACAAATATAAACAGAAAATGTAATTTTTTTAGATTACCTATGTAAATATTTTATATCATATATCGCGGGTTAACTTCCTATCAAATATGTCTGTGGATTGTCTACAGGATATTGCTTTTGGCTATTTGATTATTGTAAAATTAAACTTTGTATTTCTAGTGTGCAATAAAGTTTAATTTGGTATAATTTTAACAAATTTGTTTCGTTTCACAAAATATTTCGCCTGGCCCGAAAAGTCGATACTGTAACTAGAAAGTTCCATCTTAACAAGCAATTTATTAGCAACGCGGCGTTTGCCGCTAAAGTATTGAAGAGGCATCACAAGTGACAAGTAGTTGAACACACAACGGAAAGCCATTATTCAACTTATATTACGTTATTTATTTTAGCGAAAAACTTATAAATGCTTAATAAGTACAAATGTTTGGTTAAATTTGAATTATTCACTAGTAAGAAATAAACTATTCTTTATTGTAGAATCAATAAGTATTACGGCGTGCACTAAGGAGTTTATGGACTCTAAGAAAACCATCACATGGATTAAACCTTTACGATTCTATCTTATTTTTATCATTGTTACATAATGCTTCTGTCGTCACCAGGAACAATTTCTAAGGATTATAATAATTATTGGATTGAAGTAGAGCCGACGAGAAGACTTATGAAATTATAATTTTCTTATTATTCTAGCCACGTGTAACAACTTTATGGAATCGGTTGCCACTAGCGGTATTTTCGGGTCGAAGCAACTTAGACACTTTCAGAAATGTGGTCAACACTTAGTTAGTAGGTTGGCAAAGTAGCATTAGTATTTCAGTTTATGGCAGGTAGTCATAATACTGAAGTAACATGGTTTATAGTTACGCGTTGCTACAGCAGTAATGCATCACCAATCATCAGGTGGAAGTCCTGCTCGTGTGATCGCTTCATTGTTTAAAAACATAATGGTACTCTTGCTTCTCTACTCACAATTTAGAAATATTCCAAAGCTATTAGGGGATATTTTAAAATAGTAAAAATGTCATTTTTTCGATATATCCAGACTTAAGCTAATATTATGATCCTGTGGTCATCGGACAAGTAACCAAAAAGAACGTGTTATAATCCTTGTTTGTATACAAAATCAAAGATACATATAACTTAAACTTAAGACTATTATAAAATTTTTATCGTATTGTAATTATTAATAAGAAATACATGGAAAACCAGTCATTATCGAGACACGGCAAAGGCAACATTAAGTAGGCTGTTTATTTAAATAGATATATAAACTAAAAATGAGGAAGTATATAAATTACTATGTAAAAAAAAAACTGTTACTCAGGAGAGACTGTCCTTTTTTTGTAATAGTACAATTTTATACTAATAAAGAGTACGTTTTGAAAAGAGTACCAATTTCAAAATTAATCCTATTAACAGCTCATACCTGTTACCCAAAATATAAATATAAAATACGTAATAAAAAAATAACGAATATGTCATCTATATGCACTTTTGAACATTTATAAAATTAACATTATTTACGACTTTGGAATAAAATATATCCGTTAAATATTCCTCTAAGAAAAGTTCCAAGAAGTTCGTTACAAATATTTTAAATATAAAATCTTTTCAACGAGGACGTAATTTGGTCGTCAAGATGTTGAGAGAATCTTGTTCCAGACTCCGACGTTCATCTGCTAGTTTTTGTATTTATGCAGATGTATTTAAAAACTTGCCTAACGAGATTTAGGCGTCTAGTTTTTGTGATGAACCAAAAAACCACTACAAAAAAACTTTGTCGGTTTTATATTCTGTTTAAGTTGAATATGTATAAAAATATTATCATTAGCGCCTAAACGAAAAATGTAAAATATGAAAAAGAGGGTTTTGTTGGAGCTGGCGTTTTCAATGCAGTTTGAATTAATAATTGTAGAATATAAAAATCCATAATTTCTATAAAAAACCTTCCGCTTTTATATATTTTTATCGGCGATGAGTCTTGTAACGCGAATCCTATGAAATATTTAATTTAAATGTTTAATGGACTCCGGGTACACATAGTAACATGCAAGTAATCAATTTGTACAGAATATTCATATAATATAAGATAAGAGAAGAGAAGAAGATATATATCAATAAGAGCACTACATAGACAATAATATACACAAAAAAACATTACAACATTACTCCACCTCACCTTGCTAACGTCGAACATTAGTGTACTTTTTGTGTAATTAAGAAATTGGTTTCATTTAAACGTATAAATATCAAGCTGTTAGTAGTATACAATTATAATGAAAATAAGTACGTAAGCGAGATCAAGAAAGATAACTAGAAAGAGAATGATCAAGATGAAATCTAGAAAGTGAGCGGGAGCGAAATTAAAAAAGTGAACATGAAACAAGACGATATCTGGGACGGAGATAGAGACGAGAATTAGAGTGAGAGATGAGCGGGAGCGAAAGCAAAAAAGAGAACTTGAAAGTGGACGAGGACGAGAATGGGGAGGGAAACAGAGACGGGAGCAAGAATGAGAGAACGTGAGCAGGAGCGAAAGTAAAAAAGAGAACTTGAAAAAGGACGAGGACGGGAGGTGGGACGGAGACGGAGACGAGATCTAGAGTGAGAGAAGTGAGCGGGAGTCAAAGCAAAAAGGAGAACTTGAAACAGAGCGAGGACGAGAATGGGGATGGAGACGGAGACGAGAAGACGAGAATAAAAAAAAAGTCTAATAGAGTAGAATGTTAGGACTAGAATAGTGTTCTTTATAGTACAGTGTACTTCCATCGTACAATCTTGTAAGCACGTACATGACAGTTTTTTTTTAAATGATAACGTTTTTACGTTATCAATCTTAAAGTCTGTCTGGAGGTTTTCACGTCGTTGTAGCTCTCTTCAGAAACCATCAGTAATAACAAATTGGTTTGCTTATACTCGTTCCGCTGAAGAGTAATTTTGTTAGCATTGAACTCGGCAGTTGGCAATCGTAAAGGGGCAATAAATTTCTCACCCTTGGCTTTTTCTGTAATAAGATGACAAGATATGAGAACTGTTAATGTTATTTATTACGATTCTGTATGATTTGTCATTATTTATATTGTATTCTATAATTTTACAAGTACAAACATGAATCTCACTGTTTCAACGCTGTTCAGTAACGTTTGTCATTACAAGTGATTTATGTACGTACCGATGAATGTAAATACGTGACAAAATTATAAAATGGCAATAAAGATCCTTTATGATAAATACTTTTTAGGTTTCAGGATTTCATATCTTCTTCTTTCTTCTTCTTTGTCGTAACCTCATGACTGAGGGACGAGACTATGGTGCGTTGCCCTGGCCACCATTTCTTTCCAGACATTTCTGTCTTGCGCCTTTTGGATGGATGATTGTAGGGTCGCTCCCGTAGCGTCCTGAGTTGTGCGTGTCCATCTTGTAGGATACCGCCCTCACGCTCTCTTTCCTTCCATACAACCAGTAATAATCAGTCTTTCCAGACTGTCTGGGTCTCGCCTGACCGTGTGTCCGAAGATTTTTTGTGTGCCTACAGATTGTTGAGAGACGTGTTGTCATGTTCAACTGTTTGAGGATTGACTCGTTTGTGCGACGTTCCGTCCAGGATATCCTCAGCATTCTGCGCCAGCACCACATTTCGAACGCGTCAATCCTCGATCTCAGTCTCGCTTTTAGTGTCCAGGTTTCAGAAGTATAAAGAAAGAGAAAGATAGAAGATTTCATTTCAGACATACGTATTTGACAATATTTTCTAGAAATCGAACGACTAAAAATACATTCCTACTTATAAAGAAATGTTTTTTTTTTTTAATTAATTTAAGGGTGCTGCAACTAGTCAAATTTCATGGTTTAAGGACATCTTAGATCAGGTCTCATGACGACGAATGTAATGAGGTCTTGTATAAATATCCTTCCAGACGCCAATTTATAAAGTATTACTTGATATACTTGATTGCCTATTACCTATTACTTGATATGTACCGCACGTCTCACCATTAAATAGCGTAATAAATGAGTTTTTTTTAGCATAAATTAATGCGCTTCTAGGACTTTTTTTTAAATGAAATAACAAGCAAATGTTTCGTTTTATCGAAAAAGGGAATTGTCATCGTTAAATAAATAAAAGTCCTTGAATAGAAGTTCCTGTATTTGGCTAATATTTAGGTTATCGATAATCCATTTAAATTCATCTCAATCTTTAGTGCGATCGTTTTCTTTTTGTGACCTTACTATTATCTATTAGTTAACTATCATTTGTAATGTATTAACTAATATTTTAGTTAAGATTCTCTATCTGTTTAAATTTATAATTATCTATAAAGGTAAACGTTGAAAGTAAATACGAAATTTCTATTTCAAATATGATACACTTTAAATAGAAGTCGAAAATCGTATTTACAGTTGATTTATGTTAACTAACCCGTTGGGAATATTTAGATTCAATGCTGTATGACCACGCTATTAACAGAATTCAACTTGAATTCTGTTAAGAGCCATCCATCTGTACTGAAAACCCATGTGATTAATTAACATTTAGTTAACTATTTCATTTGTGTACATAATGAACGAATGAATATAGAAAATAGACTTCTTGAGATGTTGATCTTTAATTTTTGTTTGAAATTGTGTTTACAGTGTAAGCATTCTGAAGTTTTCTTTGGGGAATGATGATTTGTTGAATATAGAGATATATATATATATATAAAATGTAATCGCCGAGAGTTCTCTTGGAGTGAAATCAATAATTGGTAAATAAAGGATTTATCTTTTAGACTAATTATGCATCTTAATTATAATATACAATAATAATATATCTGTTGCCAGAGACCGTCTAGTTAGGTACCACTGCAATGCCTATTTCTGCCAACAGATAGTACTGTGCAAACATTACTGTGTTCCTTCACTTGGAATAATAAGATTTAACATTTTATATCTATAGGCGACAAGCACAAGGTGATGCTCTGTATATCATTCTAACTAGTGCTATGTTATGGGCAGGCGTATAACTTACCATCAGACCATCAGGTGAACGTAAGATAAACTTCATAGTATTAATTTTCATACAGTACTTTGTTACTTGATAATGGGGTTGCACTATAGCCTTACTTATAAATAGTGATTGAACATTGCTGCCTGATCCAGTTGAGTTTTTTTATTTTTTGGTTATTGATTAGTATAGTTATTTTTTTCTGTCTAATATGGATCTTGACTCTGAAGTAAAGGTCTTCTATTTATTTATTTATTAAGGGGCAAAAAAGCATGACATTGTACTCGCCGTGAGATATTAAATATTAACTCAGCCTATAATTTCATAGTTACAACACTATATAAAACACAGTAATGTTTGCATATTAGTAGCTCGCTGGCCTAATGGTTAGAGCGTGCGGCCTTCAATCCGAAGGTCGCGGGTTCGAATCTCGGCATGTACCAATGACTTTAATATTTAAGTTACGTACATTTGTGAATTTTAGTAACAACAGCGAAATGCAAATGGGGAAAAAAGTTAAATAAATAAAAAAAAAAAGTCCCTAAAGATTCCCAAAAAGAGGGTTGATGTCAGGCAGGCGGCCGGTCGTAAAAAGTTTAGCCAAAAACTATTTACAACATGTTCGGTAATGAAGAACATGTTGTGCCGACCCTACATAAAGTGGGACCAGGGCAGGAGAAAGAAGAGTTTGCATATTACTGTTGGGGAGTAGAAATATGCGCTGTGGTGGATGGGACCCCTACTTGGACAGTCTCCGCGAGCAGAGACCTACCACCGGTGTATTTTAACATATATATCAACATGATTGACTATGTTGCGTTTATGTTAGATTAGATAATACGTTCTATGAAATTTAATATAGTACAAGTATGAGAGAGAAAACTTGTTAATTGTGTTGGTGGTCAGTTAAATCTGAAAATTTCCGAAACGATGTGGTCGAATTATTTATCACGGTGATAATGGTCATATTGCGTATGCGAATTTTGTTGAACCTCAACGAATTTATAATGCATGAGGCGTAAAGATTTTTTGCTACAGATAATGGTGGTAATAAATGTTAATTGATGAAACAATTCATCATCAGATGATCCCATAGATCCCACCAATGATTTCCATAGAGTTGATCGTGAGGGTAATTGGGGCTCAGTACATCACGCTAGCCCTATTTTTTATTCCCCGAAGCGACGAGATGAAACTTACTAATGGTAAGTGATACGCTTGTCTATACAGGATGAAAGGTAGTAGATGTTAAAGATCTGGAGGGGCTAAAGTATATAGCTTGTATATAGTATATAGCTCGTATCCTATCTATATAGATTTATAGCATATATATATAGAACATTTTATTTCAAGATTAAATAAAAATGTAAGTATGATGCCGTATTTTTTTAATGTCACCGCTTTCAAAGAACCTAATTTAAAAGTTTCAGCCCCTAAGTGATGATTATTAATTTAATTTAATAAAACAATTATTAAACAATAATTATTACATTAAAATTTGTGTAGAAATAAGTAAGAATTAAAATCATCGAAGTTTTTGCTAGAAAATCAGAGAATTTTTTGAAAAATATTTAAAAAATTAAGAACTCCGTAACCATTGTTTTTGTATGATATATTCCATACATAGATAGATTGGATACGAGCTATACTTTAGCCCCTCCAGATCTTTTACACCTATTACCTTTCACCCTGTATAAACTTGGCGCCAGTTAGAATGTTACACAAAGCACCACAATGGTTTCGTGATCTTTGAAACATGAGATGTTAAGGCTCGTTACCCCAGTGTTTTCACTAACTGCAACGCCGTTCAAACCGGAACATCGTGAACAATGGCATTAGTATGTCATCCTAAACAGCTCTAAATTATTATGGTGCTGCACTTCTTATAATCAGGTGAACGTCGCATTGTTTGTTCGAATAAGAAAAGAGTTAAGAGTTTCTTAAATTACATGCGGGTAATTATCTTGCTTCAAATATTTCTTTATTTCCACTTGCAGTAAAGTGGTTTAAGTCAGATCGCAGTATTTTATGATAAGTTTAATTTTTTTTTAATCTATGTAAAATATAATTTCAGTATTTTAACATAACTGCTTTGACTAATAAATTTTTTTTTTTACCTTATTATAAATACTATTCTCCAGTTTATATTTTTGTGTTAAGCTTCTTTTATAATAAATTTTTTATTGGTGTTGTAGGCGGTCGGGAAGGGTGTTCTAATTGCCTTCGAAACGACTCAAAAGAGGCTGATGGCTGGACGTGGACTTTTGTCATTGAAGTAGTGCCTCGCGAGTGTAGTAATAGAGACTATATTAAATAGGTCTCCAGGACGGGCTATTCCAGCATAGCGTTAGAGAGGTCGCGGTTGTGTTCCGAATGGAGATTCCCTGACCTTTTCAAACGATGAAGATAACCACCGAGAATTTTCGTGGGTAAAAATATCCACATAACTCTGACTTTCCCCCAGAATACAGGGCATTTTTTTTTTTTCTCCGAAACAAAAAAAGCTATACACAACCCGCAGCCTACGGATCTTAAGTGGCGAGATGAATTATTGCAGGTAACCTATTTAATGTTAGATTATTTTAAATTATTTAAAATTTTAAACTTTTAAGCAGGATTTAAGTTATTGAAAATAATATAAAAATATATACCCATTAAATATTTTTATAGTTCTTTAAGAAAATCTAAAACTACCGCGCAAAACCTTAGGACCAATACTTAATTTTGTTTTGTGGCTCTCATGAAAAAAGGTGAGTATCAATACTCTACTAACTCTGTTAAATAAATAATAAATAAACAAAGATAACTATTGTTTTTTTTAATTATAACAACATTGTGACATTTTGTGTTGTTAACGTTTTGCTCTAAGATTATAACCGCTATTAATGTTAGTTGCGGTGCGAACGCTTTGCCACGTATTAGACGGGTCTAGGGAACGCCTGTAATGGGGCTTTGTGAGGATTCAGACAAGATTTTCTTAATAATATCTTCACACAATCTGTGGTCAAGGCAATTAGTGAGAAATTAACTCATTAAAAATATTATTGCATAATTGGTACCATCAAAAGATTTTAAAAACGAATTTATTAATTGTTGATATATTAGTGCCTTCCTGGTAAGCAATGTATTGGTTATATTACAGCACTTCAGGTACCTGTAAAAGGATTTTATGAAGTATTTAATAACTTTAAAATAAAACAAGTCGAAGTAGATTAAGCGAGTCGTCAGACGTTAAATATCCGACGTCAAAAAATATTAAAGTTTGATGTAGATTTGATATCTGCTATTTGATGCTGGTAACGGCTGCTTAGTAGATTAAAAGATTTATATTTGAAAAGTAATTCTCACTCCAACGGATGTACGGAAAGACCTAGTTTTTTTAAGTGCCTCTTTATACATAAAGTCGCATAGTAAAAGCGTCTAATGGACATGATTTTAAGTTATTCCAGTGATTACATAGAATACTATACATTATACGTTATTTAAGTATTTCTGAACTGATATGTCTAACAATTTTTTGAAGTAGCTTTCTTAATAGAAAGCTTATTAGTTTTAATTAATTTAAGATTTTTGTTCGTCAGTTACCACAATAAATTATCTTCAAGTAATATCCAATTAAAATCCTTAATATCCTATCTTCATTGAAATATCCTAAAGTATGCTATTGATTTTTACTTTAGTATCTTATACTTATTTGTGTATTGTGAATAAATAAATAAATAAACTATCTTACGCAGAAGTTATTAAGCTAAAAGCAGAAAGACTTCTAGAGGACTACAGTGGTCTTAAGTTAAGCTGAAGTTATTGAGGTAAAATTGTCTATTGGGGAAAAACGTACATAAATCTTGTGACAGAAGTATCGAGGTTTGTACAATCATTGCTTATAAAAAATGTATTGATGATTTTTTTTGGATGAAGTTTATGATGTTAGTCTTCTAGATGACATCCAGTTTCTTTATACTCAGGCTTAAAATGTTTATAAATTAATTGTTTATAGCGGTATATAATCTATTAGTTAATAACGTCTCTTTAATGTAACTTCGGTTATAATTCTGGGTCATCATGATTTTTTTTGGACTCCACATAACGAATATATTCACAGCATCAATAATCTATAACGTCCTTTGAGAGGAGCTTAATAACGAAATCCTACACAACTTTCTAGTGTTAAAGTTAATCTAACCTTATTTTGATGTAAAGGTATATGTTTTAAACTTTTTAAGATAAATATTAGTTATTTAGTTATAATTATTAGTGATAACGTTGTTATACCATCTGTTAACAAGTAAAATAACATCTCGAATGAATATTACCAGTTTTGTATTCCACAAGGATATTATTTGTATAAGAAACGAACGCGGAAACAATTAAATGGACATAATAAGTGATTTAGAAGACTTTTTATTACTTTCTCCCTTTCAAATAATAATAAAATACCTTGTAATAACCCTTATAAATAAAATTTCCACGGTTTGTGTTACACACGCGAACGAATAATACGAGATTTAATGTTTCTGAATTCTGTTTTACTTCTATTAAGGAAAATTACTTTAGGGATGTATAAAACGAGAAATAAAATGTACGCAGAGTGAAAACGTATAAATACACTGAATGTTTGTTACACAATAATGATGTGACAACACAATTTATCTTGTAAGTATTTGTGTAAATTTTCTACTGTATTTGTATGACAAAGGTATAGTGAAGCAGTAAAACATAAACGACCACTACATTATTATAATTACGTCACTGCTCAGGCTTTATTTTATTTATTTAAAGGATACAGTGTTAAAAATATCTTAACTATATTAAGAAGCAATTCTACTGAATTCACCAGCAATGTATCCACAATTAGATCATTCATTCATATGAATATTCAATGGTTTACATGAATATGATAATTTAATTAAATGATCTTAAATTAATATATCAGACTTAAAATATAGACAATTATGTATCTACATGATATCTTCTTGTATATCCCACTTGATGATAAGCAGGGATATAGTCTTTGATGGTAAAGCGCGCTAGTCTAGGAGTAGCCTATTCACCCTTGTCTTAAAGATTCCCATGTTATACGTGGACTGCGACAAACCGGCAGACTGTTCCAACTCTTCAGCTGTTCGCATTAAGAAGGTCGAAGGGAAACGTTTCTTCCTAATGCGTGGGATCTCGACAACGTAGGGGTGAATGCCTGCGGTGTGTCTGTAGGTCCGGTAGTGGAAAGGCAATGGTGGAATCAAATCAATTTTTCTAGTGTTTATCTTTAAAATGAATAACATTTTACAAAATTGGTCAACATAAATATAGTTATTACTATAAGATTTATATGCTCGATGTACATAAGAAATATTTGTACCATTGGATGTACTTTAGCAGAAAGTACTCAAGCCCGATTACAGACAAAAAATAATTGTAAATACCAAAGAGGTTCTAATGATTAGCTCTTTTCACCAAACTAGACAGAGAAATGTATATGTGTCCTAGCTGTTCCCCGCCCACTTTGCTGGCCGTAATATAAACTTAGAATTGATATTTATCTAAAATATTCCTTGAGAATAACAACAATGGCAACCGCATAAATAATACGATATGAACATATTTACAAAAATTTATTTGAAATAAAATGATGAAGGATCTATGAAAATCCTAAAAGAAATAGGCTATAATGGCTTCTATTCTTAGCTGACCTCTAAATGGCAGAAGCAATATTAAATATTTCTATAGAATTTTGAGTCTTTTAGTCTAACAAATCATTCCACGTCGAATAACCATGTTCCCATGTTGTATGTCCACTAGTTTTCACGTGACTGGCGAATAAAAAAAACTCTACATTTATATACATTTATATAAAGGCCCATGGCCAGCTGTGAACGTCTATCGGCTGATGATGATAATGATGATATATACAGTATAGCGTGTTAAATAGGTTATGAGGTGGTACCTATCTAGACGATCTCCGGCAATAAATGTTTACCACCCGTACAATTATTATAGAAGTCACTTACCATCACGTGAACGTTTCATTTATCTCGTCCTTTCGTAGAATAAATTAAAACAATCAAAACTCATTCTTTCGGATAATAATGTTTATGATCTTAATTAGTTACAAGAAACATGTTCGTATGAATTATTCATAACTTGGAACTGGTACTTTTAATAGAGATCCTTTCTTTATAAATATTTTGTGAACTAAGGTCGGTTCTAGTAACACTGGGACGAGCATACTAATGAAGTACATGAAGTTATCACAATATACAAACTCAAAATTTCTTTATTAAATAGATTGTACAGTCAGTTATAATTAAAATTAGTTTTTTTATTAAAGTAAGATAAGAATAATGTTCGAAGTGGCGTTCCTTGAGAGACACCTAAGTCCAGCAGCGGACTGCCCCGGGTTGATAATGATGATGGACAAATTATAAATATTTTAAAATGCCATTAAGGGAAAACTTAAAAAAAGCAGGAGTTTCCGTGATATTTACCAGCATAATACCAGCACTTGCCAATCCACATATTGTAAATATGGTCATTACTCCTTATGCTTAATTGACATCAAAAAATTATGATTAAATAATATTTTCTGTTAACCAGAAGATTTTGTAGAGGACTAGCTGAATAAGCGTTTAAAGTAATCTTTTGTTATGAACTAAAACCTTTTTTAATTAAAGTTCCTACAAAGGAAAAGTCCAGGAAATTGTGTGACGTCCTAACTATGTAGAAATAGACATAACTAGAGTTTATAATTACGAAATTGCGAGTTTAAAAAAAATTGGATAACCGAAGATTATTAAGTAATGTATTTTACAGCTAGTACCGCAGTCTATGGTTATATATACAGGGCGGCGCAAAAGTAATCCTCCTATCAGAAAATGCTATAAATTTTGCCTTGATTTAAAAAAATTAAAAGACCAAATAAAAATAATCCACAAGAAGAATCAAAATTTTTCATATTTTTTTTTAAATTACAGCCAAAAAATATCGGAAGGTTATTTTTGCGCCACCTTGTATATACATATATGTATATACAAGGTACCGTATATATATACATATGCCTTCTATAAAGTTAGGTTTAAGTCGAATATGTATATGTTGCGTTGGCATACCTCCCACTAGATGGACAGGCGACATGAAAAGAATTGCTGGGAGCCATTGCACGTTCCATTGCGGAAAACATTACAAGAGGCCTATATCCAGCAGCGGACTTCCATCCTTTGAAATGATGATAATGATGTATATGTTAGGTGCAATGTTATATGGGCTTTTTTGAAGCTGAAATCGGGTCACCGATATAGGGATTGCGATGGTTAGTTCTTGCAAACAAACAAAGCGTGGTACAACCGGTACCCATGTATTTTTTTAATTCACTTTACAGTAGTAAAAGAAAGTTAAATATTAGTTTGTACAGTTAACTCCGCTGTTATAGGAATATAAGTGATTTCTACCGCAAGACGCCCAGTCTTTTATACTTAATTGATTATCTGGAAGCGCGACTCTAAACTGCGCTCTGGTTTCCTTCAACGCATTGTATAAGTAAACAAGTTAATAACTCAACATTTGTTACAAATATAAGCAACAGATTCGATTGCTTAGTCTTCCAGTGCTAGGCGAGAGGACGATGACGGAATAACAAAGAACCTCTGTCCAGAGCGGCGTCACGACGTTACTCTTGTGGTGGTGGATACACGCCACAGGTAATCAAAAATTAGTAGATTGTACTTTTTCCATCTATGATTACTTTTCTACTTAAAAAAACATTGCTAAATATAAATATATATTGCACCCACATAATACACGTCGGCTGAAGCAAAAGATAATGAGTCTTGTTACCCCAGTAATTACGCTAGCTATAACATACTTCAATCCGGAACACATTAAAGTACGTATACTACTGTCTGGCTGCGGAAATAAGCACTGCGGTGGTATATACCAAGAGGGTTTCCGGCACCAGAGACATCCGAGCAGTAAAAAAATATATATAGTAAAGTTCATCATCATCAGCTGATAGACGTCCGTCCACTACTGGACATAGGCCTCCCCCAAAGATCTCCTTGTTACAGTTTACTGAGGGTAATCGGGTCTTAACACACTACGCTAGCCCAGTGCGGGCTAGTGGGTAGTCAGAGTCTGTTATTCAGCAGGGTACACAGCGTGCAAGTAAGGTTGACTTGGATTCGGGTTAATATGTTGGCGGATCCCTTATTTGGGAGAGAGAGAATGGAGTATGAAGTGGAGACAGGTAAAAAGATAGATATTGGAGCTATTGCCTCTCTGATGAGTGAGGACGAAAGTCGTAAAACATTTCTGAGATATTGTGGGAAAGTCGTGGGGAAAGTCTTAAAAGTGAACAAAACGTAAAAGTGTAAATAAGTAAATAAAAATAATGTATAAATAACTGTAGAATAAGAAATACAAATAAATAATAAAAAATAGTAAGAATAAGAATAGCAGTAGTATAATAATAAGAAGAAAGAAGAACATATATGATATCCCCCACTACCTCACTCCCTCAGAAATGTACGCGAGGCGTCTTCACTTCAAGAGAGGAAGGATGAAAGAAGAAAATGGTATGTATGTAGAACGACAGAGATAAGAATTGTGGATGAAAGATAAGTATGGAACAAAAGAAGGAAGGTATGAAAGATGATAAGTAAGGAAATGGAAAGAGAAATAATAATAATGATGGTACTTACAAATAGAGACTAAACGGCCCTGACCCAAAACACGCAGGGGGAACGATTAAAAAAAAAAAATATGTTGGCGGAACCCCTTACACCCCAAAGTATAATAAAGTTAAATAATTATATTACTTCTTTGGTTCTTTATTTAGAGTGAACTCGCTGAAAACGAAATTTGTGTAATGCGGGCTCTTACGCCGCAATTACGTATAAAAAGCATTTAAACCACATCCACAAGTAGATTCTAAAATTCCATGAGCTCGAAAAAACTGTCTTCAAAAGGCATCGTTAACTCTTTGTCGGTTTAGTTTAAAGACATTTTTATATACTTTATAACTACATGTAGAATGTAATTTAGTTTCTATTTATATTATTGCTTCTTATCATAAAATTGTAGTACTAATTATAGTTCTCTCTTATAGATGAAGATGAATTAACACCGTCTCGCTCCTCGTGTATGACATATAAACTGTCAAAATATACTCATATAAATCATGGTGTTTATAAATTATAGCGTTCTTTTATTATAAAGACTTTCAAACCGAAAGTACTTAATACATGCACACAGCTGCTTAACGGTAGAAATAAAAACAGTAGGTACCTTCACGTCACTTCATTGATTCATAACCTGGCGCTTCAACAACAAACATGGTGTAAACAAGTTACACCCGCGATCATGAGTAGTTCTCACCACCCAGTGTTTCCGATACAGGCGAAGGAAGTGAGAGAAAAGACCCGAGCCAGTCTTCAACGACTAAGCACATTTGAGAGGAATCCAGATAAACATAAAAGAGAAAATCTGCTGTTGTATAGATACACATCGAGCAGTTAAAATTGGCTGAGGACCCAGCTATGGGCCCAATATCAGATGAGCTGTATGAGTCAAAATGACTACATTCAGCATTTCATTTACCTGTAACAGAATTAAATTTAAGCATACACTTTTACTTTATGTTACAAATAATCTAAGTTGTATTTACGCATTTTTTTTAGCAATTTTTATTATAAATGGCGAGTCTTCCCGCGTGGGAGATGGGTGAAAATATCCCCGATGCCTGTCTCCTTTTTTCCGCTCTATTATTAACTAAAGATAGTAAATGGATATTTGCTATAACTCAATACCTGCAGTTACTATTTAGTAACATTCCAGAGCTTGTTACTATTTATAAAGCTTTTAAATTAAGCGAACTGGAGGAAGCGATTTAATTTGTTTCTTAACTAATGTCGCGGCAACGGAAATAAGTTACTTTCAAGTGTGCTTTGCGATTTTCCGTTAAATTTTTTCATGGCTGAAGAGTTTTACTGGATAAAACCTTAATTGCGAAGCTGAAGCTGAGGTTAGTACGGCGGTGTTGCTATAAGTACTAGAATAGAAATATTTCAAGAGATGTTTAGTTGGTAGACAAAACTGTTTATTCATATTACAAAATAATCTAAATATTTTTTTTTTAATTAAGTGACGAGACGAGCGGGTCGTTTACTTAATGGTAAGTGATACACTAGCCCATAAAAACATAGTGCACTTAGGTAATATATACTACACCACGTTACGCTCGTCGCCTAAGACCTAAGATATTCAGTGTCGTTTCCCCAGTAATTTTTCTAACTACAGCGCCGTTCAAACTGGAATATAGTAATATTTGCATACTATTGTTTGGCGGCTGAAATAGGCTCTGCGGTGGTACCTACCTAGATGGTCTCCGACAGAGACCTATCACCAGTTAAGAAGTTATAAATAACATTAATCAATCTAATAGTGTTGAATTATGTTTTTGTTAACCAAAATTTGAATTTTAACTCAAATGTTTGTTTTTTTTTAAATTGTGCTTCAACTTAAAATGTTTATTAACTTATGTTCAAGTAATTTGTTTAACTAAAGTTTTTGTCTCGGTCGAGATCTGGGAGCTTAGTGGCTGAGCGTCCGCTCCGAGTTTCGCATTACGTCAGTAGAATATACTAATTCCGTTGTGAGTGCACTAAAATTTAAACAGTGTTGGAGAACATATGAAATTACAAATTCGAGGAGATGAATATGAAAATTACAAAATATTGGATCTCCATTAATTAACAATGTCGTTGCATAGGGTTAAAAGCTTTGCCTGATAAATACCACAAAAGATTGGTTTAAAAAAAAACAATTAATCTTTTTTCTTTTTAAACTTATGTGGAAAAACTGTTAGAACTTCCACACCAAGACTTTTTAGGGTGTCTACATGAAAGGTGATTAAGAGCGGATAATTTGATGGAGAAAACATCAGCTCTCAGCATCTGATATTAAGAGACTGAAGTGTTATAATAATAGGAAATAACTTTTTTAATTTGATTTTAAAAGATGTATGTCATATACTAGCTGTTCTTCACACGCTTCGTTGGTCGTAAAATCCCGCAACTCCTTTGAGGGAAAGAATTTTAAAAATCTGTTCTTAGTTGACCTCTAAATGGCAGAAGCAATATTAAATATCTCTTTAAAATTTTAAGTCTTTTAGTCTAATTATTTTTGCTGTTGTCATACCCATATCTTATATAAATATTGTAGAACTGATTAAGAGCCTTATACAGTACCACATATTCACTTTATTCTTCGTCTTCCAACTAGTGAAGGTTGGCGATCAGCGTGGTACAACCCTTTCCGTCTCCGGTTCGGCGGAACAATTCCGACGCCTCAGGCATGCCAGTCCATTCCCAGATATTCCTCAACCATGACGTTTTCCTTCTCCCCACCTTTTGGTTTGCATAAACTTTTCCCATTATAATTAACTGCAGTTCATATCGCTGATGACGAAGTACATGACCGAGGTAGGAGATTTTACGTTCCTTAACCGTAACCATAAGGTTACGCTTTTGTCCAGTTCGTTGAAGAACATTGTCATTGGTCACTCCCTGAGTCCAGCTAATGGATAACATGCGTCTATACGTCCACATCTCAAAAGCTTCAATACGTTTTTTAAGATCTTCTTTAACAGTCCAAGCCTCACATCCATATAAAATAATGGATTATATGTAGCAATGGAGTAAACGAGTACGTAAAGCGATGCTGATGCTTTTTACTGCAAAGGAGGTTTTTCATTGTTTTGAAAGTTTATGTTATACATAAATTTAACTTAACTTTTTTACGTATTCACTTTATGTGTAGAGAAATAAGATAAATAATTTCTGTCATAATAAACATACTAAATATAACTTAAATATGCAACATCTTGTATATTTAACCATACGATAAGAAGACCATGATTTAATATTAATATCTTGAAGTTGAGTATATCACTTTTGAACTTTTTTTATCTTGTAATTTTTTTTACGAGATTCGAACCGTAAACTCTGACAATAGCTCGGTTTTACGCTGTGACCGTTCCAAAAAAATACTGAAAGTATATCACAAACGTGTGCAACCCGTTTTGACCCGTATCACATGAAGTCTTGAATAATGGCTCCATAAATCATCTGATACATGTCCCTTTATTACTATTACACCTATTATTCATGAGAAAAATTTCATTAAAACACAAAAAAAAAATATTCTTACGGAACTGTTGTCAGCAATGTAGTACAAAGATTTATTTATTATACTACTTTAAAACCTAGGTTTCTTGTGAAATCTATTCATCTCTAATCGTAAATGTACGTCAAAAAAGCAGAATATTTCAGTGTTCATGTTAACGATTCCAAAAAAAGAAACAATTATATACAGATTGCCTCTATCTCTCTCTTTTTGCTTTTGGTTGTTATTCTTTATAATTTGTTTAATTTGATTTGCTTTTTACATAGTCTACTATCAAGTAATATAATATATATACTATAGCAGACGTTTTCTTGTTTCATTTTGGATAAATTACTATATGTGAGGAAACGCTATGTTATTAACTACTATAATCAGTTAAATTCGATAGAAGAGGATGTTTACTGCGACGTCTGTAGAAAGAGATAGAGCATAACCTGTTTTACAGCCAACATTTCATTATCGTTTTACAGTTTGGTTGTCTAAAGTTCTAAGTATTTTAGTAGGCTTTTAAATCATCCTAATGGTTAAAAATTTGTTGATATCATAAATTCATACGACGGTACAATCGACAATTACTAACGTACGGTATGTAGGAAAAAAATCATAAAAAAATCAAGGAAGTATTGTACGAGAATAAAATATTGGAGTAATCAACGGTTCGTGTTACCTGCTGTTAGGAATACTAAACCAGCGCCATACTGAGGTTATTAAAAAAGTGTATAAAATAAACTTTTCAACATTTTCTTTATATATTCAGCTTTTACCTTTTCATAATCCTTTTGAGAAGCATACTTTTTGTTATTAATTAAGGAATTAATGATATTGAATTGTTGCTATAAATATTATTAATATAATCCAAATGAAATCTCTATGAAAGTTTACTGGTGATAGGTCTCTGTTGCCGGGGACTGTCTAGGTGGGTACTACTGCAGCGCCTACTTCTACTTCCAAACATTAGTGTGGAAACGTTACCGTGTTCCAGTTTGAAGGGCGCTGTAGCTAGTTTAATTGCTGGGGTAACGAGACTCAACATCTTATGTCTCAGGCGGCGAACGTAATGTGGTGCAATATATATCATTCTACCTAGCGCGATGTTGTTCTCCCTCACCATCAGGTGAACGTCTGGTTCGTCTCAACGTTTTATTGAATAAAAAAAAGTTGAATTGAAAATGATTTCTATAAAAAAAGCGGCAATCTTTGTCAAAGTATTGTTTCTTAGCTTTTCGAATTTATTGGTATATTTCTATAATGAAATGATCTAGATGCATTAATACTGTGTCGAAAGTTAACGAGTAATTAATTTACTGAAACCTGTGAGAATGCTGACATAACAGTTTGCTTGTAAAGTATACCGTATTAACTAAATTATGAGGTTCTGAATACTATGTAGTATGGGATATAAGAAATAGATAATAATGTAAGGGTTAAAGATTTTAGGTTAAATGTAAAAGCGGTCATAAAGGAGCTAAGGTTAAGTTAAGTTGCTTAAACACTGCTTAGTTAGCTAGCAGCAAGTTTGATAAAAGAAATTTTATTAAGAGATAATAAAACAAAACCTTTCACAGCGATTCTCTTTCTAGGTCCTGAAAGGTAAATATGTAAAGGTCAACAGGAAAGGTAGCTTTTCCTGTAGACTTTATACTTATAATGCATTTATCAACACATGTCCATAGCTAATGCGGAAGACAGATTCTAAAAAATAAGAAAAAATTGGTGCAGTTTACTATTCTACGTAGTGTTATATTATGATGAGCTTTACCATCAGATTATCTTCTTCTTCTTCTTAGCCTTTATTTTCTCTTCATACTGACATTGATTGTCCTAAGCCTTCAAGAAGCACGATACTCAACTCGTTGCCTGGAACCAAAAATTTAGCAATGCTATGAATAGAGATTGAAATTCGCTATGAAGGCTTACGCATCTAACCCAGATTTTTGTCAAGTTGCGCCTGCGTGTATACATATAAGAAGTAAGTGTCGGATCCCTTTGTGATAAACATCCATTACTCGTATTGCAGATCGAAGATAAAGTTTGCATGAGAAACGATGGCGATTTATCGTCGCCGCGACAAAATGCGTGTGTCGGCTCCCCCGGTAGTTTTTATCAGCAGCATCGGAAGAATTCGGGGAATCTAACAAAAGGGAAGTAGTATTTGCTTATTTGAGTGTTACGACCATACAAATCTATTCTACATTTTTGCTGTATTGTTGTGTTTCAGATAAATATTTTCAGTTCACCGTCTTCTGATTTTGGGAATGAAAAAAACTCAAATTAGAAATATTGACTATTGTTATAAATTACTAAAGAATTTAAAAACCAAAATTAAATTTATATTATATGATATACTAGATTTTTTTAATACAGGCATCGTATCGTAATTGTACTAATATTTTAGATCATTACATATACATAAGTATATATCGAAGTTATAGTAATTAATAGTAAGCGTAATTAGATTTTTCTTCTACAATCAATTTAAAATTTCTTATGTAACCTTTATATGTTTATATTTAACTACAGATATAAATATGTACGTGTAAATAAAATTACAATTAATACAGAATTATTATATAGTAATTATAAGAGGATAGTGAAGCTGCTTGAAGATTTAAAACGCTTTTAACGTCTTCACACAGTAATAGTTATTTTTTTATAACTATTAATGATGCTGCACCTTGTCTCTGATTTTGTGCTTTTATCATCTTTCTGAAGTAAAGATGCTGTATATAATTCAGGTTGTTTACATTTACATTTAACACTTTGACCATTAGAAAATTTACAAATTACCTTCCGAAAATTTCGTGTTACTTAATATGTCAAAGCATTTAAGCAGCTTTGAGCACGACGAACTATATTTCGGTTTACGTTCAAAGTTTAAACTGCAAGTGCACAGTGAATAGATTAAGTTTTGTTACGTTACACAAGTAAATTTTGTGCAGTGTATATCCTGAAAGCTGTCACAAGCTTTTTAAATGGTACACAAATGTAAGGGAAGGTGGTAGAAAAACTTTCATCAGATACACAGAATGTTGAAGAATGTTAATAGGCTTTGCTTGCAATATATAATCGGTTAGCTGCCGTAATCTGGTGTTGCCTGATTAATTAAATCCAACTGCATAACGAGCAGACAGCCACAGATAATCTCTCCTTGTGCCGTGTTAGACGCTGCGGCTTTCAGATGAATGATTTTGTTCGTTGTGGTCTCCTGGACAATACTTTCAATATTACCCTTGATTTTCCAGTACGAATTTGCTAGCAGTTTCGTTATATCTATAAAAATTATTAAATTAACAAATTCACGATAAAGAAATATTATCTATTAATTTATATATATATATATCTATTAATTTATATTATTATCTAAATATTTACTGTTGCGAGAAAATTTTTCATACAACGCGATAAGTATTATCTTTACCAAAGTACTATCTGTTTTCTTCTTGTTTACTCTTTAAACTTTTTTTTTATATGTACGCGATGTGGAGAGTATATTACCTTGAACAGGACTATATATATTGTTTCAAAGATTTTATCTAATTTACTAAAAATATTCTTACATCTCACATGTTTAGATTATTTATTTATTTAGTTTTACAATGACGATGTGTGTTTCATATCTATGCAATATATACCTGTATAAAGTATTTTTTGTCTGAATTAATACCAATTTACTATTTCTAAATTATTAATAGTCTAAATGTACTAGTTATATGGTTGAAAATGTAATTTCCGATACAGTAGAGATTCGAAGCCCCATTGTTAATCAGTAATGACCTTATATGAAACTCAGGTCTGATCGCTTTATTGTTCACATGATTGCGAACCAAATCACATACTACAATTTATCATCATCGACCAAGGTATATTAATATGCTTTGTTCCTTTTAAGTGCTAAGTAATTTGTTAGGAGTATTAATCCTTTATCACCTAAAGGTAGATAATATCATCATTTAATTGATAATTATTAATCTATTGATTACTGATTTTAGGCATTAAAGTTATATTAAATATCCTCCGTGTTTGTCAGGGTTACTACAGTTAATATGCAGATTGGTTGGCGAATACACTGGTAACGGTAACAGGGAAACATACTGTAGTGTCCCTCTAATTATTTCCTTTCTCACCTTTAACCATAAGCCCAGGGTATATTATTTTCCCCATCGAGTAATGCTAATGTAGAATAAGAGAATTTTATTTTTAATGCATCTTCGGTATTTTAAAAGAACCATATATAGATGATCTATTATAAACAATTTTTAGATGGTAGTGTCAATGGTGTCTCTTGCTGGAGAATGTAAACATCTTACAAATCCATTTATTAGTAATAAGATCGAAAAATTATGAAGCATAGAGAATCCTGTCGTATTTATGATTATTGGAACATAGTAATGTTTTTATGTTGGCATATTGATATGGTGGTGGTAGCTAGCCAAGTGGTTCCAGAAAAATCTTACTACGATTATTTATTTAGCCGACATATAATACATGCGAGTTAACTTTACTAGGCTAAATTGTCGTTTGTTTTTGTTATATCTTAAATTTATTAAGAATATATTTACAACAATTATATACATTTTCAGTTACTACACATATAAAATTATACCCATGCTGTATTTATGATAAAGAAAAGAGTAGCTTTTGCATCACGACAAAGATGTAGATGTACATTAAAAGCATCACGTCCCTCCAGAGCACCCTTGAATAAAAGATTTTTGTACTCAGCAGAAAAAAAGCATCAGTTTTTTTTCCTTGTCTCATTTATCTTATAATAATTGTGAACTAAGTAATAAAGCAAACTACTATAAATGACTTTATTTTGCGTTTGTAATATACGATAGGGGTGTAAGGGGTTCCGCTCAACAACTCACGGGGGCCAAGCCAACTTCACCTGCTCGTGGAGCAGCCTGCTAATCAACAAACGAGGCTCTGGCTCTCGCCAATCCGCATTGGGTCAGTGTGGTGGGAAATGGCCCTTACTATAAGATCTTTGGGGGAGGCCTATGTCCAGCAGTGAACGTCTATCGGCTGATGATTGATTGATTGAATATATTATATTATTAACGTTTAATGTTTCACTACCCTCAGTATTCTCGTATACTACAATGACGGTATTCTTTAATGTTAGTAAATATGAAATAATTCATAATATTAAAATCATAATCATATACCAGCTGTAAAATAATATATTATTTTAGGGTTTAACTTATTAAAAGATAGTATTAAAGTCTGGTCCACTTCTTTAAATCGTAAAATTATTTCTTCCGCTGTCTACTAGGAGCACGTTTTCCGGAAATTTTGTCTTCCAGTATCAACCTTTCGAGATCATGAAGGGATCCTCTTCGTAAATGTCTGAGAAATGAAACCTTTCGTTGTATGATAGTTATCATCAGCTTGCTTTTGATTTGTTAACATTTGAGTTGAAATAATTTTTAAGTTATTGAAGGGCGTGTAATAATTTTAATGCAAAAATTATAACGATCGAATATAGTATGACATTCGAGAAAATTAAAGAAAGCGATCACTTGGGAGTCATATATCCGGTGGCGAGTTTAGATTCTTTTTATTCAACGAAGCGGCTATACGAACGGGACGATCACCTTATGTTAAGTGATACGCCTGCCCATAACAACGTGGCGCTAGTTATGATATGTTATACATAAAAGCAGGTTGTGCTCGTCGCTTTGAGACAAAGACGCTGAGTCTCGTTACTCCAGTAATTATACTAGCTACGGCACGTACTGTTAGGCAGCAGAAATAGGTGTTGCGGTAGTACCTATCCAGACGCTCTCCGCCAACAGAGACTATGTTGTCATGGGCAAGCGTATCACTTGATATTAGGTGATTGCCGTACAAGTTTCGTCGCTTTATTCAAGAAAAAAATATCTAAACTCGCCGCTGGATATGCATTCCCGATTGATCCCTCTCTTTATTTTCTCGAATGTTCTAGTATTATACATTCGATTGTTATAATTGTTGCAACAAAATTAAAATGTACACTTAAATATAAGTAATTTAAAATAGTTATCGTACATAATCATTTCGGTTGGTTACTCTGAACACTTAGTTTATTACGTGGGAAAATAATAAATACGTTATTATGCTGTTTTAGTGGACGGATGGAGAACTGTGATAAGTAAACAGAGTTGTGTTGGCGTGGGACGTGGACGAGCTGCGCGTTTCATTTTATTACTTACTTATTCCCATTAAAATAACTATTAAGGTAATAACTATTTTATTAACGTACAGACAGCTTATTTTTTATTAAGGTCCGTTTTAGATATTTTATGTTATCTTATTTTTATTTCTAATATTATATCAAAAATTATTAGAATCGTCTATTACAAATATACCAATGGAACAGTTAAATTCTGTTAAAGTTGTTTTAATTCAAAATTAATATTAGTTATGATTTGTTTTACTTTGTTTTTTTTTTTCGTAAATAAATTACGTTTTCAAATAAAAATTGATAATTTGCCTTGATAATTGATTCTGAAGACCTTAACTGAGAAGACATCTATTTAATACAAAATCAGGACATAAATTCACACTTTTATTCATCATCATCATCAGCCGATAGACGTGTACTGGAGGATACAGGCCACCCCTAAAGATCCCTATATCGATCGGTCCTGCGCTGCCCGCCTTCAGCAGCTTCCTGCAACCTTACAGTCAGCGTGGTCTCCGATCCCGTGGGGCACCACGGGCCGTCATTTGTAGAGGTTGATTTGGGAAGATTTGGTTGGTGGGAGCCAAAGCCTCGTTTGTTGATTAGCAGGGTAAACCACGATCAGGTCAGGTTGTCTTGGGTCCCGTGACTTATTGTGCGGTACCTCTTTAACCCCACATTTGAATTAATATTAATACTGTTATTGGTAGGTCTTTCTTGCCGGAGACGGTATGGACAGGTTCCACCGCTGTACCTATTTTTACAGCGGAACAGTAGCGTGCAAACATTACTGTGTTGCGACTTAACATCTTAAGCTTCAAGCCGACGAGCATAATATGGTGTAAGTTTATTGTACTATCGCCATCTTGTTATGGACAGACGTATCACTAACCCTCAGTTGTTACTACGTTTTTATAAAAGAAGATGGTTCAGTAATTATTTTAGAGCTATAACGAATTTGCAGACTTCAAGAGTAAACAGACTCCCAACTTAATTGATCCAATTTTAATTTGAAGAAAAAAAGTATGAGATCATTAAAAAGTGCGCGAACCGCAAAATTCATGAATATTTAGCGAATTTTAAAAGCAGTTGAAATTTTTGTGAACCGAAGAGGCTGTCATCTCGGCATTTAAATAACGACGGGATGCATTGCCCGCCGTGGCAATTTTGAATTATGGCTAGCGGTAGAAATTCCTACAAAATATTTTATAAAATGTTTATAATTTTCAGTGCTAGTACCCTAATAGTACGTACTAAAACATAAAGTATTTTTTTTAACTTTTAACCTATCAAAAGTAATTATATTAAAATTGTATACTGCATACATAATAAAACGATCACTAAAGGTAAGTAATACGTCTTATCATTGCGATGCTCACCGCTTTAAGAAACAAGTCATTACCCCCAACCCCCAAAGCCTGAATTGATAAAACGAGCAGGACGTTCACGTGATGGTAAATAATATGCCTGCCCATAACAACGTGGTGCTAGTTAGGACTGTATTTACTTAGAGACGTACGATGTTCAGTCTCGTTACTTCAGTAATTTCACTAGTTACTACTCCCTTCATATTCGTAATGTTAGAACACTACTATTTGGCGACAGAAGTAGGAGCTGTGGAGGTACTTACCTAGACGATCCCCAACAACATGACCCTATTAACAGTAAGCATGTATTCGAACTTGAACACAATGATAGGTAGAAACAATAGTTGCTGTGGTACATACTAAAACGGTCTCCGACGACAAAGACCTACAACCAGTAACAACAATTTTCAATATTTTTCTGTAGTATCTATAAATGAACTTGGGTCTTTCAGGTCAATAATTATCCAAAACTATCGTCTTATTCATATGCAGCCAGCCAATTATATGCAGCTTGTATGTGCCAGTTTGTCACCGACAGTTTATTGGTTTCTTATGTAGCAGTGCCAGCCAATTATATGTAGCTTAAGTTTGTGTGAGTTTGTCACCGATAGCTTATTGGTTTCTTGTGTAGCAGTACCAGCCAATTATATGCAGCTTAAGTGTGTGTCAGTTTGTCACCGATAGCTTATTGGTTTCTTGTGTAGCAGTGCCAGCCAATTATATGCAGCTTAAGTGAGTATTAGTTTGTCGCCGATAGCTTATTGGTTTCTTGTGTAAGAATGCCAGCCAATGGAGTGAAGTTGTCACGGAATTCAAATGGTCCATATACACTGATACCGTGCATGCAATTATCATTGTTAAATAAAATTTCCATAACGATTAAAATTGATAATAATAAGAAGATTTTAATATGACTAGAACAGTAGTCGTTTCTGTTGACTGCCGGGCTTTTACTAGTTAATAAATAATAAGGTCACTTTATTTATTATAATCACTTTTGATTGTTAACGTTATTTTAAATTCTCTTTAAAAGTATATAAGTTGTATGTCAGGAGTTTTGTATGACCCTTAATATGATATTTAAAGTTAGAAATTTCTTATAACGTCAAAAATATATTTCTAGGAGTAAATAGAGAATTTTTATTAGCTAATAAACAAAGAGCAAATCGAACGGTAGTGAAATTTATTAGCATATTCCTTTGTATACCATAGACGAGGATGTATCAAATTGCTTCCCCTTTGGCATTGTGATTTGTTGCCTGAGTCGAGATGTAACAATAGAGCTCACATCAATTCCAACGTTCATTTCCTACATTTTTTTTTTATTTGAGTTTGATACAAACAACTGTAGCTATAATAAATAAGGAAGAGAGATGTAAAGGGAACAGTATCCGTGATGTATGATGATCGCGTTTAAGGCATAAATTCAAAATGTTAACCTGGCAGTTATCGGAGTTAAACGTTTAACTGGTACTGTAGCTTAGCGGATGGCTATCGCACGGTCCCATTTTCGTTTCCGGGACTATGTACTTGTATATACTGAAATTTGGATGATAGCGTTTCTAACATTGCCGTGTTCCAGCTATTAATGTATGAGAGTCAGATTATCAGACCTTTTTTCATTTAAACGCTGCTGAAATTAAAATTAAGTGCGGCTCAAAAACTTAATAACACTCAGTTATTTCTTCAATCAGTCAGTTCAGTTCTTCAATCATTTCGCTTTAATTATTCATCGTCAGTGATAACGAGCTCTTTATAAACATCTTAGTTTATGAACGATTTACATAATTCAAATTTGTTTGCAAGTAAAATTTCTCCTAAATACACAATCAAGTTCTGATCAAAATCCTCCATTAACCAAACCTTTAAAAAAGCTTTGTTATAGAAGTACATTGCACACAAGTTTAAAGTTATAAAAACTGTATTTTGAAGGTACTTTCACGTGTACGTATTAAACTTATCATTTGTAAACAAAATAAAGGTATTTCCTTAAACATATGCTTTTGTTATAAAAGCTATCAAAACTTTGGAAATTCGTAAAGTCCTTGTTTGAAATTAATTTACTGAATTAAGGAAGTATATCATACGGTACTTGGCAAACTTTAATAATGTAGCTGAAGAAATAAATAAATATTTAAATACCGGATTAAATAAGTTTTCAATTAAATATTAAACGTAGGGGTAGTCTTCTTTCCTTTCAGTATAACGTTGCTTTGCTTACTTTATTTCTATTATATTGTATTCTATTTTGAATAAATTACCGTGAACTTAACTTAACGTAAAGCTTCCTGCTTACATTGATTTAGACTGGTCCTGCGAAGTTTGTTTTCGTAACTGTGGGGATTTATGAGATACCGTTGCATATTACTGAAGGTAGTTTCAGTGCTATAAACTTTACAGTGGCTTTGAGTAACGGAGAGAGTTAACCATTTAAGTTGGGAGTAGTACTATAGTTCATATTAAAATGAAAGGAGTGACATATTTCTTTATTTATTTAGTATGAAAAGTAAACTTTATTTACACCTGGAAGTAAATATTTAGATGAACCGTTAACGTTTAAATTTGATTGAAAAATATTTATTAACTTAAAAGAATCGACTTAGTTTGTACAAAATAAGGATAAGATTAAAAATGAAAACTGGTTAAGCAGGAAATGGAAAAAAGGACTAAATAGTTACTTGCTTTTGTATAATCTTTTGCAGGCCCGTTTAGAAAAGGCTCTAGAAATTGTTAATTACAAAGTATAAAAATGTCACTTCCGCTTTAAGGATAAAAATACTATGAATAAACATTTAAATAAGACAATGGCTGTTAACAATGTTTGTTTTAATAAAAATTGGAATAATTAATAATGCTTAAACTTAAGTTGTGCTCGTAGCCTTGAGACACAAGATCTTAAGTATCGTTACTCCAGTAATTTTTATACCTAGATAGTTCAGAACCTAAGCAGTCTCCATTTCTTCGACACATAGATTCTGATTAGAAGAGAATGCCAACTAGCTTAAGCATTAAGTCTTTGTGACTTTAATATTAGCAGAATGGTAAAATTAAGTTAATGAATTGTGTTTATAAATATGGTGGAAGTATATATATATGTATTATATAGCCTTTTCAGTAACAATATATGCTCGTGTATACAGTTGTTCCCCCCCGACTTTGCTGGCTGTAGAATAGAATTAAATCAGAAATCTTTCCGCCTGGCGATAACGCACATCCCCACGGACGCCTTCTCATTTTTAATACCCCCTCAACTCTTTTTGAGGAACAAATTTTGTATAATCCATTCTGAGCTGACGTCTAAATGGCAGAAGCAATATTTCTACCAAATTTTTAAGGTTTACGTTTAGTCAATAAACCTCTCGATAGCTCCTACATATTATGTATATAGATATCTAAATATAATTTGTGCTAAGACCCGAAGTGTATGAAATGGCTTGCCTGTAATCGCTCCGATAGTTACGAAGCGAAATTCTACTGTACCATAAAATTAAAACCGCCAAGAATAAATTCAACCACCACTGCTCCGGCCACATCATGAAAACGTCAGCTGAATTGTTCTGAAGCGGCTCCGTGTCGATAAATCTACAAGTGCCCAGGTGAAATAGCCCCGGTGAATATATTTCAGCGGCAATATTACAAGATGAAAGGAAATTATAAATTGATATTCTCAGTGCGATTTATATTGCACCCCTGAAGTTATTCCTACATTAAAATAATCCATTTATTTGAAAATTACTAAAGCGAATGATTGGACTAGGATGATCACTGAAATCATGAAACCGTACACCATGAAATTTTGTATTTAAATGTATTTACTTTTACACTAAAGTTTCAGCTACTTTGTTATGCCTCGCCATATGATATTACTGGTATTAATATATATTTTTTGTTGTAAATAAAACTTTGTTGATTACTTTATATACACACACAGGCCCTTCATACGTTATCACTAAAATAGATTCATACATCTTTAAATATATAAATAAAGAAAATACTAGTATATGTACATACATAGGTTTATATTTTTTGGTAATATTCTGTTAAGTCTTTTCTGGTAGCCCGAATTCTTTGTCGTGAATCTGATCTTCATGTGGGTGGGTATTTGAGATTATAAATTGCAGCCTTGTGGCGATTCTGCACAGACTATTATATAATAATGAATAAATTTTAAAATCATCATCACCTGAAACTATAGGCATTAGGGCTCTTATAAAACTTTACAATTTTGATATAATGTAAGTATGTACTGGGGTCAATATCAGTTATTTTCACCTTGTAAATTAAGACGTAATTTTAAGAAACAGTGATTCTGAGGATCGAAGATATCAGAAGTCACCATAAAACATATTTTGAAAATGTTAATCTAATTAAAAAAAAACTGAACATGAACTTACATCAGTCAATAAGTTTCAATCGAGGATGGTTTAATTGATTTCATTGTTTTTTCTTTTAATCAAATACAAAGAGATAGAGAATCTAAAAAACCGTCAAAGCCGTGGTTGCTGAAAATTAATGAATAAACGCGAAAAAAAAAAAATAACAAAAGTCTTTGTTGTGATCACCCTTGGCTTTTAGCCAACATTACGAAATGCTTTCACAGAATGATCGCTCATTAATCTTAAGCAAATGACTCATGCCTCATCTCTATACATACAAATATTTCTATGATTATTCGTCAATATTATCCATTGTATATATATCAAGAATATCGTATACAATGTAATAAAACTTATGACAAAGTAAAACCTGAAATAGTATTTTAAATAGCTATATTCATGAAACTATAAATATCATCTCCATCAACCTGTAAAATGTCATTGCTGGATGTAGGCCTCATCTTCACCACTACATCAATCGGCTCTGCACTGACCGCATCTAGCAGATTGTCTCGGCCTTCACCATATCGTAGATCTATCTTGTGATGAGTCTAGTTGTAGGTCTCTATTGTCGGAGACCGTCTAGGTTTGTACTGCAGCTCTTACTGCAGCCGCCAAACAGTAGTGTGCAATCATTATTGTTCTCAGGTTGGAAGGGTGCTGAAGCTAATTTAATTATTAAGGTAACGAGACTACATTTTATGTCGCAAACGATCAGCGCAATGTGGTGTAGTATATATCTTCCTAATTAGCGCCAGTTCCAGTTGTTCTGGGCAGGTGTTTCACTTCTCATCAGGTGATCGTCCCGCTTTCCTCGTTGCTTAATTGAACAAGAAAACAAAGATTTTCAGCACAAATTTGTGTAAGATAAAATCAAAAGTCTAGTTACAGGATAGTTTAGTCTTCTTCCATTACTACTTGACTTTGGTTTCAAGTTATGGAAATTATTTTTATTTATCGAACCTCGGAGATGATACACCTGCCAATAACAACGTGGAGCTAGTTAGGATGACATTCACTGCGCTAAATTATGGTCGTCGCCTTTAGACAGGATGTGAAATACTCACTGGCTACAACGCCCTTCATACAGGAAATCACCAAAACATCCTCAGACGGTGTCTGATAATAGGGACCTACCACAAGTAAATACAATCATAATAATGCTAATAGACATTGACATCGACAGTAATATAGTATTAACCAAAGTAATGCAAAAATCGTTATTTTTCCAGATTTATTATATGGCTCCGGAATCTAACCAGGGTCCTCGGGGTTGTATTTGAATACATAATTTAATAAACATTTAAGCAAAAAAAAAGTTTCGTATAACAAAACAGGCAGATCTCATATTAGCTTTGAAATAGCTAAACACAATTATAGTACAATTTATTTCACTTAGTAAGCATTAGATAAAGAGATAATTTAATATGTGTTAGTGCTTTAAGCGTGTCTAGTACTTATAATACATATATAGTATTAAAAACGTGTCCTGAGTACCTTTTTACACAGATTGATTATGACGCAAGTTAATATTGTGTAGTGTGTTGTGAATTATATGTAAATAAGCTGGCTGGTGTTCAAATATTCAACAAATAGGCTAGTGTTACCCAACTGCGAACATGTTAATCAATACTGTTAGTGTTCCTAGGCCCACCTCGTGTGATATATATGTATTTACACCTTACACTCGCAGGGGTGTGAGGAAACGATCCCTTAGTCTTGCTGTAAGACGACGAAGATGGAACATCGTGCTAGTTTTAGTCGGTTCAGGTCTAATATAATCTTAATATCTTCTTCCTGTTCTTGGCTTTGACGACTACTATGTGGAAGCTAGCATATAGAGTAGAATGTCTGTATATGTATGAGTCTGAATATAAAGTAGAAGCAAAAGTATATGGCGTGCTAATCTTCTTTGTCGTAACCTCATGACTGAGGAACGTGACTATGGTGCGTTGCCCTGGCCACCATTTCTTTCCAGACATTCCTGTCTTGCGCCATTTGAATGAATGATTGTAGGGTAGCTCCCGTAGCGTCCTGAGTTGTGCGTGTCCATCTTGTAGGATACCGCCCTCTTGCTCTCTTTCCTTCCACACAACCAGTAATAATCAGTCTTTCCAGACTGTCTGGGTCTCGCCTGACCGTGTGTCCGAAGAATTTGAGGACTCTGTCTACAGATTTGTGCTGCGTGCTAATAAAGGAAGCTTTAACATTGACCTGCGATTCTTTTATATCCTCTGTCCAATTAGGAAGGGCTTGCCAACGCTCTTTTTTCCGGTGCGGGGTCGCCATTCCAGCACTTTAAGACCCCAACGTCCATCAGTTCTACGAGCTATGTGTTCTGCCCATTGTCACTTCTGCCTCGCGACTCATAGCGCTATGTCGGTGACGGTGACTCTTCTGCGGATCTCCATATATCTAATTATAGCTGGGAGCTCCTGGATTCAAAACGCGCAAACTGTGCTTTGTGGAACATTTTACAAGAGATCTATGTCCAGCAGTGGACGTTCATAGGTTGAAATGATGATGATGTGAAACACTCATCTAAGTGAACCTGTACGAAAATTGTAAAATCAGCAAAAATAGTACGACAGGAAAGAATAGGCAATACCGAGAGTGGAGAGTTTTTATTCACAAAGGCATAAATGAAAATGGTGTAGAATGAAGTGCGATTAGAATTGGAAGGATGTGAAATAGAATGAGCGGAAATAGTATGTACATTTTGTGAGATAAACTCATAAAAATTAAAATAAAAGAAAGAGAAATAAGGGTTCTATCCCAATAACCAGTATAATAACCAGAAAGGAACGACTTTTGAACGTAAGCAAAAATACTAATCTGTATGATATTTTCCTCATTATCACACACACTTAATTTCTTACTTCATTAATTGAAAGATGTATTCACTGATTCATTCATTCATTCCATTACTGATTCATTAATTCATTTCGTTACTGATTTATTCATTCATTCCATTACTGATTCTTTTATGCATCCGTTACTAATTAATTCACCATTACTAATTTTTTCATTCATTCGATCAATCATCCATCCAATCATTCACTTACTAATTTTTTCATTAATTCCATTACTGATTTATCAATTCATTCACAGATTGATTAATTTATTCATTCATCCAGTCATTCAAAGATTCATTCATTCGCTGATTCATTCATTTATTCATTCGTTCACTGATTAATTAATTCATTCATGCATTAGGATAGCGCGAAATTGCTTTCTTTAACGCCCTTTTTAAATAGTGCCACTGTCCAAATATCGCGAGCCGCCGGACGACGTGCAGTCCAGACCCTGACTGGTGTATAGCGTGCGAGTGAGAATGTCATTCGGAACTATGGGACGGAAATTTGAGAAGGGTTCTTAAGTCAATTCTAGTTCCTACATTGGATTAGTGAACAAAGGAGAATCCACATCGCAAATACAATGGGTATGAAGAATTATGTAAGATGTTGTGAAGAATGCGTGTATTCCTGTGAAGACAGATTGGGAATCACCTGAGCTGCTTTCGATACGTGGAAATATGGTGAAACTCTTTAAGTCTAAAAACATAGCGAATACGCAGCTGTTCCAAGCGCTCAAGTTTGTTTAGTTTCTCCACAGTCGTTTATTCATATTGTGATAAGTAAAAAAGCTGTGTAGAAACTGTAGCGTGAAAAGTAAAGAAACTGTTCTATATTTTTCTTCATATTTAACTCTTACAGGTAAGTATACGGTTTTCGGTAATGACATTCTCTGGGAAGGAAGGAACATCTCACTTTCCTGTTTCTGTTCGATGGTAATAATCAAAACTTATTATACTTCTGGGATCCCTAGTTGTTGACATGCAAACTCATGTTATATGATAATTTTATTGTTGTTTTATTTTCTCCATGTCTCAGTATACATTGTACTTCACTAGAAATTACATGATAAAGTAAGGCTTTATAACTTAAAAATACCGAAACCATTTTCAATCTATTGTAACGTGAATTGAATTATATTAATAATGAAATTATGTTCACTGTAATCACAAAGGTATTTGTAAAAAAATAGGTTTAACACAAACTGTTTTTTTTTTAAATAAATACTTTTTTGCCTTTTAGTTTCCGGTTAAACAGTTAAACTAAATTTGATGACGGGTGCAGAAAGGTAACACGAAATCCTGAGGTAAGGGTTCACCGTCGATCGAACGGGTACTCCCGCGGGTTAAAAAACATTTTACGGCTAAATTGGGAATTTCGGTAAAATTCTGGTTAAGAGATAACTTGAAAAGGAAGAGGAAATTACACACGTATTTCCCTCGAGTGAGTAAAAGAGTAAAGGCACTGCTACCTGCAGAGGTACTTAATCTAAGTGAAATGATGAACTCTTTTTTATACATGAAGCGGCGAAGCGTTCGGCAAGAGGTCTTGTCACGATGTTGGCGCTCATCGCGTAGGTATTTGATGTTTGGTCTTAATTCAGAAATTTCATTGGCATTTTACCATTCATACTGGAACATGGTACATAATTTTTTTATTGTAAATTTTTTTAAAACAAATATAGCAAAGGCAAACTAAGGTTATACACAAACAGAATAGTACAAACGAGCTTAACTCATATTGGGATTTTGAAGACTAACCTTGATGAAAGAGTAAGCTTCAATGGGTAAGGCAAAAGAACATAATATATATATATATATATATATATATATACAATGTTTAAGACTAAATGAATACATAAATTCAATACTGTAATAAATATATAAATAATAGTATACATACACTAAGTCTTGGCCACTGGGGTAAGTGCTGCGGATGTATATACTAATTTTTCCGGAATGACAGACTGGCAACATTGTTATATGTCTATGGTTTTTAAATATACAAGATGAAGAAAAAAACAAATTATTATATACACTAAACTGTACATTGTTTTACAAGTCTTCTTATAGTTTACATGGTACTGATGCGTTTTACGACTTTTGGCTTTCGCGTAGCGTAGGTTGCAAAGTCGTGAAAGTTTTATGTAGACATTATGACATAACATGTAAATTATTAGTGTATTGTATAATATAACAACATGGTAGAAATATAACAAACGTGAATTTTTTTTTCGATTTTAATTTTGTTTTTGTTTTGATTGCACTTATGAAATTTATTGTAGGTGAAAATTATACAAGACGGAAGAAACAAACTGATATTAATTTCTACTATTATTTTGTAAAAACATTGCATTATATTAGTCATACATATCTGTACATATATTTGTAAATATATATAAATATATATGTGTAATAAATGAATCTGAATATTTAAGTACATAAGTAAGGAGATAGCGTGGCATAGACGACGCTAGTACTCTCTTGTGTTGAAGATTCAGACTCATATTGATAAAAAAGTACATAAGGATTGTACAAACCGCCTTATTTATATTACGTATTAATATGTACTTTAAAAAAAACATGGTAAAGGGAAAAAATCAATTATTATTTCATTATTCGTTATAAAAGATAAACAGTCGAACTTTGTTAAATTTTTGTCGTAGCGAAATAATGGCGTTATCAGTGGAGATAGTAAGTTGATTTTTCAAAAACATCTAAACAAGAAATAATTATTTTTCAACTAAACAAGTTTCATTTTTTTTGGGAATTATTGAAGGATATATATATATCAATCGTGTAAAATCCAACTTGGTTTATTCATAACTTTATTTAAGAGTACATAATATCAAAAATACGCCTCTGCGCTTCTGCGGTATATAATATCACACAGAACATATTGAGGCCTTCTATAACGTTGATATTGGTAATTTAACTATTTACAGCACAATTAAATTTAGTATTGTCCACACCAACAGACTTACCGAGAAAGATTTGCCACCACATTACTAACTTAATATTTCTGATGAAGGTAGTATATGGGGTAACCTTTGTCAGAACTTACGTAGTGCTGCAGCTGTTGAATAAAGTTTTCAAGTGTTTGAAAGCAAAATAGCTGCAGGCCGGTGTTATTAACGCTTTTGTAACTTCAGCATGAAATAATTGCTCTCCTTTGTAATACTAAGTTTACACGATGAAAACGGTTTAAACTTAAACTTATGTTTTATGAAATTATGTAAAAAGTAACCATAGTTGATGTTTAAATAAATAATAATAATCTTAATGTATTAGTGAAAGTTATCAACGCTATGAAGCTACACCATTTTGATTAAAGTTGAAGTTAACCAGTCACAGCAAAACTGCTGCCGTTTTTTTTTGTTTTACGCGGAGGATATGCCTACGCATGCATGCTCTCGCGGAGGCAAAGACAGGTTATGTTGAACTTGCACCGACTAAATCCTCTTACGATATTCCACCGTTGTCGCATTATGGTGGTGCCATGGTAACGCTTTCGCACACCTCCGCGATCCCGATAGCGCCGACTGCTCTCCTCGCTCATCGCGATTCCACCACGGCTCCGAGAGGTCGTGCACGCCTGTCCTTCACGACCCGTCGGAACACATCTGAGGTGAACTCAGTGAAGCTTACTTGGGGCGGCCATCTCAGACTGACCCTACGTCTAGGGCAGGCAGGGTAGGTTCCTCTTAGCTTCACCGTGGGTGACCAAGCTACGGCTGCTGAGCCCAACCGCCACGACAATGCGCGAACCGATTCGGGTGAAGAAACCTGTCTCATCTATTGTTACTAGCTAAATCTTTCATAACACGCCGATATCCATCAAGACCCAGATCCCACATAGGGAATATATAACTTTAAAAATATCTAGTATAAATTTTAAATAAAATGTTTTTATATTTGAGTAGAATTATTCAAATATAGAAAATATATATTTAATCCTATTCCTTCAAAGGACTCGTCTAAATTCAATTATCAAAGGAAGCCTGATCTGACCTTGTAAATATTTCCTTATTTACGTAGTTGAGATGTTTCCCTTTTACCCTACAGCGTAGTGTATTAAATTTAGGTTATACGTGTTTAAATTTTTTTTTAAATTCTTCATAACCTCAATGATAAAATGGCTATTTAGTTATTTTAAAATATTATTATAATCACTAATAAATAAACGCAAATGTAAATAATAAAAATCAATATTTTACACGTTGCTATCATCATCTACAGCTGATAGACGTCCACTGCTGGATATAGGCTTCTCCCAAAGATTCCCACATCGATTGATCCTATGCTGCCCCAATGCCGCTTGGTGGGAGCCAAAGCTTCGTTTGTTCATTAGCACGGTGCGTCACGAGCAGGTGAGATTGGCTTTAAAGTTCCGTGAGTTCCCGTGTGGAGTTGCCAGAACTTCCATCGGGCGCGTCCCCGATGACGGATTCCACCGAATCCGTCACCCAGAGGCCATGGGAGTCAAGAGAGAAAACTCTTCTTGGATCCCTGTGGCGGATCCGATGTTGGGCCCGCCGCCACCCGTTCTTAGCCGCAGAGGGTACTCCCTCCGCGACTCTACCTCGGCTGCAGAGGGCAGTATAACACCGCCTCTGTAGCTGCCGGCCGCTCCGGTGAGCTACAGTTATCCAACCGATGCTCTAACCTAGAGCGGCCGCCTTGAGCCGGCCCTTCGTCGCGAGCCGGCCGGGTACGTTTCTCTTCACTTTACCGTGGGCGACCCCGCCACAGTTACTGAGTCCCTCAGCCACGACAAGGCGGGAACCTGTTAGGGGGACCGGTGTCCTTTTGCTCTTCAGGGCCATCCTTGGCCAGCTGGTCCGCCCTTTCCTTGCCCTCCGTCCGCGCATGCGCTCTTACTCAATATAATCTTACATCCGACTCTTTCTCTCTCGCTCTCTTTATATTCTTTCACTCTTAATGTTAAGGGTATCGGGTTTTGCGACCGTTTTTAGAGCGGACCTTGAGTCGCTCAGAACAGCACACGACTGGAGCGGCTCTCTGGACGCGTACTCTGTTGCTTCTACTAAGAGTCGTCGTGATAAAACGGGCGAACTGCGGCTAAGGAACCTTGACGATGCCGTCAGCTCGCGAGAAGTCGTGGAAGCAATCGCGGTGGCTGGGGGAGGGGGGAGGTATTCATTAGATGACATTAAAATTGGAGACATTCATAGAACAAATACGATCATAGGTACATGCTCGTTGCGGTTTCCGGTTAAAGTGATCCGCACACTGGCGACTGCAGGACGTGTACGCGTAGGCTGTAGATCGGTTCTTGTAGAACTACTGGACTGGAGGCCTATGTACTGCTTCAGGTGTTTGGAACAGGGACACGTTGGTTGCATGTGCCCGAACCAAATAATCCGGAGCACATGTTGCTTTGTCTGCGAAGAGTCTGGGCACAAGGCAAACGAATGTAATGCAACTTTACTCAAATACCCACTGTGTTTGGATCTAGGGCGTCTCTCTTTCCATAAATTTGGAAAGAGATGCTTTTTATCAGCGAACAAAAACAGTGGGAAGGCCCGGAAGTTTCCTTTTGCTGCCACAAGTACGGCAGCGGGATTATCATCAGTCGCAACATCGACCTCGTCCTCGAGAATGAAGGTCGGAGCGGAGCATCTGCTGTTGCAAACGGTTAGTGAGGATAAGGTTGTTCTAATAGTGATGGCGGAGCCTTATGTAGTTTCAAGCCACCCCGGATGGGTTGGTGATGACATAGGATCTGTAGTGATCTTTTGGGAGGGCAGAGAGGAAGTTTCATCCTGCTCCTATTTGAGAAGAGGACAGGGATACATTGCTGTACAATGGGGTGGTCTGGCCATAATGGGCTGTTACGTATCACCCAACAAGTCACTCGCCGACTACGTGGAGTACCTAGACGAAGTGGCAGTTTGCGTCCGCACATGGATATCTCGTCCCGTAATCGTCTTAGGCGATTTCAAGGAACATCATAGAGTGTGGGGAAACACTAGAGACGACGCGAAGAGAAATACAATAATGAAATGGGCGGCTGAACTGGATCTCCGACTAGTAAACGCGAGGTCCTTTATCACATGCGTGCGGTGGCAAGGGGAGTCGGTCATGGATCTTACATGGTTTCAGGATACATTAGTGCTAATTTGTAATGTGTCAATGTCCCGCGTCAACCGTTCCAAGCGCGGAGCTGTGTACTGGTGGTCTACAGAAATTTCGCATCTACGCGCAACTTGTTTGAGGAGCCGTTGCCAGTACACCAGAGCATGAAAGAGGAGCAGACGGGCTATCCCAGCATCGCGTTAGCAAAACAGCGGTTGTATTTCGAACGGAGATATCGCGACCTCTCCGAACGCTGAAGGTGACCACCGAGGGGGTTTTAGTGGGTAAAAATCTCTACATAACTCTGACTTCCCTCAGAAAGCAGAGTATCTATTTGAAGATTTCCCCTTGAAAAAAAAAAAAGTTCCCGTGAGTTGTTATACAGGACCCCATACACCTTTTTATTATAAGTAAAAGTATTTGTCTAAAGTTTGTTAGAGCGATTTAAACGAGAAACGATTTCCAGTGCATATAAGGTCGTCAGTCCCTTAATTGCACGTTAAAATGAGTATAAATATACTGGACCATATTAAAAAAAAGAACGTTAATGACTTGTTTGAACACGGGACGGTTTTCATGCCCGCCGAGTTAAATACCGGCCCGTGAATGGGCATTAAGAGATTTTTATTGGCAGTTATGGTTTAATTACCAACTTTAACGGACGTTAACGATCGGCACTTTAGAAAATCAGATGAAAAGTTAATTACAAATAAATATTTAGATTTTTTTTGTTCTATATGTATATATATATATATATATATATATATATCTTTAAGCGATTGGTGGAGGTCTACACACAATAGTGGAGGAGATTAAGCACAAATATTGATGACGACGATAGTGAAACATGTTCTTGAGAATTTCATTTTAAGAATTAAAAAAAAAAAAACTTTTAGCGTGTAAGGGATTCCGCCTAAAATCTTTACGAAGTACAAGTCTATCTGACCTGCACGTGGTGCACCGCATGCAGGTGACATAGAATTGGCACACGAAAACAACAAAAATAAAAAACCAGGCTCTAACTACCCACCAACTCACACTGGGTTCGTGTGGTGGGTTAAGGTCCAATTCCCCTCAATAAACCCTAATAAAAGTGCCCGGCGGAGTCGGTGGTCGTGCCGATGGAATGCATGACGAAAGTCGGCGAGACGTCGCTATCAATGGTGCAGACAATCCCCGGTGGCGAAGGACCGAGCGATGTGGAGATCTTTGTGGGAGGCTTATCTCCAATAATGGACGCATGTCGGCTGATGAAGATGATCATCTTACGGTTTATGTTCAGACATTTTAATAATTTAAGATCGTATGATCAAATTGGTTTAATAAACCCTCTTCGATAACGATCTGCGGGTAATTTAAAACTATGTACGACGGGTAGCTATAAAACTGTCCTTTCGTGTTTGGGTAACCCCCTATCTAAAGATAATCCTATGGATTATTGAAATGACATAAATTTACATCATCATCATCAGCCGACAGACGTCCACTGCTGGAGAGTGGCTTAACCATACTAATTTCAAAGGATTTATTAGATAGATCAAAAGTGTAAAAAAGCAGAAATAATTTGTTTTAATATAAATAACAAGCGATCGAAGTGCTGACCGGAAAAGTCCTGGCTCCCATTATAGATATGAGATTATGATCTTGGATTATGATAATTAAAATTATTGCTATCTCTTCCTCTATCGAACATGTTTCTTTGTTTTGGGTTACGTCCTTAACGAAGAGAAATGCTACGAATTTGTTATAATCCCACTTTCACTTATGCCTAGTTTTCTTTTATTCGACGAAGTGATGAGGCGAACTAGACGTTCATCATCAGTTGACAGACGACCATTAAATATATGGGGGCTTCCTTTAATGGAGGCCTACGTCACACCTTAGACATAAGCTTCCATTAATGATCTCCGCGCCGTACGGTCCTGCTTTGCTAACATCCAGACTCAGACCTCATTTCTCTACATATACATTTATTAGCTTATAGCCCCCCTCTACCTCCCCCGACAGGTGGTCCCAGGATCTCGTGAAGGTTGCGGGAAGCGGCTGATAATGATAAACAATGAATCGCTAATTCGGTGATGTACACAGCGCCACATTATGGTTATTGCCTTGAGAAAATATGATAAACTCGTTACTGCAGTAATTTTACTACGGCTCTTTCTTACGTATCATCGCTAGGTCTCTTTTGCGGGAAACCGTCTAGGTATGTACCATTGCAGCTAGTACTTCTGTCCTCAAACAGTAATGTGCAAGCATTACTGTGTTCCGGTTAGATGGGCCCTGTAGCTAGTGAAATTACTGGGGTAACATAACATCTTCTGTCTTCAAAGCGATGGGAGTAATGAGGTGTGGTTTGTACCTCTAACTACCGCCATGTCATGGTCAGGCGTATCACTTACCATCAGCTGGACGACACGTTCATACGTCGCTTGGTAGAATAAAAAAAAATCGGTATATAGTAATGTTTGCACGATACTATTTTGCAATAGAAATAGGAGCTGCGGTGGTACCTACCTAGAGGGTCTCTGATATATTTATTAAACTATTACTAACAACCATCTACTCCTCCACCGCCTCTTCCTGGATAATAACAAACGAATTATATTTACATTACTACAAGTGACATAAATGCGGTGTACGGGCTCTCGTAAAATAACTAACGGGACCCAAGCCAATCTCAACTGCTGGTGGTACACCCTGCTTATCAACAAACGAGGCTCTCGCTCCCACCAACCCCCGTTGGGTCAGCGTGGTGGAAAATGGCCCAAATTCCCATATGAACTCCTACATACGACAACCCCTAGTGCTCAGCGGTACCGGAGGCGATGCTGACTGTATATGGAGATCTTTGCGAGAGGCCTATGTCCAGCAATGGACAGCCATCGGCTAATGATGATGATAAACTGACATATATGAGCAATGAGTTAAATTATTTAACTGGAACTTTTTAAAATGTATGTTTAACACAGTTTTCGGAAATTACACAGTCAACAGGCTGGTGTAATACATTAGATACTTATCTCAATCGAGGATGGACGCGGCCCTTGCAAAATATGGTCGTAAATTATTAACTTAAATCCATCTCATGTGGTGGTAAAACTCATATTTACTCGTATAAAGATAAAACACTTATACATTGAAGTTTTTTTTTAATTAACGTAGTTCTGTTTTAGATATATTATATTATTTACACTCGTAATATAGTGAGGTTGTGTTTTAAGTCTATATATTAAAAGTCGAGCATTCATCATCATAATTAGCAGATAGACGACCACAGCTGGACATAGGCCTCACCGAGATCTTCACATCGATCGGACGAGCAAGAAAGTATAATATTTCTTCAGGATAAGTTTTTGCATCCTTTTATTTCTGTTACTCTTGACTTCATTGTCATTGTTTCAATGTCGTTAAGGATATTTTAGTGCTGATTAATATGCCTGCCTCTACGTAGTGACGCTATTTAAGATGATGTACACTAGATCACATATGACTATACCAATCGTGTTTGGTCTCTGTTGCTGGAGACAGTCTAGATAGGTACCATCGCAGGTCCTATTCTTGCCGCCATACAGTACTGTGCAAACATCGCTGTGTGGCGACTGAACAGAGTAGCAGCTATGAAATTACTGGGGTAACGAGGCTATCATCTTTGCACCACATTGCGCGGTCTCAACTCGGCGAGTGCAATGTGGTGCAGTGTATACCATCATATGTATGTATAATCTACCATCAGCGGAACATGCTGATCGCCTCGTCGCTTCATTGTAAAAATAATAACATAAGATTATAAACATAGTGTGGCATTCACCAACAAATCTGAGTTATCATCATTATTATCTGCCGATAGACGTCCACTGCTGGACATAGGCCTGCTCCAAAGATCTCCACATACATTCAGCATGGCCTCCGGTATCGCCAGGTACTAGGCGCTGCCATTTATAGGGTTTCATATGGGGAAATTTGGATCATATACCACCACGCTGGCCCAATGCGGGTTGATGGGAACGAGAGCCTCATTTGTTGATTAGCAGTGTGCACCACGAGGAGCTGAGATTGGTTTGAGTCCCATGAGTTGTTGTGCGGGACTCTTTACATCCCTCTAATGTGGGTATAAATAAATAATAGATAAGTTAAAATAGTATAAAAGCCAGGGGTGCTTGCGTCAATGGGGAGGTTGTTATCTGTCGGATGAGTGTGCGGACGCACTGCTTGCATCACCTATACTTACTGCAATATTGGAAATATTCTATTTATAAAACGATTACTACCACAGAACATAAAAATGTCATCAAATCAAAACATATTAATCCTTACTCTCTAGGTTGATTGGTAGAGAACCCCTAACAGCTTTAACAACCCTTACAGTTAAATTCAAGTCTAATTATATCCTTTACTTCAATAAACAAATAATTCACCAATATCACAATAAAAATATCCAAATTTTCTTTCTATGGGTGCCTTCCCACAAAGATATCTCTGGCAATGAAATGGCTGATAAAACTGCATATGAAGGAGTTGATGCTGTTGACGTTAGAAATACAATTAATGTTCCTATGTCCGATTACTTGCAATGTATTGACCAGGATACTCAAAAGTTGTGGAAGAAAGATCAAGATACGAAAGGAAAACGGTATGGAAGCATACAAGAAAGCTTACCTGCGAGTCCTTGGTATCATCGTATGCAAGATGCTACTCGAGACTTTATTACTATCATAAACAGACTGCGTTTTGGTCATAATACTGCACCGTCACACTTTGATCGACTCGGCATAATTGCGAATAACACCCGTTTACATTGTAATTCAAGTGATGGAACTGTCAACCAGACTAGTGTTGCCCAGTGAACTTAGTGATGTTGAAAATAAGTGTGATTTATTGTCCCGCCCCCCTCTATTAAAACAATTATTACAAGACGAACTTATTTACAAGCACATCTACAATTCATAGGCGTAATATTACGTATATGTATGTGATATGAAAATAAGAGTTGACCTAAAGGTTGTAAATAGCAGGTCATAAAATCCTAAAAAAAAAAAAATAGAGAACACCAATAGGCATTTAGTCTGGTTTTTGTTACCTTATTTTAGGTTATGTAAATAAAAATAATTTCCTTTATTAATATAATTGCACTAGCTACAGCCTTTTAAATCAACACAGGATTATTTAAAAAATTTTGTACGGTAGCAGAAATATTACAGACGCCGCTTACATGCTCAGATCTGATTATGTTTCTATCATTATAATATTTTGTAAGTAAATTATATCTTAGTTAATTATCGTGTTTTACATATGGCAATTCGGATTCACTGTTATTCCACCATTAGTATCCTTACAGTATCGTCAACAATATCGCTACAAGGACTCGTATGTGACAATAATCCGGTAATGAATGTATACATAGACACCCGTGAATGTGCAATATAACATCCGAAACTTGTACGGAGCTAAATTAATTTAATTGTAAGCTGCTATCCAAGTTCGTATCCCGTAGACGAGGTAATTACATTTCTCATGGCCAGATTAGGAATATAACATAAGTTGTGAGGATTAAATTTGTGGTTTAGGTGATCAATGTGGAGGCAGTCCCTTCGTGTGAGGAATGTTATTTGTTTAGTTCGCGAAGTAGCAGTGAGAAATTAATGCTCTACTTCAAGGGTGAGTAGTTGGTTCAAATACTGTTGTTATCAGACATAATTGTAACATTTAAAGTATCTAATGTCGTTCGATGATAAATGCGATACTTCTTGAAAGCTCTAACTCGTTTAAAGGGCTGAAGAAATTTGAAGGTACATGTTTCTACTTTTTCTATAAATAAACTCGATATTGTGTTGTAAAAGTAAACATTTGGTATTCCTAATAGTTATAGTAATTCTCTTATTAGGTGCACAATTCCCCGTTATCGGGTTTCAAGTTTTGATAAAAGATTAAAAGAAGACAACTATTATTATATCAATAGAAACTTCTATATCTACTTTAACTTACTATTACTTATAGTTTATATAGGAAGCGTAATATAAAATTAACGTTTAAAAACATATATATCAGAAAATATAGTTGATAATTAGGGAATGGATAAATCAGCTTATTGTTAAGAGTAATTAACTTTTCTAATAAAACTATGTCAAATTCGGTTAGTCGTTTAAGTGTTGCGATACTAGAACCTGTAACTCTTTTCCAGCAACTACTTGCACTGCAATTTTTTTCTCTTTCCTATCAAATACCGTTCTACAATTCCGCAGTATTCAGGCATAACTAAAAATTAACTGATTTTATTATTTTATTAGTTCTAAATTAGCTAATTTCTTACAGATAATGTTCTTTAAGAGAATAAATATATTCTAACAACTATAATTGTAAGATATCATTTACGTGTATTGATAGAGGTAAATTGAAGAGAATAGAAGGGAGGGAAGAAGAGGACCTGTTGTGCCGACATCACAAGAACATTGAAAGGAGATGATAGGCAAAGTTTTTTTTTTATTCTACGAAGCGACGAGACGTACACATGATGGTAAGCGATACCACTGCCTATAACATATCGCTAGTTAGACATACACAGCACTACATTGTGCTCCTCGCTTAGAGACATAAGAAACCTTAGTATCCTATCTTATCTTATAATCTTAAGTCTATATATTTTTTTATCTTAAGTCTCATTACTCCTGTAGCTTCACTGGCTACTATGCTATTAAAACCGAAACATGTTGGACGGTAAAAATAGAAGCTGCGGTGGTACCTATCTCTACGATATTCCATAACGGAGATCCACCACCAATTCTGATTAACCAAAGAGTTTTCTCAAAACAAAGTATTATGCTTTTCGGAATAAAGTTGCTATTGTCTATTTAAAATGAAATATCATTTTTTATTTATTTTTTTAATTTTCGATGGTATTTGTGTATAATTATCAAATTTTCTATTGATATGTGTTATATTATTCCAATTATGTTTCTGTTATTGTATTTATTAGCTTTTTTGCTAGATTTATTAGTTTCCGTTCAAAACGAATTAAAACGAAATTCATTTTTTTAAAAATAGATCCTATATCCACCTTTATCTCGTTTTTCCTTATTCATATTAGAAAACAAATAAAATAAACGGTACGCCGTTGGGATTGTGAGGAAGCTGAAACTCGGAGAAGACGCCGGGGAGTCGTGAGCCGTGATTGTACAAATCCTTTCCGATGTTACGCGAGTTATCTCGTATTCGTTTCATTGCGGTCGATTGATATTGAGTATTGTGACTTAATATGTTAAATCGGATTATATATTTCCCTCATATTGTCAATATATAAAAAAAATCATGGGATGTACTCATGGGAAGGATAACACTAACCTAAACTATAAATTTATTGTAACGGTGAGGTATTAAAAGCTAATGTATTACAATTTTTTTTTGATTAACGTAGGAGAAATGCTATGCGCATAACCCGTCCTCGCGGGGACAAGGACAGGTTATGTCGGACTTGCACCGACTAAAACCCCAACGATGTTCCAACTCGTCGCCTGATGGTGGGGTTACAGGAACGCTTACGCACCATCCGCGACCCCGCCGGCGCTGGCCGCTTACGCAGCCCACCTCGGGAGGGAGAGAAAAACCCTCCCTTTCCACCTCAGTAAGGGCACGCCGGAACATGCAGCGTGCCCGCTCCTCGGCTTATTGCATTCGCGGAGGCAACGGCTTTTCCCGAACCCATCACCCAGAGGCCATGGGAGCCAAGAGAGAAAATTCTCCCGGCTCCCTGCGGCGGTTCCGATGTTGGGCCCGCCGCCACCCGTTATACAGCGCGTAGTATAGGAAGAACGGCGCATCGTCACACCGTCACTCCTCTTCCCCCTTGGTCCCACCGCCGCCGCATCGCCGGTGCGTCACCGGTTAATCACAGAGGGTACTCCCTCCGCGACGCCGCTTCGGCTGCAAGGGTCAACATAATATAAAAGATGGTATATGAAATAACATGAGAAGTTAACTCTTATTACGTTAGTAATTTCACTAGCTACAACGCCTTTCAAACGGAAACGGCAATATTTGAACATTATTATTTAGCGGAAGAAACAGGAGCTGCGTTCAGTAACAGTGAACTACCATCATATAAAGATAGAGAGTAGGAGCAAGCGGTACCTACAATTCGCCTGAATGTTTTCTCTTGGATTTAATTTAAAAAAAAGGGGTTACTGTATATTTCTCACGTGTCGTGTTATGAAGACATAAAACGTACGTAGAGCACTATCATTTCCAACCATGTCTGTAATCTAGATACGTGACGCATTGTTTTATAGCTGGCAAGCTTCCTTTTATTTTGTATCTATATTTACTAGCGCCTTTATAAAAATTACACATTATATTTATGTATGTATATATATATATATACATATATTAAGCGGTGTAAGGGGTCCCGCACAACAACTCACGGGACCCAAGTCAACATTACTTGCTCGTGGTGCACCTTGCTAATCAATAAACGAGGGTCTGTGTCCCACCAACCCGCATTGGGCCAGCGTGGTGGGAAGTGGCCCAAATTCCTCCATATGAATCCCTTTCCGAACGTGTGTGAAACTTTGGGAGAGGCCTATGTCCAGCAGTGGACGTTTATCAGCTGATGATATTATATAGAATTATCTTATATTATAATGATTGACCTACCTCGTTGTATTGTTACTCAGTTGCATTTAATTTTCTTTATTAAGCGACGGGACGAGCAGGACGTTCACCTAATGGTAAGTAATACGCCTGCTCATATGCTTTAGACGTAATATGCTGAACCTCGTTTATCTAGTAAATACGCTAGCTACAGCGCCTTTCAAACTTGAACGCAGTAATGTTTGCACTGTACTGTTTGAAGCGGGATGCGCATAGCGCAGGATCGATTGATGTGGGAAGCTTTGGGGAGGCCTAAGTCCAGCTGTGGACGTCTATCAGCTGATGATAAACTTCATTTATTCAAAGCAAACTATTTAAAGCTAAAATAGAGAGAATCTTGAAATGTTGTGGAATAAATCGATATTTAAGATCAACCGATGTTGATGTTATCAGTGAAGTGCTGTGGCCACTTAAACTAACATATTCAGGCTCTTTTTATACAATCAAACGAGAGAGACTTCTTTTAAAAAGGTTTTTTAAAAGGCTCGATCGTGATCTCACCTGGTTTTAAGTGATGTGGTTTGTGCTGGTAAAGCGAATTAACTTAGTAGCCTATTCGATTTTCTGCAGAAGACACCCACGTTGTTGAACAAGTACATTAACGCCGGCAAGATATTTCGGTGCTTTGCTGTTCTTATCGTGAACAAGGTGGTAAACTTCTTTGTCTTGTGATCGTACCTAGCGCTACGTAGTTATGGTTAGGCGGATTACTTACTATCAGAAGAACCTCCCGCTCAATGATTAGTGGAATAAAAAGAAACACAAAGGTGCTGTATACATTATCCCATCAAGCGACATGCTGTTATGGGCGGACATATCATCATCTTCAAAAGAAAATCTCGCGCGTCACGTCGTTTAGTCGAATAAAACGAAAGGAGAATGGGATACAGTGTATAATATCCTAACTAGTGCTGTGTAGTTATGGGCAGGTGTATAACTTACCATCAAAGGAACGTCTTGGTTGTCTACTCGCTTCGTCAAATAAAAAGACAGAACAATGTGGTACAGTGTATATCATCTTAACTAGCATCAGATTGTTATCTACCGGTGTATAACTTACCATCTAGGGAACGTCCTGCTCGTCAATTCATCGAACAATAAGCTCGTTCAATGAAACCGTATTTTTTTTTAATACAAAATAAAACGCGGAAATGTTAAGCTGATTTATATTTTCTACGGTACACATTTTATAAGTACTTCCCTTTGTATCGAGTATGAAAAAGCGATGCAAATAAATATATTAACAATTCTTTTAATGTGTTATGGCAACATTTTGTAAAGGAAACTCCGAGAACAACAATACAGTTCTGATCTTTGTCGCGACATTAATGGATTTTAATAAGGGCGAATGGTAGCTTCCGGTCCTTTTTGTTCGCGTATAAAATTGTTCCCTTTAATTCCCAATGTTTCTCGTGACACTATTTTTATTGTTGCGTATAATGAAAATTGCGATAAATGTACTGAATAATGATTTAATAATGTTTTATGTTAATGCTAAATTAAGTTTTGAAAGGCTGCTATTTTTTTAACCTAATAAAGCATTGTTTGTTTTTATTAACGTTATTTAACGAAAGAAATATTTTGTTTCTAAGCAACCATTCATGGATGTGTAATTAAACTACTATTATACTATTTCGAGTATCAGTTTTGTTATTTTCTCTGTTCGATAAAGGAAACGAGACGAGCTTGGCGCTATTGTACATTTAATTGAAAGCAGAGCTCCTACCAAGCATCAATACAACACCTGAAATGGAAAACATAATATCCTGAATGATTCTAAGGCGTCGTAGTGCGTCAATTTACATCAGAAATAAGTTACAAACGTTATAAAAGATATATAATTAAGTTTAGTATCGGTTTCTTGGAATATTACTATATTAAAATGGTCAAGCATATGAAGAAAGTTTTGACAGATACAGACTGATAAAGAAATCATCGTTTTCTATTGTCTCTGTCAATTGTCTACTGGTGATAGTTCTGTTGCCAGAGATCGTCTAAGTAGGTACCACCGCAGCTTCTATTTTTACCGCCAAACAGTAACGTATATACATTACTGTGTTTCGCTTTGAAGGTTCCTGTAGCTAGTGAGATTACTGGGATAAATGAGTCTTAACCTCCTGTCTCAAGGCGACGAGCGTAATATAGCAGAGTACACAATCTGAACCTTGTCATCATCAAGAGAAAGTCCCGCTCATCTCGTCACTTCATTGATGATAAAAATAGGCATATAATTAGATAATTTATTTATAAAACTCATACGAATCTTCGAAGTAAATTCTGTACGTGATTATCATCATCAACCGATAGACTTTCCTAGACGTAGGTCTCCCACAACGATCTCCACATCGATTGTTCCAGAGCTGCCTGCATCCAGCGGCTTCCCGCGACCTTAGTTTGTAGGGGTGCATATGGCAGGATTTGCGCTATTTCCCACCACGCTGGACCAATACGTGTTGGTGAGTAGCAGAGCGTCGTTTGATGATTAACAGGGTGCACCACGAACAGGTGAGGTTGGCATTGGTCCAGTGAGTTGTTGTGCGGGACCCCTTACACCTCATATATGACTATAGCCATTTACAGATCATGTATAGTTTAAATAATAAATTTTGTTAAAATGTCATCTTGTAATAACTAAAGAATGTAAAAAAAAATGTAAACATGAATATTACTTCCTACATTTATAAATACTTTTAAAGTATAAAAAATTATGAATTCGTCGAGGAAACGAATATACGTAACATCTAAAGCAATAATTCGTTATTGAAATTGTTCGAGAAGGTTATTGTCAACGGAATTTACAGCAGGACCTGCTTCGGGGCAAACTTTATCATTTTAAAAGTTTTTTTTTATACGTTAATAATCATTGTTCGAATATTGCAGGAGTAAAAGGATTCCTTTACGTTCGTTTATTAATCTCTAGATATTTGTATTTTAATGTTTAGTATTATCTATTGTAAAGAAATTCGTTTCTACGATAGTAGTTGCTATTGCGGCGAAAATGTTCTACTATACCAATTTTTATCGATCTCAATCATATTTCTTTAAGGATAAATATTTTTAAACAATTAAAAAAATTATTAAGTTAATTAAAAGTTAAGTTTTGTTGTGCCTAATAATATCAGTTACCGGTCAGACAAATTTTCGCAAAATCCAGCCAATTCGGAAATAAGCCAATCGTAAAATGATTTATAATGATAATTATAGATCGATTATTTACAGATATGGTTAAAAGTGTATTATTATTATTATTTTAAGGACCACCATAACAGATTTTTTTTATAAAGGTTGGACGTATATAAGTAACGTCGCTAAATATTATAGTAATAGTACTATTACTATTTATTTTGTGTACAATATTTATTTCGTTGTACGACAGTATTGATATGCTGGGTAAGAGAAGGTATTACAGAATCATTTTCATTTTTTTTCTAACTAATAATAGTTAAAATTGTAGAATAATTTTATTAAATCAATATTTCAATTGCATAGTCACGATTTTCGAGACGTGCATGGGATTTTCTGTTATCCCTCCTCCTTACAATTCTTCTTAAAAACACTGATGCGTTAGTCATTTCTCTATTTGTTAGAACAAACTTAAGTTATTTCGTTTTACTTCTCTATCGATAAATCGCGAAGTTCGTTGTTTTGTAGCATGAAATAACAACAACATTTAAAGGCTATATATATATATATGTATGTTGTATAAACTATGTATAACATATAACGTGAAACCTCAACGGTGTGCTCATTAGAACTGCGGTATATTTTGGGGTTAATTAATCACCATACATCTCCCGTCGACCGGTGTCATCGATTGGGGCGGCTTTTGTCACCCTCCAATATACTACTTTATCATATAAACGCATATTCATAAATATCTATACAAGTAATACTAAAAACTATATTTTATTACATTATATATATATTTATTATTTTATACAGGTTACATGTAGTTATAATTTATCTAATTTATTAAAGGAAGTGATCATCCTGCTCTTCTTATCGTTGATAAAATTATGTTTATTATTTTTAAGATAGAAAATATATGCTATCATAAAGCTTCAGCTAAATTAAAACGTCGCTACCCACCTGTTTATTCAGTTATCGATTTAATGAAACCGACATCCGCTTAGTCTATATTCAAGAAGAATATTAGAATTCATCATCATCATCCTCATCGGCTGATAGACTGTCGGGTATAGGCCTTCCTCGAAAATTCCCAGATCGATCGGGTAGGGATTCATATGGGAGAGTATGACCATTTCCTACCATGCTTGCCCAACCCGGTGTGAGCCAGAGCCTCGTTTGTTGATTACCACGAGCAGATGACCTTGGCTTGGATCCCGTGAGAGAGGACAGATAACTGATTGTCTACACATAACTTATGGGTCTGTAAAAGAATTACTTGTGCATGTGTTGGAATTAAGTGGAGATCGCATCACCACTTAATACCAGCTAGGTATTAACCTACTTAAAAGTTTATTCAAGTTCAGGTCTTGTTCTGGTATATAGAATCAGCAAACATTCCCACACCCCAAATTAGAATTATGTTAGCAAATTTTTTTTTATTAGTCCCTTTAATTTAATAGATAGGGCGCGAAATTTTGTACGATAAAAATATTACAAGCCACAATTTAGATGGCAATAAGGCTTAAGGATTATTAACCTGCAGCGAATTTTCAAATTCGTTGTTGTGTATATTTTTTATTTATTTATACAGAGTGATTCAACTTTTTTTTTTTAATTTCATCTCCTTTTTTAAAAATTGTATACCCCAAAGTTATTTATGTAATAAATCTTTAAGACTAGTGCGTATACTTCTTCTAAACTGGTACAATTTATTATCAAAGACCACAACGCTAGTTTATTTTAATAAAGATATATTTAGGTTTTATAATCTGTTGTTTTTTTTTAATAATCTATGGCAATCATAAATAAGAGTTAGATAATGGCGTAAGAATTCAGCTTATATTTTGTCGTTTCATGTATACAGGAATTTTTTTGGATAGTTGAAAGTACAAGTGTGTGGTTATATTACAAAAAAAAATTCACAACTTAATACAATAAATTGCACTTTATAAAGAGTACGAGTACAATATTGTAAATAAATTATGAATCCAGTTTATTTAAAATGTTATCTATTATCTTTATTACCTTCTAAATAATCTCATATTCATCATCTTTTTTTATTTGATGACACAAAAAGATAAGCGAGACGTTCCCCTGTTGGTAAGTTAAACATCTACCCATAACAACAGTCGTGCTAGTTAGGATGTTATACACAGCATCACATTGTATTCTTCGTGTTGAGACATACGGTGTTAAGTCTCATTCATTACCTTGGCAATTTCTCTAGCTACCCTTTTAATCCACAGTAGTTTTTGTACGCTTCCGTTTAACGTCAGAAATAGAGGGTGCGCTGGTAAGTTTAGACGGTCTTCAGCATAAGAGACCTATCACCAGGGTAAGCCTAAATCCACCAGTGGTTCCATTTAATGGATGTCCATCGTTGAACTTAGACTATCTCAACAGAAAAAGACGTTAGTACTTGATATGAATGCCATCGAACAAGAGAGCGCTTACTAAATTGTTCTTTGTGCATCATTTTCTACCAGTCACCAGCCGTTGGTAGATTGGCGCTGGAGATATTCTGTGATATCTCCTACATGAGGAGACTCTTGTATCTTTTTGGTCAATACACGATACAGATTGTAAAATAGGACTGTATTTCAGCACATTCGTTGCTATCTAAAAGCTGATTACGGCTTGGGGAAAAAATGAACGAATACTCCTGTGAGGGATTAGTTTTCATTAGCTCCGGTCTAGAGCTCAAACGACTCCGAATTCTGATTAATGAGATATTGCTGGAGTGGGGTTACCGTTTCATATTAGGTTTTCTGTGTAAAGAGATCAGTAGAGGGTTGCGAGCTTTTTATACGTGCAAATTGTGCAAGTGCATGTCTAATTCTATGGAAATATTTCGTTTTAAATGCAAAAGTACTGCAAAGAACCTATTGCATAAGATGGCTGATGACAGCCGTCATGAAGAGGATGATGACTTATTTCGGCCATTTACAGAACGAATCTCTTTTTACATTTTCCGAGGCAAGATCATCGGAAAATGTGCATCCGGAAGGTATAGAAGAAAATGGTTCGATGACATGAGAGTGTGGCACGAGAACGGAAAAGATTTTTCCAACTGAGCTCAACTACAATTTGAAGATAGCAATTCGGTGAGGATGCTGATTAGGATGGATATATAGAATGCGTTTTTAAGCACAGACATAAATTTTACGTGGATATACTAATAAAGGTCTTCAAACAGTCATTAGTTGCCATAGTAACATTGCTTCATACCTTCTGGCATACATATGAGGGGTAATATATACATACAAAGAGTACGTATGCTTTCTTGCTTTGGAGAATCACTTCAGGCGCGCTTTGCTCCATCTTGGAGCCATAGGATGTTAATGATGATGACGTATACTTCATCATCTTTGGTCTCATTATTCTTTCCCTCAAAAATTTTACCAATAAAAAGGTTGTGCAGGCGTGCCGCATGCCTTTCTTTTACGTACACTGCATTGCATGACCATCTCACGTGTACCACGTAAACCAGGGTTTTTATCCATCGGCTGCCACGTAGTTGGTTGTTGCATCAAAATATGTTATGATATACAACATAATGGTTATATATCAATTGACGATTAATAGCACAATTAAAATTGTTTTAGGATTTTTTTTATTGCTATTGATAATACTTTATTTGGACTCCAGAGTGTTCTCTTACGAGTAGAGAATCAGACCTATCCTCAACACAGGTCAAGTGTGGGTTTTTTTTTAACAGTAGATTTATATCGTTTTTATAACCATTTTTAAATGTATACCTGTTGCGGCTTTTGAGGTAATGCCTCCATTTTCCGGAAGTGCCTTTTAATGTTTTTAAAACAAATTCACTTGTACGCAGCTTTTATGTTTAAAGTTGGCAGAGGGGTAATGCAACTTTTGAAGTTTTACGGCTCCATCGGGTTTACAGGCGATGCACGATTCCTGAATTAATTTTCATGTCAACATACATGATAAAAATTTATGGAAAAAATTGTTGAGCTCCATTTTTATAACCTGGTTTTTGTTAGTTTTAATTACATATTTTTTTAAGTTAACAAATTGTGGAATCTATGGCTTAAACTTATGGTTTCGCTGTGCTGCAGTAGGTTGTGGTTTCTACTCTACAATGATCAGATTTAACAAAAATTCATATATAACTTAAATAACTTAAGATAAATTATGTACAAAAGAACTGTCTAACAGTGGAAGTAAGTATATTGATTAAGATGATCATGATGAATTTACAAAAACCAAAATTTTGCAACTTTCTTAGAAAAGCAGGCTGTGACAGTAGAACAAGTCTACGTAGTATGTGTATCTATATAGATCATACTATTTGTTCCCCACCTGCTTTGCTTGATTTTTTTATTTGGATTTGAGGATTTGAAATGTACCAGAAGTATTTCCGCAAGGAAATATTAACACCCTTGTAACTTGGAGAAGAAACTTTTTAAAATCCTTTTTAGATAACCTCTAAATGACACAAGCAATATCTCTACCAAATTTTGAATGTTTACGTCTGATAGTTGCGGCGATCTCGCGATGACTCGATAAATCTCTGGATATCTCGTTATATAGATTAATCAGAATATGCTCTATTAAGTGTTTCACAACATAAAATTATGCAGTTAAGAGAAATTAGAGTTCTGGGAAAATCTGAATTAAACTAGTACGTAACGAGAAGTAGCTGTTTGCAATCAGCGCACTCCCCGGTTTAAATAATTTAAATGCTCCAAATGTAAATGAAGCTTAGTTGAGTGCACCGAAAGTGTATATGCGAACAATTATTGAATAGAATAGAATAGAATAGAAAATTCTTTATTGCACACCAAATAATGTTACATCGTAGAAAGAATATATATATAACAATAAATGCGCAATGGGCGGTCTTATCGCTAAAAGCGATCTCTTCCAGACAACCTTTGGATGGAAAATATTAAAAATAACCGAAAATTTGGTGTGGGTACTTAATTTATACATATACATACATAAAATAATAATATTGTTAAAACCAATAATACATACATACACATTAAATAGATACTTAAAGTGACTTTATATATTATATATAATTGATTAAAGCGAAAGATAATGATTCCTGACAAGGTTCCTAAAAGCTTGCTGTGACCGCGCCTGTCTTATTGTGAGAGGTAAAGCATTCCATAGACGTACAGCCTGAACAGAGAACGATTGCTCCATGAACTTGGTGGAATGTTTTGGAACTTTTAGAGTAAGATTTTCGGCTGATCTTAAACATTGAGAGTGTGAGGTATCAAGAAATTCAAAGCGTTCTTTAAGATAAGGCGGGTACAAAGGATGAAATAGGATATTATAAAGAAGAGAAAGTATATGAGTATTCCGGCGAAGTCGAATTGGCAACCACTTGAGCTTAACACGGAAATGGGAAACGTGGTCATATTTGCGCAATCCAAATATAAATCGGATACAGATGTTTTGAAGACGCTCAAGTTTGTTAAGTTGTTGCTCGGAAAGATTAATATAGCTAGCATCGGCGTAATCTATTATAGGAAGAAGAAGGGTTTCAGCAAGTGTAATCTTGGTGGCAGTAGGAAGAAAGTTACGCATTCTTTTCAAAGATCTAAAAGATACAAATACTTTGCGGCTTAATTCTTCCAATTGTGGTCGCCACGAAAGGTTGTTGTCAAAGTGTACACCTAAGTTTTTAACTTTATTAATAAAAGGAAGAACATTTCCTTCAAAACAAACCTGAGGAGCTTCAGAAAAATTTATTTTAGCAATCATTTTTGTACTACCCAGAACTATAACTTGCGTCTTTAATGAATTGATTTTAACACCATATGCTTGACTCCAGTCGGAAATTCGTGCTAGATTATAATTTATGGTGGTAACAGCATGAGATAATTGATTAGGATATGCTTGGGTGTATATTTGAAGATCATCTGCGTAGAGGTGGTAGGAAGATGTTAATTGGTGAGAGATAGAATTAATAAAAATTGCAAAAAGAAGAGGAGATAAAACGCCACCCTGCGGGACACCAGCAGACGTAGTACACCACGACGAAAAGGTATCATCGACTCGAATACGTTGCCGACGCTCGGACAGATAACTACGAAACCAATCGGTTGCTGGTGGAGATATGTTAAGCGAGCGAAGTATGCCGAGAAAAACCTCGAAGTCAACAGAGTTAAAAGCGTTGCTGAAGTCGAGCAGTGTAAGAATAGTGACTTTCCCATCGTCCATTGCTGATCTAATGTCTTCTGTTATATTAACTAAAGCTGTCACGGTGCTATGCCCAGGACGAAAACCTGATTGAAAGGGATTTAAGAGGGAATTATCTTGGAGATAACAGCTCAGCTGATCATATACCAATCGCTCTAAGACTTTAGACAGGAACGGTAGAATTGATATAGGACGATAATCAGAAAAGGATACAGGGTTATGTTTTTTAGGTAGTGGAATAATTTGGGCATTTTTCCATATGGAAGGGAAGGTACTATTGACATCATTTGATTTCACCCTCATAGTAGTATTTATGTGTGGCCTGTGGTAATGTACGGTAGTGAAGCCTGGATTCTGAAAGTCCAAAACTTAAAGTATTCCTCGACGCTTTCGAGATGTGTTGCTATCGTAGAATGCTGCGTATTAGCTGGACACAGAAAGTTTCCAACGTGCAAGTACTCCGATGTCGGTAAGACTCGCAAATTGTTGTAGACCATCCAGAGAAAAGTCGCATATCTAGGATATATTTTGCGACACGACAAATATGAGCTCCTGCTCTTAATGATGATGGGCAAAATCGCTGGCAAAGGCGCGCATGTCGAAAAAAGTCGTGGTTACGTAACATCCTGGAGTGGACAAATATTGCCAGCGTAGCACAACTTTTTCGCTTGGCACAAGATCGGGAGAAGTTTGCCGAGCTGACGGTCAACCTCCAGTAGTGGAGAGGCACAAGAAGAAAAAGAATAGTAGTTAAGCGTGTTAAGGTATCAACAAAACAAAATTTTCCGCATGACCTAGTTTTTAAACAAACTAGTCCTGTTAGTAATTAGTATAATTAATAGAATAAAGTAAGCTTAAAACTACTGGAAAGTTACTGATGCGGAAGATCGCCGTGAGCACCATCGCAGCGGCATTTCTGCCGACAAACAGTAGTATGCACACATTACTGTATTACGGTTTGAAGTGTGCTATATCTAGTGAAATTACAGAGGTAATGAGACTTAACATCTTACGTCTCAACGCGGGGGCACAACGTGGTGCTGTGGTATACTACCCTGACTAGTGCTACACTGATATAAACAAGTGTATGTCTTATTATCAAGTGAACGTCTCGCTCCTCTCGATGAAATAAAAGAACCCGAAAGAAGAGACGAAGTAAATTTCCATCCTGTGGTAAGTCAAAGACATTCGCTCATCACTAAATAAAACTCGTTGCTTTAAGATACAACACATGGAGGTTCCGGTAGTAAAGCATCATCATTATTAGAGGTGCATTATTCAAACTGAACTTTGACGATTAAATAACACCTTTGGAACTGGTAACAGAAATGTTATATTAATATATTTCTTTATAAATGTATTTATAGCAATAATAACTTTTTATATAATTGAATATACCTCATACTTGTTTTTCTTACTACAGGAATGCTTGCAACATATTTACACACACAACATTTATCTCCCGTGGTTAATAGAGTAAAGCTGTCACAAAGACGTGAAGCCGGTCTATTATCGTTATTATTATCCCTCGACAGTCCACTACGAGATATAGGCCTCCCCCACGGAATGCCACCATTTTTAATATGTTAAATACATTAAAAATATCCAATTGCATATATAATATATGCAAAAATAGTTAATGCTATGGAAAATAGATCTAGATTGTTTGCGAAGCATTGAGATGATTTTCAACAATACTAGGATATGAACAGGACAGTTACTCCGTGTACGATTGTCCATAATAATGAGGTTCTGTTTAAGACATTGAGAAATAAGACGTCAATTTTTATTGTTATAGTAACTTCACTAGCTACAGCTTCCGTTAAACGTGAATACAGTAATGCAAACATTACTTTTGTCGGCGGATATAGGTGCTGCGGTGATATACAATCGGTTTTCAACAACAAAGACTTATCAGCATATCGATACATAAAGGATAGATTTGAAAGCGTATACTTTCAACATTTCCAATTGTTTCTACAGATTACGTTTGGTATAAAACAAAGAACAACACGCCTCAGGTGAGATCCGAAGTGCCCTGATCTCTGATTGAACAAATCGCTTCGAACGTTACTCCGCCAATAGTGAATACATATTTGTTGTTACAACAGCTCGTATTGAAATTATTCCAGCACGGCTATGATATCGGTTATACGCAAATTTTATCTGTAACGTTTACCGTATTCAAGAGATATTTTACAGCATCTGTGGCAGTTGTTTATCCATAAACCTGGCAAGTATTCCGTTCCATGAAAGTAAACTTATTTATCTAGAATATTGTATTAGTTAAATGCAATTTTGTTTGTACTATCTCATTAGCTATTAACTCTTCATACTTTCTTATAAATAGCTCGTGTAATATCAGACATACTCATAATAAAAATATATTTGCAACTGGACCAGTAGGATATGTTCCTGCAAGCAAAAAGTATTAAATGAGTATTTATAATTTGCATTACTTACCACTCTCTAAACTTTTTCTCGCCGTAAACTTTTCCTGGCGGAAAACTTTCCTCGCAGTGAACTTTTCCACGCAGTAAACTTTTCCTTACAGTAAACTTTTCCTAACAGTAAGCTTTTCCTCGCAGTAAACTTTACCTCAAAATAAACTTTTCCTCGCAGTTAACTTTTCTGGGCAGTAAACTTTTCCGGGCAGTAAACTTTTCTGGGCAGTAAACTTTTCCGGGCAGTAAACTTATCCTGGCAGTAAACTTTTCCTGAAAGTAAACTTTTCGTTGCAGTAAAGTTTTCCTCGCAATAAACTTTTCCTAGCAGTAAACTTTTCCTCACAGTAAACTTTTACTTGCAGTAAACTTTAGCTAGCAGTAAACTTTTCCTAGCAGTAAACTTTTCCTGGCAGTAAACTTTTCCGGGCAGTAAACTTTCCCAGGCAGTAAACTTCCAGGCAGTAAACTTTTCCGGGCAGTAAACTTTTCCGGGCAGTAAACTTTTCCCGGCAGTAAACTTTTCCAGGCAGTAAACTTTTCCGGGCAGTAAACTTTGCCGGGCAGTAAACTTTCCTGGGCAGTAAACTTTTCTGGGCAGTAAACTTATCCTGGCAGTAAACTTTTACTTGCAGTAAACTTTTGCTAGCAGTAAACCTTTCCTAGCAGTAAACCTTTCCTAGCAGTAAACTTTTGGTAGCAGTAAACTTTACCTGGCAGTAAACTTTTACTTGCAGTAAACTTTTGCTAGCAGTAAACTTGTCCAGGCAGTAAACTTTTCCTGGCAGTAAACTTTTCCAGGCAGTAAAATTTTCCGGGCAGGAAACTTTTCCGGGCAGTAAACTTTTACTTGCAGTAAACTTTTGCTAGCAGTAAACTTTTCCTAGCAGTAAACTTTTCCTGGCAGTAAACTTTTCCGGGCAGTAAACTTTTCTAGGCAGTAAACTTTTCCTGGCAGTAAACTTTACCTGGCAGTAAACTTTTCCGGGTAAATTTTGCAGAAACTTTTCCGGCAGTAAACTTTTACTTGCAGTAAACTTTTGCTAGCAGTAAACTTTTCCTAGCAGTAAACTTTTCCTGGCAGTAAACTTTTCCTGGCAGTAAACTTTTCCAGGCAGTAAACTTTTCCTGGCAGTAAACTTTTCCTGGCAGTAAACTTTTCCTGGCAGTAAACTTTTCCTGGCAGTAAACTTTTCCTGGCAGTAAACTTTTCTGGCAGTAAACTTTTCCAGGCAGTAAACTTTTCCTAGCAGTAAACTTTTCCTGGCAGTAAACTTTTCCGGGCAGTAAACTTTTCCTGGCAGTAAACTTTTCCTGGCAGTAAACTTTTCCTAGCAGTAAACTTTTCCAGGCAGTAAACTTTTCCTGGCAGTAAACTTTTCCTGGCAGTAAACTTTTCCAGGCAGTAAACTTTTCCTGGCAGTAAACTTTTCCTAGCAGTAAACTTTTCCTAGCAGTAAACTTTTCCTAGCAGTAAACTTTTCCTGGCAGTAAACTTTTCCGGGCAGTAAACTTTTCCAGGCAGTAAACTTTTCCTGGCAGTAAACTTTACCTGGCAGTAAACTTTTACTTGCAGTAAACTTTTCCTGGCAGTAAACTTTTCCTGGCAGTAAACTTTTCCTGGCAGTAAACTTTTCCTGGCAGTAAACTTTTCCAGGCAGTAAACTTTTCCGGGCAGTAAACTTTTCCAGGCAGTAAACTTTTCCTAGCAGTAAACTTTTCCTGGCAGTAAACTTTTGCTAGCAGTAAACTTTACCTGGCAGTGAACTTTACCTGGCAGTGAACTTTTATTTGCAGTAAACTTTTGCTAGCAGTAAACTTTTCCTAGCAGTAAACTTTTCCTTGCAGTAAACTTTTCCTGGCAGTAAACTTTTCCGGGCAGTAAACTTTTCCTGGCAGTAAACTTTACCTGGCAGTAAACTTTTACTTGCAGTAAACTTTTGCTAGCAGTAAACTTGTCCAGGCAGTAAACTTTTCCTGGCAGTAAACTTTTCCTAGCAGTAAACTTTTCCGGGCAGTAAACTTTTCCGAGCAGTAAACTTTTCCGGGCAGTAAACTTTTCCGGGCAGTAAACTTTTTTTGGCAGTAAACTTTTCCGGGCAGGATACTTTTCTAGGCAGTAAACTTTTCCGGGCAGTAAACTTTTCCGGGCAGTAAACTTTTCCAGGAAGTAAACTTTTCCAGGCAGTAAACTTTTCTAGGCAGTAAACTTTACTTGGCAGTAAACTTTTACTTGCAGTAAACTTTTGCTAGCAGTAAACCTTTCCTAGCAGTAAACCTTTCCTAGCAGTAAACTTTTGCTAGCAGTAAACTTTACCTGGCAGTAAACTTTTCCAGGCAGTAAAATTTTCCGGGCAGGAAACTTTTCCGGGCAGTAAACTTTTACTTGCAGTAAACTTTTCTTAGCAGTAAACTTTTCCGGGCAGTAAACTTTTCCAGGCAGTAAACTTTTCCGGGCAGTAAACTTTTCCGGGCAGTAAACTTTTCCGGGCAGTAAACTTTTATTTACAGTAAACTTTTGCTAGCAGTAAACTTTTCCTAGCAGTAAACTTTTCCTGGCAGTAAACTTTTCCTGGCAGTAAACTTTACCTGGCAGTAAACTTTTCCAGGCAGTAAACTTTTATTTGCAGTAAACTTTTGCTAGCAGTAAACTTTTCCTAGCAGTAAACTTTTCCTAGCAGTAAACGTTTCCTGGCAGTAAACTTTTCAGGGCAGTAAACTTTTCCTCACAGGAAACTTTTCCTCACTGTACACTTTTCCTAACAGTAAACTTTTCCTCACAGTTATCTTTTCCTCGCAGCAAACTTTTCCTCACAGTAAACTTTTCTTGACAGTAAACGATTTCTCGCTCTAAACTTTTCCTCTCAGTAAACTTTTACTCGCTGTAAACTTTTCCTAACAGAAAACTTTTCCTCGCAGTAAACTTTTTCTAACAGTAAAATTTTTCTCACAGTAAACTTTTCCTCATAGTAAACTTTTCTTGACAGTAAACTTTTCCTTACAGATAACATTTCTTTCCTGTAAACGTATTAAAATTAAAATACATATTCAGTGAAAAATATTAATTTATCACAGTTAATCTCTTTTCCATGGTGACTTATCATTAGCTTATAGACGTCCACGGATTAAACGTCCCCCAAAGATTCCCACACGAGCAGGTAGGGATCCATATGGGGTGATTCCCACCACGTTGGCCCAAAAACGTCTTGTTGGGAGCCAGAGCTTCGTTAGTTTAAACATGTCGGTGTCCTTAAGTTGTATTTGTTCACATTAATTAACAGCAAATAGTCATAAAAAACTAAAACGTTAAGATAATGTCTACTTATTTTCTTGGACGTGCTTACTTGACTTGCGCTATTATAATTTATTATTTAGTTTAAACTATACAGCGAATGTAACAGCTTGTCATTTATTAAGCAAAATAAGTTAGTCTAAACCATAACTTGAATAATTCAAGATATGTCACAAATATTTGCTGGTATGTGATAATAGTTTAATTTATATATAGAGTGGATATTAAAAAAATAATTTAGTGCCTTAATCGAAGTATCTTATAAATTTAAACTGCACAAGCACGCGATGCATTAAGCATTTTATCCGCTGTCAAAAGTTGCAGCGCAGTCAAAATTTAAATTTAACATCTGCTGCACATCGCGGCACGGGGGAAAGTTTTAGATTCAACAATATTTATTCAAAGCATTTCAAGTGGAAAACAACTGTAGTAAATGTTGTCAAATGTTACTGAATTATTATATTAAAACGACATCGCTGAAAAATAACTTGAGTAACTAAAATTTTTCTTCTCATGTTTCAAGTCGCATTGTTTTAATCTCTAGCGAAACTATGAATCATGTTAGTTACAGTTCTTTTAACATAGACATTATCTACCTACGTTGGAGAATATTTTTTTTACATGTAAACAAATAGGGTAGGGCGTTCATTTTAATTATAATTATATTCAGATGATATTATTTGTAAATACTAGTACAGAATTTTTGAAATTAGAACATAATATCGTTCGTTAGCCCATTATTTCTTTGCTTTAAGCTACGATTTCAAGCTTGTTTTTCTTGCTCCTCAGATAGATCTGTCAAATAATTAAACCCTTTTGAGTCCCAGATTGATTATAACTAAAGTAAAACATGGGAATAAAAGCAAAATTTAAGATTTTTTTTTTTTATTCTGTAGACAGTAACGACGAAGAAAGTCTTGTGTATGTATATACTTTGTTAATACTGATTTTTAAAACTAAGAAATAAATCATTTAAATGTTTTGTTAAAAATACATTTTAAAATTCCCTTTTTTCTCTGCTACCACTTTTCTAGAAAGTGAAACAGGTGTCGCTTCAAAAGAAAACAGACTCTTTTGTGTACAGTAGAAAATATTTCAAAGCGGTGAGGTGTCTGAAGCAAGAACTTAAAAATTGTGTGAAATATAAAAAGACTTTATTATTTTCGATTTCGCCTTTCATGTAATCAAAACAGGCTTAAAGGAATAACATCGGCCTAAATTTAATATTCGTAATATTTTATAAAATATGACTTTTCCAAGATTGATAAAATAAGCTGTCGGGAACCATGAGTCGGTGGTTTATGTTAAATCTTAGTAAATATTTACAGAACACAAAATAATGTCTAACTTTAACCTAAATGTTCTCAAATAGATTACTTTCATCAGAATAGGTTTGTTTTGTGTTGAAAATTGAGATGGCAGTTACATTTAAATAAAACGTGGAGAAAACCTTTATTCTTTTATAGTTTATGTGAAACGAAAGATTTAGATATGTGGTGAGCCAAACTATCGATCGAATTCTACCCTTAATCAATTGATATAATTTTCACATGGTCTTAAGTAGCAATACGAATGTCCACGATGGTGAATCATAGTTGTCCAGAACAGTACGCATACTGTTCAAATTTATTTTAAGCGAAACATATGAAAGAGTACAGTACAGTAGTACAGTCCATCTATTTGAACGATATATTAAAACTTAATTGTATAAATAATATTATGATCAGCTGATAGATGTCCACTGCTAGACATAGGCCTTCCCCAAAGATCTTCACGTCGATCGGTAACGCGTTGCTCGCATCCGGTTGTAAGGGGCCACTTCGCGGATCCGTATGACGACATTGGCAACACGCACGAGTTGAAGACTGTCTTCATACACTGCAGTATCTGAGACGAAAAGATGTTCGAGGTTTTGTATCTGGGCGGTTTCTGGGCGGAGCGTAGACCTCATCAGTCGACACCTCTCAAAATTGATTTTAAGATTAAATATGCCTCTAAGCATTCAGTGATTGCTCCCCGTATTAAACGAATTGATCACTGAGACATCATTGAATATGTGAGTCTTTATCGAAATGATGAAGTCAATCTCGTTCTTCGTCTTACCGTCGGGGCTCTTTCAGGTCTATTTTCGATGCTGCCGCTTCCTGAAGAAAGAGTTCATCATAAAGAGTCCCTCTCGCTCCATGTAATCGGCTAGCATTTGACCGCGGGATGTCCAAATTACCCCACTTTTCTCTCGTCACCGCATCGTTTGCTTAGTCTTGTGTTAAAGTCTCCCATGACAATGGTGTAATGAGTCCTAGAAACATGTATGACCTGAGGTATGTCCTCATACATTACTTCTTTCTCCTCGTCGGGGTGCGTGGAGGTTGGAGCGTGTACTCGTACGACCTTCAGCGAATACCGTTTGGTGATTCTGAGTGTAAGGTACGCTTCTTTGTTCGACACACTCCCGATCTGTACGAAATTATTCACGAGAGACCTGTGAACAATAAACCCAACACCACCTTGGGATTGTTTTTCGCTCTCTCAGAAATAGAGCAGGTTGCCGGATTTGAGGGGCATAGTGTCTTCACCCTCTTTACGGACCTCAGATAGTTCCACAACACTCCAGCGAATCCTGCTCAATTCTTTCTGTAGTTCCAGCAGCTTCTCTTCGGTCCGCAGTGTACGTGCGTTATATGTTGTCAGGGCCAAGGTTGTCTGACGGGAAATCGTTGCCGCCCGGGGATTCTTAGCACTCCTGGTCCCGGCGTCTTGCCAACGTCCGTCACAGTCAGCATGGCCTTCGTATCGCCGGGCACTAGGGTTCGTCTTTTGTAGGGGTCCATTTGGGGGTATTTGGACCATTTTTCACAACGCGGCCCTAATGTGGGTTGGTGGGCGCCAGAGCCTCGTCTGTTGATTAGTAGGGTGCACCACGAGCAGGTGCGGTTGGCTTGGGTTCTGTGAATTGTAGTGCGGTACCCCTTACATCCCATAAATAATATAGATTTTATTAATTTAAATCGAAATTATACAGGACTCAATAAAGGATTAATTTTTTCAGATTTTTTCATAATCTTCTCTATATTTTAATTAAAACTCTAACGTCCAGTTTTACTTTACAGCGAATAAATTACAAAAGTAGTCCCCAGTGGCGCAAACTGAAACCAGTTGGGTTATGAAATAAAAAAAAGGGGTGACAAAATTAAAATACTGATAAGTTTACGTATAATATATTCTCCTGGTATAATCCCATATCATTTTTATTACAAACCCTAACAAAGAGAGGATTAAAAAGAAGCGGACATTATACCTGAAGGTAATATTCTCATGCAGTATGTGTTGAGGTTTTAAGATAGATTTTATAACTAAATATAAAGTAAAAATTATCATTGTACAGTTTTATGAAGTTCAATAGATCTTAATTTAAATTAAACTGTATTTAATAATTAAAAGATGGTAATTTTTTTTAAGACACTGTTCTCTGTCTTTATTAGAAAAGGGTAAGCATGCATGTTTCATTTATATTTGTATCATATATATTCTTTTGTATGACATTTTTCTTGCTTGAAGATTTATGTATAAATAATTGTTAATAAAATAAAAGTAGCAATTTCTATTATTAGCAAACGTTTTCGAAACAAGCAATAGCTTTAGAAAGGACATTATACGCCAAAGTCTAGTTTTTGACATCAAATTTAACTTTAGTGCTCGATCCAGCTTCTCTACTAGAGTGAAAATTAAAAGAGGAAACTTTTATAGTACAAATTATTGCATGAATGCATAATAGTAAAATATAACAATTTTCAAATTAATAGGAATATTACTAAAATCTCCGTAATAACAACAATTACCATCATATGAATTTTAATATAGTAATGGTTGTATTAAAACTGAAGTTAGTCATAATTTCAAATGACTTAAAAATTGTAGGTAGGCTAATTTTATTGCACCAGGTCATGAATGGCAATCGTGGCCTGTTTAAAGGTATATCATAGTGTAGATGAACTGCTTGAACTGTACAACTGAACAAACTTAAAGAGATCGAGGTTAAAAACATCATTAAAGTCTCAAATGACGACACACAACCGCTTGATGTGATTTAGCAAATGAATCCGTACCCATCAGCAAAGCGTACACTTGGAGACGTTATTATCGTTAACCTAAATTGCAACGCTCAAGCAATTCCAACAATAACCTGCTGGTGCCTTGTTCAATTAGTATAAATCTGTCTATTCTAAGGTAATTGTTAAAAATTGCTTGTAGGGGTAAAAAAAAAAAGTACAGTAAAATTATTTTCGTTCATTTTATCTACTTGAAAAAGAATAGAAGTTACTATACATAGGTTCAACATTTTAATGGCAGGGTTTTCCAGTCATCTCTTCAAACGATTGATAAGGGGTTTGAGTGGATTAACAATCTCCACGTGACCCTAACTTTCCTTAGAAAGCAGAGGATCTTTCTGTAGATTCCTCTGTATTACAGAAATGGAATTGTCGAGGTTTTTAAACCTAACGGCCTCTTATTCTAATTCATCAATCATCATAATAGAACTTTTGTGCTCCTCTTGAATTTTATTTTAAACCTAAACAATAAACTTTACTTGTTTTGTGGATATTTTTGGAATTGTTGAAACATGTAAAATAAAACATTTATTGTTTCATAGAAGAAATTTTATTATTTTCTTTTAAGAAAGTTCTGTATCGTGAAAGTTGTTGGAAACGTTTGTAAAATTATAAACGACTTAGGAGATAAAGTAATTTATCAATTTAACTTCCCTTACAGCTAATGAATTCGGATACTAAATCATACCGTTAAACATTTATCATTTTCATTTCCTTCCACTTGTTAATTACCATTGAACTGATGTGCAAGTTCATTTAAGAAAATCTATTTTAATGTTTAGTTTTTCCTCATGTAATCGTCGTCGTCGTTCGTCTAATATCTAAGCTATAACTCTACCCTTAGCGTGATGTAGAAGGCGTTTAAGATGAGCATAATTAGGCGTAACATTTCAGTTACCAGCAGGCTGATACATCCATTCTTTATTTTCTTGGTATCTTCATAAAAATAAACTGTCTTTTAGGGGAAAGACAAAGTTTTTGTGATAGTTTTCACCTACTAAAATTCTCGAATTGAAAATTCCTACACTTTTAAAGAAATAGCTGGATCTCTAATAAAAACTCCACTCTCGGTTTCTCTAACTCTGCGCTTTCATAGCTAGTTCTGGAGACTATACGAGTATATAATATATATAACTGTCAGCATCCTCGTTGATACTGTTACGTTTTTTGAATCCTTCATCCTCCTCTAACCCATTAAGTGAGGTGAGTAAATAAATAGCCTAATAATGAGCAAGCATGTTTAGCATCACAAATATCGTTAGTATTGAGATGAACTCAAAAACTGTTCTTCCAAAAACTTAATGTTTTATAAATTTGCATCTTTACTACTTTATTTTTAATTTCAAAATTATTCTGTAGACTACAACATAAAGAGATAACATCAAGAGTATCTAATACTTCAAGAAAATTAACCAGAGTTTCAAGAAAAAATATCTCTTGAATTATCGGACCAGTCTAGCAATATATCAGTTTTTTTTTAATATGCAAAATAACATATTTTATTGCTAGTAACATTCGTATTTTTTGCTAGTAACATTATCATTTCATGTCATTTTGCTTACGCTACTCAGTCACGGTTTAAATTTAACGAGACCGGTTTGGGTTTTCAACTTTTTTGAATTTAAAGTTCTCAAGTGTCGAGAATATTTTTCGAAGTTAGTTTTAAAAATGATTAAAACGTCGAAATAGTACTAAAAGATTTCTTGTTGTTAATACAAAGGATGACGGAGACATTACTACGTAAAATAAAATGAAAAATAGTAAGGTAAATTAAATTCATCTTGCTTTCACGTTTGTGTAATTTAGGCGCACATTCCCAAATGTACTCTCACTAATGATGATGTAGGTACACAATAATGTACCAACAACTCATCAACATTAGACTACCTGCGTTATTCCACCTGCGTGATCCATACGAACATAATTAAGTACAATCTGTGACTATGTTTTGGATCATCCCAACCATTACATCATATTGGTTAAACCGCAAATCTTGTAAATTAACATCGAGTCCTGTACATGATGATTCGCGAAGTTATCGACATATGATCCCATTGTTAATAAATCTCTATATTGAAGATATCCAGAGAGTCATGAGATTTCTGAAACTATTAGATGTAAAGATTTAAAATTTGGTAGAGATATTGCTTCTGCAATTTTCATCAGATCGTCGGTCTACCTTGCATGACGCTTTCCAACAATACATCTGACGATACGCGGGCGCCACTCGAGGACCTTACTGCCCCATCGGCCGTCAGTCCTTCGTGCAATGTGTCCTACCCACTGCCCTTGGTAACCTGCTGGACGCGGGCAACGCGGAACCGATCGATGTGGAGATCTTTGGGGGAGACATTTATCCAGCAGTGGACGTCTATCGCTTGATGGTGATTACTCCTGTCATTTAGAGATTAGCTAAGAACGGATTTTACTAATTTCCTTCCCCAAACGTAGTTGTTGGGGTGTTATAGCCAGCAAAGCGGTTGAGGAATAGCTAGGACATATACACATAAATACTAATATATATTGACTAGTTGTAGCTCTGTTACCAGAATCCATCAAATTACCGTTTTTCATTTTGAGTAATAATAAGACTGAATATCCTGTCTCAAAGCGATGAGTACAAGGGGGTGCTGCGTTCATCATCCCGACAAACGGTACATTAGTTTTAATGAAAGTTTGTGTAAAAGTTACGGAACAATTAAATTTTTTATGTTCCTCTTTCAAAACAAATATGTTACAGTGAATTGAGGAAACTAAATTCCCATTTCACCCTTGTACAAAACAGACAGGGTTGCGCAATAAAGTACTTAATCGTTTTTATCTTTACATTTTACGTAATTTTCTTTGCTTTTATTTTTTTAAGGATATAATAAATGCAAATGGAAAAAATTTATGCGGTATATTCGCACTGCAGTTTTTTAGATAAAAAAGTAGATCTAACAAATTTCTTTTTTTTTTTAACTAGACGAGGACGCGAACGAGACGTTCACCGACGGGGATATCCCGCCCGTAACAACTTGGTGTTAGTTAGGATGGTATACATATCACCTGCATTGAGTTAGCGTGGTGGTAAATGGTCCAAATCACTCATATGAACCCTTACGAACGACGGTAAAGCCCCGCGATGCGGGCAGCGCAGGATCGATACATGTGGGGATCTTTGGGAGAGGCCTTTGTTCAGCAGTGGACAACTATCGGCTGATGATGATGGTATATATTTGCACTGGTGGTAAGTCCCTGTTACCGGAGATCGTCTAGGTGGCTATCACCGCAGTGTCTATTTCTGCTGTCAAACAGTACTGTGTAAACGTTACTGTTTTGTTTACTCTCTCAGGCGGCGAGCGCATTATAGTGCTGTATATATTATCCTGACTATTGCTACATTGTTATGGGCAGGTGTATCACTTATGATCAAATGAACGTCTCAGTCGAAGCGTCGCTTAATTAAATTAAAAAAAGGAGATAACTAGAGTTTCATCCAATCATTTTTTTTTTTGTTTTTTTATCATTCCTCCTGCGTATTTTGGTTCAGGGCCGTTTACTTTCTAATCATTTACCATCATTTCATGTATCTCATTCCTAACTCTCTTATCTTTCATTCCATTCATCATTTTACTCCTTTCTTCTACCATACTTCTCTTCTCTATCATGCTGCATCCCATTTCCTTCTCTCATTCCTCCCTTGGAGTGATGACGCCTTCTGAAGACGGGGGGGGGGTGCCTGAAAAGATCATTCCTTTGTCATATTTGTCACATTATTCTTTTCGTCTTCTCTTATTTGTTTCCTTCTGTCTTCTTCTTCTTTCTTCTTATATTTATTATTGTCGTAATTATAATGTCTTATTATATAATTATACTATTTATTTATTTATTTTCTTTTAAAATTACAATTTGTTCCCCTTTAATACCTTCCCCACCACTCTCCTACAATATTTTAAAAATATTTCGCGACTTTCATCTTCATCCAATCATTAAAAGATCTCCGAAACTATTAGTTCTACACATAATTTTTTTTATGAATATTACTTCTGTCGTTTAAAGGGGGTTGAGGGGGTGTTAAGGCCAGCAAAGCGGTGAACAGCTAGTATTTTAATATAAGTCTTTGTATAAGGTTGGTAATGTTATAAACAAAATCTTATTTGCAATATATAATACCCGCACACGTTCCCGACGTTTGCCAGTAATGACTTTCAATAGGGTCGAATATATATATGAATATTTCAGATTTCGATTCCACCCTTTCATACCTTATTTGTAGCTGAGAATAAGAACGTTTCCTTTTATTGTTCATTTATTTTTATCTTTTCGCCTTTTGAAATGTTTCTCAATATCAAATTAATGTCTATATTACTGTATTATACATGAAGACCTGGTGAGAATCGTGGGAACCCACTGGATGCGAGCAACCTATCGTTGTGGGAGATTTTTGGGGAAGCCTACGTCTAGCAGGGACGTCTATCAGCTGATGATGATAGTTATCAAGATTATCATCTTATGACAATTATTAATAGCAACTAGTATTTTTTCCTTCCAAATGTTTGATGTCAGTCTAAAGAAAGAATTGTTACGGTGATGATGCTTGTCTACTTGTATTATGATGAGAAGTATGAACAAATTAAGAATTTATAGGTGATAATGTACTACAGATAATAAATTGAATTATTATCTACTTAAAATAGGCATAGACTATTACAAATGCTGGAATTGGATTATTATAGAAAATATATTAATTAAGAAATTTTGCTTGAAATAGTTGAAATTTAGTTTGCATTGTAAAAAGCGCTTACTCTTTGCTCTCCTCCTTACTCCTTTTATTAAAAAATTGATAAAGAAGGATTAGATAGGAACGTGGTGTAAGTTACCTTGAACGGAGTTTCTCTCTTATTTAAATTTAAGATAAGCTCTCTTTATTTCTTTTTCCTTTTAAACGAGTACGAGTAAAGATATATTCAATGCGGGAGGCGGATAAGTAATTTACATTAACTTTACCTTTATTTTCTTAGTAAAGTTGCTGCATGAAAACACTTAACTATACAATCTCTTTCGTCTTCAGTGTTTATGATTTTATAAAAGTATTTTGTTTTACTTTAATAAATACATTATCATCCCCCAAACCGCACTTGGCTAGAGTTGAGGAAAAATGGTCTAGACTGGTTTTCTTTGGAATATATTCCAGTGGTTGCAAACATTTATTGTTTTATTTGAATATGTTTAAAACAAAAATAACATGATAATCATCTTTCTCCTATATTATGTTTATTAAATTATCGTTATGTATTACGAAAGTAAAAACGGGGTTTTTATTTACAAAGTATTTCTATTTATGCTTTTTCACAGCGGCTGGTAGAATCAATAAAAAAAAAATTTGGCTTTGCTTTAAAGCAGGACACATACGTTGAATGAAAAAAAATCTCTGTTGATAGTGACTTTGTCGTGTATTTTTTGTCGAACCGCGTTTTTCCAGTCGCTGTTTAAAAGAACTGTAAAATTCAAAAACAATTGCTACAAAATAACGGGACAATTTTCCGTTGTAAGTAATGCCAATTTTAAAAGTTAAGTTAAGGAATCCTGAAAACATGTTAAAGTATTTAAAGTATATGCAACGTAAATGAAATATGTAATTACAAAGTTTATATCGCAACAGTAATTGTCTGAAAGCCAAAACTTAATGCCATAGATATTATTAAAGTAATATTGAAGAGTATTAATCATACAAGTTGTTTAATTTTTTTCGTGAACTTACACAATATAAAATTTGAAATATGACAGAATATTAAAATATTTATATATATGTTAAAGATATTTTATTTATTCAATCTTTAATTCGTTAATTTATTTATATATTGGCCATACAGACGAGGGAGACAAAACATATGATATAGAATACGTAAACAAACAAAAAAATAAAAAGACATAAATACACATTGGTATAAATAATACTAATATATAGATACGTAATATTTATATATACAAATATTATAACTGAGGGAAAACTTACAGGATGTTGTTTTGACAATCTACGGCTTCGTAAATACTTTTAGAATACGGTTATTATTATATTTACTTTAACAGAAAAAGTATTAGTTAAATCATAAAAAAAACTAAATAACGTGAATTATTTAGTTATATAAAAGGTTATTTCCATAGAAAAATAGTTTGCGAGGAAAGATTTTGAAATGATAACTTAGTTTGCGGGCGCTGTGTACGCACTGTATCGCGACATCTACAAATTGGTGCCATTCCTTATGCAAACACTATCTAAGATCTGCAATATGGGGTAATGGATGTTGCTTTCAAAGGGGTGTTTTTTATTAACACAAAACACAACTATTGTCATTGGACAAAATTTTACTGTACATATAAATTACTTTACTGTAAGGGATAGATAAATTCAACGTTTTTATTACTATTTCATCTACTTTAATGTTATAACTAGCTGTTCCTCATCCTCTTTGTTGGCCGTAATATAGAATTAGATTTCAAATTTGTCAGAAATATTTCTGCTCGTCGGCAAACCGCAGCCTCTGGGGCTTCTTCTTGTTATTAACTTTCACGCAACTCACTTAGAGGAAGTTATTTTTTAGACCCCATTACCTGATCTCTAAATAGCAGAAGCAATATATCTGCCAAATTTTGAGTCATTACGACTAATAATTTCGGAGATCTTGAACTTCCGGTAAAGGAAAATATCATCGGAAAATTTACATAATTCTATAACAGCTTTTGTGGTTATATGAACATATTTCGCCAGCGTGGCAGACTAATGTACTCAGTAGTGGGAACAATGAGAGGGTTGTATTTTTTAGTATAAAGATAAAAGAAAACGTAAAATATGAGTGAGATGGTAGCTCGCTGGCCTAATGCATAGAGCGTGCGGCATTCATTCCAAAGGTCGCGAATTAAGTTAAGTTTAAGTTATGTACATTTGTGAACTTTAGTAACAACAGCGAAATACAAACGGTGAAAGAAAACATCATGAGGAAACCTGCACTTCGATTAGAATTTATTCTAAGGTGTCTGAACTCACCAATCCGTATTGGCCCGCGTGGTGACTATAGCCCATCGCTCTTATATTGAGGGTAGGCCTGTGCCCAAACAGTGGAGGTGTTAATTGGCTGTTGTAGTAAAATATGAGACAATGAGATTATACCGCACCTTCGACATGTTGTTTATCGTTGAAAGGTTATTATAATCTAAGTTCCCTCCCTACCTTACTTACTTGCTAGTAACAATGACAAGAGCTCCTTTATATATTTTGTGTCCATTAACAATGTTGAAACTTGAGCTGTTTGTATACTATGTGCTTATAATAGAGATCAGGTTAGTATTTCCTCTTAACATTATGTACGTATTATGTATCAGCTTCCTATAACATCAGCCATATTTCGTTGTGCACAAGCTATTGATTTACAGCGTTACTTCCTGATTGTGTCATATAAAAAAAAAAAACCATTTATATTTTACACCAAATTAAGCCTTATAACTTGGAGTATCTCTGGTTTGTTTGTGAGGTCAAATGTGGTGTGCGTAATTTGTTTTGGGTCCTGTTATTTATTATTCTGTACTATATTCTATTTGTTAATACATGAGATGAAGTAATCCAAGTGAACTAGTAACGTGCTATCGTACGTCTTAGTTTAACTTATCTATATATTTATCTGAGTATTTATTCATTATCTTTCCTTTTTTCTACTCCACTTACATTATAATACTATCCATTTTTTCTTTCCTCCTATAATCCAATATTTTCTTATCTTCCTCCCTTTCTCTTTTGACAGAATTAAGTAGATATGTATTAGCAGTTCTCTGCCCACTTTGCTGGCTGTGATATAAAATTAAATCTGAAATTTGTCTGAAATATTCCTTGAGAGCAATCACTTTCTATAGCTACCGCATAAATAATACGAAACGAAAATGTCTATAAAACTCAATTAGAAATATAACGTTGAAGATTCTATGAAATTCTAAAAATAAATAACCTATAACCATCTACAGATCATTCCGCATCGAATGATCATGTTCCCATTGATATACGTTCACTAGTTTTCACGTGATTGGCGAACAAACAAAATCCAATTTCATTATATATAAATATTCATTTCTATAATTTTTAGCCCGCGAATTCCGGATACGCAAACTCTGAGGCCAATGAAGCTGTAAAAGTCTTCAATAAGATTAACAACATACCCATTATAAGGAAAGGACGCTTTACCACTTACACACATATCACTATATGTTAGTTTTTTTGTGTGTGCTTTTGTATATGTAACGAAATATTGTCACACGAGCTCACGTTACGTAGTAAAATACTGTCAAAGGCATGAGTTACGGTTCGATAATGTACGCGTGTATTTCGGGCGCAGATATATCTCAAACAATGGCGATACGGATCCGTTTTTTTTTTTTAATAACAAACGATATTTGGGCACTGAAATAATTAATCAAAATGTAATAAATATTTTGAAAACCGTCATCATTATCAGTCGTTAGACGTTCACTGCTAGATATAGGTCTTTTCTAAATATCTTCGGAGATTTCATTGAGGGGAATTGGACTTTAGGCCACTACGATGTTACAGTGTGGGTTGGTGGGATTCCGTAGGTTGTCATGGAAACCGTAAGATGTTGGGCGGAACCCTTTACACCACTCCGTGCAGCCGGTATAAATCAATTTGTAAACGTTCGTAGAGGCGCGTTTCAAATAAACGTAGGATCGATCTCCACTAAGTTTAAACTTTCAGTAAAGAAAAAATATCGCAACTATGTTTCTAGAACAACAGTTTTAGTGAACATAAGGTATCCACCAACACGCAGGTTAGCGTGCTGGATAAATAGCATTTACACTCTCGTGAGGGAAATACCTCAGTCCTAGCTGTGGGAACATTTAGAGGTCTGTTTATGTTTATATAAATGTTCTTAACATAAATTCTTACCGGGAACCGGATAGCTGAAAATTTTACTCTACAACATAAGATCTAAGTCTAGCAGTACATCAGTTGAGGTGAAAATATCTTCTACCACGAGACAAAATTTTATGATCATATGATTTGTAGATCGTTCTACTTAGAAATATCATCTTATCTTAAGACTCAATGCGGTGCTATACCAACATCCTGTCAAACCCCTATTAGACGCAGATTGTTGTAGCTTACTATCTAGTGTTACTACTGATATAAAAGTTTTGTTTTATATGTAAAATAACAAATGTAGAATTTGTTCTTCAATTGTTGAATTTGTCTACCCGTCGAGATTACAGTACAATCTCCTCACTCATCTCGCAACGAAACCGTTTGTGCGAGCCGGTTCTCGTACGCGGGTTAATAACGGTCGCTATGGATCGAAACAGTTACACGCTTTACGCTTTACGCTTTCAAGCCTCCGCAATGTCTCTCACAGTGTATATTTGTTTGTTATTTATATTATCTAAACAAACAAAGCGATCCGTGAAATAGCTGTACAGTTTTATGCTTGTAACAAGATATCAAACTATAAATTGAGTAAACGTTATCGAAATTCTCTATATCCTATTAATACCTTTTGTTTTTTTATTTAGCCGCAATGCAGATGTAGATGGTAAAGCGTGCTCATTGGTCTCCTTCTGTGAAGATTGGTCTTCTTCTGTGAAACTGTAATGGTAGAGAAAGAGGCCGCCGAACGGAATCGGGAGAGAATTGGTTCCTCTCGGAGAAGAAGACGACGGGGCGGTGATAATGGACGCACCAGCCCGTCAGCCCTATAGTCCCGGGCTAGTGAGAATAGGACTAAGGTAAGCCCTGCCTGTCGTAGAAGGCGACTAAAAGGGCCTGGGAGTTTCGCAGGCCTTGAGGGAGGGGGCCCTTATCGCTCAACATGCGAATCTGTGTGGGACAGCCTAGGAGGGTTAAGCCTCTCCTCGGAGATGTGTTAACACAAAGTGTAGAGGGGCACCGGTGCGTTCTATACGAGATCCCGGAGCCTCTCCGAATGCACTGATGCAGAGCACCGAGGGGGTTTTAGTGAGTAAAAATCTCATATAACCCTGATTTCCCCCCAGAAGCAGGGTATCTTTCGAAGATTTTCCCCCGAAACAAAAAAAAAAGCGTGCTCGTTTAGATTCGTCATCATGAAGTGATTTTATCAATACTGATGTTTGGCGATCAGAACGTCAGAACTAATCAAGCTTCACTAATTTTTTTCAAGTACCATTACTTGATAATAATATTTAAGTTCGGTCCACTATCTTTATAATCGTCAAACCATTTCTTTCATTTTCTACCAAAGCAAGTTTTCAAGCCTTTTTCTTTCAGGATCAATCTTGGGAATTTATTAAATACTCTTTGCAGGTATCCGTAAAATGCAACCTCGCCTAAATTTCTTTGACGTTTTAATATCTGTACTTCTAGTAAATACTAGAAGTACAGATATTATAATGTATACATTATAATTATCTAGTCTGTTGATTATTACTAATGAAACGGAGTATTATTAAACAAATTGTGGAATAGAAACTGGATGTATGTAAAGTGTGCCCGACATTTATCATAATGCTAAATGTATAGTCATCATGTTCATCAGCCGATAGACGTCCACTGATGGACATAAGCCTCCCCCAAAGATCTCCACATCTGTCGGTCCTGCGTTGTTCGCATCCAGGGGATATCCGCGATTCTTACCAGATCGTCGGTCCACTTTGTGGGAGGCCTCCCAACACTACGTCTACCGGTACATGGGTGCCACTCGCGGACTTTTCTGCCCTGTCCAACCTTTAAACAATTAAGTAAAAATTTACGTAACTTATAGGTGTGAATTGTGTTAAAATACTTAGTGCTTTGAGCTATGAAAGGCTGTTAATTTGTAAATCTCGTGGATTGCATCAATTGAAATATGTCAAAGGGGAGCAAATCAGAAGCCATCTTGAGGTAACGTTAATCGTCTTACGGAGAAGTTTAGCAACATTCAGTTTGAAACTTTGCCAACTTATGCAGCTAGTGTCCTATTGCAAAGTTTAGACATTTATATGTATGGACAGTGAAGAATTAGCACATCGGCTGTCACCTCAACTAACACTGAGCAAGTGGTAGTGTGTAAAAGTTACGATGTATAGAAAGGCGCTATAGGTAGTAAAAATATAGGGTTGATACGATTTACCCGAATATCTCTCATCACCAAGAGCACCATGTGCAACATAATAATTTTTTTGTCTATATCGCATGGTGTTAAGTAACAATTAGGCCATAGAGGATGAAGTGCTTGTTCGGAATTCACTTGCTCTTATATCTCAGAAGTCAAAACACAGTGATGCTGTTACGACAGTAGATTAACAATACAAAGAGGGTAACTACTTAGGTAAAGTAGCTCGTTTGCCTAATGGTTAGAGCGTGCGGCCTTCATGCCGAAGGTCGCGGGTTCGAATCTCACCATGTACCGATGACTTTAATATTTAAGTTATGTACATTTATGAACGTTAGTAACAACAGCGAAATACAAACGATGAAGGAAAACATCGCGAGAAAACCTGCACGTGAATTAGAATTTATTCTAAGGTGTGTGTGAAGTCACCAAACCAGGTGGATGAGTGGAGACCTTACCACCAAGTTCGCGACATTTGGTACCTAAATAGTAACAAGGACTTAAGTGTTACAAGATAAGCGCTTATCCATTATGTCACGAAGACATTATAGATAAAAAAGTAACTTAGTTCTAATAACGTTATATTCGTATCAATTTATTTAAAAAAAATGCTGTTATTAATATGAAACTTTATCTGCCATTATGATAATTTAAATAACTTATTGAATTATGTTCAAAGCTTAAACTTCAAATAGTTTAATTAGAATATATTTAATAGTCCAAGATCTTTTAACAGGTATATCTAAAGAAAACTTCGTAGCCGATTGGAAAATCTCACACAAAGTGTTTTACAGGAAGTTGCATCAAAACTTTGTTAAACTTCGTGCTGAAGCTAGTTCTTGTAAATTATTTTAAAGTTGGATAAATATACAAGTCTTTTGAAATCAAAGCAATCTATATATATATATATAATTCTAGAAAAAAAATCATGAGGTAACATAATAAGAAAATAGTTCTTGTTTTTTAGGGATATGTGATACATGAAGAATTTGGTCTATTTAGTTATTGTATGATAGAGTATTAGGCTTCAATTTATTCAAAGGCCGTCATGTCTGAAATTTATCGAGTAAGCAGTTTTCTTTCCCAAAAAGAACAGAAGGAGACGTAAGCTTTGTTGAATCATTCCAGTTCGCTGAATTTGTTTACAAATGTCACAGTAACAATGTACGAAAGGTATATAAAATTCTTTATCAGAGCATAAAACAAAATTTTCCTTTCATTCATCCGAATGTGTTGTCATGATTATATATATATATATATATATATACGGTGAATGATTTCCAATATTTGAATTTGCTATAATTATCACAGCAGAGTTAAATTATGCTTTGTATTTTAATTAATATTCCTCTGAATTATAACTAGGATATTAAACATCAAAACGATTGGAAATTAAACGGAAATGAAAATTGTTATGTAGTATATTTAGATTACTCTCATTTTACAGTTTACTATTGTCTAAATCCATCCCCTCGTGTTTATAAATACTTCCGATGATAAAAAATTGCACAAATGCACGATGAACTACGAGTTTAATAAAACAGGAAGTGTTAATGTAAAACATTGAAAGAGGTAAACTTTAAACTTATCAACTGAATTAAGGTGTAACTTAATGTTAAAGAAACTGAAGAGTTAACATATAGTTAATTTTATAAGGTATCCGAAATATTTAGTATTATATCTATTTAGATATTAATAAGGGAAGTGTAAGGGGTACTGCACAACAATTCACGGGACGTGGTGCTGTTCGTGGTGCACCCTGCTAATCAACAAACGAGGCTCTGGTTTTAATAAACCTGAATTTTCACCAGCGTGGTGGGTAGTAGCTCAAATCCCTCGATATAAACCCCATACAGTGAAGGTTTTTAGGGGAGATCTATATCCAGCAGAGGAAGTGTGATTAATACGGAAAGTTTTATTAGTGTTCAACCTGTTCTTCACAACGCTTTAAGTAGCGCTATCCATCTTTACTGTAAATCTGAAAATTTCACTTTGAAGTGTAATTAAATCTTTTTCACTATTGGGGTAGAAGAATAGTTCATGACAAATTACGTACTAGAACACTTGTCAATATTCCTGAAAATCTATAGAATAGTTTTATAGATATCAGAATAGCCCGTTATCGTTCAAAACGATGTTATATATTACATACAGGAAATTGAATGTAAATTTTATTGTAAACACTTGAAAGCTATCTCCTTCCTAGATAATGTTGTTCCGGAAGTAGAAAACCGCACTGGCGGTTGACTTTTGTTAACTATCCCATATAACCCATCTGAAGTTTTTGATTCAACTCGCTAAAAGGGATGATTTTCATTAAACCTTGCGGCTTTGTATGGACCTTACGAGACTCATTCATTCATTAGACGTACCACGGGCATTTGTAGGACAATGGACCATGGTGTAGACCTTAACATATAATAGAATCTTTGAGCCTCTGGTTCTTTTATATATGATCTCTGATACGACTGCTTTTTGTAGTTTCTTAGATTGACTTGTTAATACATTTATACTAAGCTAAAAAAGCTTTGTAACTTAATTTTAAAAGTTTATAAGAGTTGTTTATTTCACCTAAATTCGAGTACATTAAGTTTTCATATGTTACAAGAGTGGACCTGCCTAGAATATTTTAAGACTTGAAAAGTCCTTGTTTACAGCATTGAAATCTTTATTTTTCTGTTATTGATGTTTTCAATAGTTCATTGTTAGTACATCATCATTAGCCGATAAACGTCCACTGCTGGACATAGGCCTCCCCCAAAGATCTCCACATACAGTCAGCGTGGTCTGCGGTACCGCTGGCTACTAGAGACTGTCGTATGTAAGGGTTCATATGGGGAGATTCAGGCCATTTCCCACAACGCTGGCTTAAAACGGGTTAATGGGAGCCAGACCCTCGTTGGTTGATTAGCAGGGTGCATCACTAGCAGATGAGGTTGTCTTGGATCCCGTGAGTTGTTGTGGGAAACCCATCACACCCCAATATTGGTACACCTGAAATAAATAAATAAACTGTACATTAACTTGCGTGCACCATTTACTATAAGTTTTGTTTACTTAGAGGATATCAACCAGGATATAAACATACTATATTATTTATTAAGTTTCAATCAAGTAAAGAATAAGTTTGGTTTAATGGTTTATAAACAGACAAAAGCTATTGCAAAATAAAGATATAAAAATACTGAAGAACGTGAATAGATATTCACCTGAATCGAAGTATTGAATGAAACGGCTGCGCTAAATGAAAGCCATCCCTTACAGTTCATTGAGTAGAACGCTTAGAATGTGGATGGAATGAGTTAATGGAGGGTCAGCCCCAATTGCGGTCACTTGCTACAAATGCCGACCATTTGTAATATAAACGACCCGACTATGCTTACCACCTTAACGTTTCTTGCTCTGTAATCTAGGTATTTTTATGAAATAACATGTGGTCATAAGCTTTAAGGCAGTAGACGTCTACGAGCAGATGATAGGTTCCAATAACTTTAAGATATATTTGAATCTCGTTTAATATTTTTCTATATTTTGAATCACTAAACAAGATTCAATAATATAATAATCGTTTCTTGATAAAATTAAGATCGGTTTTAAATTTTCAACTATCTCTCTCTAGGTTCGTTCCCCCATGTCTGAGGATCGTGGTCAGTGCTAGGGTTACTGTGTGGAGCGAACAATCTGCTTCCGTTATTAACTATTGTCAGAGGTTAATTTATTTATATACATATACTTACTTATTTCTCTGGCGTAGCGACCCAAAGTGAGTCTTGGTTCCGATACAGACTTCGCCGGATTGGCCACTTGCTACGGATAGGAGACGATCGTAGCGTCAAAAGAGCATTCTTCGGAACCCAGATTGGCCACCGACCTGTCGGCGAGCCCCGATTTCGCTGAAAGAATATATTTAAATATTTGTTACTTTAATCAATTTTATTAATTACTAGCTTTACCTCGATAGCTTCGCTGGTCTTAACACTAACGAAACTCTGTTTGGGGAAGAAATTTTGTGAAATCCGTTCTTATCTCACCTACACTTAGTAACAAGAATATTCCTACCAAATTACAAGTCTGTAGCCTTATGGTTCCAGAGATATCATGATGAGTCACAATATTGTTCTAATCCTTCTATATATATATTAGCGGCCCACGCTGGCTTCGCACGGGTGCAACGCTGATGACAAATATATCTACTACAGAATGTCTTCAATCAGGATTAATGCTGTATTGCTTAAAATCGCTTGGTAAAGAAGCTATCATTTCTCGTAAAAAGTATAATAGATAAAAATGTTTATTGTGGGTTATCCCTAAGAGATAGATATATACCATAGCGGACTTTTTTGTAGACCTTTTTAAGGTATACTATTGTATACTTTACTACTTACTACTTTACAATACTGTACTACTGTAGTATATTATTTTGATCTATCTCGTAGCGTTGAGTCAGCGTTTGCAAAGACATCACATTAGAAACCTCGAAAAATACCAGTGTTCCTCTATTATATTATACATGAATTATAATATAAACCTTCCTTAAGAATCACAGAATCTTTTTAAAAAATCGCATCAAAATCCGTTGCGTAGTTTTAAAGATTTAAGCATACATAAGGACAGACAGACAGCGAAAGCGACTTTGGTTTATATTATGTAGTGATGGATGACAATGAATGTAGATTATGTTATATACACGAAAATACTACGACAAAGATCCTCGCTCCTCTAACAACCAGCTTCTTTTGTGCCCTTCTCACACCTCTGATATTGTCCACTCTTTTTCTATCCAGTCTATTATTCTCTTGAATGCACTTACTCTAAATATCAGCACAGTAACTAATCGGTGTACTTTTAAGCAGAAAGTATGGGAAATTCTCCTCAATGACATTATGATTGAATCCTCCTTGAAGTAATTCTTAATATATATATATATATTTATACATGTTGTGGTATGTGTATGATCGTGTATTATATTGTATTTATTTCATGCACCTACCTTATTATCTCTGCATTATCCAACGTAGACTGGAAGATAATGCCAATGGCATTAAGTCCGCCTTTACACAATGTGTATAAAGTTGAAATAAATAAATAATATTGTTACGAGCGGGTTATGATTTGTTTGAATGAAATAATACTTTGCGATGACAACCTTAATTATTCGCTGAAAATTAATAGTTCCGTAAAAAAGGCTGTTCATAAATCCAAAATCACCAGCCAAGTGTTATACAACTTGTATCGCCCGAATAACTTAATTGCAGTATTCCCGTTCGCGTATCATTTTAGAAGTTTCCAGAGCACTCGTTTTTCTGATACAGTTCGTATTAAATTTAATCGCAATAATTTTGTAACTGTATTATAATTAAGCGACGAGACGAGTGGGAGGTTCACTTGATCGTAAGTGATACGCCTTCCTTTAATAACGTGGCGCTAGTTAGGATGATATATACAGCACCACATTGCGCTGACACGAGCTATTGGGTCTGTATTGAGTTGAAACTAGGACACAGTAATGTTTACACAGTACTGTTTCGTGGCAGGAATAGACCCTGCGGTGATACCTACGTAGATAGTCTCCGGCAACAGAGACTCACCACCAGTATATGTATTCTGTAATTTGATGTTTTTTTTATTTAATATCTCTATCACATAACGATTCGTATCGTCATAATTATATAAATTTATTTTCTTTATCATCATCAGCCGATAGATGTCCGCCATTTGACGTAGGCCACTACTAAATATCTCCACGTTTGTAGAGGATTTGGGCCATTTCCACCACGCTGGCCCAATGCGGGTTGGTGCACACGAGCAGGTGAGGTCGGCTTGGGTGCCGTGTACTTATATAAGTAGGAACTTATATGAAATATTAGTCTTTTATTTGGTGAATATTACAAATTTAATTAAGCGTTCCGACCGAATATGTTTGCTTAAATTCGCCAAAAGATTTTACAGTCCATAAATTTAAGCATTCATATTACTGAGCGAGAATTGTAATTAAATTTTACATAAACTTAATGTTTGCATATTAAGATAAATTCTCATGATATTTAAAGCTTTTATTTTCTAACAATCTCCATTCAAAAAACAATGAATTTGTTTAAACTATACTAAACAACGCCAAATTATCACTGATCATTTTTCAGTTACGCTTATTATTGTATAATAATGTAATTCGATGAAAGTTAATGTTATATCATGTTATAATTTGCAATGTGTTTAATTAGCTTAAATGGCGGTTTAATACGATTAATTATATGTAGCATAAAAACCTTGTTTGCTTCATACAATACGTTGAAACATTTCCAATGAATAACATTCATAAATTAAGTTATCAAAGTGAATATATGCTTGGACTTATTGCCTGCTATAATCGGCTAATGCTATGTAGTAATTTTATTAACGTACGTAGCTACTTAGCTTTTGAGGGAATTTGCAATTTATTTAGTATTTGAACTTTATGTGCGACATCAAAATGAACAGTCGCAAGTCGTGAGAGTGCCTTTACGGGTCTTTCTAAATTAACTTTGTTAAGTACGTTCGTAATGTTATTCGCGAGGTAACAGCTGATTATAATATATATATACTAAGTTTGTATAACAAAGAACAAGAAAAAGGTCACAAAGAACATAAGTGACTGAATAAACATTACTTTTACGGTCTCTGTTGCTAGAGGATGTCTAGTTAAGTACTACCGCAGATCTAATTTTGCCGCCAAATAGTAGTATGCATTTATTACTGTGTACTAGTCCAACGAGCGCTGTAAGTAGTGAAACTACTGGTCTAGAGGCTTAACATCAAAGCGAAGAGTACAATGTAGTATAATTATCATATATCTAATAAGTTTTATTAATAAGCTGTTGTTTGTGGAATGGATGAAGGAAACGCTTGAGATTTTCTTTGAGTCAATTAAAAAACTTAGTGCTTCTCGCTAGGATTAAATGTATTACTTAGATTACGTCTACATTTTAATTTATCCTATAATAACATTGGTTGAATCGTTACACTTATAATTATACAGTTTCCGGTCTGCTTTGCTGACCTTAAAACCTACGCAACTCTCTTTGGGAAAAGAATTTTGTAAAATCTAATCATAGCTGACCTCTAAATGGCAGGAGCAGCAACTCTACCAAAGTTTGAATGTTTACGTCTAATAGTTTCCGAGATCTCGTGATGAGTCTAGGAATCTTGAATATTTCCAATATAGTTATTTAATCAACCAATGAATGTAAGTCCACTGCTGGACATTGATCTCCTGTAATATATTCCACGACCTACAGTATTTTTCGTAAATCTATTCAATAGTAAATATTTGCAAGAGTAAGCCGCCAATAGATATTTTTGAAACATTACTACTGTTATGATATATTTTAATTATTAACTTGTATTTACAATACTAACTTTAATATTACTTTATATTCAGGTCGGTATTTTTGAACAAATCTATATACAATGAAATCATATATTTTCGTTAATAGAAATTCTATGGAAAAAATGATATCTTTAATGTAAGGAAGTTGCGTGTATCACGCAAGCAATGAAAATTAAAAAGTTTCTCCTTTGAAAAAAAAATAATCATATTATTTCTTCACAAGATTATTTATAAGGGGTATTTGTTTCTAGGCCGTTCTGAATACAAATCGAACTTTTGACTTTGGTATAAGAAAATCTGAGTAAAACAATTAAACTTTTTCTACCTTACGACACAACTTCACTGTTGCTTAATCCAGTGGTCATTAATGTGGTAGTTCCCATATTTAGTAGTCCGTGTGAAAGTTTTGCTGATCCGCAGAAAAACGCAGAATATACTTACTAGTCACTTTAAGTTATGATTTAAGTTGTACTGAAATATAATTGGGGTATAAGGGGTCCCATACAATAGCTCACGGGACCCAAACCTGCCTCATCTGCTCGTGGTGTACCCTGGTAATCAACAAACGAGGCTTTGGCTCCCACCAATTTGCATTGGGTCAACGTGATAGAAAATAGCCAACTCCCCCAACATCAATTCCTACAAACGACGGCTCCTAGTGCTGGGCGGTACCGAAGGTCCTACTGTCTGTAAGGTCGCGGCAGCCGATTGATGTGGAGATCTTTGGGGTAATCCTTTGTCCAGCATTGGACGTCTATTAGCTGATGATTGGAATGGTTGATTGAAATATAACTTTATTATGGTTTAATAATAAACCTTGAATTTTATTAACTAGGTATATTTTAGGTATCCTTAGATCAAAACTTTTTTTATAAATATTAGTCAGTTACAAATCCGTTGCAAGTGGTCCGCGAAATTTAAATACAAATTTATTGGTCCGTGAAGTTAAAAAGGTTGGCGAGCGCTGGTTTATTGGATAGAAGGTATAGTCAGACCTTGGGCGTCGGAAGAATAATGATTCTTATCATTGGCAATGGGAAACGATTATTGTAATTTTTTATAACTAAATGCGACGAAATGAATGTTAGATTGACATGGTCATGAATGGAAAACCGATGATTTCTTTTTTTCTATGAAGCAACGAGACGAACGGGACTGTTCACTTGAAGTAAATGAGATGCGTGCTCATAACAACATAGCGCTAGTTAAGATTATATCTGCAACACATTGCACTCATCGCCTTGAGATATAGGATGTTAAGTCTTCAGTAATTACACTAGGTACAATTCCTTTTAATCCGGACCACAGTACTGTTCCCACATAACTATTTGGCGCCAGAAATAGACGCTGCAGCGGTACCTACCTAGACGGTCTCCGGCAACAGAGATCTACCTCCAGTGATAATGAGCCCTTAATCGTTTATGATTTTCTTTCACTGGTATTTATAACATGCGTCTCTTTCTCAGTTAGTTTTAAAATACTTCTTACCTTTACCAAGTTTCAAAGATGTCAATAATCATCCCCAAATCCACTACTACTTTCAATCTAAATTAAACCATTAATTATTATGAATAATTGCTATTACAGCAAAACATTCTGACGAATCTAATTTATAACTAAAATATTGCGCCCTAATTAAAATCAGATAACGTTGTTCTAAAGCAAACAAACCATTGTATACTCGAAATGCACGTTGCCATGAATGAACCGGATCTAGATTGTACATGCATTAAATGCATAAAGTTTTTAAACTAGAAACGCGAACGTCACAGTTTAAATTTAACTTAAAATTAACACTACAATTGCGTTATCTATGCAAATTGTAGTTATTGGTGCAATTAGAAAACGTACGTACAATTACCTTGTGTAAGATAATGATAAACAATGATAGTTAAATGGTATGTTTTAGTATATATGTTATAAATATGTATATTAAATATATATAAGGTATTACATTTATAAAAAATAATTAATATATTGATTTAAATTCATTCTAACAAGGTTGCAATAGTTGCGTATGATTTATAGGAAGTAAATAGTATAAGATGAATTTGATTAGTTCATTTATACAAAAAATCAAAATGCACATAATAAAAACGAAGAATATTTTAAAGTATTACTTAGAAAAAAACATAGAAGGGGAGGGAACACGAAGAAAAATATAAGTAATATATATATGTACCATAATGATAAAAGCAGGTGAAGTAGATGACAATAAGAAAGGCCTCAGATGCAATAAAATATCTTCCCAATGATAAACCGTATATCCAAATGCGAAGCTATCAAATTATTTTAATACATACCATATTATATATTCATTACTATTGTAGTTTTGAGATTTTCATAAATTTGACAACGTAGCCATTGGTTCTTATAATAAATATATAAACAACTTAAGAAGAGGACATTTATTATGAAAATAAAGAGAAGTGATGAAAATTTTAAAATTTATATTGTTCAATAAGTATGTATTACTTTTGACCGTTGTCTTTTGCAATAACAAGACAAGTAACCGTTGCCTTTAGTAAATGGTAACTTAAAGGCTCCAATGCCTTTGGACATTCTCTACTAGACATCTTTGGACGTAGGGAAAGGTGAGTACATTGAGCAGAAGTATAGAAAATTACTCAATAATATCATCATCATGAAGATTGGCGATGAGACTGAGGAAATTAATCCGGTACGCAGATATTCTTTTTAACTGATGATATTTAAGTTCAGTACATTGTTCTATGTCCATTACCATTACCATTAATATACATACATACATACTTTGATATGTACTTACATACATATTTTGATATATACTTACATACATACTTTGATATATACTTACATACATACTTTGATATATACTTACATACATATTTTGATATATACTTACATACATACTTTGATATATAGTTACATACATACTTTGATATATACTAACGTAATGGAGTACTAACAATAAGTATTTAATTCTAACGCACCATCATACTAAAAATATCTTCATACTTCCTGATCTACCTTTAATGCATTTTTGAATAAAAAACAAACTCACATTAATTCATATTCCACAAACGTTCTGCTGAATGGAGCTCGGGCAAGAAGCCAATAAATGGACAAACTCATACAACGTCACTACGTCCACATTGTAAGTTGGAATTTCTTATCGGAAACGATTCTGCTGCACGATAGATGACCATTGGAAATAGGGAAATAGAAATAAACACTATTTTAAAACTATGAACGTATTCAAACAGCGTAAGACCGTGCTTTATGGAAACCATTACCAATTAGAAATAATAATGATGATGAGAACTATGAAATGTAACAACGCGTGTAAATGTCCTATTTGATCGACACAAAAATGGCGGAAGAAGAAATACAGAAGAAATATAAGCCAGCCTTTTATGAAAATATAACGGTTATTTCTTATGTATTACTATAAAAATTATCGAGGACGTGTTGTATTAGAATATTCGAGAAGAATAAAGAGAGCGACGTCACTTGGACAGAGATGCAACAAGGACCCTTTATTATGGATTTATTTTGGTGTATCAAAAATTTCGAGAATCTTGCAGCATCGCTAGCTGCCGTATTGGCGGTTGAGAAGAACGGAAATCGGAACCTGTGGAAATGTTTTTCCTTCGCCATTTTGTAAAGAGGAAGCCAGTCCGGGATTTAGTGCAAAAACCAAGGTTTTCAAATGTTAGGAAGTAGCAGCAAACTGAGCATAAAAATATAGATATACGATTCTATCACATATTTCCTCCTCAAGTTATTTACTATTAATCTATAGGTTGAAAATTATTAAAAATATTTACATAGAATTGGAGTTTCGAATCGAAGTAAAGTTTCGTTGGAATATTAATTTGCGTTCATGAAAAAATATTCCCACAAAGGGAGAATATTCCTGTCCCATTTTTTAATGCAAAAGAAATACTTTTTATTAAAATCCACTATTGAGATGTCGAGCATAAAGGATCGGGGTTAAATTACTTTGGTGAAACAAATGAATACAGCTTTGCCACACAAACTTCAGTATTAATAAAACTACTGTGAGATGTTGTACGATTCTTTACAAAGCCTTTTTAATATTAGTTGCTAAGCGACTAGCGTATAATTACTTCTTTAGAACCTTTATTTTAAAATTAAGTGAGACTGGGAACAATAACTGAGGTATGAACCACTTTTGTGATGTTATATTACAGGATGGCGCAAAAGTAATCCTCCTATCAGAAAATGCTATAAATTTTGTCTTGATGTAAAAAAATTAAAAAACCAAATAAAAATAATCCACAAGAAGAATCAGTTTTTCATTTTTTTTTAAATTACAGCCAAACAACGTCGGAAGGTTATTTTTGCGCCACCTTGTATATATGTATATACTTTTTTTACTTACTTCCGATGTATATATGTATATACAAAAAAGAAGAAGAAAAACTGATTCTTCTTGTGGATTATTTTTATTTGGTATTTTAATTTTTTTTACATCAAGACAAAATTTATACCATTTTCTGATAGGAGGATTACTTTTGCGCCACCCTGTAGTTTTTGGTTAACGAAGTATTGATGTAAAAAAATAGAAGAGTTCGAAAAGTTTCTAAAATTCTTTTTATCTTACCTTCAGATCACTCTCATTTTTTCGCTTACTACTTTTTATTTTCGCTTAGTATTTTATTTTATAATATAAGATTTTTTGTATTCTTTGACCTTGTAATTTGCGGCCCAATCCCTTTGGTATCATTTCTTTTGATGTTGTAAGCTTTGTAGTTGGATCCTATAGTATTTATTTTTTTATTTGTTATCGCGAAGAATGAAGGAAGTCGTTCCACTAATGGGTACTGATGGCCTGCTCATAAAACTGTGCCGTTAGAATGATATACACAGCTTCACATTGTGCTCATCGCATTGAGACATAATGTTAAGTCTCATTGTCCTAATACTTCACTACCAGAGAGACGACAGATGCCGCTCGGAGCCGAAACTGATGTGGCGCTGACGTGCGTCGTCACAGCTCAGCGCTGAATGACTTTTACCTACCTTAACAGGGCCTTTAGAATTGAAGACTAAGGATGTGGGGTGATGTTCACTAGGGTATATCTTCTATATATCCTTACATAGAGTTAGAGAGGCCGTGGTTGTTTCGTTCGGAGATTTTTTAACCTCTCCAAACGCTAAAACGTTTACATAAATATAACTTCTCCACAGACGACAGGTGATCTTTTCGCAGATTTCTCCCCTGAAATAAGAAAAAAAAGCACTTTGACAAGCCACAACACCTTTCAAAACGCATACACTACCGTTTAGCGGAAGTGTTAGGAGCTGCGTAATATACCTTATACACCTAACAATATTTATTACCTACCTCTTATTACCGTTCTGTGACGTCATCGTTAGCATCCCTCCGTAAAGGGAGTGTAACGGTTTTCATCACATTTTTTTATAAGAACGTTCATTACACGAGATATTCCAAAGAAAATGCAAACGTACTAAAGGAAGTTTTAATTTCAAAGAATTTTCTATTAATAAATGTTTTGCAACTGCAACATGAAACTTAAGAATCTTTTCAATCGAGAGCGAAATTAATAGAATAAAATCCGTTAAAAGCTAAGTAATAACAAGCTATGCTTTAATTAAAATTCTTTCACATAGTCTTACTAAAAGGATTTTTTAATTTTGACAAAGTACCTATACTAAGTTAGACAATATCTCAATACCTAGTACTAGTTTCAAAAAAATATTTAACAAACTTTGATTGGCTCTAACATTTTATAATGTAAGCTAGGTATTTTCCTTTGATGCAAACTATTGCCCATTTTTACATTCATAACACCGCTTCTATCATAAATCAATAATTTACATTTGAATGGCTTTCATTAATAAATTGATTTATACTGATACCCTTTGTGTTCGCAATGTCATCGCTGTATTTGTCTTTGACAGCATTGAAATAACAATGTAATGAAAATTCATCCAGAAACAAAAATTGTAAACCACAGAGAAAATTTTAAATTATCGACTTGAATATATTATACTTGAAAAGGTGAATATGGAAGCTGTAAACGTAGTGATAAATAACATTGACTTTCGGTAAAGGTTGCAGATTCACTAAACGCTAATGTCATCGGAGAGATATTGATCGACTCTTGTTTAGCAATAGACTACACTAGGCTGAAACGACGATGATGGTGATGACTGACAGCTGAAACGCAATCCACACTTTGATGACATACTCGGTCAGTCTTCACCATTGATAAGTCAGATGAACCGGAAGTAAATTTCAGTAAATACCTTTAGGTTATATTTTATAATTGAAAACTTTGGCATGAATGGTTAAGTATTTCAAAGTGATTTCATTTCAGTTAGATTTTAACCCGGATTTGTGAGAAAAATGCTAGACACGGATGTGTTTTCGATACACCAAGTGCTGCATTTTCGAGAATTGCAAGTAAGGCTTCGACACAATTACGTCGAAGCCTTTAAGCGGCTTTGTGCATGAACTCTGATATGCTTTAACCGTTATCTCAACTGGCAGTGCAAAAAGGCGCCGAACTTATGATAACTCCTATAACCATATTGTAACCGTCCTTCACTTTTTTAAATTAATTGAATTATAAATAAACCCTTAAACAATAGTTAGGATCTCATATAATCTTATTTTACGCGACTAGGATGATGCATACTCGTAGTATTCTTTTTAGTATTATTGATGTTTATGGGTATCTCACACGATACAACCGTTACCAGATATACACTGTATGGTCAGATATAAAGGGTACTCTGACCCAAAGGTTAGTCCTTGTACGAGCCACCACCTTCACCAGCCAGATGAACATGCAGACGCATTGTAAAGTTTGGAATTGAGATCACCACCAACTACGTAGTCAGTGCGGATTGCAATCCGTACGAGGTCCGCTGGCCCTGAGTCGGATGAAGCCGCTATGGTTGTCGATAAAACTGTGGCGCAAACATCACCATAAAAAAAAACCGTTGCTTCTGCGTTGCGGGAGCACTCTTTTGTCCCGCAGTCTCCAGTGCATTTGACGCATTTCGGGCGGGCGTAGCAATTTCGGGCCAAGTGGCCGTAATATTGACATCGGTGGCATTGGCCAATGATGCCCTTTTTGTGTGGAATCTCTACCTTTAAGCTGGTGAGGTTGCCGACTATTTTCTTCCCCTCCGGAGAGAGTTCGAGTCTCGTAAGGATGAGCGGGAGTGCGTTTTTCGTGCGCATACTGGTCATACGACAAGCTTTCAACACGTGGAAGTTTTGTGTTTTGAGGTCATCCATGACCTCGGATATGTCTAGTTCGAGAGGAATTCCGCGAATGACGACGCGGAGTTGTTTCTCCTTGGGGAGGGCAAAGGTGTGCAAGCGAAGGCTGGCGTTCCACAGTTGCTTGGTAGCAGCCCGGAAGTCATCAACTGTGGCTAGGTGTGCCTCTGAGGCGAATAGAAAAGCTATTTACAGTGCCGGAACCTGGCTCCGGCAGAGTTTTCACGCACTAAGTTCACTGACCCACACACTGCACTAGCACGGTGCGCTTGCGAGCACTGTTGGCGGCCAATTGAGCGGCGTCTTGAGGGGCACGAAGCACAGGCGAGTCGGGCGGAAACGGGACACAGCGGTGGCGCGCACTGGTTTCGGCAGCATGGAACGCGTCCGATCGGTACGGCGGGCCAAACCTGAAATCCTCTGCGAATCCAGTGGCTCCCAGCGATGCTTTTTATGTCCTCTGTCCACATGGTCGACAGTGGGGATGTGCCAACGCTGCGCTTACGTATACATAACAACAACAATGTTATATAACACATCAAATTTATTAAAAAATGACGGCAGTTAATCACCTAAATTACATATCCGTTGTTCATTAGGAAAATTGTAGTGAAACAATAAAATATATAATTTAAAAAAAATCTGAACTAAGGCGTCAAATAAATAATGTTAAATCTATCATCTTTTCAGCGAAAATCTGAACAAAATATGTGAGCGGATGTTTGATAAAATAATGGAAAGAATTTCACTTGAAATTAATGTTAGGCCGACGTCCTTTTATCTAACTAAATGTTTCCCATTTGCAATGAAATCTCATTTCGACAAATTCCGTGAAAGGTAAAGGATCATTTCTCTTTACGGCCTGTTCTACGTAGGTGGAGGAGTACGGAGACACTCTTCATGACAATTGCTACGAACAAATTGTAAACAATGTTTCTAATGTAATGAATACTATTAATACATACTAAAAGAAAAAAAAAACAGATAACAAATAAATTGCTATTTGTGTAAGTATTGCCATTGGACTTAAAATGTACTAGACCGTGCATTGTAGAAAACATTATTAGAGACATATTTCCAGCAGTGGACATCCATCGATTGAAAAGATAATACCAAGACTCGAGACAGTAGCCTATCACGAAGCATATAATTGTATCCATCAACAGGATCTTCGCAATACTGTTCTACTTAGTAACTTGCCCTGTACTATGAATTGCTCTGCTCATTGTCAATATTGTGCTGATATTGCTGCTGCCCACCCCTACACTACAAGGCTCCAACACAATTTAAATAAGTTTGAATTAAACATAAATATCACAGTATAAGTTTACGCAAGCGTAGGGTCTGTATGAAGGTAAACATTCTCTGGCGAACCCACAACCTCGTGAAAATATTAGAGGTTAGCAAGTCGAGAATACTGCGGGGTAAGTACGTTTATCACCATCTCGTTGTGGGTTAAACTTTTACCCTCACATACTTCTCATTTATAGGCACTATTTTGTTAATTGTTGTTAAACATATTCAAAGTTGCAAATACTTCATTACGGCGAATTAGAATAAAAGTAATTTATACTTAAAACAGTAAATTACCAGGTGATAAGTAATCGTTCAAAGATAAAGGGATAACACTCTTTCGTTTCGGATGTCGTGTATCTTCTCGTCTCCAATTTTGCTGTATCAGCAACGCACCCTTAAAGCGTGCTAGAAGCGGAAACATGACATCGTACCTTTATCCTTATCGTAACCACTGTCTTAACATGAATTTATCTTACAGAATTTTCTCCAATTATTTACAATTATACATGATTTATGAATCATTACTCAGAATTTCTCCAGTTGCTGCAGCATCTTTTAATCAGAATACAGAATGTATTTTATTTATCCAAATACATATATGATTTTCGGTAAATATACACATTCAAACTTAATTAAATATATACCATCCCAGCTTAAGATTTCAACGGAAGCGATGGCGACTTCTTTTGATCATGAAGAGCATACATATTTAATACGCAAATAAATAATTCATGTTTACAAATGATCGCAGCAAAGTGTATGAGCGAGGAGTAAATTTTCTGTTAAAAATGTATATAATATGAAACATATAATCATTTCCGGAAGGAAATGGATGAGAGATGGTCCTATTAAATAGTAAAGATATAACCTGAAAAGTCGTCAAGAGTTTTCTGTTAATATTTCATTATGTTTAGCGACTACAGTAACCAACAAGAAAGTATCTGGATATTTTTAATAGATAGCTAAATACTGCTTGGCAATGAACTACTACTTTTTAATCCGTGTGTCGTAACTCATCATCATCATCATTAGGAAATATGACGGCGGCTGGTACATACACGATATACCTGATACTTCACACTACTTTCCCTCGAACTGTTGCTGAAATTATAAACACGAAAGTGATTGGAATTTAAACGGCAATTAGATTCATCATAACTTTAGTGAAATAGAGAAATTATTGTTGTTGCCTAACAATTATTTAATATCTTCTTCATGTTTGATTCGATAATAAATGATTTTATAAGGGCACCGATAGAACAGTATAGAAAGATGCAAAATGATGTAGGTAAATTTTACTCTATTCTATGGTTAAGTTAAAATCTCTCTGGATTTTACCAACTAAACAATAGACAACACAGTTCACAATGGTCTAGATCGAAATCTAAAAAGGAATTACAGTAACTAAAAAGAAAGTTCGATAAGGTCCGTGGAGCTAAGTAATAATTCTCTGACCAACGTAGACGCAGTGTTGCCGATAGAAGAAAGACCAAGTTTCCGTTTCTAATTTATGGAAGCTTCGTTTATTATGAATTTTTAAATATTTTAATATCTTTGTTTGAAAATTATTAGCGTATTAAATTGTGTAACAAAATTTAAGAAATTAGCTGTGGTTCAGGCGTGTTACATGATTATTATATCAACGAGAATGCGGATGTTTTGAATACAATCAAAAGAAATATGGCTAACAATATCAAATGGAACATGTGGAACGGTAGAAAGGAGAAAATTATTAGTTTTGCGGGCAACAGAAAAGGAAATAACCGTATAGCTAACCTAATTAGGCCTTGGTGATATTAAGCCAATATGAGCTCAAGCTGCCATAGCCCGTGGCCGTTTTCCTCTCAAACATTTTGAAACTTGATTCTACAGCAGCAGCCTTATGAAAGTTCCCGCAAAATTCTGAATAAGTTAGTTCATGCATTTAAACGCTTCCAACAGCTGCACTATTACTTCGCACTATGGATTTTAATTCTTTTGCCTTTATATTCAACTAGTTTTTAATTTCGTACTACAAAGAGGAGACCATTTACTGTATATTCGTATGGTGGTGAGATTTTATCGAAGGTTTATCTTACTATTCTGTATTCTCTATTGTACAACTGTTTCTATAACTGATTAACTGTATTCTGATTCTCAAAATAAGAGTATCAGAATATTCTACTCTAATATGCGCTTTACGATCTTCGATTTCCTCTTTATATGAAGTTTAAGTCGAGTGTTATGCTATTGTAGTATCTCACATTTATAAAAGGAGATCAAGATTTCAGCTAGCACTTTGATCTAATTAAATCTTTCGCGCTATCCTTCCATCTTAGCTATGTTGGGTTTTGCAAAGCTGACATCATCAGCTTTGCTATATAAGTTAACATTACTTAATATATGTCGGTGGGTGCCTAGGTTTATCCTCAAAATCCATATTGAAAACAAATTCGAAGTACGGATTAATTTGTTTATTACTCAACAAGAACTGGACAGACCAAAAGGCAGAATAACAGTGAGTTCCTCAATGATAGTCAGGCATCGTTATTCATATGCAGCTTAAGCGTGTAGTCAGTTTGTCGCCGATAGCTTATTGGTTTGTTGCGTAACAGTGCCAGTCAATGGAGTGAAGTTGTCACGGAATTCAAATAGTCCATATACACTGATACCATGCATGCAAAGATCATTGTTAAATTCAATTCCCATAATAATTAAAATTAATAATAATTAGATTTTAATCTAAAACAGGGGTTAGTTAATATACATACACTTTTCACTGTTTTTCACAATAATTAGTAATAATTATAAGATAATAACCTAATTTTATTATCGATCAATAATGTAACTATTTTTAATATTAAATCAAATATAAATCTTTTTGACACTTTGTAATTACAAGAACAATATAAAATTACAATTTATTTAAACAAAATGTCTTAAATAATTAATTTAGTCCTTAATCGTATTGTTTAGCGGAAATAACATAGTGTCGACATAACGGAACTGTCAATTACAAGCCTTTTAAATTTCATGTTCAAAAAAATAATAAAATACTGTTACATTAGTTTTACGGTAGATGCAGCGGCAGCACCACGGAGCATTACTCTAGGTTGGATTCCCATAAAATTTATTTTAAGTTTTTTTTTGACAGACAAAACTCACTTTGTAGGAATATCGTCGCCAACTAATACTTGCTTGGGATTTCAATATTAATAAAAATAAATCAAACACCAAGCATACAACTAGAAGACTTCAAGATAGAGAGAGCTCATTCCGTATGAACTGGGCTCTGAACCATAATTAAAAAATCGGGGGTACTTTGACTATGACGTCAGAACCTCAGTCATTTTATTCCTCCTATGGCTACAAAGCGGTCGAAATGTCGGTGTAATAAATAGTAAAATAAACGGTTTTATTAATTTCCTTAAAAAGAATAACTATTTATAACCTCATATTTTTTAAGGATAACATGAACTCGCAACTAACGAAGTTTCACTATATTCAATCATTTTGATGCGTCCAAATAATCAGATGTTTTTAAAAGAGCATGACCCATATAACCCGCTCATATTATACTCGTACCTTTAAAAGCGTAGAAAACTGTGTGAAAGTGAGATAATGGAGTCTCGGTATTTAAATTACGAAGTGGTGCATAGCTCGGAGTGGCGGTTTTGAATGATCGCCTGCGGTTTGCGCTCGTGTGAATATTTTAACTAAGAATTTATTCGCATTTAACACGAGTTCCATCTCCAACAAAGGTTAAGGAACTTATCAATTAGAATACAAAATTTAAGTAGTAAGTAGTATTTTTTTTATGTGACTTTGTATCGCCCTCTGACATATGTCAGTGTATCCAGTCTGCCTATTGTTTCTTATTCTATGACCTATTTGTAAAGTCAAGCAAGTTTAATTGATATATTTTGAAGATCAAGGGTATAGTGTGTAACGTGTTGTCCTGTAATCCTTGTCGTTAGTGATAAAGTATTATATTAATGTATACATAAATTTTAGTACGTTAGTTTTTATTTATTATTTTAACTTTCTCAATAATATTCTCGTAAGCTATAACACACCAAATGTTTTGTTTGTTTGTTGCTGATTACTTCTATAAGGTTTTCCTTTATAAGTATTCTTTCTGTTTGTATTTTGAAATTAATTCTTTCTATTTATATTACATGACATTCTAACAAGACGCGCAGAGTAGTTTGGGGTATACCAGGTTGGCAAACACTATCGAGATCTGCGACTGATGAAGAAGAAGCAACACTTGTCTAGTAAATATTTCAATTGCTGATGAGGTTAGTTTTATACTTTTTATTATTTTGTATCTTGCCATTACATTAGATGAAAGATTTTCATTATTTTTGCCGTAGTTCCTTTCTTATCTATTTCATGTCATACCTTCACTGTTTTTTATCTTAATCTGTTCTTTATGAAGGAGATTAGATAATCATATTTTGGTTTGGCTCTCAATTTTAACTATGCCTCCTTTACCAAGGTGTCTGATGTGTCATTACCCTGCACTCCCATGTGGCTCCTTACCCAGTAAAGCTTTACAATCGTGCCACATTCTCTTAATTCGGCGATTTCACGCCATATCGTGAAAACTAGTGGATTTGTTGTTGTTTGGCTCCTTAGAAGACGACCTTGAATCACTAAAAATATGAATATTTGGCATTTATAATATTACAGTTATGATGACAGATCTTTATGATTTTTTGTACTGTCTGTTTATTCCTGGACATCTCTGTGAAAGACTAAACTACATTTTAACGAAACTTTTACTAGCACCATACTTTAATTTATAAAGCACAACAAAAGCTACATATAACAAAAAAAATAACGTTCGTAATAAACAAAAATTTAATATTAAATATGTAAAAGCATCCACCAACTGTTGATAATCTCTGTTGTTGATATTATAAAATCATCAACCCTTATAAACTGCAAGTAAATAAAATACTAATAACTTTATATTTCTTCACGACTGTTAACCCATTAAACACAAATAGTTTCTCGTTTGTTGTAGATAATTTTTTTCAGAGAAATTTAAATAGAAGATGCAGATGGTGAGATGAAAGATTTAACAGAATGCATATTATAATTAGGGACGTGCACAGATTTCGTGTAGGGTATGCAAACCACATCACACAAAATTTCTGTGTTTAAAAACAAACTTAGCAATTTTGCATCATTTTAGCAATAGTTGTGTACCTTTTAAGTAACTAGAGGTTATTGTTTAGATAGGTTTAGAGAGCTAGAGTATGGAGCGGTTGATGTATGAAGGGGTCCTCTGATTGTAATATTGTACATACTTAAATGTTTTAACTCATGTTCGCGTCATTAAAAAGATTCCTTCATTAAATCAAAAATTTAGTTTCTATATGCCATAAATATACTAACTACGGAACCATAAAACGAAATCAATCATTATTTGCATTTCCCTTTGTGTTCAATACGTAAAATATATCAAAGTATCTTCCTCGCATCATGATTGACGACATTCGTAGAATCGAAACTATAAACATTTTTCTGAAGCTATGCCAAGAGGAAAATGAAGTAATTGAAGAAAAAATTGTAAGTACCCCTTTCGAGAAGTGACAATTGCGATTGTCAAGATATATAAATCAAAGTATCATGGACTAGAACGTTTCACCTCCTACGGCCTCACTGTAGCTCCCTTAACATTAAGTAACACTGAAGTCGTATTAGTCCATAGTAAATTAAAAACTTTTACTGTACTAGAATTTATTTCTACAATAATTTACTACTGTTAGATATATTCATGAGAAAGGAGGTGTAGTTAATGAAATTTCTACATTTTATGGATAAACGGACACATGGTAATATATACGTATTCTAATTCTTAGTATAACATTTCAAGTTATTAAGTAAGGTTAGTACCAAATAAATTTTAATAATAAATATTTTGAGACGAAATTGTTTGAACAAAACATTCACTTTATAAGAGCTTGCCTGAGATATAATATGTTATGTGGTTAAATTAAACAGGTGAATTTTTAATTGGTTATTCATATATACATTACAAATATTGACAGTTAATGAGAGTTATTTTATCCTTGAAACATATTTGTATAAAACAAATGATACAATTATAACATTGCTCGCACTGTACACGTATCAACTCCGAAAGTAAGGTTTACAAATGTATTTAATTAACTCCATTCGTAACCGAAAACGTAACAATATCTTTTTGAAGTAGGAGCAACGTGAAAACATATTAGCTTGATATAATAACTTTGTTATATATTTATCAAAGCAATTACGCCAAGGAAACCTTGCTATTTTAAATTTAATTTTTCATTATCACTGTAAGCATACTCGTTGTTTAATTGGTGGTATTTTTATAACAAATATAGATGACGGAGCCTGTCTCTTCTCTTCTATTCTAGTCAATTAATTACCTTAACAAAAATTCTCATACTGAGAATATTTATATAACACCTGTAAGTTACAGCGGTCTCTACTAGTGGAGATCGTCTAGGTAGTTAGCACCATAGCTCTTAATTCTACCGCCAAACAGTAAAGTGCAGATATTATTGTATTGAAATTACTGCGCGAGGCTCAACCTTATGACTCAAGACGACGAACGCAATATGATGCAGTATCATCCTAACCAGCGCCACGTTTTAGGTAGGCGTATCACTTTACCAATAGGCGAACATACCTCTTGTATCGTCACTTAATGGAATAAAAAAAATTACAATATTAGACCTTTAAAAGTAGGATTCAAATAACTATCTACTATTTTATGGCTTTTCGTTGTTTCTATAGTATGCGCGCCTAATATTAGTTTTTTTCTATTGACTTAACCACATACGCATACCTTATTAGCTAATTTGCTAATACAGATCCGATTGTTTCTTTTGACCGTCATGATACTGGATGGTACCACTGCAGCTCCTATTTCTGCCGCTAAACACTAGTGTGCAAACATTGCTGGTTTGAAGAGTGTTATAAGCAGTGTAGTTACAAGGGTAATGATGCCTAACTTATTATATCTGTAGGCGGCGAACATGATGTAGTGCTGTGTACACCACCACAAATAGTGACATGTCCTTTTGGGCTGGCTTATCACTCACCATCAGGTGAATGTCTCGTTGTTTTCGTCGTTTCGTTGAATAAATAAAATCATAACGATCACTCTAAAGAGTTTTGCAATCATAACATGAAAATTATTTGGGTCAGTCCCAGTATTCTTCTGCATACAGCAAGCAAGAATGTGTCAAATCGCTTCCCCTTTGGCATTGTTATTTGTTACCCCCTGCCGAATCGTAACAATGGAGCCAAGATCGATATGCACATACATTTGCGTCGGTATTTTCCCTTTGTAAAAAAGCCCGCCAACATCACTACGTGAAGAATAATATTCGTAAATCCTAGATAAATAAGAGGAAATATTCTAAAAGTATATTTTTTCTATATTTTCATATAATAGCACTAATTAAATTAAACAAGAGATTGTTTTTAACAAGAAGCAACGAGATGAGCAGGTCGATCAACGGGTGATAAGAGATAACAATACATAAACAGAGAAGATTTAAAGAATAAAGGTATACTGTACTTATATAGTTTTAATAATGAAATATCGAAGGATTCATCGGCGTGAAGATCCTTGAAGGAGGCCCATGTCCTTAGTGGATCTTTTTTGACTGATAATGACTGAAATATTCTTGTGATTAATTAAAAAAAAATATCTCATAAAACTATGCTTCCAATTTGGTTCCTGTTGTGTGAAATCAATAAACTAATAAAAACCCTTCCTTTATTACCAATCCTAGCAAAGCGTGTATTTCAGACAGGAAAATATAATTTAATAAGACCGCGCGTTACTTTTTTGTGGCAAAAAAATAGTATGACGTGTTTACAAATTTCTGGGCTACATCTCATGGGAAATTGTGCTTAATTTCTCCCGCGAAATGTTACAGTCATTCCCTTTGGTTTTTTGAAGAGTCCGAAATACAGCAGAAAAATAGTAGTAAAAAGGTTAGCCTGTTTATTTTGCAATATATGTTTATTGATAACTGTTATAAAAGTGAATATTTCAGGGAATTTATCGCACATTTAATTGCTTAATGTCTTATTGTGGATCAAGCTTTGTATTTTGGGATCTCAGAGTTGTGGCATTTCCCCCTTGATTGAACTTTTCAAAGTGCGAGGCGGTAAGAATCCCTTCTGTAGTAATCATTTACGTATCCTAGGGATAAGACTACGAGACTACTTTATGCTAGCCGTTCTAAGAAGATTGTGGGTTTAGAAACTTTGTGAGACATTCTTAAGAATCTAACATATTGTAATATAACCATTTCTTGTATAACAGATATACTTCCTTTGTTTGTTATTTATTCATTATAACATTGTCCAATGTAATGTTATATGAGGTTAATTAACATTGAAATTGAATATATAGAAACTGACAAACGTACTAATTTTCTGGTTGTTCAGTTCAAACGAGAACTTATTATGTGGCGTTAGCGGTAAATGTGGAAGGTAGATTGTATTTAATAATTAATTGTTTCACGAAAGCTCCGTCGGAGTTCGGCTGAGAAGTGGTTACACATCGCGGAGTACAGATCGTAAAGACAAACAATTCTAAAGATACATTTCTCATGATTTGATGTGAAATTCATTGCGGATGAATACGACTCTTTGACAAATCAAATGGTGACGTTTAATTTAGTTTCCAGAGAGGAGATAAAATACTCTTTTTTTATGAAGAATTGAAGTACGTATTCCAATTTGATTCAAATATCTCTCATTTAGTTAATTCTTCAATTTCTGGTAGATACTCGTACATTTTAATATAAATTTTAATAATGTTGAAATTATGTAATATGAATCTATTGTTCTTGGAAAAACAGGCGACTTTCGACGTTGCCACTCTTTTGTGTTGGAAGCCAAGACTCACCTTGAATCTCTGGGCCATAAGATTAATAGTGATAGTATTGTTCGGGAAGCATATTAGTTGCTTGATAATTATTTTCGTGAACGGAAGCTCAGGACTATTGCAGATCGTCAGCATCTCAACTGATAGACATCCACTGCTGGACAGAAGTTTCTTATAAAGTATTCTACAGTAAATTTTCTTGCTCTATTTGAATGTAGCGGTTCTCAATTATTATTTTAATGTCATCTATTTACCGTTGGGGATCAAACCTCTATATTATTGAGTAAAATAATGTAAATTCCTCCCCATTAACAACTAAGCTACCGTAGCTTCCCCGACTCTATTTTTGTTTATTAAGTATAAACGAATTATTTATTATCTCTACGTTATTTATATAAAATGTCTCTCTTATTACTTTCTAGGACAACTCCCAAAAGATTAATAAACAATTAATGAGAAGGTATTACGTTATCATATGTTTAATTAATATTTCGATAAACTACTATAACTACTATTTACATTATAACCTATTTATATTAATTTCGGGTATTCTATGAACCAATTTGTAACGATGATGTTGGAAAATAGAATCATTATATCAATTTATAACTGATCTACATTATACTAATACTAAAATTGTCTATGCTCAGCTGCAAATAATTAAATTATAATATTATTTTAAATAAAAGCTTCTGGGAAAACTTTATCGTTATCATCATCATCTGATAGATATCCACTGTCGAACATAGGTATTCCCGAAATATCATTGCGGAATAAGTAATTTCTTATTATTTGTTTTTATTCAATTCAACGACCAGACGGGAGGGATATCGACCTGATACTAAGTAAGATAACTCCATAACATTATCATCATCAGTCGATAGACTTCCATTGCTCGACATAGGCCTCCTACAATGATCTCCACGTCGATCGATCCCGCGTTGCTCGCATCCAGTGGATTCTCGTGATTCTCACCAGGTCATCGGTCCACCTTGTGGGAGCCCTCCCAGTACTACGTCTACTAGTACGCGAGCGCCACTCGAGGACGTTATTGCCCCATCAGTCTTCGGTCCTTCGAGCAATGTGCCCTGCACACTGCCGCCTAGGTCGAGCAATCTTTCCAGCTAGCGGATCTCCACATTTCCGAGTCGAACACGCTGTCAAACTGCGAGCATAGTTCTCTCTATTGCCTTTTGAGTGATTTTCAGCCTTTTTATAAGGCCGATGGTAAAAGGCTACGTCTTGGATCCATATGTCAACACTGGCAATACGCACGAGTTGATAACTTTTGTCTTCAGACACTGCGGTATCTGACACGGAAGAGATGCTGCGTAACTTCCCGAACGCTGTCCACCCGAGTTAGATTCGCCGATTGACCTCTTTCTGGAAGATGGACTTATTTTTAGTCAAAGTATTTTCCAGGTCTTTTCCCGACAGATTCATATTTGGTGATGGTCACTGATTGGACCTAGGCTTGGGTATTTCCTAAAGAAAGTTTAATTTATCTTGATTTAAAAGAATAGAAATATTATCGACTATTTTCAGAAAATCATTAATAATATGAGATAAAGCGTAATTACAGAAGTAATTGTAGGTTTAATATGACGTCGAGAGATTTTAGTTTTCATCATTTCCTCTATTATAGCGTCAGTAGTATCTTATTTCACACTTAACTTGACTACTTCGTCGGTATCATTCTTGACAGAGTGGTCGTGATCATCACGTGATTTAACTTGACGTTATAAGTATTTTTCATTGAAACGATTTTTTTTTTTCAATATATTGAACAAAATGATAAAATTACTGTATGAAGGTAGGTATTTTTCATTCTCTCATTAGCTCTGAGTTTCGTTATATAAATACTAATTTTTATAATATTAAAACGTATCTAATAACCTCAAAATTTTTAACTTTTACGTTATTGTAGGGTCTACGTCTACTCCACCACGTCTAATATTTATTTAGAGGGTTTTAAAAGTTCATAAATATTAAATTACAACAACCGCCGCGAATCCGTTGGGAAATTAGGCATTATAACCGAAAAAATAATATTATTAGATTTTTTTTAATTCACCCTTGTAATTGATGGTTAAAGATTACAGATTTGACTAATTTTACAAACCATTGGCCTCTCTCAAAGCGATGTTTGTCAAGATTGGCATGCGGGTTGGCGATCATAGTATGTGGGTGACCGGCAAAGGAAAAGCTGCAGATATTGGTCTAGAATTTTGCTTTCTTTAGTCGCCTTTTTTAGAGATATTATATCTTGTCAAATGGGTGTGTATTCAGTAAAGTTTCTTTTAGTGTTTACAAAAATAGTATATAAAATATATATATATCTTAATTATTCCATTTTATCTAACATAAATCTATGAAGAGAATTATATTATATATGCATCGAAAGATAAAATAAAATTTACATAAAACTATATTTTTTGGGTCTTCTTCTCCACATTTCGCACAAATAGCAATTTTTAAGTTTGACGTATGTTCCTGTGAGTGGAAAACGGTCTAATTAAATTTTTAATCTAGTTAAGAAGAAAGTTGGATTTTTTTACATAATAAATATTCCCGTTATCAATTTATTAAGCCGTAATGAAAATCAGTTTTCATAATCCTTTTGCCCTTAATCTTGATCTCTCTAAAAACAATTAGCATTAGCAACTTAGGAGAGCCATTATTATAACCGTTTCCTATTCGCCGTTCTTAATTTCTAAGTTCGTATTATTCTTGTCAATAAATATGAATGTCATATATATTAACGAGCTGTTTAGTTACAGTTAAAATGCATCAAAGATTTTCCCGGAAATGAAAACCGTAACAAAACCGCATTACTGTAATTGCAACAGTGTTACCTGTGTAAATAGTTATGCTTATATTCGAAGTAACCTCCACATCAGGAATATTAAAAATTATCAGTGCAGCTCTCTCAATTCATGGAAAGTTCTAGTTTTAATATAAGTTATGATAATAGATTTAATCGGTAGACGACCACATATTTAGGTTTGATCATCGGCATATTCTTTTTCCTCATTTTAACATGTATCCGGTTTTATCAACACTATTCACCTTCGTATTATAATTAAAAGAAATTTCAGAAAAAATACGGTCATTGATTATATCTTGATCCCTTTGTTTATGTTTATTGACAATGTTAAGAAAATAAAATTCCTTATCGTTCTTATCCGATGGTATAATTCATTGTCATCATTTATTAGCCTTTTCGTGTATAGGGTGTCCCATGATACATTCAGGATTTGAAATTCGAATATTTTTCGTAGACGAAGTTGCGGAGGGGACCGGAGAAGGGTTATAATTTGGCGCGGCATTTGTGCGGATTGGTTAGTCATGATGTCGTAGTGGACTGGTGTCTCTTTCTGTCAATGGAATAATTAGAACGTTTTGCTTTGAAAATTCTCGTGGAGGAACCGTAGCTCTTGGTGGTGATGTCTATCGACGCATTTTTATACTGACACTAAGAGAACATCCATCGAACAGCACTCACACGTGGTTTCAACAAGATGGCGCCACGCCTCACACAGTAAGAGCCACCATGAGCCTATTTCGCAAGATACACTCAGAATACTCTCGAAAGATTCCGTGAGTGTGTACGTCGCGGTGGAAAATGGGATTTGGACGGAGTGATCTTCAAAAAATAAAATCCGCATGTCTCGTATTTCTTTTTATGACAATTATATGTATATTCTAAAATAGTAACACCTTTAATTTTATTAAGAAATCCTAAATCTGCCACGGAACTATACATTGTTGAACCAAAACTTCTAGAAACTATTTTTAAGATTGATTTTCGATCTTGCCACATTTGGTATGTAAGTATGGCAATACACCTCGTATTGTTCAACATCGGTAGAAAAACTGTTGCATCTTTCCTGACATAGTCTAAGTTTTTATTTATCTCTAAATCAGATTAAACTACAGTGTTTTAATTCGGTCCTTCTTTCTCAATTATAGCAGTCTTGAGAAACTGGTCTTGATCATCAAGTAGCTGTAGTGACTCCTTCAGCTGCGCCGCTCGTCCTTCCCTCTAACAGCTGTTCTTTTCGCAAATTCGTGCGAAAGGGACTTCTACTGCCGCTGTAACCTGGTAATAATTTTACATAATTATAGTTTAATTTTAGAGTTGAACATAGATTTAACAAACAAATATTTCTGAAACAAATTTATGTTTAAATTGGTTGACGTCGAATTATTGTAACATGATAGCGTGCCTGTCCCAATAGATAATATTACTATTAATATTATGTATATATGTAGAGAGTCATCACGATGTCTCTGGATCAGTTCTCATGAAATGTTACTCCCAAAAGCATAGCGGAGGTATTAATAACTGGAAGAGGTCCGGACAGCGATGGGATGCCGCCAGGCGGCAATATTTCTAAGAAATTTTAAGTCAAAAATTCAAATCTAATTGTATGTTACACCTAGCAAAGCAGGGGGTGAAAAATTAGTTATAATATAAACTTAGTAATACTCGATTACATAAAATTCTGTCCAGAATAACAATACTTTGTAGGCTCTTTCCAAACACGTAATAATCTTAGAAAGCGCCAGCAAATTTGTTTTTATTATGTTCACAGATTAGTCTTGGTAGAGAGTCTTAGTAGAGAACAAGTTCAACGATACATAATAAATTCTTGTTATGCATCCTTTTAAACTTCCTATTAATTTATTCATAAAAATTCATCAGAATTATCGTCAGCCGATAAATGGCGGAAATCGTAAATGAAAATAATCATCAAGATTTCACACGAACTTGAATGATTCATTACTTGCGTTATTCATTAAATCATTGTGAATAATTTATTAAGAACAACCACCTGGATTTTTTGTTACTAATTATTCTTTAAATGACAAACAAATAGCAAACGTTGCGATAACATAGATAATACTATGCCAATTTTAATATATGTAAAACATGCAATAATACTTGTACAATGTTCAGTTAACAAAATAAATAAAAAATATTATTTATATAAATATTAATAGATATTAATTTTGCATTTATATTTATAACCAAATTTTGCTTAAGAACTTTGTACAAGTTGTTTTATTTTAATTTATTACTAAGACGCGGCGTATAATATTTAATTCAAAGTATTTTTCTTTACATCCCAAAGGATTTCATTCGTGGCGAAAACGGAAAAAATATTATAATCCTGATATTCTTTCATAACGCTTGTACCGTTCGTGTCTTGTTTAAAGATGTCTAAAATTTCCCTCTTTTAATTATATTGTTGATAAAAATATGCTAAACGACTAGTATAACTGCAACGAATTGTTTTAACCAATGATTACATGGACGGTAGATTGAAGATTATTAATTTTTATGCTACAATTGAAAATTTTGCTATTTATAGCCATAATTTTAAAATATAACAGTTCGATCGTAAGCCTACAACTGAAGCAAATAATATTTTTAATGACATCATGTCCTATAAGGTTTTTATTAGTGGTAGGTTAGGTTAGGTTATTTTGCTTCATCTTAACTGAAGAAGAATACCTAATATGTTTCTTTAGATAAATTTAATTAATATCCTGCGATCAATGTAACACTTGTCAATGCTGAAAGTGAGGTTAAGAGTTTCCGATACCTCTTTTGCAAGTTACTCGTTCTAGGAAACAGAAATCCTCTACATGATTAAGTAAATACATACAATTTGAGAAACGGAAAGTCTTTGACATAAGCCAGACAGATTTCAAAGAGATAATTTGGCGTAAACCCAAATTAATTTAACTTTGATGAAGCTAATATATTGTTTGATACATTTCTAATTCTTTTAATTGATTCGATTCTTTTTATATTTCCACCAGCAAACATACAATAATGGCTCACTTAATGTAACATAAACTTTGAAGTTACGAGGTTGAAACGTTGTAAGTAGAAGTCTAAATAAATTTGTTAATGTTTTCTTTTTGCGAACGAATACTTTTTTAAATTATTTAGGTAATCGCACCAATGGTTCAAATTTTCGGTTTAAAGAGCCAAATCGTTAAAACGTTAGCCCTCCGATAAAAAAGGTTTAATGATAATGGAAGGCTAATGGTGCGAGTAATTTGCTCCAGAGACCATAGAGGACCATAAAAAATAATGTCCGCTGTAATACTATCTATATTAAACAACGTTTATTGCTATTAGCAAGTACACAACCCTGATAAATAATATTTATTATTCTTTGATATTAAGCTATAGATCAAGATATCAGGATTATACTATTTTTTACGTTTTCGCCATGAATAAAATCCTTTGGGAGGTAAAGTAGAATACTTTGAATTAAATATTATCCGCCGCGTCTTAGTAATAAATTACAATACCTGTAAAAAGTTCATACGTAAAATTTGGTTGAAAATATAAAAACTGAATTAATATTTATAAAAATATTAATTTTTAATTATTATAACAATCGTATACGACACATGCATTATTGTATGTTTTACATATATTAAAATTGTCGAAGTATTATCTGTAATATCGCAACGTTTGCTACTTGTCATTAAAAGAATAATTGTTAAGGTAGTAATCTACATACACACACAACAGATCACTGTTAGTCAGCAGTAATAGAAGCCGTGGTGGTAGACCTATCACGAAAGAGCAAAATATAGAAAAGGTTATAGATTTCTAAGGTATTTGTAAAGTTGTGATAGTGTCCAGAGATAAACTCCAACGTCGAAAAAGAGAAAGAGGATTTAGTCTGAACTCGTTTTTTATTCGACTAAGTAATGAGACCTAATGTAATTCTTATAACAACGCAGCGCTAATTAGGATTATATACACAACACCACAATGTGCTCGTCTTCTTGAAACATGATGTTTAGTATAGTTACCCCAGTAATTTCACAAGCCAAAAAGCTTTTTAAACTGGAAGACAGTTTTATTGGCACACTATTATTTACGGGCAAATGTAGGAGCTGCGGTGCTACCGTCTCAAACGATTACCTGCAGAGGTCTACACCATTATTGACTTATTTCTATTAACAATCTAATCTACATTAGCTGATATATGGATGTAGTTTAAGTACAACAAAATTCTAGCAAGAATATGTAAAAGGAAATGAGCTGGGCATCGATTTGTGTAATTGCGTCTGTCGCCCAGCGGTTAACCATTCGCGTATGGTCTCGGGTTGTCGAGGCCAAATGTGATAGTTTTAAAGGTAGCTGGATTTTTCAGAATCCGCCTGCCTAGCCTATATTTAGGTTGTATTAATGACCTGAATAATTAATTCAATTTTTGATCGAGAGAATTTTAAGATCAATTGAATAATGATTAAAAGTTAATGCAATGGATGACATATTTTCTTAATAATTATTACAATCACTTGAAGTCAAAGATCTCAAAGTTTGTCGTATAATAATCAAGTAAATTAAAAAATTTCTGGTTAAAACAAAATTTCAAAGTTTTCTTGTGTAGTGAAATTAAATAAAATTAACATTTTACTGGGGGTAGGTCGCTAATGCCCGAAAACAAGGATACACGAATACGTACCACCGCGGCTCTGATATTTATATCGTCAAACAGTAGTGTGCAAACATTACTGTGTTCATGTTTGATGAACGTTATAGCTAGTAAAATTACTGAGGTAACGAGATGCCATATGTCTTTGGACATCGAGCATAATATAATTATAGTAATATAATGATGTAGTTCTGTGTATATCACGTGGTTATGAGTAGGCGTGTAGCTTATCATCAGCTGAAAATCTTGCTCGTTGCTTATTAAAAAATAAAGTGTTGCCTGAGTGAAAATAAATGTATAACAGAAAGATAACACGAGTTTTATTAACTCATTTATCCAAAAAAGAATTTCATTATTATATCTCCACTGTTAATGTGAACGAAACTTATATCGTAGTCGTTATATGTTTTTGAACGTAAAATATTTATACATTTGTCTACCCTTGTATTCGTGTATCGTCTGTATACGGACCAGAGTTCTCCATTGTCGGTTACCCAAATACAACATTTGCTTCACTAAATAGCCACAATTGTGAGCGACCCTCCCTTAACGTACGAATTCAAACGTTCTAATTAATCAACAGAATGGGAGGTGAAAGCAAACCTTATCTACAACTCGCGTACAGATATAATATATCCAATTTGTGAAAATTACTTTGTAACTTACCACCAGCGGAAAATATTTACTGGTGGTAAACCACCGCTGCTACGGTTACCCTTTCTGCCCATCAATCAACAGTGTGTAAACAATACTGTGTTCATGTTTGAAGGGTGCTGCAGTTAGTGTAATTACTGAGGCAACGAGGCTCAACATCTTGTCTCTGGCGATGAGTGCAATGTGGTGCAGTATATATCATTCACCCCTAGAAGAACATCCCGCTCGTCTTTTCGCTTAATCTAATAAAAAAAATATTTATCTGTCTTTAACTTGTTTAATTTATATTATTATAATATATGATTCAATTACTTTATTTCGAATTATATTTCGAAAGTTTTGAAAAAAAAACAAAATGTTGCGAAGCCATTGTTTTATTTTTTCATATTAAAGAAGCGAAACTTCATGACGAAGCCATTCCTTTGATTAAAGGACTGACAAGAAAAATGTTTTCAGAAGTAAGGGAAACATCTAAACGGAAGTGGACACAATTTGTGACAAATTGTAAGAAAATTGATTCGACTTGAAATTTATTATCGACGTTTGACAAATGATTATGAGTTTTTATGATAAATATATGTCTTTTGTTGTTGTTATTTGATTTAAAGAGAATGCGACAACATAATTAAGTTTTTTTTTTTATATAAAATGTAAGGTAAGAAAACTTGTTAACTAGTGAGCAATTTATAAAGTGTAGTCAACTGGAACGTCGACATCATTGTAGTAACTGGTGGTAGATCTCTATTGCCGGAGACCGTCTAGGTGGGTACCACCGCAGCGCCTATTTGTGCCATCAAACAGTAGTGTGTAAACATTACTGTGTTCCACTTTGGAGAGCTCTTTAGCTAGTGTTATTACTAGGGTAATGATACTCAACATCTTAAGTCTAAGGGCGACAGTCAGTGCAGTGTGTACCATTGTAGGTAGCTCCGCGTTTTTATGGGCGGGCGTATCACTTACCATCAGGTGAACGTCTCGCTTGTCTTGTCGCTTAATGACATAAAAAAAAGTAAATACTTTCAAGAATGAAACGCAAGCGCAGAGTATTATTTAAGGGTCATCTCCCTGATCGCTGCTATACCATAATAAAAGAGCTTTAATTAGAAAATAATGATTATTTTTATTGTGGATCTATGTTAAAATTGGTTCATCATCAGCTGATAGGAGTAAACATTCCACACAGATTTCCACGCTTATCGTTTTCGCGCAGGGTCCAATAGCTTTCCGCGACATTCTCCAGATCGTTGGCTCACTTTGTGAAGAGTCTTCTTCTAATACATACACTGGAAGAAACGGACATTGGATCTCAATTATTTGCGTTCAAATCTACAAATCGTTTAGACTTATCGTCGGTGACTTTAGATCTTTTTGGAATCTTAGAGAGAATCTCCAGACATAATTTGGTTCGTGAATAAAAAACAACCCCTTTAACTTCACTAATAAAGGAAAATAATAAAAAATCGTTGCTGACTATAACATTACGTTGCATTGTTCCATCAGAACGCCAATTAAACAGTTTTAAGCGCGTTATTAAAAATACCTGCTGTTCGCTTTGTGTTAAGTGGAATACTTTTATGAAATTGTTTTTCATATATTATTTCAGTGTGTTCACGCAATATTTTCATTATTAAAATATACCGCAGAAGTCTATATAGAAGGAATTTATCGATTATATTTTTCAGTTTAACGTACACTAAAATATTTTCATAGTAAAGTAATAGGCATGCAGAGGAAGTACATATAACAAGAAATGCTAGTGAATAAGTCGCACATTCCTATACAAGTAGTATTATATTCTGAGCATATCATAATTCAGTTTTTTTATCATTTATGTGATATCTGGTGACAAATTCAAATGTATAGTAAAATGTAATTATATTGCAAATAAAAATCTTGGTAAGATTAAACCTTTTTCAGAATTACTAAATTTTGATATCGAATGGTATAAGTTTTCTTAATTGAATTAAAGTTTACAAACTATCGGAAAATGCTCCTGATACTTAGTAAAGTTTTAGATTTTACCATTTCACTTCTTTGAACTTGTAATACTTAGATTCTGAGGTACTTCTTCAAATGTACTTTACGTTATCATTGTTATAATAATTTATTTCAAGCTTCTTTAGTTATTTTTCCATAGCATAGATAACAATAAAATACAAAGCGATATTTGACGTTAAATAGATAGCTCTCATATAGATCGGTGCGGTAATACAACAAAGCTATTACAGCAGCTGAAGAGGACAGAGTCTAGTAAGAAAGGGAGGAGAAAAAAACCTGTCCCTATCTAAACAGCACTTCAGATTACCATCGAAGGAATTTACCGCAAAGAAAAAAATATTGTCTTCTATCACCAATAGTCATTAATGAATGATATTAAGGTATAAAACTGATTTATGACTTCCTCTGCTTCCTTAACCCATTGAAAAGATGGAGCACATATTTGTGGTAAATTTTATATAACAATAAGAGTTTAAGGGTCAAAAGGTCAATAGCTATTAAATCTCATATTTCTCTCAGAAAATAAAAATTGCCACATTCGTTTCTTTGTGGGCGGAGTAACGAGACTCGACAAGATCCGCAATGAGTATAGCGTGGTAGCCTCGGAGTACATTATATCCCCGACAAACTGCAGGCAAACCGGCTGCGATGGTATGGGCATGTTAAAAGGAAACCACCTGAACACATACGCAATAAAACACTCAGCCTCAACACACCTGGCAAACGGCGGGAAGACCGAAGTTGCGATGGCTGAGTGTAGTGACAGAGGATATGATAAACTGTGTTTTCAAAGAAAGCGATGTACCAAATAGAGCGAAGTGGAGTGAAAGAAGTGAGAAAGCAGACCCTGTCACAATACGGGACAACCTATGGATGTCCACTGTTGGACGTAGGCCTCTTGTAATATGTACCATAAAACGAACACTTGTAGCAATTCTTTTTAAGTCTTTTAAGTGACTATCTAAGTTTCATATTATTAAACAAAAATCACTTAATAATTAGTAATTAAATGTTTTGTTATTCTCACATCAAGGTATAATTACTGTTATAGTATTCAAAAGAATTTAAATGAAGCTTTATTTGTATTCAGAGCTTTTTTAATTAATATATGGAAGGAATATTCGTTATATATGAAATGAAGCTTCTGTTAAACGAAGATGTAGCAGTTAATTAACTTATTACTATCAATACTAACGAAACCTGAACATAGGCCCCGTCTTGTGCTAGTAATAAAAATTAAAAGGTCAAAGGTCAGATTTATAAATATATCACTTATCTGTACACACTTAATAATAAAGTGGAATCTCAACATCATCAAGACGCTTCTCTCAAGTTCTATACTGATTTGTCTCGCGCTACTCGCTTCCTGTGTCGTTCATCTGATGTGATTACCTTGTGTAGAGCCTTCTAGTACTGGAAGGCTTCAATCGGTATATAGCCTCTACTCTAGGACCTCGTGCCTTATCGTACGTCAGATCTTTGTACGTTGAGCATTGCCTATTGGAACATAAAACTACCAATCCTTAAACCAATATCGGCCCTACGATAAAATGGCCGCGTAATGTTATTTCAAAATATTTTTTATTGTTATCCAATGAAGCGATAATACGAGCGGAAGGTTTACCTGATGATAAGTGATACGCTTTACCCTTAGAAATGTGGCGCTAGTTAGTATAATGAATACTGCACCACGTTACGATCATCGCTTGAGAAAAAGATGTCGAGTTTCGTTACCTTAGTAATTATACCAGCTATAGCGCCCTTCAAACCAGAACACAGAATGTTTGCACACTACTGTATGGGTAGAAATAGGCGCTGCGGTGGTCCCTACCTAGACGAAACCACCAACAGAGACATCACCAGTAAATTTTCACACTGCTGGACAAAGGCCTTCCCCAAAGATCTTCACTTGGAGTTCATTGAGAAGAATTGGGCCATAACCCACCACGCTGGTTCAGTGCGAGTTAGTGCTTGGTCAAAGCCTCGTCTGTTGTTCAGGAGGGTCTACCGCGTACAGATGAGCTTGACTTGGGTCCCGTAAGATGTTGGACGGAATTCCTTACACCATCGTACGATTAAAATGATAACAATATATGATATATTGCTATCATTTTAGATAAATTAAAACATAAATTAAATATCTAAATTAATCAATAATAAGTCTTTTTTATCTTCTTCTTCTTTCTTATTTGTTGAACAGCTTTAAAATATATTTTTTTAAAAAACTTTTATAAACGAGATTTTCGATTACCAGAAATGGAGAAGAATGTTTAAAAATAATCAACAAGCCAGGGGAAACGTAGCGAAAATATCTTAATATCATCTTAAATATGGATGGAAGTTAATTGCAGCAACAAAATTAACAGAAGCTTCAATTTGAGGCCCGCTTTACTTGAGACCGGTGTTGATTGGCTGTTCAATTTAAGTTCCATTTAAGTTAAGCTTTCTAAATAATGATGTTTCATCTGCTCTGTATCATTTTCAGGTTTATGATTATGGATACTTTCTTATTAAAACTTTATTTGTTGAGCATTTATTATAATATAATCAAAGAGATGTGGCTTTAATTAAAATTTTCTTTCCTAAACAAATATATAAATCCTTCAAAAGTAGAGCACTTTTGTAAGGATAATAAAAACATCGAGTTTGTTACTTTGATACTATATTATACATAATGGCCCAACCGAACAGCCTACTTCTACCCCTAAGCATTATTGTGTATATATAAGCTTGCTTGAAAACATGCTGTAGCTTGTAGTTTTTGTTCAACGAAGCGATGAGAAGTATGAGACGTTCACCTCATGTAATATGTGAAAGCAAACTTTCAGTAAGTATTATATTAAATATGCAATATTTTTTTTATTCACTCGGCTCACAGTTGACCTCATGCCTCAGTAACCTAGTAACCTAATAACGTAGGCCCTGAACAGGTTCCCACGTTTTTGTGTCGGTGGAGCTCAGTAGCCGTGACTTGGTCACGGACGGTGAAGCTAAGAAGAACCTACCCGCCGGACCGATATGGCCGCTCCAGCTGAGCTTCGTGAGCTCACTTCGGATGTGTGCCGGTGAGCTGCGAGGAGTGGCTTGTACTGCTCTTCGTAGCCTTAGTATAGTCGCAGAGGACGAGGAGCGTCGGTAATGCCTTTCGCAGCCCTCTCTATCTCCCGTGACCATATAATAGCTGGCGGCGTTGCTCAAGACCAGATTCGTTGCAATGAGGCGCTGGCAGGGTCGCGGAAATGTGCGAAAAGGTTCCCGTGGCCCTGCCGTAAAGCGACGACAGTGGAACATCATGAGGTTTTTAGTCGGTGCAAGTCCGACATAAACTCTTTCTCTTTGTCTTTGCTCTCGCGAGGACAGATATATGAAGGCATTTACCCCACGTAAAAAAAAATAAGACTCTCATTCGATTCCAGAGTCACTGTACAGTTTTTTCGTAAAAAGGTTTTCAGAATCCACCTGCACAGCTACCACCCTCATATCGTAAATCCGTGACTTTATCTAATCGTCAATAGTATGTGATGATACACAGCATCCTATTGTGCTCGTCGCTTTGAGATAAGTTATTAAACTTCATTTTCCCAATAATTTCACTTGCTACAGCACAACCTTTCGCACCAGCCCATCAGCCCTGTAGTCTCAGGTTAGTGAGAATAAGACTAAGGTAATCCCTGGCTGTCGTAGACGGCGACTAAAAGGGTCTAGGAGTTTCGCGGGACTTAAGCCTGAGGGCCCTTATCACTCAACAAGCTAATCTATGCGGGACAGCGAATGGGTGAGCGATGATGCTTAGGAGAGTTAAGTCCCTCCTCAGAGACGTGTTTAAAGAAAGTGTAGAGAGGCACCGGTGCGTTCTATAAGAGATCCCGGAGCCTCTCCGAATGCAGTGATGCAGGGCACCGAGGGGGTTTTAGTGAGTTAAAATCTCACATTATCCTGACTTCCCCTCAGAAGCAGGGTATCTTTCGAAGATTTCCCCCGAAACCAAAAAAAATTAGCTACAGCAACCTTCAAACCGGAATACTGTCCTGATTGCACACTACTGTTTGGCGACAGAAATTGTAATTGCGGTGACACCTACCTAGTCGATCTTAATAGAGATGTACCATGCAGTAGTTGCGGTGATGAGGGCCAAGCATCATCTCCTATCTCTCAAAGCGAAAAGTTCAATGTCTTAGTAAACGGAATACCTACAGTAAAGTTAACTTATATTTAAGTTGGTAGTGTAAGGGGATCCGCTCAACATCTTACGGAGCTCAATTCAACTCCAGCTGCAAGCGGTGCACCCTGCTGAATAACAGACGAGGCTCTGACAACACCCCTACTCGAACTGAGCCAGTATGGTGAGTTAAGGCCTAATTCCCCTCAATGTAATCTGTGGAGATATTTGTGGGAGGCCTATGTCCAGCATTGGGCGTCTATCAGCTGATGATGATGCAACTTAAGTCAATTAAAAAGTATAATTAATCGTAGTAAATATGTATTCTGTCACCATTTCTATGTTCTACGATCAAAAATTATATTATATTTTTTTATATGAATAATCTGTAGGTAGTATAGTATATATTTGTTTTTTAATAAATTAATATTATCAATTAATGAAAGGATTTAATTTAGTAATTAATAACAATTATTAACAAGCATCAGTGTTTATACTGATTAATTACACATGCAACTTGCTGAAATAACTTGAACGGCACCGAAATGGACCAACAGCAATTACAGTGTAATCGCTGTATTGTTTATTACTAATGAGATTAATTAATGTTATAATGTCTAGATAATTTTTTTTTATTCGACGAGGAAACAACAAGCTGAACGAATACCTGATGGTAAGTGATACGCCTGTTCTATAATAATGTATCGCGAATTAAGATGATATACACAGCGTCACACTGTATTCGTCTTCTTAAGACTATCTATATATGTAACGAAAATGGGTTTCTCTCGTTCTCCGATCACGTGAAAACCAGTGAACGTATCGATATGGGAACACCATCATTCGACGCGGAATGATTTGTTGATAGTTAAAAGCTATTTATTTTTTGAATTTCATGGATTCTTCATTTTATTTATAATTAACTTGTATAGACATTTTCTATTTGTATTATTTATGCGGTTGCTATAGTTACGGCCGCTGTAGAAAGTAATTTGCGGTTGCGGTTGCTCTCAAGAATTATTTAAGACATATTTCAAGTCTAACTCTATATTACGGCCAACGAAACGGGAAAGGAGCAGGTGGTACATATAGGACATCCAGAGATTCATTGACTCATCACTAGATCACTGAAACTATTAGAAGTAAAGATTGAAAATTTGGTAGAGGTCAGCTATTAATGGACTTTACAGAGTTCCTTCCTCAAAGAGAGTTTTAGGGGTCTTAACAAAGGGAAGGGGCCTAGGGAACGGCGGGTTGCTGCCGGGCGGGAATATTTCTGACAGATTTCAAGTTTTACTATCAAATCTAATTCTATATCACGACTAGCAACGCGGGCGGGAAACAGCTAGTGTTTGTATATTACTGTTTGGCGGTAATAATAGTTACTGTCGGACAGTTTCTGGCAACAATGATCTATCGCCATTTAAAAAATTATCTTCTCACATACAAAAATACAGTATAAATAATATTTATTTATCATCATCAACAGCCGATAGATGTCCACTGCTGGACATAGGCGTTCCCCAAATATTCACATCGATCGGGTAGTTATTCATATAGACGATTTGGGCTATTGCTTACCACGCTGGCCTAATTCTGGTTGGTGGGAGCTAGAGTTTCGTTTGTTGATTATCAGGTTGCACCACGAGCAGATATAGGGAAATTAATTATTAATATATAATTATCTCTACTAAATCGTTTCAATAAAATAATAAACGGTTTAAGTAGAAAACTTATGAATATCGTTTAATCCGCGCCAAGAACTTACTAGCACCATACAGTTATATAATTTGTTTTTCAATGCATTATCCATTGGAGTTTATTAAAATTACTTCACGGAGCTGCAAAGAAGTTCTGCAAGCGATATTGCGCTTTATTCATAGAGAAATAAAGCACAAATTTGTCCATCACGTCAAAAAGTTAATAAACTGTACAAGATCTTTCAGCTCTTTCGACAGATTTCCGCAAATGCGGATGGAGCAACCTTACGAGCAGTTACCTTCAACAATACGGTGCAGTTATTTACCACTTTAACTATCATTCGTTTGCGTTTAATTTGCATTTTTAAATTATTAATTTAATATAGCTATGTAGATATCAGAGTTATATCGAATCTTAGTCTAGATTCGAATTGGACGGCGAGTATAATAAGCCATTATTACTTATAAGTAGTTATCGCGTGAGGCTGTGCGGCTGCGTATGGATCCAGGCCTGGTTCATTTCTCTATGACGCTCTACTTTAAACTTTCTTTCCAGCTATTGACGCAGACATTTTGAGATCTTGTTCTACATCAACCAGCCATCTCAACTTCGATAGTAAAACCAAATCTGAATCCTTACCACCATCTCATTGACCCCCTAGCAGAAGCTTGAGATTTTATAAATAAACATTTCGTTCAACTCGTGGGTATTTATAAATAATTATAATATAATAAACAGTTGTTGGTTTTTTTTTCATGTCATGTTAACTGGTGTTAAATCTCTGTTACCTGAGACCGTCTACGTAGGTACCACCGCGGCGTCTATTGCTGCAAACATTACCGTGTTCCGGTTCAAAGGGCGTTATAGCTAGTGAAATTACTGAGGTAACAAGACTTAGCATCTTACGTCTCAAGACGACCAGTGCGATGTAGTGCTGCGTATATCATCCTAATTAGCGCCATGTTGTTATCGGCAGGCGTATCACTTACCATCACGTGAACGTCTTGTTCGTCTCGACGGATCGTCGAATAAAATGGAGTAACAGGTTTACTTTAGAATAAGGCACTAGTCAAGAAGTTTAAACTGCACCTAATTGTATTCGCTTCCTAAAAACATAGGAAGTGGAATGTGGTTGTTCAAGTAATTTCACTATTTAAAGAGTTTATTAAATTACAAATTTTGTAATCGTTGCTTGGCGGATATAGTTGCTCTCTCGACGGTTTCCGTTAATGGAGACACCGATAAAAGACATTAGAACTATGTAAGCGGTAAATGAAATTATATTGAGTTTGTTTAGCATAGCTACTTTTTTATCTGTCATTTCCATCGACTTATTAATTCTAAAGTAATCAATGATAAATTATATAATTAACGATCATCCATACTATAATTATCAATAATTTTTACTCCATGATTATAGTAATTTAAAGCTGAGGACTGATCGCTTTTCATAATTTTGATTGTGAGAGGCCAGAAGAACAGCTGTTTTTTTTATCATAATCATTTAAATAGGAACGGGACACAGCGTGGAATTCAATATCACTAAAACAACAAAAACACTCAAACAAATTAATAAAACGCGGTGAAAGGAAAACCGGAAAAAAGTAATGAATTTGAAGGTAAAGTGAAAAAAGATTATAGCGAAATTCAATTCACTCAAATTGTCTTTGATATATATTACACCCTGCTGAAAGAAGATTTTTACTCGTGGTGGGTGTCTGTTGAATGATGAAAAGAGGATCTTATGTTCTTTGAAAGCGTCAAGATTTCTTATAAACTTCTTAAAATAAACTTTGGTATGGTAATACGAAATGTAACAATGAAATCATAAATACTTTACTGGTGGTAGGTCTCTGTTGCCGGAGACCGTTCAGGCAGTTCCGCAGCTCCTATTTCAGCCGACCAAGTTGTGTGTTTTATTATTGTTATCCAACTTGAGGGGACCGTAGCTTACAGTAACTAGTAACGTGTAACGTGACTTAAAATCCTGTCTCAAGGCGACGAGCGCAATGTGGTGCAGTGGATACCACACTAACTAGCGCTTCGTTGTTATGGGCAGGCGTATCACTTATCATCAGGCGAATGTCCTGCTAGTCCCGTCGCATCGTTAAATAAAAATAAATATTTTTTTTTTTTACTGAAATCGTATATAGTATAACATGTAATACTAAACATACAGATTTAACTAATTAACTTATACTCAAGTGTTTCCTTCCGCATATTGTACAATCATTTCTTAAACATTCCTTTATATCAATTATTTTTTAAATAAATTTATTTATGTAATATTAAACTATAGTATTAATTAATTTTATATCCAAAAAAATTAACTTAAAAATGTAAACACAAAGTTTACACTGCTGAAACAAATTTTACCGTTTTCCTACTTTATTATTTTTATGTGTTTGTATACTTTGACAAACAATTAAAAGTTGAACCTCTCTATGAAAAGTTATAGATGATTAATTAACAAAAATTAGAGTAACAGAAAATAGCTCCTCTTACACTACAGCATCCTCACAACCGGAAAAGTAATGTTTGTATCATTTGGCAGCAGAAATAGACGAAGACTTACGTAAATCATGTTGTTTTAAGGCGTTAAAAGATGTAGAGAAATTCTTTGACGGAATGTATTTTATGGTATTCTTGATTATGATGATGTAAGTGCTTGAAAGCCATACCGACTCTTAGAGCTTATCTGATACTGGGCTCGTGGTCCCGGATCCACGGCCTGTTGTTATGGTATTCATTAAGAAGTTAAACAGCATTTATTAAATACATTAAGTTACTATACTTATTTAGATTGTAAATAAACTAAAACGTTGTGCTTAATGTTCACAGGTGACAGTGATTGTTTACCAACATTATAACGGTTAGTCTATCTCACTATCTGTCAAATAACTATATACGGTTTGTTTCATCATCATCAGCCGATAGACGTCAATCGCTGGACATAGGCCTGCCTCAAATTCCCCTACTATCGGAGAGGGAATATGGTAGGACTTGGGCCATTTTCCATCACGCTGGCTCGATGCGGTTTGGTGACAGCCAGAGAGGCTCTGTTGATTAGCAGTGTGCACCAGGAGCCGGTGAGCTTGACCTTGATCCCGTGAGTTGTATCCGGAAATCCTTACACCCCACGGTAAATGTTTACTCTTACTTAAATCCGTTATCCGTCATATTACCGAAAATCAATACTAATGCTATCCACTTAACTGCAGTCAAAGGCAAGTAACGTTAAGTTAATTGACTTTAAGCAAATCGGCCCCTATTATGTAAATTATGCAAATAGTTAAATCCTATAGATATAGTACAACTCATTTACATTTTTTTTAAGGAAATTAAAAAACTTTTTACTACAATTATAATTTTCTCATAAATATAATTCATGCACTGGTGGTAGGTCTCTACTGTTGCAGACTGCAGGTAGATATCACCGCAGCGCCTATTTCTGCCAACAAACAGCAGTGTGCAAACATTACTGTGTTCCAGGTTTAATTTGTAGCTGATATAATTACTAGAGCAGCGAGATTCAATATCTTATGTCTTAAGGCGATAAGCACAATGCGGTACAATGTATAGTGTGTATATGACAATAGTTTGTATATATGATGTGTACCCTAACTAGTGCCAAGTTGTTATGAGCAGGTGTATTATTTACCCTCAGGTGAATGTCCAATTCGTCTAGTCGCTGCATTGAATATACATATATTAACATAACATACATATATTCATACATACATATATATCACACCTCGTTCCCAATGGAGTAAGCAGAGGTAACCTCTCTCCAGTTGCAACGATCCTGGCACGCCCCTCTCACATCCTCCACTTTTATGAGCGTCTTCATGCATGCTTGTCGATTGCGAGTACTCTCGACTCGGCTTTTCTTTAGGACATCTTCGATTTGATCGGAATATGTCCGCCTAGATCGACCTGCACCGATTTTTCCAATCATTCTTACCTTGTATACCTTTTTCGTTAATCTTCTTTCCACATGACCGAACCATCTAAGCATCCCTTTTTCTACCTTTGTCACTACATCTTCAACCACGTTCCACCGCCCCCTTATCACACTGTTCCTCACTTTGTCCATCATAATATATAATTAATAAATATACAGATAATAGAACTATTCTCAGAGATTAACGCAGCTATAGATAATCGTCTATTAACTGATACGTTGGTATACCGGTAAATGAGTCTGTTGTCGTTTCATTGTGTTGAGCAATTTTGCTATTGGATAAGAACCTATGTACTTAATGGTCGCTAACCGTGTTATCGAAGACATTCCGAAGACTATAACTACCGTGCAGACGTTATCTTATAATGATTACTACAGCTATACAAGATAATGTAATTACCATATATCAATCCGAACTGTAACTGACAAAATTTTCTTTATTTAATTAAAAATAAACTTTATTATACAAAACAGAATATTTACCCAGTTTCTACAAAAAATGTCCATAGGTTCATAATTGATCTTTTTTTTTGGATACGGGTGTACTAAAGGCAGGCTTATGAGATGTATACAGACTAGAGATAAGCTTAAGAAACGCGGTTTAGACGTTCTGTGCTACCCAAATTTTAGTGAAGCAAGTTGTTGTGGTAGGAGATCAAATAGAAAATAAACATAAACAGAACAATAGAAAAATTCGTATTTATATAATAAATTGAAAAAAAAATTATTACTATTACAGTAAGTGTGCCCCCTATGAAGCCGTACTCTTCCCGACTTGGACTAAGAGGAATGCTCTTTTGAAGTACATCTTTTTAAATTATTTATAAATACAGAAAATCTTTCATTTCTAATATTAACACACTCTTAATGTTCCCACTACTGGGAGTAAGGGTGTAACAAGGATAGGGAAGGTTATTTATTTACCACGCTAGCTGCTGGTTATAATATGACACATTTATACTAAAGCTGAATCTCTTAAACTTAGATTTAATGGGAATCGAAACCACGCCTCATCAGTGTATAGGGCGTACGAACGCCTTACGAACTAAGCTACTATAATTTAATCTATTTGTGTATACAGTTAGTAGCATGAAGTTAGAATAAGTTGGAAAATAAGTTAATATTTTTTTAAGAGCAATGTTAATCTTCATAAAAGCATGGCTTATGTCACTAGTGCAGCTCCCTAAGGAAATTCGGCTGAAACGATCATCGTCGTGGCAACATTAAAATGTAAATATATCTAAATACGAAATATTCTTTAATGTAAGTAATACATTATTTTAAATTTACTTAAAGTTTTGTTTTTATATTCATTTTATTTGACGAAGCTACAAAACGAGCGAGAAGTTCACCAAATGGTTATCATTCGGCTGCCCATAACACTGTAAACTTTTCCAAAGGCGCTGTAGCTATTGGAATTACTGGAGTAACGGAACTTAATATGTCTCAAGGTGACGAGCATATTTTGTGCTGATTACACCATCCGAACCAGCGCCACGTAGTTGTGGATAGACATAGGATTTATCATGAGTGAACGTCTCGCTCATCTTGTTGCTTTGTAGGCGTAGTATTTGTTGTGACGTGATATGTTAAGAAGGTCTCTCAAGGGTAATGTATTATTACCTCAGAGATGATCTTTGATGGAAGAAAACAATTCGTTATCTCACCTATCAAGTTTAGTTTCTTTGTTTTACAAACCACTCCCCCTCCTGTTCGCTTGTTTCCGCCTTTTTGTTTATCAATATCTATGGTTATTTTGATTCTTGTCTATATACGTTACAAAAAAATATATATATATAACATCAATGTTACCCTTTACTTCTATTGAGTAATCTACGATACGTTTCATTCACGTTTCCGGTCCTTACTGTGGCGGTAATGGCTTTCAATAGGGTTGAATGAGTGTATGAATATTTTAGCTTTTCGTTTCACCATTCTGAAATTTTCGGGCAGCGCACAGGAACATTTCTTTGTCGTTCGCCGGACTTTTTATGGACATTCTGACCCTTTTAAGATGTTCCTTCGCGACGATAATGTTAAAGTATCTTTCATCGATTCCATTACATATACATATGTATTTCATGTGGACTGTATAAATGTATTACCATAAGTTTATTTAGCAAATCTTCCTCCTTCCTCGAAAATAAAACACCAACGTATATTCTTTCTCAACAAGGAGGAGTTTCTCAATCCGTAGCATATCTTTTTTCAGTCTTTCACACAAGTTAAGATAAGAAACCAAGTAAATAAAGCCATGTTAAGAATATGTCTAAGTAAAATAGTAAATGTAGTTAGTTATATATATATATAGTATATATAGTAGTAATAAACTTGTTTTACGTTTCAAGACGACAAAAAATTAGGTGCTATGAAAACATCGTAGTGGTATAGTAATGAAACGCCTTATCTATATACCATCAAGGGTTTGTTATGACATATCGGTTTTTTTTTAAATGAGTATTTCAAGATATCGATACTATTCATTGTTAATTAATTTAATGTTCCCACTGCTGTGATTTCTCTCAAAAAGACAGAGATAACACCATTTAACTAAATACGAGTTGGTCGATATCCAGTGTCTTTGATGGCATTGTTCTTAGACATGATCTTTTTCTTTTGATATTTTTCTTCAGCGGAAAACCCAGTTCAAAACAGGAAATACAACTAACTTATAGAAAATTTTTAACAAGTTTTATTAAGTCAATGATAAACTTATAATCAAATAAATAGGCTGTGATATCGTAAACTTAGCAGAGTGAGTAAACGTTTGACCAAGAGGCTGCGTCACCGGTAGAAGCCCTGAATTAATTGCACGAGGACCTTTGAACTAACATGAATGGATCACTTCAGATGGAAAAAATAATGAGCAGGATTGATATCAAAGCCGGTGGAGTTTTCTGTAATTCAACGCTACATTCCACTGTTGATGTTTAGAAATGAAAAACTCGCCCATATTTTTAATTTATCAACGTCCGCATTTTTTTTTTCAACGAAGTGACAACTCGAGCAGGATGTTCACCTGATGGTAAGTGTTACACATGCCCATAACAAACAACGTAGCATTTGTTAGGATAGTATACACTGCAGCACATTGCGCTTGTCGCCTTGCAACTTCACCTGCTCGTAATGCACCCTTCTAATCAACAAACGAGGCTCGGGCTTCTATCAACTCGCATTGGGTGAGCGTGGTGACAAATGGCTCCAATTCCCTAATATGAACCACTGACGGTCGCATGAAGCCGCTGGATGTAGGCAGGGTAGGACCGATCGTTGTCGAGATCTTTGAGGAGGTCTATGTTCAGCAGTGGACGTCGATTGGCTGATAATATTTGTATGTATAAGGTACTATTTACTTGTCCTTTTTCTTTAACAGCCAATTTACGTCCCCATTATCGGGGCACAGGCCTACCCTTAATATGAGGTCGATTGGGCCATAGTCACCACGCGGGCCCAATGCGGATTGGTGACTTCACACACACCTTAGAATAAATTCTAATTCATGTGCAGGTTTCGTCACCATGTTTTCTTTCACCGTTTGGTTGTGTTCAATCGCTGTGGTTACTAAAGTTCACAAATGTACATAACTTAAATATTAAAGTTATCGGTACATGCCGAGATTCGAACCCGCAACCTTCGGAATGAAAACCGCATGCTCTAACCATTAGGCCAGCGTGCTACTTTTTTTACTATGTTACAAATTTTAAGCAGTATTTGATCAACTTTCTTCTAATTTATTATCTATTAGCTCCTTTATACTATCTTTTCTTAAGCATGTCTGCTGCTTAAAATCTTACCTTAATTTATTATGAACGTGATACTCCGTCGTTCAAAGGAGAAACGAGAAATTCAAGGAAGAAATTGGAAACGACTAATGTTAGCAATATTACTTTATTAATTAAAATGTTTACTTAATCACAAGCTTGAAATTCATCAAAAAGGAACTAGCTTGAAAGGTAGTTTTAGATTTTGAGCATAAAGCAATGTGCCTAGGTCTATTGTTGAACTTTAAATGGGGTTAGTTAGTAACTTGTTCAACTTGAATGAATAAAGTATCATGTTGGTAAGCGAATGTAAAGGTCGCAACAATTTGTTGAGTACCCCTTTGTTTCGTCAGCCGTTTAATATTTAGAAATTTGTAGGAATTTTTAAACGTAATTCTCCGTTTGCCCTTTTGTACCGGATATGGTGTATAGCTAAGATAATATACATTCTTTCAATTGTTAAGTTTTAACCACAATAAACTTATTCATTTGTGGTAGGTGACTATTGCCGGGGACTGTCTAAGTGGGTACAACCGCAGCGCCTATTTCTGCCGTTAGACAGTAGTGTGCAAACTTTACTGTATTCTGGTAGCTGGTGTATTTACTGGGGTAACGAGACTCACTATGTTATGTCTGTGACGACGAATAATATGTGGTTCATTAAATGTCATCCTAACTAGCGCCATATTGTTATGGACTGGCTTATTATCACTTATCATCAGATGTAACAATCAGGAACGGAAAAACCTTAACATTATCGCTGAGTTACGGCAATATGCAATTGCTGTCCCACACAAGTTCGTTAGTAAAGCGATGAGAGGTCCCCACCCTCAAGGCCTGCGAAACTCGGTGTTCCTTTTTATCGACTTCTACAACAGGCAGGGCTTGCCTTTGTTCTACTCTTACTAGAATGAGACTACAGGGCTATCGGCAACAGACACCTGCCACCATTAACGAAGGTATATGTAATTTTAAAAATTTTGTGAAACTTGATGAAATTACTTCAACAGAGGTTAGAATATAATTGTCTTTTCAATAAGGAAATGTAATTGCATTTTCCAAGCAATAGTGATGGGGATATTTAGTTTGCAACTGTTGTGTAAACAACAGATCAAATTTCAACAGCGTTAATGGCACAGACGCCACGGCGAGCCGGCGGATATGACGCAGCGGTATAAAAGAACTACTTTGTTATCATTGTTTGTTCTCGCGGCTTATAATAATTTCCGTATTATACTTATGAAGAATGGTAAACAAAACTTTCCTCTCAGGGATAATACGCCCTTTTTTTATATCTGAGGAGTTTTCGAAAAGATATCTTTGCTTTTGAGAGGGGATGTTTATACAATACCTAACACCTTCGGAGATACTTACACACCGTCCAGTAACTACGTCAAGCCATCATCCTCCTCTGTGGACATGGGAACATTTAGAAGTTCCATACTAAGCGGTTATGGCCCCATTATAATATATGTCCTATATAGATATAGGGTGCTTAGTGGTAGCATTAATATGGATACTTATAATATACATTTGCGCTTTACCATATACATAATAAAACTCAGAAATATGAAGAGTGTAATAACATCAATCATTTTAACACACTCGTCTATTTAATAAAATATAACAAGGCAATGGCACAAGGATAATAAAAACAAGAATAATAATAAAATATGAGATTTCGTTATCTCTGTATCAGCCAAATCACATACATACATACATATCACGCCTCGGTCCCAGTGGGGCAGGCAGAGACCACCTCTCTCCACTTGCTACGATCCTGGCACAACTCTCTCGCTTCCTCCACTTTCATGAGTTTCTTCATGCATGCTCGTGGGTTGCGAGTACTCTTGACCCGGCCTTTTTTTAGGACATCTTCAATTTGATCGGAATATATCCGCCTAGGTCGACCTGCACCGATATGTCCAATCATTCTTACCTTGTATACCTCTTTCGTTAATCTTCTTTCATACATTCTTTCTATATGGCCGAACCATCTAAGCACTAGCCACCAGCAGCATTAATACGCAGCATATTAAAATATTTTACAGATCGACTCATTAAAGCTAAAAGTCAAAATCCGCCGCTTAAGCTGTAGTCTGAACTAGTCTACACTAGTCTAAACTACAGCTTAAGTGGTGGTTTTTCTTCCGTTCACGGAAGTATCTCATTGTTATTGCAATTCATTTAAACATTTGCTGGATCTAAGATTAAATAAATTTTTTAGTTTCAGCAATTTCTCTTGAAGTTAATCTATTCGTTACACATTCTACTAAGTGAAGAAAGTATTACTTGAAAAGTATAAAAGAGCAATAACTTTAAACGTTAACTTACTGTAAAAAAGAGCACTGAATGGATAGTATTTTTTAATAAAAAATTACTGAATCGTGTAAACTATGTTTTAGTATTTAGTATATTTATATATAAATATAATATTTTATCGATCGGTATAGTATATCATCTACTTATATATATTGTAAAAACATTAAAGAACATATGTTCTAATACCAACGTTTAGTTCACAACATGTATATACTATATTTTATAAGAAAATACTATGGTTATATTTATATGATATTATCAATAAGTAAAATAATATAACTGTGCATGATATGCTCGTAGGTATTGGATTTTACGTACTAGCATAGTACGAAAATAAATACTAGTATATACATTTCAAGGTTTTTCGCTACATAGCAACACAAGCTCTGGCTTGACACAACATAGTGTTTTTTGAATCCTATAAATATAGTTTTTATATGCTCTTAATACCGAAACAATAATTTTAATTGTTTGTTGACATATGGACGTTCTTTTGGTCTCCAGAAATTGGGGCCTACTGACTAAATTAATGTTTATTGGGATAAAGAGGTCAAACGTTTTCCCATTAAAAGTATATACCCGGATTCCGGGAAGTTGTTATATCATTTCGGTACGCTTCGTGGTTCCTTAACGAGCCATCTAACCTCTTCCGTGTAAACTGCGTTTTCCTTTAAATTTATTGAGAGACACGTTCCGATACTTATCTTGGAGGCACATAAGCTTCGAGGAATGCTTCCAATTGACTGGATCTGTTTACATTCGTATCAAGGCACAGTTTACAGCGAAGCTTTCACAGAAGCAGATTTCCTGTATATATTTTATATTTATACCACTGTCAATACTTTCGCATGATAGCGCAACTGTTTAATATTAATATATATTGTAAATATATGCAGGAGTATAAAACGGTCTAATTACTTGATTTGTATCTACTTATTAAATTATTAATATTCATCAATGAACTAAAGTCTTTCCTATAAAGCATTTACTGATGATAGATTCCTGTTGCAACTTCGTGGGCTTTAAAAGTGGGGGCACTCATTGCCCACTAAGCGAATCTGGGGTGAACGACAAATACAAGGTGGGTAGTTTAGTGGATACAAATCTGACATACCCCGTTTTTCCCACAGAAGCAGATCTCTGTTGTCATAGACCGTCTAGCTACTACCGCAAGTCCTATTTCTGCCAACAAAAAATAGTATGTATACATTTACTGTGTTCCGGTTTGAAGAGTGTTCGTCGCCTTGAAACTTAACTTCGTATTGTGTATATCATCACAACTAGCGCTCTGTTATGGACCGGCGATGCACTTATCATCACGTGAATGTGTCGCTCTTCTCGGCGCTCCGAGGTTGAATAACAAAAGGAGTACCTTGCCGTATCCTTTTTGCACTGGTAGATTTCTTATTATTAGATATTATGAAAAGTATATTAACATTATTAAATATACAATATTTTATATATATTTATAACATAAAGGTTTTTGTTTAACGGCCCGTTTAATAAGATGATTATATCTTCCCAAAGGAGTATTAGTTCATGATTCTGTTGAATATTGACAATGATATGAGAAGTTTAAGGGCTCAAGGCACTGGCCCTGGCAGGATGCGATGTCGCATTTTGTTTGGCAAATATAATATGCCAGGCACGCACACATAATCCCCTTTAACTCAGTTCATCCTTCGCAATATTTTCCTGTTTATATGACCATCACCGCTTGAGAGATACGTGATCAGGTTATCCCCGTCGCAATTTCTTGGTTGTTCCCCCATTCTTACGGCAATATATCGTGAACGTTGAATTTTAACTTATTATATGTTTAGTTAGTAGACAGACCAGTGTATTAAGAATCCGTTTGAAGAATGAAACAAATATTTCATATAATGTGATGTATAATATAATGTATCTCATTTAAGTTTCATCAATTTTGAAAGACTAAACACAAAAGAATATAAATGTAAATAAAGCAAGACTTAAAGTTTATTTCCTTTCTCAATTCATTGCTGGATGTGCCTTTCCCAATGTCTTCCACCAGATACGGTCCTCAGCTTTTTGCCGCCAACCACTTCCGAACTACGACAACAACACTCCTATGTTGTCGTCACTCCATCTCGAGGGAGGGAATTGTACACGCCTGTGTCCTGTACGCGGCCTCCATTCCAACACTTTCCTCCAGCACCAACCGGCATTGAGACCGCAAATATGGCCGGCCCAATGCCACTTCAGCTTGCAGATTTTCAGAACTAAGACATAACAAGTTTAATACTCCGTCGAATTTCTTTGTTCCAGATCATATCCCTTAGAGAAATGCCAAGCATAGTTCTCTCCATTGCTCGCTGTGGCTCGACCTTGATTCGGTGGACTAGCTCGATGGTCAAGTGGTACCTCTATACGCCATAGATGAGGGTGGAGAAGACGCAATGGTTGATGACTTTTGTCTTCAAATATTGGGGAATTCGAGACGTGAGGATTTGGCAGAATTGCACTGGACGATACCCATTAACAAATTTTTTGCTAAAGGTTTATTTCATTTTATTTCTGAACTGCTGCTTTGGCAAACAAGTACATATCCTCTCCCGGTAACACGATAGGATGACAAGAATCTCCTCTCCCTTAAATATCAGAAAAGGGCTTTAAAAGAGATTGTTTTTCATAGATATTAGTTATTAGCACGGAACAAAAATCACGTTGAAAATTTATAAAAAATGCCTGTAATCTGGGATTAAGAGTGCATGCAAAGCTTAGCTCACCGTGAAAGCTGAATCATAAGCTGAAAAACAAAGGCCGTTGACAAGTTTCAAAAAAAATCGATCTATTCACATTCATAAAAAATCTGAATAAAAATAAATCCGGTTTGACTGCCTTTGTAGTGCAGTGGTCAATGCAAAATGAAGGGTAAAAAATCGATGATACCAGGCTTTACGAGGAGGGATCAAAAAGTAGTGAGAACGACATATATACTCCTTGGTAAGAAAAAAAAATAAATACTGGCATAGTTCAGATACATATTTGTAACATTAATAAAGAAAAAAATCTTCGATTCTCTTTTGTTTTTTTCTGAATTTCCTTGGTTTGCTTCGTGTCGGAACGTGATCTCGAAAATGGAGAAAACGAAGTGCGAGCCGTTATTAAATACCTCTGTTTGAAATAGTTAACGACGCAAGAGATTCATTGCGATTTGGAGGCAAGGCAACATTAGGAAAGTCTGCTCCGCCGTTTTCCACTGGCGCAAGGTGGGCTTCTCAATTTCCAGTAGGGAGACGAGCACGAAAGACGAACATCGTTACGGCCGTCCATCGACGTCAGTCACCCAAAAAAATGTTGCGAAAGTCCATATAATTACATTGAGCGATCGAAGAGTTACCATCCGATACTTAATTCATGAAACGGGCATTTCATATGGAAGTATTCAATCCATGTTGAAACAATCTTTGAATATGAGAAAAGTCTCCGCAAGATGGGTGCCGAGAATGTTAACCGACAGTCAGAAACAAAATCGACTTGACATTTCGAAGATATTGTTGGACAAGTTTCAAGAAGATTCTGAAAACTTGTCTCCTTTCGTTTTCATCACCGACCTCAAAAAAATTTCGTGCCGTGGCACGGCTGGCAAGGTTATGGCCTCAATATTTTGGGCCTATAATATATATAACTCAGTGTTTATCTACTTAAGTGGCGCCAAGTTCTTATGGGACGGCGAACTATTTACCATCAGTTGAATTCTGAGATTTACAACATGAGGGTAGCAGCTAAAGAGGCGAGTTCTAAGAGCCCTATTATCAATAAAAGGTCTCTGTTGCCGGAGACTGTCTAGGTAGGTACCACCGCAGCGCATGTTTCTGCCGCCAAACAGTAATGTGTGAACATTACTACGTTCCAGTTTGAAAGGCGTTGTAGCTGGTGAAATTACCGGAGTACGAAGACTCAACATTTCATATCTCAAGCGACGAGCGTAATATAGTGCTATGAATATCATCTTGACTAGCGCCACGTCGTTATGGCCAAGCGTATAGCTTACCATCAGGTGAACGTCGCGCTCGTTTCGTCGCTTTGATGTAAAAAAAAAAATATTGTGACTCCGGAATCGAACCAGAGACGTTAATATTTAGACATTACGCCCCGGTTTCATTGAGTATAGGTATTGGCTTAGTAAATATAAAAAAGTTAAATTTCAACAATGGTCTTGTCTAAATAATTCATGAATTTAAAATATGATATTGAATTTTGTGAAAACTCGTCTTAATAACACATTCGCACCTGACATGGTATTTCACGTGGATATTAGCCTATTGGGAAATCAAGTTAAGTTTTATAATGTTTTTAAATTAAAGTTAATTATTTTTACGATATAAGTTTTAATTATAATCTCCACTGCAGTGAACTCTTTATGCTTAAATATTTACGATTTAATCGTGGTTATGTGAAACCCTGAAACAAACTATACAATGAAATAGCATTACTATAAGATTATTACAAGAGTAGTAAAAAAATCTGATCTGTGATCTGGAGCTATCAAGAATAGTAGAAAGGTAACATTTGTCGTAGAAGGCGACTGGGAAACTCTCCGCGATCTAGCACTTCCAATATAAGGTGGTTTCGAGTTTGTCATTGCATAGGTCTTTAGCAGGGTTACTGTCCTTTCTACGATCTGCTTAAACGTAGTGTATAACGGCAGGGCCACTAACCTGTTTCGTAGGAGATCCATAGGCTACTTGCAAGGTACTGCGAGACACCATTGAAAAGGTTTTAAGTGGGTACAAACGTTTTCTTCTTGTCTTTCCTTAATAAGCAGAAAATCCTTTAGGGATTTCGCCGAGGAATAAATGTTTTTAATAGTTAACAGAAATAATACACAATAATAATTATTAATAGTACGTTAAACCAGGTTACTTTATAACCATAAAGCCATCAGAGATTTAAATGTCTTCACCAAAAAAAATAAAAATAACACTGATTAACATCATCTACCGATCATCTGTCTACTTAAGTTAGGTTGTGATAAGTTTATCAGTATTTATGACATGAACAAACAAGACGATTATTAAATACACCTGCTTATGAAATGTTTGAAGTTCTGATAATATACACTGCCTATTAGATTAATCGTATAGAGACATCTCAGATTTTAGTACCCTTATACTTTTTTTATACTACAGCGTCATTTAAATATAGTGATGTTTGATCATTGCTCTTTGACAAATAGAAAAGTTAGTGATGAGACGGATACAGCCGTCGAAGACCAATCATCAGTACCTTTTGATCTTTTTCATCTTTTATATTTAAGTATGATATAAAATGAGCACGTTGCTTCAAAGTTCTCTCTGACTGATCTAGTTTTCGACATTCTCCCGGAAGAAAAGCTTGAGGGTTTCTATAAAAATAACCATTCGCTAATTAAATTTATTGTTATTCCATATATATCCTATTTTAGCAGTTGTAAAAATTTTGCGCGGCATTAAAATATTGTAGATTGTAACACGAAGTTTTTAAAAAAAATAACAGATGGCGCTACCAAAAACAAAAGATCTCGCTTTCGTTTAACATAACAGAAATTGGTACATTTTTATGTTCATTCACAGGAGTCATCAAGTCATTACGGAGTATACAGTTGTATCCATTAACCAGATCTATCAGGATCTTCGTAATACCAAAAATCGAGACAGTAAGTCTATCACGAAGTATACAACTGTATCCATGAACGGGATCTCTCTGGATCTTTGTAATACTGCTGTAGTCAGTAACTTACTTTAAATCTTAAATAAATTCTCATAAATAAATATAGTGCTGATATTGCTGCGTACGTTGTCATTCACCAAAGACTGCACCTCACCTCTACTTCTACAAGATTTTAATTAAAAAACAGAAAAACTGTTTCGAAATTGAACCAAATAGATTTTGTATGGTTAAATATGTTACATGGTGGTAAGCCCTCTCGTAGAAGGCGACTAGAAAGGTTTTCGGGGTCGTGGGCTTTGAAAGAGGAGGTCATAACTGTCCACGAACCGAGCCCAGAATGAACGATAAGTACGAGGTAGTCTATTTCTTGTCGTACTAAAGCGAGGGTTTCGAGAAGGGTTATAGCCATCCCTGGGACATGCTTTAGGCGCAGTGCCGCGAGGCATCGGGGCCTTCCGTAAGGCAGTGAAGATGACCACCGACGGGGTTTTAGTTGGTAAAAATTCCACATAACCTTATCTTCCTCACGAATCAGTGTATTTTTTTAGGAAATTACCCCCATGAACACAAAGAAAAAGTTCTTTGTGGCTGGATACCGTTTTGGAAGGTACCACAGTTGCTACTCTTTCTGCCGACAAATAATAGTGTTCAAACATTACTGTGTTCAGGTTTGAAGAGCATAGTAGCTAATGTAACGGAAATGTAAACGTAAATGTTGTTTAAACTTATGTCTCAAGATGATGAGCACAATGTCCAACATACTAATTAGCACTTCGTTGATATGGGAAAACACTTATCATCAGGTAAACGTCTCCCTTGTCCCGTCGCATAAAAAATTTACGCTAAGTTAGAATCAACAGTTATCATATATATACCAATCGGTGACCGTTAGTATTTGAATGCGTAAAAAACCTATTCATTTGTTTGCGGTTTTACAATAAAACGTTTTACGAGCTACTGCGTGATTACAACATGAGGTTAACGATACCCCGGAGATCAGGAAATGATTCGGGTGAAACGTTTGTTTGTTATTCCGCGCCTAATCCCGCCGAACGTTTAAGCCAAATCGTATTTAACTCACATAAATAAACACGTGAGTGACAATGAATTTACGGACATTTACGAAAGGTTTCCGCGAAAGTAACGCGAGAACGGTGTGCCATATATTAATTAATTAGTCGATAGATGTTTATATTGTTATTAACATTATAAACAATCGAATGTACTATTTAAACATTCGAGAAAAATAAATAGAGCGAAGTACCCTGAGTCAGGTATTCGACGGCAAGTTTACAACCAAGTTCTCTCCGACTGTCTTAAACCACTAGCCTTACGAAAAGATATCGCATCTTTTAGCATTCCTTACAAAATGTACTACGGAGGATGGAGGATGTTTCAAAAAGTTGTTCAGAATTGTTCCTGTAGCTGCTTTCCACCAGCGCAGTACACGACACAACGCCAAGTTCCATCTTCGTCACCTGGATGAATGGCGATCCTCCACCGTGCGTTTCAAGCGCAACTTTTTACCGCGCACTACCACTTTGTAGAATCAGTTGTCACCAGCGGTATTTCCAAACCAGTACGACATGGACGCCTTCAAGAAAAGAGCGTAATATCCCGTTAAAGGTTGACAATGCTGCTGCGACCCCTCCGGTGTTGCAATTGCCAATGGGCGTCAGTGATCACTTACCACCAGGTGAACTGTTCGCTTCTTTACGAACTCTTCCTATAAAAAAATAAACAATGAGTTATGGCTCATAATTAATACGTATTGCATCAGACAAAGGAATTATCTAGAAATTTCTAGAGTGGTAGCCGAGCTACGATATACATATATAGGTGTTTGGAGAGCAAGTGATTCATTCTCGATTTAAAGTTCGAGTCGATACTGCGATTAATCTATACGGGCGATACGAGAGATATTGGACTTGGCTAGTGATATTGGATTTATGAAGAGCTTATTTTAATGGACTTTTGTTATCAGGAATAATGAACATTTTCATTTCGGTGCATCGTTTTATTCTACCAAATCATAATCAGCACGTAACAAAATCATCAACATCATGTAAGGTAGATCGAGATATTTTAGATACAGTGTGGCACCTTGAAAAAATTATGTTTTTCTAATGGCAACTAAATCCCTTCTACAGGAAGAAGCTTTTTTCTTTTCCTGTTAAAGTTTGACTTTCCTCTTGTATAGATTCCTTTGCTTTATCTCTAAGTTCTTGTCGCTTTTGATTATAAAAATGTAGACCTAAGACCTAGCATATCTGTGTTTGTATCTCCTATTGGCCTAGTTGCATTAAAATTAAAGTTAAGAGAACTGATTGATTAAACTATTCCTTCGTAGTCTTCAGCTATTATTATCAACTGATAATATTACAGCCAGATCTCATTTATATATCAATTAAGTTAAAATTATATGTTGTTATAAGTTTATATTTATATTTATAAATTTATATTTTATGAAAAATATATAAATATAATAGTTTCGGCTGTATTTCATCGATTGATCACTTGTAACGCACAAAGGGAATGTAAATATAGCCTACATTAATTTCCTTAGTAGTATCAATCTAAACAACAATTTCTTTAGTGAACTTTGTCATCAGAATTATAATTAACATATTTTACACATAAGATATTATAATTGTAAATAGTACAGTAATAGATGTATAAATCTAAATTCAAGCGGGGATAAGAATAAATTCTCGAAGCAATCGCACAGAATTCGAAAGTAGTTTAATGTGACCATTAAATGCGTTCCTACATCCGAATGGCTGTGAAAAAATACAATAACATGTTCAAGAATAGCGGCTCCGAGCACCTGGCGGTAAAATATTGAGGCTAAAAATAAGTAACGTCTTCAGCATTTAAAAATACACCGTCGATTGTTAAAGCTGAAGTTTTATTTTCAGTTGCTACAAACGAATCCGGCTTTTGTTTTTAAAACGTTCAAATACTAGGTTTTTGTTTTAAAAAAAGCAGAAGTAGTCCTACCCTAAGAAAAAAGCCCTTTTAATGTTCCCATTGCTGGGGTTTGGCGCATTCAGTTGCAAGGACAGAGGAGTCAAGGATATTCATTCATTGTTCTAGCCCAATTGTAGATTAATGTATAGGTTATTGGAAAGCCGACGTTTGTTATATTAAGGAAGTTTAATACTAAAGATATTAACCAGACATTTAAAACTATCTCCTATTAAGTGGAGGAATGGACTTTGCAAGTGACAGTATTTAACCACCTGCAACCTCTCCTGTCCCCTTTCAATCCGCCACTCGAAAGACAGCAATCGCAACTGTCTCTCTGAAGTACTTAAGTGCATATTGGTAGCCGGAGGGACACATGAATAATTATCTGCTAAACCGAACAGTCTCGTTACTTGTTTACTGCTTGTTCATTACCGTATGTATAAGATTTTTTTATGAACATCTAATGAAATTCAATTACAAAGAGAATCCATAAAGAAATCGAATTGAGGTTGCATGTTTCGCATCTTCAATCTTCTTTGTTATTACCAAAGATTATCAGTAACATTAGTGATAGGTCTCTGTTACCAGAGACCGTCTAGGTGAGTACCATCGCAGCGCTAGTTTCTGCCGACAAACAGTAGTGCGCAAACATTACTATGATCCAGCTTGAAGGGCGCTGCAGTTAGTGTACATACGAGGGCAACGAGACTTGACGTTTCGTCTCAGGCGACGAGCGCAATTTTATGCAGTAAATATCATCTTAACTAGCGCTACTTTGTTATGGGCGTATCATTTACCATCAGATGAACGTCCCGTTCGTTTCATCGCTTAATTGGATAAAAAAAAAAACATTTCAGCGTTGATATTTCTAATAAAACAGATTGAGAATATATAGATTTACCGTAAGAAAAATGTTGGTGTACCTGCAGAAATTTGTAAAAAGTATGAAAGGGAAATGAAAGTAAGAAATATTCGATTTGTTCAATACATAATACTTATAACTGAAAAATTTGTTTCCTACCTTTATAAATAACCGGGATAAAAGCTTTATTTCGAAGAACAATGTATTACACAACCGCTTATTTCCAATGTTTAAATATAAACGTTGATTGCTCGCAAACCACATGTTGGAAATTACTATTGTGGTAAATTGTATAATTTAAATACATGTACAATATTTACTTAAATTAAGAGTATACGATAAAACCCGTTTCATTATCCCTTGATGTAAATATTATAAAAAAAATACTTTTTTCATATAAATATATATGTTATGTATATTTCATATGTTAGCACCGTAGTTGCAGGGCCATTTCTAGCGGATCCACCAGTGCTTTGGATCTATTATCCTATTAGATCTCCGTCTTTAATCAGGTTTAATCGCGGTTAATACCTAATTGATGGCTCTTTTTATTTAACTATTCAATTCTACTAAAATAAAGAAGCATATATGTATATTTGTTTCTGTCATACACATAAAAATAAAGTAATTACAGCTTTTCGCACAAAAGCAGAGAACGCGGTTTTTCTGTGCCGCATCAGCTAAAAAACTTGTAGGAGTTCCTTTAGATCTCATAAAATGCTGAACGTGTTAATAGGGAATTATAATAAAGGTTTCTTCAACTTCCGTGACTAGTCTGCCATCATTTAATATGTCTAAAGCATTTCAAAATCATCAGCCGCTAAAGGTCAACTACTGAAAAGATACTTCACCTGCTTTCGTCATCCTGCGACTGCCCGAGCACCACCATCTATCAGGCTCATTGTATATGGATAGGAAATTTACTCATTTATTACTCCTCGAAGCATTGAAAAAATCAAGAAACCTGATGGTAGATCATACGTTTGAGGATAAAAATGCGACACTAGTTATAACGATATATATATATACAGCACCACATTGTGCTCTCGCCTCGAGAGACGATTATATAAAACTAGTTACCACAGTAATTTCACTAGCTGAATCTCCCTTCACATCGTGACACAGTAATAATTGCACACTACTGTTTAGCGGTAAAAATTGGCGCTGAAGAGGTGTAGCAATTTTAAACTTTATCGTCATCGTCATAGTACTGATGGTATACCTTGTTTATATTTTTAATACATTTCTTCACCGAAATCGTGTCGCCTGATTTCGTTAACTCGAACGCAAATGTATTTTCGTTGTTTATTTAAACTGAACCGAGATAGATCCTGTGTCAGCATCACTGAGACGTCGGAAGCAATTAAATTTTAAACCACAAAAAAAAAGTCGCGCGGCTGGGTACTGAAAAGAGCAAATTTTTTTCGACGTTTCCTTTGCAAATATTTTTTGGCCTTCGATTATTAATCAACTTTTGGTTTGCTATGTCTATTTCTTTTATTTATCATTACAATTTTCAATAATATATTTGCTTATATATCACATCATACTTCTTGATTTACTAGTAAATTTAATCTATAATAATGAATTTTTATAATATGTTCGTTCCGAATAACAATATTGTATATAAACCAGATTATTCTAGATGATCATGCATTCTCTTCTGCAGCATCATTGTATCTTAACATAATTTAAAAATTAATATTATAAATATTAGCCGCAGTATATTAGTTTTATATAATATGTTTTATGTTATAGTTTATACTTATATGTATATAAGGAAAATAAGATTTTATAGTTTCTATTAAGTATGGAAAATCTAGTTTATTCCTTTATTAAGTAATGAGTAGGATTGCCGTGTAGTCTCGGGCTATTAAGAATGAAATTTATCTGTCGTAAAAGGCGACTAAAAGGGTATTCCAGTTCATAAGCTTTGAAACCCTCATTGCGAGCCCGGGATGAAGGAAAAATACGAGATGGTCTAACGCTTGTCGTACCAAAGCAGGTAGTGCCAAGGAAGCGGGAGGAACGGGTACGTTCCGTAAGCGATCCCGGGACCTTCTGCAACCTACTGGAGAAGCAGGGTATCTTTTTAGATTTCCCTCTCTGGTAAAAAAAAGGAATCATTAGATATTTATGTATTTCGTAAATAAGATAGTTTAAATGATAACGCAACCAAAAAATCTAAATTTAGATATAGGATATTTTTACAAAACTACCAACATTTAAAAAAAAACCCTAGCGTCGTATAAATGTAAATCGAAATAGCCGAAGTCCGCATAGCAAACGGCCGCGGACGCGTAAACGTTTTGCTTGCATTAAGGTTATTCCGACACATTTTACTGGATACCAAAAATAGCTGGAGAATGTGGACGATATCGAGATCGTGAATAGTTCTTATTATCTTCTATTTAACATTCCTTTAAGTACATTCTACTTAATTGAAATAATAAACGGTTTTATGAAGTATTCCTACAGAGAAAAAAGTAAGTCTTTGTTGCCGGAGATCCTCTTGGTAGCTCCCATTTGATCTTCTAATATTATTTACACAGTATATTGACATGATGATGATGACTTGTACCTAAAATATTCTAAAATTTACATAGTATGATAACACATTTGTGATATTCTTCAAGCATCTAATAGAAGAATGCAATGGCAAAGAAAAATAAAACATAATGAGAATGAGCACGAAGTAGAAACGCACACTTATAAAAAGACAACGCGCATGCGCATACTTTACGAAATTTGAGGAAAAACACATTTTTTTTATTATCTGCCAATAAAACGTGGCACTGGTTAAGATGGTATACACTGCACCCCATTGTGGTCGTCGCCTCGAGACATGACGTTAATCTTGTTATCGCAATAATTTCACTAGCTTCAACGTCATTCAAACCGGAACACAGCAATCTTTGCACTGTACAGTTTGTCAGCAAAAATAGGTGCTGCGGTGATATCTACTTAGACGGTCTCCAGTAAGAGAGATCTATACCAGCAGTAAATGAATATTTCAGTTAAAATAAAGTTAGTTCAGATATTTAATGAATATGATAAGTAAAAAAAAACTTTAAATTACGTCTTTGCATTAAACATGCATGAAAGTAAACGTAGCAGTAGAGATATATACATAATTCATGAAGACTTCCAAACAAAATTATCACCGTTGACTGTTCATCATTTTAATAGGATTGACTATTTTTGGCAGCAGTCTGATGAGAGGATTTGCGCATCAACGTGGAATGCAAAGGTCAATGGAAGTGGAGTGGCACAAGTTGAAATTAATGCTTTACGCTATTAGCGAGTACTAGTGAAAGAATTGCATATTTTTTTATTATACAATACAACATAAAAACTATTAAAGGTACTAAAAATTGGATGTAAGTACAGTAATTGAGAGTATCAGCGTTTTAAAAGTAGTCTCTGATGCCGGAGGTAGTACAGGTAAGTACTACCGCAGCGTCTATTGCAACCGACAAACTGTAGCGTGGAAACATTACTGCGTTCCAGTTGATAGTGGTTAGTGTAATTACTGTAGTAACGAGACACAACATCTTATCTCAAACGACGAGCGCAATGTGGTGCAATACATATCATCTTAACTAGTGTCACGTTGTTATGGGTAAACATTCATATATATCTTGAGATGAACATCCCGCTTGTCTGATTGAATAAAAATTAAGCTGTAACTAGCATCATCATCTAGCACCTCTGTTATCTGTTACATAAACTAGAGAAGGTTAAAGACGTCATTGTGAATGGAAATGTTTGCGGGGTCTGAAAACATCCCTAATACAGATAAAATTTAACGCCCCACTCGACATTCCGAGCGCGTGCCGTTTCAGTGGATTATAATTTTGAAGAGGCAGAGAACCATCAAAATCCTTTGCTTTTAGTAGCCCTTTTAAGATTGCCACTTTATTTTGTATATCTGTGACATCCGAAAATAAAAAACGATAATAAAAAAAAAGAGCAGTTGTCATTTTATCGTTTATTTTGAATGTGACTGTAGAATTAAATATAAAAAAATTAAGTATATTTTACTGTGCTTATCTGTCTACCAGCGCCTATTTTTGCCGCCATACTGTAGTGTGCAGACATTATTGTGTTCCGGTTTGAAAGGCGTTGAAACTACTGAAATGACTGAGGTAACAAGACTTAACGCCTCATCTCAAAACTATATTGTTAGTGGCGACTATATCATTTACCAACTGGGAGCCACTGGATTCAAACAGCGCAAGACCCTGCTTTGTGGAACACCTTACAAAAGACATATGTCCAGCAGTTGACGTCCATCAGTTTAAATGATCATGAAGATGATGATATCACCATCAAGTGAATTGATTTTTATTGTTGATTTACCCCGTTTTTGTATTAGTTAAAAAATCAATAAAAATACTATTCAAATAATAGTCGTTTTAAATAAAATTACTTTTATTGACAGTATGACGTTAAAATGTATTTCTTGAATTACATTAACGGTCAAAAATGATACATTACCATTTGTTTATGAGACTGTATTGTATTATTAACATCCATACAATTATTTAATAATGTCATGCTAATATATGTACCATTAAAGAAATTCTTGTATATATACTATATTTATTTCTCAAATACGCGATATGTTAAAAGGTGAAATTTAACAGAGATTTAACAATCTGATGACGACGAGGTTAAAATATAATTTGAATGTAACTTGTAAAATTAAACATTACTTAAATTAGATAAAAACACCTAACGGCACTGTGGACCTTATACACATCAAACGATAAACTTATTTTATTTTTATATAAAATAGTTTTGTCATTGTCATTATCATTGTCATGTCATTAACACCAAAACGATTGTTAATGACAAATTATGTTTCCTGATTCACCATATGTGTACCTGACATTGAAACAATTATTATGAAGAAAATTAAATAGAATAATTTTATTTATTTATTTGGTATAGTAGTAGAGTCAATAAAAACGTTGTTAAACTAAATAATTTCCATTATTTTCAAAATTCATGAATGACAGTAAGATCACAAACGAAATGCCAGTAAACGATATCGTGTTTAAATAGATTGTACTATAATAGGATAGTTCCAATTAATATCACAGTTTCTGTTTTAAAATTAGGACAATATAAAATCTTCCACTACACTATTTAACTAGAAACAGTAAGTTCTGGTTATATCCGCACACTGGCTAGGGTCCTGCTGTCACCCGAAGTAATACTGGGCATTTGAATAACGGTACAAGCTCCTCGTGTTGGGGTCGGTCTCCGTTTGGATTTGAACTCTGGGTAAAGTCTTGACCGCCACGCCACGGCCTAATGTTCCATGGTGCACTGCCCGAAGTGGCATTTCTATTGGATACTCTGATACCTGTCCATAGATGTTACTACTTACATGTGGATACGTGTTGGGAACAGGGCGTCCAACGTATCTGTTAATTTTTGGACTCATAGTCATATTGGCAAGTTGCATCTCTTGTTTAAGTCCCGAATCAACATTATCTACCGGGCCCGACAGGCTTGTTATGTTTATGTCGTTGTCAACCTCTGATATGCTGTCATTGAAACCATTAGGAATGTCGGTTGTAGCTGATACATCAGGTCCTTTTGGTTGTTCTGCGTTGTTCTTGTTTGTAATGAATCGCACCGTGCCTATTATGATGCCGAGTAAAAGCACCAAAGCGATTGCAGCAATTACGTACACGTAAATGATGTCGAACTGATCTGTACACAAATATTTCAAATATAATTTAGTGCTTACAAATTTAGGAATAAAGAGAGCTAATCTAAAATCATTATTAATAAATATATCATTAAGAAGTTATCATTTATCTGAATGTTTTAATTTAAAATTTGTGCTACAAAGCTAGTAAAGCATTTTCAGTATATTTCTTACCTTCGCCATCAAATTGATGTTTCGGTGAAATCGGTGATGATTCTTGGTGGCTATTCGTTACGTTACTAGTTGCTGATAGTGAGGGTTTCTGTGAGGGCACTGCGGCAACAGCTGGCGCTGGAGGAACAGCGGGTTCACCCCACCAACGGTCATTGGATTCATCTGGTAATTTGAATGTCCATCTTATTTCTTACAATTATATATCGTTTGGAATGTTTAATTCTAAATAAGTTTTTCAATACACAGAGATCAGGATAGGGAAATGAGTCAGAGAGAAATTTTATATTTATTATACTTACTTATATTTTATATTATGTAAATTAATAAAAAATGGATTATTATGATGGGATCGGTTTGAAATAGAGTTGTTAATAAGAGTGCCGCTTCCATTGTAAAAAGTATTGCATGGAGAAATGCACACTGCGCGTCATGAAAGTGGAATGTAAATTGGGTCATGCGCAGTCAACTTTACTCAGCACTCTGTTTCAGTTGACACAGATTTATGAACGTGTATAACTAATAATTCCCACTCTACCTTTACTATTATGTCAGCATTGTCTACCACGTCATATTTCAATTAAAACTATGAAACAATCCGAAAGATTTTATATATTAAGTTGAAAACCAACTATCTAAAGATAATAGGGTCGCCGCGCCGCAGCAGAAAACAATTTATCTTGCGACTCAAAAGTACCTCATTTCGAAGTTCACGCGCCTGAGTTTGAATGGTAGTAATATTCTCTAATAATGCTTAATTAGCTAACAAAGGTTAACTATAAATATACCATTATAGCGCCATTGCTACATTCCGACTATCGTGATACAAGAATAAGAATCCTGGGAATCACGCTCCATGTCATAATGAAGGAATCCTGACGGAAGTTTTAACTTACGACTAAATTACTAATCTCTTCTCTCTGTTAATCTAAACTTCAATAATTGTATAGAGATGTTTAATTTATAGGCGTTGTAAATTACTATTGGATTAAATGGAAGTGATAGCACGAAAAATAGGAATTCTTACCGACATCTTCATTTTCAGTATCAGATACATCGTACGCGACCTCATCCTCTTCTGGTGCGCTTTCATAGCGTTCTTTCAGGACAGTCCGTGGTACTGGAATTACAATTATATGTAAATCATTCGCTTACAACAATTTATAATTAAACTTAAATTACTAATGAAACTTAAGCAATAAAGTAATTTAGGTCTCATTGTAATACATATGTTATCTTAAAACATTAGTCAACTAATATATGAGGTATTATCATCATCAACATCGGCCGATAGACTACCACTGGTGAACATAGGCCTCCCACAAAGATCTTCACATCGATCGGCGCCGCGTTGCTCACATCCAGCGGGTTCCCACGATTCTCACCAGTTCGTCACCCCGCCTTCTTGAAGACCTCCCAACACTACGTCGACCGGTCGGTATGAGGTATATATAAATAGTGATTACAAAATTATTTCACAATTTAATAAACGATTATCACCATCTATGTTCGCAGTACATGAACGATCATTTCTTATTTAAAAGGATAGTGTAGAAACAAAACTATAATTTAGTTAAAAGATCGATGTAAACTAAACTACTGGGTTAACGAGAATTAGTATTACATTATAAGACTATATTGTATTACTCAGCAACGAGTTTATATACTTACTGCCATGTCAGTAATCTACCTTTGTTTAGTTATATAGTAGTCCTTGAGTACGGTGCCGTGAAAGAAAATATATAGAACAAATATTTGAACTTCCACCAGTTGACATATTCAGACTTAAATATAATCAACTCAGCTTGGAAGAATAGATTGCAAATCTTTTAAAAGGAGCTAAGTAGATCTTTACTCAAAATGTCATATCTTTGTACATGTCAGATTTAAGTCAAACGGAAATAATGTGATACGTAACTGTTAAAGCTCTTTTTGATGTTAAAGTTATGATGGACATGAAATGGACCTTTAATCGTCCCACATTTTTATGTATCAGCTTTATCACAGGCTGCAATCATGCGGGAATAAATCAATATTTCATGTCCTTGGATGTTATAAATCATTTGAACGAGTTTTTATTTAAGTGAACTTATATACTATAAATTTAAGCATTTTATATAAATGTATAACTTACCGCAGGTGTATACTACTTTAAGATAAGTCCTGCTTCCGGCACGGCACGGTTTTCCGAACATTTTACTATCAGCTGCTAACACACAGCGTCTTTTTCCATGACACTCTCGCATCGATGTTTCTGTAGCGTACGGTTCTAAACAAGCTTATAAAAGAAAAAAAAACATTATTTTTGATGCTTCAAACATATTTAATTAAGATTATTGAAGTTTATTATAGAATATATGTATGCATGAGCCCCAACTTCAACAAAATTTTCCTGAATAATATTTTAAGAATCAGCTGTTAATCTTGTTAACTATTACTTAAACACAATATTATGTTGTTAGAATTAATTCAAATATGTTTACTGATAGCAACTTAATGTTATGCTTTATATTTTGATATTAATGTACTTCAATCATCTGCCGATATGTCCTCTGTTGGACACAGATCTCTCCCAAAGATCTCCACATCGATCGGCCCACTGCCCACATGCAATAACTTCCCGCGGCCTTTATCAGATTGTGGGTCCACCTTGAGGAAGCCCTTCCAACACTACATGTACCAATACGGAGCCCCCACTCAAGAATCTTACTGTCCCTTGGGTCGTCAATCCTTCGAGCAATATACCATGCCCACTGCCACTTAGCAATCTTTTGGTCTATATCGGTGACCTTAGTTCTTCTCCGAATCTTCTCATTTTTGAGTCACTCGCGTAGAGACACTCCGACCATAGCATAAAGTGCTTATTTATATAATAATTGGTATTGTATAAAAGTTATCGAATAACTGAACAAACAAACTGCTATTACATAACAAAGACACGTTATAATTGTTATCACATGTACTTAAATTTTGTACTCTACAGTTTGCAAAATATTATTACGTTCCGGTTTAAACCGGTTGTGTAGTTACAGAAACTACTGGGATTTCTGAAAATAATGGCATAATGTGTGGCTGCGTAATGCTAATCAGAACTGGATTGGTATAAGGAGGAATATCGCTTATCACGAATTTAAACATCATGCTAATTTCGTCGATTAAAGTATATAGGTGTAGATACAAGTTATCCGCAATAAGTTTGTCGTATACTTACTTTCTTCTTTCATTCCTCTCGGCTGTGGACATTGTATTGAGTCGTACTCGGTCCTGCCGTATTGAGCCGAATAAATAGCGACTCTGGAGTGAGGGTTGCAACTTAGATGCAGCACATCGTTCTCACAGCCGACTTTACTTCGAAATTCATCTGATTAAAAACATACTTAATTTTTTTATTCAACTTAGCAACGAGACAAGCGAGACGTACAACTGATAGTAAGTGATACACCTGCCGATAATAACGTGACACTAGTTGGGATGTATATACAGCACTACATTGCGCACGTCGTCTTGAGACAAGAAGTTGAGTCTCGTTACCCCAGTGATTTCGCTAGCTACAGCGCTCTTTAAACTGGAACACAGTAATATTTGCACACTAAAATTTGGCGGCAGAAAGAGGCGCTGCGGTGGTACCTACATCCGGCAGCAAAGACCTACCACCAGTTCCAGATATATTGTACAATTTTAAATCTGTACGGACGCTTATTATAAGCATATACAGTATTTGCTATATTGTTGTGCTAAAAACAACCTTTAACTATAAATAATAAATTATCTTCAGTAATTTATTAACCACTTTTAGTTCTTTAATTCTGTGATCATCATTTTCTAACATTACATCCTAATAACGTTTCCCGCTGAATCCAGGTTTCCACAACAGGTATATACGATTCTCGCTACGCTACTAAAAAAACCTGCTGCTTTTTTCCCAGGAATTAGATCTCTGTTAGTCGCCTTTTACGTCATACTGAAGTTCGGGAGAGATATGTTATTTATGTCTAAAAATAGATACTTACATGGACGGCATTTATACGCAACTTCGACGAACCTTCTGGAACGAGGACACGGGTCGACTCCAAACGATTTTGGGCTCGTGTTAAATTTACACTGCCGTTTCTTTTGGCAAGCCTCCACCACTGTCTGCAATAATGAATACTAACACATTTCAATTAGTATGCCTGTTCTTCATCGATAATGAGGCGGTGGTGATGAGGCACACAAAATACAAAGGCTTATATAAGAAACTATTAAAATATTGAATATTACTAGGTTAACGAGACTCAAAATGTTGTCTCAAGGCGACGAGCCCAATATGCACTATTTCATCTGTTTTCATCATGATCATCAACCATTCAGCGGCTTCCCGCGACCTTCACCGGTCAGCATTACCTTCGATACCGGCGAACACTACAGGCCGTCGTCTGTATAGGGGCGGGCGGGGATTTGAGCTATTTCCTACCATGCTGGCCCACTACGTTACCGGGAGCCAGAGCCTCATTTGTTGATTAGCAGAATGCACTTCGAACAGGAGAGATTAGCTAGGGTCCCGTAAGTTGTGCGCAACCCTTTCCAGATACAGTGTATAGTATTCTAACTAGCACCACGTTATGGGCAGGCATATCACTACCACCTGGAGAACGTTCTTCTCGACCCGTCGCTTCATTAAATAAAAAAAAATCCATGTCTTTTATAAGAGGAAACCTATAGACTATTTCACTGATTCAAAATCAATAATTTATTTCTCCACTGTAGACTTTTTTTTCTAATATGTTGCTTCAACTATTTTTAATATTTTTTTATTCGACGAAACGAAACAAGTAATGCGTTCACCTGATGGTAAGTGATACGCTTGCCCATAACAAGATGAAGCTAGTAAGGATAATATACACTGCACCATATTACGCCCGTCACCGTGAGACTTATGATCTTAAGTCTCGTTACCCCGGTAACTTCACTAGCTACAGAACCCTTCAAACGGGAACACGGTAATGTTTGAATACAACTGTTTGGTCGCAGAAATAGGAGCTAGGGTGGTATCTACTTAGATGGACACCAGCTACAGAGACTTACCACCAGTAACATTTTTTTTTCTTGAAAATCAAAAATAAGGGTAAATTTATAAAAACTTGTATACCTGCAAAGCATTCGGCCACGTACACGATGTGTCACCAACCACTTCAACGGCCACCGGTTGGTATTCAGCAAGTTCTGGTGAACACGAGGTCTGCGATGCCGACGAGCCGTATTGCGCAACTTGAATACTAATCGTGGTCCCCCGGGGGCAAATGAGAGTGACCATATCTTCGTCACACGCCGCTTTTTGATGAGTCCGTAATGTTCCCAGCAGTAATTCTGTGGAACGCACAATTGACATAATTAATCGTGAAGTTAGACATCATGTTTTTTTTTATTCAATAAAGCGAAAGTCGCGCGTTACGTTCACCTAACGTGATACCAATTAGGATAATATACGCTGCACCAAATTACGCTCGTCGTCTAAGACAGAAGATGTTGGGTCATGTTACCCCAGTAATACACCAGTGAGCTCTAGCGCGCCCTTCAAAACGCTGTAATCTTTGTATGTTTAGTGGCAGAAATGGAAAGGCAGTGGTATCTATATAGAATGTCTCTGGCATCGAAGACCTTCCAGTAAATATATTGAGCATAACTTATAGAAGAAAAGCATAACTTAAATAACATAAAGTTGTGCTCAATATCTAAATATATATTGATAGATGAATGAATTTTGAGTTCAAAGATTTTGTATGAAAAACGTTCAAACAAATTCCTCTAACAATTTACCTTCAGTCAATATCAATTTCAAAAGGAATGAATATAAGTTATTAAAACTTATCAAAGCTTGTAGATGCGAAGATTTTTTTTTCAATTTAGCATATCTTATTTAATTTAAGTATAAGCGTTAGGTTTGCTAGTTAGAGCTTTGAGACACAAAGAAATGATTATTACAAATAGACTACATATTTTATAGAGATTTTATAATATATGTGATAACTTATACTAACTTGAGAGTCATGTAGCATATTTAAATATTAAAAATTATTTAGTAGTTACAGATTACTCTCCCTACATAAATACCACGTCTAAATATGTTCATTTTGTTTCACTGAAACAATGTAACAAAATGTTTTCTATTTATAAGTATAAACATATTTAATAAGTTATTGGCGACATATTTGTTTATTCTTAACGTAACACTTTAATTTAAGGGTACAGAGGGCGGATTTAATGCCACAGAGAGATTTTCTGCCAGTGAACACAGGAGAAGAATTAAATTTTGTATATATCTCTATGTATACATGTCTATAGTTATTAACTTTTTTCTGTCAACTAAGCGATAAGTAGAATATTATAGTAATATTAATGTTTCATAACAATATCAAGGCTTTACTTAAGAAATTGGCGTTTTAAGCATCCGGCCAGTGTGATCTTTTACTGGCGATGGGTCTCTGTTGCAGGAGACCGAGAAGAAAGGTATCACCGCAGCGCCTATTTCAACCGCCAAACAGTAATGTGCAAAGATTACCGTATTCCAGTTCGAGAGTGCTGTAGCTAAGGAAATTACTAGGATAACGAATAATCCTATGTCAAAGTGACGAGCACAAAGTGGTGCAATTAATGACATCCTAACTAGCGCTATGTTTTTATGGGCAGGCGTATCACTTACCATCAGGTTTGATCAGGTATTCCAAATTTAAATGTATGAGAAATTGACGTGCGTATGTTTGAGTTTCGAATTTAGTGATTATTTTTTTTTATATATATATATATTCAATAAAGCGAGGGGACGAGCGGTACGTTCTCCAGATGATAAGTAATACGTACGATAAGTCTCGTTACGCCAGGAATTTCACTAGCTACAACTCTCTTCAAGCCAGAACACAGTAATATAAAACACTACTATTTGGCAGCAGAAATAGGATCTACTGTGGTACCTACCTGGACGGTCTCCGGCAAAATAGACCATACTTCATGAGGTATGGTGAATTTCTGTCATGACAGACGTTCTCTAATTTAGAGAAAGTGCCGTCGAAATGTCTCCGACACCCATTATATCCCTAAGACCTTGCTCCAATAGATTACCATTGTTTTAGGAATTTGAAAAATTTCATGCACGGAAATTAATTCAATTCCGATGAGGCAGTCCAAACCGCTTCCAAAGTCTTTATTGATTATCGCTCCTAAAAATTTATGAGCATTGGAATCTATGAGTAATTCATTCTTCGATTGAAATATAATTTGAAAAATAATAGATATTTTTTTTTTATTGAAAAAAGTGACGATACGGCGCTATTTAAGAAGGTATACATAGCACCACATTGCGCTCGTCGCCTTAAGAGATAAGATGTTAAGTCTCGTTACCTAAGTAATTTCACTAGCTACACCCTTCAAACCGAAACACAGTAATGTTTGTACACTACTGGTTGGTGACAGGAATAGGAGCTGCGGTCGTACCTACCTAGACGGTATCCGGCAACAGAGACCTACCACCGGTATATAGTATAAACAATTCCATCATCATCGTATCCATCTCCCTGTTCTGTTTCACTTCATGTGGGGTTGGATGATATATTAAACGTATACAATAGAACTTCAAAAATGTTGAAATCCTAAGCACTAATTTTAATTGAAAATATCATCTATAATTAGAGAGTTTATGTTTTTATAGGTTAGAAGACCAGCTCCTGCATTTGATGTGCTCTTTACTTTTTTATTATTAATAAGAGAGCAAATTGGGGCGACATCGCCGAGCCCAACGTGTAGGGGGAATAAAAGTAATTAGAGCTCTTAAAATATTCGCTTAGTACCAAGTTGTGATGGAGACTAAGATATTCTTTTCACTAGCACAAAAAATGGACGCTAATTATTTAGCCCAACCGGTTATAGTCTAATTGGGATGTTGGATTAATAGGGGTTTTTTTATGTTAATGGTTCGTATACTTTTAGTTAAAACTATTGTAAACACAAGAAAATCACCATTTTAACTAAATATATTTGTATAAAGTAAATGAATATATATATATATATAATATAATATAGACGATTATAAGTATTTGTAACATTTTTGGATACGGGAAGTCTCTAATAGACCTAAATTCATATTAACTCAAGTTTATGAGAATATTCCCAGATCTTCGCGAGCGTTATTCCGCCAAACTATATTAATTTTATATTTATATCTTGAAATGGATACTCACTACATTATCCGTATATCATACTCAAGAATATTAATGGTGGAATATATACATAGTCTTCTCATACGGTTAGAAGCTTAACCAAAATATTTATATGTGTACATTAACATATTTGCTCCATATAAATCAAGTTCTCCTTATTAGTGTGTATTGCAAGTTAATATACAATAAAAAAATACGATAACTTTAAATTATAAACATATGTATTATAACAAATTTTATGAATGGTATCTTCACTCCTCTATTAATCGATGTATATCAGTTTTATTACTAATTAAACCTTCGATACAACGTAACAATGATGAAACCGGGGGTATTATAATTTTTTTATTACCTGCAGTATACATCATATATCGGGCCACACACTCGTTGCCCATATGTTGGCCGATAGTAAAAGCCCATGAGATAAAAATATTTACAACGGGCAACTGTTCAACATGCCCGCGCGTAATCCTCAAGAGCTAGTCACTTAAACAACGGGTCATTAAGGGGATGCCTTCTATTTATAGCACCAGTATCCTCGTATTTCATACTCCAAGAGAAGCGTAATAGGGCGCACGTGGCGGACGGTCACGCTTGTCTATTTCATGTTTGGTACAAAATTTAAAAAGTCAAGTTTAATATATCAGATATATATAGATCGTGACTTTTTTTTAAAGTCGTCAAGGTTAGCGCTTGATCACGAACCTACTTGATGTTGAGTGACGACGTGGTCTGCAAAGGTGATGAGCACTACCATGGTAACAACTTATTCACTCTTTTTCAAACTGATTTGGTCGAGAACATTGATGCTGGAAAGTTGCTCCTCTCCTTTGCTGTTCTTAAGAAGAACGAGGAGTCTTTCTTTAAAGACCCATCATATCTATACATGAGAAAAATCCTCAAAATGGATTTGATATTATTTAATAAAGTTCTTTTCTAATTTATTTTACATGTACTTTATAATTTGAATATATTATTGACGTATTGTGTTTTTAAATCCTTTGCTGGGTATGTTTCGAATACATTCCCAAAACGATCTCGGGCAAACTATAAGAAGTAGAACAGTAAAGGAGAAAAAAATTTGTATAAAATATATAAATTTTTATTAAACTAAAAGTATTTTTATCATTAATAATAATAACATTAATTATTAATTGTTTTTTTGTTCATGTCGTAGCTGTTTTAATTATTTTCATAATTATAGCATCTAGTAGTATTTAAAAGCGTATGATCTAAACTTTTTTTAACTGGTCAACTTTTAATAGTAAAAGAACTTCAACTTTTAAATATTTCACTGAATTTTTATTCGAATTCTATTCATCATTATTATTTTAACGGGATTTATAAAAAGCTGCGGACTTGGGTAACGGAATTAAACTTGCACCACATCGGCAGCATCTGTTTCGTTGCGGTTAACATGCATCCTATTTAAGTGTGAGCACGCTAAAAATAATCAAATACGAACAGAATGAAGACGTAGTTAGCACATTATTCATCTCTGTCACACAATTATGTCTCCTGTTCTCTTTTTATTCATTTCATTTAAATATTTTTTAATTGTCACCTTACTCCAGTGCTAACGTTTAAATGTCCTCCATTTAACACGTTCAGTGCTGCGATAAAAATCATATTCTCTCCTGAGACATCATAATTTCTATATGGCTGCCAGGGAGAAATACACATGCATACATTCTGCTCATGGAATCAATAGTTAAGTTAAAAAAATTGGAGATCATTCAGCTCCCAAACGCTTTGCGATTAAGAATGATAACAGAATCTAACAGGACTCTAGCGCACTGACTGTAAGTCTTTTGAAAATGGCCTCGCAGCGAATATATTATTTTTGTGGAGGTCTATCGCAGCGATTATTTATACCGCCAAACAATGCTTTGTATATATTACTATGTCACAATATTAATGGCGTTGTAGCCAGTGAAACTAGAAGAATAAAAATATTGTTTATTTAGGCATTGTGGCGTACTATATAGCTCTAACACCACATTGTTACGGGCGTACCTAGCTAGCATCAAGATAAAGAAGCTGCTCGTCCTGTCTTTTCTCGAATGAAAAAAAACAGCTTCTAAATATAAAACGAATAAAACAATTCTCTTATATAAATATTCACTATTTTGTTTATTTATTTTTATTTATCCTTTATTGTATACCAGTTACAAGATATAGATATACATAAATGTACAATGGGCAGTCTTATTGCTCAAAAAGCAATTCCTTCCAGACAACCCATTGGAAAGGAAGACGTGAACTAAAAGCAGAGAAAAGATAGTGGTGTACTAAATTATTAAAAACTGAAACGCTTGGCGACAGATGCAAGCAATAGCACAATTAGACAAAATGTGTAATTTAAACTTTATGATAGTAGTTACTTAAGTGTCTTTTGAAAGAAAATAGGGATTTGGCGGTACGAATATGGTTCGGTAAAGTGTTCCATAAGCGAACCGCCAGTAACGGAAAAGGAGTTTTGGAAAAATGAAGAGGAATGCACGGAGACGCGAAGGTAAAGGTTTATTGAAGAGCGAAGGAGTGCGACTGTGGCAATCGGAAATACATTCGAATTGATTATTTAGGTAGCAAAGTGTTAGAGGATTAAACAATCTCTTGTATAGAATAGAGAATATGAGTATTCCTGCGAAGACGGATTGGCAGCCACTTGAGTTTTTTGCGTAACCCAAATATGAATCGTATACACAAATTTTGAATACGCTCAAGCTTATCAAGCTGCACTTCGGTTAAGTCAAGATAGCAAACATCGCCATAGTCGAGAATAGGCAGAAGAAGAGAATTAGCAAACGGAACCTTAGTGGTTGTTGAAAGGAAATTGCGGAGTCTGCGCAAGGAGCTTACAGCCCCATACATCTTTCTGCTGACCTCGTTAACTTGCGGTGCCCACGATAGATAGGAGTCAATGTAAATACCTAAATTTTTAACTTTACTATTATAAGAAATTACGTTACCGTTAAGAATAATAGGCGGTATACCGGATCAGTTACTTTTAGAGAGTAGTCTAGAGCTTCCGATTATGACTGATTGTGTCTTGTTAGGGTTTACGTTCAGATCATACAATTTACACCAATCCGTAATACAAGCAAGATCATAATTAATGCTAATAAAATACTATGGTTAAGAACTAATATTCTTTTAGCGCGGAAGTTTTCGTAATATTTATTCTTTTATTGTTTCAGTTTCTGAGGAAACACTTTAAGTGTATTAATAAAAAGATCTTTAAAACAAGATAGTATACCTATTTATAGTAGTGACTTATAAATAATTTGGATGTAACTACTCTTAATTGGCAATTGAATCTCTAGTATACACCAAATGCCTCGTAAATTGTATTAAAAACCACAAATCAAGCGTGTGATGGTAAATAAATTGAATTACAAAAACAACACCAAGGATCAAAGCAAGGAACAGCACCAACAGTTTCATTTGATATAAACGTGAAAGGAAAAAAATGTTTGGCTAAGCGAACAATAAGCCCTTTTGAAGTGAACTTATATGGAACTAAATTATTTATGTTCCCAGGAATCACTCAAAGAGATCGTTTTACGGTCGTCAAGAGAAAAAAAGACTTGACAGCTACACGAGGGATGGGCCGACATTAATGTCCGAGAATGTAAGATCCATACGTCCCATCAAAACATTTTTACGACCGCAACATACATAGTCAATGGTAAGTTTCGTGTCCGTCGAGTGATTTAGATCCAGCCCCTTATATGTAAATCTTTAGTTTGAGTATAAGTAAGCTATGTCCAACTGATGTATAGGATAAAACTGTAAGCATAATAAATGTAGAAGATTTTTTTACCTTTGAATCAAAAAGAGTCTGTCTGGAATTGAATCTGTCTATCGGTAAATCTTCATTTTATTTATTTACAATAAAGTAACATTTGACTTAAATTTTACGTAGTTTTATATGTTATTTATATTTACTTAAATAAATAACAATATTAATTTAGCTTAATAGCAACACAATTGATTTTCAGTGTAATTTCTTTTATATTTTATAAGTAATAACACTTTTCTCTCCCTATTTAGTTTTTACATTAGACGTCTACCACCCTGTTCCTCTTTTACTAATGAAATGTTTCTTGGCCGCTGCTTACCAAAATCATTACCATTTTTCGATCGAAATGGTGAAGGCTTTAATAAAATTACTAAATCTATATACCACGGCATCAGTCCATCACAAGGAGAGATTTAGTTGTGGGAACAAATGAGAGCTGTTTCTTTATTTTTGCATTACTCCATGTAAAGATGTTATTGGACACACGTATAGATATCAAACATAATTCAAGGTTTTTCTTAAGATTCAATTGAAATTATTGTAAGGATCCGAATATTAACTTAATTCATATTTTATTTATTCTCAATAATCAACACTGGACTATTCTTTTATTCTATGTGTTTGGGGTGGCTTGTCAGGGTCTGTAATATTGCCAGAGAAAGTCCCTACCAAATGCCACACATGTTAACGCTGATTACGATGTCTGCCTTTATCAAGGTAATATTTCTTTCCTTTTATATCATTTTCTTTAATTATAAATGGTTTAGGCTTTACCTCTAAAAGTCCTCAATTTCGATAAAGAAATTTCTCGAAAAAATATAGTACATTAAAAATTTTATCGATTTTGATTCGACCATAAGACAAGCAACTTGCCTACCTTTTTATATGGTGTTAAGTATTTAAAAGTTATTACCTGAACCGTCTGTCTTTATATGTACAAAAAAAAAGAAAACAGATTATGGACAAATCAAATATTTTTTTCTTCCTCAAGTATAATTTAGCTTTCATAAAATGATGATGTTTATTGATGGTGGGTTTTGAAGGTATCGAAGATCGCTTTGCTAGATACCATCGCAAGGCGTATTTCTTTCGCCGAAGAGTTGTGAGCAAACGTTACTGTTTTCCGGATTGAAGGACGATGTAACTATCGAAATTACTGAGGTAACAATATTTACCATCTCATGTCTCAAGGTGATGAACATGGTGTGTGGTGAGCATGTGTGGTGATGTTTATATCATACTAACTATTTATTTATTTTTTATACTGCCACGTCTTTTTTCCCAGTAGGAGTAGGTAGAGGCGAATAAACACCTACTTTTCGCCAGATGTAGTCAGATTAAGTGCCATGTAATAGGGGCGAGACTGTTGCCACTTTATTGGAGCCACCACAGACACACAAAGATAATTTCAGTGTGCGGGTTTCCTCACGATGTTTTCCTTCGCCGTTAAGTACGTGGTAATTGTAACAATATGCACATTAGGCATTGAAAAACTGCCTAACAGGTGCATGCCGCGGCCGGGATTAGAACCCTCGTCATCTGATTGCGATGTCCGAGTTCATAGCCATTGAGCCACCACGATTTCATCTACTAATATTAATCATCATACTAACTAGGTCCATATTAATGATAGATAGGCGTATTAGTTATCATCAGAAGAACGTCTCGTTCATCTCCAAACTTCGTGGAAAAAAAGATGTGGTATAATATTTTTAACCATTTGTTACGTAGGAATCCTAAACAAAATGCCACTTTAACTTTTTAATTAGTCTTAAAGAGCATACAGCGCCGAGATACTTTCCTCTATGGTACTTTTGTTTACGTAGCTAGCCGCAATGGTCCACCCTTTTACAGGATAAATGAAAAGAAGTGAGAATAACAGCTTAGATATGAGTTTAAGCGACTTTTCTACTACATTCCTAAAGAGAATATACAGAATCATCGACTCGAAGCGTGCGGGCATTGTTTCCGAGATCAGATAGATGAAAAACTTTAGCCTAACCACAAACACTGAAGTTTTATTGCGGGAGTTTTCAAAGTTTTACAAACAAAAGCTCTCGACGATTTTGTAAAATTGCACTACGTCATCGATTATTTGAAGTCGTTCTTCTGATATTACAAACAAACCACCCAAACAAAAATTAAGGCTATTTAAATCCATCTACCTTGCTACCACTCTGGTATTGAAATCTGGAGTCGGAGGATTCTGGTTGATCATATATCATTATCCACAATTTCATTATCTCTTAACTCCACGTAACATTGAGATCGAGCTTCAAATTATATCAAGAACTTGAAGAGTCCGACCGGACTCCAGTACATAAGTATATAGTTCTTTACTCCTTCAGACGAGGATTTACTATAGTACCGTCGATGTAGGTATTACTGTAACTCTTATTTTATCAGCCAAATACTAATGTGCAGACATTGCTGTGTTCCGTTTAGAAGGATGCTGTAGCTAGTGTAATCACTGGGATAAAAAGACTTAATATCTTATATGTCAAGGCGACGTTCACTATATGGTGCAGTGTGTAGCATCCTAACTAGAGCCATGTTATGACCAAGCTTATCAATTACTATCAGGTAAACGTCTCGCTCGTCTCTACGCTTCGTTGAATAAACAATCCGAGGAGAGTCCATTGCGTATGTATAGAGTTCTTCGCTCCTTCAGACGTGGATTTACTAATGTTATATGTTTACTCGACTATAGTAAAGCTATTGTCAAAACGAATAGTGTTACATACACACTGTAACTAAGCGGCGCCGTAAAAATCCTGAAAGCGATTGTGTACGTGACACTTTGAAAAGGGGTCCCGTGACAAAAGGAATTGATAAAGTAAAATAGCAGCTTTGAGGATACGTTTGAAGACTAAATTTTTTATTTTGGTCTTTCCATTTCGTAGAAGAGAACTTTTCGTCGCAATTTTTAAAGACGAATTACTATTCGTTCGTGGAGAAACACCATATACGGTTCATCTAATCCTAAATCTACAAAGTAGTAGCCTTAAGAAAATATCTAAGGACTTAATTTCTATAGATTGTCTAGTCTGAATTAAGACAATATCTCGACCTAATTTTCATTGTTAAATCCATTTTTTATAGTAAAATACCATTCACTAGTACTACTTAAGTCATCATCATAGATGTCCACTGCTGGATATAGGTCTCCACCAAAGATCTCTACATCGATCGGTCCACGGTCAGAACAGCCTCCGGTGTTAGCACGGGTCGTGGTATGTAGGAGTATATATAGGAGTCTATTTGTGCCGTTTCCCACTACACTAGCCCAATACGGGTTGTTGGGACCCAGAGCCTTGTTTATTCATTAGCAGGGTGGACCACGAGCATGTGAGGTTGGCTTAAAACCCGTGAGTGGTGCGGGACTCCTAAGCCTATGGGTATGATCTAGATTGTGTTTTGAAAATTTATCTCTGAAGTCCTTTATAACAATATTATCTATCCATTCTTGACAAAACCAAGTTAGTATTTAATACGTTTTATTATTTTTGTTATATCTGAAAGACTAATAGTAAAACATTTTTTTGGAAAAAAAATAATGATTAAATAAGAAGAAACTAATTAATAACATAAAAACCAGTAATTCTTGAACCTAATTGCTTTTGAGAATTTGGGAGGTAATCAAATTATTACGTTACTTTGAATATTATTATAACTTGTAAAGTAATAGTAGATAGTATTAAGTATTTTCTTTTAATAAATATTTTAATCTTCATAAAATTTAAGAAATGTTTATTGATTGTGTTTCACAGAATCATTCCAATTCTTCTTTCACGTTGGAATCCATATTCCTTAGAAACGCCTTCGTCTCCTGTCTTAAGATAAATCTAATATAATTTACATATATTTCTGAAGTTTATATGTTTTACAAATTTCCTAACATTTAACTTATTTCTTGTTTACATACTTTGTTATACATCTGCATTAAATATCTCCGTCATTTACGCGTTAATTCAATCCTCGGTACCTACATGCATAACAGAATCAAATAAATAATCACATATAGATAAAACATTGTTAACTTGATATCGGAAGCCGCAACGAGGAACCGGAATGGATTTTCACTGATCTGTTTCGACACGTTGATGCTGCATAATATCCACATTAATTGAACTGAACGTAAAACGGCAATAAATTCAGGACACGAAAAGAATTAATATGGTTAACCTAATATTTTATATTTACACGAGTATCTAAGTAAATGTATGCTGTGATTATCACTTTTGAAACTATCCCGATGATCTCTGAACCTTTTGATTTTTTAATATCGTTATCAACTTCTTCAAATTAAAACTATTGCTGAAAGGGATCTTTATGAAGGTAATTTATATCAAGCCTCTCTTAAGAGTATAATATACTTTATACATTTTACAAATTTTTTCAACATGCCACGTTAAATATTTCCCGCCGTTCTCTACCTTCGTCAACTAATAATTTATGTACTTCATTTAAGGAAGAAACGTAATTATGGTAACCTGCGTACCCTGTTTGAGCCACGTAATATCCGTAAATTATATATGACCCCTTACTTTGTAACAGTATAATGGAAGTAACTATCCTCTTTTAGGTTAAATATAACATACAATTGAATTACTGAAACAATATTTACTAGAACAGAGTACAAAATGTGAAGGCAAATTTACCGTGTTACTGATAATCTTTTTTTAATGAATTTTAAAACAAGTACTTGTCCAAACATTTGATCAAGTGTCTGACAAATAGTTCAAACGATTTTTGGTCAATAGAGTCCGCCTTCAGTAAACTAGCGTTGCAATATCGGTTTTATTGGAGCTACACGGACTCCTAACAATGCGGGACAATCCATGCTGGTTCACGGACATCTTCGTTTTTTCGAATCTATACTTCACAAATGAATTTTATTGCAGATTCCATAATAAACCATTTCTCTATGTAGTTCTGTTATGTTTAGTTTATAAATATAACCAACTTTTTAGAAAATCACTGATATTTGTTATTCTTTTTAAGATGCTTCTCCGACTAGCGGAGGTAGGCGGTCAGTTTATCATATTTCGGTCAGACTATTGCGAGGGGGAACAGATGTACCGCAGCGATCATCCCTTCCTAATAATTGTTAAAATAGTTATATACAAATGTTTTTTTTTCTCTATATATTATTTTGGGGTCAACGTTGATGATGACGACGTGTTCATTGCATATATAAATATAATTTATCACAAACCTCTGCTTAGAGCTGATTTGTAAAGTTATTTAGCTTCATTAGACATTGGTATAGTTAAGATTATATTTACGCTGTCAATGGCAATAGACCAGTATCGGCAGCGTTTCTATAAGCTTGGTCTTTCGAACATTCTGTAAGGATGTGGTAAAAGCGTCAGAGATTTTATTGCATGAAAAGCGAAAAGGTGGAAACACCCTGCGCATTAAATAAGCAAACTTGTCACACGGCACATGGCTGATCTCATAGCAGCATAGTGTTTTGTCCACGTGATGGGTTTAGGGCCATTCCCCCTCAATGAATTCTGTAGAGATCTTTGGGGGAGGCCTATGTCCAGCAGTATATGACTGTCGGCCCACGATGATACATTTTTTATCGAAAGCATCTTAAAATATTTTTTTTATATACTACCACGCCTTTTTTCCCAGTAGAAGTAGGCAGAGGCGAATAAACACCCACTTTTCGCCAAATGTGGTCAAATTAGGTCCTATGTAAGAAGGGGCGAGTCTGTTGCCACTTTATTGGTGCCACCCCACACACACACACACACACACACACACACACACACACACGCGCACACACGCACACACACACACACACACACACACACACACACGCGCGCGCGCACACACGCACACACGCACACACACGCACACACACGCACACACACACGCACACACACGCACACGCACACACACGCACACACTCGCACACACACGCACACACACGCACACACACGCACACACACGCACACGCACGCACACGCACGCACACGCACGCACACGCACGCACACGCACGCACACGCACGCACACGCACGCACACGCACGCACACACACACAATGATAACTTCAGTGTGCGGGTTTCCTCACGATTTTCCTTCACCGTTAAGTACGTGATAATTGTAATATTTTTTTTAATGAAATGAAATTTTTCAATAAGGACTAAAGATCTTTTGATGAAGAGAATGAAAATATTATATTGCGCATTCTACTTCCTACTTTCACTCTTTTTATTCGTACACTATTGAAAATATTCAATAAAATTTTAATATGTGTATGCTGAGTTCATCCAATATATCAAGACTCTTAAAGTGAACTCATTTTAAGTATAAAAACTATTTGAAACTCTAAATGAATTCTCATGTAATAACACGAAGTATGAATGAATAGTCTTTCACTACACGCTTTATCGCCGTAGAGCACATCACCACTTGACACTAGGCGATCGTAGCACTGATCTATTTTATCGTCATCATTTCAGTCTATTGACGTCGACTACTCAAAACAAGCCTCTCTAATTGCCATCGCGATTGGTCTGATGCCAACAGTATCCAATTATTCACTATGATCTTCACCAGATTGTGCGTTACATTTGTGTAAACGTCGTCATCATTCAAGAGATCTTACCCCATTAGTTCGTCTTTCGCCTCCGTTGCTGTACTATTTTATAAAAAAGCATGAAGAAGTATTAGAGCATAGACTTTAATAATGCAAAAATATCTTTCATCGATTAGTTCTGTAATAAAATAACCATGAAAAAGTTTATCTAAAGGACGGGACGACGGACGTTTGTTCGTATAATCAAATGATGCACAGGATTACGTGGTCGCTCGGATAAACTCAGTCCATTATTTCAGCGAATGCGGTTTGTTCAGAGCGGAATATCAGCGTCCGATGTCACGTACAAGATTTCAGCTTTACATTTAAACCGAATACGTCCTTGATGGTTTTACGCGGTCTGTTATAAATTAAAATCGTTTTAATACTGATTTTAAATAATCGCTTCTTTATTGTCATTTCACTAATATGTCCGACATCAGAAATCACGAAAATTTAGGAAAGACAACAGGTATGACTACTAAATTGCAAAGAAGTACACCAAAATGTAGGTAGATTATTATAATTTATAACAAAAATTTAGGTTTAACTACAAGAAAAAATTACATCTACCCTTTGCAATATCAAAATTATAAAGATTGATAAACTTTTGACATGAGGTGGTTAACTTTTTCAATGAAATTGAGGTCGAAGAAAAAGTTTTTTCGCATAGAGTTTGTATAACCTTATTTTTTGTTCTTTGGTTGTACTATTTGTATCTGCCTGGTTAGGATGACATTAAAAAGGTTACAAAAAAAAACAAATAAGCGTAATATCATTTCCAGCCGTTTTCCATGTCTATATACAATACGACATTGGTAGTAATGGTATCCAACTTATGAGTTTAAATGTGTAAATAATCGTTAAGTGTTTTAATTAGAACAGTTTATAACAAGTGTTTTTAGCAGCAGTTAATTCGTTCGCGGGTTCCATTCCGGAGAGTTTAGTTCGTGATAGTGTTTTTTTTACTATGCAACGTGCTGAAAATCGGCCTCTATAAGAGTATAACTTAGTTCTGGCTGTCAATATGAGAAACATCATCATATAACACCATATTATAAATTAAGGTCAAGTATTAGTCCACTGTAGATAACATTCATGTAAATATTTATTTAGACCAGTAACGCTGAAATGGTTCACTGCTGAATAATAAACACGTTTTGACAGAAATGATAATGATAATAAATTCAAACCGAGAAGTATATATATAATAAGGTTTATAAAATTTTAAGTTTTCATAGTAAAGTTTGCGTGTCGTAAAATTAAAACTCTTTATGAACCGGTTAATTTAAACATCGTGAAAGAGTAATGAAGGTAGACAAGTGCCTTTTGAAACAAAATTACGGTGTTGTTAAATGCAGCAGTAGCCATCCTTTTAAAAGTTTATTTTACGCGAAAAAGTATTTTATACTTTACAAATAAAAAAAAAGATTCATTTTATTCATACCTCCTAATTAGTTATCGAGTCGATTCTCTGTAGGTGAAGTTTTAAATAAAATTATCTCCGAACAGTTTCTTTCAATATTTAATTAGTTTTAATCCGATCGCATACTTAAAATGCATAGTCAAAGTTTAGTTCTCTTATATCTCATATATAGTTATTTTATTCAACAAAATTAACTTTAAATAGCTGAAGTTAGAAATAATAGTAGTGTTAGTCAAGATAATCGTATAGACTTAGATATTAATAATATACTAGATGTCAAATGAAACGATTTCTATTATATTAGTAGAATATCGTGTGGGTACTTGGGTCCCGTACAACAACTCACGGGACCCAAGTCAACCTGATCTACTCGTGGTGCACCCTGCTAATCAACAAAGGACGCTCTGGCTACCGCCAACCCGCATTGGGTCAGTATGGTAATAAATGAGTCAAATTATCTTATATGAAATCGTTTATATTATAGCCCCTAGTGCTCAGCGGTACCAGAGGCCAAGCTGACCGTATATGGAGATCTTTGGGGCAGGCCTATGTCCAGCAGTGGAAGTCTATCGACTGATCATGAGTACAATATTAGATACTGTATCAATAGCATTTATTATCTATAATATTGTTTTGGATCACAGAGATCATAAGTTAGGCGAATTGTATATAGATCTTCTATTGAAAAATTTATACAACATTATTTGTAGTATATTCATGTAACATTTTATGATTTATGTAAAAGGTCGGGACCTGCAGGTTAGTAACCCGTCTCAAGGGCCTCATATTTTTAGCAATAGAAGTTTTAACCAGAATACAATATTAACTAACTTTTGTTTTGCTGCCGGAACAGGGATTTTTGTTACTATTGTACTAGGCTTACATCTATAGTGAATTTTCTAATATTATTATTTAAGTTAATATTAGATAAGACACTTCTTGACGCTAAACGATTGTAAAAACAAAATCTATAATACCTAATAATATATTGAAAAATATACTGTTTAAATTGTTTGCATTCAATGCAATCCAGTATAATCATTATTAAACGCCCACTGCTGGACACAGAGCTCTCAAAGATCTTCACATTATCGATTCTGCGCTGTCCGCTCCAGCGGGTACCCGCGACTTAGTACAAACTAATAGTAATAACTAACAAATCTGATTATGAAACTTAAGTAATTTATATTAAGTAAAATATAGAAAATAACTTACCTAAGTTATCGGCTTTGTGTAACGGGATAACAGCCACCCATAACGCGAATAGAAATCCTATTCCGCGTTCCATTTCAACTTTCTGCTAACCGCACTAGCACATTGTAACTCACTCGCTGACAAATTGAAATTGTTCCTCCGATTTATATCGTCTTCTTATAACACTTTTTTTTTATTTATACTTTAGTATTAACAGTTAAATGATAATAAAACACTTGTGATGTTATCGAATCTAGGAGATATATAAATATGTTGTTGGATTAAAACAAGAATGAGGCTTGAGCATAACTAAGTCATAATAGATATGTCGGATACTTTTGGTTGAAAGGTTATCATCCGATAACTTCTCGACCGAAATGTATATGTACATATATATATATATATACATGATATTTGTATCTATATAATGGTGTCATAACGAATATTCGCTTTCGCATTAAACTATGCTAACTTCCGAATTTATTGTGTAATAATAATGGTGATTAATGTATGTAAAGAAATCTTCTGAATTAGTGACATATTTAAGTACTTGCTTATATAAGTAATCGTTGAAATCAGATTCGTTCATAAATTTATAGATATTTTTGTTTTTATTAGAAAAAAAATTTTCATATTCCAATATTTTTTATTTTATTTTTTTCCAATTTTCACTGATATTGTTATTCAGAGTTTTTTTACCTTATCCTATTATTTACAACATATTCACTACTAATTTTGGTTTATTATATTTTTTGTTACATTATTTCTTTTACTTTTGTTCATATTATACTTATGCTATATAATTGTTTAATATTCACAGGAATACCAAAATATTGTGTCCATATGTATAAAGTAACATTTACTTATCTTTTATCTATTGTTCACTATAGTACATGTTATTAAGCAATAATTTAGGAAGTTACTTCTATCTAATATATTTTTTTATCATTTCAGGTAGATTAACTATATCTATTTATAAGCCTGTCTCCTGCTCCATATCCTCAAGCCTCTATGTACAGGAGACTTCGTCATTAATATTCCCGTATTAAGTTAAGGTATGTGTTATTAATGTTAATATTTGACAGTCAATCTTTTCTTAATCTGTTATCTATCAATGAAAGATGTTTAGAACTCTGTTCATCTGATTTAAAAGTTAAAGTGATTAGAGAGATGTTTTCATCTATTCAATGTCCGAAATCAAATTTTGCTTACATTATTAATCAATATACTTAAAAGAGGATGTTAATCGAACTTAATATAACCTTATCAGAAGGAATCACGTTATAATAGAGATGTGATCAAACTGAACTCACTCTACAATGAGCTAACCCCTCGACTACAATTTCACATGATATTAAGTGACAATAACGCCGGGGATGTTCGAGCGTAGTTATCTAGAATACTCAAGCTGTCATATTTTGATAGAAGCGGAAAATGGGGATGCTGTTATACAAAATTATGTCGATAGATACCACCAACCAAATCTACTTGCGGTAATATATCAGTGACAACCGTTAAAGTGTGTATTAACGGTGACATTTAATGGTGGTAACGTGTGATAGTGTTAGGAGATATAACAACGCTTTGCTGTTCATTATCACATTAAACTGAAACTTTGTTGCAAGTTCATTAACTCCACATTTCCGCTTACATTGTACGGAGGGGGATAATGGTTTTATTACTCGTCCCTATCCGGTTTCTAAGACAACTGCTGATTGTTGTGAGTAGATATTTAAGTTTGTAATAATTTCACACTTATTTAACAGTAATAACAATGTTTTATACTATAACATTTACTTTATGATGACAGGTTTTGCTTTCAGCTCGCTAACAGTTATATATATGAGGAAGGATACTGGTCAAGTATGTCACACGATATACGACCTCAATATCATCTAATACTATATATGAAATTAGGGTTAAATGTTAGCCCATTGTCAATAAAAAAAACATAAAAACTTCCTACCACTATCTCCTTACTCTTTTTCCTCTTGCTCTTTTCCCAGCTAGATGAGGTCGGCACAGTATGTGTACTTCTCTTCCACATCCCTCTATCAGCCGTCATATCTGAATTCACACTCTTCTTACACATGTCTTAGCTCGCGGATACCAGATCCGCGAGCCCTGAGTTCGATGAAGCCGCTACAGTTGTCAATAGAACTGCGGCGAGAACATCACCATAAAGAAAAAACTTACACATGTCATCTTTCACACAATCCATCCACTCTTTCTTCGGTCTTTCTCTACCCTTATAATCATCCACATTCATTCTCATTACTTTCTTTGTTATATGTCCTTCATCCCTCCGCATAACATGCCCGTACCACGCTAACCTCTTGCTGCTCAACTTCTTTGGTTACTGGAACAATTTTCAGACTTTCTCTAATATACTCATTCTCAAATTGTATAGAAATAAGAAAATTATAGATGTTAAGTGAAATGGAATAATAAAGGCCCTGACCCACAATACACAGAGGAACTATAAAAAAATATATACTCATTCTTAATTTTATCCATTCTCGTCACACCACACATCCATCTTAACATTTGCATCTCGGACACACGTAATCTCCTTTAACTTCCTACCACTATATTAATACATAATTGAAAATTTATTACTTTAACTGGTATTAGCTTGGCTGGTCATAACACCTTGCAACTCCCTCCTTTGGGGAAGGAATTTTCTAAAATCCGTTCCTAGCTGACCTATACTTGGTAAAAGGAATAATCTTACCAAATTTCCATGTCTCTAGGTGTTATGGTTCCAATGATATCTATGTAGGTAGAAATCTCTTATTTATATATCTAAATAAATAAGAGATAAATCTATATAAATAATATATCTATATACGTTGGATGTTGGAATCCATTACGCATAATTTCCGTTCAAATATTCATAGATTGTTTATAACAACAACAAAAAAATATTTACGGATACAGATAATGTTAACAAGTAGAAGGGAATGCTTGTATTTATTATCGTAATTTATTAATCCATAAACATTATACTTAAGCGAATCTGCGAGGCGTTCAGACATAATTGCTATAATTTTTGCGAGAAGTTGTAATAGAAAATATGGTCGCCGTTTTATTTCCTGAAAAGAGAGAAATCACGTCGATTTCCTTAAGGAAACGCTGATTTTGTTTTTTCCCCCCCGAATTAGAAATATCGTGATCGTGAGTAAAGCGGTGCGTGAATTTAACGAAGGCAAGTAAATGGGTCGTAACATCATCAGGTTTGTCATTATGGCGGCGGCGGCTGACATTTCGCGTGACGGAGTAAATAAAATACCTGCCGCTGTGCCTTTCATTAATAGTTTACTTCTGATTTATTAACAGAATCATCTGTATTCAATTATCTATCATTCAATATTCTATTTACAGTACAATACTTTTAAAGTCACATAAAATGCTGAAATACCATATACAATTTTTTTTCTTGCAATAAAATAAATCTAAAATATTGAAATTGAAAAAAGTAAGTATCATCATTACCATCGCTGCAGACTGCTGGATATACCCTGTCCTCATGCCTCTTTCAAAGATTTTTACTTTGATTGCTATTGGACTTCTCCCTTCTAGAGAACCTCTCAGAAATATATTTTGTATGTAACTTGCATGAGCCACGAGTCAATTAGTACAAGGCATCCAATTTTGCATTCTTGTCTCCCACATCAGAAATATAAATAAATGTAATGATCTATACTTTAATCGTGAAAGCCTGTGGGATGGAAAAAAGATTTTTTTTTAAATATTTCATTAGCAGATTGAAATTTTTTTTAAACTCTATCAAAGTTATAATCAAATGATAATCTATTTTCTTAGATCATAAAATAAATAAAGTAATATTGATGACGATATTGCGTGCAGGAATTCAATATTGTTTCATGGTTTTATACAATTTCATTCAAGAACTACATTAGGAATTCCTTATACGAATAAGACACCTAAATTATTCTATTACCATAACATTAAAGCAATTGTTAGTATAAAAATTCTACAACTATATTTAAATTTCCAAAACTAGAATGTCATAGAAAAAATATAGTGCAATAGATTGACAAAAAATGTTCTTGAATTTTGTACAAGTGATTTAAGAAATGGTTATGGAAGAAATCACATAAGTCGAACTTGTAGCGTACTTCAAACTCACTTAGAGAATGAAGATCCCCCACCTTCAAAGCTCTCGAGTCTGGAGACAATTTCAGTCACTCACACAGATAAGCACGCCTGTTTTTAATAACCTAAGACTGCAGGGCTTACATGGGTTACACTTAGGATATATAGATTATTATTATATTAAATTATTTACTAGTTTACACAAGATTATGTAATGCCACTTCAGCCATATAATATATAGATATGTTTAATCGTTTTTCTTATTAAAAATAAACTGTAGAAGCTTGGCTTTTGGATCGAATTTAACTTATATAATTACAGGTATATAACAAAACTTAATTCGTGGTTATATACTATTGTACTTTATTATCAAAAACTCGATATTGTTAATCGAAAGTATATAGTCATAAAGTTTACACAAATTACTTAATAATTTATAGTTGGTAGATCTCAATCGCCAGGGACCATCTAAGTACTACCGCAGCTCCTGTTTGCACCGAAAAAAAGGAGTGTGAAGAGATCAATGTGTTCCGGTGTGAAAAGCATTTTAGCTAGTGAAATTACTGAGGTAACGAAACATAACATCCTATTTCTCAAGCGATGTGCTGCTGTGTATATCATTCTAACTAGCGCCAGGTGGTTGTGGACAGGCGTAACATTTACGATGAGGCAAACATCTAGCTCGTTTCGTGGGTTCGTCCTCTAAAGTAATATGAATTTTATATATTTGCAAGAAATTTTTAAAAGACATATATATAATATTAATCTCTTTATAAAAGCACTAACTTCGCTCTTAATATATAAGAGCCTCTTTGATCTAAATATAACGACGTTTCAGTCTGTCATATAAATAGGAGCAATATTGAAAAGGCGTCTTTTACTAATATAATAATATTTTAAACTAAAGTAATAAGATTTTTCCTAATATATCATCACCGTTTTAGCCTCTTAAAATCTACAATCATATCCTTCTTTTTTGTCTATGGTAGAGTAGATCTTTCGAAAATACCCTATTTCTCGTGGGGACTCGGTTATGTGGGATTTCTACCCGCTAAAATCCCCTGGGTGGTCCTCTTTAGCGCGTTGGAAGGAGTACCAGGATATTTTACGAACGCACCAATGCCCGTCTTCACTTTGTTTGATCACATCCTAAGGGATTGAAAAGCCCTCCTTAGCACTCACATTATGATACTACAAATATAAGATCTCAATACATCTGCCGCCCTCCCTAGACTCGCTTATTGAGCTTTGAGTCCTTCACACTTAAAGCTTGTGAAACTGGGAACGCTTTTAGTCGCCTTCTATGACAATCAGAGCTTACATTAGTCCTATTCTTACCACCCTGAGATTACAAAGCTGCCGCTATCATATCCTGTTTAAATTCCTACCACTTTACACCAAATAATTAAATATGTAATGTACATCATTCATGTAGTATGCTAAAATATAGTCACTTCCTTCGGCACACGTAGGTAATAATAGATAAATATATCAAAATTACTGGTAACTTAAAAATTACGTCGTACTTCAATAAGAAACAGTCGCAACCTAGTATATCGGAAATAAATTATCTTCCTACTTGTTATTTATATTTTTTTATATAACAGACCAACTAAAATAAAAGCAAAATTTATAGTGTTTTAAGACCCGTATAAAAAACTTCTAGATTAATATCAGACGTTACTACATTTCGAGAGGACATTCATCAAAGCCGATTGAAAGAATTATGTACATGAGAAAACTATGGAAACAACCCTATAAAAAACAATTACTAGTACTCAGTAAAAAACCTATAAAGATATTCTAGATATGCTCATGAAAAGGTTGAGATCTTGATTGATAGAAGGGACTATAAATGACTAAAAGAAATACTACACGCCCTCTTCTTAAGTTTAAATCAATCATTTCAAACATTACTGATGGATTTAGGTTTATTATTAATAATTTTGTAATATGTACTTATAAGTAATAAAGTACTAAATAACTTAATTATGTTAAGATACCAGAAATATAATTGATAGTTATGTTCTTCTATCGCGGTTAGTTTAAATGTATAATTTTTAAAAGAGAAATGTGAAATGGAGTTTCTCTTCTCTGATCTCTAGCTTATTTATTAATCTCAATCCTAATCTTTATACTTACTGTTACTTAACTAAATTCAACCAAAAGATTGCTCTTTCGATTTTACTTAAGTTAGATTAAGCTACAATTAAATTTGCTTGAATTGATGATGGTGTATTATATTTAACAATAGAATGGTTATTTTTTTAAATAAGTAACTAAATAATATTATGAGTATAAACTTTATATTCGCCAAGTAATTTGTAAGAGATTTATATGAGAAATTACTAAGGTGTAATTTAGTATTCGGTATACAATATAATATTAGGACAAAGAGAAATTTTTGCTTTATTTTTCTCGATTGAATAATTACTATATTAATTATATGTTTTATACTTTAGTAATAGTTTTATAAGTACTTCAAAAATATTTTAATATTTTGTGTAACGGTTATACTATTCAAAAGTAAAGTACAAAAGTATTTTAACATGACGGTTGTTTACATTATAAATTGTGTTTGCTGTGAAAGCTTTTCAAAAAGTTTTTTTTTAAAACAACACTGAAAGTCACAGTTAAAATTAAAAAAAAAAACTATGTAACTATATAAAAGTTCACAACACGAAATAATTAATGTGTAATTTTTTTGCTGTCACGTACACATAATGTTGGAACTGCAATATGTGAAGTAGATTAAAGAAGTCGATCGCGGTAAGGCGCAAGCGGATGTGACGTCACGGACACGACCGTCCCCACAGGAGGCGCGCGGGTGACTGTCGGGCTTAGATATGTTTCAGGCTCTCGACAGATTTGTCGGGGGGCGCCCAAACTGCGCAGCGAGATTATCGTGCAAGGCTGACGACGTTATTAGAATATATCCATTGCCACATTTATACCGGAAATCGCGGGTTATGAATATTTTTTTATTGAACCCGTATAGATTGAGTTGGCTACTGGTGGTAGCTATCTTACTGGAGACTGTCTAGGTAGGTACCACCTTAGCTCCTATTTCTGCCGCTGAACAGCACTGTACAAACATTACTGTGTTCCAATTGGAAGGGCGCTGTAGTTAATGTATTTACTGGGGTAACCTGAACTCAACATCTTATGTCTCAGGCGACGAGTTCCATGTGGTACAATGTATCTCACCCTGACTAACGCCACGTTGTTATGAGCAGACGTATCCCATACCATCAGATGGACGTTCCGCTAGTCGCGTCGCTTATTGAATAAAGAAAGGTTTCAGTTGGTTATTGGTGGTAGGTCTCTGTTACCGGAGACCATCTAAGGAGGTACCACCGCAGCTTCTATTTGTGCCGCTAAACAGTACTGTGCAAACATTACTGTGCTCCGGTTTGAAGGGCGCTGTCACTAGTGAAATTACTGAGGTGATGAGGCTTAACAACCTGTATCTCAAAGCGACGAGTGCAATGTGGTGCTGTGTGTACCAACCTTACTGGCGTGAATTTTGTTGTGGGCAGGCATCACTTACCAACGTCCTTACAAACGTCCCGTTCGTATCGTCACTTTGATAAAAAAAAATAAAAACTTATTATTATACACAATAATAAAGAATAATTGTCGTTTGTATATAAAATGGTTCTATAACTTGATTTCTGTTGAGGGTTTTATTAAGTTCGTCATATATTTTTTTGTCTTGTTAATCAATCCTGTATATTGTTTTCGTAATAGATTTTATCGCTAGAAAACGAGAAAAAAAAATTCAAGCGTAAATGAAGAGCATACGAAAGCAATATCGAGAAATCCATTAAAACAGCTGCACAACCTCGCCGTTTGACCACATAAAGCTTTCGATGCTGGAACGTTAAGGACGACAATTTCCTCGCCGGGTTTCAATATTCTCTTATAGGTGTTATTGGATTGCGAACGACCTCTAAATTTAATTATTTCTTCTTTGTAATACCAATTCTTTAATTTTAGTAAGGGATAGAATGAGCAGGATATTTAACAGGTGTCTATTGAAAGGACAGAGGTTAGCATCCCCTTTGACAAAGTTGGAAAACATAAATCGATTAAGGCATAACTAGACCAAATTTTTGGTCGAGTTTAACATGTAGTACCTAAGTAACCGCTGCAACTTCCGCAAACAAATATTAATAAGATGAACAGATCCAGCTCCATCCTGAGACGTAGTTTCATCAAATGTTACTGTCGGAAGCTTTGGTTGTTTCCGAAAGCATTCACGTTGTTTCGTCCAAAAAAGTTGAGTTAGTAGCAGTGAGGATTTAGTCGGTCAGAGTCCGGCGTTACTCTTCTGTTGCCTCCACAGAAGAAGGGTTTCCAACACAGGATTTCCCTATGAAAAAAAAAGGGGGTTTACATGGTGGTAATTTTCACATCTGCCCTATTTGTTCTCACCTTGAGACATATAAAGGCTACATAGATACTTCTCACCCAGGAACAACATCTTTTAACAAGAAATACATTAAAGTTTGCACTCAATTTTTAGTCAGGTAGACACAGGAGCTGCAGTGGCATAATCCATAGTCATAGTGTATATGTGTATATAGTCTGTACAAATGTTTATCGGCCAAGTAACAAAAAACAAAATTTTAATGAATTATAATAAGTAGGTGTTTTTATTACAAGTGTAGAACGAAGGTCCATATTTTTACACAACGACACTACATCTCAATCTATCGGACATCTCAATTTTGAATGTAATATTTAAACAGTAGCGATGTTTAATAAGATGATACACGTAAAATGTCTAAGTTGTGTACAAAACATACAATATTCTTTATATTCCCACAAGTGGAAATTGGAGCTCTCTCTTAAATGGAAAATGCAGTGCCAGAGTCCAACACGATCATTGAGTCGGAATTAGCAGATTTCACATGTCCTCGACTACTACTGTTCTTATAGTATGTAGGTATTCTTTTAATGAAAGCTCAGAGGGGGTTGAACCTACTCATGTATACAGATAAGTACCACCGTCACCACAGCCACAGCTTTATTGGTTATACATAACAGATGGAAATGGAAGCGTAAAGACAAATTCTTCATATAAATAATAAAAAATAAATAAAGTGACACAGAATCTCGAAATCAACACTCGAAAAGCAAAATAATTTCGACAATATCCTAGTGATAACTTTGGTATATGAATATTTGTCGACAAACCGGATGCACTCATATGAATCGTGGAAATTAAAATTCCAGTTCAAGTGGACATTACGAACGGAAATTAATTTCCCATTCGTTTCGACAATAGCTTTTCCTGAAAATTTTATTCAGTACGATTAAACATGGGAACGGTCTGGTTCGCGTATCAATTATTTACACAAGCTTCAACACTCCCCACTCGCAAGTCTCGGATGTTCAATTGATTGTCCATTACGATTATTAGCTTTCATTGTTATACACCGTACTAAATCAAATAAAAAAAAATGGTATATGTCAAAATATTATTATTAACTGTGTAAGCATGGTGAATATTAAAAGTAACTTTTATTGTAACAGACTCGCGGGAGGAATGAAGCTTACAGAAAAAGCTTTTAAAATTATTTCATTAGAGGACTATTCTAAGATTATCATCATCATAATCATTTTCAGAAGTCCATGGACATATACAAGATTTTAACATTGACCAAGTAAAGATTCGTATGGAGAGATTTAGACCATTTCTAATCCAGCTGGTCCAATGAGGGTTGGTAAAGGACAGAATGCCGTTTATTGAGTAGCAGGAGGCACCACTAGGGGGTAATTTGTCCCCAAATATGAAAGGTATCGAGGTGGTGCATGCGGTACTTTCACCTAACACTTTTATAGGGGTTGAGATTAGTACCTCCACCTCCAGATGGAGTCAATGCCTCTCGCTGTCGGAGCCACGGTTGTGTGGAAATGAGTTTCCGTGGTTTTACTCAAATGCACTGCATGAGAAACCGTTGGGTTTTCGCCGGTAGGAATCCGGCATAACTCTTCTGTTGCTCGGATAACAGAAGGGTATCCTATGCAGAATTTTCCCACAAAAAAAAACTTAAGGATGCACCACGCGCACATGGGGGGTTGGCCTGGATCCGGTGTGTTATTGTGGGGGACCTCTACACCCGTTTCAGCGCGCGATATATATTCGAAAAAAATAATAAACTAAACATTACAATTACATTATTAACCAAATAAAAATAAATTTTCTTACTACAATGTTCTTTAAACCGGAAAACATGTAGTGGCAATTTATTGTTTCCGTCAGTTAACACCTAGATTTCCCTGATAAGAAAAGACACTAATTAATCAATGTATAGTTGTATAAACCCAATTGTACCAATGCTTCCGTTTTTGATAAATGGTTTAAAGAAAAAATTTCTACACTCGAAACAGACGAAAATTGAATAGGTTAACGTGCAATTAATCATCAGCAGATAGACATCCGCGGATGGAGATAGGCTTTTTCCTAAAATATCCAAAGCGATCAGTCCTGCGCTGCGCGCATCCAGCAGTTTCCCACGACCTTACAGTCAGCATGGCCTTTAGTACTGCCGGGCACTAGGCCTTCGTTCGTAGGTGTTCGGAAGGGGAGGATTGGGACTATTTTCCATAATGTGCAATATAAAAATACAATCACACACCAGTATATTTATTACGGTGTTTGTGATGTATTATTAAAATTTAGAAAGTTCCTGTATTAACATGTAACACCCGCATAGTAAAGTAATGCAATATAAAATTTTCAATCTAAAAATTCACCCCTCGCTGCAACAAAGATGTTCAAAGCTTGAAGGTAAAGTGTGTAGCGGCATGTTGGAAGCCTATTGTTTCCGACATAACAAACGGCTTGAAGACAGTTTCACTTATGCACGAATGATGAAAAGAAGTTCTTGTGTTCTTTAAAAGCGTCAAGGTTTCTTATAAACGTCCTAAAACAAACTTTGGTATGGTAATACGAAATGTAGCAATGAAATCACAAATACTTTACTGGTGGTAGCTATCTTATTGTACACTGTCTAGGCAGGTACCACCGCAGCTTCTATTTCCGCCGCTAAACAATAGTGTGCAAATATTACTGTATTCCAGTCTGAAAGGCGCTCTAACCAGTGTAATTACTGGAGTAACGAGACTCGACATCTTATGTCTAATGCGTCGAAGGCAATGTTGAACAGTATATGTATAGGTAAATATCTCGCTCGTCTCGTCGCTTGATTGAATAAAAAAAAAATTCTGCAGGATGGCTGATAAAAATAATTTTATACTAGTGCAATAATTGAATACCTGCTAATTTATGCTTATTTGAAGAATTTTAACGTTGCATGAATAGCGACAGCGGCGATAATTATAGAAGCGAGTTAACAAGGAAAAAATAAGGGGATACTAAATTTAGCTTCAAAATCTGACGCTCCGACTCCTCTCAATGTTTTTTTTAAGTCGCCGAAATGGAAAGAAATAATTAAGAAGCGAGACGAAGCGGAGCTACTTTGACTGTAATAAAACACTCTCTCCTGAGTGACAAGAATCAGTACGGCGACCATTAATAATATTGAAGATATATTTTTAAACATACTTAACACTGTGACATTTAACTAAAGGATAACATTTGAATTACTTAAATGTTAATCAATATTCATAGTATCAGGTATTACGGCGCCTCCCGTAGGGGTGTAAAGGGTTCCACCCAACGTCTACGGAGCCTATGTTATCCTCACCAGCATGCAGTGAACCTTACTAAACAACAGACGAGACTGACCACCAACTAGTCCGCACTGGGCCAGCGTTGAGGAACTAAAGTCCAATTCTCGATCAATGCGGATCTTTGAGGGAGGCTTATACCCAACAGTGGGCGTTATCCAACTGATAAGAAAACGTATTTATTCGTTGTGTTACTAATTTATTTATTAACTCAAGGACATATTAAAGGTTTTCATACGCTTCCACTTTTACATACATTTATAAAAAAAATAAAACTTTTTTTTACAAAGATAGCGGTAAGACACTGGATGTGCACAGCGGTCGGATTTAAAATTCTTGAAGGGGCTTATGTCTACCGGCTGATAATGATGATGATATACCATCTACCGCTTCTTTCATCAAGAATCATTTTGTATATAAAATAGATAGTCTAAAAGTCGTCCGTCTATTACTATTTGCATCATAAAAAAATTTATGTATAAAGTTTTTTGCGAAAATTCCGCCGGCGCTCCGCACTCTTTCAACTGACGGGCGATTATGACAATAGAAGTGTTAAGCCGACGAAAACTGAATAAAGAAGTTCAGTTTGACTTAGCTAAATGACTTGACAGATTTAGCTTATATTTCAAATCTTTTTTTTTTATATGAAATAGGCTTAGAAAAATTGTTAAAGTTCATTTTCCGTTTTCATTTACCTATTGAAATGTACTGTAGAGATTATACTTCAGTTTCGTCTTATGATGATGCAAACTAAAATAAGCTACTGTTAATCTTTTTTTTATTTATTATGAGAGTCTAGGATCCTTATGATATAATAAAGTAATAAATTTAATAGATATAAATTTCAAAATATCAACTTACCCGTTTCTGATACTAAAAATTAACTATGCAAACTTGATACTTATCTTTGCCCTTTATATTAAACGGGTATATAAACCATATGGCTTCCTCTTCATACAGTTATTCGGTCTGTCTAGACGGTTAAAATACCTATTTGCCATGTGTTCGCCTTAACAGCTTAGTAATATTAGTCAATTAATTAGACTTGCAAGACCACTTGACTAAGAATTAAATTTGACTGTTACATTCATTTTGTATCTAATATTTGTTTAACCGCCACCATTTAAATTATGTCAATCACATTCTCACAATTCGTAAATTAATATTCTAGTTATAAGTTTGACGGCAAATAAACTCAATGTTTTTTTTTCTTCCTTATTTCCAAAGATTAATGGAAAGAATTGCTGATATCAAAACTGAATTATGTTTACAGCAAAATAACCATACCACAAAAGTTTTTATTGACACTGTTAGGAGTCAGGATCTACTCTTATACAGAGAGCATAATAGATACTCCATCACAATGGCCATGAACAAGGTGTTGATGGACACATGATTATAGAAAGTATTGTTCTTGGAAACTATAGACTTCCGCGCAATGTTTTCCTTAATCGAAAGCTCGAAATTAAGGATCGAGCGTAAGGATATTTAGTATTACAACTGTACCGCCTTATAGTATTTAATTAATTCAAATGTACCTAATTATTAGTACAGATTAATCCCACTAAATCTAAAATGCCTTTTTTATTCTACCTAACACTCCGTAATATTTATAAAGCGCAGGAAAATCTGCATTGTAATATAAAACATTTCTCTATTAATAAGCGATGATAAATTGTATTTCCAAAGTAATGTAGCCTTTCTTGACGTATGAATTAATGAGTAGGAAAATAACAAAAATTGTGCATTTTCAAACAATTTCCCCGTATTGTGGTTTGCAATAGAAAAGCTATTAATCTCTTGGCTAGGCGTTTAACTATACGTTAATGAATGGAACATTTCTCCACGCTAATTTTATTACGGCGGCAGCATCACGGTGGCTTGATATTAAGAAAAAGACAAATCGCTTCCTTCCACGCCTGACGCGACGAATTTCTCTGAAGTAGCAATAAACAAGAGACAATCCCTTAAGTTTTTAAATAATGGGATAAAAATAAATCTGTTCATCTGTCTGATTTACTAAATTAATCCAGTTCTTTTATAACCTAAAGTGAAAAAGATTATATGTTATGTATGTCATCTGCTACAACAATTTAATGTTGGACGGTGATCTCGTTCGAAGAACAGAGCTCTTCGATTAGAGTACGTTTGTTAATTTTTAGTAAACATATCTCTAAATGCCGTTGTAAGGAAGCGGTTAACCCTTTAACTCTAGAAACCAGAGCTCGATAGTTTAACTGGGAGACCACATTTTATAGAGTTTAGACAGCGATAAAGTTTGTTTATGAGCTTCTAGCTTAGCTACATCGCTTTTATTGTAAAATCATCGTCATAAAAGCATCGCTATGTTTTGACTATCAACATATGTTAGTTTTCCTTCCACTTCACCAGCTTTAACCTCGTTGTTGCTTTTATGAAAATAGGTTTGGTTATTAGCACTGTCGAAAAATAATACGTTTTGATATTAATCCGTAATGATCGTCATCAGAACAGTAGTCCCTCATACTTGAGTGATAAAAGCTCAGAACAATAGTAATTTTCATTACAATTGTAATATACAGTATGTTTTAAAAAAAAAGTAGGATTAATGCTGTGGAGATGAGAAGCCTGAGACGTATAACTGGAGTGAAGGTGATGAACAAAGTGAGGAACAGTGTGGCAAGGGAGCGGTGCGGCTTGGTTGAAGATGTAGTGACAAAGATAGAGAAAGGGATGCTTAGATGGTACGGCCATGTTGAAAGAATGAATGAAAGAAGATTAACTAAAAAGGTATACAAGGTAAGAATGATTGGAAAAATCGGTGCAAGTCGACCAAGGCGGACAGATTTCGATCACATCGAAGGTGTCCTAAAGAAAAGCCGGGTCAAAAGTACTCGCAACCCACGAGCATGCATGTAGACGCTCGTGAAAGTGGAGGAAGCGAGAGAGTTGTGCCAGGATCGTAGCAAGTGGAGAGAGGTGGTCTCTGCCTACCCCACTGGGAACGAGGCGTGACATATATATATGTACGTAAAAAAAGATAACAAATAATATTAAACAAAACTTATTTTTATTAATTAGCTAGTTTCTAACACGCTATTTGTATGAATAGTAGTACTTAATTGAAATACCTTCTGGAAAATAAAAAACTCGTTCTACATCGCATAAATGGACATTGTAGTAGAGTGAAAGAAATAGTTAACTCTTAAAGAAATTAAAGGAAGTTGACATGTTGCTACACTAATAACTGTCGTCGGCGAGCCAACTAACGACTTAAACTGACACCTGTGTATCCAGATATCGGATATCGCTTAATGTCGTCTACTCTGTCAGGGACATCGGAGACTTGGCCAGGAATAAAAAGAACACACAAAATACATTTTATGTAAATTTTTTAAGGATTTTTCTTTGGGTATCCCGCCAATGTCAAAATATCTAATGTTTCGAGAGTGGACAGCGATGTGAACACTTATCTGTAATTTGACTGAAAGTGAAAACCGTTATTGAGTTAAAGAGCAGGTTAACGAAAAAGTTGAAGTAACTCGGAAAATATTTTATGATCTAAGAGTCACAGTAGACAGATTACAGGAAAGCGTGAATAAAGATATACGTTTTGTCTTTCAATATGAAAAATCGTTACCCTCCATGTACACGTAAAAAATTCTGTAACCAATAAATAGGGCATAGGTAATATGGAGGCTTTGAAACGTGAACTCATTTGTCCAACATATTAGATACGTATTGAATTTGAGTAACATATTCATGAAATCATCGCGGGCCTGATATTGAATCCACTTTCGTATTGTTGACTGTATGGATTGAATAAAATATTCAATAGTTGCTTCCAAATATTTGGCACTACTACACGAATTTGTATCGTTCCTCGAGTTTTGGATATTGCTATTTATATTATAAACGAAATATTAGTAATACCATGTGATATGGTATAAGAGATGAGCTAATAAAAAATAAATTAAAACTATGTTTTTAAAATATATACCGTAGTAAACAATAGAAATAGAATATAGTTAATATTATTTACAAATATATCATCATCAGCCGATAGATGTTCACGGCTGGACATAGGCTTTCCCTAAACATCTCCACATCGATCGGTTCACAGTCAGGCACTAGAAGCCGTTCTTTGTAGGGATTTATATGGGGTACTTACTTACTCCTCTGGCGTTGCGACCCAAAGTGAGTCCTGGCCTCCGACACAAGGGAGCGGCAGCGTTCTCTGTCTCGCGCTGCCTCTTGCCAGTCCACTGTTTTATATGGGGTAATTATGATTAGTTCCCACTACTCTGGCCCAATGCGAGTTGGTGGAAGCCAGAACTTTGTTTGTTGGATAGTCGAGTGCATTAGGAGCAGGTGAGGAAAGCTTGAGTCCCGTGAGTTGTTGTGCGGGACCTTTAACATCACTAACAATATTATTGTTATCAAAACTATCAACAATAAAAGGATAGTATGAGGGTCGTGTCAAAAATATGGAAAATGACGACTTTTCCCACAGAATTGTAATACTGACACATCATCCGATCTAATTCTAATAGTACTTTGGTCCCGTTGGATTTGTTGTGGTCTTCACCTTTTCTACCTATCTTTATATTTTTTTATTCTACGAACTGAAGAAACCAACCGAACCTGATGGTAAGTGGTATGCCTGACCATAACAACATGGCGCAAGATAGCATAGTATACACGGCGCCATATTGTACTCATCGCCTCGAGACATAAAATATTAAAGTCTCGTTGACCTAGTAACTATAATATCCATAGCGCCCTTTCTACTGAAACACAATAATGTTTGCACACTACTGTTTGGCGACATAAATAGGGGCTGCGGTGGTATCTATCTAGATGGTCTCCGCCAACATAGAACTCCCACCAATAAATCTACTACAAGACTGAGGTTTCGTCTGTAAAGTTATCTAGTTAGATTATAAATAATAGATAAATATTTCCATTTCGCCGTAGTCTTCCAGATTGAAACACAGTAATTTTCAAACGTTAATGTTTACTGTAGACGACTAAACAACAGTATATGACACATTAAAAATAACAATAACAAAGTTAAAAAAAAAAACTCGCGTTAATTTATTACCAATTATGTATCGAAACGATAGAATTGATTAATGCACAAAATGCCTATCCACTTAACTTGATTAAAAGTGAAATTGCTATATAATTTCATTCCACTCTGATAATATTCCGGTCGTGGTCCAAGACTTATGGCCGGGGCCGCACCTCGCAAAATTCCCTAATATTGCTAAAAGAGCAAGTATCATTATTTTCCCTTTGTTTTATGCCCATCTGAATTATTTCCAGACATGCAATCCCGTTGAATTATAAGACACCCGCCGACGTTCCAACTTGTGGGCGATTTCATTAATTTGAAACAAAAACTGGTTTATTTCACTTTCCCAACATGCAATAGTATTAATTTCATTTCCAATACTAAGGCGATTAATTATTAACAAAGCTTAGTTAATAAATTTTTTCAATACTAATCTATATTTATTATATAGGAGGTATCCAGAGATTAAGATAGAGAGGAGAGGGAGGCCTCCCACAAGGACCGACGATCTGATGAGAATCGTGGGAATCCAATGGATTTGAACAACGCGGGACCGATAGACGTGGGGATATTTTGGGGAGGACTATGTCCAGCAGTGGACGTCTATTGGCTGGAGATAATGGTAATAATCTAGAGGTTCATTGACTCATCACGAGATCTCTGAAACTATTAGTTGTAGACTGGAAATTGAGTAGAGATATTTCTTCTGCTATTAATAAGACAGCTAAGGATAGATTTTAAAAAATTCCTTCCCCAATAAGAGTTCAGGGAGTGTTACGGCCAAACAAAGCAGGCGGGGAACAATTGGTTCATCTCTAGCATAGTCATCATTATCAGCTTTTGTTTATTCACTGCTGCCTTCCCCAATATCTTCCACCAAATGCGATCCTCAGCTTCTCGCATCCACAAACTTCCGACCACTCGCATGATGTTATCGGTCCATTTGGAGGGAGGGCGTCCTACGCCTTTGCGACCTGTACGCGACCTCCTCTCCAAGACTTTCCTCGCTATCGGCCGTAACTGACAGGACAGACATGGCCGGCCCACTGCCACTTCAGCTTGCAGATTTTGAGAGCTACCTTTACCGTCGAAGTTCTTCGTTCCGGATTTTGTCCTTTAGCGAAATGCCAAGCATAGCTCTCTCCATAGCTCGCTGTGCTACTTTGAATCGGTGTACCAGCCCAATGGCCAGGTGCCATATCTCTGCGCCGGAAGTAAGAGTGGGGATGACGCAGTTGTTATAGATTTTTGTCTTGAGGTACTCTAACCTGGAGCGGGCCTACACTCGGGGATCATAAGAACCATTCACACAAGCACAGTGGAATCTATCATAACATACGCAGCTAATGCCTAGGCTCTAGCCACCACCAAGATCGGAGTGCCAATATACTTGAACAATGTTCACAAAGGTTTCACTCAAAAGAGCGTTAAAGTGTACAAAACCATATTATTAAACTCAGCGCTAATACTCTCCGGGTTACTACTAATTGACCTCAGAGTTAGAGAGGCAGCTGCTCTCTGCGAGGCCAAAAACGGTGTACCCGGGCAGATCTGCGAGATAGAGAAGTAGAGCGCGTCACTGAATATTGCAAGGTTACCCACCCGACAGAGCGAATTAGCTTAGAGTTCAAACGTCTGGAAAACCAAGCTGACGTAGAAAACAATAAAATGCACACCATCTGCATATACCAAGACGGGAGTAACATTGATGGCAGAGTGGAGGCAGCACTTTCCGTATAGCAAGACAATGCGGAGATCGCTGCCACCAAACTGAAACTATCGCCTAACTGCACCTACTACCAAGCGGAACTCTTGGCTCTGTGGCATGGCCACAAAGATGATATTGGCACGCCAAGAACGATAGCTTTGGAATATTCAGCGACTCAAGATCTGCGCTAGACACAGTCGTCAACAGCTCTTCTCTGCACCGACTTGCAGTACAAATACGGGAAAACATCAAAGCTAGCAAACCCCAGAACAAAGAAATATCTTTGTTTTGGATAAAAGCACACGAATGATGAAGGCAATGAAAGAGCCGACCATCTGGCGAAAGAGGCTGCAATTAAATGCAAAACAAAACCGAAGTACGACTTATGCCTTGTTTCAATTGTCAAGCGACAAATCCGCATGGAATCGCTTGAGGAATGGAACAGGCGCTATAAAGAGAGCGAAACCTTCAAAACAACAAAGATATTCGTTCCCAACGCAATTGAAGCATGTCCTACCATCAGGAAAACACCCATAAGCAAATTAAATACGCAGATCTTCACAGGACATAGCGGGTTCTCCGATTACCTACATCGCTTCAAATGCAAGGAGAACCCGGCATGTGAATGTGACAGCACCTGACGGAGAAAAATAAACAGTGGAATTATCACATGGTTGTAATTCGTATCGCATAACAACTGACAGAAGCCAAGCCAACCTCACCTTCTCGTGGTGCGCCCTGCTAATCGATGAACGAGGGTCTGGCTCTCATCAAACTGCATTGGGCCGGCGAAGTGGGAATTTTCCCAAATCTCGCCATATGAACCCCTACGAACGACGGCCCCTAGTGCCCAGCAATGCGAGCAGTGTAGGACCGATCGTTGTGAGGATCTTTAGGGGAGGCCTATATTCAGCAGTGGACGTCTATTGGCTGATAATGATGATGTTATTACAAATGTTCCTATTTTAACACTCCTACTGGGAAACTTAAGAAGTTACGTCCAGTTAACATTAATTTCATCAGTTACATCTTATATGAGCAAGAAATTAATACATAGTACACATACTCTTACCATATCCAGCATCGAGACGAAGGAGGCGTTCACCCGGTGCTAAATAATACGCCGGCCCATAACAACGTGGCTCTAGTTAAGATTATATACACAGCATCACATTGTACTAGTCGCCTTGACACATATGATGTTTAGCTTCGTTACTACAGCAATTTCAACAGCTACTCTTACAACGCTCTTCAAACCAGAACGCAGTTATGTTTGCACAATACTGTTTGGCAGCAGAAACAGGAGCCACTGTAGTACCTACCTAGACTATCTCCGGCTGCACTGTGTACTGTAAAACTCTGCTGAAAAGCTATTACTTTATCGGATTGCACTTTAGCGAATAACCAACTTCCAGCATCCGAATCGACCTCATTTCGTGAGTCAGCTGTTAAGTTGTTAAAGGGAATCATTTATCGAACCCACCTGCAGAGCTCTTATTTAGTGCCATCATTTGTACCAGTCAACTCAACGCACAACCTACTGAATAAATGAATATAATCATCATTCATTTAATACGAGTGCATGCTGAATGTATTAATGTAAAACAACCCCAAATATTGCACACATAATAAAATACATTTGGTGGTAGGTCTCTATTTTCGCAGATCTAGATAAGTACCAACGCAGCTCCTATTTCTGCTGATAAACAACAGTATCCAAATATTATTACGCTCTTGTTTGAAAGGCGTTGTAGCTAATGAAATTATTTAGGTAACGTGACTTGTTTCAAGACGATGAGAACAATGCGGTGCTGTGTATATCTTAACTACCGCCACGTTGTTACGAACGGATGTATCACTTACCACTAGACGAATTTTCGTCTCGTTGCTTCGTTGAATTAAAAAAAAACCTATAGCGCTAATAATGTTATAATTCTAGATAGTAACATATGTTCAATTGTTTGTCGTTATCTTAGAGGTAATGTTAAATCCTATGGGCCCGCCGTAAAGCGACGACGGTGGAACATCGTGGAGGTTTAAATCGGTGCAAGTCCGACATAAACTGTCCTTGCTCCTCCGATGACAGGTTCACGAAAGCATTTCCCTCACTTAAAATAAAAAAGTTTTCTGTCTAGAAATTAGTAAACTTCTATCTAAAATTATTATTGAGTAAATTATTTTTGTCCTTTTAATGGTGATGCAGCTGATGAAATTAAAAGAATAGCCAGATTTAACTCATAAATACAACTGTTATACAGCATACTAAGAATGTTTACACAACATCACATTACGGCCAACAGTTTATTTCCAATAATATCAGAGTATCATCACACGAGGTAGACTAAGAAAACATTCCAAGTTTGAAGGAATAATTTTGACGCTGTTCTATATTTAAATAAAAAAAAACTCAAATTTCAGACTTTGTCACTTCGCTAACTATTTGCAATATCCGATACCTAATAAGAGGTGAAGTTTAATAGGACTTCGCGTCTTTTACCTGCTATTTGGAGGGACAAGCGGGAGTACGAGAAGCAAATTCGCGGAAAACTTTTAATGCCTCTCCATTCCGAAAAGATTTAAACTAACTTAGGGTTGCGGACAATTTTCAGACTTTACCATTTCCTTAACTTAGTAAAATGATGGTTTGAAGTAACGAAGGAAGAGACACGTGTTAATTCTTCGTGAAACAAGTTTATCAAGTTTACAGGAATCAACGTATGTACAAGGATCATAACAAATAGAATAATAGAGCTTCAGTATGTTGCAAAAACATCAATGACACTAAATATGGGATGGTTACTAACATTACGGCATCGGAGCAACCTTTCAACTTCTAATTTACTACCGGTGATGTTGGTGATGAGGATGAGGAACTAAAACGATTATGATGAAACAAAAAGATTTGTTTTTACGTTTAATACATGAAGTACGCCCGTACTATATATACACCCATAGTAATTGCAATAAACAAATCTCTTTTTAACAACAAAGATATTAAGATATTATAATATATAATAACAAAATCGATAAAAATGCTTTGCAAAATCTAATAAATCTACAAAAAAGTCTATAAAAAAACAGATTTCAGCAATGTGTTAAAAATAATGTATGGATTTATTACAGTTTAAATATTTATCACTCTTTGGTTTCACTGTATCTCTCTCATGTGTTATTTATAAAGGAAAATTCATCTTGGAAATTCAATAGGTATTGAGGTTCTAAGATAAAGCGTGATTTTTTTTATCAACAATAAACTTAAGTACAAGTAGAGAACAAAAAACTTGATAAATTTATAGAAGCTCATGATGCAGCATGCATGAAGTTTAGATGTCTTATTACGAAAGACATGTTATTGGATATTACACATCAGACATACAGAACATTTTTCAACAAAGTTATATCATAATTAGACTTAGACTTTAGATTAAGATGGAGTTTGAATAATGCTTAATAAATAGATTGAATGTTATCTGTTTAATCACTTTTTCCATACAGTGGTACAGAGGGTGGAGATTATGCCTACATAGCATTCTCTACCGGTCCACCTGGGGAGACGCATGTATTGAAAGCAGGTGTAATAAATAGTAACACATAAAATAAAGGAATAATATAAAAATTACAAAAATATAAATAATAAATAGTTATACCATCCTTGTCAACAGGAAGCACGACATAAGTGTTGAAATAGCGTAACGGTTCATGTTAAACGATAAGGGATAACAAGCACCGGATATTCTCATATTACTATCATCAGTGAGACACGTCAACAACCATAGAAACTCACTCTGTGACCAGCCCTCTTATAATCTACACTGCTTTAGGTCAATTTAAAATTAATTTCAATTAATTAAAATACTAACTCCACAATGTCAAACCTAGATCAATAATAAACAGAATAAATAAATAATACTAGTATAAAAATACAGACTATGATTTTGTGTGAAATAGATCAGACTGCTTGAGTCTTCAAGTAATGAAGACGAAGCATCCTTTTAAATGCTAAATTGAAGGTTATGGGAATTCAATTTTAGATTTTATCTAAGAATGAGTAAATACATGCGAAAGAAGTAGTTCGAATTCATAAATGTCGAGAAATATGAAAAGCACTACTTCGCCATTATCGCATGGTATCGCTGTCTCTTTATATCTCTTTATATATAATAGATTTTCACCTATGTATAGACTCATCACAATTCTGGCACCACAAGGCTTCATCATCATCATCAACCTCTAGACGTCCACTGCGAGCGGAAGGACGTTTACCTGGTAGTAAGTAATTCGCCTGCTCAAAACAAGGTGGTGCTAGTTAGAATGGTAGACACTATACTACATTGCGCTCGTCGCTTTGGGTCATAGGATGTTAAGTCGCGTTACCCCAGTAATTTGACTAGCTACAATTCCTTTCAATCCTGAACACAGTAATGTTTGCACACTAATGTTTGTCAGCAGAAACAGGCGTTGCGGTGGACGGACTGTGACAACAGAGACCTATTACCGGTACAATACCTCTACTTAAAAGAAACCTATTTCAGAAACCGAGATTCTCGATAATACAGTAAAAATACCGTCGACGATTATCATCAGCATCAATCCACTGCTGGACACAAGCCTCATTGATTAGTCTTCCGCTGCCCTGATTCAGGCGCTTTACTAACGTCCATCACAGCCAGCTTGGCCTTCGGTACCGCTGGACACTAGGAGCTGCGTATGCAGGGATTCATATGTCAGAATTTGGGCCTTTTTCCACCACGCTAGCCCAATGCGAGTTGGTGGGAGCCAGAGCCTAGTTTGTTGATTGGTTCCCGTGAGTTGTTGTGCGGAACCCCTTACACCCCAAACTTAGACTTAAAATTTGGTATGAATTTTTTTTACCGAGTATAAGTCAGGTAAGAACGGATTTTACAAATTTTGTTCCCTAAAAGGAGTTGCGGGCTTGTTACGGCTAGCACAGCGGGTGGGGAATAGCTAGTAGATTACAACTGAATTCGATAGCTGCTAGTAAATATGTAAAATCAAAACTATAATAGACGATTGCAACATTCGCTCATTTTTCCAGCTTATCAGACTGGTATTGAAGTCTAGTAATATATTCATGAAATCTGTGTATCTTCGTATTGCGTTTACGAGTACTAGCGCAATATTGACTGGCAATTGAGAGCATTCGAGAATGAAAGCGATATTTGTAGTTTGTTTTTTTCCATAAAAATAGCTAACTTAAATTGTTAAAAATTAATGAAATATTCCAAAAATGTTTTGCATTCATGATATATGCATGTTTTTTTTTAATAAAGAAGCGACAAGACGGATACAGAACCTCATTCACATAGCGGTACGCAATATGCTACCTCATTGGGATGGGGTAATAGTTATGATGTACAGACAACACCAATTTACGCTTTCGGACACGTGACCAGATGTTCTTATTTCCTCAATAATCATAGTGGTTGCAGCGTCCTTTAATCAAAGATGACATGACTGTATTTAGCAACCGATATAAGTGTTGAAGGAATAAAATTTATTATATAATACTGGTGATAAGTCTCTGTTGCCAGAGACCATCTGGATAAGTACCACCGCAGCTTCTATTTCTGTCGCCAAACAGTTGTGCGCAAACGTTATTGTGTTCCGGTTTGAAGTGCGCCGTAGCTAGTGAAATATCGGGGTAACAAGACTTAAGACGCTGTCTTATGGCGACGAGCGCAATGTTGTGCAGTATATTGTAACTAGCACCAAGTTGTTATAGGCAGGCATATCACTTACCATCAGGAGAACATCCCCTTCATCTCATTGCTTCATGGAAAAAAAAAATAACAATTTAAACGCTATCGAGATTAGTAAAGCATTGAGATAAAACTTCTACAATCTTTTCTTTTTTCTCCTGCCATTTTTCCAGCTATGTGGGGTCGGCAAAGTATGACATATGATATCTCTTCCACATCCCTCAATCAGCCGTCATATCTGAATTCACACTCTTCTTACACTTGCCATCTTTCACACAATCCATCCACACTTTCGTCGGTCTTCCTTTACGCTTATAACTATCCTACAGTCATACTCATTACTTTCTTTGTTGTACTTCTATAACCTTTTATAGTTAAAAAATGTATTTTAATAGAAATAGCGTATAAAAATATACTTTCTAAGCAATCAAGTTCGGAGTCGAAAAGCTGATCGGCGAAAAATAGAGGAAATACACTTACTCATACATGGCTATTAATTTCTTAGCCGTCAATACCAAACTGCGTAAGATATAATAGCGAGACTGTATAACTTAGTCTCGTTGTATACGCAGTACTTCAAACATGTTATTTTCTTTTAATTGTTTACTATATTTATATGTAATAATTGTTAATGATTTTTACGACATTTTAATAGATTTAATATGACATTCTTTAAAATATGTGCTCTTGAAGAGCTTGGACTGAAAATCTACATAGCTTACACGAAACATACTCACTTATGATATCCATTGACATAAATCTTAATAACATCTCAGGAAATCTCTGTTAAAAAAGGGCTTTTATTTATATCGTCTCTTCTAAACCTATATATGTTATAACTGTGTTTCATCTGCTGCTAGTTTCTTGTACTTCTTCATATCTGAAGATTGGTTGTCTTCTATTTCAATGATGCATTAATACTTTGATATATGTCAAACGTTGTAAGATTTTTCTAAAAACTTTTCATTTAATTTGATAGCAAGTACTCGTACTGGAACTTTGTTGATTTCGGCAACAAATTCTATTACAGAAAAGGCAAGCAATCAAGGCACGACACACTGAAGGAGGCTTGAGCAAGATTAATTAAGTAACCGGCATCAATCATTGCGTCGGCGTTTCACAAGGTGACAAATGTTCAACTTAAACATGTTGGATATATATCAGCAGGAAAGAGATAATTGTTGTGATTTTATCATAGTCATGTTCGGATTCATGTCTCTGCGATGCATTGAAATACTTGCTGGATTACTCTTGGAGTTTTAGGCAGAGAATTTCTAGTTAAAAGAAATCGATTCTCGATAATTCAATACAAAGAGCGTGTCGATCATCATCAGCCAAAAGACGTTCACTGCTGGACACAGGCCTCCCCAAAGATCTCCACATTGATTGGTCTTGCGCTGCCCTGGTTCTGGCGCTTTGTCAGCCGTCGTCACCGTTAGCATGAATTCCAGTTTCGCCAAGCGGTGGAGACCGTCGTTTATAAGGGTTCATATAGAGGGATTTGGGCCATTTCCCACCAGTCTGGCCCAATGCGGGTAGGTGGTAGCAATGCCTCGTTTGTTGATTAGTAGAGTGCACCACGAGCAGGTGAAGTTGACTTGGGCTCCGTAAATTATTGTGCGGGACCCTTTACGTCCCTAATTGTCGATACTATTAGAGTTTTAGATATTTATTCCCATAAGATATTACAATAATTCACTTACCATGAGAATATTTAAGAATATGGAATAATGACCAAAGGACACAGGCATATGTGACTATTAAAAGAGATTGTATAAAATATAACAAATTTGATTTACGTTATTTCAGATTTCCGTTTTATTTTCTTAATGTTTGCTTACTACCGACTAAGTAGTTTCTGTTTCGACTACGATATAGCGGCTAATTTGGTATTCTGGTTACCTCTCACTCTAGTTGCTTGTGGTCTATATAATACGTGTGCGAATTTCTAATGAATAATTTCCATTATTTACTTTATAATAATACATACGTAGAAATTTTTATTTTATTAATAATTATGTAATTTTTTGTCTCACCTTAAAATTTGATTTAATCTTGTAACCATCATCTATACTTATGCTTCAAAGTATTATTTATTAAACTGTTGTTATAATGTTGTGTGAACTGAAACTGTTCTCAATGAGAGTATCTAAGGAAGCAATTGTAATTTATCATCATCATCATCAGCCAATAGACGTCCACTGTTGCACATAGGCCTCACCCAAAGATCCTCCACGTTTGTAGGGGTTCATGTGGGTTGATTTGGACCTTTTCCCACTACGCTGGCTTAATACGGGTTGGTGGGATTGTGATTGTTTGCATGAATTTTCGCTTGTATTTTTCTGTACTTATTGTTTCTGTTTATCTCCAATAAAGGAAATAAACAAATAAATAATTTCAATATACATATTTTCAATAGATAAATCACGCTGATTTGCAACAGTTAGCTTCGTACTAGAAAATTTTATTGAAAATATAAATGGAAATATATAACAACTCGATTGTACCAAAGAAGTCGTTAAAGTACAACTCGTCATTAAGTTAAGGCTAAATACAGACAGATGTCTGAAACAGATCGCCTCAAACGATATTAACGTTAAACCTGTGCTTTGTTGAATACCTCCAAGTTTCTAAACTGAATTCATTTGAGAACTATGTTTTCTCCGTTTAATATCGATTTCACGCAGAATGTTGTACTAAAGTTACATTATTATTCATATTCTTAGAAATGTCCGTCTTGATTTCAATTATTTTAGAATAATAAAACATTTTTTTATCATTAATCTATTTGTTATATTTCAGCTAAACAATCACGATTGAGTTGTACATTGTTTTGCAGACTGATAAAAAATATTTAACACAATCTTTAGTAATATTATTTTAAGTTTTTCTCAATGCTCTTGTTATTAAATTTATTGAGAAAGATTAATCGTTTTACTCCTATTTTTACGAGATCACTATCACAAGTTTTAACGGATACTGATAATAAAGCACAACCCATACAGATAAACAAAAAGTAGCACCACATCGCGAGCATCGTTATCATGAGACATGACAAATCTGATGAAGACACACAGTAATACACGTACTAGGTTTTATTGGTATAAACCATCTAGCTAAGTACTAATGCTATCTATTGCTGTCATCAAACAATAGCGTGTGTTAAGTTTCAAAGATGCTTAACTAATAAAATTATAATATGACACTTGACATCATATGCCTCAAGATGTCGAGCATAATATAGTGTAGTGTATTATTTTTCGTTACTTCCGGTGTCTGGCCGAAGTATCTATTTTCTTTTTCTTTATTTGCCTTTATATATATTCTTTTCTGTTCCCTACTTACATTTTCTTTTTTTTCTTTCATACTTTCTCTCTTAGACCTTGACATATTCTTGTTTCATCTTCATTCATGCATCACCTCTCAGATTTCAATTGCTACTTATAATAATTTGCTTACAAGTTTTAATTTTTTCCTTCTATATTTCATCTTAATGCACAAATATGTTTCCTTTTAGTACTTTACTAGATTTGCTGTTATTTTATATTTTATTTATCTTATTTTGTCTATTTCTGCCTTATTTACCTTTCTTATTTTTTCCTTACAATTACTTTTCCTACTTTTTATTTCTTTCTATAGTATTTTTAAAAACTCACCCATGGAATTTAAAAAATATGCGGCGACTTCCGTCTTAACTCATCGGAGGGGCATTATCTTAATTTGCGCAAAGATGTCATGAGCAAGTGTAGTATATACCATCAGATGAACGTTCTTTGTTTCTTTGCTGTAAGGCAAATTCAGTGGAACCATCAATACTAAATAACGTTATAATATTTAATATGAAACTCCATCAATCAATATTATTTAAATAATATTTCTGCAATAACAATATTCATGATTTTTGTTTCATTGTTTTTGTTGTAACAAAGGTTATATCATATCAAGCAATATAAGTCCCCACGACAATTTTCGTCTTATATTGAATACAGCCCGAGGCTTATGTGATCGCGCAATGCCTCCCAAATTGATCAGTTTATTTAGGCTTTGTAATATATATTGCCAGTAATTGGCAGGAAATTAATAATAATACAATCAAATTTATTTCTTATATTATTACAATTTATTACATTAAAATATTATATCACAAACCACGTTATTTTTATCAAACCAAAATTTTGTTGAAACTCCAAGTTATTCTATTTGTTTAAAAAAGATTATATTTTAGAATAGTCCTCATAAACTGTTAAATCGACCATAGGAAAGGGAAAGTTAAAAATTTTTTTTTCTAAGTGGTTAAATTGTTTATAAAAATAAAAAAAAGGAGCAAGATTCTATTAGTTTCGTCATGAAAGTTGTTTTTAAAAAAAAATAACTAATAGAAAGTAGAACTAATACATTCTGCAATTATTCTTATTGATCCATGTTTTTCCAGTATATATATATATATTTTTTCCTAAGAAAATTTAGCCAAACAATTTTAATTGAGTTTACACTTCTTCCATATGTTTATCATAAATTTTGTCTGCAGTTATGGTCTACTATTCTTTCAAAACGTTCTTCTAAGATTTCTTTTGTGAGACGGTTATGAAAATGCAGGAGACGAAGACAAAACCGGAAAACAAATAAGATTTATTGTTCAAAGCTACATTCCATTTTGCATTTCAAATATCTCTAAGAACTTTTAAATTGGAATTATTAAATACTCCTAGAACTGTCCAATTTTATTATCTAGCTGACTATAAAAAGTTGGCCGTCTCTAGAATTTTATAATAAAAGTCTATAATAAGGAAATATTACAAAAAAAAATCGTTTTATTTCGTTACTAAACAGTGGTACTTTAACATCTTTTTTAATTCTTCGTATCATCAACATTATGATGATAAACTATTTCGATATTTTCTTTACGTTAATGATACCATTATGAAAAGTATAATTAATAGTTACATTAGACCCTTAGCGATTTTGTATAAACTATATTCACATTTTTACTACTGAAACATAAAAGATTTTCACTACTTTCCATTCACCGCTTCCTGTTATATATATACTAGTCAGCAGAATTGACTGATGTTCTAGATATAATGAATTGTGATTAAGAATATCTGTGCAAAGGTGTCTCCTAATTGAAATTACTATAATTATTATCTCATGTGGAAAATCCAATTAAATCAGTGAATATTTTGTTTATAACGAATCTTATAATTATTACTAATTATTGTGTAAATCAGTGAAAATGTATGTGTATATAAACAGCTGTTTGACATTAAAATTTTCTAATCAATTATAATTGTTATGGAAATTGAATTTAACAATGATAATTGCATGCATGGTATCTGTATATGTGTATATGGACCATTTGAATTCCGTGACAACTTCACTCCATTGGCTGGCACTGTTACGCAACAAACCAATAAGCTATCGGCGACAAACTGACTACACGCTTAAGCTGCATATGAATAAGATTATGTTGACAGCTGCATGAATTTCGGTGCTGAAACAATAGACTTTAATATAATTTTGAATGGATTTTGAAACAAATCAGGTTATTCAGGAAGGTATTGCAACAACATTGTAATCAGATTTGTTTTACGCTTTATTTTAAAAGTTACTTTTTATTTTACTTTTTATAAAACATTCCTCAATACTTTAGGCGTATCGGGTATAATTAGCCCATCTTGATTTTTAGCTAGTGATTTGTCTATTTGCCACTCCCTCAGAGTCTTCAGTGTTACACCGGGTACAATATCATCATTTTCGTACTTAGATTTGTACAGTTCGTAAAGAAAAGTCTTCAGCTGCTCCTTTATAAAATCTACAGGAACTTTAGATACTGCTACAAGCTGCGGTTTATTAGTTTTGACATCTCCGACGTGTTTCGTTTCGTAGAGTTCATAAATAAGATGCCGGTCGTGCGGTTTGGGCAATTGTAAAAATATTGAGTAGTCATTGCCTACGTGAAGGTAACCTTTCAAGTCATATTCGGACCTAAACCCGTCTATAAATTGAAATAACTTGTGAAGACGAACGGCGATCACATGTGCCGGTATCACAATTGAAAGAAACATCAAACGCAAGTGCTGGAAATAAGGGAGAAACTTTGTTTTTAAGTCAAATAACAATTTTATGGTGTATATATATGTTTTAATTGAAGAATTAATAAGAAGGATAGTAACAATAGTAAGTTAGAGTAATCACGCAGGCCGGACTGATAAAACAACTCTAAATCCAACTTGAATAAATACTAACTTGTGCTGCATATTGCTGAATTATAAAAACTTTTGTCATAGTTAAAATAATGAAAAATTAAATATAAATTCAGGTTTTGCATACCCAAACCATGAGCTCACGTCCATATGAGTTTTTCGCAATGCAAATTACAACGAATCGGAATTCGTCGTATCGGAAAGCTATAAACTACTGTTTGTGCTCGAAGCAAACTCCTATATTTATCTGAAATGTTATACGACTCTTTAAACTCGAAATAAATTTAAATTTTTTACTGCCACGACTTTCATTTATGTCGATAAATAACTGTTTATTTAAATCAAGAGAAATCTATAAATTCAAAACGTGGATCGGTATTATAAATTTATACCTATGCTTCCTATGATGCGTTTGCATGGAATGAGGACCTGGTGAAGATCGCAAAACAGAAACTTGAACAAAGAACTGAAATAATGAGAATTATAGCTTTAACTTTCTCAAAGCAAATATTTATGAATCAAAAAACAATACCACAATTCTCCGCAGTGTAAGTCCAAATTAATACATGAAAACCTAACATTTTATACCAAAGTAATGGAACTACAAAGCAATGTAGTCACAATATCAGATTTTTTTTAAATTACCTACTGATAACAAAACTACACTTCGATTTTTTATTATTCAACAATGCATCGGAACGTGCATGAGGTTCACCTGATGATAATACCTTTAACAATTTGGCGATTGCTAAGACGATACACAAAGCACCATATTTGTTACATGTCGTCTCGTTACGTTATCACACTGGAACACAGTAATCTTTGCATACTACTGTTTAGGGGCAGAAATGATTCCAGGTCTATCACGAGTGTAAGAGATCTAAGACTAGTTTTCGATTAGATACGACAATAAAGAATATCAAAATCAGCGGCAGTCCTAGGCAGAAATAGACCACAAGCGTAGGTTAATAAATATATTATGAATAAAGCTAGGAGTCATTTCTAGAGATTAGCTCTCCTTGGATGTTTCTGGTTTGATTGATTGCGTGCTGTTACCGGATGTGAGGTGTCAGCTCATTGTGAACTTTGTGATTGATTACGCTTCTAGTCGTGTCTGCTTGCGATCTCCTCTGCGTGTTTATGCTGTTTACCTTTCCCCTAATTTTTTTTATAAACTACCTTAGCAAGTAGTTTTTCATTTAATACCAAACTAAAAAGATTACCCAATTATTCTTAATCTTTGATTAGTCCATAGGAGAAATTAATGTACTGTTATATGTATATGTTTGTCTCTATTTCTTAATTATCTATATTTTAAGCAGGATATTCACCGGATGTACCTCTACCTACAACAACATGGTGCTATTTAAGATAATAAATACAGCGCCAAATTAAGCTCATCGCCTCTAGACACAAGATATCAAATCTGGTTACCCTAGTAAGTTCACTAGCTAGAACAGTAATATTTGCACACTATTGTTTGGCAGCAGAAATAAGAGCTGCGGTGGTACCTCCCTAGACGGTCATCGGCAACAGATCTATCACCAGCATATTTTTAATACATGTATAATAAGCTTTTTCATATTTTAGATTTGACAATATAGTATGTCTCACGGTGATCAGCACGATCTGCTGCTGTGTATGTCATCCTAACTAGCGCCAAGTTGAACAGGGTTATTGCCTACCACTAGGTGATCGTCTCTCTCTTCTTATTGTTGCGTTGTATTATTACGATTGCATACATACGGTAAAATAAACTCTGATAAGTATTCAACTATTTGATAGATATAAAGCTAATTATAATAAACAAATGTAAGAGTTGTCGTACGAAAACTATACAAAGGTATAGAGAGAGTCGTACTGTTTTGTTAATTACAGCAATTTCCGCAACCTTGGGAGCATCCTCCTGAATATTTTAATGTTTGACGGGATTAATTAATCTCATTCACAATTCCTACATCTTCAGCGGGGCCTGATTGCTTCCCATCTCTCTATTTGCAATGCTAACAATAAAATTGAGTCGCTCGTGAGACAAACCTCTACTGAATTGAATTCATTAACTATTTTCATTTAATATCAACCTTATAAGAAATTATTATTATGAAACCATACTTTTCAATTATTTATAAATTTTTTCATATATATGTCAATAAGCATTTTAAACCGAAAATCAAAATAAATGGAAGAACATTTTTCATTACTGTACTACTGTTAAAATAAAAAAGATTTAAACTTTAATAAGAGCTCTCGAGTGAAGTATACATTTAAATTTTCTTTCTTTCAGTGCTTTATTCAGCTATAAACAAGTATATTCCGTAATTGATTGAAAAAAAATAATTTTCAGAGATATTCTTCACTCTGTATTTTTATTTTGAATACAATTGCGACTCCTTTGATGTTAGATCACTTCTAAAATACAGCCGATTTCCCACTGCTGGGATACAAAACTTAAATAAAGAGATTAATCCATTTGCCCATCATGCTGGTCAATTGTGGTTTGGCAAATGTTGCTTACAAATTTGTCAATCTTCGCTTCAATCGGTGACTACTCTTTATTGTTTCCGCTTAATTGATAAAAAGTTTTATGCGAATATATATTACTTGTTTTTAATCGAGCATTTAATAACATAAATAACAATAATAAAATAAACATTAAAAAATTTAGAGCTAGTACTTGATGCTAGGTTTCTCTAATTTTTTTTTTCAATGAAGCGGCGAGACGAGCGGGACACACCTGATGGTAAGTGATACTCCTGCCCATAACAACGTAGCGCTAGTTAGAATATTATACACTGCACCACGTTGCGCTAGTCACCCTGAGACATAAAATTTTAAGTCTCATTACCACAGTAATTTCACTAGCTACAATTCCCTTCAATCACGAATACAGTAATGTTGGCACACTACTGTTTAGCGGCAGAAGTAGAAGGTGCGGTGGTGCCTACCTAAATGTTCTCCGGTAACAAAGACCTACCAGTAATCATACCTCGTAATAGTAATATTATCTTGTTTACCCTATAATTTGAAATAAACGAAACGTAATATTAAAAAAAAAACATATAGTAACATACATAATATTTACTATCAATGAATCGATCTTTTCGAGCAATATATCCTCTATAGACTATGTTATTATTTATCCATTGATGCTAATTAGAGAGATAATATATTTTTTTTTGTATGGAAAAGCTGCGAATTGGATATTGTAAATAATGTTGTTCAGAGCACTTGATATTACTAGACGGGAACCATTTTCTGCACGATCTCATTCTGTCAAGAGAGGGAAGCGCTTACTTCTGTCGGTAAAGCTACTTTGTTTTATGATAGACTTAGTTGCCGTCAGTTTGTACACTTAACGTGTTTTTCCTTTCGAATTAGTGTTTTGCTTCCATTAGATAAACGGTATACAATCATGCTGTTCACGCGAAATACTAAAATTTTACTGAAAATATTTCTTTCCAAGAAATGAATGTTTTTCTATATACAAAGGCAAGAAAAATTTAATAGAATATCGACATCTTATTGAAGCCCTATACTCCATGTGGTTTCTATTAACAGTTAAGTAAATAACTTTTAAAAAAGTAACATTATATATTTTAGGGTAACCTCGATGTAGTCGATACTCTCTAAATATTTTACTAACAGTATTTTGTTTAAGTTATCTTATTTAAAATATATAATTCCCGTTAAAAATCTCAAACTACGAAAAGTTTCGTTATAAATAGTCAGTTTTTTATGAGTAATTTAAATACAGCTTTTTAGTTAATTTATACACAATATACGAAATAAATACAGGAAAACCGTAATAAAATTACCTATGACGATTGCCAGCATACTGTCCTCGTCATCTTGAATGCCAAGCATAACCTTTTTTAAGAGATCTTCTACCTTAGACAGAAGAAATCAATAAGCTGAAAGTAGTCGCTTATTTCCATACATGAATTTAATAAGTTCCATGAAAAGTAGATACCAAACATTACTATTCCTATTAATAGCTGAAAATGTGAAAATTAAAAAAAAGCTCGTCTCGTGAAAAGGTCGAGATAAGTTTTTATCTTAGTAAGCCCCTACCTACACATTTGGTGATTCGTAGGAAAAGCCTTAAGCAAAAAAGTTCAGTTAGCCTTGACAAATACAAATCGTTTTCAGTATTTTGGCAGAGTCTGAAAATTTCTTTTACTACTTTAACATTCAGCTTGTATAAAATTTCTTAAGGTTATAGGTTTTTCACGAATCAGATAACTTTACGAAGAACTGTAAACACGTAACTCAATCTATTGGAAACATTATTAAATTGAAATGTTCTTTGCGAAGTAAAATTTTTCATGTATATATTGACAATTAAGTTACTAGTTATAATAAGATACTGTAAATCTAGTAAGATAGATCTTAGCTTCGTCGTCCTTTTAATTAATATCAAAAGAATGAGGTTATAAAAAATCTTCGTCGTTTTCTTTCACAGTTTTTAGTACATTAAATGAAAATGTTAGTACTGGTAGATTTCTGTTGCCACAAGGAGTCTAGGTAGGTACCGCTGCAGCTCTTATTACTGTGAACAAACAGTAGTGTGCAAACATTACTGTATTCCGGTTTGAAAGGCGTCGTAGCTAGTACAATAACTAGCGCCACATTGGCAGAAATATCGCTAACCACCATGTGAACATCTAGCTTTTCTTATAGCTTCTTAAAATATTAAAAAATGTATGGTTTAATGTGATTACTTTATGAAAAACATATAAAATAACATTCTCCAACGATCCTTTTTCTGAGATAATCATTTCGGTATAAATAAAATCCTTTTTTTTTTATTACAAGCATTATTTGGCTTTTATAGAAATCGTAAAGCCATAATGGATTTTCGTTGTAACATATAGAAGGTACGCGTCGCCGGGGAAAATTAACGATATAGCTAATGTTATTCTTATATAAACATACCAAATAGGGAAACAAAACGATTATGGTTTTTTATCTCTTTTCCTCTCAGATTCTTCTCTTTTCTTCAACACGCAATAAAGATGAATCTTGACCTTATATTACACAAAGAAAACTTCTCCATCATTTTATCTATTTATAATGAAGCTATGGTTTTTATGTGGAACTATATATTTGTTAATTAGAAGAATATATGTCGTCCGATTTTAATGTATCAAATGAAAGAGTTCATTTTGTGTCAAAAAATCATTTAAGAAAATTTTATTTCGATTATGTCTTTACTTATAATACATAGTAATACTTAAAAAAAAATTAGGGTAGTAACTAGATTAGCGGATTCGGAAAACTCTGCCAGCAAAAAGTATCACCTGGTGGCCTTAGAATCGGACCAGGGACCTCCTGGTTACAAGGGAAGCGCTTAGCACTACGCTAAGGAGGCAGTTAAAGCAGCTTACCTTAGGCTAAATAATATAATGTTGAATTTGTAGTAAACGTAATTAATGAATACTTTAAAAGGTATAATTACTAGTCTGTTCAATTGGTGATATATTTTTCAACTAAAGCAGGTATTAAACTTTTAATCATTTATTTAATTACAAAAGTATGTAAAAATACGTCATGATTTAAAGGTGATTTTTATTACATTAAAAAGTGAAATCGTATATACATAGATTAATAAAAATAAAGCGAATTAATTGTATTTATTGACATCATAATTACTAAACACTTTTATCTTAACTTGTGCAGAATACTATAATATTGTTTAAAATTATACAAAAATAAGTAAATAGAAATTTAAATAATGATTAATAGGCACCCCGTATGGGAGACTGGTTCGAATATCCACACTATCACTAACGGCAGTACCTGTCGTCGTTATTGCATAAAGCGATAAAAGTGAGGATAACCAGAGGCTTAATCTCTAGAGGTCTACTTCCATCGATTGAGATCGATATGCTGAAAACATGTTAATGTTTCTGCTTCACAAGCTCTTATTAATAATAAAAATATTTATTTAAACCATCTGTTTATTATTTTTTGATACGTATTAAGTATCAAACATAATAATTTCTGGAGATTTCATTATGATCTCCATCATTTTGTTGTCAGCCGTAAAAGTACTGTGAACCGGAGTAACCTCTTAAACTCTTTGGACTCATTACGATATCGTTATCAATTGTTTTGTTGTCTTTAAATCTGTTTGCCACAAAGTCTCTGGTTTGCGATGGCACAACATCCACATTACCGTACATACTAGTCCCTGCACGTGGATACACGGTTGACAAGGGACGCATAGCTCTAAGTGTCGAATTTCCGGGAACATCTTTATAGAGAATCATATCCGGGTGAACAGGATCATAGAACGTTCCGGAAATGTGACTAACGTCAACGTCATTATCAATATCGGAAAGACCATCGCCAAATATATTAGGAGTATCAGTTGTGAACATGTCATTAGATTTAGAATTGTTTTTCTTTCGACGTACAACTAAATAACGAACTCCAATAAAAATAAATACCAATAGTAATAAGATAAAAACACTGACAGCGATATAAATCAACATCGATGTAGAATTCGAAGCATTTAAAAAGTTTTTATCATCATTTTTCTTAACACTGTCAATTATTGCGACGTCAATCCTCGGTAGATCGTACGTTAAGTTTGGAAGTGGTGACACAACTCCTGGATCAGCATCAGGCTTATCGGCATTTTTGAGCGCCCAATTTTTAGTACCTAATAATCATAATGGCTATTAACTTCATAGTTAAAGTTACATTTAATATAAGTAAGAGAAATTTTAAAAATAGCGCTAACAAGAAAAAGATTAAAGAGTGTGGTGTAGACGTGTCATGAGAAGATATGAAATGTACGTGAGAATGAAAAAGTTTTAAGATTAAAAGATGTAAGGAGTAAAGGTTGAAGGTAACCACAAAAATGTGGACTGACTGTGTTTGTTAATGATATGAGCGGTAAAACTGTTATTAGTAAAATGATGGATGATAGAGATGAAAGATAAAAAGAATAATTGTTACTCCAGTTCCATCAACCCGGACAAATAAAGCAAAACAAAAATATAAATATTTTTATGTTCAGTGATATAAAGCATCTTATATCACGTCTTAGTCCCTGAACTTTTTAAGGCACATAATATTTCTCTTGATCAAAGATGACGACAGTTTGATTAAATTATCAAAAAGTAAATAAGGAATAGTATCTTTACCTGTCGCTTCATCAAGAATCGATGATCCTGCTGCGAAATTAATAAATGGTGGAATTATCTCTCCCCACTTTTCATCAGCGTCCCCTAAAAATTTCCATGTTTTAAAAAACAAACAAAGACGAGTATCTCTTTTCAAATTGATGACAAAGAGAAAGACAACACTAATTTAAAAGTGTCTTTACTGCTGAAGGCGCTGCTGTGCTACAGATTTAAACAGATAAACGCGTTTTACTTATTTATATAATATGTTCGCGTCAGGACTTAATAAAAACACCAACCAGAAAATACCTGTTGAAACAAACGATTGAAATAACAAAAGTATAAACAGAAAGGTTAATAAAATAAATAAAAATTTATTTACCCGTTTCATCGAAGAAGTTTTCGTTCTTATCGGAGTCAGAACGCGAACTCATTATTTCATCCCTTTCAGCGGCACTTTCATATTTCTCTGTTAACACCCCCAAAGGCACTAAAATAATAAAACAGTGAGAAATGATACACAATCAAAACTCTTTCGTATTTTATTTTATGAAATTACTGAATCTTAATGATGTAACTGACTACTTTGTGTACTACTTCTGTCCTTATCAAATTGTACAATATTGTATGATGACAATGTTTACATAATACGACCATTTTAATCGTTTGATATCTTTGACAAAGGATATCAGGATATTCACAAGCGAGGAAATAAGCCTTGAATTATAATTTAAATTCAGATCAGAAACATCAAGAAAATTCACCAAAAAGATTAAGACCAGAATGTAATGAAAAATTTATCAAAAAATTTATGGGAATTGAATAGATATTCACATCATTAGACCACTATAGAACTAGTATACAGTTGCACAAGACCGTCCAGGTAGGTTCCACTGCAGCTCCTATTTCTGCCGCCAAATAGTAATATGCAAACAATACTGTGTTCCGATTTGAAGGGCGCTGTAGCTCGTGAAATCACCGAGTTAACGAGACAATTCAATAAAATCAATATATTTGAAACAAAACCTGATCAACAATGTACCACTCACCACATGCATAAACAATCTTAAGATATATCCTCGTATCGGGCTTGCATGGAGTAGTACCAAATGTGTTCTGATTAGCGGCTACTTGGCACCGACGCTTACCGTGACATATCTGTATCACCGTTTCCGTTGAAAACGAAGCTGTGCAGGCTAGAAAAGTTATATTCATTATATATGTTATTAAAATACTTATTATAACCAATTCGAAAGATTACTGAAAAATGATCCTCATTTCACATCTTGAGTGTTTTTGGGAGAAAATTCCTCAAATACCGGACTGTTCGAGACCATTGCGACAGTGTGATAATGGACCCCTCGTCGATGGCTAGTGGTGCGACGATAAAAGTAAGGATGGTAAGGTGATTTATTTATTTTTTATAGTGTTTTAACCTTATATACATAGACTTGAGTTATTTTTTAGACAAATGGCTTATTATTATTATTATAAAGTGACCATGGCCATCATGTCGAACAGTTCTTCAGAACACGTACCGTTACAGAGACGGTAAAACGAGCACAGAGCCAAGTATATGTGTTTATAGCAATAAAAAAAATATATTGGATTCCAGACCCAGAAACTGCTGAAAAATCATATTAAACGACACACAGTATACCTTTTCAATATTTTTTTGCGAATTTCACAACTTTAAATACACCAATCGATAGAGCTCGGAAAACTGAGTAAGTTTGCATTTAATAGTCATTTTCGCTATAATTACGTTGACGCTCTTGGAGCTCAAAGTTATTGTATATAATTATTTACTTACTATCGTTGACCATTCCGTGTGTTTGTGTACATTTATTTGAATCGTACGATGTCCTCCCATACAGAGCATCATACACAGCTATCCTCGAATGTGGATTGCAGCTCACTGTGATAACTTCGTTTTCACAACCAGTACGACTTCGAAACTTATCTGTGCAACGAAAATTTTAAATCTCTACATAACAAGAATTAATCTGCTTGAAATATAACTTCAACTTCGACTCCAATAATAAAGTTTTTTCTAACTCCTCTGGCTCATTACTACCTTCGAGTTAACCTGCCATCATAGACATGAGAGACAGAATATTCAAGGCCAGCATGTTTCTTCTATGTCATTGTAACTTAACGCAATATGAAATTAAGATCAAATTATCGACCCATTATATCAAAAGTAAGATTTAAAATTAATGCTATGTTTATTTGTAACTTTAAATTTCATACTAAATGTTTAAGATATCTGATTTTAATAAAATCTTATCTTGTTTAAATATTTTAATTAAAGCCTTGTGATTATAACGAGGAACAGTCGTTTGACTCAAGGTGGGAGTGAAAGGTATTGATTGCTCGTGCCGTCGCACCTCTGAATAAAAAGTATATAATGGCAGTGAAAGGAACTGTCGAAGAAGAATAGTAATTGCTTCCAGGAAACCGAATACTTTTAACACGCTAGTCTTTACTCGTTCGACTAATAAGGGCCGCACCTAGTCCACTCCCGGTAGTGGGCCACACCCTCGTCGTGCTGCTCGCCGGGGCAGCGACCCGACTTGGAATTTAATAACGCCGCATAAATCACATCAATACACTCACCCTCTACCTGTTACCCTTGTAAAAAAAAACCTTGCCAGCGTGATTAGTGAATCCACTTCCACCCCCTTTTGTTTCGTTTAAGCGAAAATTACGCGGCGGCACCGACCTCAGTTCTCTATATTTTTCCGATAAAAGAGTTAAGAGTAACGATTGGAAAACCTTACTGTCAACCTTTTTTTACTTCATTATCAACCTGAACACAGCTAATAGGTCCGTTTATTAATAACGAATATGTTTAATAGTAACGATTACTTTAGACTCAGGATCCAGGAAGCGGTCCTTTAGGTACAGGTAGGTCAAACGACCATAGTAAACATTATTAGAGAATAGAGCAAAGGTTAGACACTTATTTAACGGTGATAATTATAATAATATTAAACAATGTTTCCAAAAAAATCAAGAAATAAATATTTCATGTCCGCCTTCAATATATATATATATATGACTACCTCACCTACCAATACATGCCATCTTCTAGGTTGACTGATAAAAAGCGCTAGAAGCATTAAATCCGCCTATTGTAACGCTATTTAAGGTGTACAATAAACATTTTCAACAAAAAAAAATATATAAACTTAACCTACAGACCATTATTACTAAATATTACCACCAAAGTAACACATATATATATATATATTATTTAACAAACATTTTGCAATATAATTTCCAATATCGCGAAGCTTTGGTTAACAATGATGATTGTATAATATATTTTGTTTCTCTATTAACTTCCTTTTAACACAAAAAAGACTTGTCAATAGTACTATTGCTATTTCCACAGTGTTATTCTCACTTTTTATCAAGTCTTTTAACTCATTTATTAACATGATGATCTTGACCCATATTTATTTCTTACAAAAAAATTATAAGAGTATTTTAGCAAATCTGACTCTTATTAATTTCAATCCCTTAGTGAGTTCTATTTAATCTTAAAAGTTGTAATCTCACCCTTCGCTTGAAGTAAATAGAGCCAAGATACTTAATTATAAAACAGAAAAATTTTATGATAAATTAATCATTTTATGTTATTACTTACAAGGCCGGCACTTATAGGCCACTTCAACAAACTTTCTTGCCAACGGGCAGGGGTCCACGAAACCCGGCTTGAACTTGGTGCTGAATTTACACTGAGGCTTCTTTTGACATGCTTCAACTACCGTCTGTAGAAGCGAATACTGTAAGACATTAATTTATAATTATGACTTTGAAACCGTTTAGACTTAATATGATCTTTAATATAGATTTTGTTTCATAGAAGATGAATAGATGAGATACGCCCACCCATGACAATGTACAGAACCGCAGTACTATCTAAAGTACAAAGTCTAAAAATTTCCGCACAAAACAAACAAAAAATCATATAAATAATTTTTGTTACTAAAATATAAATATTACAACTCTTTCATATTCCAAGGATATCATTAGACGATGTAACGACAAAATGGTTCAGTTAACTAACTTGCAATTAAAAATCAACTCTAACCAAAAGGTATACCTTCTAAAGAAATCTCTCTTGAAATACAAAAATGATAAATAAAACTGGCTCCTCTCAAGAAATTAAAGATAGTTAACTATCTAATGAGGAGCACGACATCGACACAATGTTTACCTTCGACAATCAAAAATATAAGAACGTTAAAACCGCCGAAATACTGTAGTTGATCTAATAAGTTAAGTGCCGTGATAAATTATCAAGATCAATCATAAAGATTAATTATTTGAATGGAACATAATTGAGCGATAAGTTATATGAAACCGAAGGAAGTTGATGAATGATTGATCATGATATTACAGGGTAGAGTACCGCTATATAGCAAAACATCAATTAAAATAATTTTTATAAGAATATCTTGCTAGGAGATTTAGAATCTATCGAAATGCTTAAATTGAACTGTTCTTGAATTTTGTGAATAAATAAGTAAACTTTGTTATTCAAATGTTTGAAGATTTATCTTCAAAAGCATGCATGCAGTCTTAAAAATTATGTTGGATCAAAATTTGATACAGACAGATCACAACTGTGTGAACGATTATTGTATTTCACTTTTTAATAATAATATTTTATATTTGCTAACTTTAAAATGCAAACTTAAACATTCTGATCCTTTCTCCATATGAACTTTGAGTATCCCACTCACCTGCAAAGCGTTTGGCCATAGACATTTATCTTCGCCAACTACTTCAACGGCAGCTCGCTGTGTGTCGGTGCCGTCGTCCGCACAATTATCAGCTTTCCCATATTGTGCTACTTGTATACTAATTGAAGTACCTCTGGGACACGCCAATGATACAATTTTGTCGTCACAAGCTGCACGCTGCATGGTTTTCAATGTACCGGCCAATAACGCTACGAGATAATAAGTTTTTTTTAACAAGAAACCTAAACATGCGTTTGTAGTACAAATACAAACTCTGAAAAAGAATTCAACATATACTTCATCTAATTTACTAAATACTACTGTAGACTATATTAATGGCAGGAAATAGCAGGAAAGAGATATGTTGTAAAATACAAAAACTCTTAACTACATTTTTGGAAATAAAACAGTTTAAAGATGACCGCAGAACCGAGGATCGATGGATAAACTAAGTAAGATATCACGTAAATATCTGACAGAATAAAATTGTTAAGTTGTAAAACTTCAGTGTACTAAATTTGTACTGAACTTCAGTGTGTAATTAAAGAAAACATAGTGACGGTATGGACCAAAAATAACAAACTTCAAAGAAAAAAAATATACATCTACCCTCACATAGACTAGTGAATTAAAGTGGTGACTATCTTCCTGTACGAGAACGCTACGAATTCTAACAGTGGAAATACAAATTGATCAGTTCCCACTGCTGAGATTTGCGGCTTTCACACAGTACCTGTTATATAGTTTTACGTAATAAATTTTTTTATGTAATTTATCAAAGTTACACAAAATAACATTGTACAATATTTTTGATTTATATTTTAAATCCGATACAAGGCAGCGTTTCATACCATACAATTTTTACAACAAACTTTACTTCAATCTTTCCTCGGTGATGTATCGATGTATAATCGACAACACGAAGAAATAAACCGAAGTCTAAACGATTACTAAAGGTCTTCCGGTCGATTTATTCGAAATCTGTCAAAGGATATGCAATGATGGATGAGTTAATTTAAAATTTGTAAAGTGTGAACATTTCAAATAAAGTCTCAGAGTAACAGACAAGAATATAATGGTTATCTATTAAATGAATTATTGTATATCCACATGTAAATTATCGATGATGATCCCTTAAAAAAAAATATACAAAGAATCGTACAACGTAGTAAGTGGACTGTGGAATCGTCCTAGTTACGTTTCTATTCCATAATGTGTCAGAACAAAAGGCCACGCGTGTGTTTACCGCACCCACAGTTTAAATAATTAAAAACATGACAACGGCAAATTAAAGAGGTATTATGTTAGTCTGAACTATATTTCCCGTATTTCAACTGAACTACTTTATGGAAATAACTAACTAAAACTGATACTTAATGTCAGCACTGACCTATTTGAAACGCAAGCGTAAAATGGTACGTAAGCGTTAATTTATGAAATTAATACAATTTATATCAAACATTCAAGTAATACTTTACTACGATAAAGAAATATTAAACCATATATTCAATAAAGTAACTTAAAATTTTGCATATATCATATATGGAAAACTGTACAAACTAATAAATATCTTACTAATCTAATAGTGTTATGTAAAAACATGAAAATATTATGTAGCTTGAAAATTATTATCTACTAGCTATCTATTATGTTAGTCTAGTTATGAAATTTGGTTCAAGTTAACAGGCATGCGTCATTTCTATCAGGTTTATATTTAAACTGTCAATACATGTTGATGTTTTCAATCAGGGCTATCACAAAATCTGATATAAATGTTCGAAACCACCTAAAGATTGTTGTTTTTGAAGTAATTTAATGTTAGTAATATTAACATCATTAGAAAGACAACTGATACATCATGTATATATATATATTATGAAAAACAACCTACCTACGTTATCAGGGTTAGTGTGTGATGGTCTTGGCCAAATCAAGCAAGCAAATAATATGAACCTTTGATAAATTTCAAACATGATTGGTTTCTGTTAAGTTCGAGCGATCAAAACCCTTTCACTGCTTCTAATATATACTTTCTTAAGTGAAATCGAAACTTGTGATCCTTCGTAAAACACATAACTAAAGCTTAATGTATTTTCGGATAGACAAATGAAATGTCTACATTAGTTGAACTACACTAATCTTAATCAACTGTTAATTCAATTAGGTGTATACGAATGGGGTAATAACCTATCACGTCAGACTACTTTAGCATCGCGTCTTTAAAAAAAAAACTGGAGCGTGCAACCATTATGACACCGGACGTAAGACTGACGCGGACCCATGGTACACCCCACGCTTGGTCATGGTGCGCCCATAAATTCCGTATGACGTTTCACCGAAAACTCACCATTTTCCCCATGAGTTATATCATAGCTATCATAATTAAAACATCGCATTAATTTTAGGTAAAGTTATCGACTTCATTGTATTATGGCATCTCTATTGTCATGTACATTAATGCAGGTGATTCATTCTTTCTTTCTTCTTGAATTTTTGGTTAGTCATTATCGTATATTCATATAAATTATTGTAAGTTTTATAAAAATATACAACTTTCTTTTTCTTCCCCGTACTACGCGTGGAGGTCTCACAAGGAGAGAGTAAAAAAAAATTTTAGCAAATAAAGATATTTCTAAGAATGTGTAACAGAAACACAGTAACGTAAACTGTATATAACAGAACTGACCATGTAGCAAGTAAATGAAATCAGGAAAAATTTTAAATATTAATTTTTAATGTTATTAAATAGATTAGACACATAAAAAGTTGTCCAGGTATATAATTATGATGAGAAAATAAAATGGAAAGGGTTTAAACAATAAATGCACGGAAGCTGTCGTGTATGAAACAAAGAATAAAATGAGATACCTGTGCTCCGATGTCGGACGCAAGACAATAAATAAAAATATGACATAGTCAAGGGTTTTTTTATAATAAAAAAAAATTGTGAGAGTCATAGATTGAAATAAAGCAATCAACTTAATTACGGTATCGGTCAGAGATAATGGAATCGTTTCACAAATCGAACATAGTATTTGGTTAGGACGGCCGATGCTTGGTTGCGTTTGGTTTTAGTTCGCGGCGAGGTCTCCGCGCGTTGTCCGGATAAATTCAACTTTGTCACGACCTAATGAAACAACGGCGACCAATTCCCGTCAGCGCTTTACCAAAACAAACGCCGTATTTAACCCAGTTGTATACACTGGGCCACAATTATCTAGGAAGCTTTCCAATATAGGCCTAAAAGCCTCATCACATTCTACATTCTACATGAATTTAAAGGGACTAATAATATTTCTACTCGTATTTAGTTTATTGTGCAAACTCTTAGAAAAATAATAAAAATGTCAATTTAACTAAATTATAAATTCGTTTAGATTTAAGTTTTTTAGTTATATTTATAAAACATGCTTACTTTATACAGGGTGAAAGGTAATAAGTGTAAAAGATCTAGAGGTATTAAAGTATACCTCGTATCCTATCTATCTATGTATGGATACCCCATCCAAAAACAATGGTTCTGTAGTTATTAATTTCTAAAATATTTTTCAATAAATTCCCGATTTTCTAAGAAAAAATTCGATGACTTTATTTTTTATTTATTTCTACGCAAATTTTAATATAATAATTATTGTTTTATTAAATTAAATTAACAATCATCACACACAACAATAAGCTCGCACGTGTTACAACAAAAACAATAGGGTCAAATTAAGGGCTGGCGCGGCGTCTACTTTTATGAGACTACAGGTGTTTTTTTTTTTCTAAATTTTAGAAACTTTATGTACTTTCTTATATCTTCTCGGATAGTAATTGAAGTCAGGTACTTGTTTACGTGCCTTATACGTGTTTTTTATAAATAAAATTTTATTTTAAGATCAAATAAAACTGTAAGTGCGACGCCTTATTTGTTACTGACACGACTTTCAAAGAACCTAATTTAAAGGTTTTATCTTCTAAGTGATGATTATTAATTCAATTTTATAAAACAATGATTAACAAATAATTATTACATTAGAACTTGTGTAGAAATAAAATCTTCGAAATTTTTCCTAGAAAATCGAAAATATTTTGTTAAATATTTAAAAAATTAATAATTCCAGAACCATTGTTTTTTGATGGGGTATTCCATACATATATAGATAGGATACGAGCTATACTTTAGCCCCTCCAGATCCTTTACCCCTATTACCTGTCACCCTGTACATGTAATGTTTTAGTCCGTAATTAATTTTATTTTTCTCCAAGTAGAATATATTGATAGCATATATTAGAAGACTTTCTTTAAAAGAAAATGCTAAAATAAAAGTACAAAAAAAATTATGTTAAAGTTGTTACTTAAGATTATGACATTAACGTTTTTATTATCATTTATAATTAATAGTAAAAGGTAAAAAGAAAATTCGGTCCCGATCTTTAGAGAACTTTCATTCTTTGGGAGTATTTAATGTTTTATGAAATTTAGCATCAATATTGTTATACTTTAAAATAATAATTAAAGGTTGAACTAATTATTCATTGTTTTTTGTGTCACAGAATAAAAAAAAATTGTGAGCAATTAATTAAAAATGTGTACTAATGGGAGTGCCTCGTGTTCGCGTGATACCGCGAATAAAAAGCGGCTACGTATTAAACGAACAAAGAGCAATGTACTGTGATAAATTGACTTTGAGGTGTTCTTTTATTCTTTTCTCTTTACAAAAATGATTAAAACAAAAATAATCAATATTGACAATTCTTTAATAATAGAATTAATAATAAACCATAGGGTTTACAATGAAATTTTAAATAATTTAGTAATATCAATACATTCGCATTCTAACCCGTGCCAATGCTACATCAGTTATAACAAGAGTAGTACAAGTGTATTGTTGACCTCAGTTGACCTTTTAGGTCTCATTTTATAGGACACAAATAGCTTCTTCAAAAAATTGATAGTTTTTGATTTTTGGTATGAAAGTTTCTAAGGTGGCCTGTTAAACCACACTGAGTTATGAACTACTCCGCCAACAACTGTATTAATACTATAGAAAATATAATTTAGATTTTTGTATCGAAACTCGTCGAAAATATAAAAATATGTTGATCACTTTGTATGAGTTATTATACAAAGTAATCAATAAGCTAGACGTGGGGTAGTTTTCTTTTTGAACAACAAAAAGTATAACGCTCTTTGAAGAAATATTAAAAAGTTGTATTAAACTACCAATGGCGATGTTCAAAGCTTTCTAGTTTGAATAGATAAAAGTTTTTGCAAAAAAACCACTTCAAGCCTTCACCTTTTTTAGAGAATAGTAATAAGGCACGAGCAATCCCACGAGTTTAGTTTTAAGAAATATTTTCAGATAATAGAATAAATCAGATTGATCCTTTTTTTTACTACTTTGATTTAAAGTTTACGCGTTTTGTGACAATGAGGCCGTGGTGAACCGTTCTCGTCCAGAATACTATGGCTCTCATATGTTGACAGTCGGAACACGGCAATCCTACAAGAACGACAAATTTACAATATAAGGATGGTATCTTGCCAGTGACCGCAAAATCTTACCACCAACATATCTCTAAAACTGTGGCCTCGGAATCAAACCACCTCCGTGGCTCCTCCGGCTTACCTAAGCCGCTTCTCGGTAATATTTCATAATGTATTATAAGAATATGCTGATGTTTTACAAGCTATTATGGAAAGACTGTAAATTCATTATTTTATAGAGCATGCTCTTATTTCCCGCTACAGTGATGTTAAACGACACAAAGCTATTTATCTACGGCCGAAGCAAATCTATTTTATTGACCTACTACTAGTTATTTATATTCAAGCTAGGAGCTTTAAAATCTCAGATCTGCAAAATGATCCAAAATTTATTTGTATATTAGGTTGGGGAAAAAGTCTTTTCGCATTATAATATGTATGAACTTGTAATAAAATCTCTTTGGCTATACTATTTGATGTCAAAGATGCACGTCGCTCTGGTCTCTGTGGTCGCCCTATTACGGATAAAATGGATGCCATTTTTGAAAAAGTGAAACAAGATTGGCATATCAGTAGTTACGACGTAGCTGAAGAACTGAGAATTGGCCACAAAACAATTTTAGCGCATTTGAAGAAAACTGGGTACACCAAAAAGCTTGATATTTGGGTACCTCACGAGCTCACTGAAGGAAACCTAATAATGAACCATGTACTCGTTTGTGATTCTTTATTACGACGTAATGAAACCGAACCATTTTTGAAGAAGCTGATAACTGGTGATGAAAAGTGGATCGTAACGTACGACAAGAACGTGCGAAAAAGGTCGTGGTCAAAGGCCGGTCAGGCTTCACAGACTGTGGTGAATCCGGGTTAACTCGCAACAAGATGATGCTGTATGTGGTGGGATTGGAAGGGCAATATTCATTATGAGCTGTTATCACCAGGCAGGACCATCGATTCTGAACTCTACTGTGAAGAACTGATGAGATTAAAGCAACAAGTTGAGAGAAAGCGGTCGGAATTAATCAACAGAAATGGTGTGGTTTTTCATCATGATAACGCTAGACCTCGCACATATTTAGCCACTCAGAAAAAATTAAGAGAGCTTGGCTGGGAGGTGTTAATACATCCACCTTCTAGTCCTGACCTTGCACCTTCAGATTGCCGCCTGTTTCGGTCTCTTCAGAGTTCTTTAGGCAGTGTCAGGTTAACATCACAAGAGGACTGCCAAAAGCACTTGTCGCGGTATTTTGATCAGAAATCCCAAAATTTCTATTGCAATGGGATCATGTCCCTACCTACAAGATGGCAAAAAGTAATCAAACAAAATGATACCTACATACTTTAGTTAAATATAAATAAACTATATTAAAATATGTTTAGAATTATCTTAAAAAATGCGAAGAAACTTTTTCCCCAAACCTAATATATTTTTTTATTCATATGTGTAATATTTCAACGTCATTATGAAGTGATGAATTTGACTGTTAGATTAAATAATCTTAGAAATTCATAGACCTATTTTAGCAGAACTTTATCTAGCGTATAAATGATATAATAATATGTAAATTATACCAAGATTTTATTACAAAATTGTCTCTAACATATGTAAAAAACATATTTTTGATCGCTAATCAATGCAAAACTATTAGTATGTATATATATATATATATATATATATATATGCATATATCTTTAATCGTAATTATAAAATCACTTGGAACGATAAGATCACCTTTTACTGACTTCATTATTTATTGTACTGAGCCAATTTACGTCTCCACTGTCGGGGCACTGGCCTACCCTCAATATAAGGGTATTATATGGATATGTTTGTTTATATTTTTGTGTCTTCGTATAGTGTGAGAAAATAAATATATAATTTTATATTACTTCTTTCATCGTAACTTGCCACTATTTTCCCCTATATTATATTATCTGTTATATCGACTAATTTCCATGTCGACATATAATACGTTAGCAGATTAACGTATGTAAAGTAACAGCTAATACTACAAATTTCTATAATTTTATGAAATAACAAGTACAATATAATATGAATAAATACCTAGCTGTACCTCGCCCGCTTTCTAACCGTAATATAAAATACCATTGAAATTAATCTGAAATATTCCTTGAGAACAACCGCAACCACAAATGACTTTCTATAGCATCCGTTACTATAGCAACCGCATAAATAATTCAAAATGACAATGCTTATAAAAGTTCATTAGAAATAAAATTATGTAGGATTTATGAAATTTAAAAAAAAAATAGACTATAACCATCTACAAATTATACCAAGTCAATTGCACATGTTCACATCTCTATACACTAGTTTTTACGTGATTGGTGAACAAAGAAAACCTATTTTCATTATATATATAGAAAGTCAAGCCAACCTCACCTGCTCGTGGTGCACTCTCCTAATCAACAAACGAGGCTCTGGCTCCCACCAACCCGCGTTGGGCCAGCGCGGTGGGAAATGGCCCAAGTTCCCTCTACAAACGACGACTTACACAAATATATGAGCCCGTACAAACGACGGCTTCCGTTGCCAGGCGATGCGGGCTGCGCAGGATAGATCTATGTGTGGATCTTCGGGGTAGGCCTATGTCCAACAGTGGACGTCTGTCGGCTGATGACGATGATATAGATTAATCACTGGTGGTAGTTCTCTGTTACCGAAGATCGTCTAGATAGGTGCCACCGCAGCTCCTATTTCTGTCCGCAAACACTAGTGTGCAAACATTACTTTGTTTAAGTTTGAAAGGCGACACTAGGTAGTGTTGTATTACTGAGGTAATGAGACTTAACAATCTTATGTCTCAAGGAAACACGACTCATTGTGGTGCAGTATATATTATCCTAACTAGCGCCACGTTGTTATGATCCGGAGTATCATTTACCATCAGGTGGATGCCACGCTCGTATCGAAGCTTTGTCAAATAAAAAAAGCTTTGTATTAGGAAATGTATTAGGGCCTTACAGCAATCGCATTACTGGTTATCTGATCACTTCTAGTGTTTGTAAATTGAAGCGATCGTGTCAATATCACAGAGGAACTGGCGTTGAGAGGTTTCAAGCAAACAGAGTGCCCTCGACGTCATCGCGTTTCCGCGTGTCAATTGCCCAATTATATTGACAGGTTACGATCCTAACTTAATTACGTTATTAACCGACCTCGTTTAGTCGTTATTTACACAAAACTGGTATATCTTAGCTGTTTCTAGTTTATTTCTGATTTTATTTATATCGACTACAGGTATTCTAACTCTTTTATGATTGCTGTGATATACATATATTAGGAGATATCCAGAGATTCATTGACTTATCACAGATCTTTGTAACTGTTATACGTAGACTCAAAAATAGATAAAAATGTTGTTTCTGCCATTTAGAGGTCAGCTGAAAATGGATTTTACAAAATCCTTCTGCAAAGACATTTGCAGGAGTGTTAATAACGGGATGGGGCCAGAAGTCGGCGACTTGCCGGCGGGCGGGAATATTTCTGACAAACTTCAAATCTAATTGTATATTACAGCCAGTAAAGCAGTTTTTTTATAAAAAAGCAAAGCCATTGAACCCTAGAATGTTGAGTGCAAACAACTTCGAACTAATGTAACTTACTGCGTACATTAAACATAATATGACCTTAACTTAAACGGAATGCAAATGAGTTAAAACCTTGCACAATCATCTCCAGTCTAGACACGATGGCATTGTTCATTCTATTTAGTCTGTATACGAACATAATAGAGGAGACGTTTGCATTTCTAATGTAAAGGTTTATTTATAACTAGTTTAGAGATAGAATTAACTTAACCATCTATAAAACTGACAATCCGTATCATTTTAATGAAAGTTAGTTCAGTTAGTTTTTGCTTACAATAGCTTAGCTTCTCATAGCAAAGTTATAAATAATATTATTGCGTCAGTTGTTCTCTATATTTGCTTACTTTTAAACAAGAAACTAAGTAAATGATACTCATACGAATAATTTTAAGACGCTAGTTAGGATTTTTACTCAATATAATAATGCACTTGTCACCTTCACATGTTTGTAACATTACATAAAAAAAATTTACTAGTATCACTTTGGCTACATTATCATCTTTTTTGCTATCTCCAGCTGCCGACTTTTTAATTTACATAGGAATTATAATACGTAATGCAAATTAAGTTATACCGAAAATGCAAATTTACTTTATTATAATTTTTATCACTTTGTAAACAACAATAAATTATTACAAAGGCGAATAAAAAGGGGCGAAATGGTAAAGGAAAGAGTGGATTTGTAAAAATTCAAGCTTTAACTACTTGCTCTATTGCTTTGGACCTTTTTAATGCTAGTAGATTAACTTAACATTGGGAAATGATACGCATGCTCTTAAAACATTGGTGCTATTTAGGAAGGTATACACTGCACCACATTGTGTTCGTCGTCTTGAGACATGATATTTCAAGTCTCGTTAACAGAGTAATTTTACTAGATACAACGCTCTTAAAATTGGAACATATTAAATTTTCGACACTATTACATGTTGGCATCCAATGGGGTTCCGCAATTCTCACAAGATCGTCGGTCCACCTTGTGGGAAGCCTCTCGAGGACCTTACTGCCCCATCGGCCGTCAGTCCGTCGAGCAATGTGCCCTGCCCACTGCCACTTAAGTCTAGCAATCTTTTGGACTATGTCAGTGACATTAGTTTTTTTGCGGATCTCCACATTTCTGAACAACGCAGGACCGATCGATGTGGAGATCGTTGGCGGATGCCTACGTCCAGCAGTGGATGTCTATCGGCTGATAATGATGATGTGTTGGCAAAAATAGTAAGTGCGGTGGTACCTAGACAATCTCCGGCAACGGAGACAAACGACAAGTAAACATAATATAACAAGGAGATTACTATTTATTTATCCGATTTAAACATATAACGAGTAGACTAAAAAGAGAACTAGAGTATTTTAGAATAGTAAGGTTCAACTTTATTTTCTCTTATAGCCGTAAAATGAAAGGTTAACTGTTAGCCCCATATAAATAAATAAGATATGTAGCAATTTGTTTACTTTGACGGACATACAAATCGTTTCTCAATCAACAGGCCACAGTTATAAATAAGACGGCTGGTGACAATATGACGAATGCAAATGTAAACGAGAATAAATCACTAAGATTCGCGTGGCGGCTGTTTCCACGTAAAAAGGCAATTTGTCAACGTCGCGTCTTCAGATTGTTCCATCAATACGTTTTTACGAAGGCAATTTCTTTTTGTTTTGAATCCATTAAAAAGTTCTTATGCGCCTGAAGAAACCGTTCCTCATGTGTTCGCAAATTGTAGAATTACCGCTTATCTATATGCTAACTCATTTTCTAGAATTCGTTAAAATACAATTAAACTAAATGTAAACCTACATAGAACCATCGTTTTAATAGTAAATCTAGGCACCAAAGTTTAAATGAATTTACCGACTACTGTGTGACCATCATCAAATATCAAGACCATAAATACCCTCGACTCTAACTCGCAAATACGCCAAGAATAAACTGGTTATCACATGTATATACGTTAACCGGAAAACAATAATGCTGTTATGGCGTCAGATTGTCAGTAAGATGGTAGCTGACCATGATACCATATGGGATAGAAAGATCTTAGAACCCTCCACTAACGCTGCCAAAGAATATAAGAAATGAAACAATGGAGGTAAGACTATAAATCGTAACACACAGTATTGTATGTTATCATTACTGGTGGTAGGTGGTAGGTCTATGTTGCAGGAGACCATCTAGGTAGGTACCACCGCAGGCGCTTATATCCGCCGCCAAACAGTAGTATACAAGCATTACTTTGTTTCGGTTTAAATATGATGATGCAGCTAGTACAATTGCTGGAGTACTACGACTTGGTACTCCAGCAATTATCCTAATCCTATATCCTCACCAGCGCTACGTTATTATAGGCTGGCGTATTACCATCAGTCGAAAGCTTCTTCACGTGGTCATGGATCATCATTTTTAAGCGAAATGTGGTTTAAAATACTATGTAACATTACACTAACAACATTAAAACGATAAAGTTCTTTCTTCCACAAAAATCATCATAAATTTCATCAGACAAAATGTCAGGGCTTTTTTCTCATATTCAAAAATTCATGTTACATTTTTTTATTACATTAAGTTAAACACACAAACGGCCGTTTATCTTGCCCACTGTTATGTAAATGAGAAGTGGATTTAAAAAAAAATTACTTATCTTGTTTTTCACGTTAATTGTTTGCGTAAAGACATGAACATGGATAGAAAATAAACTTATAAACGTTTATAAAATTACAAAAAAAATTTTTAAACATTGTCTTATTATATTCCAATATATTAATACGCTTGTTGATTATATGTTGGTTTCAAATAACAGAAGTTTCCTGTATGTTAAAATACTGAAGTAAATCAAACTCAATGGAAACCGTAATTATTTATTATTTAATAAAAAACCGTTGAGTCTACTTCGACATGTGAAAGTTTATTTAATACCAAATCCAAACTGTCTGAAGATTACCATGAATATATAGATGGAGAGACAGTCTAAAATTCTCTCTTGCTTATACGAAGTAAGCTGCTACTAGTTTAATAAAACAATTCACCATTATTAAGTATAATTTAGTTAAAAGAAAAATAAATAATACGTTAAAGAAAAATTCTATTAAAAGTAATGAATTTATCAATCCAAATTATGAGGTCCATTAGGGACCCCATGGCACAAATGAAATGTTTCAATCCCTTGGGACTATTGTAGCGTGGATAGTTTTAATACAAATATGTCCCTACTTCAAACTAAATGGCGATGTAATCTTTGAAAGTAAAACGTATTAACTTTCAAAAAGGTTGTTATGTACTTAAGATATTTAATAACATTTACCCATTGATAGATTACTTAATATTAAAGGACTTTGTTTTACTTTGCACCACTTCTTTTTGTCTAAGCACATACATGTAATAATAAATAGCTTTGATTGAGTTACTTAAGAATTTTGTCAGTTCCGATTTTATATAATATTATATGATGATATATTTTATATATCGAAATACTAAACTTACAAGGATAGGCGGCTGTTCATGACCTACGGTAAACACTTACATTTACAGCTTTATCCTTTGTTCACTTTTACTATAAAAATTATATCCTTCTATTATGATTATAACTAAAAATATTTTCTGTTCTGTGAAATCGAAACGTTATTACTGATCACAATTGCTTGAAATCTTCAGGGTGGTGTACTACATAAAGCTTTTTTTATTATGATTATTATATATAGAAATCTAAAACATATCTAAAAAATACTTCATCGATAGTAAACATTTTTTAAACGCTGATTATGATTTTGTCGAATGCATTGATATTTCAGAATGAAAACGTTTATTATTGCTGATAACAAAAGCCCAAATAAAATAAGTCTTTGAAAGGTCCAGAAAACTAGTCAAGTCATATATCGCTGATGTCACCCATACAAATAAGTCGCAGTGTCGTATTGAAGATCAAAACTAGATTCAGTCATCCGTTCACCTATCATTCTCTACATCCTATCATTCAGTTTCCAGAGAATTCGTTATTCTGATGCAATTCGTATTAATTATTAGCGATAGAATTGTGATAGGGGTGTAAAGGGTCCCGCACAAAAACTCACAGGATCCAAGCCAAACTCACCTGCTCGTGGTGCACCCTGCTAATCAACAAACGAGGTTCTGGCTCCAACCAATACGCATTGGGCCAGCGTCGTGGGAAATCACCCATATCCTCCCAAATGAACCCCTAAAAAGGATGACCACGGGAAGTCGCTGGTTGCGGGCAGCGCAGACCGATTGATATGGAGATCTTTGAAGGAGACCTATATCAAGCAGTGGACGTCTATCGGGTAATGATGATTAGTAATGACTCATCGTTTAACTCTACCAGACCCTTGACTCACGGCGCATCGCTATATTTATTTTTCTCGAATGTTGTAGTATTACATTCGATCGCTTATAATTTTTATTAGAATAATAAATAAGAAGTGAGTATCACATAAAGACATGGCAGCGTCTTCTGTTACTGTATATTATATAAACTTCTCAATCATATTCACCACTAGTTGTAACGTGAGTGAAGTGCCAAATAGCAAAATAATCAGGTCGGAATATTCATGGTTGGTTGTGTATTCGAATCCCAATCCATTAAGCGGGCAATATTCACGAGTCACAAATGGTGTTTCACCGTAGCAGTGGAGCTGCATGTGTTAAATAACGATTTAGATAACTATAACACAGTGTACTCCCCGAATACTGCCGATTCAGTTCAATCTCTAGTTACTTTTTTATATACACTTAATCTTAAAGCACAAGCAGATTTTTATTTGCTTTATATACATATATATATTTATTTACTGGTGGAACGTCTCTGCTGCCGGATACCGTCTGGTAGGTAACACCGCTACGCCTATTTGTACCGCTAAACAGTAATGTGCAAAATTTAACGAGTTCCGGTTTAAAAGATATCAACCTTTAGTAAAATTACTAAGAGAACGGGACTGATCATCCTTTTCATCGCGAGGAGCACAAAGTGGTGCCGTGTACACCATCCTAACTAGCGTGTTGTTATGGACGGGCATATCACTTACCATCAGGTTAAAATCTTGCCTTTCTCGTCGCTTCTTCGAATAGAAAAAAAAAGAAGAAAAGTTCTTCTAATAAAAACTTTCTTCTTCTTAATATATTATGTATAACATTGTGAATACCAATGGCGATAGAATGTATGAATAACAAAAAATTTACCACAGATACAAAGAGTGGAGAAAATAATTTTGTATATAACAACTATTCTTGTTTTTTTTTTTAATTTCTTTTAAGTTTAAAAAGTTTTTAACGTTTTATGAGATTGCCATTTAAATATACTCCTTCAAACACTAATTCATCAAGAATTTTTCATTGTGGCCAACTATAATATAAAAACATCAGCTTTTCTTTCCAAAGTGATTTTGACAAATTTACAAATGAATCATCTGTCTTTTTTTTATTCGTGGAAACTGCGGGACGAGCGGAACGTTCACCTGATGGTAAGTGATACACCTGCCCGTAAAAACGTGACGCTAATAAGGTTTGTGCACATTGTACTCGTCCAATTGAGACATAAAATGTTGTGTCTATACCCCAGTATTTTACTAGCAACAACGCCATACAAACCGGAACACAGTAATGTATGGCACACTATTTTTTGACGGCAGAAATAAGAGCTGCAGTGGTGGTTACAACCAATGTTTTATAAAAAAGATTTTTTTTTAAATGAAAGTAAATATAGTTTGTGAACGAAATCACATTTATTATACAATATAAACAATACATAAATATTATAATACATATCTTTGAATTGAAGACAAATGATTTATTTAATAAAGCGTTGATACGAACAGAAATTTCACCTGATTATAAGTGATAACAATTTGGTGCTAGTCAGGAAAGTATAAATAGAAACACGTTATGCTCATCGTCTCTATAACATAAAATGTTAAGTGTTGTTTCCCTAGCTGTAACGTCTTTCAAACCAGAACACCGTAATTTTTGGACACTACTGTTTGTCGGCAGACATTAACATTGCAATTTTTTTTATTAAATCTTACTAGCAATACGATAGAAGTTCATTGATACTGCAAGGTTTTTCGCAGCATTCGCTTATTATGCCCGTACGTTTCCCTCTGTACGATGAATGTAAACTTTTTGCTTTGTGAGATAAGATCCGGGGCCATTCAGCATCCTGGTTTTGCTGATAAGGAACTACTAAAGAACCTGATAAAACAGAAACATTTGTCGTAATTGTGATATACCAAAAATCTTTTGATTAATCTAAACAATAATACACCAGTGTACCACATCACCAATACTTATTAACACAGTGCTAATGTATAATTACTTTCTTCTAACCTTATATCTAATTTTTATTTAAACGTAACCTTTGAAGATATATACTTATAGTATAAATATTTACTTTTTTTATATCCAATGATGCGACGAGACAAGAGGAACTTTCACCTGAAAATAAGTGATACGCCCGCCTATAATAACGTGATGCGAGTTATGGTATAAACTGCAACACATTGCGTTCGACGTTTTAAGACATAAGATGTTAAGTATCGTTACTCCAGTAATTACACTAGCTGGTTCTTCAATCCGGAACACAGTAAAGTTTATACGCTACTGTTTAGCTGAAACAGCTGCGCTGGTACTTCCCTAAACAGTCTCCGTCAACAAAGACTTAACACCCGTATATATACAAAAAAATGAACCCAAATTAAATTAACTATACTCAAGTCTCTTGAAATCGATCTTAAATCATTTTGAAGATCTTATATCTGTATAACTTTAATCAAAATCGAATTTATTCGTTATTATATTAAATCAAAAAGCAACGTAGAAAAGAAAATATCCTTTTAAGTGATTCAATTGTAATGAAAAATCTAAAACACTTTTTTTTGTTAAAATTTAATGTAACTTCAACTAAACTAATTTCTCGTTTGCTTAACTATCCTCAAAAAGATAACAAATTTAACCGTCTCTAAGTTACAGTGGTAAAATGGTCTTCGTTTCCAGAGACCGTCTAGGTAGGTACCACCACAACCCCTATTGCAGCCGTCCAATAGTAGCATGTAAAAATTACTGTGTTTCAGTTTGAAGGGAGCTGTAGCTAGTTTAATTACTGGGGTAACGAGAATGAACATCTTATGTCTCAAGACAAGCCCAACGTGGTGCAGTGTTTAACATCCTAACTAGTGCCACGTTGTTATGAGCAGGCGTAACACTTACCATCAGGTGAAGGTCTGGCTCGTCTTTTCGCTTGTTTGATCGAACACTCCGATACCTCCCTACACTGCAGCACTCTCTTTGTTATAAGGAAGAGACTATCTCGTACTTGTTCATCCTGAGCTCGCTTAGTGGGCAATGAGGGCTTCCACCTTTAAGCTTACGAACATTTTAGTCGCCTTCTACGGCAGCTAGAGCTTACTTTTAGTTCGAAACTGCCTACCTATCATTGTTACTTGTATGTTCCGACTATTATTACTCGAGAGAGAGAGAGAATATTCTGACTGAGTACACTTCATTATTAACGGCCCAATCTTTGCCACAATGTAAAATATAGAATTAGCACAAGTAAAAAATAATTTTAGAAACAAACACGACAAATTCTAAGAATTGCTCAAATTGATTACTCACTATACATATTCCTCACACCGGATCTCTTTTCATAATAATTATCCATGTCGGAGCACAGTAGAGCCAGTACTCTCGCTAACGATCTTCCGCAATACATTTGCGGCTGTACGCTTTGAAGTGAGGTCATGTCGTTAATTTCCCCATTGCAATTCATTGTAGTCAGCACAAAGGTGAAAAAAAGCAAAAATCCTTTGAACGCCATCTGTGAACAAAGATAAGATATTAAGTGATAACATAAAGATGGAGATTTTCAAATTTAATAGGAAAACCATTGAATAACTGTAATTAAGTAATAATAAACATAAATAACTAATAATCTGAAAGGCAATCTTCAGTCATGGAGAAGCAGTTTAAGAAGAACTCGTGATTTTTATTTTCCCAGAGATGGGACTTGACTTTCATAAGAAGAGTCGATTAAAAACTATTCTTCACCAAAAACGGCTTAAGTAATATTTGAATCTTAGAACATATCGGTTACCTTGTTATAATTTCTTACGCCGGAAGTAATATACGGAATAATAAAACTACTCTGGTAATCAAAAGTAAATACTACATCTATGTACAAATCGTCACCATCATCAGCCGATAGAAGTCCACAGTTGATCATAGGCCTCCCCTAAAGATCTCCATAAACAGTTGGCATGGCCCCCGGTACCACTAGGCACTAGAGGCTGTCTTACGTAGGGATTCATATAGTGGTTCTGGGCCATTTCTCACCGTGCTGGCTCAATGCGGGTCGGTGGCAGCCAGAGCCTAGTGTGTTGATTGGCAGGGTGCACTATGAGCAGGTGAGGTTGGCTTCGATCCCATGAGTTGTTGTGCGGGAACTCTTAAGCCCCTGTCATTCATCGCCTGTGTAAACATAGATGTGTACACAGGCGATGAATATAATTAATTGGAAGTCTTGTCTTTTACAAACTTTACAAAATTAAGTTATTAAAATCTTTAAAACTTCACACGTACCTTTAAACTTTTTTTTTAATTTTCAATAATATTTAGAAATTTTAAACATATAGGATATTATACGAACTTAAAGGTTGAACAAATGTAGAGCGCTTTATATGGGGGCCGTTATAATAATTTCAGTATCGTTACGCATTTAGCATATATACTGCCAAAGCCAAATTCGTTTACTGACATTAAAACAGAAAACAAATCAAAACATAAGCAAATAATTGAAAATCACACACTAATAAATAAAGTAGATACTTGAGCAATACGGTCTGTGAATAAATATCAAACGAAAACTTAGTACTTACCTCGAATTTGTAGTCTGCTATCCGGGGACGTTATTAACAATGATGTGAATAGGAACGTGCAAAACTCTCCTTATATACTCTCACTCTAATAAATATTCAATAACATGTCCGGATCCGTTTAAGTGAGAATGAAACATTTGATATGACATTTAAACCTAAATACATGCGAAAATAACCTCTACCCCGCATATCAACACAGAAAAGTATGAAATATAATTTACTTACGTTAACAAATGGGGTCTAATGTAATAGTACAGTTTGATCATGTGGAAAAGGAAAGCCTGTAAAGACCGCAACCCTGATTTTCAATCGGGTCTAAGTGTAACGATAATGACAATAATAAAGGTTTTTTTATAGTATAAAAAGGAAATAAAAGAAAGTAACAATTAAGTTACAGTAATCAGGGTATTGTTACAGCGATGTTAAAGAGCTTTGTTATTTCGGTCCCTAAAGTCTACATAAATATATTTGGCAACGGTTTTCCCACAACTTTTTTTTAAGTGTCGGAGTGTACTTTGAAATAATATCTTTGAACAGAAATATTAACAATTGTAGACAATAAATAATACTTTTTATTTGTGTAATACCAGCAGTGATACTTTAGAAACTTACAGACTTATGTTATTAATTAGTAAGTGCTACTTTTATTTTTTAAATGTTATACTTAACTATGTAGGAAAAACATTCAAAAGTTCCATTTTTTTTTATAAATTTCATGTTCCATGTCCCTGAAAAAGAACAACCGGAACACATGATGAGTTAGACTCATAATAGCGATACCTGAGCATAGTTTTTAAAACTTTTCTAACTTTGAAGTATAAAACTTCTAATTTCATGTAACACATTATTTGATTCAAATTAATTAATGTCGAATAACAGAAACCTATGCCTTAAGTGAATACTTATTTAAAACTTACTAGCCAAAGTGGAAAGTAACTACGTACTAGTAAACTATTGGATTACTAACTAGGCACTACGTCGGCTCCATAAATTACTGTTAACGAAAATGAAATTTATTGTGGTGCTTCATCTGAAGTTCTTAAGTGATGTAGGAAAGTCTAACATTAGGATCGGATTACATTTAAGTAATTGATCTGTAAGAATAACTTTTTAAACAACATAAGTACTTGTAAATAATGGATTAACTTGAATAGAATGATAATCAACTTAATTAGAAATATTAGGTAAAGTTATTGAATGATAGGAAGCTAAATATGTATAATATGTATGTAATATGTATTTATTATATACCAAGACTACTTATCTCGTTATATTATGATCATCATTATCATCAGTCTGTAAACGTCCACTGCTGGATATAGGCCTTCCCTAAAGATCTCCACATCGATCGATCCTGATCAATATTATGATATGAAAATAAAATATTAGACTAGTAGTGCGTTTCTGTGGCCGGTGCCCGTCTAGGTCCTCAGCTCCTATTTCTGAATCAAACAATAGTGTACTATTTTCCAATTTGAAGGGCGTTGTAGCTAATTAAATTAATGGGGTAACGAGACTTAACAACTAACGTCTCAGGGCGAGCCAAAGTGGTGCAGTATAAATCATCTTAATAAAAGACTAACATAGTCTCGTTCGTCGCTTCCTCGAGTAAAGAAATGTATACAACTACAACCATGATGTCACCAGTAAATAATAATGGTAGTCTACTTATTATTTGAGATAAATATAAGTACATATAAGTGGGTGTAAGGGGTCCCGCACAACAGCTCAAGGAACCTAAGTTAACCTTACCTGCTGATGCATCAACCCGCATTAGGCCAGTGTGGTAGGAAATGACCCAAATCACTCCATATGAACCCCTACAAATGGATGTCGAGATCTCTGAGTGAGCCCTATGGGACTATGTCCAGCAGTGGACGTTTATCGGCTGATGATTGATAGTACATATGGATCTTATCGAATACACGATATGAAATTGTAAGACTTTTACCTAGCAATAGTTTTTAATAAAGTTTTAAAAATCAAAGCATTTTCAAATAATTTTTGTTTTGCAACTAGACACTTTATTGAGTGCATTGTACTGTCGAATGAAAAACAAAAAGCTGTATGGATGAACAACAGCCAATTTTACACTGCAATTGGCGATCCGACTGCCGATTGCAGTGAAAAAGAAAAGTATTTCGCATTGTTAAAGGGTGCGAGCGACTATAATATCAATATCCATGTATTTTGTATTTGTATCATATGTAGTTTTATTGAAAAAAAATTGTAGCACAGGTCTTTGACTCTACTATAGTTGTAATTTATATTCGCTCTAACAATAGAAACGCTTTTCACCAATCTTGTCAAACACCATGCCTTGTTACTGGAAGTATTTGGATCGATTCCGAGTTACAAAATTCCGACAAAGCGACCAGACCAGCGAGACGTTCACCTGATGCTAAATGATAGGAGCAGGTGATTAACAATAAGGCGTTAGTTGGGATGGTATACACTGTACCACATTGTGCTCGTCGCCTTGAAACATAAATTATTAAGTCGCGTTACTCCAGTCACTAGCTACAACAGTATTTAAACTAGAACACATTAATATTCGAACATAATTGTTTGGAGGTAAAAACAAGCGCTGCGGTGGTGCCTACTTTTTTTTTCCTGGAGAAATCCTGCATTGGACAACAGCAGAGAGTTTATGTCGGACTCTAACCGGCTCAAACCCCACGGTGTACGTCTCAATTGTTTTAGCCAAAACTACAGGAACGCTTTCGCATACAACCATGATCCCGACAGCGAGAGGCCTTAATGAAGCCGCGTCTCGGGGTGGAATTGGAAATCTCTACCCCATTTATCAGTAATAGGCGGAAGTACCGCGAGCTTCATCTCGAGGCCTGACATACTTGGTAACGGATTCACCGGAATCCGCCAACATGGCCTCAGTTATGGGGGTTGGAGGACGTGGAACATCCCCCTACGACAATCAGGTATCTGCCATCCATTTTCTGCTAACGTCTAAATGGCAGAAGCAATGGCTCTAGCAAATTTTGAGTGTTTACATGTAATAGTTTCGGAGATTTCGTTATGAGTCAGTGAACCTTTGGACATATCCTGTATATATAAATATATCTAGGCGGCCATATTACTTTTATATTTATAGTTTTCAATTATCATAATACAAGTATTATTCTATTTTCATGAGTTTAATAAGCAAACACCAGCTTTTTGTTATTGCATTATTCTATTAATTATCTAATGAGACTGCAGCGTATGAGTTTCAAAATTTTATTAGAAACTCGAAGCGCCCGCAGCAGATAATATACTAAGTTGCAATGACTACCGAAATTCTGAAAATTTAACAAGGCAACGTATTGCAGCGTTACGCTGTATTATTCGATTTAGTATACATTTGCATTCAAATAGAAAACTTGATGTGGACTAACTACTAACAGTGTTATTGAAATATAAAATGTATCATGCTACGCCACTGCTACGCAGCAGCTACGAACTTAATCAGTAATAGACGCCTCTCTCTTTGAAGAATAACCTTTCAGAATATTAAGCGGAGGTAAATATGTTTATATATAATAAATACACCGTGTATTAAACTTGAGACCTGATTATAAGATTATTCACTGGTGGTATATCTCGGTTCCGGAGACCGTTTAGTAAGTACCATCACAGCTTTTATTCCTTCCGCGGAACAGTAGTGTGTAAATATTGCCGTGTTCCGATTCGAAGGTTGCTGTACCGAGTGAAATTAGTAAGGTCTCCGAGTCTTTACATCTAATGTCTCAAAGCGACGAGCACAATGTGGCGTTGTATTTATCGTCTCAACTAGAGCCACGTTGTTATGACCAGACGTATCACTCACCTTCAGATGAACGCCTTGCTTCTCTCGACACTTTTTAGAATAAAAAAAAAATACAAAAAGAACAAACATATCATCTCCTAGCTCAGAAGCAACTTATTTTGTCGTTTCCCTTAAAGAGAGAACTATATAGACCCCTGACTAAATTTTTCAGACAATAAACTAACAAAGGAATACGGTGTTAATTCATAACAACAATACAGTTTATTGTTTTTTTATTTGTTTTACGAATGACGTTTTTTTCGTTTACCTCACCGCACATAACAACGTGACGCTAATTAGTCTGTGTCCGACAACCTAAGACATAAAATATTAAGTCCCGTTATCCCAATAATTTCACACTACTGTTTGACAGCAAAAGTAAGCACTGAGATGATACCTACCTACAATGTCTTCGGGAATAGAGACCTACCACCAGTAACCGATTACAAAAGATGCATTATTTCATCATCATTTCAACTGATGGACAATCACTGTTAGTCTCTTGTAATGAGTCCCACAAAACGCGCATTATTTTATATGTACAATATCGCCTTTTTTTTATGCGATCGTGTATATCATTAAATAAAGAGGTTTGATTTTAATGTTTCGTTTTTCTTATAAATAATACAGAATATATATAATATGACAAAATTTTTACAAAAAAAACACCCATATATTTTAAAGTAATGAATATTATATGGTGCTGTAAAACCTCGTTATTTTAGTTTCTCTTATTTGAAACTATTGAGAACTATTTGTATACCAATGGTACTAAGTTTAACATCTAATGAATAAACTCTTCTGAGATATTTGTTTTATGCCATAAATTTTTTTTTTCGGTTATTATCTGTCCTTCATGTGTAGCACAAATACTGATAGTACGAGTAAAAATATATACAAATCATGATATGTAAACTAATTTATAATGTTAAATTAATAATGGACGCCTGTATGGAGACGAACTGAACATGTACACAATAACCAATGTTAAGAATCAGTCAGTCCTAACATTTTTTTCAAAACATTATTACTGTATAATGATTAAGTATTACACAGTCATTTTGTTAAATAAAAAAGACATCGCTATTCGTCATAATTAAACTCATGTTTGACGTTTTACATAAATCTAAACATGACAAAATAACTAGATATCGGTGCTGTTTCCATGCACCAACTGAGAATTATGCTCCGAAGTCACTTGCATAGATAATTCAGACTCCCAAAGGAACATCTACAGAGCATGTCACAGTCTACAGAACCTTTATTCATTGCTCAATACTATTTTACATTTAACATCATCGTTTTACTTACCTATATTGTTTTTTTCTTTTTCTTATAATATACTGATATAATATATATCATCTAATGGGCCACCGCTGTAAATCTTTCACCTAACACCCGAGGAAGTGAAAAGAGGCTGAATACCAGCGCCGATCGGAGTTGCTGTTGCGGTCAACGGTAAGGCAGTTAAATAGTTTTTATTTCTTCATTTATTTCATCTTAACAGGTCTCGTACAATTTATTGTTGATAAATTACTTTGTCATACTTTAACAATAAATTATAGCCAAGGCCCAATACCTTCTCAATGCGAATCCTCGAGGAAGGCCTACGTCCAGTACCGGGCGTTATCGGGCTGATAAAAAGATATAGCATTATATTTGTTTGTATACGAAATATGTTGTACTATAGCTCTCTTCAATATAACATCAATAAAAAATCATAAATATTCAGTATCTTTAAATGTTCTTAATGAACTTAATCAACCCTTCAAGACAATAAAGAAATGATTTCTTGAAAACCGGACTCCGTCGATAATTGAAATAGGTAAGTCTTAAATAACGTAGTTTAAAGTAGTGTAATAAATCTAACGTTCCAAGTTAAATGGAGGGTACACGGGTAAATTGATTGTTTTAACTTTAGATTGTTCCCGGGTTATTAATCAGACCTATCTCGTCGGGTTTTTTTTTCTAACTTATACAGTGAAATAGAAATCGGAAAGAGTTGAAGACTACTTAGTTAAGAGCGTGAAATTTTAGAGGAATAAGTATTTATATATTTCAGTATTTCTTCTATAGTTGTATACGAGATTTACTAATTTTTAAATGAAATGTTTTTCTACCCTACCTACCACAAATCCAATTAACTAGAATTGATTTATAGTTATGTAAATAAATCTCATCGAAAGTAATCCATGTTACTTTAATTTACTTTTCTACTCTTTCATATATTTTTGTTATTATTATCAAATACATAATAATAATAGGTAGACTCTTTTTAATAAAAATTTTCGACATTTGTTTCTTTATTCAATTTGAGTATCTTTTTATTCTTTGACAGGTTTCTGACCTACTTCCCTTTCTCTGGCTTTATTTAAACATTTCTTTCTAGCGATTATATTTAATGTTTTCCAATGAATCTTCTTGTTGCTCGCTAGCCTAATGGTTAGAGCGTGCGGCCTTCTTTGCGGGCTTGGCATGTACCGATGACTTTAATATTTAAGTTATGTACATTTGTGAACTTTAGTAACAGCGAAATACAAACGGTGAAGGAAAACATCGCGAGGAAACCTGCACATGAATTAGATTTTATTCTGAGGTGTGTGTGAAGTCACCAATCCGCATTGGGCCCGCGTGATGATTACGGCCCATCGCCCCCATATTGAGGGTAGGCATGTGCCCCAACAGTGGAGACGTAAATATGCTGTTGAAAAAAAATTAATCTTCATTTCAAACATAAGAACGCATATTAAAAAAATACTTTTCGCGAATATTACTTTATGGTGACATATCCTGACAACATAGTTATAGCAGAGTACATTCATAAATAAAAGGAGTGTAAGAGGTTCCGCCCACCATCCTTCGAAGCCAAAGTCAACCTCACATACACGCGGTGCATCGTGCTGAATAACGACCGAGGTTCTAACCACCCACGAACCGCACTGGACCAGAGTGATAGATTCAAGCCCAATTCCCCTCAATGAACTCTGTTGAGACCTTTTGAGAGAGACCTATGTCCAGCAGTGGACGTCTATTGGCTGATGATGATGATCTACATAAATATTTCTTATACGTAACTACGATTACGTAAAATCATGGCTATAAACTAAACAGTTACTGAAATACCTCGAAAATGTATTTTCTAGATACAAACATTTATAAAAAGTAAAGAATGGATAAGGATAAAAATTCCTCCTAAAGATTCTCGAATAAGAGATCATTAAAGCCTTCGGAAAAGGAAGCACACCATTTTATTGCAGGTCGTTACACCATTTTATACGATTCGCAGGAGAGAGGGCAATATCAACACTACTTGCCACTGCAAATAATTTTGTATTTATTTTAATGTAAAAAAAACTCTTAACAATAATAAAAATAATGTTAAATTTACTAAAAACAACTTGATTTGTCATCAAGTAATTTCATTTTTTAAAGCAACTCACAAAAATCAATGTATTTACTAATAAATTTCATTAATACCAACGAAGCTAAAACATTGAACTTAGTTCACTAGTTTCTTGCTTTCGTAATATCATAAAGAAAAAAAAAACTTTTCTCCTTAACACGAAATAAAGGCAGTAGTTGCCGCTAACGAGAACCTAATAAAGGATAATATAAAGTGTCAAAGAAGAAATTAGGTTATTTTGTTGTAATATTTACAGGAGACAAGCGGGGAAACTAGCAACAAAGTTTTGCTAGAAAAGATTTTTCCACGGTATACAGTGTCGCAATAATAAAACTTGTTAACTGACAGGGTTTTAATTAAACTAGCTACCGGCAATTAAAACGTTAACTTTAATTAATAAAAACTTGTTTCCTAGTTTATATGTTACAGAGTAAAGTCTGTTGCTATAAAACTGTTGAGATCTTGTAATTCTATTAACAATAAGCTGTCAGTCGATCTCAAGATTTTCATCCTCTTTATATGGTTTAAGTGTCATTAAGAAGAAAATAAGAGGTCAGGTTTGTCAAGAATTCTTCAATTTCCATATTTCGACAGTGATAATACTAACATCACCCGCTCGTGGTGCACCCTGCTAATCATCAAACCAGACGCTGGCTCCTGGCAACACGCATTTATCCAGCATAGTGGGAAATGACCCAATTTCCTCCATATGAACCTCTTAGATATTCCCTAGTGCCCAACGGTACTGAAGGCTATGCTGATTGTATATGGAGATCTTTAGGGGTGGTCTGTGTCCAGCTGTCGACGTCTGTCAGCTGATAATGATGATGATGGTGATGATAAATACTATAAAGTGTTATGGGGTTCGGAAAAACTTTACCTTTGCGTGGACTCCATGTCCATATATACAGATTTTTTTGATTGCGGATTCCTAAGACTTTCATGAGTTCTAATGTATCTCTTCAATATTAGATTCTTACATATGATATTGGCGTTTTCTATGGGAGGAACATAAAATATTTTTTTTTGGAAAATATATTTAATTATTCAAAGTATGTACCGCTGTTATCTATGTACTTTTGCCATATCATAGGTAGTTCATTGATCCCTTTACTAAAAAAACCATGGGGACGAGAATCAATAAACTCTTTGAAAGCGGTTTGGCCTGCCGCATCGGAGTGGAATATTTTCCTTGTAAGAAGTTGTCCAAATTCTGGAAAAAATGGTAATCTGTTCAAGATCCGGAGAGTAGGGTGGATGTCGCAGACATTCCAATTGTAGCTCATCTTAGTGGTTGTTTGTTGTGTAGTGTGTAGTGGTGGTCTTGCATTGTCGTGAAGCAACAGTGGCCTAGAGCGATTGAGCAATCTCGCTTGTTTATCAGCTAGTTCTTCTTTCAATGTTTACAGTTGCTGACAATAGATATCTGCCGTAATCGTTTGGCTAGATTTTAGAAAGCTGTAGTGAACGACACCGGCGGTAGTCCACCAAATACTCACAAATAACTTTTTCTGAGTCAATTTTACGTTTAGGGCAGGATTTGGCTGGGTCTAGAGGGTTCAGCCGTTGCGACGAGCGTTTCCGATTATCCTACAATATCCACTTTTCACCACAATTAATAATTCGATTTAAAATCCCATCATTATTGTGTCGGTTCAGCAAAGTAACACAACAGCAGCAGCTGACGCGTGTTTGCAAGTTCGATTCACTCAATTCATGAGGTACCTATCGTTCAAGTTTCTTTACTTTCCCGATTTGCTTTCAAGTGGATTAATACAGTTTTGTCACTTATCCCGAAGCCTGCAGCTATCACTGAAGTGCTTTGTGATGGATTCACTTCCACAATTTTTCTTTGCATTTCTTTCTTTATTTTCCACTTTGGTCTCCGGACGTCCACAGGGTCGGTTCTGAAGGTCGAAATTTCTAGAATGAAAACGTTGAAACCAAAAACGTACTGTACATGCTTTTGCGACACCAGCGCCGTACACATCATTAATCCTTAGAGCTGTTTCTGCAGCGCTGGTGCGACGATAAAACTCGTACTCGTAAATATACCAATATCCCATGTTTTCCATTGTGCGGTAAGAAGCGACGCCAAAGAAAAAAATAATGAGGAAGAAACAAATGAATGACTGTTCTCAAAACTCAAATGTACCAGCTAAATGAATTTATAAATTGGAATTTGGAATTCTTAACCAAAGAGGAGATATTTCAGATCAAAATGGTCACTGCGACAAAACGCTAATTTCATATGTAAGGACCTAATACTTAATGCATTTATTCTTATTTATTAACTAACACAAGCTTTTTGAAACCTTTAATGCAATATATTTACAATATTTTAGAAATCTGTTTCTACTCTCTTATTTTCTTTAGTTTACATATATTATTACATTTAGTTCTACTTCTAGATCATATCTTTCTAACCGATATATAGGATATTCAGTTATCGGATGTATTATGTTCTCTAATTTTTCAGTCACAGGCACACCGGGATCTCCTTGCACATTAACTTATGTAAATTCTCCAAGGCTCCGCCGTATACATTTACACAACTTATTTTGTAAAAGCAAATCTTTAAATATCCGCTTTAAAAGGTATACTCATTAAAACATATTTATTTTACAGATTTTTTTTTGGATATGTTGCTTAAGTAACGATACCATTCCGCCGCCGATGAAGTGCTTTTGGTAAAAAAAACAAGGAAAGGAAAATAAATAACACATTAGTTCGCTTCGATGCTCCTTTTCGCGAGGAAGAATAACAAAATCCTTACAAAGCATTTTACCAACGTTAAAATGTATACTACTTAAGTAATAAATAATTTCATTTTTTATTCAATTAAGTGAAGAGAGGAGGTTCACCCGATGATAAACGATATAATGTAGCACTAATTAGGATGATATATAATGCACCACATTGCGTTCATTGCCGGAAACATAAGATGTTGATTCTCTTTATCCCAATAACTACACTAACTACAGCACAGTTCGAACCGGAACACCATAATGTTTGCATATTAGTATTTGGCGGCAAGAATGGAAGCTGCGGTGGTACATATCTAGACAGTCTCCAGCAATAGAGACTAGAAAACTTTTTTTTTAAATTGTTTTGTAAGTAGTTTGATAGGACAACATATTTTGTAATACTTAAGAATTTTTCAGGTATCATCGACATTGAATACTACCTTCAAATTGAAGTCAGGTGGTCGGAACGAAAAAATCTATTTCTGTACCTTTCTTTTAAATGTGATGAATATATCTAATTATTAGTGTCAGATATCTGAATAGTTAAGCAGTAAACTTAGTAAGTAAAGAGATTTAACATCTTATGTGTCAAAGGCGACGAAGTGAGGAGCAATTTAGGTCGTACGTCGTCTTATCGCTTCCTTCAATAATAATAAAACACTCTCGTTCATATATCCTTCGAAAAAAAAAACACATTTTAAATAGTCTATATATTGTGGAACAACCACACTACAAGGTAATTCATCAAAAATAGCTTAAACGTTGCCGTGAGCAAGGTAAAAAAATGTTTACTGTTTGCGGATAAAAATGCGACTAAAAATATGGTCTCTCAAGAATAGATGTTAATAAACGAAGCAATTTGTATATGAAATACTTTGACTCCCTCCAGCGAACCGTAATCTTTCTACTAACTAATTAGAAGAAAACTAATTTATTATTAGCCTGTTCATTTCAAATTATCCCTTTTTAATTTTTATATTATTTTAAAGTTTATAAAAATTCATTATCCCAACGATTTATTCTACGAAGTAGTAGTCTAAATAGGCGACGCGGGCCAAGAGAGAAATACCAAAAGTAGCTTAACTCCAGAAAAGTCTAAGCAAGTTGTAATAAAATTTTACTATTTTTATTTAATGTTAAATTTATATATATATAACCATGAAATCATAATAAATTGCAGGATCAGCATAAATCTAATGGAATCCTCATGCAAAGCAAACCGATTCTTCGAACAATAAATTTAAGGCGACCATTCTATCCAGCCCAAAGTAAACGTCATGTTGCTAAGCCTTGAAATAGAGATGTATGTTACAAATTGTAACGAAACTTTGGAGGAAGGAAATGTTTTTCCATTACGACAAATAGTATTCTAGAAAAATCCTAAAATAGCATTTATGTATGTGTAAACAATTGTAACAATTACAACAATCACTACAACAAATAGAGCAGGAGCTTATAAATTTTTAAGTCTTAAAATATGTTATGTGAATGTGTATAACTAAAAGTTTAATTTTAATGTAATAGTAACATAACTCTTGAGAATTTTGACATTTTATACAGCCTAAAATATTAAATCTCAATTCCAAAATTGAAATTGTGGTATGTTTCTATGTTTCGAACTCAAACTAAAGAGGGTTTATATCGTTCCGGTAAGCCTTTTGCAGTTTCGCTCGGTCTACAAAGAAACGGTTTTCCCGCTGAAATTTCCAGTTATTTAGAACATGTTCGGATCAAAGTAATAACGTTATGAACGCGGTTTTTACGGACCGATTCCTAAACCGAAACTGAAATGCTTCCACACACAGACTTTGTTACATCCAGCTAGAATAAAATTCAAAACTTCACTGTAAATAGATAAACTAATATTATTACATTTATTTATAAAGATTACCTTATTTAATTTGAAGGAAACTTACGTCCGATAGTCTACCAGCTGATTACAATGACAATGTTAATAATTATGAAGTATATTAAAGGACATAGAGCTGAAGAAAAAGAGATATTTATTATAACATCCTTCTAACTTTTCGACAATTTACATCCGCCGTTAAGCATGTCTTAAAAATGAAACAAAGAACAGAAAGATTGAAGACTAAACTAATTAATAAATTCCAAGTTAAAACTTTTAAAAAATTAGTGACGTCCTTCAAAATCCTCTTTTTGAAACAAATTGGACTTTCTACTTAATTTGCATCTATTTAAGGCATGTCAGACTCTCAGACAGTCATGAGTTGAATTTAAACGTCTCATTAACAGCGTAGTTGAAACGCTTAAAGAGAAATGTTTTAATTAGGAACAAATGTTTAAAACGCGGCAAAGAAATCACTTTTATTGATACATTGTATGAAGTTTGAGAAAACAATTTAACGCGACACATATGTTATATATGAGGACCGGCGATCTGATGTACGTCGAGGAAAACCGCTGAGTGTGAGCAGCGCAGTAAGAAACTTGTTGAGGTGGACTGTCTCTAACAGTAGCTGGTTACAACCCTTGAAACTTTAATATAATTAAACGGCCTCCATATTCCCACATTTGGAACCGTGGTTCATTCCTGAGAGGGTCTAAGACATTTATTCACTACTATGACCAAGTATGGTTTGATGGGCGTAACATATCCACAAAACCTGTTATTTATGAGACATTATCCTGTCTGAATAATTGTGTAATTGAAGTTTCCATAAAAAGATTTACTTTATAATCCCTGCGAGGTAACATATTTGGAAGTGTTTTGATATGACAGTAATCGAAAATAAGAGGAAAAGAAGTATAAATTCACCATATAGAAAATTATATGTGTGGAAAAGATGTAACCTGTAAAAATATTATGTCTAAATAGTAAAAAACAATATTCTATTATACGAAAAATCTAAATTAAGGTATAAAGAAAACAATTAACATTGGTTATTTAATTTTATTTATATTGCACAAAATATTTTAAAACACAGAGTTAATATAGTAATACTAACAGTTTAATATTTCAGTCATAAAAGCCAGATTACGTCCTCACTGTTGGGGACAGGTCTACCCTCAATATGAGAGCGATGGGGCCATAGTCACCACGCGGGCCCAATGAGGATTGGTGATTTCACACAAACCTTAGAATAAATCCTAATTCATGTGCAGGTTTCTTCAGGATATTTTCCTTCACCGTGTGTATTTTGCTGTTGTAACTAAAGTTCACAAATGTACATAGCTTAAATATTAAAGTCATCGGTACATGCCGAGATTCGAACTCGCGACCTTTATAATGAAGGCCGCTCGCTCTAACCATTAGGCCAGCGAGCTAAGAGTTCAGTGATGCACACTAACAAATGTATTAAAGATTCCCACTACCAGCACTGAGTATTATTTTATTCCAAGATATTTCTTTAAAATATCTGACTATTAAAAATTGACTATTATCTGGTCATCCTACTTGTATTCTTATTATATACATATATAATAATATTATATATATATATATATTATATTAAACATAACCCTTTTAAATGGCCGTAATATAAATATTTACTTGAAATTTGTCTGATATACTCCTTGACAGCAACTGCAAATAACTTTCTATAGCAACCGTTACTGTAGCAACCGCATAAATAATACGAAATGAAAATTTTTATAAATATATAAAATAATGAAATGACTACGAAATTAAAAAATAAATATCGTATAACTATCTATCTGGAAATCATTTCGAGTCGATAAGTTCATTAGTTTTCATGTGATTGATGAACAAAGGAAACCCATTTGAAATATATATATATATATATGTATATATATATATAGATTATGTGATTAAGCAGCAAATTAATGTACGTAAAAGTTGATAACGCTTATCAACTCCAGTGTACTTCTTAAAAGCTTTTTGTAATTTTTTATAATGAGGTTACCTTCTTAGATAAGAAGAGCTCTCTACACAGTCGCGTGCTTTGGAGTACTTTTCTCTTCTCAACAAAAAAAAAGTTTCATGAAGTGATCATTGAGGCTTAATAATAAGGAAATTTGCGAAGAAACTTTTGAAGATCCATTGACGGCGTATTACTTTTAAAGGTTCATTTTGAAACAAATCGTACGGACTAACGTATGTAAATCATTTATATATCGAGCACACAAATCTTATAATAGTTATGTTGATCCATTTCATAATATCGTTGAATCTTTAGGAAATATTAGCATTTCGTATATAAATAGTTATACTCGTAATATAGTAGTAAAAGCCCGACAGTCAACAGTATTGACTGCTATTGAATCAGTGAATAGTTTGTTTATAAACAATCTTATAATTATTACTAATTGTTGTGGAAATCAGTCACAATGTGTGTATATGAACAGCTACTATATATTAAAATCTTCTAATTATTATCAATTTTAATTGTCATGGAAGTTGAATTTAATAATGTTAATTGCATGCATGGTGTCAGTGCATATAGACTATTTGAATTCCCTCCCAACTTCACTCCGTTGGCTGGCACTGGTACACAAGAAATCAAAAAGCTATCGGTGACAAACTGACACACACTTAAACTGCATATGAGTAACATAAGTAGAGCTTAATTAAAAACAATTTATTTATGTATATATTTAAACTTATACTTACATTGAGTTTTATTAATAAAGACATTATAATTTATAGTTTTTTCCTTATTTAAAGATGCGACGAGACGAGCAGGACGTTGACCTCTTGGTAAATGACAATTCTGACCATAATAACATAGCGCTAATTATGATGGTATATACAGCACCACATTGCGCTCGTTGCCTTGAGATATATGTTAATCCTCATTACCTCAGTAATTTTAATAGCTACAATGCCTTCCAAACCGGAACACAGTAATGTTTGCACAGTACTGTTTGGTGGTATAAATAAGCGCTGCGGTGGTACCTACATAGACGGTATCCGGCAACAGAGACCTACCACCAGTGAAGACGGTTAAGATTTTTCTTTACCATTTGTATTCCATATAAATACATAACAATCATGTGTAAATAAAAGGAAAGAGATAAAAAATATAGTCTATTTTGATAGATTGTCAGATTACGACACAACTCAGAGTCAGTCTTTACTTCCTAAAGTCTACATCCTGTGTCCAAGCATAAATCTTATGCATTTGTTTACTCTAAATTACAACGAAACATTTAAATTTATCACAGCAGCACACAGTCTCTCCTAACTGTGTTTACTGTACCGATACCACACGACTTTATACACTGGTACAAAGTAAACTTCATTAGTATGTTCTTTGCTACAATAGTTACATAGTAAAATGTCATAAACAATTAACTACAGGTTAACAAATTAACTGTGCTGTATAACTGTCTCGGAAATTTGTATATCGTGCGGTTAAGAAATTTATCATAGTACTAAATCCACGTGTACACAAGGTAAAGCTTGTTCGCAACACTTCGTAATAAATTTTTGAAGGTGGCCGTGTTGGGAAACAACATTTAGGTCGTAAAGATATTTTTAGTATTTACAAAGTGAACAAAAAAAACTTGGAAATATAGTTGTTTCGAAATTTCACAACGTTTAACTGAAAACTTATAGGATTATTTTACTTTATCTTCTAATAAATATCTAGAACATTAACCACACCAGCTCCTACTGCCTTCAAACAATAGCGTGCATACCCTGCCCCGGTTTGAAAGGCGTTGTAAGTTATGTTTTATGTTTACTAGTATAATAACATACACGTTGAGGTTTAACCTAAACATCCTATATTATATATCGTTAAATACTATCTATTTTATGTTTAATAAGAAAAGTAAATAATGAAGAACAAATTATAGATTATTATCGGACTACTTAGACATAGTCGATACACCTCACGTTAGAAAAGATCGTTTCGTTTCATTATTCTCATCTGCCGACATCAGAGTTTCCTTCCGGATATCATGTGAGAATCTTTAATAGCAGAGTAGAATAAGCTACTTATAGGCTAGTGCGATTTACTATGAAAGGCAACATCTCCGATTTATCGTTATCAGCCGATAGACGTTCACTGCTAGACATAGGCCTACACCAAAGATCTCGGCATACAGTCAGCAGGGCCTCCGGTACCGGCGAGCACTAAGGTCCATCGTTTGTTGAGGTTCATATAAAATAATTTGGACCACTTTCCACCACACTGGCCCATTATGGGTTGATGGGTGTCAGAGTCTCGTTTCATGATTAGCGAATGCACCAGGAGCATCCCTGACAACCCCGATTACAATTAGGTAAAACCGTATTCAAGCGTTGATAAGATAAGATAAAATAATTGATGATAGCCACATGTAAAACAGTATGAAGTAGGAGTAAGTATAGTAAATCGAATTAAAGTTGGACTTTAATAATTTAAAAAAAATGTTCTAGTTTAACAAAACCCTTAAAACACCTTAGCGATATTACGGAAGCACGAACATTCTCTAACGAATAATTCATGCGAATCAATTAAAATCCAAATTCAGCGAATTCCAAGGGAACGGGAGCCATTGACGTAATAAATTTCAACAATTCACAAACTTTCGTGTCTTGAATTTACAAGTTTGCTGTTATGAAACTGTAACTTAACTGTCCCTACATTATAATACTTATTAAGTATTACTTACAGATAATTTCAGATTTCCGTCAATTCAAGTACTACGCTCCGTAATTATCTATTTATACTTTATTATATTTATCAAGAGCTTATTTTCCATATTTATTTAAATATTTGTGAATAAACTATACTTTTAAGTTTTTATATCACGTTATATAATTTCCTTATAAATATCTCTATTTCAAATCTATTTCCGAGATTATTAAAGTGGATACATACACATAATAAAGTGGATACACATGCCAAATAGTAGTGTGTTCCGGTTTGAAGGGCAGTGTTGCCAGTGTAATTATTGGGGTAACAACACTCAACATCTCAGGTCGGCGCATGACCGCAATATGATGCAGTACACAACATCTTAACTAGCACCACGTTGTTATGGGCGGGCGTCATCGCTTACCGTGAGGTGCCGCTAGTCTCGTCGCTTAATTACATAAAACAAAAGTTATTCTCTCACTTATATAATATATATACATATTTTATTCTCTTGGTTATGATTTCTAAACAGAATAGGCTTCTTCTAGACTTTACCATAAAAAACTAAATCACTGCGTAAGGTGAGGTGGGATCCCAGCCCAGTTCTAGTAGCTAGAAATTACTAAAATAAAAGGCTCAAGGCTTTAAAGCCATGAGCCCAAATTGTGCTATAAACGTCATTCTCAACTCTTCTATTTGTTTTAAAAAATTATTGATTATTATAAAAATTACTATGAAGTTTATGAATAAAATCAATCCGTATTAATAATCTTTAATTTCTTCATATTAAGTATCGGGATAATTATTTAAGCTTGTATTGATTAATTAATTTATCTTGGGTGCTTATTCGAAAATTGTACTTGCACACCGGATAAGATAAAGCTCCTGCAGTGTACCGTTTTGTTTCAGAGTATTAAATATGACCGACGAAAAATGTTATAGTTACACAAAAGTGTAAAAAAAAAAATTATTGTTATTAATTTTTTAAGTTGTCACTGTAAAAAAAATGTAGATTTTTCTTATAATTTTTTTAATTTGTTTAAAATTTACTATTAATGAGCCCCCAGTTGGAGCTTGCACAGTTATCAATTTTATATAAGAAATTCGCTTTAAGAATCTATAACTTCGTTATTTCCGAGTCTAATTAAAATAAAACTTATTTTATTCAGGGTACACAACAACGTTGTAACTGTAAATGATCTACTTAATCAGCTTAATTGAGGTAGCAGTGGCGAAGGGCGCTTGTAGACGGTGCCTTAATTAATTTAACTAAACTAATTAAGATTCTAGATAACAAGAAACAGTTGTATTTTATGATATCAACTGTTTCATAATATACGTCGATTCGAACATATTCTAGATTATACAGAAAAAAATTATTTACTTATCATATCATAATTTAGATTTTGGGTGTTAATTATTCTCAAAGCGACGATTTTGTAATGGTACAAGAAATTTATGTTGCTTATAGACAAACATCACCATCAGCCGATAGAAGTCCGCTGCTGGACATTGGCGTTCCCCAAAAGATCTCCACATCCATCGGTCCCGCGTTGCTCCCCAACACTACGTCTACTGGTACACAGGCGCCACTAGAGGACCTTACTGCCCCATCGGCCGTCGGTCCTAGTGGTGGATCTGGACATTTCTGATTCGATACCGCAAAGAAACTCCGAGCATAGCCCTTCAATAAACAAACAGAAGGATCAATTTTTTTTAGAAATACTACATACTCTTGTTTTAGATTCCAATAGCTTATGCAAAACATTTTGAGAGGAACGATTTAAAAAGGACATTTATATTCTGTCCTGTTTCAACCCAAACATTTGAACTACCTTTACAAGAATTTGAAGGAATCAGATTTAATTTTTTTCTTAGAAAATATTAAAATAATAAAAACAATTAAGGCATGTCATATTTTCTTTTAGAAAATGAAACGTGAATTCTGCGACGTTTGTAACTTTCCGAGTGAAATATCGTAAATATACAAGTTTACGATTTTATAATACTGTAGCTGGAACAAGTTGTGTTCCCTCTGAATTAATATGTAAAAGGCTTTTGCATCACTAAAAAATTAGGGCTACATAGTACATAGCCACTCTAGATAGCTTTGATGGAGAAATATTATTATCTACTGTTTTAAAATACTTCGTATATATAGTTTACTGCGATTAGCTTATCTTATTCCCTAAAGAAACTGTTCGCAAGTAGAAATATATATACTCATAGGTTTTTTTTTTTGTAATTTGGAAGGTGGCAGGATTTCTTTTTAAACACGCCTGGCTTATTACTTATCTTATATAATAGATGGAATCTATCAACAACATATGAGAGTGGGGTTTTCTAGGCGAACACACTTTATTATCCACAGGTTTATCTACTTCACACTCGCTAACATCGTCATCGTCATGCTTGACTCATCATCAGAATTACTTTAAAAACACTCATTCGCAAAATATTGAAAAATTGTATATTTTATTAAATTAATAATTATTATTTGAAAAAGTAATTTTAAAATTATAATATAACAATATCTTCTTGAACAAGTTCTGTACTTTATCGCTCAACGGCCGCCCTTAATTGAACAACAATTTAAATAGAAGTTGTGAGTGGTGCCGTAACCCTGGTGTACAATTTATGGTAAGCAACCTGCATTGTTTAACCAGTTGTAGAAATAATAAAGTAGACCAGCACGACGATTTAATTGCCCATTTGTTTAATTCCTTCGCAAAGTTATTTTGTAATTTCAAATTTCATTTGCTGCTCGTATTTTACAGATACGAAAATCGTATTGAAAATTTTCAAACAGTGTAAATAATAACACAGTAATAATTAAAAGTAATAAAGATCATTAGTAATTTAATATTATAATGAAATCCTATAGTGTATAAGTTATACAAATACTAACAGACATCTGTTACATCTGTACAAATAGTAACATTACTATTTGTACTTTATCCATTGTTGGAGTTTATTCATTATATCACAAGCTTGAAAAGAATTAATTTTCATTTTTTTTATTAACAATACATAACAAATTTTTTATTATTAAATTTCTAACAGAATTTTGAGAAAAGGATTATTAATATCATTATTCACCACAGCTTTAATGTCTAGAACTGCCTTAAAGTTATGTGGGTGACAAGTTGATTATTTATTTGTTGTTTACTTACACAGAGCTAAGTTAGACATGAAAAAAATAAAATAAGAGTGACATTAACATTTTAGATAAACATTTTAATGATAGCTCAACGAACAGAACATCTGGTGATAAATTGATCTACTCCCACAGCTTTACCGCCAGCTACAGTGTGACATCACATCCTCGGTGATGATAAGTCTCTATTACCCAAGGTTGTCTAAGTAGTGACAAACAGTATTGCGCAAACATTATTATGTCCCTGTATGAAGCAGGCGTTGTAGCTAGTGATGTTACTGTGGTAACGAAATTTACTATTTTATATACCTAAGGCGACGAGCACAATATGGTGTAATGTGTCTTAACTAGCGTCACATTCAGAGCGAGTGTATCACTTACCATCAGATAAACACTGATGAAGAATGGTTTACTAAATATTTTTATCCTAGTCCTATTCTATCGTTAGATATTTCATAACAAAGACTGCGACGGACAGTACGAACGATAGCTCATTCGTTGTTCTATTTTAACTCCTCATCAGGATATATTTGATGCAAGTTCATTGATCATACTAGAAGCCAATACCAATACCTTAACCAAGCCAACATTACGAGCCAGCGGTGTAAATTCTTCGCATCACTATAACAGTTCTCCAAGCAATGGCTACTGAGCTTTTCCACTAAGATAACGTAAGAACCAAAAAGAGAACAAGATTGTATTTATCTCTTCAGTTTTATATGAAAAAAAAACATTCCCTCGTTATATTCAAAAAAGCTATTATCTATCTATATAAAGAAAAAAATAAATATAGATTTATTAAGGCTTGTATTTTTTTATAATAGTAAAACTGTATATTTACACATGTTTTTTAATAAAAATAAAAAACAACTAAACAAATAAATCACGAACTTGTCATTGGCATCAATACGGCGGCTGCTGAAGTCTGTACCCCCAAAGCTGAGACTTGCCAAATGGAAAAACTACTTTCACATTTAAAAAAAGTTTTGTTATTCATTAACTTTTCACTTTACTAAGACTTATTGCTGTTCGCAAGTATAAAGTTATAGGCGGGATTGAACTTGATGTGCTTAGATAACAGTAAACTGGAACAGTGCAGTAAGATTTAAATGAGTAAACACAGATGTGACTTGTGGTACTGTTACTTGCAATCGTAAGCAAATATTTTCCTACATACTCTCTATGCATACGAGAAGGAATGTATTTACTTCGGTCTAAATATAGAGCCACTTTACTAAGTTACCAAAGTTAAACAAGTTGGAATCTTAGTGATATACAACCTGGTAAAGTGAACTCTGACATCGCTGTATTATAAATTATAATTTATTAGCGTTAAACCTTTGTTACTAATAAGTTATAAAATTTTGTAAGAACTCATTACACTTATATAGGTCAGGAAACATTTGTTAACAAATATCGAATGTTTTACTGCACAAGTTTAATTTTTAAAAAACACAGATTTATGAGACATAAGTATCGTAATTACTTTACCTAAACGGAAAAGGGCTTCTTTTGATCTCTCTTCGGAGGGGAACAATTGCTATTTTAAACCTTAGAAAGTTTTAAAAGAACTTTAGAGGACTGAGTATATTAAAAGTCTTTATATTTTAAAATAAACTGAGATCGTCTGTAAACCTTTTTTATTTATTACAGTGTACTGTATTCACATTATATTTCATATTAATAAAGCTCAAATTGCTTGATAATTATGGACACTGTACGATGCAATATAAGCTCCGAGATTAGAAACCAACATTCGATGATTTTCATAAGCTATTATTAGGTTGCTGCAATTATAGTTAATTCTAAAGCTCCAAGCTTTAGTTTAATTAGAGTGGTTAACGGTACAACATTGATAAAGCTGCATTAATATAATATATCAAATCGCTATATTAACAATAGTCTTAAATCTGATAGTAGATCTGTTTTGATTGATCTCCACCGTCAAATAGTACTTTATAAATATTATTGTCGTCTGGTTTGATAGGCGCTGTAATTAGTGGAATTATTGTAATTAAGAAACTTGTATTGCTTTAATTATACTCTTATTTCGCTAACACATAACATTTTAACTATTTCATGCAACAATAATGTTAATTTTAAAATAATTTTACGCACAAACTAAAAATTTTAAAGACCTTTTTATGCTACCGCTACGAAGATTTAGATATTCGACACAATTCTATGTTGTAACGACATTCATGCTCCAAGATTATTATTGGCGATCAATCCATTAAGCAACCACATGCTCAACGCATGAATATTCCACATTGATTACTCCGGCATCCGCTGTACTATAATATAATATTTATATGTCATACCCCTAGCAGAAACAATGACAAATCCGTTTAAAAATTCATTTATTGTTACATTGGATTTCACTAACAAGTTTTATTACTTTAAAATAGTTTAAAATAAGGCATAACAAACAGGAAAATATCTTATATACTTAGAAGATAAACCTAGGGAGAATAATGTAAGCTAATGACTAGCAGTGGACGTCTATCGGCTGATAATGATGATGATAATATATTATTTCAATATCTATACACTATGGAATTATTGATAATTCTAGAACTTACATCGCATACTCTTAAAGTTTTCTTACGTTAAGAAAGTAACCTTAGGAAGCAATGGAAGAAACGTTCTCATAGACTTAGTACTGAATGTTCCTAACCGGGTAGATAGGTGATGGGGAAACAAAACATATGGAAGTCTTTATAGAAATTCTATGGAGATTTTGACGATTGTGATAATTGATGATGACCATATATTCTTTAAATTTGTTTACCTTCTGTTGTGTCGATACACAATTACATCCATATATTTAAACAGAAACATTAAGTCGCACAAAATTTATCGTATAAAACATGAAACTTCGTTCTGCAATTAACCTTTGTAACTTCATTCATTTTGCAAAGACTTTTTTTATTTTTCGATTGATTCTTCGATACTTTTGAACTTACTCAATAATCAACATTTTCTTTCATCTTGAAATAGAATTTATATTTTAATAAGAATCTTTAAGGGGAAACATTTCATCTTTTTCAATAGAATGGAATGGATATTAACAGTTTTATTTCATCAATTAACTGTGACTTATAAAACATCAATTAATAGATTAAAAGAGAAAATTGTGCCTAAAAATGTGCTGTCAAAGGTAGTAGAACATTCACCTGATGATAAGTGATGACGCGAGGCTAATTAAGATGATTTATACTGCAATATATAATACTCTAAGTTTGAGATATAATACGTCCCGTTACCACAGTGATTTCACTAAGCACGACTCTCTTTAAACTGGACCAGGGCGTTTGCACACAACTATTTAGCAGCAGAAATAGACGCTGCTATGGTACCTATCTTGACGGTATCCAGCAACAGAGATCTAACACCAGTGTTGTGGTAGATTCTCAAAAGATAAAAAGGTGTCATATAGCTATGGAAAACTGTTCGATGGCTTGAAGTGATTACAGACATACTTAAATATTTTTTTTTGATATTAAATTCAAAAATTAGTTTGGGTAAAATTTATTTCTTATATATGGGTAAAATTTTCTATTTTTTCCTATTATTTACCATAGCTAATCTTTAAATGGAAAATTTTTACTTAAATTGAAACATCTCTGGGTTTGATGAGGTTAAATGGGGAAGCAAATAGCTCGCTCAGTGGAAAACGGCTTATCATAGTTTATTCATAGTAATCGTGGATTTAGGTTTATATCTTCTTGTGTAGTAGCGAAAAAAAATTAAGTATATAAGTTAACTGTAATTTAATACATATTTTATTATTAATGTATTATAAACCATGTATGAATAAATATAAAAATGTTGCTCTACTAAGAACAATGGGCTGGGGCGTAACATAAAAATTTTATCATTTGTAACATTTTTATAATTACTAGAATTTTATAAATCTTAATACTAAACTAATGTTGCTGGTAATCCTCGAACTTATATACGAAAGTCGGAATGAATAAAGTCGTAAAGTTCGATAGCCTAAGTTTAAATTCAGGCGGATATTTTAAGAATATTTCTTTAAGTGAAATAGTATTTACTCACTAAAATAAGTTGCAAGATGTATGTTTTTTTTATTTATTGCAAACTAAACAAATCGATTATTGGTATATTACACATCAGTGTATTACTGTATCAGTGTCTATTGCTGAACGCCTCTCACTCACCTGAAACAACATTTCGGCGGATTTATTTCAAACTTTTGTAAAACATATTTGTTATATACATTTACTAATACATCACCATTTACTGGTGGTAAATGTCTGTTGCTGTAAACCGTCTAAGTAGGTACCACCGCAACGCCTATTTCTGCCGCCAAACAGTAGTGTGCGCAAATTACTGTGCTCCGGTTTGAAGGGCGATGTAAATAGAAAAGATACAAGGGAAGCGAAGTTTAATATCTTATGTCTTAAGGTGACTGTAGAATGGGTGCTGTGTATATCGTTCTAACTAGTGCCACGTTATTATAGGCAGGCGTATCACTTCATCGCCATCATCACAGACCATGAGGTTAACGAGCCTCTTGTCGTAGAATAAAAAAATCACTGGTATAAAAGACATAATAAAGACATTAATAGTTCTTTTCATACTCCTGCAATTTTTTTTATAAAAGTCTTGTAAAACCTTTACGATCTTGATGATCTTAAAACTTTATTTATCTACATATATATAAACAAATCACTCAAATAGTTTTTATGAAACATTTTGTGATGATTATTTTCAATTTATTTTGCAAAACAATCATCATCATTTTTATCGATGGATGTCCACTGCTGGACATGGATTTCTTGTAATATGTTCCCCAAAGCACAGTGTGGCGCTATTTGAGTGTACGAAACTAAGCAATAGCTTAAGTTATTTCTCTCCCGGATTGTTTCTAAAACACTAATTTAGCTTTCTTTACTGCTTTGAATTTCCTACAAAACTACGTTTAGAAAAGCGTGAAACGTTTTGCGGAAACTGGATACTGCCTCGCTTTCAATTGCTTTGTTACAATGAAATTGTAAGGTTGGCAGAGTATATACATATATATATGTACATATAACAGACTCTAATTTTACAAATGAAAAGGGTCGAGTTAAAAGTATAAATATTCTAATGAAAATATTTAAAACTAACAAAATACAAAATACATCCAAACAACAAAAAAAACCATTTATATTTTCTTTTATTTTTTTGGTTTTTGGGGAGAAATCTTCGAAAGATACAACATACTTCTGAAGGAAAGTCAGGGTTAGGTGATATTTTTACCCACTAAAACCCTCTAGGTGGTTTGTGTCAATGCATTTGGAGAAGCTCTGCGCTCTCGTATACAACGCAGCGATGCCCCTCTACACTTCGTGTGAACATGTCGCTGAGGAGAGACCTAACCCTCCAAGGCACCATGGCTGAGCCATACGCTGTCTCACGCAAATTCGCTTGTTGAGCGAGCGACTTCCACCCTCAAGGTCCGCGAAACTTCTAGACCCTTTTTACTCCCCTTCTACGACAGGCAGGGCTTACCATAGTCCTATTCTTACTAGCCCGAGACTACAGGGCTATAATCTATTTATATATTGTCACAAACATTTGCTTATATTCTCTTCGCAAAGGAAATATATAGATTTTTCTTAAACAAAAAGAAAGTTTAATATTTAACTTACAATTTTCTATGACCAAAAAAGGTTTAATGTTGAACATATAACTATGTTACCACATTTGTCCCTTTACTATTTTTTCCTTCTCATTTCTAGAAGAAACTTTAGTTTGATGTAATATTACTTTTTAGAATAAAGTTTATGAAGAGAAAATATATCGAAAATATTATGACGATTATTTGTCTCGAAATAAAGTTTATGAGATTTTAAGGTTATCGGTTTAATACCATCTATTAATAAATAAATAAAGCTAGTATAGAGAACCGAGAGTTTAAAGCCTTCTAAGAGACATTTGCGCTTCTAATGGTCACTTGTTCAAACGTAAGCCAGTACAGCTTTGGCTTATCTGCGCGATTCCGTATTGTACTGTAAGCAAACACACTAAAAGCTCCTTAACTTTAAATAACATGCAAAGCAGATACAGTACAGCCAAATCTGATGTAATGAAATGTTTAGTACTAATGATAACGTAAGAATATAAATACAGGTTTACAGTTTAATATTAAGTAAACAGGTAGTAATTATTTATATTATATATAGAAATAATAACAAAATTTTTGTTGTTGTTTAATATCAGAATGTACATGTACCTTTAATATTTAAGACTAAAGCTATGGAAGAACTGGAAGAAATTTTACAAAATTAAGAATAAACTTAGGGAGAATCTCCGCTTGAATCCACTGGCTTTGTGTGATAGTGAGCACTTACTATCACGCATACCACTTAGTTTACTCGTCTGTCTATAATTCCTATAAAAAATATTCTAAAACCCTATCGAAATTATGTTATTAAGATTCCGGTGAATTTCGAATCCATTGACTTTTTAGAGCTAAAATACGCTTCCAGAATTTAAAATATTACCACAAGGTATTCAGTATTTTTAAAGTATAAACATTGTAATTATTTTCTTTTATTAGTATAAACTTTTGTCACTAAAATGGCGGAAGTTTCCGTAATGGCGGTAATATTTAAATTAATAATAATTAATACAGTAAGCTTCGTGAAAGCAGGGCCTATTGCGGTTTTTGATTATCTCTTTTAATAACCTCCACATTTATTGTTTCACTAAGCAGACGGGCGGCGGAAAGTTTAATATAATTCAATTATGAACCAAAGGATGATAAGTCACAATCAAATTTTGTCTGTTTGCAAACTTTAATAATCTAAAATTATGAAGGAGTTGACAACTCGTTTACATAATAAATTAATTTATCCAAACAGTTTCAAAGCAGTGATCGTAACGTTCGGCCATTAATCTCAAACGATACACAATATCATATAATTAAAACTAAACTCACAATTACTGGTAACTTATCAATGAACTTACAAAATAATGGCCATCTATTTATTTCCTTAATTACAATATTAAATAACTATATTTGAAAAGTGCTTAAATATTGAATTCTACTCTAACTGGTTAAATTAGGTTAGATCATTGTTCGTGTATGTGATATATAATATTAAACTCTAATGTTGACTAATTCCTGTACGACAGCATTATCTCTATACCCAAGCGGAAACACTGAATAAACCGGAAGCATAATACCTGCTTTAGCATTCAAATGAAATACCCCATTAAAACCATGCATTAACGAACATTTTGTTTCCTTAATATTATATTTACTTAATATCATTTCTTTTTGTATTATTAAATTGACTTTTTGTATAATTTTGTTTGATGTCCGTTATGTTATGCAACCAATAATAAAGATTTTAAAAAAATCTATTTTATTTTACAGACAGACAATCACTCTGCAGTAGAGTGGCAAACGAACAGATTTTACATATAACTTATCACTAAAGAAACTATGAAATACAATAAGAGCTTTATATTACAGAATAAATATCATCGCTAAGAATACGGTACTTAAAATAAACTTATTCTATGTTGTTGTTACCTAACTTGTCTGCAGACTTTTTTTATATATAATTAAGCGATGAGACAAGCGAGCAATAACGTGACGGTAAGTGATACGCCCACGCATAAAAACTCAACGCTAGTTAGCACCACATTACGCTTGTCGTCTGAGATAAAAAATGTTGCGACTCGTTACCTCAGTAATTAAACCGGCTATAACGCCCTTCAAACTGGAACACAGTAATGTTTGCACTGTACTGTTTGGCGGCGGAAATAGGCGCTGCGGTAGTACCCACATCGACGACCTCCGGTAACGGAGACCTAACCCAAGTAATTTGACAGCTATTAAAATGTGATCTAATAAAAAAAATGCAATTAGAATAATTGTTAATACTAAAACAACAATTTAAGCTTGACATCTGACTTTTCAATTACAGTAACGGTAACTGACATAGAATCAAAAACACTACTTTATCTATATATTAGAGATTTCCACCTATGTAGAACCTCAAAATATAAGTCAGCTAAAATTTACGAAATTATTTCCCCGAAGGAACTTGCGGGGTTGTTACGGCCAGCAAACCGGGCGGGGAACAGTTTGTTTTGAATATCCCTCATTATGGCGTAGTAAACAAACATAATAAGAATGCAATATTCTACATCTATCATGAGGATATGAACGGCCACTGCTGGACATACTCGTAAGTAGATACAAAAACAAAAGTATTAATACTTTTGTTTTTGATATCTGAATATTCTCATCAAAAGTTATTAATAATAAAGAATAATTGCAGTTCTATCAAGGGGCTACGAATGAGAGGCAATAAAATGAACGGAAAAGGAACATCGCCATTTTATTGCGGATCGTTACCACTGTACGGGAACGACGACGATGTAGATATCTGGAATTTTGGCCGGAGGGCTTTTAGAAAAATTAGTGAGCAAGCAATGAAATTCAAATGAAATCAACTGGAACATCTTTGTCCTCTCGTATATCTGGTAGTTTGTGAAATAATAACATAATAAACAACAAAGAGCCAAAGCTTTTCCAACAGTAAAACGGGATGGTTATAATTGTTTACATACATTTATATACCTACCTCAATATATAACCGGAAGGTACTACCACAGATTTTATATCAGCCGCCAAAGAGCATTGTGCAAACATTACTGTGTTACGATTTATAGTGCGATATAGCTAGTGAAATTACTAGGGATAATCAGACTTACAATCATACTACTCGAGACGACAAACACGTCATCGTAACTAGCGCCAAGTTGTTAAGGACAGGCGTATCTAACCATCAGATGAAAGTCTCGCACGTCCCGTCGCTTTGAAGAATAAAAAAGTCTCAGTTCACCATAAAGGATACGTATAGACAATAGGTATACTATTTGCATAGCTATATCATAAAATATGACAATAAAATGTTTATAAGTAATAAATGAAAATTATGGTAAACGCCCTCCAAAACTCTGTTGAAACATCTCGTCAAACACCACTTGAAAGATGACGGATAAAAGAGTAATTGTCTTTACTTTATGGACGAAATTTTTGTATTGCTTACGTATTGTATGTGTACGATGACCAGTATGAGTACATGTTCATAATATAATTTTAAATAATCTTAGGTGATAATATAAAACCTGTTTATTTCCACCGCTTCTAGTGTTGACTCACAGACAATGTCTAAAAGCATTTCATCATCAGCCGATAAACATCCACTGCTGAACATAGGGTTCCCGCAAAGATCTCCATATCGATCGTTCCCTCGCTACCTGTATCCAGCGGCTCCTCGCAAAACACCGAGCACTAGGGTCCGTCGTCTATAGGAATTAATTTTTAGGGATTTAGGTCATTATTCCACCACGCTGGCTAAATACGGATTGATGGGCATCAAAGCCTCGTTTGATGATTAACTGAGTGCACCGCCAGCAGGTGAAGTTAAATGGATCCCGTGAATTGTGCGGGACCCATTACACCCCCACTCCCTCATACCATCCACTAAAAGCATTTACTCTGCCGTTAACCATTACCTTTTTAAAATAAATAAATAAAATGTGAATAGAATCAAAGCGCAATGAAAGGTCCTATGGACAAGAGCGATTTATTTCCACGAGCCGATAAATGGATTTGCATGCAAGGAAACAGACATCACAATTTCTCTCTATTTCACTTAAATTATTTATTAGAAGTAACATCATTCAATAGTACCATTTCTATTACTTATTATAATTCTAAATTACATTTATATAGCTATAAATTTTAATGCCGTAGTGTGTACATTTCTAAATTTCTAACCGCCTGAATGTAAACTGGAATATTTCAAAGAGCATCTGGTACCTACCTTAAAAGATATAATTGTTATAACTTGACTGAAAGTTACAGCAATCTCACTGAATTTCACATGCGTGAAATAAATTTTAATTAAACTCACAATTCATCATTTAAACTTCGCGAACATTGTTGTGGTGAAAATATTTTGTGATATACACAAATCAATTTTAAGTTAAAAGTACGATAAATTCTTTAACTATGAGTACAAGTTAGTTTGCTTCTTGTTAATTTAAAGTAACGGATGATTAAACTTTTCCCGGCTTTCGACCTTCGATGAAAATAAAATACTTGGAGAAATGGGTCGAGTGTTACATTTGACGAAAATGTTGAACCAATTTTTTCTATAAACAACCTTTTTCCAGTTAACCCCAATGCGTGTATTGTATTGTAATAACGTATATATTAAAGTGCTCTACAGAAAAAGATAAGTGTTATGAGTTTTATACAATTCCAAAACTGCAAGACTGAGATAAATACTGTAATTTTTTTTCTACAACTTCAAGAACCGAATGGGGATAGGTCCCTGTTGCCAAGGACCGTTTACGTAGGTACCACCGCAGATCCTACTGCAGCCGCTAAACAGTAACTTGTCAACGTTACTGTATTCCTGTTTGAAGAGAGTTGTAGCTAATGAAATTTCCGGGGTTCACAGAATTTTGTCATGTTAAGTCTCAAAGCGACGAGCACAATGTGGTGTTGTATTCAGCATCTTAATTAGCGCCAATTTGTTTTAAGCAGGGGTATCACTTACCTTCAAAACGTCCGTCTTGTCTCAAGCTTATATCGAATAAAAAATAATAAAATATAATGATGATGTTATTTTCATGAATAATATAAGTTTTTATTTCATGTTAAAATACTTTTAGTTAATTTCTTTGTTGACGAAGAACACTATTTAAAGAGGGAATATACGTTTTCCTTTTGTATGCGGGTAGTAAACAAGCTTCGGTACTCTTATTTGCGGAAGGTTCCGGCGGACGTCTCACTTTTTAAAGAATTTTCAACTTCAATAGATTTACAGTCTTTGCTTTGATTTCAAGTGGCTTCTTTATTTATGTTCATTACTAAAACGTATTTTCTTTGTATTATATTTTTCCAACCATCTGAGTTGTAACATTTCTGTGAGGAGACTTACAGACGTTGAAATAACTTACAAAACGTAATATGCTAAGCTCATAATTTTTAGCTAAATGTCTTACTTAAAAAATCGCTTAATTAAACATAAATATTTCATAGTTACGTTACTTTTCTCTTCTTGATAATATAGGAAATATAACTTTTGCTTTCATATTACTCTAGCCAAAGTGAAGGATAATCCGTTGAAAGCGGGTGTGAAAAGGGTTCACCTTATTTTTACATTTTATATTTTTTTTGTTCTTTTATACATGTCATAAATAAAATAAACGTACACATATTTAATCCTCAGCATCGTCAGGAAAACCATTACAATTAATAATATTTTATCGTATGGAAAACTTGTTGGAATATCTCTATCCCCAACCTACTACCGGCGAATTGTAAAAGGCTATTAAAGGATATATAATTTCAAGTGAAAGACAGCTTCCCATGTCCTTTACACTGCATTCGCCAATCAGGATAGTAAGTGTGGTGACTACAGTCAAAACCCTTATTTAAGTAAGGTCTACGTTCAATTGTGGACCTAGACGCCTATTCGCCTTTGAAATCACTGGACCTCTTTTAAGCGAATATAAATTTAGCGCATATTTAAATGTACCTATTTATATATATATATATATATATATATATATATAACAGTATAACTGTCAAAGAGTATACCTATCCAGATAAATTATATATCCAAATATCTAAATTGTTCTATCAACGACGACTCAATCAAAAATGAATTTAGTTGATCAATTCTTTAGTGATATACAGATATATAATATACAACATTCCACAATAATATTCACATACCCTATACTAGTATTACTTTTATATGTTTTATTATTTCGCTTTTTTATAACTTTTGTTATATATTATTAGCTTTTCGTAAACATACCATTAGTTATATTTATATCAATCGAGGTTAGATTTATATGTATTGGGATATAAGGGTACCCGTACAACAACTCATGGCATCCAAGCTAACCTCGCCTGTGGTGCATCCTGCTAATCAACAAACGAGGCTGTAGCTCTCACCAACTCGCAATGGGTCAGTGTAGTGGGAAATGGCCCAAATCATCCATAAGAATGCCTACCGGATCAATGAGGGAATCATTGGAGAAAACCTGTGACAAGCTGTGGAGGTCTATTGACTGATGATGATGATATTTATATAAGAGATTTCCACTTAAGTAGAGACTCATCACGATCTCATTTGAACCATAAGGCCCAGAGACTTCAAATTGGGTAGGAATGTTCCTTTTAGTGCCTATGTAGGTCAACTAAGAAAGGATTTTACAAAATTCCTTCCCCAAAAAGAGTCTCGGGGGTGATACGGTCAGCAAAACCGGCAGGGGATAGCTAGTTATCTATGATTGCAAAAATGTTCGCATAAGTCATATCAATATTTCTATAGATTTAACGTTATGATTAACATGCAGCAGCATCGTCTGATAGCAAACAAGTGATACGAAGATACATTTTTTAAAAATTAACAAACTTCCAATCAAAATTAATGAATGGTAATATTTAAACAATACTAACTTTAATGCTATACCCAAAGTATCCTCCACCAGTAGTCCTTTGTAATTTCAAGTTGTTTAAAGTACAAACTTATGATTGTTGAAGGTAAAGAGACGCGAGATCGTTTATTTTAGAATCGCTGCTGATGACGTCACTTGAAGAAGGGCTAAGGAAATTATTTATTATAATACTCTCTCACTCACTGGAAAGATTGACAAATTACTTGTTTACGGTGACATAGTCGTTTTTTAATTTTCAGGGATCATCAACATCATTATCAGCCGACAGGCGTACACAGCTTGACATAGGCGTTCCCCAAAGATATTCACATCGATCGATCCTGCGCTGCCCGCATCTAGCTGCTTCCCGCAACCTTCACCAGAACACCGGACCATTTGGTGGAGGGCCTACCAACACTACGTCCACCGGTACGCGGTCGCCATATGAGGACCCTACTGTCCCATTGGCCTGTGCCTTCAAACGATGTGTCCTGCCCATTACCACTTGAGGCTAGCAATCTTTTGGAGAAGATCGGTGACCTTAGTTCTCCTACGGATCTCCTCATTTCTGATTCGATCACGCAGGGAAACCCCGAGCCTAACCCTTTCCATTGCTTTATGTGCGATTTGAAGGCCTGCTGTAAGCGTCCAGGTCTCGGCACCATAAGTCATCGCTGACAACACGCACAATTTAATGACGGTCAGTAGACACTGCGGTAGTTAAGATGAGAATATGCTGCGTAACTTCCCGAACGCTGCCCAGACGATTTTGAGTCGTCGACTGTCTGGAAGTTGGACTTACAAGCTGAAATATTTGTCCCAGGTAAATATATTCGTCAACAACTTCCAGTGTAGATCCCTCTTAATCATCTATTTGGCACCTCTGGAGTGACTGAAGCGCTCGAGAATCGACTGAATCAAAGGCTTTTCGATAGTCCACAAACGCTAAGCATAGAGGCAAGTTGAATTTCTGCGTCTTCTGTAAGACTTGCCGCAACGTATGTATGTGGTGTATAGTGCTATAGCCTTTTCTAAATACAGTCTGTTCGGGAGGCTGGAAGTCATCCAAGCTGCGTTCGAGAAGATTCGTTATGATTTTTAAAAATAGCTTTTATATGTGGCTCAGAAGTGTGTGAATTTTCAGGGGTACGAAATGGTAAAATGAAAAATGGTGTTCAGTGTCAGGGGTTTGTTTTACCCGCCTAAATAGAAAAAATAACAAGATTGTAGTATTTGTGTATATCTCTATCTCACTCTTAAAAAATATAATTTAACTCCCATGCCAATTTTTTTTTACGCTTATATCCAATGCGATTTTATTAAAATTATCCGAAAAATAACCTTTCTCTTTTCGAAGTCTTTGTTCTGTTTGAGACAAAAAAAATATACACAATTTAAGGAAGACAAGGTCAGTTAAATTTCAAATAAATTACAAAGCCTCAGGAGTGAGCTACATTTGCATATTAATTGATTCGCGCAAATTAATTGTTTACTATAGATGTAGTCTATAACAACCGTCTTGTTTACATTCAATTATCTATCGATGACAACAAACATAAAACCTACAAACTGTTTTGTAATACAAGACAGACAGTATCTAAGCAACATACATCGTCGAAAGAGTTGAAGAATACAAACACAGCAAACTTTAGTAGGTTAAATCTAGTACACAGCTAGTAGGTCCCTCGTGACGGAGACCGTCTAGGAAGAGGTACCACAGCAGCTCTTATTTGTGCCACTGAGCACTAATGTAAACATTATTGGTTTCATAGGTAAACAGTAAATTAGATAATGTCAAATCTTAGGTCAGAATGGTGTTGTGTAAATATCTTTCGGTGTCGCTAACATGTATAAAAATCTATAAAATGTTAAAAGAATTTCGGCTTTTCAAGAAATTTGTAGTAACCATCTATAGTACTATAGAATATAAAACATTTTCAATCATGTAAATTAAACATATAATTAATAGCAAGTGTTCTGGTGAAGATCACGAGAAATCTTTCGACGCGGGCAATGCAAAACCGATTGGTGTAGAGATCATTAAGGGAAGTCTATGTTCAGCTGTTGATGAATGGCGCAGAGTGGAATGTACGCCTATCAAGTGGACCGAAGAACTGATGAAGATCACAGAAAAGTTGGATGGTGGCGGCAATGAACTAGTCGCAATAGAAATCAACTACAAAGGCTTATGTTTATCATTGGACGGCGATAAGATAAATGATGATGATGAAAAGAACACTCGACTAGATATTTGGATATTAATGTGCTACTCGTACATATGTATAATAATAAATTAGTTCATGATGTATATACACGAGCAGTTTCGTGTACACTTTGTAATAAAATCCGTAACATTTCCCTACATTAATATTTAAAGCTGTTAGTTCAGGTCTTGACGTATTTACTCTCAGTAAATAATCTGACCCGATTTTATAGAAGCTCACAAATCCGTGATAATTAACCGCAAAATTTTCAAATAATTTTTATTTTAATACGCTTGAGCTTAAACGAATGCTTTAAATAAATGTATTAACTGAACGTTACGTTCAACATAACCACTCTGGAAATAATAGGGTGTAACGGGTCCGCACAACTCACGGAACCCAAGCCAACCTCACCTGCTCGTGGTGCACCATGCTAATCAACAAACGAGACTCTAGCTCCAACCAACCCGCATCGGGCCAGCGTGGTGGAAAAAGGCCCAAATCCCCCCATATGAACTTACCATCGAATCTACTAACGACGGCCCCTTGTGCTAAGCGGTACCGGAGGCCATGCCGACTGTATGTAGAGATTTTTGGGAGAGGTCTATATCCAGCAGTGGACGTCTATCGGCTGATGATGGATCGGCATTCCAGCCAGTGGAGTATCAAAGGAACGAGCTCATATGATTTATCAACCCAATTCATCTCCATCGTTCTCTATGATGTGTAATAATTTATTAGTTGATGACCATTAATAATTGGTTTATATGATACCGTCACTGTTACGTAAAAATTTTCATTTTCTTGATAATGATGTTGATATTAATCTTATTGATTACTTTTATAAGCCGCCGGTTCACGGATCCGGAAGTCGCAAGCGAAATATTTGTTTTCGACATCAATTTTTACGAAGGTAAAATCGGACCAAGCTATTTTTCAGGACCACGTTTCAAATATTCGCTCGCATAGCGGATGTACCTTCAGACCGGTAGTTCCGACGACAGCATTGCGTGCATGTGCATATTTTGCATTTTCGATGTGGCATGGATTTTACCGATAATTCGTTTTCAATTTTCAGTCTGCACTACTTATGTTAGAAAAATGAATTGATTTTCAGTATCCAATAGTTTTATATGAGAGACACACAAATTAACAAACGGCATACTGAAGTATAAATTCTCGCCATTACCCCTAGATAGCTGAATTACCGTCACTGCAGCGGCAATAACTTACTCTGATCGAAATTGACAGGAGGATGAAATAAAATAATTTTTTAATGACTCCCAAACTACCGCTGGCGACTCCAGACCCCACAGTATTGTTATATATGACAAGAAATTACATGATGAATGATATTTACTACATCTTACTTGTTGTAAAGTTAGTTGTTTTGTAATCTGTTGTTGTTTAGTAAATCTTAAAAAATAAGTACGCTGGAGCGTTTGGAATTCTATATAAATGCACTTCCGAAAGAGAAACATTCCAGCAGATTCTCAGTGGCTTACAAACATTAAGTATTTGAAATAATTAAATTATATTACTCCAATAAAATTCAAATGTACGAATTTTAACTTGTATAACTTTAAAGTTGATCTTATAGTTATAACATCAACTTTACAACTATTTGAAACTACTTTGTAATCGAAGTGCAAAAAAATTACTATCAAGTGAGATTCTGTTTATTCCACAAAATAATGTTGAATGTCATAGTGTAAATTACAAAATTAAATAGAACAATATGTTATGCAATACATAAACAATATATATATACAAATATAATATATATGGGAGTAGAATACTGTTTAGCAGCTTTCGTTGCTAATTTGTCTTGTGATACAAAGATGTTGAGATCATGCAAATCTGCTGCCACAACAGCATTCATATTGACACATGAAAGCTACAATATTTTGCTTTACTACCTTGAGCTTTATTATCGTTAAATATTATATAGAATTGTTAGTTAATCATCAAACATCAAAACTTAACTGTAATGTAAATACAAATAAAAATACATAACAAAAGATACCAAATGAATAATGAGAATCTACTTTAACACTCTTACTGAATATTCACCTATAGAATATAATATTACAAAGGAAATTAGTAATTCCCTCTTTGAAGTATTATTCAAACGGGTAACAAACTTGTCATCATGCTTACAACCCTTGGCAATTATTTAGCAGCTTTATTAATTTTGATAACTGTATAGGTTATAATGCTATATATTCTTTCGTAACAAGCGTACGGCAAGGTAAATAAAAGTATAAAATAAATCTATCCTATAGATTTTTGTCTTATAAATAATATTTATCTAAATTTGAGATAGCAAATCAAGTGGCCTTCTTTTACCAGATCGTCAGTGACCTCCGACACTGTCTACCGTCTACACAGTTACCATTCAAGGTCCTAACTGCCCCATCGATTATCCTTCGAGGAAGGTGCCGTGCCCATTTCTACTCAAGTCTAAGCTATCTTTTGAGCTATGTCAGTGACCTTAATTCTTCTACGGACATCCTCATTTCTCATTTGATTGGGCAGAGATACTCCAGGCACGGCACTATTGCTATTTGAGCGATAATACGAATAAGTTTTTGCTAATGTAAGAATACACGTTTAGACCGATTTTTTTTATTTATAATACAATTTGTGATTCTGCCACAATTGCATATTTTCAAGCATAAAATCTGAACGTAAAAACAAACTCCCGCTGAAGGCAATTTGCATTCACATCTTCTTGGAAATGAATAGAATCGACAATGCCCTCACGAGACGTACTACATGCATTGTATGTTACATTTGCAAATGCACAAGGTATAAATATAATATATAATATTTTATATTCATACAAATATAAATATCGAAGAAACGGAATTTAAATAATTTTTGTTTAAAGTTTAATAACAGGCGTATTTCGTTATAGAAAACATTTAAATGTTAAACACAAAAATATCAAGAACACAAAGTACAGAAACAATAATTCTTTCGATGTTTTACATTGATTATTTTCACTAAAAGGAAAATGTCCGTTATATCAAATACTTGTTTTGAACGTGTTGTTGTAGCTTCATTAATACTGTAAACAAAGACGCAAAAAATATTTCAGAAGTAACAATAACCTAATTAGAGTATTATATCTACTGAGAGAAACAATGGACAACAAATGTAAATGTTCGTAAAGGAAATATAATACATAATATAAAATAAAATATTATATGAACATGGGATATATTAATTTTTTTTCTACTAGTGTTAGTTGGTGTGAAATAAGATAGTTAAACGTCAGTTTGCAAGAATACTATTCACTATACTATATATAACTAAGATTTAAAAAATATATACTACTATGCGACGAGACAAGCGGGATGTTCACCTAATGGTAAATGATTCGCCCGCCCATAACAAAGCAACGCTAGTTAGGATGTTTTACACAGCACCACATTGCGCTCGTTCCCTTGAGACAAGATTTTGAGTCTTGAAAATGTTATGGTACAGAAGGAGGCTGCTGAAGGGGATCGAGAGACGATAAATCCCGCTCGGAGATGAAGCCGTCGTAGCACTAACGCGCAGCGTCACCGCGCACCCGTGGAAGATGTTCTCCTTAGTTCGATGAAGCCTTTAGAGTCGTTGGCGGTCACGACGAGGGCTCTCATCGCCTTCTACTCAACCCTGACGAGGACGATGGCTGGATGTGGTCTTCGGGCATTGAAGTGCTCACGGGGCTGGTAGGGTTTGCATAAAACAGACCGCGAGTCGGGCTATCCTAGCATAGCTTTAGGGAAGCCGCGGTAGTTTTCTGAACGGAGAGCTCGTGATCTTTCTAAACGCCGAAGTTGACCAAACAGGCGGTTTTAGTGGGTAAAATTCTCAAGGTAACTCTGACTTCCCCTAGAACATTCTATCTATCTATATTTTACGAAGATTTCCCCCGAAACAAAAAAAAATGTTGAGTCTCATTACACTAGCAACTAGACCGTTTAAATAAGAACACAGTAGTGATGTCTTGGTGGCAGAAATAGGTGTTGTTTATATGGTCCTCGGCAACAGAGACCTACCCCACCAGTGATTTTCTTAACTCTTAATTATAAATATTGATACAATTTTACTAATGTTGAAAAAGATTAATTAAATATTTTGATGATACTTCAATATCAATGTTCACTTTGCATCATAGTTACGTTATCAAAATTTAGATACGCGCTTGTTACTTTACTATAATTTATCAATTTACATGAAAACAACGTTTCGAATGGATTAAGGTATCTCTATGGAATCATTAAAGGCACACGATGTGAAGTTATTTTAACCATTGACATAAAACAAGGGTTAATGGCAAAACATAACGTTTGATAAACAAGAACAAACAAATGTGATGACAACATAACAATATAAAAGTTTAGTTTTGAAATAAATCTACCGTTTCCTGAAAAGTACACACGCTTTTGTTTGATGGAACAGATGCTCTGCTTAATATACTTAGGTATTATTATGTTATTTAATACAAAGAGAAGCTTTTATTCATATATATTATATATTTTTATAGAGCGGTCTGATTTAACACCTTCTCATATGGGATACAGAAACAAAAACCTGCTTTCGGTATATCCGGTGGCAGGTCTCTGTTGCCGTAGACCATCTGGATGGGTACCATGGCAACGCCTATTTCTGCAGCCAACAGTAGTGTGCGAACATTAGTGTATTCCGGTTCCGGTTTGGTTCCTAGTGTATTTACTGGAGTAACGAGACTCAACATCTTATATCTTAAATGACGAGTGTAATGTAGTAAAGTATATTTCATCCTAACTGGCTCCACGTTCTTATGGGTAAGAGTATCACGTACCTTCAGCTGAACGTCCCGCTCGGCTCGTCGCTTAATAGAAAAAAAATCCCTGTAGTGGGAAATTATAACTAGTTATTATAAACTTAATATAACTTTTGGCATATTTTATTCACTTTTAAGTTAATCCAAGTTTTTATAAAAAAGTATATTATAATCTTTAAACTCTTTAAGATACCGAATGATAGATTTACTATCCCTTATATTATAATCCAAGCATAGATCTTAGATAATAAATTAGGATATCACTCTGAATTTAAATATCTCTCTCTTCTGTGGTCTTCGTGGACCACTTTCTTACTAGTGTTAGGTAGTAGTGAAATTAGGTATTTTTTTTTAGTACACTGTCCACTCTATTAACGCTTTGTGTCTTAGATTATATTTCTTAACATTCGATAAACGTTCTGCTCATCTCGTTGGTTTATCTCATAATAATAAACATGACTCACCTTTTTAGTTAACTTTAGCCCTTTGTTCTTCTATGTTAATTTGTTTTGGGATAATTGTTATCCGTATATCAAGTTATCAGATTTCTCATTAGTTATATGCTGCCAATTCGCTTATTGTGCGCGCAAAACAATAGCGTAGATTCTAGTAATACTTATTTAATAATTACTAATAAAACAACTTAATACGACAAAAGTTATACTTGAATTTTTTAGCGTATAATAGCTTTGCTAAGCTTTACGCATTCAAAGCTACAACGTTAACTATTTTTAGTTAATGAAATATTTAAGTTACTCATATATCACCCTATGAAATATAAAAATACATCAGCTTCACGTAAATAACCACATGATTATATTTCATAGGCAATGTTCTTCCGTACTCAAACTATAAATTAAATGCAGATTCGCGCATGCCTGTATTAGTACAATTTCTTCGTGCACAGTGTTTGTTGCGAACTATTAATTAAGGATATATACCATGTAACTAAACGCTTTGTGAAACTTTTACTTGGAGCACTCATGTATAGTGAAGTGAACGCGTCTGGAATACGAACCGTGTCGTACTAAAATGTATAGAATTAAATGCTTACGGTGAAACAATACGTAGGGGTTGGATTTATCCCCCAAAAACAGTAGTGTGCTATCATCATTATATTTCGTCAACAAAAGTGTTAAATAGCTATCGAAAATACTAAAGTAACAAAACTAAATAAATGTAATTTAGCGCAGTATAATCATCTTACCTATAGTGGCATTGGGTTAGTATACCACTTAATATGAGATTAACGACCTGCTCGTGCGTTATCTAAATCAATATTATTTAATTACTAGTATATATACTACACCCTAGACTATAGGTCGGTAACATGTGAGCAGCAGGTCGCCAACACATCCACTTCCGTTTTTTTTTTATTTGATTGAACGACGGTACAACCGGAACGTTTACCTGATGGTAAGTAACATACATTCCCATAACAACGTCGCGCTAGTTACGATGATATATACTACACTGTATTGTACTCGTCGCCTTGAGACATAATACGATTAGTCTCTTTACCCCAATAATTTAAATAGCGCCCTTCAAACCGAAACACAGTAATATTGAGAGGCAGAAACAGAAATTGCGATTGTACTTACCTAGACTCCGGCAACAGAGGCCAACCACCTATGTAGTTCTGAAAATAGATCTGAAGACACATCTCATTAATACATGTGAAGTTCAAATACATATATATGCATTTACGTACATATATATGTTCATATTATGTATATATTACTCCACACTTAAAGTAATGGCACAGGACCAGAAGAGTTTTCTCCGACTGACCACTCAACTCCTGTTCGAAGATAGCACTCAACGATAATGATATGTGCGCTACAAAAACTTTTTTTATGTCAATCGAAAATAAACCTAATCTTTTTTCACAACATACAGACGAATGACGAACACGAGTGAAAACCTTTTAGAGATTTTACGTCGTCACCCCGTCGCTTTTGTCTTAATTTGAGCTGGTAAATCATCTGAATTATGATGGCTGCCACCTATTACTGTTACTTTCACATGAATACACAAAGAAATTACTCCATTCTTTTGACATTCGCGTGTTTCTTCACCGACAATATTATTACACATCACTCTAAATGTTGTACAAACTTAAATATTGAATTGTTTATACAGTAATAAATTTCACAGATTAAAAATTTCCCAAGTGATTGTTTTTAAATTTGATAGTTTTGTTTTTCTATTTACTTTTAATTACGGTTTAAGTCCTACACTAAACGACCGGAAAAAGAAATAGACCGTTTTATTGCAACCGTTACACGGTCCTGAGCATTGTGATTGTTCCTATACAATAAAACTCTTTGTTTTAGGTTTAAAGTTAAAAATCCGCACGACATTAATCTCAAACCTTGTTATTATAAAATAAGATATTTCACTTGTTTTACTATTATATAAGCAAATCGAAAAATGACTTGATCAGTAACTTTACTGAGCAATAATTTCCGGTCAAAAAGTACTACTTTCAAAATTATGGTAACAAATAATTGCCATTTCATGAGATTATTTATGTTAGATATATTTTTATATAAGGTAATGAGTATAGGTAAGGGATGTAAGGGTTCCCGCACAGCTCACCAGACCCAAGCCAACCTCACCTGCCCGTGGTGCATTCTGCTAATCAACAAACGAGGCTCTGGCTTCCACCAATCCGCATGGGGCCACCGTGGTGGGAAATTACAAACACACACACCTTAGAATAAATTGTAATTCATGTGCAGGTTTCCTCGCGATGTTTACCTTCACCGTTTGTATTTCGCTGTTGTCACTAAATTTCACAAATGTACATAACTTAAATATTAAAGTCATCGGTACACCCCAAGATTCGAAACCGCGATCTTGGGAATAAAGGCTGCACGCTCTAACCCTTAGGCCAGCGAGCTAAATTCAATTTCCATAACAATTAAAGTTGATAATAATTAGAAGATTTTAATGTAAAACGTAAATTCATCCACACATACATTTTCACTGATTTCTCCAACAATTAGCAATAATTATAAGATTGTTTATAAACAAACTATTCACTGATTCAATAGCAGCCAAGACTGCCGGGCTTTTACTAGTATAATATGATTATTTACATTATAAGGAAACTTTTTTATACACCATAACGGAGGATTACTTAGAGATATAATATAGTGAAAATGCTCGAATACATTTTTTGCTTAAAACGTATGAAGTGCGATCGTTAGAAAATAGCCCATTAAATAAATGAGCCGCACAAGTGTACTGAAATGTCTCGCGATGATAAAAGCTTTGTGAATATCGTAACAACTTCCACTAGCGTTTCCCTCGTCTGTCGTCTCCAACGGAAAAATTCTCAACGAACATAAACCTTATAATCCTATGAATGCTCAACAGTCCGTTGGTACGTTTCTCTTGCCTACGGGTTTCCGGATTCTAAAGGACTCTCTCCTTTTTCTACTCGTCTTCTAAGCGGATCCCAGAATAACAACATAAAGAGAAGAGATAAAATGTAGCTCAGAAGAAACTGTTGCAATCTGTATAAGATTCCAGACTCCTCATAATATACTGAGAGCGACTATGATAGAGTTTTAGTAAATGAAAATACATATCTCATAACTTTTGCTTACCATCTAGGTGCAGCATACATTACAAAGATTTCTCTCTCGATACCAAAAATGGAGTTTAACGAATTTCTGAATATGTAATCACAGAATGTACGAAGTTTTTGGTAGCTGTCACAGACATACCGATATGTTTTTCTGTGTAGCAAAGAAGCGGTCAATAAAACAAATTTACAGTTACTTTTTTCACTCTTACCTACCGTTGAGTATTATTTATAAAAATACTTTGTATATAAGGAATGTTTACAAATGTATATGATTACAACGCTTGATAAAATCGACTTGTCCTAAGTAAACTTCCACGAGCTCCAACTTAAGTACGATATTGTTATACGTAAAATTTGGAAAGTATCAAACAACATGATTTAAGAAAATATTAGATGAAGTTAAGATGAAGCTTTACCTCTCTCTCAGCTCAGTTAATGTAACTGTACGTCACATCTAATTAACTTACTACTGTTAATACTAGTATCACTTGTTCTCAATCCTATGACATACTTAAAATTTTGTGCATTATTAGTAAGATTATGGTTACTTAATTACACTTTAGTTCCCAAGTTATGTAAAAACAGATAAATCTCTATTTAAATAAATTAATAAATAAATAAAACATAACATTACATAAACATTATCGCCGTTTTAATCTTTTAAGATCCACTGGTATAAAAACCTTCCTAAAAAACATTTTTTTTTTACATGCCACATTCTTCATTAGTATTGGTAAGCATGGTACGATGGTAACAGTTATAACTTAACAACTTTTGTGACGATTAAGTCAATCATCTTCTTAGTCTTCTTTTTTATTTCACAAAGCGATAAAACGAGCGAGATATTCATCTGATGGTAAGTAATACGCCTGCCCATAACAACGTGGCGTTAGTTAGGATGTTATACACAGTACGACATTTTGATCGTCATGTTGAGACTAAAGATGTTGAGTCTCGTTACCGCAGTAATTTCACTAACTACAACACCCTTCAAACTGGAACACAGTAATGTTTGCATACTACTGATTATACATACCTAGTCGGGCTCCATCAACAGAGATGTACCACCAGTACAATACTACTAATATACTTTTAAGATATGTCAACTCTCTGCCACTTAACAAGCTTAAGTAAGCTTAACAGCTTCAGGGTTTCTGCTACTGCTCTACTGCTCTCGTGACTCAAGGTTTTCTGTCAAAAGGATAGAATCAAACCTTGGGTCGACTACGTCAGCCAAGTGCGTATTTACTGATGTCGTCTGTATTCCAAAGCTGTTATATCGGTTTCCTCTCAACGCTTTCCTTTACTGGAAATTGAAGCTCAGTTGAAATGGAACCATCGCATGTTCGAATGGATTAGTTTCTACTTCCTGTGCACTCAAAGCTGAACTGAATAATCATCCATAGACTTTTTATGAGGGCTTTAAAATCATTAAAAATACCATATTCCACAGACATAGATTAGTAATGTATATATATATAGATACATACTGAGCTAATACTATAGATTATTATTAAGATAATAATCTTTTGCTACTTGCTTATATGAGCTATAAACTATGAATTTAATGTTATATTCATTTTATTTACATAAGTTTTATCCTATTAATAATTTAATATTAATTGTTCTCTAATTTATATGTTATAGTAGATGGACATCTCATCGGTACCTAATTTTTAGATAAATTTCCAGGAATATTTTACTGTCTAACTCGTTTCGTGGCCCAGTTGTATAAAACTACGTATGTATAAATTTTTACACAAAATATCATTAATACGTTGTAAAGAAAAAATTAACCTCTTTCTCAATATCACAAGCTTTAACTTTTGCACAGCGTTTCTGACCTGACATCACTTGAGACGGAGGCATAACTTTTGAGCTTTCACATCATTTGTCTTCGGGAGTTGAAAATAATTCATAAATTTAATGAATTTGCATTTTAATTGATTCTCCTAAAGTATGAAACGCTTCACGTCTTCTCCCATAATTAATTTTTATTGAACAGCTTAATTGATCTGTTTTGCAAATTTTACAGGCAGTATGAATAACCTAAAATAATAGATATGATAGGACTCTATTACTCAATTGCTGTAGTTACTCTTTATATGTCTACATTTGCTACATTATACGACTATAAATGTAATAAAAAATCTCTTATTTCACTTGATGCCACAAACAAATCTGGGAAACGTCTTCAATCTATCATATTATAATGTTTATTAACATATGAAAAGAAATATATATATATATAAACAAATGTATCTTCTATAAATAATCTCAATGAAAAGTATTTTTTTGTGTATATATATATATATATATATATTTATGTGTGTGTCTATATACGAGTGATTTCCAGTTATGTAGAGACTCATCACGATATCTGTGGAACCATAATGTCTAGAGCCTTGAAATTTGGTAGGAATATTGCTTTTACGGAGTCAGTTAAGCACAGAATTTGCAAAATTCGTTCCCCTGAAGCGGTTGCGGGGTTGTTTTGGCCAGCAAAGCAAACCGGAGAACAACTAGTATTATGTAAAGCAACAGAGTGACACCGAATAAGAAGATTATAAAAGTAGATAGTGCTAAAACGTCAGTTAAGTACAAAGGATATTTTAAAAGCTGTTATTAGCTGTAGTTATTTTGTTTGAAATTTCACAGTAAAAAAAATATAAATGGCGTTTTTCTCTGATAGTTGTATTTACATTTACTTTATTACAAGATATATCAATTTAAATATACTTTCAAACTCCTGCATCGCTTTCGGTTTTGAATGTAATTTCACTTTCTGTTTTTATTGGCAGTATTTTCTTGAATGTTTTTTTGTATTCGTCAAAGCCAAAAAACGCACAAGAAATCTCTTAATCTCGGATATATCGTTGTGCATGACCATTTGGCACTAAATGTTGTTTCACTGCACATGCATACATACATTATACATCACGCCTCGTTCCCGGTGGGATAGGCAGAGACCACCTCTCTCCACTTGCTACGATCCTCGCATGCTTCTCTCGCTTCCTCCACTTACATGAGCGTCTTCATGCATGCTCGTCGGTTGACAGTACTTTTGACCCGGCCTTTCTTTAGGACATCTTCGATTTGATCAGAATAAGTCCGCCTAGGTCGACCTGCACCGATTTGTCCAATCATTCTTACCTTATACTCTTTCGTTATTCTTCTTTCATCCAATTTTTCTAAGCGAGCGCGCATAACTATACACAGCCTCATCACTTAACATTATGTGAAATTTAAGTCTACCTACCAGTCTATGGTAAAAAAAAAGTTTATTGAATATTACATTACATTTGTGTCTTACAACAATGCATTTTGTAAAATTTATTTAATAGGTTTGTGAACCCTTACTCGAACAAATTATAAAGATATTCTATAAACGGGATTGATGGCGATAATACTAAAACGTTTATGGTTTAATTATGAGCTTACCACAAATTTGTACATATACATTACTACTACGGTTGCCTATTTCCAACAAACAGCAATAATGTGCAATTACAGCGTTAGTTCAAAGGACGCTGTAACGGGATAAATTACAAGTATAACGGGACCTATAAATAGACTTAGGAACGTGGTACTGTATATATGTCTAACTGTTTCACTGCTCTGTATTTTTTACTAGCTACTGCAATATTATTGTTGTTAAATGAATAGTAGTTATGTTTTTCTTAAAGCTGCAAAAAATAACCTAAAAAAGGTATAAACTATAAAATTATTATATGAGATTTAATATTGGTAATATCTTATATACTAGAGCAGTACTTTCATTAACCAATTTACAACTATCTTTCTTCAAAATAAATGCCGTGTTATTCATTGATATCGGCTACAGGTTCGCCTTTCCTTCCTCATGCTGCAGCGGCGTTAATTTCCTACATTTCCTCAAACAAGTTGCGACCAGGAGAATTATTGTCTAAATTTCTATATTGATATGTGAACAATACTGCAAGATCTGGGACACCCACTTCAGAGTAACAGTACATAAGTGATCCTGTTCATTCATATTCTATGATATGTTGTTATTAAATTATGAATGATATAGAAGCGATGGTAATAAGATTAATGCTTAAAAGAACTCTTTAGACACTGATGATTTGTAAGAATCTTATAAAAATATATACCGTTTTTACATATTTCCTCGACTGAAAATTTTCACAGAATCTCTTTAAAAAGACTGCTAAAAAATTTTGGTCATGAAATTTTACAAATGCATTGTTACGCTACTTCTTTTAAGGAGTTATGAATTTCCTTCTTATAGGAACATAAGTTCGCTGAAACTTTTACCGAAACACGGTACAAAAGTTTGCATGCAGTTTTTTTTATAACTATTCGTCTACGGAACATTACAAATAAAATTGAAACAAATTTTTAACTATCACTCGAATATTACACTTTATACGAGTATATATATCCGGAGATTCGTTGCTCATCGTGAGATCTCCGAAACTATTAGACGTAAAGACCGGAAATGTAGAGATATCGTTTTTGCCATTTATAGATCAGCTATGAACGGATTTTACAAACTTCGTTGACCAAAGGGAGTTTCGAGGATGTTAATATGAAGAAGCCCGAAAGGCAGGACGTTGCCGGCGGGTGGGAATATTTGTGACAAATTTTATATCTAATTCTATATCACAACCAGTAACGCGGACGTGGGACAGCTACTCATTATATATACGGAATAAATAACTATGTAATATAAAAAATATATAAATCTTTATGCATTACTTATGTAAATAGAATATATGTAGGTACCAGACCATTAATACAACTTTATTAGAAAATACGGATAATGATCAATTTTTTTCGTTCATATTGGTTTCACGAAGTTATTAATTTTTGATAAATATTTGTAGGAAGAAGTCTAAAGGTGCCTTAAAAAATTATAAATACCATTATGGCACTACTGTAACAATGCCAAATATAAGAACGGTTTAAAATCATGATCTAAAATAAAAATATTTGTTAAGTATTTGTTATTAATTTAAGTGCGATAATAATGTCAATAGTTTCGAATAAATCGATATAGAATTAGTTATATATATAAGCGCAATATCATCACAATCTAAAATCATTACAATCCAATGTGAACGACTATTCGACTTCGAAAAACACATTTACAGACATTTTCAACACCTCAAAAATGATTCTAAAACTTTTCAAGTAAGTACAAAAAACAGAATATTTCAAGTACAAATACTTAGCATAAGAACAACTCTTAAAAGCTAAGTTATGTGGAAAACAAATCTTAAGTAAAGAAACTCGTGAAACTTACTTATCTCCTAAACGCGCGCCGTATAGACGCCAAAACCATGCCGGAGGCGTGGCTAAAGCCTGCGACAGTTCTCTACAGTTTTTTTCACGAACATTCCTATTGCGAAGGATAAGGAAAAGTTCAGCGCATGTTGCCCAATTTTATTTTATCTACATTAGGCTAAAACTTGACCTCAATTTCACATGGTTTAAATAATAACAAAGCTGTCCACGGAGACATCTGCTCACACAAAATACTCTGATTCTTACATATTGACCACTAAAACACTGCAATGACTATATGGACCTGAAATTTAACCAGAAATCTGTGTTAGAAGACAAGCACTACTCTGTGGTTTACATAACGAGGAATATTAATAAAGAAAGACATATTGTTGATAGTATATAAATACCATAAAAAATATATTGCCTTAAAAGTAATGTTTAAATTAACATGTAGTATTAATTGTAGTTTAACAACTTACATAAAACACTACACATTTTCAGGCAGCACTTTTTTACACAGTATTTTGTTTATAAACTGCTCATTCCATTAAAGTACAAGGCCTTTTTCTTAACGGCATATAAAATATAAGTATCCTTAGTACTCACAATGTAAAAATACTTTATTTGTTTTTCTTACAATAGATCCACAGTTGACTGAAACACAATGAATCCTTTCTTTCATGAACATTTCTTTATTTCAAGTAATATAAAAATTTATATCGCCTTTAATCACTCATCATACATTTCATAATATTTTCATTTAAAAAAACTCATAATATTTATTGTTCTGTATTATTGTACAAGTGTAGACGGTTATAAAACTTTTCCCAATTATTGTTATCAACGGACAGTAAGTGAACTGGACAGTAGTATGCAAACATTTCTGATTCAGAAAGTTATGTCTTTTCAATGTTATGTCCTTTTATATAAAGTTATATTAATTCGATATATTAAAACTGTATACAAATAATATCATAATATATACTTATCACGGTAATATACAGCTTTTATTTCAGGCATCATATTATTCATAGGGTTTTATGTGATTCCACAATGAAACTCATTCCAACTGCAGTTATTATGGAGCGGTAAAGTCCTCCAACACTAATAACCTCAAAAAGTTTTATTGTAACTTTAGCTGAAAGAGATGAATAGCTTTGTGCAAGAAGTTCAATGAAATTATATATTTGCTCGGTTAATCGTTTGTAACATATTTTTGTAATATTGTAACAAGCTACGATTAACAGATATATTATTATATCATGATCTATATAAAGTCTAATCTATTTTCTGTGTGTCGTAAAACACTGCTAGAAAAGGAAAATGACAGCAGTTTTCATTTTGACTGCTACTAGCCTCCTCGCCGATTCGTCTGCTCCCCGTTTAGGGTCTATGACCAATGAACTTCAGTAAACTAAAATTATGGTGGTAAAATTATCTCATTAAATATTAATGTTAATAGTATTTCATATGTCTACATCCCGAAGAGAGAATAGTTACATTATTCGCCTATATCACTTGTGAGTTGGTGAGAGAAGTACCCTCGTAAAGATCTCCAGGAATACCGATGCCATTTTCCTGGATTTTTTTGAAAGTGGGAATAATTATATATTTATATATTATCTCACCTACGCAAGGGGTAGATATATTGTTTGAATAAATGCTACAAAGAACAATAGATATCGTTATCATTTACATTTTATTTTAGTCGAATATTATTTTGTTAAGATAAAATGAAGTAAATTCAATCATAAAAATTTTGTCATAATAAAATTATCTCTGAAAGGGTTTGAAATAAAGCCATTACACGAGTTACGAACAGCGGGACGAAGTTTTAAATGATACAATAGGCGTACTTTGAAATTACTTTCCTAAATCGAGATTTGTGACAGAGAACAAATAACTACAAGATAATTTTACAAGGTTATTTATAGATTTAATTGTATTTTATACTATCTTTAATTAGTAGAAAGTTGAATTGAATGTTTGTAGATGTAAAATTTTAAATCTAAAATAATTTCTACCTTCAAACAACAGATAATATTGACTGAAGTCTTGTTACTTTCCTTTATTACTTTGCTATCAATGTGTACTTTCCAACTTTCGTATAACTTTTTTTATTACCGTGTAAAAACACTTCTACGAGTTTGTTTTATTGATTACTTTAATCAATTGCCGTAAAAAAGTTATAACAGATCACTTTACCATTCATAAGACAGATTTATACATTTTGAAGATATAAACGTAAAATATACAGAATAATCTGCTGTTTATGATCCACAATGCTATTTGGGATATTTAATAGCAGAATATATACTTCTGGCACCATTAAGACATCTCCGATATTCACATATGAATCTCGTAAAGATAGCATAATTCTTCAATGAAAAGGATGAGTACTGATGGTAAATTTTTTTTGACAAAGAGTGTAACTAAGTATGATCGTAGCAATTATTCCTCATCATCGTCAGCCGATAGACGTCCACTACTGGACTTAGACCTCTCTCAAAAATATTTACATCGAAGAGTTCATTGAGAAGATTTGGAACTTGGCCCACCACGCTGGCTCAGTGCGGATTGGTGGGTGGTGAAAGCCTCGTCTATTGGTTAGCAGGGTGCACCGCGTGCAAGTGAGGTTGACTAGGGTTCCGTAAGATGTCTGGCGGAGTCTCTCACACCCCAACAATTAATTAACAACTATTCCTACTGGCATTCATTTGTGTACAAACAATATCGTGTTACGGTTAGAAGGGTTTTGTGGCTAGCGAAATTACTATGGTAACGAGAGAGCCGACTTCCGGCGACGCAATGCCATGAAAACAAAATTATACTGTGACGACATTCCCTACTAGCGTAGCATATTGTCCATCCTGCTGGTTGTATCTATTAATTAAAAACAAAAAATGACTTAGTAGACAAAAAAGAATATTTAACTTGTTTGTTGTAATTTTTGCTGGTGGCAGGTCTCTGTTGCGTTTATTACCGCCCCCAAATAGTAGTGTACAAAGATTATTTTGTTCCGGTTTGAAAGCGGCTAATCAGAGTAACAAGACTGAATATCTTGTCTCAATGCGACATTTGCGATATGGTGCGAATACCATCTCAACTAGCACCACGTTGTTATGGGCGGGCGTATCACTCACCATAAGGTGATCGACCCGCTCGTCTCGTCGCTTCGTTGAATTAAAAAAAATATATTTTGTTACAGTTTTGATGAAATACATTTTGATAAATTAATTTTCTATCAAACTATTCCAAATCTACGACCATTAAATTTTTCTTCGCTTTATTTTAAATTATAATAATAGGAGATAATGACCATAGACACATTATATTATAGACAAAAACGAGCGGAAGGTTCACCTGATATAAGTGATACGCCTACCCATAGTAACGTGGCACTAGTTAAGAAAGTATATACTGCACCACATTGCAGTCGTCATCTGAGACATAAGATGTTGAATCTTGTTACCCCAGTAACTACAGCGCCTTTAATTCGCGACACAGTAATGTTCGAACACTACTGTTTCTCGGCAAAAATAGACGCTGGTGTTACCTACCATGACGTCTCTTAATCAATATATAGTAAAATATTTAATAAATACATTTTCTCTCTAATACATAACAAAGAAGATGAAGTATAAAAATTTAGATTAAACCTAATTAGAAATGGCAGATTTTGTATGAAATATTTACTTCTGTCGTTGCTGTCGATGCTAAAGCTTTTTTAAAATAACATCCAAATTTCTTGACATAAATATGGGTGTGGTGGATGGCATCAAGCTTATCCCCTGTCACATTTAGGGATCAAGTTGCTTCAGTAAAAAAAGACAACGAATTTTATAGAAACAGACAGAGGTCTAACCCCGCCAGGGCAATGAGATGTGGTTAATATTTTTGATAATTTGTTTCAAATGTATTCTTCTTTCTAAATTTCTTTATCATACCAGCATAATTCCGATGTCAATGATCATTATAGCATCCATCATTATTTGTCCATACCTAATAATAAGTAAAAATTAAAAATATTTGTTAACGATCAAGTATATTACACTAAACGAGTTTAAGGGCACTACAACTTACAGGACCCAAGCCAACCTGGTTATGGTATATCCTGCTAATCAACAAATGAGGCTCAAGCTCCTATCAACAAGCATTGGGCAAACTTTATGTGGAATAGCTCAAATTCTCCCCCATACCAACTCCTAGCGCCCGACAGTACCGGAAGCTATAAATTGGAGGAGATAATTAGGTACCTTATTTACTTAAATAAAATGACGATAATAAATAAAACATAATTAACGTTAACAAGAGAAAACAAATGTAAATGAGGAAAAAGTAAGTAATTGTTCATTTTATTATTGGGTTTGTTTATAAAATAGTCATAAAGTCAACTACCATCTTTAGATTTGAATTTGATTCAAGGACCTATCAGCTCCTATTGCAGTCGACAAACAGTACTGTGCTCCGGTTTAAAAGGTGCTGTAGCTAGTGTAATTACTGGGGTAATGAGACTCGACATCTTACGTCTCAGACTACAAGCGCAATGTGGTGCAACTACCACCACGTTATTATGAGCCTTATTAACTTACCTCAATTGTATGAAAAAAAAATTGGAATGAAACAAATTAAGTTTACAATTCAGGATCTACTCTCTGTCTTGGGAGAGACTTTGAAAAGTTTTTCTGTTTTATATTAAACATTAAGCCTACAATCAAAAAACGTTACATTTAACAAATCTCGCGATATATTAATAAAAATCGACGGTGCCTTTGAAGTAGTGCGGCGCCATGGTAACCGTAATACTGTGGTTTAATATCGGCAAACTCATTTCTTTGAGTGCACTCCTATTGCGAACGATTTTAAAAGACTTTTATTTAAAAAAAGATTACTTTTATAATTTTGTGTAAAATTTGTTTCTTTATTTAACTGCAATTATAATATGCATGAGTCATTCACTCATGCACCGGAAAGTGCAACGTTGGTACCGCCCACCAGGCGAACAGAGGACATAAAAAGAATCACTGGGAACCACTAGGTTCGGATAACACAAGACCTGAACAGTGGTGGACGTCCTTCGATTGAAACTATGATGTATCACTAAAGTAACTGGTGGTCGGTCTGTGTTGTCGGAGACCATCTTAGTAAATACCACCACATCACCTATTGCAGTCGACAAACAGTACTGTGTAAACTACCGTGTTCCAATTTGAAAAGGGTTGTAGCTAGTGTAATTACAGGGGTAACGAGACTTAACATCTTATATCTCCAGACTTCGAGCACAATGTGATGCTGGTATGGGTGGGTGTTCACTTACCATCAGGTGACCGTCCTGTTCGTCTCGTCGCTTAATTGTAAAAAAAAATATTCATCTGTTAAGGAATAATCAATTCGAGCTTTGTAGCAATTTAATTAAGTACCGACAGTTGGCTACGTATAAGCTTTCTTCAAAATGCCAGTTCTATGCATTTCTATACTTTGTTGACATGATCTAACCTTTTTTATATAACTTCGCGAAACTAGCAAGACGTTTACTTAATGTTAAGTGATAATCAAACATAACAACGTGGTACTTGGTAGACATATAAAAACCATGCAGTATAAAAAATACCAAGGGTTTGTATGATAGTACAAAATATTGGAACGTTTCAACTGCTTTTCTCAATCTATTTCTTTTTTTATCAAATCCTATGTTCTTTTTCTTCGTCGGTATCACTCTCGACAGAGTGGTCGTGGTCATCACTTTATGTGTTGGTCGCAAGCTTATCTATGTTAAACTTAATGTTATGATATACGTAAAGGAAAATATCCAGTTGAGCCTGTCTGGAGATTTACTGGAACAAACGAAAAAGCAACATTCTTAAATTGTTCTTGGCACAAGTATCATGTTAATATTTAAAATGAGGTCAATTGTTAAGAAACCTATAAGCAAAACGATGAAAGTTTTATTTAAATAAAATCTTAAAAAAAAACAATAAAACGAATACAATAGTGATATTAAAGAGAACATTTGAAACTTTTTTTCCTTATGTTTAAGGAGAATAACTAGTTTAAAGATGCCTGTATTCCATTTGCAAAGTTCATTATATGTTCTGCAAATTCTTAGTTGGAAGGAGTTCAGTCTCAGAATTAGTTTTGCGGGAGAGAATGTGGGGTAACTTGGATATAGCTTGTGCGGCTTAGCTATAGTAGGATGTTCGTTCCCACTTGTCACAACAGAATAAAGTATTCGTCCATTGAACAGTAACTTAATTAACTTTACAGCTCAATCTAAAACCTAGTAAAGTATGTCTAGAAGCCGATGGGCAAGTAAAGTTCTCTTCAAGGTAAACCGACGGTCTGGTGAAGATCTCTGGAAACCGCTGTATGCGATGGATGAAGATCTTTGGAAAAGACCTCTTTCCCGCAATTAATCTCTATCGACTGATGCTAATGACGATGAATGTATATCTACTACAGCTTGGCGGAAGAGGTAAACCGACCGGCGTACTACCTACTTTGACATAGTTACAACTTTTTAAAGGGAATCATTGATCTTTAAGTTTATTTTTTAGATTAATAATGATGATGATGAAGTAAGCATTCCGTACTATTAAAATTCTAAGTAATTTTAATCGATAAAGTAATTATACCGGTGGTATTCAATTATTGCAGGAGACCGTCGAGCTTAGTACCACTGCAGCTTTTATTTCTGTGTTCCGGTTTAAAGGACATTGTAGTTAGTGAAGAGTGAGAACTGAGCTAACGATATTTAATAACTTATGTGTCAAGGCGACGCACACAATGTTGTACTGTGTGTACTAACCTAAATATCGCTATGCTAGCGCTATGCTATTAAGAGCAGACGTAGGAACATGACCATTCGACATGGATTAATTTGTAGATAGCTATAGGCTATCTAGTTTTTCAATATCCATGAATCCTACATCATTTTATTTGTAATTAGCTTTTATACATATTTTCATTTCGTATTATTTATGCGGTTGGTATAGGAACGGTTGATATAGAAAGTCATTAACAATTGGGGTAGCTCTCAAGAAATATTTTAGACAAATTTCAGGTCTAATTTTATATTACAGCCAGCAAGGCGAGCGGAGAACAGCTAGTAGCTAGTAGTTATATACTCGTGTATCTCAATTTTGTTACATGTATTCTCTAGTATTAATTTAAATGTTTCAAATAACTATTACTTCGTAATTGCAACTAACATTTTTAATATTAAAAATATAATAATACTATGTTTTCCTTTTTGGACAACGACGAAATGTAAAACGAAGTAATAATAATAATAACGAAAAGAAAGAAAACGAAGAATAATAATAATATAATATTATTATTATTTATATATTATTTACATTTTTATATTGAATTCACTGTATATTGTAAATCAGTTTGAATATTTTAAGTAAACAGTTTTGTTTTATGGTTTACATTTACGAATACATTAAATAATAACAATATAATATTATTATTTATACATAAGAGAAATTAACTTAATGCACAGTTATATTCTGAATTTCGTTGTAGTAACAAATTTTCACCGAAGCGTTCGTATCTTATACGAGCTCAAGTGGACATTTCCAAGATTTGCTCTGCTCATTAACGATCTTCTTCCTGTAGATAAGAGGTAAAATTGTATAGTAACAGTTTGAAGTGCTCAATTAATTCACAAACCAGTTGAAAATCTAGTGCTTTATCATTGTTGTTGAAAACAATTCGCTTTACAATATTTACATGCAATGAATAATTAGTGTAAAAGTCAATAGAGCCGTGAACACTGAAGTATGATCATTAGCATACTTTCTTTCTAGCGGCTGATTTATAATATGAGGGCGATAGCTACCTTGGTAGGTTTTAAAAAAGCCTATCACCAAACTCCACAACATTTGGCCTCAGAATCACACCAGGATCCTTCATGTTATAACTCATAGCCGTTCTACCACGAAAGCAGCGCTAGTCATATGACGTTATAATATTTACTCTCTCTCTTCCGATTGATTTATCTCTTTACTTTCATGGGCAAAATTATATATGATACCTATCAAGTGAGCTCACTTCTTTACAATTTCAGATGAAGCGATGAAAAGATCATTTACTTGCTTTCCCACTCTGTTACGGTATATGAAAGAAATTTCTCGAACTTATTTCACGTGAATTGGAAACGTCAGGTAGCCGCTGCGATATCGGAGAAACTAAAGTAACTTCGTTACCTTCAAACCGGTTATCGTGCGTTGAGCTAACTCTACGTACGAGATCGATCCCAGATTTTATACAGTCGACCCCCGATATTACTTTCAAACGCGCATGATTTCTTTTCGGATGACTAATACACTCCCATAGACTAATCAGGGCGCCTAGATACGATACTTTTTTCAACGAATTCGACTAAACAAAAAATATAAACTGAAAAGGTAGATAAATACTAAATAATCGTAGTACTCACGTAGATCCTTTTTTATTGTAAATCCGCCAAAGTTTGTACTTTATATTAAAGAAAGTTACCTACAATCCTATTAAAAAAAACATGGAAATTTTGGAAGGCGATTGAAATATAAGCCCAATTATTAAAGCTTCCGTGTTAACAGAATTACTTAAGAGAGGAAATTCACGTAATTATATGCATCAATAAAAGACCTTCGTAATGTTTTTGAGAGAGTAAAATAAGCTCCATTTACATTTCATTAAAATAAGATATTCGAACAGATGAACAGCAACCGTTTTCATACTTACGTTGCCGTATTTATTTTCAATCAAAATATTATCAGATGAAAGCTATTTGTTGATAAAACTTATTTCCAACTTCACAAAACTATACAGATTTTTCGAAGAGATCTTTTTACAAATTAAACAAAAAAAACATATAAACAATTATCAACGTGTGCTGGAAAATACAATGGCTTCATTGTTGCACTTTAATTCATATATACTTTAATGATTTTCATTATGCAAAGTAGGGCTGAACATGTTATGAAATGTTTCCCAATGCCCCTGTCACATGAAATATTTATTTAAGACAGTTAAAAGCTTTCACCAAAACCGGATATGTGCTTTTTCACATCATAGCTGATTCAATTCATTTATAAACCGATTAATAGAAAAAATTCTTTTCTTTAGTAAGGTTTTGCACGTAATATTCTATATACTATACAAAAATGTTTATTATAATGTTTACTACATTAAATATTTTGTATTAAACGGTTTAGGTATTGTATTTCTTTATTATCCATTTTTGTGCAGGCGCGGCGGATTTTCCGGCGATGGATTCCCCTTTAGTGCATTTGTACAGTCAAATCGGTTAACGGACAACCGACGCTGTAGAACTACACTTCACAGTGTTAAACGTTAGACCATTCGTATCGTAAGAGGATATCGAACAATATCCTTTGAAAGGACCATTGTTCTGTATCGATTCCTACATTTCGATATTCAGATATTTTGGTGGTGTTGGTTGGGTTTATAGCTTTTCTTCAAAGTAGGACGGAGCCCTAAGAAGCGTATGGAAACAGATTCTAAAAATTAAGCCTATCCGGTTTTTTCTTAACAGTAAAACTCGCATCAAGACATTATTAACTTGATCCACTAACTAATTTTGACACATTAAATCATTTATCTTGACAAATCAACGTCTGCAGCGAATTAGATAGCCTACCTGGACCCCGCACGCTTTGATGGCCGTAACACCCCGCAACTCCTTTTGGATGATGAATTTCGTAAAATCCTTACTTAGCTGACCTATACTCGTTAAAAGGAATATTTCTACCTAATGTTAAAGCTCTAGACATTAATGTTCCAAAGATAGCGTGATGCATCTCTACATAAATGGAAATCTCTAATATATATAGATACTATAGAAATATTAGGCGATGAAAGATGAATTCAGCGTTGGGAAAATTACAAAAAATCGTTTTAAACATACTGAACACTATATTAAAATTCTTTACTCGTTCAAGTCAAATGTAAAAAAAGCTTAAAAATTTCAATAAATTTTGCTGTTAGCTATTACGACAGTGAATTTATTATATACTAGTGTTATATTTTTGCAAAAGAAATGATCAGAAATGTATTTTATTTACATTTACTCGAAAATAATGTATTTAATCTTTAAAACCATATTGAAAATATAAAATAACTTTATTATTAAATTACTGGTCCTTTAAATTTCAAGTAAAAACATTAAATGATGCTTAGCTTACTTTCTACATGTAAGCATTTGGTCGATCACGCGGGATTACAATCATAGCGTCTGTTTCAAATATTTTAACGAAGAGTATATTCCTTCACCAGGTGCGAGAAAATATCTCGCATTGCTTGATCTGAATAGCTAAGTGAATTTAAAAAAAACTGAAAAAGTTTAAATTAGGTATTAGCAAGCTATTAGTAAAGAAATTATCAGGTCATGATTGCAAGTAGACAGTGGGCGCTAATGCGTTAAATCTAATGAATAAAGCAAATCAAAGGCATTAGTACCATAATAGAAGTATTTTTCTGTTCATTGGTGTATAGAAAACTAAAATGTAGCCTTTCAACATAATGTTGAAATACTAAATTACTTTCCTGAGCTATTTTTCTTGTAGCAACCGAAATTTTACGACCAACAGAATAACGACTCAAGCAAAAAGACAAGGGACAGTATTATCGGGACACACTGAATAAATGGAACAAGAAAACTATTTTATCAGTGGAGATATCCTATTGCCCCTATAAAACTAGCTACGGAATGATCTGGTGAAGCAAAATGGGACATAATCAAAATATGAAGTAAAAAAAATCTTATAATGTCTTTACAATAACTCTATGATCATGTTTATAATAATTCGGAAATTAAGTGCAATAAACACAATTTGCAATTGTAACTTAGTTAACAGTTTTGTTCGGAGACAAAACATGTATTATATGTTAATTATTATTAATAATAATAATATTGATTTATTTCAATGTTTTTATATTTATTACTCGAGCAAACAAAGATGAATCGAACTGATGTTTAGATGCTTAGATTAACCGTGCAATATAAATTTTGAAAATAAACAAATAGTTATTTAATTAGAAACGTAACCAGAAGAAGTAATTAGAATAGAATAGAATAGAAAATTCTTTATTGCACACCAAATAATGTTACACCATAGAAAGAATATATATATAACAATAAATGCGCAATGGGCGGTCTTATCGCTAAAAGCGATCTCTTCCAGACAACTTTTGAATGGAAAATATTAAAAATAACCGAAAATTTGGTGTGGGTACTTAATTTATATATATACATGCATAATATAATAATATTGTAATTAATGCAGTCTACATTTTTTTATATAAATTACAATAACTTTTTGTAATGGCTGACGGAAACAAGTAACTATAAGAACAAACCCATTGTTCAAACACTGCGGTATTCCTTTTATAAGAAGCTTCGTGGCTAGTGGTCTAAGTTAAGGTAAATTCTCTTCTTATATCTTATAATAGTATATATATATAAATAGATCAACAACCCCAGAATACATAGAAGTTATCCCGAGATTCATTGCCACATCACGTGATCTCCGAAACTATTAGATATAATGACTCAATATTTGATAGAGATGCTGCTTGTGCTATATAGAAGTCAATTAAGAATGGATAAACTCTATATACTACGCTTGACCATTAAAAGTTAAATCAAATTTATAAACTTAAATTTAAACAATTTATGCATAATGTAAAAAAAAACTAAAATAGTCTGAATAAGTAGTTAATATGTTGTAAATAATGGAATAAGATAAAGCCCTGAATATTCAGGGAAAATTGGAAATAAGTAAACAAAAAATGGTGTTTATGTTAGAGGTTTTATATGATAGATTATAAAGAGCATTTTACACTTAAAAAACTAAGCATGCAAATTTTTACAACCAACAGTAAATTTATAAAAACCTTTTTTGATTAGGGTACCACATAAACTTGTCAGAGAATTAATACTAATATCGAAATAGCTTTACAAATTAGCATTGTTTAAAAAATCATACACTGCATAATAGATTTTGTTAACAAGTCAATTTGTGAATTTTAAATTAATGTGTGAGCAAAGTTTTTAATTCATTCGGTATAGTGTTATAAATTGCAATGGCCATACAAACTTCGAAACTTAATTTCAGACTAATATACTTGAAGTGGTGATCAAATTTGCATTGAAATTTACGCGAATTTTTATTGTTGTGTGTAAATTATTCTCTACCCTTAATTTTTTTAACCATGAAATATCGCATTGCATATATATTTGTTTATCGTAAAACATATGACAGAAACCATTACGTTCGGCGTGTACCCTTGTTATGAGTTGAACTTAGCCTTGTGATATTTCGAGATTACTAACAGATTAAATATTGTATGAATAGCAAAAATGTCGAAATATAGATAAAGTTTGTTATTTTAAGTGTTTTCAATCACCAAATGTTTGCATTGTATTAACTATATTTACATCATACTCTCACAGTGGTGATTCAATGTCCGTTAGCTCGCTTTACGTTTAACGATAAACGATTGCCATTACCAAAGTCCATTTAGATAAACCGATTTCGATCCAGCGATGGTAATACCGGAAGATTTAATTGCAACTTTAAATGCTATTATGCTACGTTCTCGTCGGTAAAGTAAATCTTGATGGCTAAACATATACGCTTTAAAGTAAATAGAAAATAACAAGGCCAATGGAAAAAAAAGCTTGCTGTAATCAGATAGTCTCTCCCATCCTGGCTTCAAAAGCCAGCTATATAATTTTAACCTGAACGTTGGTCCATTATGTGTCTGCGATGATACTAGAGAAGAAACAGTAGAACATATCGTAACTGTCTAATCACGGTTGACTCTACCAACACTTCAAAGTGAAAACTTAATGGATCTGTGAATCAGAAGTAAACACACTGTAAAAATCATTCAGGACAAATAAAAAATTAGACCTTTCTGGATTACAGTCGTAAAATGGTTAGTACTATAGTAGTAGTAAGCTACAAAAATATTTTACGTACTAATACAGTTCAAGTTATTTAAAACCAAGGCCGCTACAAAACAACCAAAGGACCCACTACGGGTGAATTCTTTAGTTTGAATCCATCGCCAATTAAAGTAGAGTTTGGATGGTTAAATTTTTTCGAACTCACCTCTCTAATAACCAACATCACATTGAAGGTGTTGTCATAGCAGCATTGTTGTATTGCGGTACTCATATGAAAGAAAATACAAATGTTTATATTTACAATTTACGGCCTCTAAAGAGTCTACGAACGTATATCATAATATCTATTTAAAAAAAAATTCTTAAAGTCAAATTCGTGACTTTTGTAACTTGTAGCTAATTACGTTACTACAATAAAGTACAAAAAGTCAAAGTCAAAAAATAAAAAATACAACTATTAATGAAGATTAAAGACACAAAATCCACGATGAGCGCGGTCTTTTATGTAGAAGCGACCTTTCCCGGAAATAAAACCTTGGATCGAAAATATTTAGAAGAATATATGTTTAGTACAGTAAAACAATATATAATATTACAGGTGCTTATGTTTATAACATATATATGTAAAACTACATAGATATTTGTTAATAACGATACATGTTTAAAAGGCTCAAAAAAAATTCTGAAGTGGAATAACATGTTCACTGTTATATAGATACGAGTATAAAAAATAAAATAACTGTTATTTATATAATTTCTCTATAAAACAATTTTAAGCTGTTTAACAATAATTGTTGTACAGGGATTAATCTCGTTACAGGTAAACTAAATTCAAAGCTTTGTCTAAATTATCCACACAGTATTTGATCAAAGCCCATTACATGGAAATTAATGTACACCTATTTTCTAGTTTAACACGCCTAACAAACTGTTTCAGTTATAAACGATTTATTAACGGTTAGGTTAAACTTAACGGATATACATTTGATTTGTCAATTCAAGATTACCGACAAGTAAGTAGTTTTGACGAAGTAGACAACAAGGTGAGCTTGTATATCAATTAGAAGTTAAATTTAAGAGCATAGAATCCCGTTAATTTTAACGTAATATTGTCATGTTTTAAACTAATGTTATCCAATAGCTAGTTGGTTACAACGGCTAACATCGGTTATCAATCCTGTAAAGAAAGATTGGAATCTAAAACTATATAACAAGTGATTGAAACCGGGTATTATTAAATATTCGAGAAGTATACCTAAATTCAATAATAATAGTGAAAAATAGCGTTATATGTTAATTGCTTGTATTGTTTTATTAAGAACCTTTATAATCAGTACAGAAAAACACACAGTCATACTATTATATGCAAACTTCCCTTTGCACTTTAATTTATTTGAATCCATGAAGGCAATATAACGTTGAGTAAATAAGAAGAGAAAGCAGATCAGTTGACTTTACATTTTTCATATTTCAATTAATAGTAAATGAATCTGTCATATCCTTAAGAGATAAAAGTCCCAAAAAAATTAACAGTAAACTAAAACTATGCATGAGCTAGGAGTGGAGGTCTCTACTCTTTTCACAAGAAACTATACCACTCCATAGATAGAACGTTCGTGTAATTTCCAGTAATGACGTCATGCTTTATATAATGTGTAAACCGTAGGGTTCGCATTATGTAAAGCAGGATTTTCCCTCAAAATAAAGTGAACAACTCACGAAAGTAGGAAGTAGTTTGGCTACTCAAATATTCATAAATGTAAAAGCCAATCCAAACATCCTACATTTACGTAAAACCGTTACATACGAAAACTAATCATGATGCTCTAAGCCTCCAACAGCTTTTAAATTGAATGTGATGCATATGCATCATGCAAGCTTGTCGCGTACTCAATGGAAATATGTAAACAAATACATACATAAGGATTTTTTTTTTTTATAGAAGATAAAAAGAGGCAAACGTGCAAGACGGGTCACCTGATGGTAAGTGATTCACCGCTGCCCACGTCACCAGCGACGCCAGTGCGTTGCCTACCCTTCAGTAAGAATATGCTCTTGGTATAATATATATATGAAAATAATATTTGTCTTCATTATCAAAGAAATTTAAAATAGTGTAAAATTAAGATCAATATTGGTCAATTGTCGATAAGAAAACAACACAGAATTTTTTTTTTAATATAGGAAAAGACTCATACCCTGCTTTAAATAAACAGGTTGATAACTACGATACTGTGTATCAAAATTTTGTCATCAAGTACACATCACAGACACATATCACATCATCATCATCACCCAATAGATGTCCAATGTTGGACATAGACGTCCACCAAAGATCTCTACATCGTTAAGTAATATGTTATATTATATTTATCTCCATCCTCTGTGACATGATTTTGTTGATCATATAACAGCATACACAAACATATAAAATTATGTAAGCAATTCAATTCTACTTGTATAATTGTAACACTTACGTCGACGTATTTTAGCACTTGAAATAATTAAAGCACTCGTAAAGTTTCAGACTTATTTCATATTCTCATTCTACTCTGCGCTTACTTTTGTATCATTAAACATTTAGCTACAAAAGCGACATTTCCCAAGATTACTTTCCCTTGGATGTGACACCTTGAAATCCTGTATACATTATGTTAATTATTTCCAATAAATTGTTATTCATGTACTATGTAAATATATTCTAAAAATTCTTACGATATAAATTATTTATTTCGATGTTTTTAGTTACCTCACAGTATTGTTCAGTTAATAAATACTTAGGGAATATTTCGGCAACACTTGCTTTTCATTTATCCATTAAGTAAAGATAGTGTTTCGCTGAATAAGACACCTGAGATCTTTGTGTTAATATTTTATGTTTTACTTCCGTAATCATATAGCCTGGTTACTTTGTAACATGACGATTTACCTCGCCTTCGCTCAGTGGCCACATGATGATGAAACGTAAATGGAGACAGATTAGCTTGTAAGCTAATAGGATGTATCCTCATATTGAGAATTTGTCTCCATAGCAGTACGGCTGTATTATTTCTATTGTTATTAACAAAAAAAGTATGTAATGATTTCTTATATTTATCAAACATACTTTTATCCAATATTTATAACTTTATACACGTAACATTATTTTGTTGAGTGTCCTCTTATTACTTTAATTTCATAAGTGAAAGGTTTTGTAATAGATCCTAAACCAATATAAAAATTTCTGTAGTCTCTTCTAATTTCTAAACTGTTTAAACTAATTTAAATCTCTAAAAAATTCTATAGTATTCTTTAGCATGTTTTATTTAATTCTTCCTTTCCTCATAAAGATCTTCCCTGAGATTTATCATAGAATTATAACTTATCGCTTGTACGGAATGGTTACACTTAAAATAAATAAAAAAGTCACCTTTCGGTATGAAGAATTCTCAATGATATCGCAAGCTTTTGTAACCTCTTTACGGACTTGAACGTAAAAGTTTTGCCAAACGAGCCCTTCAAGCATTTTGATAAGGAAAATTGTGAAAGAAGATTAGCCATAAACCCGAACTTCACCCGACTGCTAGGCGTGTACTCGAGAGAAGGTTGATTGGATTGAATGAAAATTGTATCAAAATTCAAAATAACTTTCTCCATAATTATGCTTTAACTTCAATATTTTCTGGAGCTCGACCTCTTTAATAGTCAAGAAGACGGGCAACATAATTTTACAGAGGCCCAATGTAAGTTGTTGATTTAAATTTTAAGTGTCAATTTAATGCTATTCGAAAACGAATACGAATTTATATACTTAACATTATTTTCAATGAAGCATCAAGGCGAGGAGGACCTTCGCCAAGTATAATATAAAGTCAAAAGCGTTCCGGTTACTAGAGACTGCTATGCTTTTGCAAGGACCTCTAATTTCCTTAGAGTCATCAGAACTTTGGAGTCGATGAACTGCCCATAGTTAAAAAGTGTCAATATTTCTACCCCCAATAAATTAATATTCATTAATCGTTTCACATTGATAAACATCTTAATACATTTAGTTAGTTGTATAAACAATCAATAAATTATAATGAATTAATAACTATTATTGGCTATAATAAAATTATCACAATTATATTGTGCAGGAAAGGTTATCAAATAATGGAATATGTTATGTGAAAGTTACCTTCAAAAACTTTATTTATTTTTCAACATAATTTAATTATTATTACAAATACATAATCATTACTCCTTAATCACTCCTCATAACTCCTTAAAATGGTATGGAGAATAAGATAAATATACTATAAATCAGTGTGACGAAAGAGAAAATTTCGTTTCGTTAAAAATCCTGAGACATCAAGTAGAAGAATTTGGCAATAGTTGCAACTTGAACAAAGTATCTTACTTTGAATGAGAAAGAGGAAAAGTTTTTGTACTGATATAAAAACCATTCGTGTGCAGTGTAGAGTTATTTATCACTGTATATATATATAAACATAGAACTTCTTAAGGAATCCGTAACAAGGCTACAGCAACTGATATTACAGTACCAGGTTCATAACATCGTTACTGCACCCGCCAGTTCCTCATAAAACACTAATAACTGCAGCTCGGTAAAGTTTCTTTATGAACCGAAGTGAGAATTGCAATTTCTCTGCAGTGCGCTATAAATTTAGGACATAAACGTTGGCAATTCTTTAATTTTGAACAGGCTTCACACCTTTCAGAAATGTACAAAGTTTTCCATTGTAAATAGCAATATTAACATATTTTAAATACAAACCTAATAATACAGTGAACAGAAAGTAAACGAAATTTCATCTAATACCTCTCCAATTATTTAATACTCTTACAGAATAAATACTGTAAACAAGGTGTATATTCCCGTAATTACTCGTACTTATATGTTGTTTTATTTATTTCAGACAACACAATTAAATACAGATTCCAATCACAAATATATACACTAAAAATGTCTACCTATTATTTGTTCATATACTTGTAAAGGAATTAAGTTGATCATATGAAATAATACAAATATTGTATTCAATGATATAAGATTAAAGTAGCATTCTACTTTTTAAGTATTCATTTGAAACAACAAACCTTTTCTTTGTGAAGTTACTAGGTTGTGTATTGTGTTTGACATCGGTGTAGTTTAACTTAGTTTGCTTTCATTAACCAATTTAAGTCATCTTCATAATTATTTGGAACCTTTAAATTTTGATCTATTAGCCACACAATAAGACTTGTTATGAGATCTACTTTAATAAAGTTTAATTTAAAATATTTCAAACATTATATTTCTAAATACTGCAGATATTGTTTTGATATATTTTCATTAAAATAGATTATTACATTTTTTATGATCTACTCAAAATTACTGAAATAGAGGAATAAGGAATATCCATACAAGATCGTTAATATAAAAGCAATTAGCTGTATATCCACTGGCGTAGTTCCTGAAACTATTACGTGGACCGGATGAACTCTGAGGAAGCTAATATCAAATTATCGTCGGCGTTGGTGAAGTAAACATACACCAGATCGAACAGAGATGTAATAAATATATAATTGTATATACTTAATTACATTATACTGACTACATTAAGAACTATAAAGATAATTAAACTCCACTAACTTAACTCGACGGTTATTCGATGTGGTAAAGTTGGCGACTTTCAAACTGTTATCACGAAACGTTATAAACTATGTTTCATATTCAACCGAGTTATATGTATTACAACATTTTTTTAATGAATAAAGTGACAATTCCATCGAAATGTTCAGCTGATGGTAGAATGCCTGAAAAGGTCATCGTCGGTCACAGGTTCGCCTTTAAAAATAAAACTCAAGTTTCGTTGCCCCAATAATTTTACTAACTACAGTATCCTTTAAATTGAAACACAGTAATATATGCGCACTTCTGTTCGGCCGTAATAACAAAGTAAATCCTCGGCAATGACTTTTTTTCACTGTTATTAGATTATAATGATATATATTTATATATTCTCAAGAATATCATATCCCAATAGGACCCCATACAAGTCCTTTAAGTTTAAAATATTTTTAGAAAACAGTGGTAAACAAATGGGTTTAAATTTTTTTATGATAAATACGACTTTTATAAAATAAAATCTGCAAGTTGAAGAGGCAATGGACTGGCCAGATCTCTCGAGTCAGTGATGGTCGGTGGGCGAGAGAAGTCTTGGAGTGGAGTCGTAAGGCGTCCTCTCTCGAATTAACCGAGAACATCGTAAGAGCGGTCAGAATTGGGTGGACTGTATTAAGTGACAGACATTCGAGAAGACCTATATCCAGCAGAGAACTAAGAATAACTGATGATGATATAAGAAACATGATATATAACTAATGTTCCCACTATTGATATTATTAGCCTTTTTTTAACAAAAGAAAATTTTATAATATTTTTTTTTCTCAACTGTAGTTCAGTATCAGTAAGAAACGAACCGGAGCCTAGTCGACATAATATCACTGTAAGAGATACAACTTGTAAATAATTCAATAATAAAGTCCTTCAATTAAAATCCTTTCAATTAGCGAGAAACATGATCTTATGTAATCAACGCCCAACCATTTATGTTGTTATCGATACTTACGTATAGAGCTCTCAGACTATTACTTAACTTAAGCAATATTCAAGATAAATTAATGGATTAGCGCTACGCTAATGTCTTTATAATGCACACATTTATTAGCTTAGCAAACACTGCGACGAATATCTATTAACTACGTTAACAAGTTTCCTTAACAGTTGTATTAATACCCCAAGCAAATAAGCTAAACTCGCTTTTATAGCTCCTTTGGGAGATTCTCAAAATAAGAACAAGCTCTTTCAATTATTTAAAGGTTTTATTGTTATCGATAAGAAGAATCTGTTCAAGCAGATAAGCTGTTAGTATTGTTACTTCTATAGTATAAAAATAGATTAACTTTTGTTTCGCGATAAATGAAACTTATTAAATCTCTTTGCTTCTTTCTCTTCTCCTTTATTATCAACAATACGACTGAAACTTAAATTTGACGGGGTTGTTAAATGACATTGAAGCTGTGAATCAAAATCTAATGTGTTGCCAGCCGTAACACAGCAATGTTGTTTTCTCAACAGATTTACAATAACCAATTAATGTGTAATTGTGGTACTTGTGGCTCCGTAATTACATTCGGTACCTCCGTTACATGAAAATACTTAAGCACTACGCTACGGCAGATGTTAAAAAGTTCTTTCTTTATTTTCTCTTATCAGTTATCAACCGAACTCGTTTAAAAAGATTTTCATGTCTTTGAGATTAGAGCAAATTTTCAACAATGTCCGAACGAATTATTTTTTAATTCATTCAGTTAGTTCACCAGAATTTTAAATGAAAATTCTAGCAAATTGTTGCCGATCGTAACATCCCGGCAACTCGCTTTGAGGAAGGAATTTTGCAAAATCCGTTCTTAGCTGACCTATAGCCTAAGCTGACCTAAGCTCAGTAAAAGGAATATTCCTACCAAGTTTCAGATTTCTAGGCCTTATGTTTCCAGAGATATCTTTATAACTCTCTACACATATGAAAATTATATGTATATTATTATATAAGCGTATGAATTAGAGAATAGTAGGATGTATGGTATAGTTACTGATACGTGAGTTAGTATATATATAGTTTGTGATAATGATGATGATATTAATCTAAAAGGAGTATGAAATTTTATAATCTATATAATTAAAATTTATATCTGAATATATATATTTCTCGGTTACTGGAGATCGTAAGAATTATTGTGAGAAGTACCTGAGCTTGTATTGCAGCCACCAAAGTGTAGTGTGCAAACATTACTGTGTACCCGTTTGAAGGATGCTGTACCTACTGAAATTAGCAGAGTAATGAGCCTAGGTACCTAAAATTTTAAAGCGACGAGCACAATATAGTGTTATGTAATCTCAAAGTAGTTCATGCCCATTCTATGTAGCATCACATTGTTATGGGCAGGCGTATCCCTTACCATCAAGAGAACGTCCCGCTCGTCTCATTACTTCGTAGAATAGAAAGAAAATAATTGTTGTTCTCAGAAAACTAATCACTGAAGTATTACGATATATTGCCATATTCAAATTGAATTACGTCGCATGACTATTACGACGCCCACTCTAGCATTGTTTGAGGTTGAATAGGGGAGGTTCTAGGAAATCATTCTCTTAGTGACATACCCTTGGAGATGGCTAAAACACTGAACCGTTTCATTATTCAAATGGTACCCCAGTATATAGTACTCGTAGTAATCAAATTATAACAAAGCGGGTAAAATATTATATGTATATAGTTTCGTTAATGTTTTTTTATATATATTGTCAATATTCCACAAATGTAATAAACGATACTTGTGAGTTTAATGAATGCCAGGTCATGTCACATGCTACACACTGGAAAATCCGGGTCGACACATCCAACTATATTTAATAGTTATTAGCGCCATCATTGGTTATATTTATTTTCCATGCATTCTTTATGATTTTATGAGTACAGAAGGTGAACTTAATGCCATAGAGGCATTTTCTGCCAGTCAATCCAGGAAAGAAAATAAAATTTGCATGTAGGTATGAAAAAAATATAAAAAGAATTGCTGGGATATTACATACACTTCTATATGTCAGTGTCCAGCAGAGGACGGTTATCCGTTGAAATGATGATGATGATAATGAAAACAAATTATTATTATGTATATATAGCATAATACACAACATGAGTATAGTTATGTTTATGTACAAATGTTTTTAATAAAAATAATTTGAAATCATCAACACAACCTCCAAATTAATAAAACAAAGCAAAATACTACATATTTAATACTATATTTTTTAAACGTAGAAAAAGCTAGAAGCACTCAAGTAAGGTGCTTTGCAATAGAAACGCTTAAGCGGCAATTTTGCCTGCACTTGGCCTACTTTAAAATAATTTTTACAACTACCTAAGCAGCGGTCAAAAATTTTACTTAAAATTTCGACATTTTCAATTCCACACTAACTACCCTTTTAAGTTATATGTTTATTTGTTGTTATCGCGATTGTAATTACAATGTTAAACACTATTAACGACGCATCACGAAAGTAATTTAAATATTTTTATCATTATTTACTTTGAAAAACTTTGATATGTGCCGTGTAAAGTTACCATTCTTACAGTAAAATAGTGATGGTAATCTTAATTAATTACTCACTCTTTTTTGGCATCGAAAGTGGGGAGGAAAAGCTTCAAAAAATATTTCTAGACATTTCAACTTATCTAAGATAGTCGCTCTCATTGAACAGCGATAGACACCGTCATCTCTCTGCATTAAGTACGTCCAGAAGGGTGACATAACTCCACACAGCGCTTTCCATGTGCTGCGAGTAATAAGAGACCACTTCATCCTTTTAGGAATTACTTGGCGGGAAATAAGACCACTCAATCTCAATACACGTGAACCCGAAGATCTTTTTAATCGACTTTTACGCCAGGGACTACCTTTTTCCTAACCTTATAGCCCGAGACTACAAAACTAAGTAAAGTACCCACAGTACTTACATTAATACGTAAAATTTAAATAAAATTAAGTAGAGTATACTATAAAATACTAACAACAAGTACTGTGTTGTATAAGTACATGTTTATAGTATTATGACCTTTATCGTTATTATATACTTTCAAGTAAAATAAACAGTATTATGTTCCTTGACCGTGAGTCGATTACTAACTAGACCTTTATGTTTGTGTTGAAATGATTGTTTTCCAATGTTCAACATTGTTTCCTTATATTGTATACCTATCAAAACAAGGGTCCGCGTGTACCTCTATTTCACCTTTTTAAACAAACAAACGTCTAACCATAAAAACTTAGCACCGTGAACGAAGTATTTGAAAGGCAACATGACTCAACTTAAATCGATAAACTCACTTATTTAAGTGCACTCAATTCGCAAGCGATTTACTCGTTTTGCTGCAAACCTGATACGTAATGTTGTTAACAATTTAAATTAGGGTTAACTTTGTACAGTACCCTTAGAAGTTAATACTGAATTTGAATAATTAAGAGTTAACTATCAAAAATAAAATGTCAATCTAACATTATACTATTATAACATAGTTTTTTAAATTACACAAATTCTACTTCTTTTTGTGTTATTAAATAAAATATAAATAAAATTAAAATAAGTTTTGTTTGTTAGCCATCACGTGAAAACTAGTGAACGTGTCGACATAAGAACATGACCATTCTACGTGGAATGATAGATGGTAATAGGCTATTTATTTTTTTAATTTTATCCTTTATCCTTTCATTTAAAATTAACTTTTATAAACACTAATTTTGTATTATTTATACGGTTGCTAAAGTAACGAATTCTATAGAAAGTCATTTGCCGTTGCAGTTGCTCTCAAGGAACATTTCATACAAATTTTATTTAAGGGCCAGCAAATCGGGTGGGGATGGTTCTCGATTGGATTTCGATTTTTTTATTAATGTATATGTATCATAGTCGCATCAAAAAGGCATAGATGTATTTTTCATTCACAACTTAGTACTTTTAAAGAACAAAATAAGGAAAAAAAATTATGATTATATCCATATAAACCAACCTAAAATACCAAGTCATAACAGCTTTGTTTTTACATCTTATTTTTTACATTATTGTAACAATATAGATATGAAAGCGAAAAAAATGCATTTATTTTGCCCCTGAAAGAGAAAAAGTATGCACATTTACATAACTTTTCCCTTCGTATACCTTTTCATATCCCACAAGAAAAAAAATGGAATACGCAACATAACAATCTTGCTCTTTTTGAAAGCAAATACGAATAATGATGAGAAATATTTTTTTACATTGTATCGTAGAAAAAGTATTCATAGCATATTGAATGTTCAAAATACTAAATTATAATCTATAAGTATTTATGGAATTTTTATCTCTCACTCTTCTGATTAACTACTTGTATATTTGCTAAACTTTTACGAATTTCATTAACTAACTTTAATTTTCTTGAACAATTTACATTATACATTATTTTCAATCCTTTTTTTATTTAAATAACATTCGATAAGGGTTGTAAGAACTTTTTCAGACTTGCAATTTATATATTTTTTTATTCTATGAAGCGAAGTCACGAGCGGGACGTTCACCTGATGGTATATACACCTTTGCTCATAATAACATAGCGATAGGTAGGATAAACTGCACCACATTGTGCTCGTTGTTATGAGAAAAAAGATGTAGTCTCGTTACCCTAGTAATTTTACTAGCTACCCCGCCTACTGTTTGGCGGCACAAATAAGAGCTGCGGTGATATCTAAACGGTGTCCAGCAACAGAGACCTACCACCAGTAATAAAGTTTGTGTTTTTAATTTCAATATATCGAAAAAAAAAAGATATCCTATCTAACTTAAAACAAAACACCGGCACAGGTCATCAATTTCAAATTTTTCTTATGAGAGATGTTTCTTTCTGAGATGTTTTATCATTAAATATCTCATACTAATTCTATCGATATTATTTCAGAGTATCGATTGGCCAACCTATTGATTTAATAGACTTTCAATTCTTTTCTTTCTGCTCTAATGAAGGCAGTGATATTGAACAGAAACACTGAACAGAATAACTGTTCCACTTCTGTGTACGAAATTATTGTATATTAGTACGAAAACGGCAAATGTTTCGTCATAAGGACGTACGTAAGTTAGGAGATTTCGTTTAACTTGTACCGGACGTTATGGTATTTTCTAGATCTAACACTATTTAGATCACGTTCCGACCCTACATCCTGGGCGGTTTGCCAACATCGTACGTTACTGTATCGATTCTGCATTATACTATTATGTCTGTATTGAATTTTAGATATAGGATTTACATAGATATAACTACAGAGATGTAAATTAGTAAATTAGCTCATATTTTAAGAGCTGTATTATACGATACTTATACAATTTGTATTGTATTTAATTCTTCTGTTAGAATAAAAGAGTTTCCTTAGAGCATTATTTATTTACAAATGAGAACTCATAGCTGTTAGAGAAAACATTTATAACTTAGAGCAAAAGGCATTTATAACTTATATAATATAATACAAAAGAGACCATAACCAACGAATAGTAAGAAAAAACAGTGAGATACTGACTTTTTGAAAAACGCTTATGAAATCCTGTTTTAATAATACAGATTTTATAAATCTAATTTAAAAGTACTTTGTACATATATTTTATTTAATACAGTTTTTGCATAATGAACAGGTAAAGTTTAACTGCGGTCATGAATCTGAGGTCAACCGCTTGCCGTTTAATACAAGGGTTCCTGAACCGATTCCAAAACTACATGTTGCGGAGTGATCAACCTGGTATTGTAAATTTGTCGCCTTTCCTGTATTCTAAGTCTCAATGTGTGAGATCTAGATTACTTTATGTGGGTATTCTTTTTCTTCTTGTTGTATTCATTACTATCAGATATAAAATACATCAATTATTTTATTTCATTGGACAGTGTCGTATCTTATTACAACTTTCCTAAACGTGGTAATTTTGTTGATTTTTCGTATGAAAGAATGTTGAGAGAGGATTTTGGGAGAAACTAATCTTGTAATTTAATCCTATCGACTGTGCTAATAAACTTAATCAATGCAACGTCTGCATATTTTCTTATTTATAATTTACTTCTTTATCTATCATGTGATCGCTAATATTAGTTAGAAGGCAACAATATATAGATAGGAAGATATTTTTGTCATAAAACAGTTACAATACGATATGGAATCGGTTAAGAAACCAATCGACTTCCTTTAAATCGAGTTTCATTTCCAGTTGAGAGAACCCAAAATTTTATACATAAAAGCTGTCTTCAAATATATTGATATATATAAAATACTTTCATAATAATCATTTTCAATCAACGTTCTTGTAAATGAGTTGAAAAAAAAAATTTACGACACTTTTGGGAGGGGCTTTTACGAGTATGTGTAATAAACGGACTCAATTTCTCCACCCGCAATCAATAATGCAAAACAGGATTATCCTGCTGGCAATATTTCGCATCACTTTATTTATGAAATGTATTAATGTATTAATATATTATTTGTTTAGGAGAAACATCGCAAATATACTTTAACTCATAATACTGCCATATCTATTCAGGGGAAGAAAGAAGATACACGAAACAACAGCTTGACGCACACTATAACAGGTCACAAGAAGTAATAGGGACCTTGAGGTTCTAATAATGTAAAATTCCTTGGGCATACGACAACAGGATCCACTGCTACAGTATCCTATAAAAATTATCTATGAACTTCTTGACCCCAAAGCTCTGTCAATAATGATATTAATCTAAGGGATTTGTAGATACTTTCTGATACCTATGTCTATTATGTTAATATATTAATAATACAAAAATAAACAATATTAAAAATGCGTTATTGGAACACACACACATTCACACTTTACCTGAATACAGAATACATAAATTGTTTTGGCATTAATTGAAAAAAAAAACTTTTATAACTAACTAAAACGTAACAAAAATGTAGAATGAATTTTCATCAAATTTTTTAACGAAATTTCAGTTCAATAAATTCCTACGTGAAATGTTTTCAGATCGGCAGCCCATGAATACTCGCAGTAGATCAGGAATACCAACCGTCGTGGCTTCAGTCCTCTGACAGGATTAATATTTTTATGATGCAAAGAATTTTACTAGAGACCGAATAGCATACATACAAATATGTAAACTTACATAAAGTCCCTTGTACTTATACATAGACCCCACTAAGTTTAGACGTGTAAACCTAAAATAATTATGAACTTACATTACTTGTAACAAGGATCGATAAGTTCAACCTTTTACTGGACATACTCAGTTGTAGAACAAGGGAACACCGGCGAATACTATAATAGAACCCGTGGCCCTCCCAAGAGTACCCAGCGAAGAGATTTTACCGAGTACAGATCCAACATTACCATGACTTCAACCAGAAATATAACTTGAAGATTCTTTTTCGACCTTTATGGCTAAACTCTTGCTTTGTAAGACGTAGGTCCTTAAATTCTGAGATCAAATGTTGTGCTGATTGATTAGTAATAAGCGAAGTGTTAACCAAAGTATTTTGGACCTAAACTATCCTAACTTATTTATTTTTATGTACACAACGCTTAGTGTTTTATGAACAGAGATGAGGATCAGTGTGAGATCAGTTTTACAAAATACTGGTTTATTAATAACTGTGTTAGATTTTGGTTGTTATAATCCTTGAGATAAAATTTAAAAACGATCATTAATGTGAACGTTAGAATACGAGTAAAGTTTGATTATGTCTGAACAGCGTTTAATCCTCCAGCGCATACTTAGCAACGAGGTCTTTGTTTCACAATACAATGTGGTCGAATTTGCCTAGCATTAGCATTTATGCGCTGGGTCAGTCTGTCCATTTGTAACTTATCAGCAAAGCATCGTTAGCTCTATTATTTCATTTGATGATGCTTGCTTGCTGTTTAAATAATCAATTGCTTGGAAATCAAATGAAGTTTTCGTCGGCTCCATTAAAAGTAAATTTTAATATACAAACACTTTCGTCTTGCAAAATCTCGAAAGGCTTTATAAAAAAAATATTAAACCTACTTAACAAGGAATCACAGTTATCAAATGTTTGTAATCAAATCTTGAAACTAATGACAATTGTAATAATTCTTTTTTTTACTGAACTAAGTTACGCGACGAACGGGCAGTTTATCTGATGTTAAGTGATTTGTCTGCCCATAACAAACTGGCGCTGCTTAGGATATTATACACTACACTACATTTGTGCTCGTCGCCTTGAAACAAAAAATATTGAGTCTCGATATCGCAGTAGCTACACTGACTACAGCGCCCTTTAAACCGGAACACAACAATGTTTGAACCTTCATAGATAGTCCCCGGCATTAGAGACACTTCAGCAGTTCCCGTAGAATTGGTAATTTTTGTTTGTTTTTATTTCTATTGTTTAATTGTTTTTCTTAATTATATTACTACACTACACCAAAGAATATTTAACAATGTTTTATGAATGTATAGAATATGATCACGGAAACATTTATATTTTTACTCATTCTCGATAATTGCACATTAACGTGTTTGTTAATTTCAAGTTAGAAACAATAGTCGCAATTCTGTAGTATTTGCATATACAATATATAATTTATTACGCTTATTTCCATCCATATTGTTTCGATCGCTTTAAATTTGTAAAAAGTATAAAAACACAAGAAAAAAAAACCTTTTTTACTTATGAAAAGTATAGACATAATTTTTTATCGCTATCACATACAAAATTGATTCTACATTAAAACTTTTATCTTTCCCTATGATGTTCGCGTTAAATTGTTACTTCGCAAAATGAAATAACAATTCGCTCTCCTAAATATCCATCCAACTAAAATTTATTAGGTTTAAACAGACGTATCAGCTCTTACAATATTAATTACTAATGTATAATACTAATGTAAACATAATATAATAAAAGTAGGGCAGCAATATTCCATACAAGCAGAAGGACGTTAACTCACCAGGGAATCAATTACTAAACCAAATAATTGACTTATTTACGTCGAACGACCTACTTTAGATAAACAAAATAATTTTATTCAATTAAATTTGTTTCTATGTTTACTTTGGCAATAAGAAGAATACAGTACAATACAGTTAACTGTGACTGTATAATAAATTGTACTAGTAAACAAAACAACCCTTTAATTTTAGCTGTGTTTTGGAGTATCATACATTATTATTCAACTGTATTATTAAATTTGTGTACATTAAACTATTTGATTGATTATAAAGATCGTAATAAATATAAAGAAATTACATCGGCAATTTTTGATATGAGTAACTTTCTAAGCCACCGTTACTATAGCAACTGCATAATACAAAATAAAATGTCTATAAAAGTTAAGCGCAGAAAAAATTATGAAGATTCTATGAAATTTAAAAAATAAATAACCTTTAACCATTTGCAGATCATTCCGCGTCGAATGTTCACGTTCCCATGTAGATACGTTCACTAGTTTTCACGTGATTGATGCACAATGAAAACCCATTTTCATTACATATAACTAGATTTAAAAAAATCACTATATTTTTGTATAGATACAAGTCTTATAATGTAGTTATGTGTGTTAGAATATTAATTAAAAATGTTTATAGATAAAAAATGTATTGTTCGTGATATATGCGCAACATCTTTAAGAAATTTATTTTCTTTTACTAAATAATAATTTCTGCGCTGAATAATACATCTACATAGTATAATACATCTTCGTGAAATAATTTTTTAAAGTGACGCCGTGGAACATTGACAAATAACTTGGTCGAGAACGATCTGTCCTCAGCGTAAAGTTACAGTGCTAAATAAAATTTAAAATAACTGCCAGCAAATTGATTATTAATTTTTTTTTATAACGTTTTCATCTATTTATAATATCGTTATATCATATATAAACTTTATAATATTAACTAAAGTAAACCTTTATTTGCATAACAGTCAAGTCCACGCTAACAATATAACCTGGTTGTATTAGGCAATGCTTTAAAGAGGCAATTAAACAAAATTAGTTTCAATTAGTTAAGTCGGAATCATTATTAGCTTTCAAACTCCGGAGAACTTTGAACCCGGGTGGAGTTAGCAGTGTTTAGGTTTTAATAGATCCTACCAAATGAATTGCGTATTAAGTGGATTTTGTGATTAGACTTGATTTGATTAGGACGTATAATATACAGAAATGCGGTAGTTTTGTATTACGTACGTTATTAAAAAGAAAACTAGTCCGTTTACGTATCATCTCAGTGTCAAACTTGAACATCGTCAAGTTCTTCGATAACAATAAATCGGTAATATGAAAGATTTACAATGATAAAACTATTTACACTCATACTACTATAAACTATATATACATACAGATGTCTGCATGTGTATATGTATGTCTATATATATATATATATATATATATATATATATATATATATATATACTATGTCTGTATGTTCTTATTATCTGTATATCACCTATAAAAAACCTATTTCTTATCTTTATAGATTAGTTATCAAATACATTGTAAAATGTGATTTAGAAAAATAAAATTACAATGAACGAAATGTTACAAATATAACAAAAAAACAGCTTTTAAGTATTTTAATATTATTAATACAACAGAAAACTAACAACTTTAAATTTTGTTTTGAAAAAATAACCTTCAAAATTTCACTAAATAAATAATGATATGTAATATAATAAAACAACTGTGGTATGACGAGGATGGACGCAATTATGAATGAGTATATTACAGGAAGTTTGAAAGTTGCTCCAGTGACAGAGAAATTGAGGAGCAAAAGGTTAGCGTGGTACGGGCATGTTATGCGGAGGGATGAAGGACATATAACAAAGAAAGTAACGAGAATGAATGTGGATGGTTATAAGGGTGGAGAAAGACCGAAGAAAGTGTGGATGGATTGTGTGAAAGATGACATGTGTAAGAAGAGTATGAATTCAAATAGGACGGCTGATAGAGGACAATGGAAGAAAAGTACATACTGTATACAAAAGGACAGGAGAAAAAAAGAAAGAATATAATAAAACAAAAAGATATATATTAAAAATTATAAACGTCGTAACTATATATAAATATTCACTAATACCAGTTCAATTTGATTCAATACTTAAAATATTATTAAAATTAGTTTGCAAGTGGTTTTTATAGTAATATCACAAACTGTTTACAAAGTAAACAAATTTAACTTTGTCGTAGTCTCATTTGCAAAGCGATAAAATCGTTAAATTTTTTGCAAATAGAACCAGCAGCAGGTAGCAGAATAAACTAATTGCAGTTTAGCAAATGTTTGTCAAACAGCATAGAATTACGCTGGCACAATGCAAAAACTTTGAAAGCCGTTTTTCACATAACAACTCATAAAAACAACTTTTAATATCGTATTGCTATAGCAGAAGTATAAAATGTGTTGTTTACTATTATTTTCATCTTCATAAATTATCACTTATGATAGAATTAACTAAAGAAGAAGTATTACTGTTGGTAGGTCTCTGTTGCCGGAGACCGTCTAGGTGGGGTATCATCGTAACGCTTATATCTGCCGCCAAATAGTACTGTGTTCCGGTTTTAAGGGCGTTATAGGTAGTGAAATTATTAAAGTAGACTCGTCTTATGTCACATTGTTATGGGCCGATGTACTACTTACCATATTCGTAGTATTAAAGACAAAGAGTAATTGTTAAACTTATACCATACTCGACTAGTTGTATGCTTATTCTCATATATGAAATTAAAAGCAAGTATGCAACTATCGCCGTATGTTTTATGTTTATTCATCATGAATATAATATAATATAAAAGTCTTAAAGATGTAGATTTAAAAAAAAATACAAATTTTTATATCATCGTTATCATCAGCCAAAAGACGTCCACTATTGTCCACATAGGCGTCCCCCATTACAATATCCCATATTTCCTGCTGTAAACTTGAACAGTTTATTTAACAGAAAACAATATTTAAGAGAATTTCTTTATTTAAACAATTCATTAGATTTCGTTCAGTGTTATTTTTAAGGAGTGCCTTGTTTTAGGTATACTAGAAAATGAAGAAACGATAGCTGAAGTTGGTCCGGTCAAGGCTAGCGTTTTAATTACATTTGCATAATGTCTAATTTTCATATTATAATACTTTTATATTTTATCTTTAATTAGTATTTCTCCAGACATATTTCTGATGAAGAATACCCACAAGCGTTTTCCGCTTACTTTGAATAGGAATAATTTGGATTCGGATGTTGTTCTTGTACCTAATTCTATTTTCTATTCAACGAAGCGAATGGACGAGCAGAACTTTAGCCTGATAGAAAGTAAGACGCCTGCCCAAAATATTTAATACATAATAACCATATAATTATTAACCAATACTATTCTTAAAAACTTCTATGTATTTATTTAGTTAAAAATAATAATAATATTTAAAAAAAAAATTAATACATTGCGAAATAAAACTGAACAAAGCTTTTATTTTGCAACCGCAACTGAACTATTCCTACAATTATAAAAAAAATTGTTTTGTTGCCTAAATAGAATTCCGTTTGAATGGTGAAGTTGCAGTTCAACGTAGAATTGGTTTTCAGCTGGGACCTTCATATATTTAACAAACGACTTTTTTAGGTCGACGGGCTACAGAATGAGCACACATAAATTCATTATATTTGCATTCAGCAACGTTCTGCTCTTGCATTTACGAGAGGCTTTGAATGCAAATTGTCATTGGCGCTTGATCGTGTAAACTGTTTGGTTTTGTGAACCCTATTTAGAACTTAAGACTGCTTAATTGTATGCGGTTACTTAATATTTATATACAAACTGCCGCAAAGTAATTTTATTGAAAACAAATATTAATTTATTTAAATAGCTGTCTAGTAGCAGCAGATTTTTAAAAGATGTCATATACTAATCTCTTGTTATTTATATGTGACAACCATTTTATAACTACTTCCTTTATTAAATTAACAGTTAATCTAAATTTTATATCTTCAATAGCAATACACCCAAGAAACTATTTGAATTACCTTCTTAAGATGATTTGAATTCGTTGTAATTTGAACACAAAGCAGTCATAGTTTCAAGTTAATATACTCAAAGCCTTATAATATAGACATATAAAATTTATAACAGAGCTTAAACTGTAGTCATATCTACCTTTATTTATTATGTCGTACTATGCTTCAGTTATAACTCGGGTCGTAACTCTCGTAACGATAAAGTTCCAGTTAATTGGTCACAAAGGAAACATAACGATACACTACACCCTCTACTTTAACTATATTTATTTATGTTCTTACTTCCAGAAAGGTAAATCGTCCGGTAACTTAAATAAACAAGATATAAACATCTACATATCCTATTTTTACTGTATACTTAAATTTGTTTATTACTAAAGTTTATTATTTTTTGTAACATGTCTATGTGACTTTGAAATATGATATAGATAATGAAGTTATTTTTATTTGCCACGTAAGGACACAAGTAAGTTCATCTGATGGTTAGTGATATTTCAAACTAGGTACAATGACTGCATCACATTGTGTTCGTCGTCTGAGACATAAGATATTATATCTTATTACCACATTAATTTCACTTGCAACAACAACCTTATTTGCATACATCTATGCTATGTAAGAAATAATAAATAATACAACTTTATAACACAGTAACTGTCGTAAAGATGTGGTGGATTAACTCTGCCAATAAAAACTAAAAATACGCATTGTGCTCCATTTACAGACGAATATTAATCTACAGAACCACTAGCAGACAGTTTAGATGAACTAAGTCGTACTCTCAGAAGTAATATCGGAAAAAACAGCATTCATAACGCTGAACCGGCACAAGTGCTTACTCATGCACGCAAGTTGAAAAATAATTATATTAACTCTTTATTCTCAACGAAGTCGGTGGAATATCATTTCTAAACTCTCTAATAGTAATAGTCTAAATTAATATCATATTTTTAATTATATAAAATGGATCACACCATGACAAGCGGAGATGTATTCCTTGATGATAAAGGGCTTTAGTCTAGAAGTGGCCTTTTCACTGTTGTCTCAACATACATATCTGAATGATGATATTATTAACGGCAGACCATTCCACTAATGTTAACCATGATTTGTAAGAAAAATTCCCTGTTTTATCAGCAAAAAGATATCATTTACTATCAATATCACATGGCAATAATAGACTATTAAGCTTTGGATGCAGAAGCATGCTTGTCCAAAATACTCTAGCTTGTGTACGTTGATATCCGGAACTGTTAAACATACAAAATGAAAATGATAGCTAACAAAGCAAGTATAAAAACCGTAGACTATCTTATCAAAGGCAGTTAAACCTCGTTCTAAATAGGCCTTTAAGCAGTGGATCAAAAGTATATAGTTATAATGATGATTAGTTAACACATTTTTAATATATTTTACTGCTATCAACAACTAAGAATATTCGTTTAGCTACTCTAAAAGTTAAATAAACCAATAATCATTTAAATATATATATATATATTTCTATTCTATTCTATTCTATTCTATATATATATATATATATATATATATATGGTTCTTACACTACAACAACACAAATTTCCATGCTACATTTAGTATGTTATTACTTTTTCCAGTTTACTACAGTTATAATAAACTGTAATGAAGTTTGCCCCTTCATCTCCGTTGCGATATGTAAATCAATTATTGTATTACTCTACCATCCGTTGATGCTTTTTGGTGTACCCAAAAAAATAAAATCCAATGTTTTTGTACGGGATTCAATACCCAATAATTTTATTTTAACGTTCACATACGATTGAATATATTGAACATGAAAGCTATAATGTTAAACCAATATTGAGTCGCTTACTTTCAGAAAGATATTTAAAGCAAATACTCTTGAGGGCGTATTAAATGTAAACAAAACACAGTCTTAAACAACTTGTACGTATAAGTCATATAACTTATATTAAACATATAATAGGATACTTTAGAATAAAAAAACCGGTTTAAATATTGATTTTTATACCACAAGTGTGGTCAGTGGCAATCTTGTCCTGAAACATAACTAGACTGATTACTGTTTGTCGTATGATAAATGGTTAAAGCTTTTGGAAGCCTGTGAAACATAGACCTCACAAGTAGTTCTGGAAAAATATTGATGACTGACTTTTTTAGCACGTTCATCTGATGATAAATTATACACCTGCCCATAACCTGCTGCTGGTTAGAAAAATATACACTGCAGCATATTGTACTCATTGCTATATGACATGAGATGGTTAAATATTATTATTGGAGTTCACTAGCTACAACTTCCTTTAAACCAGAACACGATAATGTTTGCACACTAGTTTAAGGAGACAGAAACAGTTGCTGTCTGTCTCGGTGAAATATTAAAGATTTAAATATGTATAAGTAAGGAACAAAATTTTTTTTCTCATACAAATTTAGTGTTCTCGTGATCGTTTTAAAGTTCCATATAAAATTTACATAACAATTGATCGCTTTGCTGGCCCATCATTCAGTATGATCGAAAAGTTCAAATTGAACGGTTAACTGAAGTTTTAATTACATTACATGTTATTTTGCCAGAATTAAAACATTTAATAGAGTTATTAAGAAAAATTGGTAAATTTTCTTGTACATTAAAATTTTGAAAAATATAAAACACTAGATACTTGAAAAATCTTTTTTTTTATATGCTAAGCTAACAGATTAAAAAAAATTATAATTCTAGATAGTTACATTCTCTCCTCTGACATTGTGATTCTTCCTCACCAACCACTATATCTCTCACATCCTATGTTAAGTCTTAGAAAATGCCTATAGGCATTAAGTCCGTCTATTGATCCCTGAATTAAGGTATCAATAAAGTATTTTAAATAAACAAATATATAAATATTTCTCTTAAGTAATGAGATTAACGATTTTCTTAAATGTTATGGTTTTGGGTGATGCTGGATTAAAGGACGTGTTATGTGGAACGGAACACATTATAAGAGAACGAGGTCCAGCTGTGGTCATCCATCGGTTGAAATCATGATGATGGTCACTTTAAGCATATTTAACAATGCGCTATTGGCACCATATGAAAACGCTTAAAAAATTATATTTTCTTTAAATTATAATTGACAGAAAAACAAGCAATTTATTTTACAAAAGACTACACAGCCGTGATGCTGTATAGTGGGAGTGGCTCTAAAAGATTAACTTTCAGACATTACAAATTGATGCTCTTACTAACGGAAACAGAAACTTCGTTAAAATACGAGCAGTTGCGGAAGGGGTCCCGGAATGTGTGAATGTTTTGCGACCTTTTTGTCCTCTTAAAATATACTGTACAAATATTTACGATTTATTATGCTGCATTGTTTACAATGTATTTGATATACTCAGAACAAAGAACCCATTATACTCATCTCATTATAAATTTATAATAATTGACTACTATAAATAACTTGTAGTAAGTATCATAATAGTAAAATTTCATTAATATTTATATTAATATCTGTAAACTTCGATATCGTCAATTTGATATAATTTTCAATGAAAATCACGATTCAGATAATGAATATCGTCTAGAATACTGTGAATCTCTTAAGTTGAAAACGGAACCCGGATGCAGTTTTAGCGATAAGATTACAATATGAGAATTGTGTGATCCTCCTTAAATCACGTTCTTATATCTAAAGTTTATGACCAGTGGTCCTATCGATGATGGAGCAGATTGTGTTGCAGATCTACATAAAATATATTTTTTTACTCAAAGAAGCGACAAGAGGAACGAGATGTTCACCTGATGGTAAGTGATACGCCTGTCCATAACGTGGCTTTAAGTCCTTACGAAATTTCGACCTTCAGAACCAAACCCGCGGACGGCCGGAGACCAAAGAGGAAAATGAAGAATTAAAGGCTATTATGGAAGCGGATTCATCATAAAGCACTCAGAGAGGCCTCGGAGTAAGTGACAATACTGTATTAATCCACTTGAAGCAAATCGGGAAAGTAAAAAACTTGAACGATGGGTACCTCATGAATTGAGTGAATCGAACTTACAAACACGCGTCCACTGATGCTGCTGTGTTACTTTGCTCAACCGACACAATAATGAAGGGATTTTAAATTGAATCATTAGTTGTGATGAGAAGTGAATACTGTACAATAATCGGAAGCGCTCGTCGCAATGGCTGAACCCTGGAGACCCAGCCAAATTCTGCCCTAAACGAAAATTGATTCAGAAAAAGTTACTTGTGAGTGTTTGGTGGACTAGCGCCGGTGCCGTTGCTTACAGCTTTCTAAAACTAAACTGTCAAACGTTTACGGCAAATATCAACTGCAAACTGTGAAGGAAAAATAGCTGCTAAATAACCGCGATTGGTCAATCGCTCTAGGCCACAGCTGCTTCACGACAACGCAAGACTACACACTGTAAAACAAACAACTACCAAGTTAGATGAGCTACAATTGGAATGTCTACGACATCTACCGTACTCCCCGGACCTTGAGCCAACAAATAACCGTTTTTTCTAGAATTTGACCAACTTCTTACAAGGAAAAAAATTCAACTCCGATGCAGCAGTCCAAATTGCCTTCAAAGAGTTTATTGATTCTAGCCCCATGGTTTTTTTAATAAAGGGACCAATGAACTATCTATGAGATGGCAAAAGTGCATAGATAACAAGGGTGCATAGTTTAATTAATTAAATATATTTTTCAAAACAAACATTGACTTTATGGTCCTCCCGTACAAAACCCAAATTTCATATGGACCTAATACATACTGAACCACATTTTGCTTATCCCCTTGAGGGATACGATCTTAAGTCAGGTTACACTAGTGATTACACTAGCTACAGCTCCCTTCCAACCAGAACATCGTAATATTTACACTTTACTACTACTTACTTTACACACTATTTGGCGGATGAAAAAGGGACTGCAGTGGTGCCTACCTAGACGATCTCCGGCAGCTAGTAGTCTTCGAAGTGATATAAAATAAATATTTTAAACTATAATAGAAAAACTAGTTATTATGCTTTTTTATTTCTTTTCTTTTGGGCTTTTATCCCTTGGGCCAGTCCCGTTAGCTAAAAAATACAACATAAAGTTACGTATGTTGAAAAAAACTTATGATGCTAGTAGTGGTGTTATAACATGTTAAAAAAATGTCTCGTGCTGCCCTAGACTTTAGTTCACACAGTTATCATACTGCGCTTCTTATCATTATACAAAACTAATTACTTTGTTGTCATAGTATCTTCAATTTTTTTAAGTTATTGCGAGCATATATATTGTGTACGATGTTAGCGAACACTTAAGTTTAAGACTTAAGCTTCCTACATCCCCGAGTGCAGTACTACTTGGAAAGTTTCATTTTATAAAATCCGCCAAACATTGAAATAGAATGTATTTTAGCTTCCGAAAGCTAGGTAGTGCTCTCTTCCACTTCAAAACAACTGTTTCTTTACTACTTTGTGTTTCTTAAAACACTGAGCGGAAATAAGTTAGAACGTTACTCTCTAGGATACGTTCTACTTAAAATATTGATAACATATTGTTGAAAATTTAAATTCACTCTTCAACTTATTAATATGGAAAAAAATAATATATTTCTCTTAGGTGGATTTAAAATTAGAAGCAGATTAAGGAGCTAAGCTTTAAAATCCAAATTGTGAAGACTAAATTCTCGTTAGATATTTATCATTGAATTTGAGATTTCTCCAAACCGAAATCAAAATATATAGCACATATAGTTTATACATACGTATAATGTGAACAGACTTTGTGTGGCATATGCAAAGTATTAACAGGAATTCATGTCCGATAGCTTTTCACTTTCATGGATATAAAGTTATTAAAGTGAAAAATGTTAAAAGAATTATTTTTCATCTTTTTGCTTGGAGACCATCCATTGGAAAGGGCCAGCCGATTCAAAATACTATCGTCACGCAGTAAAAAGAACAGAACGGGACAAAACCGGACAGAACCGAGAAGACCCGAACAAAACCGAACAGAACAGACTTTTACGCACCAACTAATATTATTTTTTTTATAATTAGTACTAGTATAAAATAGTTAGTATTAATTTTTTTAAATATAAATAAATAAAACTACTTTAGAAGAATTCTATAAGAGTAGTAATTAAGTAAATGATTAAATAAAAAATTACAATTAACAATAGTAATTAGTTTATAACAAATGAGCAATGGACGGTCTTAAAGTTAATAGCGATCTCTTTTAAATAATTTCCTTTGTACTGAAATTGTGTATAATAAAAGTATTTGGTATTGGTAAGTTAATATATTATATAACATAAAATAAAAATATAGATAAATAAGTTGAGTCGCTTTTTTATAGTTAAGTTTATAGTTAGTTAAGTTTTTCTTTGGAAATGTGATATTCCATTTAATTAAACATAAAACCGACGATCTGTTTCAATGTTTGTTTTTCAATTCTGTTCGTTATTTTTAATACCTATAAACTCTTTTCTATTTTAATTTTCCGCGCAATTGATTCGAAATAACGATGATAAAATACAAGGATTCAGCTCCACTTGTCGATTTTAATTGAATACTTACAGTTCCTCACTATAAAATAATTGCTCCGGTTCCATGATAAGACAGCCATTTAATTCGGCTTAACTCCATTGATTCTGTTTCAGCCCCAATAAATATTAGGTCCTTACGTATGAAATTGGGGTTTTGTACGGGAGGAATATAAAGTAATTTTTTTTTTGTAAAATATATTTAATTAATCAAAGTATGCACCGTTGTTCTCTATGCACTTTTGCCATCTCATAGGTAGTTCATTAATCCCTTTACTAAAAAAACAGTGGGGGCGAGAATCAATAAACTCTTTGAAGGCTGTTTGGACTACCGCATCAGAGTTCAATTTTTTTCCTTGTAAGAAGTTGTCCAAATTCCATAAAAAATGGTAATCTGTTTGAACAAGGTCCAAGGAGTACGGTGTATGTCGCAAACATTCCAATTGTAGCTCATTTAACTTAATAGTTGTTTGTTGTTTTGTCACTTATCCCGAAGCCTGCCGCTATCTCTGAAGTGCTTTTTGATGGATCCGCTTCCACAATAGCCTTTAATTATTTATTTTCCACTTTGGTCTCAGGCCGTCCATGGGGTTAGTTCTGAAGTTCCAAATTCCCAGAACGAAAACGTTGAAATCAAAAACTTTCCGTGCTTTCTTTTGCGACACCAGCGCTGTACACATCATTAATCCTTTGAGCTGTTTCTGCAGCGCTGGTGCCACGGTAGAACTCGTACTTGCAAATATACCGATGTTTCATGTTTTCCATTGTGCGGTAATAAGCGACGCGAAAGAAAAAAATAATGAGGAAAAAACAAATAAATGACTGTTTTCAAAACTCAAATGTACCAGCTAATTGAATTTATAAATTTGAATTTGGAATTCTTAATCAAAGAGGTGATATTTCAGATCCAAGTGGTCAGTATGATAAAACGTTAATTTCATACGTAAGGACCTGGTACAAACCTTTTTTTATAAATATTTATAACCAGCGTCTTTTTTCGTCTTGAAAGTAAACTATGTACTAAGTAAACTATAAATAATATAAACATATTTTAACGTAAATATTTGTAATTGAATACTAAAATGTAATTCTGTTATTAATAAAAAATAAAAGAAAAGCCCCAGGTCATCCCGGATGGTGAAACTTTTTCTTTGTGTCATGTAGTTGCCGGCTCTGGGCTTCCGTTAGCTTTTTGGAAATATCTTTAAAAAGTTTAAGTGCACCCAAAGACTCTAATCAATGACCCTAAGGCTTTCTGCTCAAACAATTTAAATATACAATCGAACACTAAACCTCTCATACTTGCTAGGCTTGAGGCTCTCCGCGTGGTTTTCGGCTGCGCCAGCAATTCTCGGAGCAAGTATATCAAAGCAAATAGTATACCATACAAAACCCCACCCCACTTTTTAAGGAACTAATCATTACGCTCAGTCTCTTGCCATCGTCGTTCGCCAGGCCATGAAGCCGAGAGAGTGTACAACTGGCACACTTGCCATGACAAGAACCCAACGAATGCGATCATTTATAATACGATGCCCGGGTCTTACGACCGACGCTTTGTATACAAATACAACCTATGGTATCTGACGTCTTGGACACCAAGATGCAGGACAGCAACTAAGATACTGCGGTTCTACTAAGTTTGAAAGCCGATAAAATTAGTAAAGTAATTGTTACCAACGTAAAAATTACAATCCAATTAAACGTAGTCATTTAACATGATAATACCATAATTTTTTTAAAAAAAACTAGGGCAGTCTTTTGCAATGATAGTCAGACATGAGGTTTAGTCAGATTTTTAGCTTAAATCTTATAGTTATAGTAAGTAAGCTGTATAGTTAAACAAACACTGATTATATGACTCCAGATCAGCACACGGACTGTACTACTGACTTAAGAAGACTTAACATCTTATGACAACAATGTGGTGCAGTGTATATCGGCGTAATGTCACTTTATCATCTGCAGGCACATCACTCATCACCATGTAAACGTACTGCTCGCCACGTCACTTTATCTACAAAAAAAATATTTATTCCTCTGTTTTTGTGACGTACATTTGTGATGATACCTGCCTAGACGATATATAATGTATAGACAATGATCTATCTTTAGCAGCTTTGTTTAAAGTCACTATAAGGTATTCCTTTAATATACATCGTCGATATTATTTAAGACAGTTTTCAATAAATTTAAATCAATGTAATACTTTAGTTCAAGAAATATAACAAAGTATGTCAACGCCGAATGACATTCCTAGATTCGGGAAAATATTTTCCACCTATACGTCACAAGACGCATCTCGAACCAATATATTTATCATTTTTCATACGTCAACCTTTCCGTCTCAAGGAAAATAATATTTTTATCGCCTTACCTTATATTATTCGAAACTATTATTTCAATTTTGTTATACGTTACATATTTACACAAAAACACCGTACCGTTGTTTATAGACGTTTAAAGGGAAATAGAAATAAAATGCAATAAAATACATTAAAGGATAATTTTTTTTTGTTTTACTTGGCCACTTGAAAAAAATTAAAAAAAAAAAATAATGTTGACTTTGATGGCAAAGGCATATAGAATAGGTATTTTCAATTTTCTCGCCCTAATTATTTGTGACGCTTTAAACAAGTAAAAAAAAGGTTTTAATGTCTAAGCTTTGCTGCATACACTTCACAATAACGTAAATAATTATTAAAATTAATATAAAACGGCGTAATATTATTTACTTATGCAATAAATAAGTTCATTCAATCATAAGTGATAAATAAACAAGTTGAAAGTTGCGCAATAAACAAATTGGATATCTTATTTTTTTTGATACAGAACATTGAATTTGCGAAGAGTAAAGTGAGAACTTGAACGAAGTACTTATACGTAGTGTATTCACACTACATAAAAGCAATTGATAAATTGTTTACTTCAGGAACTTGTATTTAATTATAAACTGAATAAATATTCATGTATCATGATAATCTTTGATGATTACACAATTCTAACATTTTTATTTCAGGTCAGGAGAAAATGGCAAAAATCATTTGCTTATCTTTATTACGGCAATCTAAATCTCTAGAAAAAAAGACTATTTTACATAATCTAAACCGATTGATTAGTTACAATTACCGCTTAGGCAGGTACCACCGCAGCTCCTATTTCTGCCCCAGAACATTAATGTGCATTACTGTGTTCCGGTTTGAAGGGTCCTGTAGCTAGTGTAATTACTGGGGTAACGAGGCTTAACTTCTTATGGCTCAAGGCGACGAACTCGTTGTGGTGCTGTGAATACCGTCTTAACTTACGCCACGTTGTTATGGGCAGGCGTTTTAATTACTATTAGCTGAAGGACCCGCTGGTCTCGTCGCTTAATTATATTAAAAAAGCATAGATAGAAAAAAGCTACTTAAAAGAATCGAAACATTTTTTTTTATTTTGTGTAAATAGGATCTTGACTTAAAAGTAAACCATACAGCGAAAAATAATTCAAAACAATAAAGATCTGAATACAAGTGAAATTCTCCACACGACATATCTCCAAAAAATCTTCTTTGCACCAATCTTGTTTAATTCGGCGTTGTGAGATGTTCTTACTCCTAAAATCCCAAGATGTTTTGCACAAATTCCATCTCAGAATACGATCACAATTTAATTCATTTGCTGTAGCAACTACTTTACAATTTAGTGTACATAAAAAATAACAGTTACAATTAGCGGAAGCTGTCTACAACGGGATCATGATTATATTTAACTTTGCCATCTTCCGTCTATGCGGTTATCCATCTCGTGGTAGAGCTAGAGGGAATTTAGTTCGAGAAGTAGATAACGTCTTCAAATGTGTTACCACTTGGACGGCATACCAATACACCTGTGTAAAGTGATTTTTTGATCATATATTTTTTTTTCACTCGCCGTACTGTACAAACTTTTACTATATTTGTTTATTTATTTATGCACATAAATATCACAGGAAAAATTAAACTACATAGAAACGAGTGCAAAGCCATTATTTATCCCAATATGAAATTTCTTCCATTAGACCTGTGATTAGAAGATTTTAAAATAATGACAGTACATCTGATACACACAGGTAATACACCAGAAGAAAATTTATATACTAAATATAAATTAGAATTGCTTATAGATTCATGACAAATATCCTTCGCATTTGTCTCGACTTTTCATCTGTCATGTGGTTTATTGTTATTTAACAATGTTGAAGCCGCCTTGGGCATAGAATTGAACTCCGTGACGCACTGATGAACAAGGAAAATCAGATAACGATACATCTGGGAGCAATATGAATAATGAAAAGAACCCGATTAACTTTTCCGCAATCAACGATGCAAAACCGTATCGATTTCGCAACACTGCTATCCGTATAAATATTCAATTAATTCATTGAGGCCAACTACTTTATTCAACTTCTTACAATCTCTGTTGCTACTGTTCTATAGTCGGAGCCTAAGATTGGAACTAATGCATCCCTGCCTTTTAGATCTTCACGTTCACGGGCCATAAAGTTAGAAGCCTTCAACGCCCACTGAGAATGCCGGGTTTTTTACTCTACAAAATATCGTATAAGTACGAGTTACATAGTTTTAATGTAATCTTTTATAATTCAAGAATAATAGGATCAATTGAATAAACCATATGATACTGTATATTTGCATGAATAACACATTCTTAATGTTAAAAATATCGACTTCATTTTACAAGTATAAGTTTAAGCTCAAAGTTCCATTTATTGCATAAATCTGTCCGGGGCAATTTTCAACCGAGAAATTGCATTACCTCTGAATTTATTACGAGCTCATAAAACATAATCTCGGTATAAGTACTTCAATTTCCAAATTTATTTTATGATAAGTTTTTAGAGATTATTTTCACATGAGTAATGCGTAAAGGGAAAACTTTGGGAAAGCTTTTCAACCAACTCCAAGCATACAACAGTGTGAATTCTACAAGGAAGATAGGAAATAGAAAAATAGATTCACGTGATCGTAATAGACTTTCGCTTTGCGGAAGATGCAAAACAGGAGTTATAAAAACACATACAAGTAAACACTGATAGCTTAGATGCAGTTTGATTCGCTTGGTTAGTGATTTACTTTACTTACACGAATATTACATATTAGGTCCTTACATATAAATTAGCGTTTTGTACGGGAGGAATGTAAAGTATTTTTTTTTTGTAAAATATATTTAATTGATCAAAGTATGCACCGTTGTTATCTACGTACTTTTGCCATCTCATAGGTAGTTCATTGATCCCTTTACAAAAAAAAACCATGGGGCTAGAATCAATAAACTCTTTGAAGGCAATTTGGACTGCTGCATCGGAGTTGAATTTTTTCCTTGTAAGAAGTTGGTCAAATTCCAGAAAAAATGGTTATCTGTTGGGGCAAGGTCCGGGGAGTACGGTAGATGTCGTAAACATTCCAATTGTAGCTCATCTAACTTGGTTGTTTGTTATGCAGTGTGTAGTCTTGCGTTGTCGTGAAACAGCTGTGGCATAGAAGGATTAACCAATCTCGGTTGTTTAGCAGCTAGTTCTTCCTTCATGGTTTGCAGTTGCTGACAATAGATATTTGCCGTAATCGTTTGGCCAGATTTTAGAAAGGTGCAGTGAACGACACCGGCGCTAATCCGCCAAACACTCACAAGTAACTTTTTCTGAGTTAATTTTCGTTTAAGGTAAGATTTGGCTGGGTCTCAAGGGTTCAGCCATTGTGACGAGCGCTTCCGATCATCGTACAGTATCCACTTCTCATCACAAGCTATGATTCCATTTAAAATCCCTTAATTATTGTGTCTGTTGAGCAAAGTTGTTACTTGCTCTGCTATGTTCAGCAGTCGACGCGTTTGCAAATTAGATTCACTCAATTCATGAGGTATTCATCGTTCAAGTATTTTACTTTCTCGATTTAATTCAAGTCGATTAATACCGTTTTGTCACCCACCCCGAAGCCTGCAGCTACCTCTGAAGTGCTTTATGATGAATCCGCTTCCACAATAGCCTTTAATTCTTCATTTTCCTCTTTGGTCTCCGGCCGTCCGTGGGTTTGGTTCTGAAGGTCGAAATTTCCAAAACGAAAACGTTGAAACCAAAAAACGTATCGAGTTTTCTTTTGCGACGCCAGCGCTGTACACATCATTAATCCTTCGAGCAGTTTCTGCAGCATTGGTGCCACGGTAGAACTCGTACTCATAAATATACTGATTATTTCATGTTTTCCGTTGTGCGGTAATAAGCAAGGCCAAAGAAAAAAATAATGAGGAAAAAACAAATGAATGACTGTTTTCAAAACTCGAAATGTACCAGCTAAATGAATTTATAAATTCGAATTTGGAATTCTTAACTTGAGTACTTAGTACGACAAAACGCTGATTTAAGTAGTAGTAAGAACCTAATATTTCATAAAAATAAATCACTCGATTTCCTACCAAAGAGGCTTATTAAAATAAATAACTAAAAATAAAAATATTCCAAAGTAAATATGGCATCGGGTAGTGCAAAAAGTTAAATTCTTTTTCATACTTCCTGATTTTTGTTTCAACTAAGTTTTATTGTTCCTATTGCATTTATGTGCAATATAAATATCTTTATAAAACATGACCACAATTGTGAATTAACACTGTAATACATTGTTAGTCTAAAAGCTATTTTTTAATGGAACCGTTAATCCTCTCTTTAAGCTGGACTAGTGCCACCGTGATTGGATTTAGTGTTGCTATCACAATGCCATTCTAGTACGTGAAATCGTTACAAACGACTTTAATCGGTAATTGGTAAAGTCTCTAATAATGAAATAATAGACAAACAATATAATCAATTTCTCACTTAGTACAAGTATCTAGAGGATATACTTCGCGCGAATACCTTAGAAGAACTAGCTGCTAAACAAGCGAGATTGGTCAATCGCTCTAGGCCACTGCTGCTTCACATTAACGCAAGACCACGCACTGCACAACAAACAACCACAAAGTTAGATGAGCTACAATTGGAATGTCTGCGACATCCACCCTACTCCCCGGACCTTGCCCCAACAGATTACCATTTTTTCCGGAATTTGGACTTCTTACAAGGAAAAAAATACAACTCCGCTGCGGCAGTCCGAACCGCCTTAAAAGAGTTTATTGATTCTCGCCCCCATATTTTTTTAGTAAAGGGATCAATGAACTATCTATGAGATGGCAAAAGTACATAGATAAAAACTATGCATACTTTGATTAATTAAATATATTTTACAAAAAAAAAATACCTTATATTCCTCCCGTACAAAACGTCAATTTCTTATGTAAGGACCTAATATTATTCTATAACTCATTCAGCCTACGAGTAATACGCTAGGCTTCCACAATGTAGCATGTTACAATGTATACAATGTTCACCACACGTTGTGTTCTTCACCTTAAGACACGAATACGGTAAGTCTCGTTACGACAGTAATTATACTAGCTACAACGCATTTCGAACCGAATTACAATGAAATTGGAGCTACAATGGTACTTTCCTATACAGAATATAGTTACAGAAACCATTCGGTACTCTCCTGCGTCTTTTCCGCTGCATTTTATTTGAGATCGATTTTAATAGCCATTCTACTAAAAAGGTACTCTAATACCGAAGTTAGAAACATAAATACTCCATC